>PYHX02000494.1:50382142-51668816 GCA_004302925.2 Cochliomyia hominivorax | reverse complement strand
TAGGAAATTAATAATGTTAAATTTCACTAGAATCGGTTCATATTTAAGAGTTTTATGAGCTATAAACCATATTCCGGGAAGGGGCCTTAAATGGGAGATACATCAAATAATAACCCCATTACAATCTAATTTACTTAGATTTCTTTTTGTATCAAAAAAATATGTATGGCTAATTTCAGAAAATTATCATAAAAATTCCGACCCATACATAGTTTTTTTAGGTTGATCGAAATTTGGCATATTTCGGTCTACAGCTTATTTTCTGTTGATTCGATTTTGATGAATTTTTGTGGAATGATAAAAAATATATAACTTTATATTATCGTTAATTTTATTTCTTATTGAAAAAATGAAAAGAGTTCATTTTAGAAATTTTGGAGGTTGTTTCAGATATCGGACTAAAACATTTTTGCTGACAAACAGTTATAAAAAGTTTTAAAGAGAACCTGCTTAGGACAATAAAAAATATTCTTGTAAACTTTCATTGAATTTGGATAATTTTTCTAGGCGTAAGAATATTTTCAACAGGCAGACAGACATAGCTAAATTGACTCAGATTTTGATATGATCCAAGAATATATATACCACTAGCAGTCCCGGCAAACTTCGTTTATAATAATTCTGGACGTTGCAAACATAAGTTTTGTACACGATTTAAATGGATTATTAGTAATATTAATTAGATTTGTGTAGGGGGGGAGGGTACTTCTCCCCCTGATCTTATGCGTTCTACGTTTTGTCTGCTTAAGCCGAACTTTAGGAAAGTGATAAGCGCCAAATGTGAAAACTCTCGCTGTTATAGTTCTTTAAATATTCAATAGTCAATATTAACTTTGTTTGGGTAATATGAAGAAAGAAGATATGGGATCAGAGATAATTACTTCGAGGCGTTACACACAGAACAAAGTTAACATACCCTCATCACTACTTGTGGTGGTCTTTTTATAGTTTTAGACAATAAAAATAATTTAAACAGTGCATAAATATTATATATGCAAGAATTCCAAAAAATCGATTTTTTTCTATCAAAAGTCGCAACTTCAGTTTTTTATAAATAATTTTTAATCAAATTTATTTCTCAATTAAAAATTCTTTAAATAACATTTAAATTACTAAAAATTATGTTATCTGTTATTAACAACATTTTAAACTGTGAATTTTTTAATATTGACCAATATTGGCATTAAATTGATATTAATGGCATTTTCCTTTCTTACTGGTGGCACGAAAACATTTGCGGCAATTTCTTGATCAATATTTAATAATTAAATTTGCATGTTTCTTTTCAGTTGAACTGTAAATTTATTATTCAATTTTCTTAGAGACTGTTAAAATACGCATGTTAAAGTTGTTACAATTTAATTATTTAATATTTAATTGATTGTTTTAAACGATTGACTTGTATTTGAATTATTTTTAGAGTCGTTTACAAAATTTGTAACAAATAAATTGTATATTTCGTACAAAGAAAAATTGAGAATTAATTGAAATTGTTGGTCAATATGAAATTTTGAAATTTATTTGTTTTTTTGGGAGTTGAAAAGTGGCAGTTATGTTATCATATAATAATAACAGTTGCAACATTTTAAAATAGTGATTTAAAATTATTTAATAAGAAGTTATTAAAAAATTTTACGAAAAATAAATCATTTATAATGTTATTTGTAATAAAAATGATTTTAATTGGAGTATTTTCCAAGAAGAGATATGCAAATTATTAATTATATTAATTTAGTATTAAACAAGTAAGAATGCTATATTCGGTTGTGCATAAATTTAAATACCCTACACAAATTATTGTGCCGAATTGCAATTCTTAAAAAGTTTTATATGTTTAAAGTTTTTTCCGAGAACGAGAACTTAAATGGCATCTGTAGCCATTTATTCAAGACAGTTGGAAAAATAATCGTGTCGATTTTAAATTAAATTTGTTCATATTTAAATAATAGTATTATAAGCTTAAATCCATTTTCTAGGAAGGGAGGGATATTGATCAGATTAATATCATATATTCAAGATAGCTAGAAAATAATTGAGCCGAATTTCAACAGATTTGGTTATTATTAACTAGTTTGATAAGATCACAAATGTTTTCTGGGAAGGGAGCTATAGTAATATAAGGACCGAAATTGGCCAAATTAATGACATATTAAGATTCGATTCATATTTAAGAGTTTTATATTCAAAACGGTTAGAAAAATCATTGACAGAATTTGTCACTATTTTCTAGTTTTATAAAGTTAAAAATAATTTCCGGGAAGAAGCCTTATAAAGGAGCTACAGCAATATATGAACCGGGATTCTATTAAAACTTTGCATTTAGATGATTTTTTTGTACGATGATGAAGAATATATAATTGTATTATATAGTTAAATTCTTGTTTAAATCCATTTACTGAGTATGTCTCAGATATCGGTCTATAATTTTTGGCTGAGAAACCGATATAACTGGTTTTAAATAGGAAACTGCTTAGGATAATAGCAAATAACGTGACCGAGACTTGAGAATGTTTCCAACAGTACGACAACAGACGAACATAGCTAAATCGACTTAGATTTTGAGTTTCAACAAGAATATATGTACTATATGGGGTCTGAGATAATTCCTTCTTGGTATCACCCTTTGTGGTGGTGGAGGGTATAAAAAATTAATATTGTGTCTATCCGTTATCCTATCTGTCCTACATTTTGTCCAGTAAAAGGGTTCCTTGTGATAGTGATTTGGTCTAAATTTTATAACGTCCACTGTAACAGTTCTCTACATATTTGGCATATTCGTATATATTTTCTTTGTATTTGGGTAACACAAAATATGGCTATGCGGAAGTTGTTTATAGTTATTTTTGCATATATTCGGATCATTCTTGAAAAAATTAGCAAATTCAGTCCAGCAGTTTAGCTGTCAATAAGTCCCAAACAAACTGATAAACAAACAGATTTTAGTTTTTATATATGTAAATCTCTTGACATATAATGTCCTATATTGTACATACATATTAATTTTTATAGACAATTAACTTATGGTTTCACCAGTCTACTTCTAAATTTTCTCAGAAAGTTGTTAGGAAACAATTTTAAAACTATTGCTCTACTCGGTAATTATGTACCTTTTCTGGAAATATGGATCTTGTAATTTTAAATAAAGTGGTGAAGGAATTTACTTCAATTCTCAAAAACAGGAGGGATAGTAAAAAATGGATTTTTGCTTTTTTGGCTATAAAGTCGAAAGTTATTGAAGGTCAAGAAGATGCCGTTTCCAAATATTTAGGTTTTTGAAAATACATTAGTTTTGAAAATTCAGGCTTTGAGATTTTGGGTTTAAATTAAAATTTTAATTAAAATGATTCAAATTCGTCAAGACAAAATTAAAATCTTCTATGTAAAAAAACCTTCCAGATAATATACTATACTATACTATACTATACTATACTATACTATACTATACTATACTATACTATACTATAATATACTATACTATAGTATTTTTGAGCCGCAAAAATCGTATTATTTCAATTTACAAATTGAGTAGTTTTGGACTGGGTGTATTGTATTTAAACTAATCAAGAAATTTGAACAAGATCAGGATAATACTTTTGGATATAATATTAAAGAAACTGACTCAAGATCTTTCTACATTTTGAAAGCTTTAAATTTAAAAGCAAATAAATTGAAAACCCAATATGGAAGAACATTTGTATGGGCGTTATGTAAAATAATCGGTCGGTCAAAATCAAATGTGATCGATTTTGCTTTTGCATCAAAAGCATAAATCACAAACTTTACATAGACTGACAGTAGGACGGGACTTAGAAAGTGGTTTTGAGTCGACATTGGTTTTTTAGCAAAACATTAAACATCTATCAAAAAATGTCTGTCAGAAGTGTCAAGATCTGGGCTCTAAAACAGATAAATCAATCATGCAAAAACAAATTAGAATACAAAAATCCTTCTGTACCCGTTACATACACAATGACCTTGGCGTCATTAATATTCACCTTCAGAGTTATTTTGATTGCCTTTTGGGCTTTATAAATGACTTTTTGCTCGAAGAGTTATTGTGACATATCTATTTTTTCCTCCAGTAATAGAATGATAATAAAAATTAATCCTTTTAAAGTGTTTAAACCTACAACTTTCCATTTCATATGAAAACCAATTGCCCTCTTATGTGTGTACTTGTTGGAAAATGGCTTCTTGTGTTTCTCCCCAAAAAAAAAGATTCTTTTCCTGATTTTTAAATAGTTTTTTATTCACCTACAAAACTCAATATTTTTATTTCGTGTTTAATTTTTTAAAAATTTTTTGTACGCTGGTTTACACAAATAAATAAACATTTCGAATATGTTTCTTTAACCGGGAAATTTTATAAAAATGTTAACTAAAATATAACATGTTCTCACATGACCTTTCATATTGACCTTTGTAAGAGAGTCTTGTACAAATTTTCTAATCATGTTAAATATTTTGGAGAAAGTCTTCTGGAATCATAAAATAAACAATTTAACAAAAGAGTCATCACACATAACTTCTTGTTGTTTAGGTTTCGCCTTTTTTATTAAAAGTGTGTTTATTTTGATGTAAATTCATTAATCATTTAATCGTTAACAAATTAATTTATGAACAAATTTGCAATTTGTCAAACTAAATTGTTTTAAAGTGAACACAGACACACACACAAAGAAACTTATTTATAATAAAAAACAAGTAAGAAGTTATACTCAGTCAAGCCCGACTATTTTATACCCTACACCACATTGCTGGTTGATACCCAAAATTAGTGAAGTATTTTTTAATTTATGCTTAAGTATACAGTATATTATACTGGTACCAAATTTCATGAGGGATACCTACGTTTTAAGATTTTTTTCTGTGGGTATTACTTGGAAGTTAGAAGGAATTATGGACCGACCCTCGTAAAATTTCTCACATTGATTTTTACTTATATTTGTCTTCATTTGACTAATTATTATTACAATTCCAACGTATTTATGATATTTAAGCCCTTCAAAGTGATATTTGAAGGTGGGTTGTATGGAATCTATGAGAAATAATGGACCGATACTCATATAATTTGGCACATCGTTTAGAATATTATAAAATTAACTTTTACCAAGTTACATTTAAATTGTTTTATATTTTGACTTTTGTGATCTTAAATATCCATTCCGGGATGAATATTTGTATGGGGGCTTGGTGAAATAATGGACCCATCATTACCAATTTCAATAGGTATCGTCCTTGGGCAAAATAATGACACATTTCAAATTTCATAAAGATATCTTTAAAACTGTATTTTGTTCACAAGGTTTACATGGACAGCCAGCCAGTCGGCCAGGCGGACGAGCGAACGGTATATTAAAACTGGTAGAAGTAATATTTTTTCTGTGCATTATAAACTTAAGCACATTTGCATTATACCCCAACCACCTATGGTGGTGTAGGGTATAATGAAGATATGTGTATTTGTGTATTGCTCTTATGTGTGTGTTCAATTAAAAACAATTTCAAATTATTATAACGTGTAAATTATTTAGGTTAAAATTTTTTATAAAAAAAAGTTAAGGAAAGAAATATATAACGAAATAATAAATTAACAAATATTTTGAATTGAAACCATAAATTGTAAAAACAATAACAAAATGTGTATTTAACCATAAAAAAATAATGAATAAAACCTTTTATGGCAAAAAGCTCTTGTTATTTGTTTAATAAGGTATTGATGTATGAGATCAAAGTTTTTTGTTCATGATTTCTTGTTTCTTTTTTTTCTTAACTCATTTGTCAAAAATGATGTATTATGAAATTAATGAATTAATTAATTATTTTATCTTTTTTATTTTATTAAAAAAGGTGTTTAAAACATTTTGTTTTTAAGGAGTTAAATTTGTCAGTACGAATAACTTTCGATCGACTGAATGACTTAATATAAAATTTTATAAGAATCCAGTAGCGATATGAAAAGTTATAAGTTTTCTGGTGTCATAACGTTTGAAATGAGGGAATTCTCTAGTCCGATCACTTTTTACACCAATAATTTTTAAATTGTTGTAAAATCAATTATTAAATATATTTACACAAATAACTCTTATAATATTCTAAGGCGATGTGTCAAATTATACGAGGACAGATTCATAATTTCTCATAGGTTCTATATAATCTGACATAAATGTTATTATTGTCATATAAGTTGATTAAATTTAGATAAAATCAAAATTTGATTAGGGTCGGTTCGGTAGTTTTTCTCGTATTTAAATTTTCTAACATATTTTTTCTAAAAAAATTAAGCCAGTGAACTTTTATAGTCGGTCAACCCCGACTATGTTATACCCTACAGAACATTGTTGGTTGTATAAAAAGTGTGTAAACATCCCTCGTTTAATTTGCTTTTCCGATTTCCGATTAAGTGTGAAGTACATTAATATGATACTAAGATTCATGTGAAATGTATGCGTTTGAAAAGACATTTTCTAGGGGGTTATATCGTAGGGGGTTATATCAATTTTAGATTGTACTTATCTTAATTTAACAAATGTTATTATAATACCAACGTATATGTGAGAATCACGCCCCTCAAAGTGATATTTGGAAGGGAACTTGTAAAGGACCTATGAGAAGTAATGGGCAGATCCTCTCATAATTTGGCACATAGATTTACAACTTTTATGACCTCGAAACCTTATTCCGGGATGATATTTGTATGGGAACTACCTGAAATATTGGACCGAATATGACCAATTCAGGCAGTGTCTTTGAAAAAAATAACAATAACATGCATAAAACCCCAACCACCTACGGTGGTGTAGGGTATACAAATTTTAAGGTTTATTATTACAATAAACAATCATATAGCTAAGTGAAAAATGCTGAAAATTGTTAGCATCTGAAATCCATCTAAATTTTCAAAAAACCTCCAACAGTTCAGAAATTATTTAATCAATATTAATTATACATCGCAGTGGTCGGAAAAGGTGGTAAAGACAGTGCTATAAAAACATAGAAAATATTAAAGCGACTCTTTTTAAACTTGGTATATCAATAGACCAGAAAACAAGCTTTCAAACTACACTTTCCTCAATTTTAGCGTACAACAAATATGAAAAAATATTTTCATTAAAAATATTTTTTTTTTTAGTTTTTTTAATTAAATAAATTTTCCAAAAAGTAGTTTTTTTTTTTTAATTTTTAAACTGTTTGTTAAATTTAAACAACACTTTTCTAAACTCCACATAATTCCACTTTATTTCAGCAAGAATTCAACGCCTTATTACTTGTTTTTAACGAAGCCAAATTGATGCCGAAATCAAATATCTACAACTCTATGCTAATGTATTTGGTGACAAAGTTATGATGTTTTGTGGTATGAAGTGGGTCATATGATTCGCGATGAACAAATGATTCATTTTAAAGAAGCAAATAATAATAACTCTCAGAGAATGCTACCAGAGATGACAGTTTGCTGTAAATGTTCCAAGAACGTTCAAAATTTGGAAAATTTGAAATTTTGGACTCTCGATCTTTTTAAGAATTAATTGTGTAGTTTTTAGACCAATTTACAGCGTTATAGTTTTTTTAAAAAATAATTCTGCAAATTTTAAAACTTTCAAGATATCTATATCTGATTTTCTCCGGGATGTACTGAGAACTCTATTTTTGTCTTTATTAGCATCTGTTTTTTAAGCAAAGGATTTAACAATTAACATTAAGTCCCTGTTATAAATAAGCTTTCATAATATCATCACTTGTAGAAAAAGGAGAAAATGACAGCCATTAGTATAGCCTTTATATAGGTCAACATAGATTCTCTAGTGCATGCAAAATTTTGATCACGAGTAGCTTTTGCTTTCAATAAAAAATACTAGTATAGATATATAAGATCAATTAATAACTCGGCTATTTATATGCCAATTACATATTTTTTGCATCAAAATTTTGTCCACATATCCCACAGGAGGTTCAAAATATCAAAAAATACGTTTTTGCTCATAACTCGAAAACTAATTGACCGATTACTCAAAAATTCTCCTAATTATTAACGATCTGCTAGTACAAAAATTATGCCTCTAGCGTAAATAGAACGCTCAAAAACTCGAAAATATTACTTTGCCTTACATTGTTATTGACTGTATCCAACAACAACAACCACAAGGAAAATAAAGAATAGTAGGTATCTCGACTATTTATGAGCCGATTTCAAAACTGATAAAAACCAAGAATTCGAAAAAAATTAGTAAATTTTATTCGTGGCAACTAGGTCCGTAGCTGCTCCAAGAGCATCAGAATAAATTTTCACCCATATCTCGGAAACTACTGGCCCAATCGAGTTTATGTACAAATGAAAAATCGACAAAAATACTTCTGACCCATTAGTAAAATACGGTTTCAAGCATTAATAGAATGGCCGAAATATCAAGAACATTAAACGTTGTTTTTGTTTTCCTATAGTAAAGAAAGAATTGACCATATCCCGGAGGTATATGAACCGATTTTGAAAAATGAAAAATAATAAATTTGGGGAAAAATGGTATCAATCAGTGTCATAACCAAGTCCATAGTTCTCATAGAGGGTTCAAAATATAGGAAAATATGTAACTAATGGTCCGATTCATTTCATGTCTTCAGCGTACAAATCCGCTAAAATTATTTTAATCGATCTGTGAAAATAGAAAAAAAAAACGAAAAAAGTTTGTGATACCTTCAGTTTTTTGCTAATATCTGAGCTATTTATGAACCAATATCCCTGGATTTCAATAGAAAAACTCTCAAAGGCATTTTCAATCGGTTGATAGTAACATATCATATATGTTAATTATAGTCCGGCTTCATAAACTTGATTTCAACCGACTCACGGATGGACGGACAGACGGACATAGCTCAATCAATTTCTTCTTCATACCGATCCAGAATATATATATATACTTTTGGGGAGGTCTAGTCGAAAATTGTGGAAACTTTTGTATACCCTTCTGAAATAGTCAGATGAAGAGTATAAAAACAAGAAAGAATGCTATATTCGGCTATGCCGAATCTTCAGTACCTTCCAACACTGATTTTACTGGACTATCGTGAATATTGAGGCCAAATTTCATTGAGCTCTGTAAATTTTTGTGGATGTGAGCGTGCCAGAAACAAACAGCCAGACATAGATTTTGATTTGAATCAAGAATAAAAATCGATTGCACATTTTAGCATAAATAAAAAATCAAATTATTTGAGGGTCGTTTATAATTTTTTTGTAGCAGATATATACAACCAACAATTTCGTATAGGGTATAACATAGTCGGACTTGACTTGATTTTTACTTGTTATTCTTGTAACACTCTTGTTTACAATAGTAACAGAATAAAATAAGTGTACACTTTGAATAAAAATCGATTGCACATTTTAGCATAAATAAAAAATCAAATTATTTGAGGGTCGTTTATAATTTTTTTGTAGCAGATATATACAACCAACAATTTCGTATAGGGTATAACATAGTCGGACTTGACTTGATTTTTACTTGTTATTCTTGTAACACTCTTGTTTACAATAGTAACAGAATAAAATAAGTGTACACTTTTTAAGACTTTTAAAGTGAATTTCGAAAAATTATAGAACCTGCCCCAGTTTGAGGACAGACCTTTGAATCTTTGGCCAACTTTTTTTGAGACAAAATTGGAAAAATTTTAATAATCTTAGTACACACTTTTCTTAGGTCTCTCATTTAAATCAGATTAAGAATATTTCATTTGATATTAAACATAATTTACAAAAGTAATTTTATCAAAAAAAAATTTCCTATTTTAAATAAAATTTCATCTTTGAGAAAGTTTAATTTTATAGGAAATTTTTGATAAATTTCCGAAAAATCTATTTATAGTAATTTTTTACAAAATTGAATTCTTAATAAAATTCCATTTTTTTAAGAAAACTCTAGAAGTTTTAAAGAAATTTAAAGTGTAAAAATTTTATAAAAAAATTAAAATTTTATCGAAAGTATTTAATAAAAATAAAATTTGCCAAATAAATATTATTTTTAAAAAAATTAATTAAAAAAAATAATAATAATAAATTAAAAAAAATACGGACGATACCCCTCCCCCTGGTCTTATCAGTCCTAGATTTTATATAGTAAAACAGTTCCTAGAGAAAGTTGTCAGTACCAAATTTGAGAACTCTCGCAGTTATAGTTTTTTAGATAATCGATAATCAAAATTTGCTTTGTATGGGCGATACGCCTCCATCTGGTCCTATCGGAATTCTTTATAGCCTAAGTTACTTTCGGCTATTTTAGGATCATTTTTTTAAATTTTTATCAAACTTTGCCCAGATTTATAATTTAAATGCATACATACATACATACATACATACATACATACATACATACATACATACATAAATACATACAAACATACACACTTCCTGTTTTATATATATAGATGTTTTAAAATAATCTCATAAAAAATTTTCCAAATAGAAATTTTATAAAATTTTTCTAAATAGAAATTTTATAAAAAAACACATTAAAAAAGGAAATTTATCAATTTCAAATATTTGAAACATTTATCAAAATTGAATTATAATCCAAATATTTCAAAAGTATAGATTTTTTCCAAGAAGAGATCTTCACAAAAATTTCTCGCAATAGAAATTTTATAAATTTTTTTCACAAAGAAGAAATTTTAGGGAAAATTTCTAGTAAATACATTTTATCGATAATTTTTCAAATTAGGATTAATAGAATTTTCAAAATTCTAAATTTTTTACGATTTATAATTTTAAAACAAAAGTTTTATGTAAAAGTTAATACACCCTCTTTTCCACTAGTGATGGTGGAGGGTGTAAAAATAATAATAATAATAATAATACTTTTAAAATTGTTATGAAAAATGTGTGTTAAGAATTTCTCGATTTTACTCCTTAAAGGGCATTCGATAGAAAATACTTTTAGGGAGTTTCCCTATGATTTCTATTTTATGCTGTTTTTTTAATTATTTGAAATTATTATGAGTTAATGCAGAAAGTTTTTAAAAAACATTTACACAATTTTTCATTAAAATCATTAATTGTAACTCATTCCAATATAGCGCTTTCTATGAGGCTTATTATGATATAATATTTTTGTCTAAATAGATGACTTTGCTAATTTAAAATTAAGTTCATTTGTTGAATTATAATGTTTTATTCATTAAGAAACTTTAGGCTCATGAATTTTTATTCACATAACTTATTTACTTATTAATGTCAATGTCCTCTGATGACACAAGTATTTTGGTAACAACCATAAAACATGTTGACTACCAACTGAACACAAAATATATTTCCTATTTTTCCAAATTAATATGAATTTTTATGAATCATCTCCATAACATTCGCACTTTCACCAGAGAGAAAAAACAACAAATATTTCTTGCCAAAAAAAAAGCGCATAAAAGAAATAGTTACCGACAAGGGTTACACACACATACACACACAGAAAAATTTATTTGTATCTACAAAAATGACTAAATAAATTAATAAATTTAATTTTTTTGAGAGAGAAAAACTAATGATAACGACAATTAAATTTTCCTCACATGACATAATTTATGCGTTTTGTGAAATTAGTGAAAATATGCAAGTGAATTACACTTTTTTTGGTTGCATTTAACTTGGGAATAACCAAACTCATCGTGTCAGTTGTTTGTTTTTTTTTAACTTTTTTTGGTGAATTTTAAAACAAACATTCGGTCTCTAATAAAATGCATAACTTCTTCTTTCACTATAAAAAAATTTATTTAATTTCAATTTCTTTATCCTTCTCATGCCAAAGATTTTAGTTTTATTGAATACAATGGGACAGAATTCTACATTTTTGGGATGTAAGAAGTGTCTGTTACAGTTTGGGGAAATCAAAATTTCTGTGTTTTAGTTATAATTTAAGCAAATAAAAATGTTATGATCGATCAAGAGCCCTAAGTAATACCCTACACCACATAGATTTTTGTAAATGAGAGCTACGAAATATTTATGAAAGACCCTCTTATAACTTTATTCTGATTTATGTTTTGGTATGCTTAAGTGTTTCAGAATTATGTTTTCTGGGGGGATTATATGGGTTCAATTTTTGCTTATGTTTATTATAATTTGACCAATTCTTATTATTAAAAAACCAACGTACTTGTGAGATTTAAACCCTTATTTAAAATATGGATTTATGGGAGCTATGAGAGATAATGAACCGATACTCGTGTAAATTGGTCATTGTTTTATAATGTTAGAACTCTTATTTGTGCTAAATTTCATTAAAATTGTTTTATACTTAAGACGATCTGAAACCCTTATTCCAGAGGAACATTTATGTAGGACTATGTGTAATAAAAGACCTATCATCAATAGGCGACCTCCAATTTGGCCAAAAGTATCATATGGACAGCCAATAAGCAAGACAAACGAACGTACGGTCATCGTTAAATTGACTCAGAAAGTGATAAGAGTGGTCCGTTACAAACTTATGATCAAACGCATAATACCCTAAACACGTACGGTGGTGTAGGATATAAAAATACTTCAGTTTCTGATAACAAGTATTTAAAATGTGAGACAAATTCATCAGTCTGTAGCTCTGATTCTTTGATATGAAAGTTTAAAGCTTATATAATATCGAGAAGCGTATGTTGTTGTCAAGACTTTCACAGTTTCCGGTCAAATTTTTTTTGATAATGATATTCTGAAGTTAATACAATTAAGAATGCGCTATATTCAGCTATAGCGAATCTTTAATATCCTCCACCACTAAAGTCTAAGAAATAATACAATTATGTTTCGTACATGTACATTGTACGCATTTACACACTCACAAACGCGTAGATAATGTGAAAATATTTCAAAAAAACCTTTATGGGTCATACAATTAGTTATATTTTTTGCAAAAATTTTTTTATATTGAGATATATTTCTGATAAAATGGAAAAATGTTGTTCTAATTTGTCGATTTATAGTTCATAATTTTAAGAAAATTCTACGCTTTAATTTAGGGGTTGTATAAGATATCGGTATATCACTTAACACTCTGAAACGATTTTGCATCTCAGGACTATATCAAGTACTCAGGCCAAATTTCATTTTTGATTTGATTTGATGCAAGAATATATATACATTATGGGGTCTTAGATGATTCTTTCTTAGCGCTACACACGGAATGAAAAAATTGATATATCCTCTTCACCACTTGAGGTGGTGGAGGGTATATATATATTTTTTTAAATCGATCTCTATGCATGGGCGATATAAAGAGCAGATTATTAGTTCAAATATTTCTGGAAATACCGAAATTAAAAAAGATATTTAAAAAAAAATGCTCATAAAAAAGCTTCTATGACAAAGGGGATCATTATTTCAAATAACCGGGGAATTGAAGAACACGAAAAAGGGCATTTCAAAATATCGTAATTTCAAAAGTTTTTAAAAGCAAATATTAAAATTACCTCATAAATATGAGTTGGATCTAAAAGCTAATATATTTATAACCAAACCTTTATCTCTCATCAATGATATTTTTGAAAACGAAGAATGTTCCATGCAATGATCCTCATTTCATGATATGCTCTCCGTTAAAAAAAAAAAAAAAAAATAAACTGATGGATTCCTAAACTATTGTTTAAATGGAGTTACGCCTGACAAAAGTAGATAAAATCTTAGACCAATTACAACAAGGCGATCAGGTCAGTAGCACACAGGGATAAAAAAACTAAAGGACTATCCTTAACTGTAAATTACACGTAAGCTATTTCCCTAAAATGCACTACTCAACATTAGCTGATAATTTTAGACGAATTCTCCTGGGATCAACATGAGCAATCCTTGTTATTGCTGTTCGCTGCCCAAAAAGTGGCAAAATTTAAATGTGTTCTTCTCTCCCTTTAATACTGCAGGATTTATACTTCAGGATAGAAGAAACTAATTGGAGTAAATTTCAAAACTGTCTCTTTTTTAAATGTTTAAGACATTTGATGGTCAGCATTTGCTTGGTATGGAAGGCACATTTTTCCTCGATTCTTTCTGTTTGATTTAAATAGATAGTCGACTTTGTTATGTCCATCTGATGGTTCACTCCTCCGGCTGGACATCTGTCTGTTATTGGTACGTCCGCGTCGAAACAAATTGAGGGAGCTGAATAGAATTTAATCTGATAATTTATAATTGCAGCAAAATTGACGCATTTTTCAACAAGTATGAATGTTATAGTCGGTTAAGCTAACTAAATAATACCCTACACCATAAAGCTGATTATAAAAAAATTGACGAACGATCCTCGTGTTATTAGATTTTCTGATTTATGGTTAAGTGTACAGAACATTATTGTGTCTTAACATTTATGTGAAATTTATTCGTTTTAAAACAAAAGAATTTATGGAGCAACCCTCGTACTTTAATTATTGCTCTGTATCTTAATTTGATCAAATACCAAGGCCTTTGTTAAATTGAAAAACTTCACAATCATATTTAGATGAGATGGTTTGGGATCGATACTCGACAATTTATATATGACAAATTTTGTTAAGATTTGTATATTTTGGCCAGTCAGCCAGACGGACATACACCGTTAAATCGATTCAGAAAGTGATTTTGAGAACGTTATACTTAACTCTGCCCCATTGTGCAATACAAAAGGTAATGACAGAAAAAAATCTCATGTGTATGTACAAATTATCAAATGACATCTGAAACTTCCTGTAGTTCAAGTGAATTATTAATATGTCTGATCTTAGTGTGGAAGTAAAAAAAAACAAACGCCAACAACAACAACAAACACAATATAAAATTAAAAGATGTTGGTCGTTTATCGTTGATGATGACTACAATAATAATATTGATGGTGTTATTAACTCAGACTCTTGGTGCTTAGGAGGATATTTTTTTTTGCATACATTTTGGAGGGAGTTTACGTCACATGTGTGTGTGTGTTTGTTTTGTTTTTTTTTTGTTTATTAAACGTGTATTTATGTTATCAGGTGTTTGTCAATGGTAAATAATATTTTTTATTTTTCTTTTACATTGATAATTACAAAATTAATAGTTGGAAAGTATTTAAAAGAAAGAGAGAGAGAGATAGAGAAATAGCAAGAGTTAAAGAGATGTTTGCAATATGTACCGGAAAAACAAAAGACTTAAGCAACAAACTTGTTATTTGATTAAAACATTATTACGCAGGTGTAAACATAAACAAAAATTTATTTTTATTATTATTGTTGTTGTAATTTTTGCAAAAATGTTTTACAAAAAACTAACAAACAAATATTATGTAAAAAAATATTGAATGGCTAATAATCGTTAATAAAACAATAATTTAAATAATTTAAATGTCAAGTAACATCTTTAAGTTGTTTGACATTCTTGACATTTACGCATACAGACAAATGAATGCGTAATATTTTATCATGATATTAATATGTGGGGTTTTTTCTTGTACACAAATTTATTCATAATTCTGGTTTTGAAGAGTAATTTAATTTTTCTGGATTCCAAATGAGTTTTGATAGAAATGATCCATCATAGATAATTGAATAAGTAGTTTTTTCTTTTTTTTTTGGAAATTTTGTCAATTTGTCATTTTCAATAGGAATTTGAAAATGTTAATATTTTAATTATTATTATTTTTATTTATATCGAATCTCATGAAATGTTTGCAGATTTAAAGATGTAAATCTGGTCAATTTTGATTGATTTAGGAAGTAAAAACAATAATAATATTAAAGTTAAGCTCATTTAAGTTGACAAGACTAAATCATACTTAATTTGCAAAAAAGACGATGAATATTACAAATTTTATATTCTCCACCATCACAAGTGGTGATGAAAGTATATTCGCTTTGTCACGTGTAATGCTAAGGAATACGCCAGACAGATTTAGCTTTGTCCAAAGTATTCTAACGCATTACAGTACAGTGGGGCTGATTTGGAAATATATGGTTAACTTTTGATCGGCTAAATGGATTGAGAAATATAATAATTTTTGACCATTTTTTATGAATTTTGAAGGAATTAAAAAATATTAAATAAAAATATAAAGATGTCAGCCTTAACTTCAGGAAATGTTGACCTTATAGTCTAAAATTGCATAGAGAATTGTTGATTCATATAAAGGACGTTATGTAATTCCGAAAAATTTAGAAAGCTCTGAAAAAAGTCATCAAAACAATTAAAAACATTTAAAGGTTTACAAAACTACATTCCATTATTTTTTGTGGACTTAGCAAAATAGAGGTTAAATTCAAAACTTTGATTAAAAAGCATCGAATTTGAGAGGGTGCTGACTAAGTCATATTGGATTTTTCGACACAAAATTTAAACAACACATTCGGATATATATTTAAAAACACTGACTCAAGATAATTTTCATATGTTAACATGTTTTTTTGAAGGTCTCGTAAGGGACTATAAGGTCATAAAAAATCTGTCACACGTTTAACATAATTGAATGTCTCAAGCACCCTACTTTACGCACCAATACCCCGACCAATGGGGTCATTAACATAAATCTTATGCAAATCCATCCCGAAAATCAAAAGTTACAGATTAATTTCCAAAAAAATTGATACTGCCCCACTGTGCAAGATGTCGAAGTTGATGTTATTGGCAACTAATTCATGTTTAAAGCTGAAGAAGAAGTACAAACCTCTAACTTATCAAGGGTATAACCTAAACTTGGTTAAAGTCCAACTTAGTTAAATTTTAATTTAATTTAATTTAATTTAATTTAATTTAATTTAATTTAATTTAATTTAATTTAAATTTCATATTTTTTTTAAATTAAATACTTAATTTTTAATTTTAATCTGGAAATAATTAAACGATTTTCTGGCAGATTAAAAATAGATGCGTCGGTGGTGTAATGGTCAGCATAGTTGCCTTCCAAGCAGTTGATCCGGGTTCGATTCCCGGCCGACGCATGATTTTTATATAAAAAATTTTTATTACAAAAAATACATTTTTAATAAAAAAAAATTATAAAAATATCTCTGAAATAAATTTAAATTATATTTTTTCTAATGTTTGATAGAATGTTAAAAGTTTTTGTTTGTTTCTAATTAATGTCTGATTTAATAATAAATAATTTAAAATCAATAATTTTAAATGTCTAAAAAATTCTATTTTTTCAAAAAAGGATTTTTGTTGTTTAATTAATTAAAAAAAATATATTAATTTAATTTTTTCATAAACTAATTAATAAGAACTTTTGTCAATTTTTTGTCGTAGCTGCGGTGTCCGAGTGGTTAAGGAGATGGACTTGAAATCCATTGGGTTCTACCCGCACAGGTTCGAATCCTGTCCGCAGCGGAAATTTTTTAATATTTAATATGTAACAATTTAAAAAATCAAATATCGAGGAATGGAAGGTGGTTAATATATTTAAATGGCAGTGTTTGCCATATTAAAAATGTCAATATAGTTTTAAAATCGTGTAATAATGTTACAGAGAAGTTATCATCCGCAAATTTGAAAAGTCAGATAATTCAGGAATTTTCTACTCACATTCAAAAATTGGATAAATGTAGTTTTGAGAATATTTTGTCTTACCTAAAAAGAAAGAAGAAGATAATTAAATTATTAAGAAATTCAAAGAATTATTAAACTTTAAAATTCAATAATCAAAAAATATTGAGATGGGGAAAATTTGAACACGTACAAAAACTCGATAATTTAAAAAAAGGGTTAAATAAAAAGTTGATATGTTTTAATAGATGGTAAATTAAATAATATTTCTAACTATTTCAGAAGTCTATGTTCTTTGTGGTAAATTGGACGGTGGTATCCTACACCACCGTAGGTGGTTTGTGCTGATGTAAACGTTGTGCTATTCATGTAAACGTTGAGATCACTCTACAGGTCGTGCTTTTTGGGATATTTCGATGAAATTTGATACATGTTATTATTATGGCTCAAGGACGAAGCCTATTGAAATTGGACATTCTCAGTCCAATACTTCGGGTACGTCCCGTATAAATGTCCTCCCAGAATGAAAAAATCCTAAATATAAAGCGATTATAATGAAATTTGGCAGAAATAAGTCTTAAGATATTCTAAAACGATGTGCCATATTATGCGATGTTCGATCCATTGCTTCTCATAGGTCCCATACAAGCTCCCCTCTAAATATCACTTTGAAGGGCATAAATCTCACATATTGTAGTAATAAATGGTTAAATTAAAATAAATATAATTAAAAATCTATATGCAAAATTATACGTGGTTCGGTCTATAATTTATTTTAGGTCCCATATAACTCCCCCGATTTCATACTAAAACTCCTAAATTTCACATAAATGTTTGTTTCAAAATAATATACTGCACACTTAAGAATAAATCAGAAAATAAAATTATACGAGGGTAGTTCATTTATTTTTTTATACTTGTTTTAAAAAGTATTTTTTCATCTCCTTTTTCTGAATTCTGAATTAAAAGTAATAAAACACTTTAGACAATTGAACTAGAAACTATTTTTAATATCATTATTCAGCGCAAAATGTTGCCAAAGTGAAAATAATTATATAATTTCAGGACCAATAAAGATTTTGGTTAGAAATTTTACACATGGATTTTTGAATATTTACTAAGAAATTTGAGGAGTCCAGAATTCAACTCCTCGTATTCTGGACTCCTCAAATTTCTTAGCAAATTATTCAAAAATCTATGTGTGATGAGCCTATAATTGGCTCATCTCTGGTATGAAATTTTATTAACAAAGAAATACCCTACACCACAACAAGTGCTTGGGAAATTATGCGTTTGTATTGATGGTTTTGATAAACAGAAAAATGCTGTTTCACCCACATTTAAATTTGACTCAGAAATATTTTCTTTCGTTTTAACGATGACAATTTGTTCGCTTGAATGTTTGTCCATCCTGCTATCTGTCAATGTAAAAGTTGTGAACACCCAATATAGAGACATCTCGATGAAATTTGGTGATTATTAATATTTAAGAGGAAGAACAAAATCTAATGATATTTAAAAAATTACACAATTTGAATTGACGCATTTATTTATTTATTAATTAAAAACACTTTTTTTGTTCTAAACCAAATTTTGATAATTTTAGTGTAAAAGGTCTTTTATATACCCTACACTACCATAGGTGTTTGGGGTATTAAGCGTTTGTGCAGATGTTTGTCAGAAAACAAAAGTTCTTCCACCATTTTTAAGTACACCGTTCCTGAGCCAGTCTGTCCTTCCGGCTGGCTGTCAATGTAAAGGTTTTTCTCAAAGTACAGGTCGAGGTTTTGAAAGTATCTTGGTCCATTATATTATATAGGTCCCATAAAATATCCTCCCGGAGTTGGGTTATTAAACCATAAAGTCCTAAATATCAAACGATTTTAAGGAAATAAGTTTTTTAATACTCTTAATCAACAAAATCCATGTCTTTTAATAACTGAACCAATTTCGCTGGTTTTAAACTTCTCAGGATTATAGCTAATAATCAGGCTAAATTTTATTATTGTTGATGTGAGCGTGCCAACAACAGACAAACTGACAGACAGACGGACATAGCTAAATCGACTCAGATTTTGATTATATATCATATAATTACTTCTTAGCGTTACACTCGGAATGACCACTTGCGGTGGTGAAAGTTATAAAAATCGATTTGAACACGGATGAGTAATATAATTGTAATTCTCTTACAAATATTACTCATACGTATATTGATCAACGTAAAAGAATTTTATTATTCAAATATTTGGCTAAAAACAGTTAAGAATAAAAAAAATTTAACAGGAAATAAGATTTTATTATAAATTGCTGCCAAATTATTAGCATTTTTTCATTTTGAATATTTCTTATAAATTTATAATATTTTTTGATAATTTTTATTATTTCAAAAAATTGTTAAAAACATAAAAATACCATTTGGAGTTATTTTTATTATTATTATTAAATTTAGAATTGCAATAAAGTAATAAAAAATTGACTATTTAATTTGCATAGAAATAATCAGTTTATTTCTATCGCTATTAATGGTCACAAATAAATGCTGTTAACAACTACGTGGGAAACCTTCTCTTTTTTTTTTGGCTGTTGCTGCTGCAACCGCAACAAACACGGTTGGTTAAGTTGTTGTTTTTGTTATTTTAAATAATCGATTAAAATACAATCAATCGAACCAATAACCAAGTAAACATATACAAATATACAAAGTATTTACATAAAATAGCGGGAAAACATAAACGCACACACAAATCTTAGAAAAATGTAAAAAAAGGAGAATAAAAAAAAGATAAAAATAAAATCTTAAAAAATTTATTAAAAGTCAATTAAAATTGTAATAATGTTGTGTGAAATGATAATGTATGACTCTATATAAATGAATGAAATGAATGACTTATAAGACTATATAGTCAAATGTATTAAATGGTCTATTTATTATAACAAAAAAATAAGAAACGCTCTCTTAGCAAAGGTATGGGCAAAAACATAAGGTTTTTGTTAAAAAAAAAATAAATAAATAAATAAATAAATAAATCAGTTCAAAAATCCAACAAAGCAATTGATCGGATGAAGGAATTTTTTTACTGGTAATGATTGTGAAGGATTAAGACCTAATAAATTTATAATAATACATTTATAAACCTATTTCAGAACCAAAGCGTCTCTATTTTACAGATGATTGTAAAGGACATAAAAATATTGCTGCCACTTTCGGAGTCCATTAAGCGATGTTCGTCCGGCTGTCTGAATCTTTATATGAACTTTGTGCTGGTATCATTTTCGTATCTATTAAAATTTGCGATAATGGGTCCATTATTTTTCTCAGCCCCCATACAAATGTTCTCCTTGGAATAATGAAAGCCGTATATATCAAATGATTTTCATGAAATTTGGTACAATAAATCTAATAACATGTGTAAAATTATACGAGGATCGATCCATTATTTTTTATAACTACCATACAGTCGACACTTTAGTATATTTAAAAATTCAATTTAAATTATGATTTATTGTGATCCCTTTCAGAAGAATTGAAATTTTCCTCTCTAAGAGAAGTTAGTAAAGGAGAACTAGAAAAGAGAAAAGAATAACAGATAGGAAATAGTGATCCGAGAAAGATCAAGATAGAAAGAAAATATAAATCCATTATACAAATTTTTCTTTTTCCAAGCAGATCTTCCAATCAGTTCCTAAAAGCATTGACAGCCGAACCTTTAGACAAATATGATCTATTGTTCCCTCTACATTTGAAATAAACCGTATAATGATTTATATGCTAATAAAGTGGGACAGAAGAATTTGACCAATAATATCAGAGATGGTTTGAAACAAAGATGAGGGCTACGTGATGAACAGAGTTCATAACAAACAAGGTGGCTCAGTTCTTCAACTATTTGATGCGTAAAGTTAAACTTATTAATGAAATTGTATTTAAGGAAGAAGCCGTATGTTGGAGCTATAGCGATTTCAATAGAAATGGTCAATAATTAAGAGCCTTATGAGATGAAACCCAATTCCGGAATGGGGCTTTATATGAGAGTTAATACCAAGTATGGACTTATATTTGTCGTATTTGTTACATAACTAAAAATAGATAAAAGTTATTTGTGCTGAATTCCAATAGAATCGGTTTATATTTAAAAGTATTATAATCTTAAAACCCTTTTCCGGGAATAATAATTTTTCATCCAAAATTGCTTTGATAATGAGCTGTATCAAAATTTTATATATTTTAGTGTATAAATATTGTTCGTTAAGCCGATTTCGAATTACTTTTTATGGAAAAACTCAGAAAAGAAGTTCATCGGAATTTTAAGACGTCTCCAATAACGGTCTATACCGTTTTGCCTATTGGACCGATAAAGCAGTTTTTAAATATGAAACTGCTTAGGACAATAACAACAAACTTTACACAAATTTCATTAAATTTGGACAATAAATCTACGCGTGACACAACAAACAGCTAAATCGACTTAGATTTTGATTTGATACAAAAGTATATATTTTATGGGCTTTTAGATGACCCTACATAGAATCACAAAGTTAATATGTCGTCTTTATCAATAGTGGTGGAGGAGGGTATAACAAGTAAAAATATAATATTTTGATATTGGAAAAATTATGAACTGATTATCGTAAAATTTGATTTTATGATTTCTGCTAGGCTAAAGCCAAAAGTGACGCATATTCCTATAAATGCATTTATTTTTTTTAATTAAGTTTTATCTTTGTTGTTTTCATCCACAAATAAAGTTGACGTTTTAATAAGAGGCAAATAAACGATACATTTTTAGAGAAAACAAAATTTTTCATGCTATTTTATGTGGAATATATCTATACACGCAGAAGTGAAAATTGCATTTAAAATATCAAAAATAAAATATTACAGTTTCTTATAAATGACAATATCTCAATTTTATTGCAGAACAATTTTATAAAGGATGGCTGGATTCTGTTCATAAACATAAAATAAAAAACTGATTAAGATTGCAAGATTTTAAGGAAGACCGCATACCTCTGTAGAACTGGATGGCTCTCAGTTCGGACTTCAACCCAATGGAGAACTTGTGGCAAGTTCTCCACCGGAACCGTAAAGTTTATTCAAATAATGGGAGGAAATTAATTCTAGTCTTATTAAAAAATGTGTAAGACTGGAATCAATTATGATATAGAGACTGATAAAGTGTAAAAAATTATTCAAGCCCTGATTGGGTCCACATTTCTAAAGTTATAATACACTTTTACTAATATTATGTTTCATTTCCTACAAATCTATCCAGCCCTTCAATTCTGCCCGATTCTTTTTCTTGATATTTGTAACGGACAAAAAACTTTTACGTATACTATTTGACTAAAAACTACTTTTTGAGTCGATTTTACGATGTCCGTCCGTCTTTCAGGAAGTCTTTGTAAACTTTGTTAACAAAATGCAGGTCGCAATTATGAAGATATCTTATGAATTTTGACAATATGTTTATACCCTCCAGCACCACAAGTGATTAAGATGGTGTATTAACTTTACCGTTCCATGTGTAACGTTAAGAAGGAATCATTTCTGAACCCATATATGTATGTGTGAGTGTGTATATATGAAACCTAACGTATTTACTTACACGCACTTGTGGTGGAGGGTATTAAAGAATCGGCAAAGCCGAATATAGCGTTCTTTTTTTATTTTCTGAATTTTTCATATGTATATCTTTTAGCTCATACCTTATATGTATGTCTCTGTATGTTTTTAGACCAGGTAACAATTTAAAATTGCTACTGTTTGTTTTAGTTGTTGTTTAAAAATCCATTTAAAGTTTTTTTTTGAATTTTCTGTTGTAATTGTTGTTGTTGTCTTTATTGTAATACAAACGAATCTAAAGGCGTGGCTCTTCTAATATTATGAATGTCTATTCATTTGTCTTTGCTGTTGTTGTTGTTATTGGACTTTAAATGCGTTAAAAACATTTTCAAAAGAAAAAAAAACTAATAATTTCTATTGAACGCATTTTTCTAAATTTTATGCAACATTTAGTTTAGTTTAACTTTATTTTGTTATTGTTGTTGTTGTTGCTATTTTTACGGTAATAAAAATAATTTTAATTGCTATTTATGTTACAGACCATTTGTAGTTGTAACTTTAGTTTTTTATGCAATTTTTAATTGACTACGCTTGTATAAAATTCTCAAAATACGTTAGATTTATTGAAAAAAATTATAAATAAATATAAAAAATTGAACCATTAGAGAGAGCAAAAACAAAATCACTAATAAATGCAATTTTTATATATATTTTTTCGTTCATTTGTTTGGGTTTTAATGAAAAAAATGCGTATTTGTTCAGCAAAAAAAAAAAAAAAATTGAAAAAAAAGAGTTTTCAACGAACATGGGTGGTTTATGTGAGACTGTCACTATTTAAAGTTTGATAATTGCCTAATCTTTGAAATGAGTATAGAAGGAAAAAAATTGGAAATAGAAATAAAAAATGAAATAAATTACTATTTAAGACTAATAGAAGAAATAACATAGAAACAAATTATTTTTATATTATTTATTCATTTTTCGTTAAAAAAAGAAACTAAAAAAAAAAAACTAGAATACAACAAGTTGAAAATGATAAATTTTCTATGATTGACCATTAAATGGGCATTTACTTAAAAATGACATTTATTTAGCAATCAATAAATGGAAATTAAAATTGTGGTTTTATATTTCTGAAAGTTAAATTTCAATTGGGTGTAAACGACTTTGTAAAATTTCGAATATTTTCCGTTACACAAAACAGCTTTTTTTTGGAAATAATTCTGTACTTTTAGAAACATTTTATATTTTTATAATAAAATTCCATAAAGACATTCTTAAAGTGTTTTTCGATTAATTTGGTAAAGCACAAGTTATAAGCGGGTGCAAGGTGGACCTCCAAAATCATCTCATATGCTTACATTTAAAACACAAATAATAATGCTTTATTCGGCTATGCAGAATCTCTAGTACCCTCTACCATAAATGTATGTCAAGTAAATACGTTATGTATCGTGCATTTACACTCACATGTACTCTCACATACGTATACGATATATAAAAGTTATTTTTAAAAATAACAGGTCAACATTTAAAGAGTCGCTAATAAAGATATTGCCTCAGATATCGGTCGCTATTTGTTAATATACTGCACCAATTTTGCTAGTTTGAAATAGAAAACTTCTGAGGACTATTAAAAACATTCTGGCCAAATTTCACTGAACTCTGTCAATTATTGTGGATGTGATTGTGCCAACAACAGATAGTCAGACAGATAGACAAAGCTAAAACCAAAGCAAAAAACCAAGGTACTCTAAATGGCCTTGTCAACACTTCATCTAAAGCCATGCTAAATTGTATCAAAATACTTCCAGTGATTTAGAAGTTACTGATTTGTTTTCAAAACCACGTTTTAATGTTTTTTAATATTTTAATAATATTTATTAATGTTTCTCTTGCATTTTACGTATCTCTTTTAAGTACAATTTTTATTATCAATAAATTATTTTTCCCTTCTTTTATTTTTATGCAAATAAGACAAGCTGATCTCATTGATTTGAAGTGATAAAAATGTTGTTGTTTTCCACCCATTGTACCAAACATTATGAATTATTATTAAAAGTTTTATTAAAGTCATTTACTAAGTAAAATGATTAATAAATTGTATTTAATTTTATTTTGCACAAATTACTAAAACAAACACAAGAACTTGATTTCTCAACAAGTTAATAAGAATTAAAGTTTAATTTTAATAATTTGCATAAATTAAGGTGCGAATGAAATTGTTCTTGTAATTAAAACCAGTTTTTTTTTTAGAATTAAGGTAGAAAGTGAAAAATATATAAAAGAAATTCTATGGGAATAAGTTAATACCCTACAAAAGTAAATTGTTGAGATATTTATCGTTGGTAACAAAAAGGTATACAAAACTTGATCAAATCCTGAAGTTATAGAAAATTATAGAGAATTCTATTAATTTGATTTTATTACAGAAATAATGATGTAACACTCACTTTAACTCAAAATTAATATCCGATATGATTTGACGATGTCCGTCCGTACGTCCATACGTCCGTCTGTTTGTCCGGCTGGCTGTCCATGTAAACGTGGTGAACACTCTATTATTATTTCTATAATTTGTTATTATTTTGATTCAAGGCCAAAGCCTTTTGAAATTAGTCACATTCGGTCCAATATTTCAGGTAAATCTTATACAAATGTCCTTTACTTCTCATAGGTCCCATAAAAGCCACTTTCAAATTATTACGTTGAAGGGTATAAATCTCACTTATATCGCAATAACAACTGGTCAAATAAAATTAATTTAATTTACAAACGAGGTTCGAAATTATACGAGGGTTCTTCTAGTTGAAATATAAACCCAGAAGAATCCTTTTCAAACGCATAAATTGCACATAAATGTTAGTATCATAATAATGTACTTCACACTTAATCAGAAATCAGAAAAAGAAATAATACGATAATTATTGTTGCTGTTATTTACAAACAGCATTGTGGTGTAGGGTATTGTAGAGCTTGACCGACTATAACATTTTTACTCCTTTTCGATTAATTTTTTTGACCTTTTAAGGTTGAAAATAGAAATATTCAGCTTAGAAGAATTTCATGTATTCATTGCTTCTCTCTTTCACTATTACTAGAAATGACTTTTGTCCATCTGTCTACATCTTAGGACCGTGTCAAGTCTTAAAATCACTGTACGTGAAATTCATTTTTCTAAAAATTTACGTACGTAAGTTTTTTGCCTGTACAGATTTACTTATTGATATTTACGGCGTTACCTTAAAGACAAAACATTTACAGTTAGTCTTTATATAATCATAATCTTTGTCGGTTATGTAAACATATTTATTGGATTTGACTTTATTCCAGCAAGACTATTTGAGTAAATATTCGAAAATGCTTACGATGATAGATAATTATAATTGAGAAATTGCATATTATGCTTGTATACCACAAAAGTATGTTCGTGGCACAACCACATTATGATCAATAGCAGAAATGTATAAATATGCATTTATCATAATATGAATGTACAAAAATACTTTGGTTGTGGCAAAACCATAATATCAGTATTTAATAAGTTTTTCACTTCGGTTTGGTTAGATTATGAACATAGTTCGGCTGTTGGAAAATGCATATTATGCTTGTATACCACAAAAGTATGTTCGTGGCACAACCACATTATGATCAATAGCAGAAATTTATAAAAATGCATTTATCATAATATGAATGTACAAACATACTTTGGTTGTGGCAAAACCATAATATCAGTATTTAATAAGTTTTTCACTTCGGTTTGGTTAGATTATGAACATAGTTCGGCTGTTGGAAAATGCACTTAGAGGTGAATTAGTTTTTTTATTACAAAACTTTTGACAGAGAGTCTAGGCACTTTTTAGTAGATAGGAGCGATTATACTCAAATATTCTAGGTTGAGACTAACCCTAGAAGTATTAGGTTTGTGGGTGGCGCCTATGAGAGACTATCCACATCGGAGATATAGTAAGTATCTTACATTTTTGATGAAATAATACAATTCAGGTCAGAAGTAATTTCTTTTGCCAAACTTCATTATAAGATACGAATACAATAACTTAACAATAAATTCATTTTCCTTGAAAAGTGTGCCAATTGTATTAAAATTTGTGTTACTTTTTTTGATTTTTATACCCTCCACCACCACAAGTGGTGATGAGGGTATATTAAATTTGTCATTCCGCGTGTAACGCCAAAAAGGAAACACTTCAAACCCCATAAAGTTTATAGATATGTTCGTCTGTACGTTTGTCTGTTGGAAACATTCTGAATAATTATTTGAACTCAACAAAATCTCGCCGCATTGTTTCTTATTTTCCTAAGCAATTTCCTTTTTTAAAACCAGCTATATCGGTTCATTAGCAAAAAATATAGACCGATATCTGAGACAACCTTAAAATTTCTAAAAGGAACTTTTCTATATTTTTCAACAAAATATAAATGGATTTAAACAAAAATTTAACTTTAATATACATTTGTATATTTGTCATTATCGTACAAAAAATCATCAAAATCGGATCAATAGAAAAAATATTATAGTTTGAGATATGCAAAATTGTGATACACCCCAAAATCTTAATTTTCCCATATATATTTATTTTGTCACAAATAATAAACCCAAAGAAACTAGATAATTCTATGGTCATTATTTGACATAGCTCGCATATAAGGCCCCTTCCCAAAATATGGTTTATGGCTTATAAACCTCTTAAATATGAACCAATTCTATTGAAATTTGGCACACTTTCCTTACCGTTTTGAATATTTGTTAGTAATTTTATTATTATCAGTCCATATTTCGCTGTATCTCCCATATAACGCCAAAACATATTTTCCTATATTTTGAATCCCCTATGCGTCCTATGGACTTGGCAGTTACGGATCTAGTTGCCACGCAGAAAAATTATTTATAGCGGAGTTTTTAATTGCTCTTAGATATTTATACTAGAATTGTTTTAGTGAAAGTGAAAACTACTCGTGAATAAAATTTTGCATGCATATTGAGTGCTCTAGAGAATCTATGTTGACTGATATAAAGGCTATAGTAATGGCTGTCATTTTCTCCTTCTTCTACAAGAGATATTATTATGAAAGCGAAACAGCGACTTAACGTTAGATATTAAGACCGTTGTTTAAAAACAAACATATAAGCAAAGGTACGGCCGAATTTCACACTTTAACTTGATTCTCTATAGCAATAGCTTTCAAGGATATGTTGGCATATTTCATATATTCATATTTCATTTATAAGGATCTTATTCCGTAATCTGCGTTTAGTCTGATAAACGAAAAAGTTTTCCGATTTTACTTAATGTTTGTGGTGGAGGGTATTTAAGATGCGGTACAGCCGTTTATACCATTCTTACTTATTTAAATTTACTTATGTTTGTTGTGTGTATGTGTATGTGTATGTGTATGTGTATGTGTATGTGTATGTGTGTTGTAATATTAAATTTCCATTAAATTATATTGAAAGTATTATAAATATTGAACTCATGATCTGTTAAACTGTAAAACTATTATTGCTGACATCTAACAACACTTGAATATTTGATACAATTTCGAATTCAGTGTTTGTGAAGGAAAAACTTTTTCTTTGTAACGAATATTTTAAAAATATTTGAATTTTAACTGAAAAATTTTTCAAATTTTAAAATTTCCCAAAAAAAAAAAAAAAAGTAGTTGAATACTTGTATTTTTTTATTTTTCGTATTTATGTTGTTTCATGTCTATCTTTGATTTGTTTTGTCTGTTTTTTATGCTCAAACATTGAGCTTTTATGCCCCAAATAAATCCCTGTTTGTAATATATATTTTTTTCTAAATATAATTTTTTCAATATTTTTTATTTTGAAAATATATATATTTTTTTGGACATTATAAAATGGATTTCTTATGTTTGTGCTTAGACATGGAAGCGATTAAATTAATTGCTGTTCAACATTCAATGAAATTCAATTTGAATTTTCCAAGTCATTGCGTTAAAGTGGCAGCTCATTCACTCATTCATTTCTTAGCGATTTTTTTTTTCACTTTTTCTATGGAATAAATTTTGTTGCTGCTGCTTTTGTTATTTAAAAAAAATGTTAAAGGCCTATTTGAGGCCTAATCCAAATTTCAAAAATCGTTACAAATACAAAAGAGAAGAAATGTCGTTGTTTATTTAAATTTTATAATTTTTTTTTCAAAGTTTTTTTTCTATTTACACGTTTTACATTTTCACATAAAAATGTCACATGTCTTGACAATTGTTTGGCACACATGTGAATTTGTTTGTGGTTTTTGGATTTTTCATTTGGTTTTCTTATTTATATTAATTGTAACCAACATAATCGATTTTCCATGCTCAAACAGAAAGGGGAAAGAGGACGGACAAAGAGATCGAGCCAGGCGCTTAGTTATTTCAAGTATTTTGGAGAATGAGGAATGATTTCGTTTCTTTTGTTTAATATTTGGAGGGGGTTAACTTTTCTCTCTTCTTGTGGATACGCTCCTGTAATTGGGGGTGGTAAATTGAAGTTTTAATTTCGCACGTTTAGAGTAGTAAAATAAGAGACAATAAATATTAAAAATCTATGAAATATGTTCGAATTTTTATTTAGGTCTGTTGTCTGGGTTTTCGTGAATTTTTTTTACAACGTGATGACTAAATTTATAACATTAATTATTGTTACGAATTACTGGACTATGGTTTTCTTAAATTCATATATGCAGTTCCCACATGTTCTACAGAATCCCTAAAAATTAAAAAAAAAGTTTTAGAAGAGGGGAACCCTATAAATCCCTTAGGGAAGAAGATGTTTTTACTGAGCTCCTGCTTACCGTGAATAATATCATGGTTGATCTGAATTTTCCGGGGCAGTCAACTTTATATTCCTCTGGAATGAAAAAAGTCAAAGTGTCATTTTATTCAAAGTGAAAAAAGAGAAAACTGGTTGATTTCTAATGTTAGGAGTGACCTTCTGCCGACCAACAAACGTCTTTTTGAAGTCTAGAAATGCTGATTATTCTTCTCCTATTCCTTACACCAAGAATATTGCAGCAAAATCTGTGATCTTTTATTATTCTATGTAATATCGACAGATGGGAATGTGATCTCGCTATAAACGTACAGTTCCATTACTTAAAATGGAGCAAGTTCAGAGGTTATCTCCGATGAATCGTGTGCATAATTTATAGACTGAAATTTATGAAATAATGGTGGCGGCGAACAGTGTGTCGAAATCGACTTTTTGGAAATAACGCTGTAACTTTTAAACCTTTAAAGATATCTTAAAGAAAATGTATATAGTATATAGGGAATTAAAAAGCTTCCTACTCTTCCATACGGAAATACCAAAAATCTCCATCTGTGTAAATATTTTTTTCACTGAAATAATCACTCTGTCCAAGGCAAATTCAGACAGGTAGTGTCAGTAGAATTTTTAAGATTTCAATGAAAAATATTGTATATGAACAAAATTTGTGAAAATTTTGAATGTGTGTGAGTTTTGTTTATATTATTTTATTTTTATATCCTACACCACCGTAAGTGGTACAGGTATACGGAAAAAATGGTGTTATACCCATCTTATGGTATACCATTCGACTCAGAATTATTTTCTGAGTAGATTTAACAATGTCTCTTCGTCTGTCTGTCTGCCTGTCTGTCTCTCCGGCTGGCAGTCCGTGTAAACGTTGTGAATACAATTTTTGAGATATTTCGATTCAATTTGTACATGTTATTATTTTGATCAATTGAAATTTGTCATGTTCGGTCCAATATTTCGGGTACCTCCCGACAAAATGGCTTCCCGAAATGAAGGTAAAAGTAAAGATATTTTAATGCAATTTGGCAAAAATAAGTGTTATGATCTTCACAAATGATGTGTTTTTATGCAAATTTTATATAGAAAATTCGTTTCTTTATTAGATCAAATTAGAATCTGAGTCGATTTAACTATGTCCGTCTGCCTCTCTGTCTGTTTGTCTGTCTGTCTGTTTGTCCAACCGTATGTCTGTTGTTGGTATTCTACCATCCACAAAACTTAACAGAGCACATTGAAATTTGGCCTATTTACTATAGTCCTAAGAAGTTTCCTAATGTAAAAGATATAGACCGATATCTGATGCGATCCCTAAGTTTGAGCGATGAACTTCGTAAAATTTTCTATTAAAAGTCGTTAAATTGGAATGAAAATTTCTATTTAGTTATGTGAACTTTTAAAAGTTATCAAAATCGGTTCAGTATAAAAAAAGTTATAGCCAAAAATATAACTTATATTATGATTCTTTAAGTGTTTCTGCGTTATATATTGTATACGTTTGTGAGTGTGTATATGTATATCTACGGAACCAAAAGTATTAATTACACGAATTTGTGGTAAAGATTATTGAAAATTCGTCGAATATAACATTTTTACTTGTTGTTTTTTTTTATCGAATTTAATTATTTAAAATAATTAAATTCTTTCTCTTCTTATTAATAACACGTCTTCCTCCAGTCACTTGTATGTTTGTTTGTCATACAAAATTATCATTATTGTATCTCATTACTAAAATCAAATTTCTATTAAATTAGGTGACAAAAATTATAACACTCTATTGAACTGTAGGTATCTCTAAACAGAAACACTGAAAATCATTAAAGTGTATGTGTGAGTGTCTACTTCGATTGGATTTTGTAATGAAAACTATTTTCGGAATAGAAACAAGTAAGAATGCTATAATTCGCTATGTCGAATTTTTAATACCCTCCACCACAAACGTATACAATATAAAAACGTTTTTCTTAAATACATCACATGAACACATTTTTAATCATAAAATGAGTTATATTTTTACCTGTATTTTTTCTACCGATTTCGAAATTTTTTGAAAAGATAATGAGGTACATAAAGCATAACATTATGGCATTTTATTCTAATTTGTTGATTTATAATTGACAATTTCACGAAAGATTTTAGCATGAACTTAGAGGTTTCCTTAGATATCGGTTTATATCTTTTGATATACTGAATGAATTTTGCTGCTTCTAAATAGGAAACTGCTATAACAAATACTCAGGCCAAATTTGATTGAGCTCTGTCAATTATTATGGATGTGAGTGTACCAAAAGCAGACAGAGGGACTTGGTTAAATCGACTCAAATTTTGATTTAATGTATTTATATATGAGATGATTCCTTGTTAGCGTTACACACGGATTGACAAAGTTAATATACCCGCTTCATTACTTGTGGTGGAGGTTATAAAAATCAAGATACATTTTTTTATTCTTCTTAAGATCGGATCTTTCAAAGAGTCGAATTTCAATTAAAAAACAGTTTTATTTTTTATCGCTCTTTGAAAAGAGTTTAATTCAAAAAAATATAAAATTCAAAAAACATAAAAACAAAAAAGAGCGAAATCGAAGGCAGATTCACAAATTGTGTAACAACAAACATGTTATTTTTTTAACTGAAAAAGGGATGTTTGTATGTATACAACCTTAATATGTATATACCAGTGCACTCATTTATTATGATGTGTTTACTTGTGTTATATGAATTTGTATGTGTTTTAGTTATTATATTTTTTAGTATAAATAATTATAATTGAGGCAAGATATTTGTTTGTGTGCTTGTGTATGTACAAACACATTTTTTGTTATCTTATTTCTAGCTTCATTTCGTATTTTTAGAATGAGTTGAAAAATAATCCTCTTGTTTTGCTCTTAACTACAAGAAGAGTAAAAGTTATTTTTTAATCTTCACAAAGAAGAGTAAAAAGTCAGATCATTTGAAAATAAAGTTTTTGCTCCGAGTTTTTCCATACTATGACAAAAACTGTATCAGGTTTTTTCTTCATAATTTGTATTTTGTTGTCCTCATTAGAGAAATCAGTTTGGATGTTTGTGGACTTAAAATACAATGTTGCATTATAAATAGTTTTCAAATGTTGTTGTTCATTTATCGCATGCAATGAATTGAGATTCGCTTGCAAATACGATTGAGTCAAAAACAGTGATTCTTAAATAATATTTGTGGAAATTTTTTATTCACACAAAAATAAAATGATTTAAATTTATTTATACTCGATAAGTTGATTTATGTCCAAAACTTAATTTGTTAGAAATATTCACACTTGTTGTTGCTAATCAAGTTTGGGAAACCATTTATTAGTTTATTAGTCTATTTTTTCCAGCAAACTTGACATCAAAGAAAAAAAGTGCTGCCAAAGTGATAGAAAGAAAAAAATATTATGTATATATATAATATAATATGGTTGTCTGTCTGTCTGTCTGTCTGTCTGAAATCCGAAAAAAGTCAAATTAATATCATTTGTGCGCATAAAGCCACTGAAGAAGGCGACACTGTGTCCGTAAATGATAATTAATTGATGTCGTATAAATTTTCAACAAACATAAATTTTTTAAACACATCAAATCACCGCTTATTCACACACAAACACACATATAAATATGCTATATTAAGATGTATGTATATTTATGTAAATTTTATTTTTTTCCTCGTTTAATAAATTTAGATAAAACTATAAAAATATAAAATAAAAATTAAGCGGCATTTAATAATGGAGCTTTCTATTGGAGGTAATATTTATTAGTTCGTGGTGAAATGAATGATAAATTTCAGAACAAATATTATGGACTTTTACTTAATTTTAGAATTATTGAGATTTGAAACTCCATCCCGTGATTCATTCATTTGTATCTTGTAAACGGTTAGATATTTAAATAATTTTAGAGGAGTGTAGAGGAGTGTAGAGGTGGGTGGCTTTCCAAATTGTGTTATCTGTTGTATGTTGATTTTTTTAAAAATCTTTATAAAGTGGTTTGTAGTTATAAATCTCATTATCTCGTACAATTTCATGTTAAACCAAGTTTTAATCCTTTTTAAGCGATTTGATTATTTCCATCTGTCCATTGTTGGCACGCTCACAAAAACTGCAAAAAATTATAGATAAAGTATTGTTGGGTAAGGGCATGAAGGAGTGATAAACTCTTAAAAGAGTTTCCCACAATGATTTCTAATCGAGTGTGGTGGATTGTACTAAAATTCGGCACAGTCGAATAGAGCATTTTTAACTGTCTTTTAAACAGTTTTCACTTAAATCATTTCTATCAAATTCAAAAGAACTGAAGATCAATTTAAAATATTTTACCAACACAAATTTATATCTCAATAAAATTTCTGAAATGTTTTCTAATTGATATTAATTCTAGTCGGTTCTTTTGATAGACACTTCGAGAATACATATAATAATAATTAGTGTGAACGCATGGATTCAAGATATGCAGCTCAGGAGATATTTAGACGAAAATAAAATTTTGAGCTATTTTTGACACGTTTTTTGGTATTTTGAATTTTGTGTACTCTATTTGGATTCAAACAAATTTGGTTTTGTGCAAGAATCATAAACTTATGTGGATTCAATAAAAACTTATATTATTTTGAAAGAAAAATTTAGCAAAAACTGAATATTTAGTGATTTTTTTCCAAAAAGGTTGAAATATATTTTTTAATTCTGAAAGAATCCTTAATGAAAATGCATGTAACGTAAAAAAAGACACCAGGTAGTTGCTACTTTTAAAAATTGTTCTTTATTTTTTTGAGTAGAAAATAAATGTTAAAGCTGAATATTCCAAAAAGGTAACATAATTATATAGTTACACTAGCTAAGACTAAGAAAAAATATCCTTCGGAAAGTAAATGAAACCAATTTTAACACTCCCGCTTTTACAGTTCTTTAGATATTCGATAATTAATATTTGCTTTGTATGTGTGTACCTTCCTCCTACCCGTCCTATATTTTTCATTAAAACAAATTTTTGTGAAAGTGATTAAGGTCGAATTTGCGAACTATTGCTGTTAAAGTTTTTTAGATGTTCGATAATCAACACTTTCTTTGCATAGGGGACACCTCACCCCATTATCCTATTCATCCTTCATTCTGTCCAGTAAAACACTTATTTGAAAAATATATTAAGATCAAATTTAAAATTCTCGTTGCAATGGTTTTTTAAATATTCAACATTTTTTTTGTATGGAGGCTACCTCTCCCCCTGTTTCTATCCCCCTGTCTAGTAAAATAATTCTTTCAAAATGTAATTTGGATCAATTTTGATTTCTTGATAAAGTGCGTCTATAGATATTCCATGATCAATATTGTCTTTGTATGGGGGTTATCTCTCCCCCTGATTCTATCCGTCTTACTTTTTGTTCAGTAAAACAGTCCCTTTAAGAAAATTCTCGATTTATTTCTTTCAATATTCGATAATCAATATTTGCTTTATATGGGGGTATCTCTCCCCTGGTCCTGTCAAAATTATTTATAGTCTATGTTATAAGGATGTTTGCCAGGATACCCAGGATACTTTGTATTTTAAGTTTATTTTTATTGTTTATCCAAAATTTATTATTTTTTTCTTATATACTAATTATTATAACAGCACTTAATTATTTAGTTATTAATTTAAACACCGTGACCTCCAGATTTCCAGACCAGACTCCTCGATTAAATCTAGATCCGGCCCTTATATAGAATATAATTTTTTTAATTGTATTAATAGTTCTACTACCATACCTATCACTATTACATTGCCTGGGATCTATGGTTGTAAAAAACCAGTAGATTCCCTTTTGCTATACTATATTGTTTGGGATCTATGACAGTAAATACCAGTAGAAACCCTAACACTACTACACTGTTTGGGATCTATGGCAGTAAATACCAGTAGAAACCCTAACACTACTACTAGGTTGGGACTGTTTTGCCTGTATACGGCTGCTATCGAAGCTATTACAAACTTGCGATAGCTGTCCGTCCACAACGGCAGCACAAGCCCAACTGAAAAAGTAGTGATATTGATTATTAGTATTAGTGGTAGTACAACAGTATCGTAGTAGTGATACAACTATTTTGTATGTTGGGCATGTAATGTACTCATACTTAAATATGTTACTATATTCTCTTATACTACAACAATTTCTCTTATATTTACACTCTTAAAAATTAACAGTTATTTCATAAGAACAATTATAAAATAAGCAAATACATTTTAAATTCATGTTAACAAGTTAAATTCATATCTGATTTTACAACAGAAAAAAATATGCAACGAATTACTTCGTTACAATGTTACTTTCGGGTATATGGGGATCATGGTGCAAAAATTTCATTAAAAACAGTGCAGATTTATTTTTATATTCATAATGGATCCAAACTTTAGATTGTGGAGTGAATGAAAAAAGTAATTTTTTTAAAAGAGTTTTACCCGGTTTGGAATTTCAGATTTTATTTTGGAATGAAAAAGTGGGAATTTTTTTTTATGTTTTGATTTGTTAAATATATTTACTTCTGATACTTAATTAGCAACTCATTATAATTTTTCAAGTAATTATCTTTACAACGATGCAAAATACTTATATAAATGATTTATGTCACCCTTAAAAAGCTAAGTGAAACTTGGACACTTGGAAATCTTTACATTATCCTTAAAAGTATGAGCTACATTATCCTATGTAACTTTAAAACTTTTTAACCGTTAAATATACGATAGAAAATTTAAAAAAAATATTTTTTTCTCAAGAAACTTTGGAAGACGACTTGCTGGCCCCAGGACCCATTTAATTGAAAACGGGTTTAAAATTTCTATGTGAAAATTCATTACAAAAGTAAAAGAGTAACACAATTATTTTCAAAGGCTTTTTTTTGAATTAAAGTCTAACGCCAGATAGTGTTACCATTGGTGCGACTAGTCCGATTTTAATAAAATTTCACATAATGATAGTAGAAGTGTCGTTTAAGTTTTGAGTTTGTACATTGTGGTCTTCACAGGTGTCTGTCCATAGAGTCACAAAGTTGGTCACCTCGCGACATAAAATATTTAAAACGATCCAGATTTCTTTTATTTAAACCGATTTTAAAGATTTTTATATGAGTTGATTCTGCCACTGAAAACCTGTTAAAAACTTCAAATGTGTAAAATTGTACTTAACTGGCGCGCCAGAGAATAAATACATTATTGCAATATATCATTTTTAACTGATCACTAATCATCTTAACATTTAAATAACTGTATTATAATATCAAATAATACTTTCAAATATATATAATATTCTTATATAAATTGCATTTTGTAGTTTCAAATTTTATCTTTATTAAATAATCTCCTTGAAACATGATTTTTAGTCACAAATTTAAGACGTATCTTCTTCTTTTTGTCCAAATTAAGACTTGTTTGACCACCAATCACAATTTTTTATTTCTTCTAAAAAATCTTTAAAATGTGTGTCATTAATTGTAATTGAAATCAAATTTTTTATAAAAAAACTAAATAAAATTTAACACTAATTAACTCTTAAGATAATTTTAGTTAAACACTTTTTAATAAAACAATCGTATTTTATTGAATAAAAAATTCTTAAGTGACGCCTTAGAATTTTAGGAATCTTAAGATTTGAGTCTTATTAAATTATTATTAAAAGTTTTTGACAAGAATAAGATAAAAATAGAAAATATAATTGATAAAATAATTATATTATTGTAAGAGTACACATTAGCACTTTTATGCACTTTCCAATTATTTATTATACCCTACACCATCGAAGATGGTTGGGGTATTATGCGTTCGTGTTTATCTTTGTTACATGCAGAATTAGGTTTGTTACACCAACTATTAAGTATACCGTTCGATTCAGAATTACTTTCTGAGTCTATCTATCGATACCCGACCGTTCGTCTGTTTGTCCGTCTCTCTGTCTGGTTGTCATACACATAATTACACTTTTATATGGAATATTGCATACCGATACCAGATGAGTATAGTTTTACAGCATGAAAAACATGGACCCCATTGAGAATCCATGAACGGAGTTAGAGCTACTTTCATTAACATTGTTGATGTCATTGTTAAGTTATAAACTTTACCTACACATGACCAATAAAACTTGATAATTCACAATAATATGAAGAAAAATTCCAAAATTGTAATTTTTTTTAAATGAAAAAAAGCTATTAAGGAGTGAAATCGAAAAATTCTTAACATAAGTTTTTTTGTTGACACTTTAAATCCAAGAATTATCTTTGAAAAACATGTCAGTTATTGTGTTTAATATCAAACAAATCTGATATGTATGATACAGGATCTGAATCTATAGATCTAAGCAGTGACGGTTCTGCATATAATTTGGAACATAATTGAAATAATTATATTCAAAATCCACAAATTTAATTTATTTGAAATAATATTTTAGAATCGATCCAGAAAAGCTTGAAATGTAAGACATAATTTCGTATATGTGTACATTGGGAGTCATAAAATATGAATATTTTTTTACTATAATTTTTTACTACTTATTCGATTTTATTGATTTTTAGAATAGTAATGGAATGTAGTTAAATCTGATAAATAGTTTTTGGAAAATTTAATTAAAAGTTTTTTGTCTTAAATTTGAGGTTGTCTCAGGTAGCGATAACTTCTTTATTACCGATTTTACTTGTTCTGAACTGCTTAGGAGAACAACTATATGATATATTTTTAAATTTCAGCAGACAGACGGACGTGACTAAATAGATTCAGATTGTGATACGTTACAAAGATATATAGTTTATGTGGTCTCATCTAATTCGTCCGAAGAAATTACGTTATCTCAAAAATTATTTATATTATCTTTTATATATGTTTGGGAAATCTATTGTTTTTTCATTAATATAGGACTTCTTGCGTGTTATAAACTTTGTTCTACTATGTTATCATGTCAAATTTCATATAAGTCCAAATATCCGAATAAAAGTTACAGATATTTTAGAAACTGTAAATTCTGTTTATATTCTCTGTTCTTATATAATTTATTTTTACTAAAGAGCTGACTTTCCAACACCATCATACTACACCAACCATAACCCAATAATTTGTTTCCTCCTTAACTCTCTGGTTAGTATATGGCAGAACCACCCTGTTGACTTAAACTTGGAAAATTGATAATAAATATTTTTAGATTTTTAGATTATTTGAGGTTTTAATATAATTTTGATCAATGTAGATCAGAACATCTGTTCGCCATTGTATATATTTTAAAAAATTTCCTATAAAACTATTGGACTATAGAGTTGATGGAAATTACAAGATAATTAAAGTACCTTTTCACCTTTTAATAACAAAGAGTATCTCCCTTATAAACGATTTCTAATATATATAGTTCTTCGACCATGTTAAAATAAATTAGAGAATTGTGATGTTCACTTTCACTAAATTTACTTAGTTTGAAAGAATAAAAATAAATTTGAAAATTTTAATAAAAATGTTTGGCATCACTCTAACGTACGGACACACATACATTTATACACACATTTGTCAAAAGGAGTAAATATGAGAAATTTTCAATATTAATGTCAAATCGAGATTGGGATAAAATTTAGGGTTTAAGGCCATAAATATAAAGCGATTGAATGATGAATTTGGCACAAGTAAGTCTTATAATGTTCTAAAACCATGTGCCAAAGTATGCGAGGATCACTTCATTATTTCTTATTGGTGCCATATAAACTCCCTTCCAAATATCACTTTTAAGTTATTTAAGATTATATATATTACAGCACTATATATATATTATTATATATTATCACAGTACATATTCTAAGATTAATGTAACTTTCATAACTTCATATGGAAAAACATATGGACAATCAAACAGACAGATATAGATTTCGTTAAATCGACTCAGCTAGTGATTCTGGCCCAAGCTGTGTGTCAAAATCTTTTTAACACTCTCCACTTTGTCATAAGGGGTATAACGCCAAGAAGTAATCATCCAAGTCCCTACAATATATATATATTCTTACAACAAATAAAAATTAAAACCAGCAAAATCGGCACAGTATATTAATAGATATAAACCGATATATAAAATATCAAAAATGTATGAAGTATTTACAATTTAGAATTTTTTATGTTCAAAATTTCCATGTGATGTAAATCAACTTGTCAATGAATGCGAAAATTTAAAAAGTTGCCAAATTTTAACTTAAATGATAACTCTTCATTAAAAGCGCCGTTCGGCAAAACATATTTTTGGATGGTTATCTTAGGTCTTGTAAACCAAATCAAAATGAGTTCGCCCTGAACTATATCAAAATATGGACCCATGTTAATAAGTTGTGTCAAATTTCAATAGAATTGGTTCAAATTTAAGAGTTTTATAAGCTATAAATCATTTTCCGGGAAAGGCCCCTATATGGGAGCCGAGTCAATTAATGATCCCAGAACAATATGACTTCTTTGAATTTATTATTGTATTAATTCCAATTACATTTTTAGAAGAAAATGGAGGAGTTCTTCTTTGGAATTTTGAGGTTGTTTCAGATATCGGTCTATAACTTCCCAGCTTATAACCCGACATAGCTGGTTTTAAATAGCAAACTGCTGAGGACAATCCCAAACGATGTGGCCAAGGTTAATTGAATTCGGACAATTATTCTAGGCGTGAGAATGTTTCCAACAGACAGACGGAAGGACATAGCTAAATCGACTCAGTTTTTGATTTGATGGAATAATATGAGATGATTCCTTCTTGGTGTTACACACGAAATGATAAACTTAATATACCCTCACCACTTGTGGTGGTGGAGGGTATAAAAATTTATTCTGCCCTATTTTTACGTTGCAGACTGTAATGACAATACTGCAGTTGGATGAACATAGACTCAGGAGGTCATTCTGAATTGATCGGTTAATTATAGATAAATGTTTATAAACTTTTATGAAGATAACTTTATATTGTAACTGTCTTCTATATAAGTAATTGCAGTCTATATCTTAAAGATTAACTTAAAGATTTTTAAAAATTTATTTAATTTGATTTTAAACGTGTGAATTTTATCGATACATTTTTTAAATTCGCTTAAAATTTTGTAATAATTTGTTACATATCTTTTTCTGTTTTTGTCAAATAACAAATAAAACTTTATTCAAATGATTTGTATTTAAATAGAAGATTTATGGTTTCTTTTTGTTATTGTTGTTATTATTCAAGATATAGTTATTTGTTAAATTGTAACTGTAATTTTATTAACCCATTTTAACATGTTTTTGTTTTATTATAATTATTGTTTTTGTTGTTGTTATTGCTGCTGTTGCAAGTATCAATAAAATGTGTTAATACAATATCATCAATAATTACAATACAGTTTTCAGTTGAGGCGTATTACATAATAAAGTTTCCAACTTCATCTTTTCGGCCTAAAAATTATTATTAAAAAAGCTTTAGAGAAAAAGCGTTAATATAAATCAAGAAGTTAGAATGTCAAGACCGACAATCTAATACCCTATACCACATCGTCGGTTTAAAATTGTTGCTATGGGGAAATAATGAACGACTTCGTATAACTTGATTTTCTGATTTATTCTAAAGTGTGTAGTACATTATTGTGACACTAAAATTTATGCTAAATTTATGCGTTATTTATATGAGGGCTACACGAAATTCTGAACCAACTCGTATAATTTCGCACATCGATTTTTGCCTATATTTATGTTAATTTCACCTATTATTAGCATACAAACGTATATGTTAGATTTTTGGCCTGAAATGTGATATTTGTAAGAGGCTTTGTATTTAGGACTTAAACCCCCATTTTGGGAAGAACATTTGTTTGGGAGGTATCTAAATATTGTACCGAGCATGACCAATTTCAATAGGCTTTCGTCCCAAAAGGCAACAACATTTACATGGACAGCCAGCCGGACAGACAGAAGGACAGACGGACATCCTTAAATCGACTCAGAAAGTAATTCTTGGTCGAACGCTATACTATAAAGGTAGGAAGTGCAGCACCATTTTTTGGCATGTTACACACATCAGCACACCTTATGTGTTGTAGGGTATAAAAATAGCGAAGTGATGATCCACTTTTTACTATTCAAATAAACATGTTAAAATCCACAAGTACTTAGCAGTTAGGACCCAAAAATGCGATGAGCCCAGTTACCCAGTTATTAAGTTCATACAAAAAATATTACAACATTTTAACAGTTATTTCTTTATAAACAAAATTTTTGTTGTTATCTGTTCGTTTCTTTCATAAAAAAGGTTCACAAAAAAAGAAAACACTGCCTCCACCTTAATTATGAATGATATCTTTTTCCCAAGTTTTGCTTTATAACAAGTGAAATAAAATTGATCCATAAAAAACCTTTCACTTCATTCAACCAACCAACAGAAAACCACTTTAAACGTTTCTCACTCACTACTAACCTACCGCAATAAAAAAATATGTTCAGTTACACACACACACGCACATATACACACTCTTTAAATATGTTTTGTGGAACCATATGAAATGTAATATAAATTATTTTTATTAATTCACTAAAAAAAACGCACCGCAACAACAGCAATTAAGAGACACTAGATGACCTTAAACTCTACTCTGGCTTAACAGACAAAAAAGTTTAAAATAAAAACAAAACGAAACGAACAGAAAAAAACGGCTGTTGAACAAGTATGAATATGAGAGTTCGCAGATTTTGTTTGGTATGAGCACATGTACAACAGGTATAATCGACAAAAGACAGGCCAAAGATAAATGGAGTAATAGACAGAGACAAGCAGACGGACAGATAGACTGGCAGTTCAACAGGCTAGTAGAGGAAAGGACAGACAAACAGTTATGAATATATGAGACTTATTTTAATGTTGGTTTAAAGTGAATTATTGAAACCGTTAAATGTCTCTGAATAATTAAAAAAAGTGTTTATTTTGTGGTAAAGCACCTAACACTTGGGTCTACTATTTAGTATATGGTCAATATTTCAAGGACGGATGACTGGGCTGAGGGTCTATATAGAAAGAGAGTTAGATTTATATATATTTTATATCCTTCACCACCACAAGTGGTGAAGAGGGTATATTTATATTGTCATTCCATGTGTAACACCAATTCTTACATCACTTCAAAATCTTAGACGATTTATCTATGTTCGTCGGCCTGTTCATCTGCAGTTTTTGGAACGCTCACAGTTAACAGTTGTAAGTCATTTACTATTGTCCTACGTAGGTCGCTATTTAAAATCAACAAAATTGGTTCAATAAAAAAATTATAGACCGATAGCGGGGACAATGACAAAATTCCAACAAAGAAGTTTTTATTTTTCTTTAATTAAAAGCAAAAATTTGTTATAAATTAATATTATATATACTTCATCCATCATGCAAAAAGTGATCAAAATCAGATCAGTGGAAAGAAGTTATGGTCATATATATAATAAATTTAATGACCCCCACATTTATTAATGTGTATGTATGTTTATGCCTATGTTTATGGATGCATTAAATAGGGTATACATGTGTGATGTAATGTGATTATTGTGGAATATACGGTACAGCCGAATAAATCATTCTAACTTGATTAATTATAACTTTGTGTAAAAGGGAAATTCGGCTGTAGTTAGAAATAACCCAAATAAGGATTTTTTTCACCAGAGTTAATTGTTGTATTTTTTCATATTACAATTTTCAGATTGTTTAGCTAAAAGAGTTTTCCGTCTCCTGGAAACGGATATGAGTTAGTTTTCTTTTCATGGAGTTTCATGAAGTAAAATAGAGGATTTGAACATTTATAGTTTTTGATAAGTAAAATAATTTGGCCAAGACCTAAGTATTTCTTTCTTCCTCTTTTTTTTCTTTATCGCTTTATATATTTTAAATATTTACTTAATCATTAAATTTATTCTTCTCAAATTTACAGATTCTATTCAATCACCATTTAATACTGAAAGTTTCTTTATCGGAACCAATATCAGTGTCTGTCTTAATATCACAAGCTGCAGTTAAAAATCAAAACCTCTTACGGTAGGATTCTGTTTTCTATGTTAAAGGGTTTTTAATAGTCTCTAAAATCTATACTAAATGTGTGTAAGGAACTACTTAGGAATAAATTTGGTATGCGTTTTTTTCTTGTACTTATCGACAGTGTATTAAGTTCATATCTACTGCAGAGTTATAGCCTACGAACAACATTCCCAATCAGAATCTAGATAAGGGAGATATAGGGTCATCATAAGTAGTGGAATCGAACATCTTCAGGGGGAAATATGTGGCTGAATCATTTGTTGTAAAACAAGTTATGCCGCGGTATTTTCTTACAACCTAAATTCGACTGTCGAACAAACGAAAAGGCAGAAAATTCACAATGAAATATGAGGCTATTAAGTCAGATCATTCCTCCTTGATTCCACGGTCAAAACCAAGGAAAGTTAGTTGTGAATGGAAGAAATCTGCACAGTTTTCCCCAACTGGACCAATAACTTAAAAAAAATAGTTCCAGAAGATCCAGCAAGAAGAAATAAGGTGAACATCTTTCAGTAGCTCAAGATTAACATTTGAACTATAAGTAGCTTTACTTTAGCTGATAATGATTGTGTTCTAGCCCGAAAAGCCAATTATATAAAATTTCAAACGATCATATTTTCTAATAACCTCAATAGTTAGTTCTTCGTTTATTGTAGAAACTGTCTAAACAAGGAAGAACACGAATCTTTGCACTTCTGTTTCGTGACTGTTCAACTCCATGGCTGTGGAACACCATATTTTCCATTGTCTGAAAAAAACTTTTAAGGAAAAGTTAAATAATGGAGAATTTTGAATTTCAAATAATTATTGTTGTCTCTCAAAAGAAATTGAATATTAGATGTGAGTGATTTCTGAATTAAATAAATATAATTACAGCTGATATCTCTTCGAGTTGCTTTGAACGAGTCGACTTTAAAAAAAAGGTGACAACATTTATAAGTTTTTGTTTAACGAAAATATTTGCAAAGCATATTCGGATAAACTCGTGACAATGAGCTGCCCACAAACCCTACAAAGTATGGTAAAATTTATTTCTACAACTACAAGGAAAGATTTTAGTAAACTTTTCGAATTCAAAAATAGCTAAAAGAATGAAATTGATATCTACTCTTAGTCGAAAGAAGAGAAATCATACATCTTTCTCTGTGAATAAATTTGAAAATGAGCCATATTGCATATGGAATAAGGAATTCACAGATGAGAGTAATTTATAATTTTCCAATTTGATATATATTCTAGAGTAAGAAAAAAGGCTAACACAGCTTATACAAATATATTTAACATGAAATTTATTTATTGGATCTATCTCTCTTTTAGGGCTTTAGAATAGATATAGAGATCTTAATAATTCAATTAAAATTTTATTACATAAGGAGATATGATTTCCTATTTCCATTCTGCATGCCTCTCAAACACTGAGGTAAATTATTTCGGCAGATGTTCGCCGCAACACTAATATATTTGCGGCAAACATTTATTTTAATTCAAACATGTTAATTTTTTAATTAACTTTATTTTGACAACAATTTTGTTGCTTTAACAAAATCATTTTTATTAAAAAAATATTGTGATCACAATATGTTTGGAAATATTTTTTTCCGATCACAATTTTATTGTTATTAAACAGTACGCTACAAAAAATATTATTGTTATTAGGAAAAAAATATTTTCAGTTTACTGTCAACTGAATATGAAAAAAACTTTTTCCTATGATGAAAACATTTTAAGTAATAATTACATATTTTCAAATTGAATATATAAAATATTTAATTAATTCACAAAATTTTTAGTGGCGATAACAATAACTATTTTCATTAATGCAGATTCAAAGTGCGAACAAAATTTTTTTTATTGGAAAAACAATATGTTTAGTGGCGCTAACTATAACTATTGTTATAAATGCAAAAACACAATGTGAATAAACATACTTTTTAGTTCTAGTAACAATATCTAATAACAATAGTATGTTGCTTCTCGTTTATGATTATCGCAAACATATTTTTTCTCTGCGTGGAGTGGCTTCAAGTTCGCTGTAGGGGTTGGATAATGGATCTTATTATTTTATATCTTATTATTTTGACGAAAACTGTTAACAAAAGTGCAGAAAAGTTGAATTTATCACTTGTTACATTTCGCCATAAAACGATATGGAGATGTGACTTGCACATGTCTTGATATATCCCTCACAGACTTCAGTCCTAATTCTGACCGAGAACCTAAATCTCACCGAAACCAATATTTTTTAACATTCTTAGTTATCGTTTCCTTTAGAAAGATCGGTTATTATTTGGGGTTTCTTTGTAAAATACACCCTATAAAGTTATTATCTATCAATAAAATACTAAACTTTATACATTTTACGAGGCTCCGTCAAAGCCTTTGCTAAAGTGTAGGGTACTTTCTATAGTCCTTATTTACCGACTATAATACTATTACTTGTTTTGCAATTGTTTTAAAGTTAACAAGAAATGGAGCATTGTTTTGCAAACACTTGTACAATATTTTGTAATATTTTTTTTTGTATTTTTTTGCAAACATTTAATTTATTTTCAATATTTTAATAAACACCGAATTTATGATCATAAAATAAAAAAAACGACAACAACAAATATAACAACAAGACATTATACAGTATTTAACAAGAAATTAAAAATCCATAAAATAATAAGTGGCACTTGACAGTTTGTATTTTTGTATTTTGTGACTTGTTTTAATTTTTTTTAATAATTTTCAAAAGATTTTGATACAATTGATCAAATACGCACATGACAATATGTCATGCCTAAGCACGATTTTTTCGACGTATAACAACAACATTATAATATTATTTTATTAACAAAAATTTAGTTTCAAATTTAAAATAAATTATTATTTTTTTTATTAAAAAAAAATCTGTAACAGTTTCAGTTTTTTCTATTTGTTTATTTTGTTTTTGTCAACAACTGTCAAAGGTATTTAATGAATGCTTTTTGTTGTTGTTGTTGTCTTTGTATCTTTGTAGTTAAGTATTTTATTTCAACATTTGCCACGACAATAAATTTTAAACAATTGTTTTCAGGCTACTACGTCAATAACAATATGAACATTAAGAAATTTTGTCACCTCAAGTGTTGACCTTTACACACCCACACTCACTAAGACTTTTTGGTTTTCTTGGGGGGATAAGTGTGTATGTTTTCGAATGAAATGTCTTTAAATGGTTGATTTATTTTAAGTTGTTTTTTTGTAATTGTGATCTATTTTTTGTTTTTGACGTTATTGTTATTTTATTTATTAGTTTTGTAAATTAGGTGTTAAAATGTTTTAATTGTTTAATGAACAATTAACTTATTGAAATGATTAGAGTTGATATTGAAAAAGAGCGTTAGTTTGCTGAACGTGGTTTTTTAAGTTTTCATCTTTTAATGGTATTTTGTGATAAGTGTGAAGTCATAAAGATATTTTGAGTTTACTAACAAAAAAATTTTAAACGTTTATAAAAGAATAATGAGTTATTAAAATAAGAAAATTCTTGCAGTTTCGTTTAGCTTTAATAATAGAGCAAGTTTGTTTCCTAAGTCTTTTGTTTTTGCAGAAAGTTATTCCCGTTTAATGTCATTTATAAAAGAACCTACACCGTATTGTGTGTGTTTATGTGGGAAATATGAATATTAGGGGTCGACTCTCGTGAAATTTGCTTTTATGAATTGAGTTTCCACAAAACATATGGGAGAAATTTAATACCAATACACTCATGTAATTTAAATTGTTTGTTCATGGATAAACTGAAATATCATACATTCTTAAATTAGTAGATTTTAAACAAATCTCTCCACATATAAAAATAGTAGCACCTTAAAGGGGAAGGACTCCAAGTACCAAAAGTGAATACATGGCATGAATATCGAATTTAAAAACCTTCGAAGAACAAAATTATGCTCTTTAAAGTTATAGTCGGTCAGGCCCGACTTTTTAATATCCTCCATCACATTGTTGGTGTAAGTAATAGCTACCAACAATTCATAAACTACCATCGAATCAAGTTATTTCTTTATTTTATGCTTAAGAGTGCAGCATATTATAGTGGTACTACTATATTTGTAGGATTAGAGCATTGTAAAATATTGCATGGAGGGAAAAAGAAATTATAGACCGACCCTCGTAAAATTGTGAATATTGATTTCAGCTTATAGTTGTCTTGATATTAATTGTTCTTATTACAATACCATCGTATATGTTAATTTTAGGCCCTTCGAAATTATATTTGAAAGATGTAGTGTATGGAACCTATGAAAAATAATGAATCTATACTCGAATAATTTGGCACATCATTTTGGAATATTATAAATAGTGACATATTGCTACACATTCTAAATTTCATTAAGATATCTTTAAAACTGCGGCCTGAATTATTACTGAAAATCTAAAAAAGCTTTTATAAAAATTAATCTATAAAATAGAATCAAAAAGCAAAATATAAGGAGGAAATAATCAGATGGTATGAAGCCATCACAACGAGCTAATATTGACATTGACTTTCTGAGATGTTTCAGCGATATCTGTTCGTCCGTTTGCTTGGCCGGATCATAGGCTCTTCGTTTTTGTGATAATGTGACATTCGCGTAGTTTCTGCACAAAATTCCTCCCGAAATAGGTAAATCACTTTATTGTATAAATATTGGAACATATAGTAAATAAGCAATATGGTATAACTACGAAAATAAAAAAATTTGGAAGGATCATCGCACGATTTTAACACCCCTTCAAAAATCACCACAAGCAGCATTATTCTTACATTAATGTGAGCATCATGAAAATATTCTAATTAAGTATCTTTTATATAAATAAAAATCATGAAATCTAATTCGTAGATCTCGATATGATGCAAAAAGCTATATATTTTTTGCAGTGACTATATCTAAAGGCATTCCATCTTGAAAATGACTGTTACTTCTTGATAATGAAATCACTTCACTATGTTATGTGGGGGGTAACAAATGTTTACATACAAATGAAAATGTCAAACTCTATTTTCTAAACAACAGCAATTTTAACATTTAGATCAAATTATTAATGTATGTTTCTTAAATCTTTCGTTTTTAATCTAGAACACATCAATTACGAGACAATTTTTTAAGCAGCTGCTTTAAAAAATATCTTGTTTAAATAGACAAGTCTGCTTCTGTTCCCAGGATTTTACAAAAAAAGCATTTAAAAAATAATGAGGAAAATTAAATTAAGCAGACAAAATCTAATGACATTATTATCATTGAAATATTTATCTCAAAAGTTTTTTTTTAAATACTTATTTTTCCTTTCCACAAAAAATAACTTTTTCTTATAATTTTTATAACAAAAATTTTCAATCTAATTTGTTTCATAACAACTAATTTAAGTAACATAATATATGAATATTATGTTGGTAAATGACATAACTATACATAGTTAACATAACAAACATATCAAAATGTTGCACATAAACACATTAATTTCATACATTTAATTGTGAATTGAATAAAAAAAATACCGATTTTTTATATAAAACGTAGATTATGCTCATATCTAGGTATAAAATACATGTATGGAGTAAAGAAAAATATATATATCTAACGATATGACCATAAAATCCCGGCAACCTAACATAGCCTTGCCTGACCATAATCGCAACTCTAATGTGGCACAATAAAAGAAACAAACAAAAACTTAATAAACCCAAAATGAAATCACCAACCAACCAACCAACCGACCAAATGAAGGAGATCAACAAGAAATTGTAATTGAAAGAAAAAATAAATATAAAATAGTACATTTAACCACACCAACTAACTAAATTGACCAACCAATTGAAACAAACATTTATTTAGTTGAGAGAAATAGAAATAAATAATTTTTAAAATTTTTACTTAAATTTTGTTTGTAACGGATGTAATAACTCATAGCGATCTAATGACAGGACAAAGCGAATGAAAATGGAAAGAAAAATAAATAAAAACAAACAGATAGAAATATGTTGACAAAAACAACGATACGCATCCGTTTGAGTAAAGAAAAGATCAGAAATTTTCATAATTAAACTTTAAATAATAATTTTGACCACTTCACACTATTTGTAGTCGATCCCAAAAAAAAATGAGAAGAGGAAGAAAATGAGGCAACCCATATTATTCATATTTATCTTAACGCAACACAGTGATTCCAAGACAATGTTTATATCCTACGCAGTATTTAAAACTTTTCTTCTGACTAAATTCATTAACAAATTTTTGGCGAATTTTAAAAACATAAACACTCCCGAGTGGTCCAATTTTGGAGGGTCAATATAAAAATCTCGAAAACACCTCAGCTATGTAAATTTTCATTAAGTTATCTCTAACAGTTGAAAAGTTATCGAATTATTTCCAAATAAATCTATTTGGGAATGCTTAGAATTATCTTTCAAGTTGTTTTAACGATGTCCTTCTATTTAGTTGTTGTCCAAAATTCTTTACAGTTCACAATTTTAGGGACATTTGCATAAAATTGTGTATATTATTTTGGACCAACAATGTTCATTGACTATACTTCAGGTAGCCTTATTACAAATTTCCAACAGTATAAGACCTTCAGACCACTACGCTGCCGTTATTCACTCTCAGAAATAAATAATTAAAATTTGAGACAATTTATTTCTATAGTTATCTAAACCCACAAGAAGATTAATCATAGCTTCCAACAGACCCATTCTTAAATTTCACTTGAAAGTGATTTAATTTTAAAAAGGACCAGTAGAAAAAGTTATAGTCAAAAATATGACCCCCCAACATAAATATGAGAAACATTTTCTATTTATCAGTTATGTCCGTCTGACGTGGCTTAGAGGTCTTACACTTTCATCAACATGTTGGCATCCCCGGTTCTAATTCTGGTGGAGCGAAAAATGACAGATATTCTTCATCATAGTTTTTCGAATTCTAAATTAAATGATTTCACCTCCCCTAATAAAATTCATCCAAGAAACCGCTTTGTGCATTAGGGACTTTGTCGATGATACTCCAAAGTTGACATCTTCGGGTAAGTTGATATTTTAAAAATTCTTAAAAAAATAATTTATGATTTGGAAAAAAAGGAAATTTTATATTAAAAACGTCCTTGCTAAGATCCAATTTAAGTTTTTTTCTATGACTAAAGATATTCCAATAGAAAAAATTCTTTAATAAGAATTATGGTGTTAGGGAAACTTCCAAGGGAAATACATAAAGACAGATAATTCAATCCAAATAAAGAACGAACTATAGTTTCCTGAGACTTCGAATCATGTGAGTTTATAGGATTATATATCAGTGTACATATGTAAGGTAAACACAAATAAAGAATTTTGTTTCGGACGACTCTCATAAAAACTGGATGATGATTTAAATGCTGAATGTTATTTCCTTGTGTGAAAAAATTTTCATTAAATATTTTTTTATTTTTCAAAAAGAATCAATATTTTAAATTTTTAACTTTTAATAACATTTGACTTATATGTTTATTTTAGACTTGTGAATATAAAAGTTCTAACGGTTTCATAGATACCAAATATATGTGCAACAAGTTTGCACCTTAGTCTGAAATTCAAGAATTCGACAACTTTCCATGGCATTTTAATCACTGCACGCAGTTCTATGATGCCGAATTAGCATACAAAAATATATTTAAAAATGTAGAAATCACTTCTCACACCTTTTCCCATTTAGCTTGATGTCTGAATAGTACCATTTACATATGAATATACTTTAAAATTATTTAAATGTCATAATAAGTTTATTTGTTTGTTACAAAAAGAGAAAAAAATGTGTGTCCGAAATATTCGTTTAATCTTTTGCCGCTTAAAGCAAGTTACGCGCCAAAATTTTATTTATTAAAGGTGTTTGTGAAAATTGTCAAATAATTCATATTAAATTTTTATTTTCATTTAAATTGCTCAATAAAAACAAGTAAACAAAAGTTATGGTCTGATTAGACCGACTTTTTAACACTCTACCACACTTTGTGCTAATTTCTAGTAATGGTAAACTATTATGGTTGCTGTATTATATGTTTGAATGAATTAACACAATATAGTTGTTTCGCAATGATATTATGGTTGTGAACGATGATGAACATTTATTGTCAACCATAATATTATATAAATATTCCAGTGTCTAAACTTTCTTTTTGGTATAACCCCAAGAAATTTTAAAATTATTTTTTTTTTACAAGAAATTAAGAAGTGAGATCGAAAAATTATTAACATTATTTATTATTAAAACTTTTAACTCAATTATGTTTTGATTTTCTTGATCATGTTACCTTTGTAGAACATGCCAGTTACTATGTTTAATGTAAAAGTGAGCAGAAAAATGTGTGCACTAAAATTATTAAATATTATGATCCGCCGTCAAAATCTTTCCAATGTTATTAAACTGAACCGGTAGAATTTGTCTTTTGATATAAAATCTGCATCAGGTAGAAGGAATGATCCACATGATGTTTCTTAAGCCAAAAAATAGAAAGCATTTGAAAATAAAACTCCCAACATATTCAGTAGGAAAACAGCGCAATTAGTTCAGTGATCGGATTATTTGGAACAAAAAGTTAAAATTAAATTTAGAGGCTGAAAACAGAGCAAATTAAAGTCAAGTTTTCAAAAAAACTCTTTCTGTATAATAAATGATGAAACATATGTTCTGGCAGATTTTTTGCAAATTCCTGATCAAAAAATTGTATGTTGCTGATGCTCGAATGAATGTTGAAGAAAAGTTTAGTGTCCATAAGCAATCAAAAATTCCCAAAAAGTTCTTGGTATGGCAAAATAACTTCAAATTTATATTTTAACTTTACTATAATTTAAACCAATAACGATATTCATTCCCTTTCCCACTTTTCCATATGGAAGTGTCCAAAATCTCAATCCACATAAATCATGTTTAAAAATTTTATTTTTTTTATTTAAATGATCGTCTTATCATTACAAGATCCGTCCGGCAGAAAATACTTTTTATGTCTTTATCTTATAAATGTAACTGTAAATATAAAGGATAACTAAAAGATGATTCCAGCTTTGCGATTTAAGAACTTAAAATTTTTTTTCAAGTTTGGAAAAAGTTTGTGGGCCTTTCACTACCCCAATCGTACAACCGAGTTTTAGTAAAAAACAAACAGGGCTTAAAATGGGTTAATAAATTATATTGACTTGAATATCTTCTCAACTATAAGAGATAACCCAACAAGTGAGCGTATGTTTGATAGGCATTTATAAGGACTGCTTTTTTGTAAATGTATTTGTAACGTAATTTAAAAGTAATTTCTTTCAATTCATAAATAAGGTTTTGGTTCTTCTCCTCTGAAGTAGAGGAGCACTGACTACGCTTAATTCAAAAACACCTCAGCTTTGACTAAATGAATTTTCGTAAAAATATCTCTAGCGGTTTACAATTTACAGAATTATTTTCAAACAAACTGATTTGAACTCACATGGAATTAAATATTTGATTCCATGTATATTTAATTCCATGTATATTCTTTAATTATTACTTATATTAAGAAGTATCTTTGAATGTTTAAAAGTACCACCAAATCTCATATTGCCGATTCTCATCCAGTTGGAACATTACAATCAAAAGATTAAAAAAGTACCACTAAATGGATTAAATTACTTAATATTCAGTACCGTAGTTCCAAATTTTATATAGGTTTTAAGAAAGCACGCTTTGACTTTAATTTTTTTCACTGCAATGTGGTACAATTTATGATTTGGAAACCCCCAAAATAAATTTATTAAGTTATTTTGTTTGACTATATGATGAACGATTTTTTTTAATTTCCATAATTTCCCTTTCTTACTGCCGAATTTAAAAAAAAAAACCGACTTAGTGAATTTAAATCTAATGAAATGATAACAGAGATATAGTTTCCTCCTTATAAACCTTTACCTGTCTTCGCATATATAAAAAAATCTATGATTGCAATTTTAATTCTATTTTCAAAGTTTGACATTTAATTCACAATTTCAAATTCAATTTCCCATCTAAATACGAAAAGTCCCCATATTGAGTATTTTTTTTGTGCAAAAGCAATTTTAATCAAAATTACCTCATTCATGTCTGCGTAAAAGTAACAATAATAACAAGACAATGCTCAAGCAAATGACACATGAAAGTGATAAATTTCACAGTGTGCAACAAAACAGCAGGAATTAGATGGGGGCCTGCAGTTTTACCTACTGAGCATGTATATATATTTAAAAACATATATGTTTGTATGTGAGTGTGACTTAAATACAGAGCATACAAATATTACATACACATATACATACATAAATTACTTATGCATAAGTATGCATTATTAAAGTTCACAGTATTTTTTATCTTTTTGTCTTTGGTGAATGATTAAAAAAATAGAGTGTTGCATGGCTTTTAGTACTTGTTTATTGTTGTTGTTATTGTCAGGCGATACGTGTGTCTAGCTGCCACAGATATAACACGCATATTTTCGTTAAGTATTGTTGTAGTCACTTTTTTTCTCATTTCAGTTTAAGTTTATGATGTTTGCTATTTTTGTTTGGAATTGATTAAATTTTAAAGTTTAACTTAAAAATGTATGGGTTACGGACTTGTGGCCCCACTAACCACCTTCTTTCTATTGTTATCTAATCGAATGGAAAAAATAGAAAATAAGAAGAAAATTATATATTTATTTCAAAGAAATGTATTTTAGCGTATTATAACACATTTGCATTTATTATTTGTATTATGCTACGAATGCATTTAAATGGTTAAATAATGGAATTTTTATGTTTAAATTAAGTTAAAGATACAATATTTTATATTACACATACACATATTTATACATATTATATGTGAGTGGTGGTAAATGTGGTTAAGTAATTTTCTCTATGAATTTTGATTTTCCAAGATAATAGAGTAAAAAAGGCACATATTATGTGACTTATTTATCTCTTTAATTTTTTTTTGAAAGTTACGTTATAATAAGGAATTAAATTAAATTATTTTTGCATGAAAACATGATATAAATCTTTAATCTCAAATATGCTTTACAATTGTATTAGGAGAATTTTCCCATCAGGTTAAGATCCTTTTTATTGTCCTATTTGACACAGATAAATATAACTGTAAAAAGGAGAGCATTTTGAATTCCCTCTAATGGAGTTTTAAGATATAATATTTTTTTCAAATAGCAATAAAATATTCATTACATAAGAGAATGAGGGTACGTTGAAAACTATTTGCTGTTTTTTAAAAATCTGCAGTCTGGAGTATAAACTATATAGCATAAACTAGTCGACAGTATATACTACTAAGCAGCCTGTTGTTTGTACTATAAATTTGTATGCACTATTCTATAATAAGTACTTTTACTATAATTCAGACTGAATCTTAATAAGAACCTAATTGATAATTTGAACTCCTAAGAACACGAATTAAATCTTAACAGGAGTCTGAATTAGAATTTAAAAGAGAATCTGAACTAGAAATGAATAAGTGCTCGACTAAAATCGGAACTGGACTTTGAACTTGAATTCTGACTTCAATTAACCTTGAACCACAACCTGAACTAGAATCTGATGTAGAATCTTAATTAGAATCTGAAGACAAATCTAAATTAGGATCTAAATTGGAATCTGAAGAAGTATCTGAACTAAAATTTGAACTGGATTCTGAATTAAAGTCTGAATTAGAATCTGAACAAGAGCCCGAACTAGAATCTAAACTAGAACTGAACGAGAAATAAATTAGAACTGAATTAGGACTTAAGTTAAACTGATTGTCTTTATACAAAATGTAATTTTTTTCAATTCTTTAATAGGGTTTTGGTTAATGTTTAAAAAAAATCGACATACCCGAGGTAGCCAACTTTAGAGGAGCACTGACTACGACCAATTCAAAAATACCTCAGCTCTGAACCGCAACTTGAACTAGAATCTAAATTAGAATCTGAAGAAATAAATTCTAAATAAAATCTGAAATAAAATCTGAACAAGAATTCCAACTAGGATCTGAAGTAAAACTAAAACTGAACCAGAACTGAACTAGAATCTGAAAAAGAATCTGAGCTTGAGCTGAACCATAACTGAACTAGAAATGAACTAGAATCTGAAAAAGAATCTAAACTTGAACTGAGCTAGAACTGAACTACAATCTGAAAAAGAATCTGAACTTGAATTGAACCATAACTGAACTAGAATTGAATTAGAATTTAACTTGAACTGATCCAAAACCGATCTTGTATTTTACCAGTTCAGTTGTAGTTAGTTCCAAACTTTTCTTTCATAAGGATTTGACAGAACATCATTAACATATTTTCGAATTTTATCGGAGCGATCTTTAGGAACATTAATTTTTTCTATTTTTTTTATTTATTTTTTTTTTTAACATTAAACATGATTACACATATTATTCGCGAAATAGAACTGTGAGGTTCTATTTCACGTTTTTTCTGTGCTATATTTTCTACTAAAACAAATAGAAGAATGAATTTTATATGTCTGTTCAACAAAATTTAATAATTATTTCCAAATACTTCCATTCTCCGCCCACTGTACATTAAACTATAATTTGAATTATATTCACAGCTTAATAAATGCAAAGAATAGTTTCATAATCATTACTGAAATAAACTTTATTTCTATTTCCTAAAACTCTAAAATTTAATTGTCATTATTTTTTTTTATAAAATTCGGTTCTTTAGTTGTTCGTTTATGATTTAATGAACTTCTTCTTTCAGAAAATGTATTCAAAGATTTTAACTTCCCACACTTAGATTAAAGATTTTGCAGTGATGTATCACATCAAAAACGTGTCATTAACTTCCTGCAAACATGTTTGTTTATTCATAACAAAATAGCAGTTCCTGAGAATTATGTTAAACGAAAAACGAAAGACTTAAGAAGCAAACGTGATGTTTGAATTTATATCAAATAATAAGATACAGTGAGGATTAGCGCATTGAAAGTAAAGATAATTTATATAATGTTTTTTTCAGTTGATTAAAAACATTTGAACTTGAAATTTAAAATGAAGAGAGGAAAAATACTTTTGAAATTTTTTTCTGACAGATTTTGGATTGGAAAGACAAACGTTTTTGTATTTCTATTTTTAATTAAATAAATTAATTTCAACATTTAATTCTCATTATTTAATACTGTATATTCTAAGAAAATTGTAAATTATAGATTTTGCCATCTTATAAATTTGTTTATTTTAATGAAATTTTTTAATTTATTTTAAATTAATGAAAAAATGTATTCAAGATCTTTTAGAAAAATAATTACGAAATTTTCTATAAAATTATTAATTTATTAAATAAATAATTATTTATTTCTTTATTATCAAAATATCCAACTGAAAATGAATAAAACGTGATTAATGTCAATTTTGTCAACGTAATTATAGTGAAGATAAAAATTGTTTAAGTTTATTAATGTAAATTTATTGTAAGATTTCATAATTTATTTTAATGATTATAAAATTTAAATTGTTTTATTTTTAGGTTCTTTTTCGTCATAAAAACTACAACCTTAATTTTCTTTAATAAAATAATATTTTAGAATAATAAAAATTAAGTCAATGTCATGTCTTTTTTTTGGTTTTTAATTTCCCAAGAAAATATTATTCATGATTTAATATTTAAAATATCGCATTAAATTTATTTTCCTCAAATTTTCAAATTTTCTGCCTGCTTAATTTTTTGCCTTTTGGCTTCATGATTTATACTTAAATATGATTTTTTGTTGGTTTTTAAAACAAAAGTAACAAATAATTTTGTTTATAAACCATTAATTATGTTTTAAGTTAAACTTGTATTTTATAAAGTTAAGACGCAAATATGATGTCAAGACATTTTTATAGTTGAAATGTGCAAATTTCAACAATATCATAAATCAAGTAAAAATTTTCTCACCGTAAATCAAATTAAAAGGTATAAAAAAAGATTTCAACAAATATAAAATATTTTTTAACTAAAGTTCTTGTTATCACAGTTAACAATATGATGAGAATTATAATATGAAAACGAAAGACTTAAGAAACAAACATGATATCTTAGATTTGATTTAGAATTAAAATCAGAATTTGAACTATCTGAATAATAATTTGAACAAATACAGAACTAGAATCTAGAAACTAGAATCTAGAGTTTGAACTAGAATCTGAATAAGAATTAAAAATAATACTAAATTCTGAACTAGAATCTGAACTGAAATCTGAACTAGAATCTGAACTAAAACTGAACTAAAATAAAACATAAAAACAACCAGAATCTGAGCATGAAATGCGACCACTACTAATGCCAGAACTAAACCTGAAACTGGAAGTGAATAGGAAACGGAACTAGATATTGAACTCGATCTTGAACCTTAACCTGAAGAAAAACCTGAACTAAAACCCCAACCAGAACTCTTACTAGAATCAAAATGCACATGAAAATAAACGGAATGAAATTTGTTTGCGTATGTGTTATTTTACTTTTAATGATGATGCAAGATCCTTTTCTGTCTGAGAGCAATTTCTTTTCTAATTTTCTATGTTAAAAGTGTTTCGACATGCCAGGTCATCCCTTTAAAGCCACCGCACTAGTGTCTCATCAATGGTATTTTAACGATGAACTTGTGCCATTTTATCCCTTTGATATATCTTTCTCATTAGAAGTGGTTGTTCTTGCCACTTTACTAACCATTTCATTGAGAACACTTGGTTGTGATACATCTTATCCTAGGAACGCACACATACAATTTAAAGTCATTCTATGATATAAAAGGTATTATATATCATCTGATAGTATGAAATACTTTTTGATTATTATTTTGGGCACTTTGAACATATAGTAATCAACATTGATTTCTATATATCTCTGATATAAAGTAAAACAATTAAATAAAATGTTTGAAACTCAGAAGATATTATTTTTATTATAATATTTTTTTTAAATATTAATAACAATTGAAAAACTATTTATAGTTATTAATTTTAGCCTTGAAAAATTAAAATTAATTTATATTCACTATATGGGATAATACAAAATAAAATGCAAAATATTAAGTATATGAAAAAAATCACATACATTCATTTTGAGGAGAATGACTTTATTTATGTGTCCATGGCATCACGAATAGTAGTTGTCTTTATTCTATGTTAAACTTTCAAAAAATTGTAATATTATTTAAACAAATAAACAAAATAATTGTTTATAAATTTTAAATATGCATAACATTCACATTCAAGATAAATCTAAATAAATATTTAAGAAAAAAAAATATTTTAACAAAAATTCTAGTTTTATAAAAATATAAAATAATCAACGGAAGTCTTTCATAAATTTAAAACAAAAATAAATTTGTTAATGATGCAAATTCTTTTTTAATTTATGAATTTTGATTTTAAATGGGGTTTTTGGAGAAAAATAAATAAAACTTTTAATGATCACAAATTATGCTTAGATTCTTGATTGGAGGCTTATTTAAGGAATTAGAGCCAATTTTAGGTTTATTTTGATGTCCTAGGAAAGTAGTATATAACAAGTATTTAGATGTTCTTGATACTTGGAACCCTATGCAGTATATAGTCTTGTATGAAAGCAGTAACATGATAATTCTTAATTAAAATATTTTGTGGTCGAAGAGCAATAAAAGTAACCATATGCTAAATATTGTTGTAATTCTATATGTATTTACACTTAATACTATACAGGTTTACAGTATTCATCTAATGAATATTTATTTTTTCGTTTTAGTTATACGCCTTCGGTGATATCAGAGAATTTTTCTGGAAATAACTACTTCTTTTACTTAAAAAAAGAAAAAAGTGATCAGAAATATTCCATTTTTTGTGGTTTATAGAACTTTTTTACATTAAATGAAACCTACGCAAAGGGAATTAGGAAATAATTCTGCAATTTCTGAACTCTTGGACATATATAAAATTTAAACAGTATTAAAAAGATTATATAGCTGAAGATTTCCAACTGTTTAGTTGGATTATGGGTATTTTAGTTTTTTCAATTCTCTAAAATTTCATTTATGATATGAGAGAAAAGAAGTTGCTAATTTTAATTCTAGATGACTTGACGTAATGGAAACAAGCATTTACGCTCAACATCATCTGTATGAACTCAAATAGAAACTCATCTGCCATCTTTTTTGAACTGTTTTGAAAAGTACAATCGCCTGGAGGTCTTGAAAAGAGGTTGTTGTAACTATTTTACTATTATTGGAGGAAAAAACTTTCGGTTGATACAGCTATTTCTGAGTTGGCCTATTGGTAATCGGTCGTTTAGGAAAGGAGATCCAATTATAATGTGAACGTTAAATAGAGGTAATTATGCATGGTTTTCATTACGTTGTTTCTTTTCCACGTCCTTCCAATGATCCAAATTAATTGTATTGATTAATATAAAAATATGGCCAATGATTGTCAAGCTTGTTCCATAGGTTAAAGACAGTTTAAAAATATTTATGGATATTGTAGTTTTATAGGCTCAAACCCAGTTTTCGGGAAGAGGCGTTATGTAGGCGCTATATCAAAATATGGAACAATATCGGTCAGATTGTTAACATATAAACAATAAGTTAGAAAAATAATTGAGACATATTTCAGCAGAATTGATCATTATTTACTAGTTTTATAAGATCTAAAAAGAGACCTAATGTGGTAGCAATATATGGACCGAGATTGTGCAAATTAATAATAAACATTGTGCTGAATTTCTATGAAATTGGTCTTTATTTACAAGCTCAAAATCTTTTTTCCGGGAAGGGGCCTGATGTGGGAGCTATATCAAAATATGAACCGATATTAATAAATTTAATAACACATATTTAAGGCAGTCAGAAAATTATTTTTTCCGAATAGAAGGATAGAATTCGTTTATATTAAAGAGTTTTATAAGTTATAAACCATATTCTGGGAAGGGAAGTTATATGGAAGCTAGGTCAAGTAATGAGCCAAGTACAATTTTCTTTCTTTGGGTTTATTATAGAATTAAAAATAAAATCAAAAATCATTTCATTTTTACACAATGATGAAGAACATATAACTGTATGTTATAGTTACATTTTTTTCTTAATTTATTTATGTTGAAAAATTAAGTTCTTTTTCAGAATTTTGAGGTTGTCTCAGATATCGGTTTATAATTTTTTTGTTGATGACCTGATGTTGCTGAAATCGGAAACTGCTTTAAACGATAACATGAGAATGTTTCCAACAGACAGACGGACATAGCTCAATCGACTCAGCTTTTAACTTAATGCAAGAATATATATACTTCTTTTTATTTCTTCTTGGCATTCCTTCTTCACCACTTATGGTGAGGATTAGGAACCTATAACTATACGTTTTCCATTAAAACTTTTAAACCATCTATAGTTTGTTTTATCAAGTTACCTTTGTCAATCTGATTAAAATGAGTGACCAGAAAGAAGTGCCTTCGTAAATTATTAAATTTTTTTGAACAAAACCCAACTTGATCTTATAAAAAGCCAAGCATTCAAAGGTTTGTTATCAAATTGTTTCCAATATTATTAAACAGTACCAAGAGAACTTGTCTTTAAAAGACAAGGAATGCAGTGGTTCACATGATCATTCTAAATATAAAAATAAAAAGAATTTTCAAAAAAGATCCCAACACATTTGGTAGAACAGCAGCCTGGTTTGGCACGAAAAGTTAAAAATTTAAAAACATTCAAGGCTCAAAATTTTCCTAACAAGAACGCTGATAAAAATTTAGAGGCCAGAAATAGAGCTCGGAAATTGAAGTCAAGTTTTATAAAATAACTGTATTGGCAACTTCCTGTTCAAAAATGGTTTATTGAAGAAATTTCCACCCATTTCAGTTGCGGTGAAAGAACTCTACAAATACCGAAATTTACTTCAAGAAATGTTACATTTAAATTCGATCCACTAATTTTGAATCGATCTGACAAGAACAAAAATGTGTTATTTGTACCAAGAGTTGCAATTCCTCCCAACTGCCCGGATATAAGGGCGGTGGAGGGATTTTGTGCTCTTCAATTTCTAGAGAATTGAAGAGCACATAAAGTTGTCGAACAGAGTGACGAAAAGCACTGCAAAAAAGTTAGTGGAAGGTTTCCCAAAAAATGTCAGTGACCAACTTTAAAAATATTTTAGTTATGTTATGTTAATAATTTCAATCGACTATACTTATATAAAATAAGAAGTGTGAATATATGTATAAAAAGTATTCACTGTAAAATGAATGGACCAATTGTGTTGAAATTTTTACAGAATGATCCCACTATACCCGAAAGTAACTCCCCATACAAAGGAAATATTGATTATCGAATATCTAAAGAACTATAACAACTAGAGTTCTCTTATTTGGTCCCAACTATTTTCTAAAAGAACTGTTTTACTGCACAACGCGAAGGAAGGATAAGACTATGGGGAGGAGTATCGCACATACAAATCAAATTTAAATTAATAATGTATTTAAATCGTATACAACACTTATTTTTACAACTTCCTATTTTTTTGCCAAAACGTAGTTTGTCGGATCTGTTAGTCGACTATAAATATTAAACTTCAAGTTTAGTTGTATCATTTGTTTTGGAGGGTATTGAAGATTCAACATAGCTGAAATGGTTTGCGATAAATACACTTTTAAGTGATTTTCGAAAAAAGGTCTGTATAGGAAATAGGGTCACTTGTTGACTGATCTATTTATGTGCCAAATTAAATTTTCGTTTGAAGAGGAATATCCAAAAAATTATAGGCGGAGATCGAAACGGTATATAAATTAAATTAATTACGATGATTTCCGATTTCATAAAAACTGGTGATGTTCAAATATTATTTTTTGTTTTAATGAATTTGGTTTGTCCAGTTATAATTTCATGAATTAATAGTACATAACACTTTTTATCATTAAAATCTGCTATTAGTTGGAAATGGGTTAACTAAAATATTTAATTAAAAATAAAATATTGAAGTAAACTAACACACATTAAAAGCTTGAGAAAATATATTTTATACCAAAAATAATTATTTATTTTCTTCAGTAAAAAAAAAATCTAAACTATTGCAAATCTGCAATTGCAGTTCATAAATAAAAAATTGTACCAAATAACACCCATTCAATATTCCATTCATTATTTATTTGATCAGTTATTTATTTATTTATTTATTCATTCACTCATTCTTTGATTCTTTATAACGAATACAATTCAAGTTTTAAAGCTCTCAAAAGCACCAATGAATGTTCCCTAATTTGGACATTGGCCATTTGGTGATAATTGGTTATTTATACGACGACTACGTTTCAATCGAATAAATATATTGACTCGCAAAAGAAGTTTTTGCCTTTAAAAAAATTGTTTAATAAAACCATTCTTAGAACAAGACTTCTAGAAGTTACATTTTTAAGTTTTAATGAATATAAAAATTTTATAAAAAGAAAAAAAAAAAAAAACAAATTATTTATTTAAGTTTTTTTATTTGTTGTAATACAATTTATTTCGTTACTTTTTTCTAACCATAATTTTATTTATAATGGGCGTCAAACAAACAAACAAACAAACGTTAAACTAATTGCAATTTTATTTTAAACAAAACGCAAATTAACCTAAATTTTTTAAATAAAAATAAAACAACAAAAATATCAATGAATAAGAAAATGTTAAATTACTCATAAATTACAATGAGTTTTATCTAATTAGAAATATCTTGTTTGTTGTTACTGTTGTTCATTTACAATAGTAATTTGTTTAATCAGCAAGAAAATTTATTTGAAATTTTTAAACCATCCACCAGCACAAGCTATGAAGAGGGTATATAAAATTTGGCATTCCGAAGGAAACATCTTAGGCCCCATAATGTAAATATATATATTCTTGCATCAAATGAAAATCTGAGTCGATTTAGCTATGCCCTTCTGTTTATTCATCTGTCCTTCTGCTTTTTGACACTCTCGTGCATCTACAATAATTCATAGAGCTCAATGAAATTTGGCCTCCTAAGGAGTTTCTTATTTAAAATCAGCAAAATCGGTTCAATATATTAAAAAATATAGGCCCATACCTGATTCAAGCAAAAAAACTTTCGTAAAATAGTCAATTATAAATCGGCATGTTGGAATGAAATTGCCATAGTATTAAGCTTTATGTAGTTCCTTACTATTCAAAATATTATCAATATCGGTTGAGTAGATAAGAAGTTATAACCAAAAATTAAATTAATATACCCTCTTCACCACCATAAGTGGTGAAGAGGGTATATTAATTTTGTCATTCCGTGTGTAATGCTAAGAAGGAATCATCTCACTTCCCATAGTGTATATATAATATGGCATTAAACCACAATCTGAGTCGAGCTATTTCCTTCTGTCCGTCTATCTTTCTGTTATTGGAATGCTCACATTTATAATAATTGACAGGCCTTAACGAAATTTCGCCTCAGAGTTTATTACAGTCCTGAGAAATTTCCTATTTTAAGCCAGCAAAATCGGTTCAGATAAAGGACAATATCTGAAAAAAAACAAGAAACTTTCGTTAAATTGTACATTATAAATCCACAACTTTGAACAATTAAAATTTTTGTAGTCGATCTGACTATGTAATACCTTATACCATAATGTTGGTTATATATAGCAGTTACGAAAAATTAATGAACGACCCCCGTATAATTTTATTCTTTCATATATTTCTATTTATGTGAAATTAAGGAGTTTTAAAATAACATTTTCTGGAGGGTTACATGGTATCTAGAAGAAATTATGAACCGACCATCGTATTATTTATATTAATTTGATCAGTTATTATGCAATACCAAAGTATATGTGAGATTAATGCCCTTCAAAGTGATATCTGGAAGAGATCTTTTATGAGACCTATGGAGTAACATCATTTTTCTGTATGTTACAAACATCAGCTCCTACCACCTACGTTGGTATAGGGTATAATTAAATTTTGCATTACATTATGATATATGTGTTTCATTACCTTTCTAAAATCGGTTCAAAAATATAACTTATTATGTGACTCACTAAATATTTCTGTGATGTATTTAAGAAAAATTTTAATATACTTTATAGATTCGTGAGAGTATGTTTGCTTATGTATGTACGATATCTAATGTATTAATTTCACATGCAGTTGAAGAATAAATCATTCTTACTTGTTTTTATTCTATACTTTTGTGAGTGTATGTGTGAGTGTGTATGTATGAAACATAACGCATTTACATTGCACGCATTTGTGGTGGAGGCCATTGAAGATTCGTCATAGCTGAATGCAGTATTCTTACTTGTTTTAATTTCAATTTATAATGAAATTGATAAACAAAATAAATTTGTTAAAATGAGTATTAAAATATTTGACATTGACAGTGATTCACAAATTTGTTTTAGTGAAACAGAAAAAATGCTAATAATAGTATTTAAGTATATTTTATTTTAGTCATAAAATTGTTTTTAAGATTAGAATGGAATTAGTTTATTATAATATTTTTTAAGTCTTTTTATATGCAAAAATTTATGAAGAAACTGTGAGAAAATAATTAGAGACATCTGCTATGATTTTTGTCTAGAATGGGATAATTGCATCAATTGGAGATTTTTTTTCTTTGGGAGGATTAAAGGTTTTATGTTGAACAATTTAAGCTTTTAGTAACAAAAGATCATTAATCAGTAGTTCAAAGAGATAATTTTTTATTTTCTTTGATGATTTGCACCGCCAAAACTTGTGATGAATGTTTGTTAATTTTGTCACAATCACAAACTTTTTTTATGACATATTTCTAAATATTTTTAGGTTAATTCCAAATTTTCTGACAGGGCACGGGAAGATGTAAATGCCTTACTTAGGTAATGAGATCTCTGAACCTGCGACAGGAAATTAAATAAAATGTTTTCGCATGGATGGAGCAATAATATGAAACTATTATAGTCTACGTAAATTCGGAGTACTAAATATCTAAAGATCTCAATTATTGAAGACATTACGTTGTGAACACTCTGAAGGTCAAAATTTGTGAGACATCTTTATGCATTTGAAACCGGCTCAAGCCACTTTGGAATGCATAAATTGGCCATACACATTCGAGTCATGGTGAAATGAACTTTATCGACTATTTTATTCTTGTTTAAAGCAAACATATCAAGCAAAAACTAAAGAATTTGATAAAAATAAACCTATAATTTGTTATGTCTGCACCATGGTGCATACTATCATAAATCGGTTATATCGGACTATTAAACTTATTAATTTGCATTATCTGCTATTGCACTAGTGTTTCCAAATCAAATTTAAAAACAATTCTGTAATTTTTCATCAGTAAGAGATATCAAAATTAAATTACATTTTATTAGTTGATTTGGAAGAGTGTAGAACCCTACATGGCTCGAAGTGAAGTCGATGATCCTTTATGAGTAAGTGATTTAAGAAAATTAAAATGTATTTATCAATTGAGACAAAAGAAATTTTACTTATGCATAGTTTTGAAGGTTAACTCGTACAGTTACAGAATCTATCAAATCGACATAAATTTGTAAATCATCATTAATTCATCCATTGAGTCCAATATTAAGACCGCACTTTGGCTTAATATTGATCTTTTTATTGTGTCAGATTTTCTATGAAATTCTAAAAGATATATTAATACAAAAACCATATAAAACCATAAGTTATATTAATCTAAAGGTGGAGCTTTGGAGCTTTGGATCTCTTTTAATTTTTGTTTCAAAAAGGTGGCAACATTTAGTCATTGATAAAACCTTTTTTGTTGTGAATTTTAATTAGTTTACTGTTTAGTGCAAAGACCAGTCCATGGATGGAATCATCTTTAAATGATCTTTAGTATACATTGGTACATATTCCATAAATGCACATAACATTTTTTTTAAAGAATTAGAAAAAATGAAACAAGGTAATATTTAGTGGGTAAATAATATTTTTATTAAATCACTTATAACTCCATTTTTAATAATAACTTAATTTGTGTTTCATTTTATTATTTTTTTTTAATTTTGTTTAACTGACAATTTTAATGGCATTTCTCAATAAACGTACTTGATTTTATCAGTCTCTTTAGTATTATTAATATTGGGTTAATGATCCCTAGTTGGGGGTTACCACAAAAATACGGTCTGGCATTGATTCCATTAATTTTTTAGGAAAAAAGTCCTTTATTTTAAGTTTCAGCTCTATTAAAGGCATTATACTTTCGTTTTAGGCATTATTTAAAGACCGTCCTTCAAGACATTTTTGGGGGCATTTCCCTATAAACGCACAGTTATAGGGAAATGCCATTATAGTATTAACATAATTTATATTGGGTAAATGATCCGTTTTGTGAGTACCTCAAAAATACGATTCCATTAATTTAAAAAAGGAAATACTTCCTTTATTTTAAGTTTCAGCTCTGTTAAAGGCATTATGCTTTTGTTTTGGGCTTTATTTGAAGACCGTGAATCTGATAGAGCTATGCTGTGTTCGTTAAACCATGATTGAGACTTCTTTGAAACATGTACCATAGCATTATCTTGCTGGAATATGGAATCTTTATCCATTTTTTCATCCATTACAGAGAGAAGAGCAGTAATACGCTATAAATTTTTGTTCGAATGAAACAAATGATGTCCAAACTATAATCGAATTTATGATTTGACATCTCAAAACGTAATAATAACATGAGTATTACTCAGGGCCTCGTCAGAGAAAATTGCCTTTTTCCACTTCTATATACATTTTATGTATTTTCGTCCGATTTTTAGAGGAATTTTGGTTGGAAAACAACATAGAGAAAACAATTTAATGCGTTTATGCAAATGCGTAATATGCATCAGTGTATGTCATCATATGTAGGTTAAATACTCAAAGTAAACAAAACATTTATTTTCTAGTCAAATTTTTATTATTTTCCACACATTTAGGATAAACACTGTGTTCATTTGAAAAATCCAATTTATATATTTTTAATTAAATAATTTCAACATTATTTAAAGCAAAAATGTAAATATTTTATTTTCACTAAAATTGTTGTATTTTGTACTTAAGCAATTTATTTTACTAACAATAAACAGTGGGGGCATATTAATATTATGGAAAATTTGTTAAATTATGCCACAAGGGTATTTTAAAAATACATTTCATTAAACAAGATACCAACCATAATATTCCCTCTCATGTTAATTAAGAAAATAAAATACAAAACATTTCTAATCAAAATTTGTCCAACAAAATAATAAAAATAAAACATTTATCAATAAATTTAACTAATAAATAAATTAACAAGTGTTTTTTTATTGTGTTGCTGTTTTACATATACATTTCAGATACACCTGAAAGGTACAACAAAATAATGAAAATTGAAAAAAAAAACGAAAAATATCAAATATTGACTGACATTGACCACTAAATGCAAAAATTTTGTTTTTTGCAAAATAAATATTTTTTCAAATAAAAGTAAAAATGAATGTTATGAATGTAATTTTAAATGATTTAACTCAAAGTTAATTCATAGATAAATATTTGAACAAAAAAATAATAGAAACAAATGAAAAAAATGTTTATTAAAAAACACAAAATAATGTCAGGGTATAAATCAAGAGAAAAAAGTTAAAAAAAATCATAAATATTGAAATTTAGTTTTTCATAAATTTACATGAACTAAACAGAAAAATTTCTTATTAAAAAAAATATGATTTTTTGTTGGTTGAAAAATTGTTGCAACTATTTGTTCTATTTGGATTAAGTATTATTACTTATACCCTACACCAATTAAGTTGGTTTGATAAAGTACAGTTAATAACGCATAGACAAATATATTTCTTAGTTTAAAATATTTAAACTGATTTAGAATTACGGTTTGTATAAAAAGTGAATCAATACAGATTTTTTAATAAAAACATCTGCAAATAGCTATATATAAAAATTAATATGTGTTTGTTTGTCTGTTCGTTTTTTTTTTTTTTGACTTATTACAGCTAAACTACTGGACCGATTTTGCTGAAATTTTCACAGAATGATTCCCATATACCCGACAGAATATATAAATAACTATAACAGCGAGATTTTTCAAATTTGGTTCCAACAATTTTTCAAGAAACTTTTTACCAAGCAAAATGTGAGAGGGATAAGAGGCAGCCCTTACACAAGGCAAATATTGATCATCGAATATTTAAAGAATTATAACAGCGAACATTTTTAAATCGCTCCCTACAACCATTGTATTAAGGAACTGCTTTACAAGACAAAATGTCTGTTAGGATTAAGGAGAGGGGTACCACCTACTTCATAAGGGCGGCAAAGAGCAACGGGTCTTAGCTTGTTATAATATAAGGTTAAATAATTTTAGTAATTCCCAACAGGATCAAAATTTTAGCTTATAAAAGTATTTTAAGTAAAACAAAAAAGTCAGTTAAAACTGGCAGTATATATCCTACACCATTATCTAGGCATGACAAATTATGGACCGACTTATAATGTTTCAAGTGAAAATGAAATGGAGATGAATCTATAACTTCCAAAAGACTAGCCCGCTTTCAAAGAAATTTCACACAGTGATAGCCATTATGTAGGCGAATTAAAGTTTTAAGTTTAGACTTTACAAACCCAACAGGGCCTCTACACAGAGTCCTCAAAATTGTACACTTCGAATCACCAAAATATTTTAAACGATCCTGATTCCGTATATCTGAGCAAATTTTAAAGATTTTTATATTATAAATTCAGCTTTATCGCTATATCGGATTCAAATAAATATACAAAATATTTTTAAAATATTTTATAAAGATTTATGCATTCTAAAGTGATTTCCGGAAATGGTTCCTTGTGGGAGCTATGTGATTTGTGATCGAACTTTATGAAATTTATCATATGGTTTAAGACATATACAAAAATAAGCTGTGCCCATTTAAATTAAAGTTTCCTTATATTTGAGTATTATGAGCTTAGAGCGGGAATCCCTGAAATATTTAATCAATCATGACATGCCGGATATATTTATCCGATCATTACCAAGTTCAATACGCTTTTTTCTTGGATAATATATATCAAATTTCACAGATGTCTGTTTAAAATTGTGACAAGGTTTACATGGACAGAAAGTTAAACATTAAAATTGGAAAGAAGGAGAATAGATGGACAGATTTATTTAGTATATATGGTTTTTATGACAGTCTTTAAATTTTCTTACTTGATGTTGCATCCGATATGATGATGTTAATATATTCCCATTAACCACTCGAAGTTTTGATGGGATGTGGAAATTTGGATAATGATTGTTTAAGTTATTTATTGTAAATCAGCGGACACGTATCGCTTAAGTAAGATGTATATAATTAAAATATGTTATATGTAATATTACAAACAATGTTTAGGGATGCAAATTTGCAACCACAGAAGAACAGCAGATTTAGATACAGGAGGTACAAAATAACCGTATGTTTTCCCATGATGATAACATAAACATTGTCTCTTCTTGCTTTAAGCGTAAAGGAAATTGAAAAGTCGAATGCTTAAAAGGAAACAAAATTGTATGGTGTGAGTAGAATAATCTTTGACAGGGTAACTCCGACTTTAAGCCAGGAACAGGGAGGTCTTGAGTCCCACAAATCAACAATCGTACACAAACAGTCTACAAGTGATCATGCAATAATGCGTAAAGTGGCGCTGAAGATTTTATCTATCAGTATTGTGTGATGTGATCTGTACTGTATTGAGTGATCATGTGCGAATTGGTGCTATATTATATTGAGTCACATTAGAAATTGCAACAGATACCTGACAGGGTTATGTTCTATCAGCACAGTTTTGAATAAATAATATTGGCAAAGTATCTCGATTATGCAGACGATATTTGTATATTGAAAGCATAACGTTAGCAGCAGAATCCGCTGGTTTAACGGTAAACCTTTCAAACACATTATGATCGATGAAAGCGACATATTAAGATTACGTCACCTTGTTCTGCTGCATTATATCTAAATAAACTGTATCCCTTTGCAGATAACAAGCCAAACATTTGGTCGTTTATACTTAATTTGTAAATTGGCATCATTAATTGCTCTCTATTATAGATGGAATAATGGCTGAATATAATATATTCCAGCAAGATAATGCTGCGGGTTTTGTTTCAAAGCAGTATTAATCATGGTTTATCGATTACAGCATACCTCTGTTGGATTAGTCATCTTGCTGGGCTAAAACCCAATGGACAACTTGTGGAGAAACATGACTTTTAAAGGTTGAGACTCACAAAAACAATGTGAATAGAATGGCGAATCTTCAATGCCCTGCACCACCAATGCCTATTAAATAAATACACTTTAAATATATTAAATATTACATATTTTATAATACAAACAGAAATATTTAAGGAATCATAAGATAAGAAATATTTTTAGCTTTAACTTTTTTCTACTGAACCGATTTTGATCATTTTTGGAATCGTAATGAAGCACATATAACTTAATATATTGTTAATTTAAACTGCCGATCTATGATTGAATATTTTGCGAAAGATTCTCGCTTAAACTTATATCCTTTAACATATTGAACTGATTTTGCTGGTTATTCAATAGAAAACTTCGCAGGATAATACAAAAATTGGAGCCACATTTCATAGAGTTCTGTCAATTCTTGTGCATGTGAGCGTACCAACAACAAACAGATGCACTTAGTTAAATCGACTCAGATATTTATTTGTATGATTTCTGCTAGATGATTTCTTATCGGCGCGGAATGATGAAGTTAATATATCCACTTCTACCGTCATGAGATTAAAACGAGTTTTGGAGCAAATTAATTTCGATCTTCTTAAAAAAATAGTGGAATCAATTCCAAACCGTATGTTTGAAGTAACCCGTACTCAATATTAATAATAGTATAGCGACTGATTTACTGAAGTATGTTTATAGGAAAGTTCCTTTCAAAATGGGAGTTTAACTCTAAAATCAAATTAAAAATAAAATGAAATACGAATGAAGTTTTAAGTTTGAAATATTTTCAATTAAATTGAAGTTGATTTAATATTATTTAGTCACTAAATATTTTCTTGTTTAATTTTTATTGAAGTTATTTGCTTTGTAAGAATATCTAATCGAGGGTATTTAATATTCTACTTAAACTAATAAAGACTTTTTTCAACCACAATTTTTCCACATATGACCACACAAATATTAATCTAAACATTCGTTCATTCATGTACAAATAAGTATTTATCTTATAAGTTTTATAAGTTTTATAAAAATACATAAATGTAGTTTTACATACATATGTGTAGATATGTATGTATATTAGTTACATATTTTTTTCTAAAATTTTGTATAAATGACGCCTTTGTGTCTGGCTAAATAACAATCACTAAATACACAAATTTACAATCATTTAAACAAATGATCAGACCAACAAATAAAATTTTATAAAAATAAATAAATAAATGACAACATTTTGAATATTGTTTAATTCAATTTGATTTTAAACAAAAGATTTAAGTGATAAGAGTTATTTTCACAATAAATTACCAAATTGTCATTTATCAATAAAAAAAAAAACACTAAAGATATTAAAAAAAAAAACAATTTTTTGGTATGGATTTTTATTAAAATTTATGGAAAAAAACTTACCAAACGATTTAATGCAAATTTATGTTGGATTTGTAATTTAGATTAAAACAAAAAAACTCACCTGTAAAGAGAGAAAATAAAAATATTTTCATTATTAAAAAAATAAAATGTTAACATAAGTTTGAATTTGTTAAAATGTCTTCTCTAAATTTTAGCTCTTTTTTTTCATTTAAATTATTTTGTAACAATTTAATTTCCATTAAATTTAATTAATTTCAAAATTGTCAACTTTTTGCAATTCATTGTTAATTTCTATTAGTCATCCATGACAGCAAAACTAAAAGAAAACAAGTATGAATGCTTTATTCGGCTATGACGAATTTTGAATACCCTCCACCATAAATACGAATGTAGTAAATACCTTATGTTTCGTAAATGCTCACTCACACATACATTCACAGACGTATACAATATATAACATTTTTTCTTAGGTACATCACAAGAACTCTTAGTGAGTCATAAAAATAGTTATATATTTGGCTATAACTTTTTTCTTCTGAACCGATTTAGTTGATTTTGGCAATGAAGTACATATAACTAGAGATGAGCGATACGGTGATTTTTGAATAACAGTAATAATGATTGCATTATATCAAATGAAAACATTAATGTTTTTTTATAAAAAAAATTATTATGAGAAAATGTGAGTCTCTACTAGAGTTCACACTGTACACCGTGGGAAATGGATAATTTTCATTCTGAATCGCGAATTTATTCTAAGCACCACCTTTAGATAATTTTGCTGGCTCAAAATGAAAACAAATACATTCGATTATGCAACTGATAAAAAAGAACGTCACTAATAGTAACTGTTATTTCATAATTTCAGTCACTGCTGTTACCAGTGATTTACCAATCACAGTGATTAAATCACAGTCTTGCAAATATTGCTCATCCCTACAGATAACTTAATATGACAGCGAAATTTCATTCTAATATATCGATTTATATATGACAATTTTATGAAAGATTTTTACATAAACTTAGAACTTGTCTCAATTATCATTCTATATCTTTTAATATACTAAACCGATTTTGCTGGTTTTAAATGGGAAATTTCTTAGGACTATTACAAATACTCATTCCAAATTTCATTGAGCTTTGTCAATTATTGTAGATGTGAGTGGGCCAACAAAAGGCAGACAGAGCATATTCTTGAAATTTTCTATAATGACCGAATTTAGAGTCAAAACTCTTATTCCGGGAAAGGGGCATAAAAAAGAATTATATATAATAATTGTATAGACCTTCAACAAAATTGGTGTGTATTGAAGAAATTTGTAAAGGGGGGGGGGATTGTGGAGTTATAGCAAAAAATTAAGAAAAAATTATAAAAACCTTCATTTTTAAAAGTTTTATTATTTCTAAGCCATTTCCCGGGAAGGATTGACCGATATTCGTAAAATTAGTAAAATATATTTGTGAAATTTAGGAGAATCATCATGTAGATTTTTCATAAAATTGCTTTATATATTAAAGAGAAAGGGCCTTATATGGGAGATATGTCAAAATATGAACAGATATTGGTCAAAGTAATCACAAATATGAATGGTGTATATTTTAGAGTTTTACAAGCTTTAAACCAAATTGCGGGAATGTGCCGTATATGGGGCATAGCAAAATATGGACCGACATTGGTAAATTTATCAACATGTATTAGGGATAATTACAAAAATGTTGAATTTCAATCAATGTTGTTTTTTTTCGGAAGTTTTAGGTTGTCTCAGGTCTGTAATTATATTTTTATATAAGAAACAGCTTAAGACAACAGAAAATAATGTGTGCCAGGTGTCACTGAAATCTCACTATTATAGGTGCGGGAATGTTTTCAACAGAGGGCCAGACAGACAGTTGGATATAGCTAAATCGACTTAGGTTATGATGAAATAAGATTTTTTCATCTTGGTCTTACACACGGAATGACTAAGCTAATATAACCTCATAGTGGTGGAGGGTATAAAAATTTCCAAACATGTTTTGCTGTTTTCATTATTATTTAAAGTTGTTTTATGATTTTGATGAAAATTTAATTAATTTGTTGTAGTTTTTTCGTTAACAATTTTCGTTGCACCAAATTTGAAGGTTGTGGCATGAAGTTTTTTTCTGTTGTATTCAAACTCATGGTATTTGTTGGTATCCGTTACATGTTTTAACAAATTTTTTATGTTTTAACTAGTTTTTTTTATAAAAAAAGATAAATTTAATTATAGTTTTTTTAAGTAACTGAAATTTCGGTTTAGGCATGAACATTGGAATTAATTAAATACAGACTTGGTCAAACTTTATTTTAAAAAAAATCAAACAAGATGAACAATTTTAAAATAACTTTTGAAATAAATTTATGATAAATTTCAAATAAATTTAAAACAAATTTTATAGCATTGAGCTTTTTTTATAAATTGATTAAGCGCAAAATCTTCTAATTAGGTTAGGAGGTGAACGCTAAAAGGGTAATTAAAGTGATAACAATTAAATTTTGAAAAGCCGACTTTTAAGTAAAAAAAAAAATAATAATGAAATAATAATTAAATAACCTCCACCGCAATTTTAAGCGCTTTTCAGGGGCGTAATGGGTGGCCTTACGTTAGTAATATATATTTTATTATGATTTTATGAAATATTTATATAGTGGATAAAAGTTTTAAATATTTAAATTGAGAAGGTACCGGAGAGTTCTAATAATGGGTTAATTTTTTATACCCTACACCACCAGAGGTGAGATTTTGCAGATGTTTGTAACGAATTTTTGCTTATATTTATTGATATATGAGATTTAAGCCCTTCAAAGTGTTATTTTTAAGAGCGTCAAGCTAAAGGCCTTCCGACAGAAAATACTTTGTGGATATATCCGCTGGGTATGTAGCTGTATTTTAAGGATAATTTAAATATGATTCCATATTAATAATTTCAGAACTTAACAATTTTTGTTAATTTTTGTTAAAATTTACCAACTTTGGGTAAATTTGGTTCTTTGTCCCAAGTTCATTCAAATTTAGTTTAGAATTGGTTTATTTCGACTTGAATATATCTGAAACTATTAAAAGTTAACTAGACATGTAAGTGTATTTTTATAGCGGTTTATAGGAACTACCTATGATCAGAATTTATTTTGGTTCAATTCGTAAATGATTTTATTTCGAATTTTAAAAATATCAACATGCACAAAGTGTCTTCCTTTGAATGGTCATTGACTACGATTCTGACCAGATAGTAGCCTGTACTCATTCAGTTCAACTCGAAAATATTTAAGCTCTAAACGTGAGAAATTTCATTAACATATATCTAGTGGTTCAAAAGTCACAGAATTACTTCCACAAAAATCGATTTGTAATTTTTTCGATTTGACTAAATGAAATGCACGTTGGGGCATTCTTCATATCAATACAATTAAATATATTTTTTTTTTAATTTTATTTCTTTTAATTTCTTTTCAAAATTTACAAATAATGAGTGATTTCGTGGTATTATTTTTTTGATCTAGATTTTCTAAATCTAAAATTATAAAATGTTTAATATAATTCAAATAAAAAATTTCAGGTCAATTTGTAGACATTCTAATTTAAAAAAATCTAAAAATCTAAAAGCCATCTCCAATTAACATTTGCAACAATTTGGATATTAATAAAACGTAATCAATTATGGTCATCTCTGCATCATATTTAATATGCAAAAATCATAATCTTAAATTTATTGAAAAAATAGAAAACGACTTAAAAAATATTCAAAGTCAATGTACTTCGAAAATGTAGGTTTACGATATTTTATATGCAAATTATTTGACATTCAAACAGACTGTGCTTTGGTTTATTAAATTTTAAAAATTTTATTAGAAATAATTTTATTTATTTTATTAAAGCAAAAATTGTCCCTTAATTAAAGTAATAAAATTTATATAAAACAAATTTAAAAAAGTTTAATACCCTACACCACATTGTTGGTTATATACATAGTTAAAGAAAATTAATGAATGACCCTCGCATAAATTTACTTTCTAATTTATGCTTAAAATTGCAGTATATTAATGTACTTTACATTAATGTGGAATTTGCACTTTTAAAAAGAATTTTTTCTTGAGAATTATACGGCAGCTAGAGCAAATTATGTATCGACTCTGGTAAAATTTCGTACATCAATGTTTCCTTATGTTTATTCTAATTTGAAAATTTTTTTATTATAATGTCAATGTATCGTAAAAAAAGAATTATTTCTGCCAAATTTTGTTAAATCGCTTTATATTCAGGAATTTAATCACCTAAAACACCATTCCAGGAGTTAGATTTGTATGGGATATAGGTGAAATAGTGGACACACCATCACCACTATTAATACGCATCGTCCTTGGGCCAAAAATATGACACGTTCCAATATACCTCTTAAATAGCGACCTGCATTTGTTCCACAAGGTTTACATGGGGAGCCAGGACATCATTAAGTCGATTCAGGAAATGATTTTGAGTTGACCCGTGTACATAAAAGTGGTGGTAGCCATATTATTTCTACCAGTTACAAAATTCTGCACAAACGCATAATACCCCAACCATCTACGGTGGTGTAGGGTATATGACTTAAAAACTAGTAGGTGAGTAATAGATGCTTTAGACCGACTACATGATACTCTGCACTATGAAAATGATTATGTTTCATGTACTTGTTTAAAAGTCCTTATTTAAAATCTTTTAATTAGACTCATATATATGACAGTTTATGCCATTTGATGTGATTCTCGAAAACAAGGGCTATATTAACCCATGGTTCCATCCCCGTCAAATTCATTTCGGAGCTTTCTGGTACGAAATATTAACAAAATAATAAAATTTATTTCGAGATTTATGTACATTATTTAATGGACCGTTCTTTTTGAAATTTGTCGTGTGTTTGTCAGTTTATGGATATTTGTAAGTAGTTTCCATACCTGATGTATTGAACCGATTTTAAACAAAATAAATAGGCTCCGCTCTCAACCAAAAACATTTGTATCGATTAGACTAACGGACATTGTTTAATTTAATCAAAAAGTAAGTCTGAGTCGATCAGTGTGTGTTCGATTTATGTTACGATCATCAGCGCAAATGCATAATACCCCAACGCAAGTTTCTTACGGTGGTGTAGGGTATACCTATTCATTTTTAGCTATTACACTAAAGTATTTGTTTAAATTATATTTCCGCGGTCTAATAATAAAGACAAAATTAAAAAATTAAACTTGTTAAATTTTAAAACATTTTTAAAAATATAAATATTAATTTAGTTAACATTTTCATCATCAACATAATTGTTTTACGTTTTTCTTTTACAAAACATGCGTTATTAAGATCTGTTTTCAACGACTTTAATTATACCCTACACCACCAAAGTTCTATTCATTTGTCTGTCTGGCTGGTTGTCCACGTAAACGTTCTATTTTTGCCTAAAGACGAAGCTTATTGAAATTGGCCATGTTCGGTCCAATAGTACAATAGTATATAAACGTTCCTCCCGTAATGGCGTTATAAAATCATAAAAGTCCTTAATATAAAGCGATTTAAACTCAGTTTAAAACCATTCAATTTTATAATATTCTAAAATGAATTTTCAAAATGTGCGAGGATCAGTTCATTATTTTTCATAGGTCCTATACAAACCACTTTCCAAATGTTATCTTTTAAGGACATAAATCATAGATACACATTGGTATTATAATGATAACTGGTCAAATTAAGATAAATATATACAAGAACCGGCGGCCAAATTATACGAGGTTGGGTCAATAATTTCTTTTGCCTCTCATATAAAACGCTTCCATTTCATATAAATGTTGGCGTCAAAATAATGTCCTGCACGCTTAAAAACAAATCTGAAAAATTAAATTATACGTGGGTCATTCAATAATTTTTTGTAACTGCTATTTAAAACCAATATTGTGGTGTATGGTATTACATAGTCGGGCATAACCGACTATAACATCTTTACTGGTTTTTTGATATTTTTTCTTGCAGCTGTTGTCAATTTTCTGTCATGGTTGAATTAAAAACATTTAAAAAGTGATTTTTATTTTAAATTCATATTTTTTCTTTCAATATTAAGCTTCAGTGCATTTCTATATCAAAAAAAAAATATATGAATAGATTTTAGGAAATATGACTTTGTATTTTAGTAAATTTTGCTATATTTTTACAAAAATAAAACCAAAAATAGAGTTTACAACTTTATTAACTTCATGACAGTTTAAATTATTTGTTTTCAAAAATAAAATAAAAATCCATTAGATATGAGTTTAAGCATTTAAGTTGCAAAGTAAATTGTCAATATTTATTGTATAATATAATTTAACTTAATATAAGTAATTGGGTACCTAAATTTGTAAAAAAGAGGATATTTTTTCTTTGCCTAAATTTCTATTTTTGAAAACTTTTAAAATTTTCTTTAAAGAAAAAAGGAAATCAATTTATAATCCCAGTTTTATGTCATTGCTAACATCTGCAGAATATATTAGGGTGTTATAATATTTTGCCTGGAAAATCTTATAGATTTCCGTATAATAAAATTCAAAAATGGGCGGTGACATTGATAATACTGTGTTTGGAAAATAAATGTAAGGAAAAGAAAATAAGAATGCTATTTTCGGCTATAACGAATCTATAACACACTTAACCACACATATTAAGTGGTGCAGTGGATATACTTCTACTAGATTCGAGGTCTACTAAAGACACCCAGTGTTTTAAAAGAAAAATTAAATGGAAATAATTGTCTAACTTCCGAAAGGTTAGTGCGATTTCCGATATGTTTAGTATGAGAAATCTTTTTGACTGGAGTTTTGGCACGAGCATGGATCAAAAGTCTTTAGTATTCAGGTTGGTCAATGATTAGTTATCAGATATCCAACTATTGTGTTGGCTGGCGCAGTACCCAGATATGAATACCATAGAAAACCTCTTCGACATGTTAAAAAGCGGAGCTAGTGTGAGGCCCATAAACTGCCTGAGCGATGCCAGCATCTATTCCAATGAATTTTATACAATGTATGCCCAAAGAGTGTATTTAGTTTAAATGAAACGAAGATGTTATATGAAATGTTGAAAGTTGCTTATGTTTCGAACAGCAAATTTTTATTGTAATATTGTTTTTGTTTTATTACAATTTTCAAGGAAATGGAAATCTTCTAAAATAATAAATAAGAGAAAAAATGTTCATTTTTAATTGGAAGAGAACATTAAAGAATTTGAAGAGATGAACTAATATATAAACATTGTGGGGTTTTAGGTGATTCCTTTGGAATGACATTTTATACGGCATGTACCCTTTCTTACCACCTGTGGCAGTGGAGGATATAATAAAGGGGGTTATTATGCTTTTGTACTAGCGCTTTTAGCCTACAGTTAGAATATCGTGTTTTTAAGTAAACCAATTGATCAAGAATTATTTTCAGATGCCTGTCCATCTTTGTGTCCAACTCACCTTTACTAATTTTGGTCTTCAGACCAAATTCACTGAAATAAATAATTATCGGTCCATTATTTCAGGTAGCACTTATACAAATGGCCTTCAGAAATATATTTAAAGCTCATAAAGGTTTAAAATATAATGATGTGAAAATCATCAATCATCTGAGTATAAAATTTTAGGAGGACTGATTCATTATTTTTTATATGTCGTAAAAAGTCCTTTTCTGAAAACAACTTAAAATAATAATATTTTATGGAATGGTCAAACAACTACAGCAATTTCCCGTAATAGTTTCAGAGTATCTACTATTTCACTTCTCCTTTTTAACGATATATCTTAGTGACAAATTTCATGATATGGGTCATGCCATAATAATTGAATATTTAAGAAAAAACTTTCATATATTGTATGTGTTTGTTGGTGTGTACTGTGTATTTAAAATATAATGATGTATTTACTTCACACGCGATTATGATGGAGGGTATTTATCACTCGACATGGCCAAATTTCAATTTCCGGAACAATTTCAAAGTAACGTAATATTTTTTATTTATTTTTTGGCGATATAATCCCCCCCCCCTTCTGCGCTATCCAAAAGTTAACGAAAATTTTCAAGATGTGTAGTTGAAAATAGTTCTCTTACTTTTGAACCGTTAATAAAATGTATCATTCATGTATGAAAATTGAAGAAGCCTATTTTAGGTTGGATTTTAGGCAAATTTTTTTTTGCTCATCTTAATTTATTTTACACATATTTTCGTTAAGATTTATTTACAAATTTACAAAAAAAAAATCAATTCCTTTTTTAAGATAATATTTACATTTGTAAGAAGATTTAGAGATTTACAAAGACATTCTATTCAGAAATTTGGTTTTCTCTCAATTCATACATGATTTTTCAATTTTTTTTAAATATCAACATACCCAACATTAACGAGTCTTCGACTACGCTCCTAACCAGACTCAATTCGAAAACATTTCTGCTCAAACGTTTAAATTTTATTAATATATCTTTAATGGTTCATAAGTTGCAGAAAATCTTTTCTAGAGTCACTGTAATGTATTATTTTCCAGATTTAAACTCTTTTAGCACCCATTTGTAAAATCAATGTTTATTAAATAATTTGCATAATAATTTTTATTGATTTTTTTTTTGAAAATTATTAAATATATATAAAATTAAGAACCATAAAAATGTTTATGATCCTTTTTTAATACACTGTTTGACCTAATTTCTTAGGAAATCCATTTCATATCTAACATTGTTAACTTTATTTTCCAAAAAAAAAAAAAACATTAAACTGACTTTATGTTTTGTAATAAAAAAAGACTTTAACAATTTTTAATTTTCATTAAATGGCTTTTATTGGCATATAAAATCCCGCAAAAAAATTGATCTAATAATACAGTTTATAGACGTTTAAAAAAGTAAAAGTTGTTTACTAAAAAAATACCACTCAAATTGTCCCCTTTTGTTAAGAAAAACTGCTAATATTGAAAAATTCTATAGAAATCATAGATTTTTTACAAAAAAATAAAACAAGAATATGAATTTACATATTTTCGTTTGAAAACTGTCTTTAGTGAACCCTTAAGCATCATTTAATAAATATGAAGTAGAAAAAATGAGTGGTTAACATTTGGAATACTTAATTAATATGAAACACAGTGGGACAGAAGCATTTTTTGCAAATAATTTGAAACATTAGAGATATTTTCAGCTGCTATCTGGTAAAATGGGCTGTCGGTGACCCTTCGAATTTGGCCACCTAGACGCAGTGTGTCCATGAGACACCGTGAACGATACTGTGATTTTTGAATAACGTCGTTCTCAGTGAAAAGAAAAAATATTGTTTTATATGTTTAAGGATTTAGAAAAAACGACAGGGGACGTTGTTTTTTTTTTTTTTTTTTTTTGAATATTGGAGTCTCCATTAGAGTTCACACTGTGCACCGTAGCAAAGATGAAATTATTAGTAACTGTTATTTCATAACTTCAGTCAGTGCAGTTACCAGTGATTTACCAATCACAGTGAAAATATCGCTCATCTCAACTTAGAACTGAGGTATTTTCGAGTACATGTACAGACCCTTATTTGCTTAGAGGCGTTGGCAGTGACCCTCCAAGTTTTGCTACCTCAAATATTACTTTGATTTTTTTTAAATTTCGCCACAATTTCATTTATGATTTGTGACAAAATAAATTTAATATGTTGAAAATACAAATAAATTTTTGTCTCAATTCGTAAATAAAAATGTGGCGAATTTTAAAAAAGTGAATGTATCTGTTGTGGCCACATTTCGAAAGTCACCGACCTACAAATGAACACGAAAGTACTTCAGCACTTATCAAGTTCATTATAGTGTAAATGTTATTTTCAGTTTTTATAAAAAAACAACAAAAAATCTAAATTTCTTTATGAATTTTTGACATCAAATGAAATTCGACTTAGTTTTCTTACAAAAAAATTTTAATCTTCAAATTTTAGCGTTTTCATGAATATCAAATATTTGTGTAAAAGGTTTATATCTTGGTTGAAAATTCAACCTAAATGCCCCTGAATAGAAGGGGTCTTGTACTCTGCCAAATCAAATTTTTATTGAGATCAAATCAAATTTTTATTAAAATATCCCTAATGATTTAAAATTACAGATTTATTTTAAAAAATTCGATTCTGTTCCACTGTGTACCGGTATTTTAAATTAAAAAAAAAACAATGTATTAAATAATTAAATATTGAAAAATGTGTAAATAGTTATTAAATTTAATTGCAATGATATTTTTCTAATAAAATTTTTTTGGTCATAAATATTGATTAAAAATTTTCTTAGTCATATTTTATATCTAAAACAACAACATATTTTGAATCTTGTTTTTAATCACAGAATAGACAAAAATATTAAATCATGTTTTATGTTTTTATTACAACATGCGTTTCATATTGAAATAATTCTAAATGGACCCCTTCGCAGAAAAAAAATATAATAAAATCTAAGAAAAAAGTTTAATCACTATAAAAATGACTTTAAATTAAATACTGCGTAACATAAATCACTAAATATATGCTTTTGTTGTTGTTGCTTTCATACAATCAATGAACAAATTATTGTATGTGTTTAATAATTGTTAGGTGTTACTGATAGATACATTCACATACATTCACATATATTTAGGTTCATAGTTTATAATTATAGTTAACTTCTTGTTGGTTACTAAAATATAAATTAATACTAACAAGTGGTTTTTAAACATGTTTATATAATTTTTGGCAGCAATTTTGGCCAGAGGTGTTTTTGTATGACGAAAAAAAAAACGCTAAAATTGTTTTTATCATTTGATTACAACCTTCAAACTAAATAACAAAGTGTGTAATTTATTTTGAAAAAAATCAATATCCTGTTATTAATTATTTCCATATTTTTGTGAATGTTAATTTAATTGTTAATTAAACTGATATTTAAAACTTGTTCCTTCATTTTTTTCGAAATAGGAAACAAATAAATTTTGAAATTAGAGAGATTAAAAATTAATGCAGTCCTTCTACCTGCTAATTGGAGTTATGATTCTAAACCAACTAATCTATAGCATGGACCTGTTCCTCCTAATAAATACATCTCTGTAGACACTATGGGAGATAATTTGTCTGTTATATTCATGCTCCTCGTATTCATTTTCACCATGTAAAAACTTATTTTCGGTCTCTTTCTTAAAAGAGAGAAACCTCATTTTGCAATATGATTGTCGCAAACATTTATATATTTTCGGCAAATATTTATTGTTATCACCAAAATGTTAATTGTTAAATTTGTTTAGTTTTGTTAACACATTCGTTACTGTAATAAAATTATTTTTATAAAATAAACATAATATTGTGGTCGCTATATGTTTGGAAATATTTTTAACTGATCACAATTTTATTATTCGTAAACAGTTCGTTATTAAAAAAGGAATTGTTATTAAGATAAAATATTATTTTCAATTTTCTAACAACTAAATTTGAACAAATATATATTTTAACAATTTGTGTTAATTTGGAAAATAATACATATTAAAATTTAAATTAATAATATTAAATGACAAAAAAATTTCAAATAATGTTTTCAAAATGTTAACATTAATAAAATGAGAATAATATTAAAATATTATTATTTAATAACAAAATAATGCGAACATTTGTTGAGCTAACAATATTTTTTGATTAGAATAACAATATTTGCAGTGGCTATTAAAACATTTTTAGTGACGTTAACAATAGCTATTGTTATTAGTGCAAAGTAACAATAAAAATAAACAATTTTTTTTATTGGAATAACAATAAATTGTTATCGCCACAATAAGTGCAAAATTACAAAGTGAATAAATAAATATTTTATTTACGGTAACAATATCTAATAACAATAGTGTGATGCTTCCTGTTTATGGTTACCGCAAACATTTTTTTCTCTGCTGGCATAAAACGAGAAAGAAACTAGTAAATTTTTCTTTTAGCTGGGTCCCGTCTCGTCCAAATACTTAAATCATTCATTGACAGGGAAATAATATTTCCTAATTGCTAGACTTGATCAGGACTAACTAGAAAGCGTAAATATATTTTTGTGACAGAGGGTAGAGAAACAGGACGAGAAAAAAAAATCATGGACTCTATTGAGTCAGTGATCATTATCGGTGTCATCTTTACATAGTATCTGATGAAATGTAGAAAGGGTCGAATAAGTCATTTGACAGTTTGAAATGGGACACCACTTTACTATGCTCTCGACTTTTTATTTAACATGGGTTTCTTCTAGGTGTTAACTCTTCACGATGTACATTTCCATAATACAATTTGTGACAATAAAGTTGTTGAACGCATTATATTTTATTACTTTACTAATTATTTCTTTATCGTTGGGGGACGATTGCTTGCGCATTGAAAGTCTTCACTGTCTTCTTATGTTACACTTGGTGGCGATTCAATATATTGTAAAGTACAGACAACTGGTAGCGCATTAGCCTGTGTCATTACAGTGTGTCCAAATCGATATTCTTAGAAAAATTCTGGAACTTTTGAACCGTTATAGATGTGTTAATAAAATTCCACGTGGTCGGAGAGTCACTTTCAGGTTGATTTCTATTTCTTAAAGGAAAAGTCAGTGAAATGTTATTTGTTCTCAAAAAATTATGAAGAACTTAAAATTTTTGAATTTCTGCTGTTTTATTGTGAAATAAAATTATTATTTTAACTTTAGTAAAACAGAAACAAAATACGATATTTAGTGTGTATGTACATACATACACACTGACACACGCATACAATATATAAAAGCTTTTCTTAAATATAACACAGGAACCCTAAACTTTTTTATACTAAACTGATTTTGATAAGTTTTGGAATGATAATGTAGTAAATATAATTTAATGTTTTGTCTCAGATATCGGTCTTCAATGATTTTGCTAGGTTTAAACACTAAACTTCTCAGGACATTAACAAATACTCAGGCCAAATTTAATTTCATATTGCACATTTAACAAATCCAATGACAGAGAGTCGTACAGACAGATATAGCTAAATCGACTAAGATTTTGATTTCATGTAAGAATATAATACTTAGATGACTTTTTTTAATTGTTATATACGAAATGACAAAATTAATACATCCTCTATATATCTTGAGGTATAGGAGGATACAAAATCAATTTGGACACAAATTTGCGTTTTTCCTCCCGACTACTCTATATAATTTATAAAGTTAAAAGCCAAATTGTCCATATCTTCACTTTCATTGGTGAAGATATTTAGTTAAAAATAGGATTAATACAAGCCCTATTTTCAAATGTCCTACATAATTTCTGGCCTTAACATGAAATTTAAAATTTTGTTCAGAACTTATGTACGTTTGCGATAGATTTTTGCACCAAAAAATATTTTTCACATTTGGTCCTTTATATTAGGAAATTGTGGATCGACAATTGTAAAATTTTATGCAACATTTTATATTTATACCAACTTTTTTTGATTAACGTTATTTAAAGTGATTTTCGGAAGTGTAGTGAAAGTCAATTATGGATCGATTTACATAAAACTTAAAGGTCGCAGCATATGAAATTTCATTAGATGGAGTTCTTTAAAGATTTTAAAGATATGAAAAAATGAAATTTTTGTTTGATAGTATGTGTCCATAAATATCCGTACGCTATGTATAAATCCCATTTTAAAAATCCTATTATTAGTTAATTTTTCGATTCATTATTTAAGTCCTAAATAAAAACAATTAAATTATAATAATCGAAAAGATTTTTGAAAACAAATTTGTTTCATTTAAATAGTTTTTATACCCTACACCACCATAGGTGGTAGGAGTAAAAAGTACCACTACTTTTTAGTATACCGTTCAACTCATAATCTCTTACTGAGTAATTTAAGCATGTCCGAACGTCCAACTGACTGTCCATGTAATGCTCTTTCGCAAAGTACAGGTCGCAGTTTTGATGATAACTCAGTGAAATTTGGCGCGTTCTGTTATTTTCTGTCAAGGACGATGGCTATTGAAATTGGTTATGATCGGTGCATTATTTTATATAGGCCCCATACTAATTTCCCCCCAGAATGCGGATTTTAGTCCATAAAATTCCTAAATATAAAACGATTTTAATTATTAAATTATTATTTCTCATAGGTCCCACACAACCACCCTTCCAAATTCCCATATAATCCTCCAGAAAAAATTCCCCTAAAAACACACAAATTTAACATAAATGTTAGTAACGCACATGTACAAATAAATAAGGAAAGCAAATTATACGAGGGTCGTTTATAAATTTTTCGTAGCAGACCTATACAGCCAATAATGTGGTGTAGGACATTACATAGTCGGGATTGATCGACTATAACATTATCTTATTATTTTTTGCCAACAACTATCAATTGCAATAACAAAAACAAAACGATAATAAAAAATTAAATATTGTTAATCTTTTTTTAACAATTCTTTGTTTAATTCTTCTTTTTTCTCTTTGGATTATTTCGCTTTAAATTATTGCATTCGTTTAGATTTATTTGTTGTTAATACTTTTAATTTTTCGTATTTTTTTGTTGGTTGATGAACAGAACGTGTTGGTTTGATTTATAAATTTAACCCCGATTTGTTATAAGAAGTACGTTACGTTTAACATGATACTAAATTTAACTAACAATTGTTTATACGATTTTCAAATGTTAAAACATGAACAAAAAAAATATAAGAAAAACAAGTCAGAATATCATTGACGGTCAAGTCTGACTATGTAATTTCCTACAGCACAATCTATGGGAGATACCTAAAATATTGGACTGAAAATAGGCAAATTCAATAGGCTTCGTTCTTGCATCAAAATAATAATATTACCAAATCTCTTCAAGATATCTCAAATTCGCGACCTGTGGAGTGTTCACAATGTTCACATAGCCAGCCGGACGGACAGACAGACAGACGGAAGAAGTATATACTTTCAGCATGTCACAAACATCAGCACAAACGCATAATACCCCAACCACCTAAGGTGGTGTAGGGTGTAGGTAGAGAAAAATAAACGCTTTATTAGCTAACGGCTAATCCGTTGGCTAAAATTTAGTTTAGAGGTATTTAAAAGAACAATATGAAAATTGTTAAAGAATTAAACAATTTTAATGTGTTTTTCTTTGTATTTCCCAAAAGGGTTTTCAGCATAAAATTACGTAAGATTTTTTGTTTAATATTCCATAGAGTTATAAGCGAAACAAGTACATGAGATGTTTTCTTAAATAAGAATAGAATATAAATTTTAAAATTCTAATGTTTTATTTGTTTTATTGTTCCGAATCCAAAAAGAGGAAAAAATGTTTAAGAAATTGCGAAATACAAGAATTTAAATTTATAACAGTTACAAAATCATGTTTTTTTCAAAAACTGGTTTTGTTGGTTTTAATTAAGCAAGATTCATAAGAATGCGACCGAAGAAATGTTAACAAACATATATAATAGTTTATATTTATTTAAGCATCTCCACTGATCTTAGATATTGCCACCATGGGAAGTTTCCTTCTCTTGGTGCAAATACTATGTTAAAATTTGTCACTATTTCAGAGCCTCATTTTCATATTAACAGAAAATAAAACGGCTTTTAAATATATGGATATGTTATATGACGGACAGTCATTTTTGTCGATATTTATATTACTGTAAGAAATGACGTATTTTCAATATCGTAATCTTTTAGCAGATTTTTTCTGTTCCGTTTGGTCCTGATATCATCAATTTACACCTATGGTAGTGGTTAGGGTTTATGCTTAGTTTTGTAACACACCGAAAAATATTGCTACCATCACTTTTAAGTATATCCATCGACTTAAAATCATTTTCTAAGTCGATTTAATGATGTCCATCAATATGCCCCTCCATGTAAAGCTTTGAACATAACTTAGGTCTCAATTTGAGAGATATCTTGATGAAAGTTGACATGTGTCACTATTTTGGTCTAGGGACGATGCCTGTTTAGTGCTTAAGATGATGATGGGTCCATTATTTCACCTAGTTCCATAAAAATTTTCTTTTCAAAATGGAGATTTAAGGTCATAAAAGTCTTAAATATAAAACGTTTAACGATTTGGTAAAAATTCTACTAATATTAATCTAAAGTAATGATCGATTTTAACGATTTCGTACAAATACTCCTTATAATATTCTAAAGTGTTGTGCGAAATTATATGAGGATCGGTCCATTGTTTCTCAAAGGCCTCATACAACTCTCCTTAAAAATATCACTTTGAAAGACTTAAATCTCACATATACGTTGGTATTATGATAATAATTGGACAAATTAAGATTAATATAAGAAAAATCGATATAAAAAATTTACTAGGATCAGTCCACAATTTCCTCTAGAAAAGGACCCATTGAAGCGCACAAATCCTACATATATATTAGTACCGTAATGTACTGCATTCATAAGTAATTCTCCGTTTCGTCCATCTGACATGAATTTTTTTCCCCTGATAAGCATTTGGATCATTTTGGAATGAAAAAATGGGAATATTTTTATAATTCTATAATAAATATAAATTTGTCAATAATATATTCAAGTCTTATAATAATATCATTATTTTTATAGATTTTATTCAAGAGCAAAAATTATAATTTTTTCACAAAATTACACTGAAAATACAAATTTTTATTTTTTGAAAAATTTATATAAGACATTTAGTTCTAATATTTTATTAACTACATGAGATTATTTTTCAAGTAGTTACCTTTACAACGATACTAAATAATTGTATAAATGGTTTACACCACTCCTTGAATATTAACTGAAACCTCAATATGAATGTCCACATTTTTATTGTAAATATTTTTAAAGAATATTGCGTAACTTTTAAACCGTTAAATATATTTCAGTGAAATTTCACACAGTTATTGCTAAAGTATTTTTGAGTACTTTGAAAGATAGTATGTATCTAGCTCCTGTCGGGACCCGGCTATTAGAAGCGAAAAATTTACATAATTACAAATGTCTAAAGTCTCGAAGAAAGTTGGTATCACCAAGATATTTTCTTCCATAAAAAAATTAAAAATAATTAATAAGTGTTAAGATTTTTTCAATCTAATATTTAGTACTTAACATTAGTGCAAAAAAAATTTAGTAAAATTACAAATAATTTTCAACCATAAAACCTGTAATTAAAAAATTACTAAGACTGTATTCAAAATTTGTTTACAATTGATGTTTATAACCCAAAATTAATAACATTAAGTTTTGTCGCCAATAACATCTTACTCAGTTTGTTAAATAATTTTTTTAATAACAAAAAATTAAATAAACCTACAATTAATTGTAAATACCAACAACATGCACTAATAGTTGTCAATTTCTTATTAATTAAACATATTTTTTAAGAGGAAAACAAATTTGCATAAAATTAAAATTTGTTTGGGTTTGATAGAAATAATTTATGATCTTCAATGTCTGTAATTTATATATAATTTGATATTTAATAGAAATAAATAATGTTAAAAATAAATTATATATTTCCTCCTACTTTTATAAAAAATAGTAAAAAAATCCTTTATGTTAGATATTGAGAGCAAGTTTGTTGCCTAAGTCTTTTGTTTTGTTGTCATCACAATGAATGTAAATTTAAGGTTACAAAGTTTTATAAAAAAAAACATTGTTTAATTATTAAAAACACGTGTAATTACATTTCTGTTACATAAATGGTGTCCAAATATATTTAATTATTGCTCGGAACAGCTTAAGTATATGAGTTGTAGGTGTCACTTTATCTGTTATTTAAAATGGGAATAAACTATAATTAAACATTTATAAAGTTTAATCTTTAAGATTTTTTAAATAAAACTCTTTAAATTAAATTATTGAAAAATTAGTGTTTCCACTGAATTTATATTTTAAATAAATTCTGTTTATAAAAATTTAAATTTTAAATTTTGCATAAAATTACTATAATTTTTTATAGCAAATTTTGTGAAATAAATAATATTTAAATGCAAAAATGAAATAAAAATTTAATTTTCCATAAATATTTATATGTTTTTTATATGAAGTTTATTCAAAATTTTTAGATTCTAAAAAAATCCATAAACATTTTTAATTATATGAGGAGTTACAAATGACGACATGATAATGTTTATTTACGATAAATACCTTGTTTTTATATTTATTGCTAATTATTGAGATAAGAATTATAATTGTAATTCAAGAAATTGCTGCATTTGAAGAAATTGAATAAACTGAACACTAATTTGGAATCTAATAGAACAAGTAAAAATTTATATTTTGCAAAAAATAGAAATATGAAGTGTTGAAATTAACAATTGGTTATATAAAATGAAAACGAGTCTTTCATAGGAGCCTGAGAGCATAAATTTGGACTAGTAGAATACCTATTTATTTCAAATGTTATTATGAAAATTATAAATCGGGCGTTATAAAATTTTCGAAGCTGAACATTTGTTTTTTTCTTTTTTTTAACGAGATATAAATACAAAACTATCTTATATGTTAGATTAATGTACATTTAAAGGATATTCTGAAGAAGTCTAATGTGGAATTTTTGAGAAATTATGACCTTATTAAATTAAGATTAATTTAATTAATTATTAAAATGTTAATTGTTTATGATACGATCGCATAATTACTGCAAAAATGTAACAACTTTAATTCTTCAAGTTTTGACTTAGTATCCTTAATGCGTTTAAATAAGCGTTATTATTTAATTGACAAATTGTTTAAACGTGCCGTTCATATATCAGACAGAATTCTAAAGATACATAATTTATGTCAATTACATAATACAAGTGTAAAGTAAAAATTTCCGAATTCTTAAAACGTGTGAAAAATAAATTTAATTTAGAATTTCCATTAATTCATAAAAAATACGTCTATAAAAAGTTTCTGAGATGATTTAACGATGTACGTTCGTCCGGTTGGTTGTTTTTGTCCTCGGAAGGAGCTAAAAACTTATGCTCTTCAAGAACAATCAAAAAATACCTTAGAAATAACTGTGGAAAATTTAACTTAAATTTGTTTAACAGTTATAAAGTCATGCAACTATAATTAAAGATATGTGGAAATGGTATTCACTTATTACATCATAACATACTGCATGCAGAGAAAAAATATGTTTGCGATAAACATAAACAAGAAGCATCATACTGTTGTAATTAGATATTGTAAACGTAACTAAAATATTTGTTTATTCGCTTTATGATTTTGTATTAATAACAATAGTTATTGTTATCACCACAAAAAATATTGTTATTCCGATAAAACATATTGTTGTTGTAATAAGAGGTTTATTTATTCACATTATGTTTTTTTTATTAATAAAAAACGTATTGTTATTCATATAAAAATTTATTCCACTAAAAGTATGGTTATCGCCACCAAAAATATTGTTATTCTAATAAAAAATATTTTTAGCTCAATGAAAAATTTTTCTGGACGCATTTTCTTGTTATTGAATAAAAAAATATTTTCGTATGAAAAATTTTCAAATACTTTTCATTTTATAAAATACACCTTTGGAAAATTTTGCACATTATTTGAAATATTTTCGTCATTTTTGTTTATTTTGATTGCCTATTTTTAATTTATAAATAATGAGAATATTATTTTTTTATTATTTTATATTATTTTCCATGTGAAAACAAATTGTAAAAAAATATTTTTTCATATTCAGTTGTCAGTAAACTGAAAATAATATTTTGTATTAATTGTTATTAGCTTTTTCTATAACGAACATTAAAATTGTGATCATTAAAACATATTTGCAAACAGATATTATCCAAAATAATTTTTTGCAACAACTTAATTGTTATCAAAATAAAATGAATTCAACAATTAACATGTTGGTAATAACTGAAAATGTTTGCCGCAAATATATTAGTGTTTGCGATGAACATATTGTGAAATGACATTTCTCTGGGGAACATCTTTATAAAGGAAATGTTCAAACTCCTAAGTAAATAAAAGTATTTAGTATTAATTGAAAGGAAATTACTTGGTAAACATATTAAATTAGTTAAATACATGTTAAAATATTTAAGTTTTTGATGAATTTAAAAAAATCAGCAATTTTTATTTTCGGTTATTTTCGATTTTGTAACAAAATTTGTAATGTTTGACATTAAATAAATTCTATAAAAATTAAGGTATTAAGGTATAAAGGACTTCAAAAAGAATACCACTTGTTTATGCCAAAATACCTATAATTCCAGACCGGAGAAAACATGTTTGAAAAAAACACTCTTTCAGTAAATTGCTGACCCTGCCGTTATAAGAGTTTTGGCCCATTACAGAATTCTTAAAATGAATCAAAATTATACTTTGGTCTAAATATCTCTTAAACATATTTTTAACAAAAAATTATAAGGGCTACATTTTATTTATGATCATTGAATCAAATCATATATGAAATTTTGACAATTTTTTTTAATTTTCATAATTGAGGTGATCATCTTTGTAGATTCACTTTCCGATACATGATCCCACTAGAAACATGCCCTTTTCCAAATCAATTGGAAAACACCTCAGAAATGTCCATGTAAAATGGTTTTAAAGATACTGAATTATTAAGAAAACGGTTTGGAACCACTGTGCTAACTGTATTTTAAAATAGTAAAAAGAAAAAATTACCAAAATTAAAATTGAAATTTTCCTTAAATTACTATGCTTCTCAGTCATTTTAAAAAATAAAAACACTCAGAATTGAAATTGGAGCAAAATGTGTGTCAGACTGATATATTCATAGTAAAATTTTCTTAAAACAATTTCTCTATAAATTTTACAATTTCTATATGTAAACTAATTTAAATGATTTGTAAAAAAAACCTAAATTTAAATTTCCCCATAAAATAATTTCAAAATCAACAATTTGTGTCATTTAATATAAGTCTTGCAAAAATTATTGCAACTAAATATGTGTAATAACGAACATGAGTAAAAAACTTTCTTGCATTAAATGTTGCAATAGATTTCTTGCAATATCTTAACATAAAATTATCTTTAAGATACTTATAGTAAATGCAATTTAAATTCATTTTAAAATCTACAAATAAAAATACTCATAACAACAAAAACAACAACAACAACAAATCAAATTACTTAAATAATAATGATAAATGTAGAAATGAGAAAAAAGGAATAAATATGTTTGTAATGTAATTTCAGAAACGAATTGAATTATGATGAAAGCATAAAAAGAAATAAATGAACGAATGAATGAAAAATATATTCAAATTCAATACTTGAAGTACTAAAACTTTCTGTTTGTAAATGCAAAATTAGCATAATTTTTGTTAATGGGAAAAAAATCAAAAAGGGCTACAATTTGTCTTAAATTAAAATTATTCAAATTGTTTTATATAATTTTGTGATTTTTATCTCTTTTTTTTCAGTTGTTTTCTTAAGTAGACAATTATCAACACTTTTGCTCCATTCAGAAAATATTTATGAGTTCATTTCATAATTTGTCTTATAGTTTTTTTTGTTTATTATACCCAACACCACTATAGGTGGTTGGGGTATTATGACTTTGTGCTGATGTTTGTAACATACAGAAAAAATGGTATTCCTCGCATTTTTATGTATACCATTTGAATAAGCATCACTTTCTGGGTCCGTTTAACGATGTCCGTCGGTTTGTTTGTCTATCCGTCTAGCTGTCAATGTAAACCTTGTGAACAATGTACAGGTCGCAATTTTTGAGATATCTTGACAAAATCTGATACATAATATTAGTTACGCCGGGGTCGGTCCATTGTTTCTCATAGGTCCCATACAAGCCCCCTACAAATATCACTTTGAAGGACATATTCACATATTTGCTGGTATTGTGATACGAGGGTCGGTACATAATTTCTTGTAGCTCTTATATAATCCACCAGAAAAATTCATTTTTAAAGGCATAAAATTCACTTAAATATAAGCGTCACAATAATGTACAGCACACTTAAGAACAAATTAAAAAATTAAATTATACGAGGGTCGTTTCCTAATTTTTTTCGTAACTACTATATATAACCAACATTGTGATGTAGGATATAGACCGACTATAACATTATCACTTGTTTTTTTTTTTTTTTTTTTTTTATTTCATCACAGATAATAACAGTTTTTTTGGTTATAACTTTAATTCAATTTGTAAAGCACTAATTTTCGTTTAAGTGCTAAATTTAAATTGTTTTTCTTTATTTTTCTGTTATTTGTATATTTAATTGTAGAGTATGGATATAAGTTGATTTTGTAATTTTCGTATTATGGAATTTTATATTATGAAGGGTCGAATGTAATATTTTTGGCTAAAACAAACGAATACAAATGAATTTAATTGTGGTCTATAAAAATTAAACCAGATGTAAATATAAATCTAAATTAAATTTATATTATAATTATATTAAAAGTTGGCCTAATTTTTTTAACTAGATTTAAGCATGGAATAATAAAACAACTTTAAATACTATAAATATTAAAAATATTCAAATTTATACCATAATGAGGAAATACTAGTAAAGGAATTGTAGGAATAATGGTTGGCAAAAATGATTTAAATTAAAACAAGTAAGAAGTTATAGTCGGAAAAGTCCGACTATTTAATACACTTCACCACATTATTGGTTTCTAATGTATGTTTAATAATTCAATGCATTATAATGATACTAACATTTATATGGGATTCAATTTCAGTTTAGTTGTAATTTAATTTTAGTTCAGTTCTAGATCAGTTCAAAATTAGTTCTAGTTCAGTTATAATTTAGTTCTAGTTTAGTTCCAGTTCAGTTCTAGTTCAGTTCTGGTTCAGTTCTAGTTCAGTTCCAGTTCAGTTCTAGTTCAGTTCTAATTCAGTTCTAGTTCAGTTCTAGTTAAGTTCTAGTTCAGTTCTAATTCAGTTCTAGATCTAGTTCAGTTCTAGTTCCATTCTAGTTCTGTTCTAGTTCAGTTCTATGTTCAGTACAAGTTCTATTTTAGGTTAGTTCTAGTTCCATTCTAGTTCTATTTTAGTTCCATTCCAGTTCTGTTCTAGTTCCGCTTTAGTTCAGTTATAGATCCGTTCTAGTTCATTATGTCAATTCTAGTTTAGTTCCAGTTAAGTTCAGATCACATTTAACCATTTTTTATAAGTGAAATGATTACAATCCAAAACGGGTTAATCTGTTTTCCTGAGTTAATATCTTTGCGATTTGTTTATCTTGTTCAGAATATGAAAAAATGTCAACGATTTCAAAGTAGAGAATCAATTTAATTATATGATCAAAAGATTTATGACCTTTCGTAGTATCTTACGTTTTCGGGGTATATATAAATTAGGATACCTAATAATTAAGGACACACAGCTGTCCCAAAGGATAGGACGAAAACCTTATTTCAAAAATTGAAAAAGCTTTATATGATTTCTTATTTTCACACTTATTAATGATTTTAAATAATAAATGACTTTTATCAAATCGGGTATATTCGTTTTCTCTCATCTACTGATCAGAACATTTTAAATCATAATTTAAATATTAATTTGTTAATTTCATTGCTTAAATAAAAAATAGTTAATTAACAATCAAGTTTCTGAAGACATGAAAATATTGTAAGTTAATCTTTTTATTATCAAAACCATAATTTTACACTTGTCTAGTTTTCATTTAAACATTTTGTTTACATACGTCGTTTTCTCATTTATTGTTTTTGTATTTATTTCCTTACACTCCACTAACAAAACTATTAAATAAGGATCTAATATGTTTGTTAATACATATGTAATGTCAGGAAGAAATCCAATCACTTTTACATAATTTAAAATTTCAGTCTGCAACTTTCTGTTTGTCGGCGTCTCTGTAGCTTTTTAAGTTACAATTTTTTCGTAAGATCAAAAATGATCACTTTGAATTATTTAGAACTTTAAATGAGACTTAATTTAACTCACATTAGACGAATATGTTTAGGAGTAATAAACCAGAAGGAGTGAGATCGAAAAACTCTTTATACACATTTTTCATTAAAAAAAAGGATTTTTTGACTTTGGTTGATCAAGTTATCTTGGTAAAACATGCCACTTATTATGTTTAATGTCAAACAGTTTCCAAAATGGCATAAATAGTTCCAATGTTATTTAATAATACCAGGAGAACTTGTCCGTTGATAGATTACAGGGTTCAGGTTTAGGAACCCATCCACATGATGTTTTTAAAGCTAAAAAATAGAAAGCATTTTCACACGAGCTCTCAACATATCCGATAGGAAAGCAGCCCGGTTCGGTTAGTGTTTGGAAACATACAGGTTTAGAAACATACAGGTCTTAAAAAGTTTCTAACAGGAACGCTGCTAAAAATTTATAAGCCAAGAACAGAGCACAGAAATAGAAGTTTTCTAAAAAAATATTTTTGCTGCATTATAGAAACGTATGTTCTGGCAGATTTTTCGAAACTTCCTGGAGCTAAGAGGCTGATTCCATTCATTAGACTTTATAATGTATTTACTTATTTCTGTTCTGACTTGGCATCTTGTCACTATGGTAAACAATCTCTTCCAAGAGAGACAAGAGAGGCAAATCCTCCAAACTACACGTAGCTAAAAAGAAGGTATACTTGCATCTTGTTTAAATAAAATTAAAGAACTCAAATAAGGTGTCCAAAAGTGTGGTAGATTTTAAACGGAAATGGACTTTTCCAGCATCTTAATATTACAAAAATATTTGTAAAAAAAATTTAATCAAATGAGCAAAAACATTATTAATATAAGTTCAGTTCAGTTCGTTTTTTGTAAACATATAAGTATGTTAAAAATATTTCGATCTCACTCCTTAAGTCTAGATTTAGAATTAAAGTCTAGATCAATGTATTGAAGGGTGTTGCAGGTTCACTGCAACCGAAAATAATATTCTTACTTGATTTTTCAAAATAATTGTATTTTGACTTGTTTTTGTTGTTACTGGATTTTTTTAAATGCAACACTGTTGCAACATGTTTAAAATATTTTCTTTTAAAGCGAAAAAGGAGCAACAAAATTTTAATGGTTGTATGCAAACAACAAGTTTTTCCGCGTTTTTAATTAGCATTAATGTGTTAAACTTAAAGCAACATAAATGATGAAAAAAACATATTTATTTTAAACACATATGGATTATTAATTTATAAATAAAAAGCTTCAATAATAAGAAAAATGTAAAATATTATTTTTTTTTATAAAAAAGATAAATAAGTTACAAGAAAAATCTATGTTTTTTGTGATTTCTAAACGTGCCGCAACATTTGATGTTGGCCAAAAAGAGTGAAAAGGCAATTTTTCAAAATCGATTTATCGTTTCTTGTAGAGATATTAAATGATTAAAAAATGTATACACATACTTATTCATAGATTTATAGATACAATGTAGCAAAAGTATTCCAAAGTTAAGAAAATTATTCTCAATTAATCTTTTTCAGATTTCTCTTGTGTTTTTTTTTTTTTTTTTTGATGTGTTAATTTTTGTATTTATTTTGCATATAGTTCATTCAGCCAGATCTGCTTTATATATTGCTTTAAGAAAAATCATTAATTTTTTTTTTTTAATTTTTTTGTTGATTTCAACAGTTGTTGTGGCACGTCAACGGAAAGGAAACACCTCTTTTTAATTTACAACACCCCGCGTTTACTCTGTTTTTTAAGTACACAAAGTATTAAAAAATAGATGTTTTGAAAACAAAATATATCGATTAATGAATTATAATCAAAATCTCCACATTAATCTTAAAGATTGTAATTAAAACATTTCAATTACATGGAGAAACACTAAATCTACATGGTATGAGAGAAAAGTTTTGATTTTAAAAAATATTTAATTAAACATGTTTTTCGGTTGTTAAATATAAAAAGTTAATATTTTTAAATTAATTTAATTTAAGAAAGTTTTTATACCCTACACCATTATAGACGGTGGAAGTATTATGCATTTTTTCAGATGTTTGCAATTTTAAAATATACCGTTTAACTTAGAATCACTTACTATTAAAGATATCTTAATGAAATTTGATACGTACTATATTTAGCACAAGGATGTTGTTTATTGAAATTGGTTTTGATTGATTCATTAATTCATATAGGCTCCATATAAATTTTCCCCCGGAATGGTTTGTTTAGTTCATCAAATTCCTAAATATAAAACCAAATTTTGCGAAAAGAGCTCTTATTATATTTTTCGGTCCATTATTTCCAATAGGTCCTCTCATATCCAAATATCAATTTAATACCCATAAATCGCACATATACGTCGGTATTGTAAAGTTTTTTTGTCAACTTAAGCTAAATAAAAGCCAAAACAGCTGTGCGAAATTAAACGCTGGTCGGTCCATGATTTTTTGTAATTCCAGAAAAACTCTTTTCTATAATCTATTGCACACATAAGCATAAATAAGACACAGTTACACGAATTCCGTTCATAAATTTTTGTAGCGGTCATCTATAATTAACAATGTGGTGTAGGATATTACATAGTCGGTTCTTATCGACTATAACATTTTTTCTTGTTTATTTTGTTATTTTATATTGTTATTTAAAAGTTTATGTCTTAAGTCTTTTGTTTGTGTTTTAAAAGGTAAAATAATCTGATGTTTTATTAAGGTTTTTGTGTTATTTTTTATTATCTCCATTTATTCATAAATTATGGATTATTATTTAAATAAAGTTCTTTGACACCAATTAAGTGTTTTTATTAACTTTCGTTTTCTAAATCTTTTATTTAAAGACTTTAACTAATAAAATGTCTATAAAAAAGTAAGTTAATGCTTAATTATAAAGGTGTTAACAACAATTCATTCATAATTATATTTTTAACGAATTTCAATTCGAGCGACTTTTTTATAAGAATTTCTAATCAAGTCATAAAAGAATATTAGGTCTAATGAAAAGTATCTTGGATTTTTTAAATATAGTCGTAAAAGTCGTTCAATTACCTCTTTTTGTATATTTATAAATATTTTTATTTATTATGATAAGGAAATTTTAGATGATCTTCTATAAATAGAAGATAATCGATAAATTAATTATTAAAGCGAAATTTCCAAATACATTTCTTTCATAAAAGATATTAAAAAATCCAAATCTTTTCCCAGGTAATTTTCTCAAAAAAGTGTTTGTAAAAAGGAAAAAAAGAAACAGCGTGGGGTAGATGTTAAAGAACTTATCTACAAAACAAGTATCTCAAGCATCCCGGTATCGTATCCAACCGTGTGCAAAATTGTTTAACGTTTTATATAGAGATATTAAAAGTTAGCAAAATTTCCTACCACTATTATTTACATAGAGGGGCCCGATAATTATCAAACGAGATTAATATATTAAAGACAGTTTAAAATATTGGATCAAACTCTATTCTCGGAAGGGTCTTATATGGAAGCTATAGCAAAATATTGCCCAGATATTCGTAAAGTTTCAAGTTTAAAAGTCTTTAATTTTAACGTTTTTTTTCCGAGAATAAGGCTTTAATGAAAGCTATATTAAAATATCGGTTTATATTATAAGCTCAAACCTGTTTTCCGGTAAGGGGCGTTATATGGCAAAATATGGACCGACAATAGTCAAAATAACAATATATTCAAGACTGTTAGAAAAATAATTTAGACGAATTTTATTAGAATTCATATTTATATACTAGTTTTATAAGTTCAAAACAGTTTTCAGAAAGGAATCCTTATATAAGAGCTAAAGCGATATATATTCACCGATTTGCTAAGTATCAAAAATGATAGTCTTTATTTAAGTATTTTATAAGGTGCGTTATATGCGTTAGATATAGCAAAACATTGACTGACATTAGTCAAATTAACAACATATACTCAAACTTTTATAAGCTATAAACCATTTTCCAGAAAAATACCTTATATGGGAGAAAGGTCAAATATTGACCCCTGCTTATCTGGTTTCTTTGAGTTTATTATATCAAAATAATAAATAAATATATATTGCAAATTTCTGAAAATATTCTTCATTATTGTGACCTATATGACATAGAGATTGTAGGGCTATCAAAGTTTAGCATATATACCTTTTTTCCATTAATCCGATTTTGATTTTTTTGGTGAAATTGTGAAATACAACTGTATTATATATTTAGATTATTTTTTAAGATCAGTTAATTTTCACAATTTTAAAGTTGTTTCGGATATCGATCTATAACTTTTTCCATCGGATCGATGTAGCTAATTTTAAACAGAATACTGTTTGGACAAATAGAAAATAATGCGGCCAAACTTCATTGAATTTGGATAATTATTCTCGGCGTGAGGATGTCTCTAGCAGATGTTGTGGTATAAAAGGGTATACAAAACTGGAAAAAGCTAAACAACAGAAATAAAGATCAAACCTTTGTTGAGGACCTATGATCCTTGTAAGTTTCATATTTTTTTATTAAATGAAATGTTTCTAATAAGTAAAATCTTTTTTATATTTAATTTTGTAGTAAGTGAACATTTTCGATAAATTTTCTGTTTCGGTAAATTAGGTGAAATATTTTGATTAATTTAAAAAGTCAAAATTTTCGATTAATTATGATAAATTTTCGAATAAGTGACATTTCGATAAATATTCTATTTCTAAAAGAATTTTGAAAATTTGAAGTAGATTACAATACACTTTTTGTTTAATTATACCCTACACCACGATAGAATCACTTCTTGAGTCGATTTAAGAATGTCCTTCCCTCCGTCTGGCTGGTTGTCTATATAAAGCTTGTTCGCAAATTACAGGTCGCAGATTTGAAAATATCTTAATGAAATTTTGGTCCATTATTATTTTGGCCCAAGGACGATGCCTATCGAAATTGTTTATGGCCGGTTTATTGTTTCATATCGGCCTCTTGCAAATGTCTCCCAGAATGGGGTTTCTGGTCATTAAAATTCTCAAAAATAAAATGATTTTAACGAAATTTTGCGAAAATAAGTCATATTATAGTCGACCACCCTTCCAAATATAACTTTGAAACTATATAACGCTACAGAAAAAATCTTTTAAAAACGCATAAAATTCACTTAATATTAGTATCATTATAATATATCGCACACATAAGCACTGATAGGAAAAGAAAAGGGCCGCTCATCAATTTTTCGTAGCAGTCATTTAAAAGCAACAATGTGGTGTAGACTATAACATATTCAAGCTTGACCAACTATAACTTTTTCACTTGTTTTTTAATTTGTAACTTTTAAAATTATAACATTTAAAATGTCAAAGTAACAAATGTAAAAATTTTTGTTTAAACAAATTAAATTTAACAAAGAGAAACTTTTTTGTTTTCACACAAAATTTCCCTAAATTAAAATTAAAATCCAAATTTGGACAACAGCAACAACAACAAGTGTACAAAAACAATTGCAATAATTACATTTCAATGTCAACTGAAAAAAAATAAAAACAAAACAAAATAAAATAAATAGAAAACAAAAAAATGAAAATCGTGACTTAAGGAAATTTTTTAATTTTTTTCCAAAAACAACAAGAGTAAACATCTTGTCTTTGAAACTGTAAAATTTAAACAAACAAAAGAAGAAATAACACAAATTTGGAGAAATTTAATGTTAAACAAAAGAAATTTTTCAACAAGAAATGTCAAACACCTGCAATTTTCAATATCAAGTAGCCTGAAATTTAAAAAGAAAATGTATGTATTTTCTTTTAATTTGTTAAATTTCCTTAGAGTTACATCTAAGTGAAAATTTTTGTAGCAAATATTTACAAGATATCGAAAAGAGACAATGAATTTTACTCTTGGGACCTTGTAGTTTTACATACATATGTGTCCATATATATATCCAGTTTATTGTATTCAAATATCAATGTAAATATAAAAAAAGTTCTGTGGCAAAAAAGGAAAAACAACATAACACATTTTTGAACTTTTCAACTTTTGATGTTGTTTTTCCTTACTGCCGCACAGTTGTCCCTGTTGCATTCATATATGTCTATCATATTTAAAATTCAAACATTTAGATGTTAAAATTGTTGCGGACGTCACTACTTAGTCACTTCTGGAAGATTGTTCCTACAATCTTTTGCTGATTTACAAAAAAGCTTTGCATTACTGATATCTTTGGAAGAAAGAAAACAATAACATTAACTCATTTTAGATTGATTGTGAACCTTTTAACTTTAAAAAGAAGTGTAAGAAAGTAGGAATGAAATTTTTTTGAATTTTTCTTCTCTTTTAAAACTCATTTTGAACTTCAAAAAAGTTGCTTTAAAAGTTCATAAATCCTTTTTGCAACAGATACGGAACAAAATAGCAATAAATTTAACTTGGAATTATTCACACATTTACAATATGTGAAATATATTGAACAATTAAGTGTTTGTATTTATGTAAATAATAATTTTTTATGTATCAAATGAACACATTTTATATAGGTTACTCTCGGAAGTAACTTCTGAGTCACTTCCAGAAGTGGCTTTTTAGAGTCATCTTCAAAGTGGCTTTGAAGGGTCACGAAATCTCTGCAATAAATTAATTACATCAAAAATGTTTATACTCTGGTTGGGGTATTATGCGTTTGTAACCACCTCCACTTTTAAATTCATCGTTTCGTTCAGAATCATTGCTTGAGTCGATGTAACCTTGTCCGGCTGGCTGTCCATGTAAAGCTTGTGATCAAAATACAAGTGGCCGAAAACTTTTGAAATTTTTTAAGAGCTAAGAGTAACATAAAAACTGTATACAAATTTCCCGACGGAATAGGGGCTTTGACCCATAAAAGTCGTAAATGTAAAACAATTTAAACAAATTTTGTTACAAATAAGTCCTCTAATATTCTTAAACAATATGTAAAATTTTATGAGGATCGTTCCTTTGTTTCTTATATATTCTATTCAATACCATTTCCGAATATCACTTTAAACTTACATATACATAAGTTTAAAAAAGATAAATGTTAACAAAAAATATTTTCGAAATTAACGAGGGTCCAATGTTCTCACAAAAAACGAAAAATCATTTTAATCAAAATTTTCCGTAGGTACTATTTGCAGTCAACAATATGGTGTGGAGTATTTTGTAAATGATCATGACCAACTATAATATTCCTATATGTTTTAATTAATGTTTTTCTAAATTAATATAAAATTAATTAAAAATGATGCATGTTATGAATCTTAAATAATCTACAAAATTTAAATTTTCGAAAATATTGCACTAACTAAAATATTGCATTATAAAAACTGGTAAGTTCAGATCGACCATATGATGTCCTACACCACGACGAAGGCTTGCACAATTATGAAACAGTCTCCGCAGAAATTGATTTTATAATTAAGATACTCTAATTCATAAGATATTTACATAACTATGTAAAGATTCAATAAATAAATTGTAGAAAGTAAAACAGAATTATATAATTTTGGAAGTAGGGGTTATATACAATGTCGATAGGAAGTTATGGATCGATCTTCGTAAAATAAGAGCAATATTACCTGGTTGCATAAATATTGAATATATAAAATATAATCTCAGTTTCAATGTTATTTCCGGATGCACTTTATTTATAATTTTCGTAAGTGAATTTATATGTAAGTTTTGTCATTTGTCGACCAATGTTCTGAATGTTCTGAAAAGATTCGCAAAATTATTTTTGCACAAATTTAATTACAATATTTATGCGTTTTATGAGTTTAAAACCCGATCTAAAAGAGGTAGTAAGTATAACGAAAAAAGTGTAGAATTGAAGAAAAGTAGGTTAAATACCAGCCAACGAAAACTTTATTCAATATAACGAACATTTTTGTTAATTTATCATAAATTCTTCAAATCGACGAAAAATTGTCAATATGACTATTTGAATTCGTTAGTAAAATAGCGTTAAATTGAATAAATATTATTCATATTGAATAATACATTGTTCAAAATGATAGAAAAAAATATTTTATATTGATGAATATTATTCAATTATCAAAATACATAAGCTATTAACGACAAAGCGTGAATTTAGTCCCAATTACATTTTGTAATGAATTTATGCAATTTGCATTTTTATGAATTAATGCAAAACATTCCTTTAATTTTTCTAAAATATTTTCCTACTGTATGTATGTATGTATGTATGTATGTATGTATGTATGTATGTATGTATTAATATGACATAGAAAATATAATGAAGAAAATAGTATTTAAATAAACAAAAATTTTGTTCAAATTAAGTTCTGAAATTTTTGTATGTAGAAATGAATTTGTGCTTATTTTTTACTTTCGATGCGTAACTGCCGTTTTTACTGCTGATAGAACATATTTTTCGTTAATTTTTTAACGTAAATTTTTAACAAAATTTTTCTACCATAAATTTTTTAATAAATTTAAAGATATTTCCTCAATTTGAAGAAAAATTATGTAAAATGGAATATAAATATCAAGCATATTTCATATTCTTGGATTTGTTTATATTTCAAAACGAATATATATTTTAAAATTTAGAGGCAGATCTTGATTTATAATTTTGTTACTGGACTGATATTTCTCATGAAATTTCATAGAATTCAGGCAATAAATTTAGTTTTTAGAAAATTTTCAACATACAAACGGACAATCAAACGAGCATAACTAAAACGACTCTGATTTAAATTTGGTGCAAAAACTTCTTGGCCTTACAAACAAAAGGACAAACTTAGTTAGTATGCCCTCTGGTAGCGAAGGAGAGGATTTTTACAATTTTGACAAAATCTTATTTCTTCTAAATTAAACTAAGATGACTTATTTGGGACCCATTAGATATTATGCATTGATCACAATGTGATTTGGTAAAATTATTAAGATTTACTATTTACTGACAGCAGAAAATATTTTGAAGTAATTTTGAACGTTCAGTAGATTTTCTTGACTGACTTTTCACTGAACCAAATGTCATCGTTAATGCTAACGAAAAAATTTCATAGAACTTTGACGAAAAAATGGTGTTAAATAAAAAAAAATTTATTCTTAATAACAAAATTTTCCTTCAAATAAAAGAATTTTCATCAAATATAATAATAAAATTAATAAAAAAGATTTTTAAATAAAAGATGTTAAATTAAATAAAATTTCGTTAAAAAATTAAGAAAAATATGTTATATAAACAGATATTTAGTAAAAACGACAGTAACGTAAGTAATAATTTAAGTAAAATAACACACAAATTTATACAATTCTGCGTACTTTAATAAAGTCAATTTAAGTAAATTTTTTGTTATTTTAACTATTTTTTCGTCAAATAATTCTGTATATATCTTTTTATTATTAAAGTTAATCTTTTATATAGGTTCTCAGTAAAACTGTTACGATAAAATTAAAAATTTTTGATTGTTTAATAAAATGAATACAAATTCGTGTATTATAAAGAAAATCCACTTAATTTTCTATATATTTTTTTTAATCCCATCGAATATTATTTTGTGATTTAATTTTAATCACTAATTAATATGACTGCAAATATAATTTTGATAGTTTAATTATCAATTTACTAATAAGTTAATTATAACCGTAAAATTAAAATACAACATTCAGTGAATAATTTACTAATGACAATTTGAAAAATTTATTAAATCTTTAAAAAATTATTAACAATTACAAATTTCTAATTTTTCACATCATCACGTTGTGAACGTACGGAAGGATTAATTAATCTTATTTTCTAAACAAATTTATAAATTATATTTTTTTTTATAGTTTAAAAACTTTTTATAAGACAATTTTTAATCTGATTATGTCTTAAATTTAGTATTTTCTTATGTTTTTTTTTTGTTTTTTCCACTCTCTAGTTGTACAAAAAAATTAGTAAAATGAGAGAAAAATAAATAAAAAAACTAAAAAATAAATAGCAAATTATATTAAATACGCACATGTTGGAGTTTTGAAAATGACAAATGCCTTTTAAGTTTTCAACAACCACATCAATTTTTAGCTCAACGGCAGCTAGTAAATTGCACAAAAAATCAACAAAAACAACAACGACGTCAGCATTAGACATATTTAGTGCAGCCGTGGCAGCATTAGCAGTAGTTTGTTGTATCAAGTAGTATTTTTTCTGAACGTTTTTTTTTCTGCTATTTTTTCAGCAGCCATGACAATATCAAGTGCAGGCGTTTTAACATGTGATTTACATGTTGCTACATAAAGTACGTGTAGTTAGTTGCAATTACTACATTTCCAATAGCAATAGAAACAACAACAATTGTTTTTTTTTATTTTAAGCCAACACAATTTTATGTTTTTCTCTGAATTTTCTAATTTGTTTTCTGTTTTTGAAATTAATGCGTAAATCATGATTTCGTGAAGGGTTAACTGTATAATTATGGTCAGTTACGGTTTTGAAAAATAAGAACGTTAATTTCAATACCCTCTGTTATAATGAATAAAGAATTCTGGTATATAAAACTTGTCATTCCTTTAAGGTAAATTTAGTGAAAAAAGTTAATGAACGATATCTGAACGATATCAATTTTAAAAAATTTAAATTATATTTTTAAATCATATAGGATTTTTAGGAAGTTGATAGGAAAGGGTGAAAGTTACAGACGATAACATCATCCGATAGTGCTAAGAAGTTAGTGTTTTTCAGAAAGTAGTGTAAAATAATTTTACTTAAATATAAAGAGTGACCCGAACTATCTTAACACACATTTTTCTCCTTAACGTGTTTGTAAGCATTTCTTACATTTTTTTTCTGGAAATATCCATCGGGTGACAAGTTTTTGTTTTTTTGTAAAATTCCAAAATTTTTTCTGACTAAAAATCGATATGAATCGATATGAGTAAAATAAAGAATTTATTTAAAGGATTTTCTGGACATATTTTCCCAATAAAAAATTTAAAAAATAATGTTGAGGGATTTTTGGCTTTAATGCGGAGCTTATTGAAATTGGTAAAATTATTTCATCCAACGCTTTAAGTCCATAAGATCCAAAAATTAGAAAAATTTTAATTGGGTTGCAAAAAAAAAATAATAATAATTAACATAAATACATATTAATTTTCAGAGAAGTCAGTCCATACTTTACTATAGCTTCCATAAAAGACTCATTACCGAAAACTCATAAAATTTCATAATTATCAAATAGCTGTGGGGTTTGCAATTGGTTTAATAATGATTTCTTGAAATAGAAAACTTTGTTCCAAATTTCGCATGGATCGATTTATATGATTCCTCATGGCTCCCAAATATGGTCCACTTATAAAAACCAACTGTGTAACGATAAAAATTTCATAAAAGTTTTCATAATAGTTTATGTCCTTAAATGAAAATTCTTCTAAAATATTTTTGACAAATTAGAAAAAGTATGAAGCCTCTACCATTTATAAAACTACCAAAACATCAGTTCATATATCCGCTAAGATATTTCTTTGAAGTCTTTAGCTCTCATAGAACTTAAAAAAATTAAATTATTTATTTGCTAGTACCTCCGCCATTTATTAACAAATTTCCCTGTATTTCATTATTCTCGAAATCATTTCCTATCGCTTGATATACATATCATATATATAAAGTATATTTCGGTTCCTTTTCAAACGACATACGAACAGACACACAGGCATGGCTAAATCAATTTCTTTTTTCATACCACTCGAAATTATTTAAACGAGATTTAAAAACGAGATTTAAAAATTTATTCATACCCTTCTGAACTTGTCAGTTGAACGGTATATAAAATTACAGAAAGTTCGTAAATTTTCTGACAGAGGCCAGATTTTCGCCCTATTGTGGTCAACATTTTTATGTTATTAATGTTAGAGAAAATACTTAAGATTGATTCTGACCACAAAAGCAGATTAAACTTTCTATAAAGATATATCAGAGGATAATAAAAATAGTATTTTGATCCATATAATCGAAAGCACATATTTTTGTTCTAATTCCAAATCATTAAATTGTATGTATGTTAAAATTTGTTGACCTCAATCCTTGATATATATAGAAGGTACTTAAAATTCGTCATTGTCCAATATAACATTCTTACTCATATTTCATTTCTTATCATAATTACCCAGATTAATGATTCCAAAGATTATGGTGCTTGAAAATAAATTGTTTTTAATGCAAATCCGTTATTGACCATAATTACATGGTTTGTTATTTATGATTTACGCATAAATTTTTAACTTAAACTTAAATAAAACTTAAAAATCGTTATAGATTTTTATGCAAATAAGCCTGATTTTGGTACATTCTATTCTTGAGGGGATTTTGCTTAAATTTCAAATATAATCATTTTACTACTTTTATGGTCAAAAAAGTCGTGTTACACTTTTTAAACTCTATAACACTTCGTATAGTTATATAGAGTTAGTTAAACCAAAATAGGATTTTAAATCACATTATACATTTAACTATAATCTGATGTTGTGAAATATAATTGAAATTATTTAAATATAAATATGGCGAGAAACTGATTATAATATTTATTTTAAGTTTTTTTTTTTAAAGCAATTACCAAAAATGTATGCTGTCATTGGAATACGTAATGGAGAATATAATAATGATTAGCATAATATAAAATAAAAATAATTTTATTAAGTGTTATTTTGTCGATTGATCTTGGAAGCTTTGTCATTATGTAATTTTACGCGACCATATATTTTCTTTTAAGAAAGGATTTTTAATCCAATTTGAATTAAAAATTCAAATTGAATTGAGTTTGGTCAGGAACTCTGACGTTTATTTGAGCATGTCTTGGGGTCCACATAAAAGTATCCGTTTTATAATTGGATTAAGTAAATTTAGTTATCAAGTTCTGATCCATGCTGTATATTAATTTTATTTATCATCCGATTTCTCTATGTTGGATTCACTAGCGATAGTTTTGTTATTTTAATAAATACAAATTACTGTGTTATACTCACTTATACCCTCACAAACACATGTAATATATAAAGCCAATTACAAATGCTATATTCGGCTAAGACGAATCATAAATAACCTCTACATGATTAACTTGTGAACGCATTCTACTTTCACATGCCCTCTATTAAAGTTTTATTAAATTTTCTGTAATTGCTTTAGAGATATGAGATGTGAAAAGATTTGTTTATTAGGAGATACCCTATTAAAACGTGTCAAATTAAACAAAATACGTATTGTATAATATTTTGCAACAAATATCCTATTCAAGTTTCCAAAATTCATAAATAAATAAAACGAGCCTGGAATAATGTACGTGGGGGTTATCCAGCCCAGCTTTTTAAACTTCTCCCCAGTCACCTGGCATCAATCCAACATAGAGTTTATGGGACCACTTGTATAGACGGAATGGAAAACATTATATAACTTCCAAAAATACGTTTAAAGAGAAATTAATGAAGAAAATTAAGGGGAGAAAATTGATTCGGAAGTAACAAAAAATATTTGAATAAAATATACATTATTTTAAGTTAATTACTGCATCCCTACGCCACTTATGGTGGTTGGGATATTTTGCGTTTGGGTAGAATTTTATAACGGGTAGAAAAAATATTTCTTCCACCACTTTTTAAGCCGATTTAATGATGTCCGTACTTCTGGCTGGCTATTATCTCTAAATTTTTTTGCTGAAAATTGACATGTGTCCTATGCTTATTGAAATTGGTGAAAACGATTTCATTATTTCACCCCACTACAAATGTGCCTCCTGATATGCCGTTTTAAGGTCATAAAAGTTTTAAATATTAAGCGCACAAATAAGTCTTATAATATTTTGAAAAGATATACTTAATTATATATGGATCGGTCTATTACTTCTTATAGGTCCTATCAGAATATCACTCTGAAGGACTTAAATCTCATATATTGTAATAAGAATTTTTCTAATTAGAATAAAGATAACAAAAATCGATAAATTAAGGGGGTCGGAGCATAATTTCCTATAGCTTTCATAATCCCACAGAGTTCTCCTCAGCTAGGCAGAGTGCTTGTGGCCCTTCAGGTCAATTCGACGTGAATTGCTTTAACCATGTAAAAATTAATTAGGATTTCATCAACTGTTCAAGAATTAAAAAATTATAATAATAAATGGTTCAGAGTTTCTATGCCTTTTGAAAATTCCCCTATTTGAAATATGATTTTTTGAACTTGTTAAATACTAATTTTCTATTAATAAACATACTAATTTTATTTAACACACAGCGAAGCATTCTCTCGCTCATTCATTTGCAGAACTTTAGAATCGGCAACTTATAAAATTTTTCCCAGTATTCTAAATTAAAGTTCTTATTCCTAAACCGTTTTGGTTTGTAGCGATGATAAGCATCAATTAAAATCTTTTTAAGCGTTTACTTTTAGTAATTATGACAAATCTAAGTAATTTACACTTATTACGCTCGTTTCCTAAATCTTTTGTTTTTTAAATATTTAGAATTTCATTATTATGTTTCTCAATTATATACATTCTAATTTATTTTAAATTACATATTCTTGAGTTATCTAACACCTTTCAAATGACTTTATATAGAATAATTTTTTGTTAGTTAATATTAAGATGGGAACTTTATATAATAATGGCGGCTGAACATTAAAAGTGTCTTTTGAAATATGATGCCAAAGTACTTTAAGCAAGAAGTTTGTATATAAAATAATTAACTTAAAAGGGAAGGTATCCATATATTTTGGCATCATGTATGATTTCATAAGAAATATAATAACTTTGATGTCAAAATTATTGCATAAATGAAATTTTGTAATGATGGAAATATTTAACGCTTTAGTAGACAATTTTGTTAATAATTACCTATACCTCCATTTTTAAGATCTTTTTCTTCTCATTTGAGCGTAATTGATATTCAGAACTGTTAATTATGCGATATTTATATTTGCTTTTTTACTTATACAAAGAACACTCTATATATATATAGACAGAAAGATAGACAGACTGATAGACACACATGTTGTAATATTTGTTTAATGTAAACCAATATTATGTCTCAAACTCTAATGTTGTTACAGTTTAAGGCCAAGGTAGTTTGCTCTTTGTATAGAAAAACCACCAATCAACATACAACAATTTCAATAAAATCAATTAATGAATAATTCAAATAAAATAAAATAAAATAATTTATACGCATAAACTTGATGTAAAAAATAAGCAAATTATTTTGTGTATTGAAAAAGAAAAAAAATTTTTCTATAACATAAGAACTTTTAATTAATAGTTTTTTAAGAAAATTGTAATTTTTAATAAAAGTTATAAGAATATTTAAAAATATTGGCAAAAAGTATCGATTTTAGTATGATCACGTAAATATGTGGAGAAATTTTAATACTCTACATACTTGAGAAAATTTTGCATGAATGGCTGATATCGGATCAGAAAATTAATTTTAAGGTTGGGATATTATGCGTGTATGCGAACGGCAAAGAATCATCTATTCATTCATTCGATTTAATTTTGTCTGTCAATGTGTCCGGCTGGCTGTTCATATAGCCTTATAGTACTTGAGATCTTTGAGAAACATGCTTACACGTATGTATCATCTCTTACCGTTTTCGAATTATATGCATTAAAATTTTTAACCTTCAAAAAAGTTTTTTACTTAACAAGAAACACTTGTATCTGTTTATTAGCAAAGAAGTTGTAGACCGATATCTGAAACAACCCCAAAATTTCAAAAAAGGACTTTTTTAATTTTTTCTTAAGAAATATAATTTGACTTAAACAAAACTTATAAATTTTTTTAACATGGGTCCATATTTTGATATAGCTCCTTCCCGGAAAACGAGTTTGAGCTTATAAAACAATTGAATAAAAACTAATTCCATTGGAACTCGGTAGAATTCATTTTTTAACTATTTTTAATGAATATTTTTAATTAGAACAATCTCGGTCCATATCTTGATGTAGCTCCCATATCAGGCCCCTTTACCGAAAACGGGTTTCAGCTTGTAAAACGAGTAAATAGAGACCAATTCTATTGAAATTCGACACAATTATTTTGCTAACTGTTCTGAAGATATTATATTAATTTGACCCATATCGGTCTAAATTTCCCTTATAACGTGCTTTGCCGGAATACTGGTTTGAGTTTATAAAACATTTAAATAAAGATCAATTCCAATGAAATTTAGCTCAATGATCTCCATATTTTGCTACACTTATAAGATTTTTAAACTTAAAACAAATCTATTGAAATTGAGCACAATTATTGCTCTTAGGCAATTAGGCCCCCTTCCCAGAAAAGGTTTTAAATTTGATTATTTTTTTTAACTGTGTTTAGCATATGAATCCAGTTTGACAAATAACAGACCATATTTGTTTATAATTCCACTTCCCGGAAAATTTCTTAAATATGATCCAGTTCCATCGAAGTTCAGACAACTAGGTAATTGTCTTTAATATACGTATCTAGTTTCTTAAATATTGCCCCTCATAAGGGAAAATTCTTTCTTTAACATTATTACACCCTCCAGCACCATAAGTGGTGAAGAGGGTATTTTAACTTTGCCAATCCATGTGTAATGCTAATAAGGAATTATCCCAGACCCCACAATATATTCTTGCAACATATCAAGATCTGAGTAGAATTGGCTACATCCGTCTGTCTGTCTGTCTGTCTCTGTTGTTGGCACGCTCACATCCGAAATAATTGACAGAGCTCAATGAAATTTGGCCTGAGTATCAACTATAGTCCTAAGAAATTTCCTATTTAAAACCACCAAAATCGGTTCAATATGTTAGGAGTGAAATTATCAATTATAAATCGACATATTAGAATAATAATAATAATAATAATAATAATAATAATAATAATAATAATAATAATAATAATAATAAGATAAATTTCCATGATATCATTACTCTTCCAAAAATAATTAAAATCGGTTCAGTAGAAAGAAAATTAATAGCGAAAATATAACTAATTTTATGACTAATTTAGGTGTGCATTCATTTGTGACTGTTCTTTGGAATTCCTTTTGTAAGGACAAAGTCGTGTATTTAATAAAATAAGTCAAATTCTTCAAACGTTTCATATGGATTGATATTATTAGTATTTTGTATAGACAAGTGGAAATCATTTTAATTTGTTGTTGAATTGAAATAGAATTCAAATAAATGCTGTGATTTGAATTCTATTAATGTTTTAATATTAATTATATTTCTAAAAAAAGACAGAAAAAGTAGAGTTATACATACCTGTCCGGTTGGCTGTCCATGTAAACATTGTGAACACCCTACAGGTCGCAATTTTTCAGATGTATTGATGAAATTTGTTATTTATTATTTTTTGGCTCAAGAACTAAGCCTATTGAAATTGGTCTTATTCGATTCAATATTTCAAGTAGCTTCCATACAAATGTTCTCCGAAATGGAGTTTTAAGTTCATAGAAGTGCTAAATATAAAGTGATTTCAACGAAATTCAACACTAGAATGTCTCATGATATTTTTATAATCCGATGTGTCAAATTAAGTGAGGGTTGGTCCAATACTTTTCATAAGTCCCATAACTTCACTTCGAAGGGGATAAATCTAATACGCACGTTGGTATTGAAATAATAACTGCTCGTATTAAGATAAACTCAATCTAAAATTAATGATCGAAATTATACGATGGTCAGTTCATCATTTCTTCTAGCTCTGAGAAAGAAAAAAATTTCAGACGCATACATTCTTCATGGCCCAAATATAAAAAAGCTGGAAAATGTGGCGAATTTATCTGTTTTTTTTTTTTGCCTCTGGTTTCAATACCAGCAGGACCCACTATTTCCAGTAATATCCATATTTCGAGAGATAAAAAATTTTAATGTTTTTCAAACTTTTTTGGAACTTTTAGTTCGGAAAACCCATCTATATCACATTAAAAATCTATTTCACTATAAAACTATTTTACTTAGAACTAAATATGCAATTTATATAACTTTTTTTAATTAATAGTTTATATTACAACGCAATAGATTTTGTAGTTTTATTACAAACATTCAATTTATTTGCCAATTATTGTTAATTTTGCAAAAAAAAACAAAATCTTTTTTTTAATATCTTTTACTAATTTGTAACCGCAAAACCTTTATTTTATTATCTAACAGTTAAACAAAAAACCCAAAATCAATTGTTTAGTAAGACATTACCAAAGAAAATAACTTTCATTTTTTATTTAAACCATTAATTATAAAAAATTAAATATGTGAAATAATATGTATATAACCTTTTAACCAGTTATATTAAATTTACCTTCAAAAAATCCTTTTAAATTAAAAAAAATAGTTTTAAATTTGTTTTAGACTTTAAGTGGGAAAGATGAAATTGAAATATGAAATTGTTAAGTAAACTATTAATTTTTAGCTAAACCATTAATCAAACTTGTAAATAGTTCTTATTTAAATTAATATATACAAAATACATACATACATATGTTATACACTAATCTTATAACAGTTTTGTGTCTTAAGTCTTTTGTTTTGTTTTGTTTTAAATGTAAAATAATATTTAGAGAATATGTCATAATTTATTGCGAATTAAGAGAAAGATATTTTTATATCTTAAAATTTCAAATAGTAAAATTTACTATAAATACCAAAATACCAAATGCCAAAATCAAACTTTTTTGGTTTTAACGGGTTTTTATATATTTCTCAATGATGTTCAAATATGTTTATACATTTAAAGTTTATTGTGACTTAATTTTTTTTACTATTGATAATATGTGATATTATCAATCTGTTTTGATGAATATTTAATTTCATATGTGAATATCAAATTCTTTTTATGACATTTTTATATTCATAATATTTCAGCAGCATTAATATAATTTAATTAATATTAAATATGTAATAAATAAGCAAAAATGTTATAGTCGGTCAAGCCCGACTGTCTAATATCCTGCACCATATTATTGGTTAAAAATTGTAGTTACGAAAAACTATTGAACGACCCTCGTATAACTTGATTTTCTGATTTATTCTTAAGTGTGCTGTACATTATTGTGATGCTAAAATTTATGCGCTTTAAAATTGATTTTTTGTTGGTTATGTAAAAGCTACAAGAAATTATGGACCGACCCTCGTATAATTTTATTTATTTATCTTAACTTGATCAATTATTATTACAATACCATAAATATATGAGATTTATGCCTTCAAAGTGATATTTGCAAGGGGGCTTGTATGGGATCTATGAGAAGCAATTTTATATTTAGGACTTATCAGCTGTAAACCTCATTACGGGAGGACATTTGTATAGAAGGAACCTGAAATATTGAACCAAACATAGCCGATTTTAATAGGCTTTATGCTTGGGACAAGGTTATATTATGTACCAAATTTGATCAAGATATCTAAAAAATTGCGAGCTGTAAAGTTGCCATAACGTTTACATGAACGTCCAGCAGGACAGACAGACGGACGGAAATTTTATCGATTTAAAGGTGATTCTAAGTCGAGGGGTTTACATAAAGGTGGGTGAACCAACACTTTTTCTGTATGCTATAATTTTTTATAATCTTGAAACTCATTTCCTTAAATTGATCTTATATAGAAGCAACACTGATACATATTTTTGTAAACGCAGTACTTTTTATTTTATCCTTGTAGTTTTTATTTAAAAGTAAAGTTGAAAGTATGCAAGATTTTTTTTTAGTCTTGCTGTTTGGTTTACTCATGAGATCTTTTTTAAGTGGAATATTTCAATAAACTCTGACGAGAAAATTGACCTTAAAAAATTATTTAAAGTAATAAAAGTTATGTTTTTAATGACAATATATAAATTTTACTGCAGAATTTTTTAATTAAAGTTTTTGTTTAGTTTTTCAAATTCTTTAATAAAATTATGAGCGTTATAAAGCTCTTCTATTTAATTTCGATTTTATTTTTAACCCGCTAACAAATTTTAAAGTTATTGAAATTCTTAATTTTAATTGGTTCGTTGCTTCAGTTTAACTAAAACGGATTTTAATAATGTAATTATTTTTATGGGTTTAAATCATTCCCTAATGATGCTACAATTTATATATGATTTTTCATTTTTAACTTTCATAGTTCAAAAAGCCTCATTTTACTCTTAATGGATTAAATTTCAAAAATTTGACAAATGAATCAACTGGTAGTTAACTAATAGTGATAAATTACCGAATTCAAAATTTTTATAGCCTGCACCACCATAGGTGGTAGGGTGGCTGTCCATATAAAGTTTGTTCGAAAAGTACAGGTTTAAGTTTTGAAGAATTTTGAAATTTGCTGCGTCCTATTATTTGTTGTTATGTTATGTTATGATTTTTTTTCTTTTTAGCCCATAAAATTCCTAAATATAAAACGATTTTAACCAAATTTTGCAAAAATAAGTCTTAACATTCTAAAACGATGTGATAAATTATTCGAGGATCGGTCCATTATTTCTTATAGGTCCCATACAATTACCCTTCAAAATCTCACTTCGAAACCCATAATTCGCGCATATACGTTGGTACTGGAAAATATTTTGTCAAATATTAGCCAAATCCGCTAAGCCAAAATAAACGAGGGTCGGACCATTAATTTTTTCTAATTATCAATATATCTTTACAGAAAAATTCCATTAATGGTAGTATACATTTACAATTAACAATTTGGTGTAGGGCATTAAATAGTCAGGCTTGACCGACTATAACATCTTTACTTGTTCCCTTTCCTTCATTCTGAATAAAAAGTCCATTAATTTTACTTTGCTACTTTTTTAAGTTATAAAATTTTAATTACTGATTCATAAAATGAAGGAAGCTTTTCTTGGAAAACTTTCCATATAAGTTTTTATGTCTTAATTAAATTTTTTGTTCAAATGAAAATTAAAAATGTGTGATTTTATAGACATTTTAAATTTTAATTTCAATAAAAATTCTCTAACATCGGAATGATTTTCATTACAATCAAAATATTTATATAACATTAAATGTTTAAGTGTTAGTTAATTGATTTTAATGAAACATTTTATTACTTAATGAGGTAATTTAGTTCCAAAAGATTTATTTTCTAAAAAAAAGAAACAAAGAAACCATAATATCCATAAAAGGCCTAGAAAATTAGGAACTAATTTATGAGTAATAAATTTAAAAAAGCTTTTAACAAATGATAACGACTTGTTATCAGTTGAATTAAATTTAAGATGAAAAAGATTTACCAATTTGCATCTGTGTTTCTTTTTTGAAGGTGTTAGAAAGTAGTTAACGATTCTTAATACTCTAAATGAATTTTATTATTTTGTGTAAAAAAAAAAAACAAAAGTGAAATTTAATTAAAAAGCTGATTAATTCAAGTAGATGTTGAAGATGGTAAATAAAACTTTTAATTGTTCCAACAAATAAAGTAAATTTTTAATAAGAAGATATATAAACAATAAGTTTCAAGAATGCACAGTGGGGCAAACATTACATATTTTGGAAAAATAGAAAAAACTTTAATCCGTCCTCTTGGATTAACATAAAATTGTTCCAAGAGCTAAAAGAGAAGTAACAATTTAAAATCTGATGAGAGAGTCATCACAGTATGGCACTGCGAAATAACTTCCAAAGGAGAACATGAAATAATTTCCCATTATTTTCGCATAAAAATTGGGTTTTTATTGCTTCAACATGAAATAATTCCCATTTTTCCCATAAAAATTGGGTTTTATTGCTTTATGATTGAAGTCCCAATATATTACAACTTATTCCATTAGATTTGGAAATTAGTTCATGATGAAAAAACTACCAAATGAAATAAATTCTAATGTTTTTTTGGAATTTATGCCATTTAATTGGCCAATTAGGCGTTTTTTCATAATATTTGGAATTTCTTTTATTACCAAAAGTGTAATATTATTGGAAATTATTTAATTTTTATTGGGAAGTATTTCATTTTACAAAAAAATCTCCAGTTTTGCTATGAAAAGTTTCTTTGCACGACCGGCCTTTTGGTCGGATTAAAAGACCTTCTCGGCTATGATATTTAGGAGGACAGATTCGATAAGATAATTTTTTCTGTATGACCGGACTAAGAGGTTTTCTCTTTTCGAGAAGAAAAAGTTTTCCAATTAGATATTTTAAATCATTGAATGGTCAGTCCATGAGTAGTGAGTCCTATGTTAGTATTATTTATACAAATTTTAAAACTCTAGATCATTTAATATTAGCACTTGTTTCAAAAAGTATGGGTATTATATCTTTGGAAATTGTTTCATTAAATTTGGGGCCAGTGTTACCATTGGTGCGACTTTTTCAACTGCGTGTGACTTTTTGTGTACTTTTTCAAATGCCCCCTTTTAATAACTTGCATTTTCAGCATACAACTTCATGGTATGCCATTAGATTGACTTAAGAAAGGACATATCAATAATATTTATATAAACGATAGATGAAAAAGATTAAAATTTGTAACGATAAAATCATAAAAATTAATAATAAATTCTTGAAAACGAAGCAAACTCTATATAACTACTCAGAAAGTGTTAATTTTTAGTAATTAAAACATGGTGCGACTTTTGTTTCATAAATCACCGTTTAGGTGCCATTTTATTTTCTGAAATTGCCCTTTATGTGCGACTTTTCGAAAAATCTCAGTGGCAACACTGTTTTAAGTTTATTCAGTGACAGGTATTTCAATAAATTTAGTATTTTTTTTAATATTACAACCCCTAAGTATTATAAATTATTAAATAATATTGAATTATGAATATTTTTCATTTTTGTTAAAACCACGTAATTGGGAATTATTTCATTTGGGACTAGTTTTTGGTGCCTCACATTATGTCTATACCAAAAAAATATCACTTCATTCTTAAAAGTTTATAACCTCCACCATCTCAAGTGGTGAAAAAGGATGTATTAACTTTGTCATTCCATGTGCAATATCGGGGAATTAGCTTAGACCCCGTCTAAATATCGGTCTGTCTGTAATCGGCACTCTCACATCCATAATAATTGACAGAGCTCAATGAAATTCATGAGTGTTTGCTATAGTCCTGAGAAGTTTCTTATTTAAAACCACCAAAGTCGGTTCAGTATATTAAAAGATATATACCGATATCTGGGACAATCTGTAAGTTTATGTAAAGAACATAATATTATATTGTATGTGCTTCATTACCATTCCTAAAACTATCAGTATCAGTTCAGTGGAAATATAGTTAAAATCAAATATATAACTAACAAATATATAACACTATGTATTTACTTCAAACGCATTTTTGGTGTTGGGTATTGAAGATTCGGCATTCTTAATCGTTAAATTTCAAATTTGTTTCTATAACTTTTCGTTTCTATCCCACTACGAAACGTATTCAAATTTATCATCTCCTCTGTTACTTTTCTTTAATTTTATGAAAAAAAAACAAAAAAATAAGTCCATAATATTAATGTTTTTAAATAAATAAATCTCCTAAACAAAAAAAGCAAAAAAAACAGAAATGAAAAATTAAGTAAAACAGGTGAATTACCTGCCATAAAATAATTAAGTTAATGGCTCATTTGCTGCAAGTAATAGTTACCACAAAATTTCTTTGGTATATAATTAATGCTTTTTTCTTGTTACATGTAATAAAACTTATTTTTTTTTGTAAAAGAAAAGTTTAATGATGTGCTGGATAAATTAGTTCATTTTTCAAAAATTTGTTCAATAAAAAAGTGAGATTTTGTTTAATAAATATTAATCTGGGTGTGTTTGAGAAAAAAATAAACAAACTGAATTGAAATTTTACATATATTTTTTATAATTCAAATGAAAGTTCAAATCTGTGAAGATTGTTTGATTAACGTTATAAAGACACCTGAGTTGGATAATGGAAATATGAGGAGCCAAAGAAAATTTTAAATTTATTATACAATAAATCAAGGTTTAAGGTTTAAGAGTTTAATAATAAATTTGGTAAAAAAAAGTTTTAAATTCACTTTATAATAAGAGTAATAAAATTATTAGCACTAGTCAATGCTAAACGAAATTAATTATATATATTCTCGATTAATTGAACCATTTCTAAATTGATTCTTTTCTTTAAAAACATAAAAAAAACTTTTGAAGAATGATTTTCAGTTTTGATTTAAAAAAGTCTAAAACTATCTGAAAAATGGATCACTAAAAATCGAGAATTTATGGACCGACCCTCGTAAAATTTCGTACATCCATTTATGTTTATATTTGTCTTGATTTGACCAATTCTTATAACAATTCCAATGTATATGTGAGATGTAAGCCCTTCAAGAATTTGGCACATCATTTTAGAATATCATGAAACTTATTTGTGTCAAACTTCATTAGAATCGTTTTATATTTAGGACTTTTGTGACCTAAAATCTCCATTCGGGAAGGAAAAGTCGTATGGGATATATATGAAATAATGAACTTATCATCATCAATTTAACAAGAATCGTCATTAGGCCACAATAATGATGTATGTCAAATTACATTAAAACATCTTTAAAATTGCAACCAGCGTTTTGTTCACAAGGTTTCCATGGACAACCAGCCAGCAAGCCAAACCCACGGATTAGAAAGTGATCCTGAATCGAACAGTATATTTAAAGTCGTAGTAGCATATTTTTTTCTGACTGTTTAAATTTTTGCACAGACGCATAGAAAAACATTTAAAATATAAATATGTTTATTTAAAAAAAATAAAATTTGTTTTTTTTAAGAAATAAATTTAATTTTTGAGACAAAATTCAATTTTTTGAGAAAAAATTCAATTTTTTGAGAAAAAAATCAATTTTTTGAGAAAAATTTTAATTTGTGAAAAAAAGTTTAAATTTTAGAAAAAAAAATGTAATTTCAATTTCAATAAAAAACCTGAAATAGAAAGATTTTTTGAGAAAAATTTTACACTTTCTTAGAAAAAAATTGAATTGTAATATTTTTTTCTAAAGAAATTCGAAAACTTAAATTTTGCATCTTTTTGTCTAAGCACACAGTTGTTGGAGGTTTTTTTTGGGGGATTTTAAGACTTATTTTGATGAAGAATTTATAATTTAAAAAATTGCAAACTTTGACAATTTAATTTAATATTTACTATATCAATATATCAACTTTCTTATTAATCCAAGTTATAGATTTATTTCCAGAAAAATCGATTCGAATCCCCCCCTTACGTAATAAAATTAGTTTTTTGACTTTTAATTATTTTTCACTTTACATTAACATTGTCATTCCATCTGTAACGCCAAGAAGAAATCATGAAAGAGCCCATGAACATGAATTAAATGAGAAACTGAGTCGATATAGCCGTGTTCATATGTCTGTCTGTTGTTAGCACCCTCAATGAAATTTAGCTTGATAATTTGTTATTGTCCCGAAAAGATGCCTATTTAAAACCAGCACAGGCGATTCAGTAGATAAAAAGATATAGACATCTATCAGAGATAACTTCTAACTTCAATCGAAGAACTTGAATAAATTCATCAATTATAAATTGTCAGATTAAATAAATACACATTTCTCAAACCTCGTCACACAAATCCTAAAAATAACTTTCGTATTCTTCATATTTTTCCAAAAATTCAGAAACTTGGCTTCTAAAAATATCTCAAATTATTTTTATATGAATTAAACGCCAGCAGTATTTCAAAATCTAAATTGAACTAGTAAAAGCATAATAGTTGGTTAAACCTAACTATATAACACACTACATTAGGATGAGAGCATGAAATATTATTGACCGACCCCAGGGTAACTTAATTTTATGATTTATATAAAATGTACTTTTTAAAAATATTTCCACCATACTCTCATTTAGCAGTGAATTTAAGCAATCAGGTGATTTCTAAATTGAAGGTAATGAAAACCCGAAATTTGATCTGATGTTTTTTGGTTATAAAGATCTTAAACATACGAAATATCATCACAATACTAACATCATATTGAGACTTATGGACTTTAAAGTAATTATTTAAAGTGGGTCTGTTATAGAGCTACGTTTATTTGTGAACCGATCTTCTTGGAATTCGGTAAGTGGATTCAAACTGATACAAAATTGATTTGAGCTTAATCTTAAAATCATCTCAGAAAGCAGTTCTTAATCAAATGATATATTTGAAGATGGGTGTAACATTATTTTTTATGTACGTTATAAGCATAAGCACAAGTTCAATTGATAGTTTATGAATATTTATGTTTTGGGGCTCGAGGAAAATATAAAAATCGAGATGAAAAGAAAATGAACAATAATTCCGAAAACATTTTAATTAGTGAGAAAATTTGGCAGATATTTTATTTTTTTGAGTCAAAACTTCATTCATTCGCAAATTATTTATTTCTTAAGCTGTCAATGACAAAATATATCTATTAATATATATTTATATCTTTATTGCATTTTATTTCGCTAGATATTTTATTTTATTTAAATAATTAATTAATAATCAAAACAGTTAAATCAAATAATACGACTGTTAATATTACGATATTTATATCTTCCACCACCATAGACGTTAGCGATATAATACGTTTGTGCTTAATTTTATTACATACAGAAAAAAATATTGCTATCTCCACTTTTAAGTATACCGTTCGACTCAGAATCACTTTCTGAGTCGATTTAACAATGTCCGTCCGTCCGTCGGTTTAACTGGCTGACTGGGTATCCATGTAAATCTTGTGAACAAAAAAAGGCCGATCGCAATTTTAGAAATATCTAGATAAAATGTTTGGCCCAAGGACGATACCTGTTGAAACTAGTGATGATGGGTCCAAAATTTCTCGTAGCTCCCATACAAATATTGTTCTCGGAATGGGGTTTTAGGATCATAAAAGTTCTGAATATTAAGCGATTTTAACGAATTTTGGCAGAAATAAGCCTAATAATATTCTCAAGTTATGTGCCTATTATACGGGGATTGTTCCATTATTTGTCATAGGTTCAATACAAACCCCCTTAAAAATATCACACTGAAGGTCTTAAATCTTATATATATGTTGGTTAAGTGATAGGAATTGGTCAAATTAAGATGAATATAAACGAAAATCAATGAACGTAATTTAACGTAGGTCGGTCCACAATTTCCTTTAGCTCCTACATATATATTTGTACCATAATATGATGCACTCTTAAACACAAATTAGAAAATATGTTTATACGAGGGTCGATCATTAATTTTTGATAGCCACCATTAATTACCAACAATGTGGTGTACGGTTTTAAATAGTTGGACTTGATCCGCTATAACTTTTATTTCTTTTATATATATTTTTTTGATTTTGTGTTTACTTACTTAAATTTCTTAATAGATTTTAATGATAATTTTCAACAATGGAAGACAGACAAACAAACAGACATACCTGCAAAAATAAAGATAAGGAAATTTATAAATAAACATGAATGTAAAAAAAAAATATATATATAAATAAATATAAAATAAATAATATAAAAAAATAAAGATAAAATTTAGCATAAACAATTAAAGAGATAAAAATATTTATTTATATTTATTTATGTGTTAATTTATAACATTATTTGTATGTTGTTAACACTCTAACACCGATTTTAGCAATAACTAACATAAATATTCCATCAACCGTCAAAGATGACAAACATTTTGTTAGCTCCGATCTATTGGAAATCATGAAAGAAACTATAAAATGTAGACAGATAATGGATAAGACAAAAAAACAGCTAAAAACAAATCAACCAAAAACTATAAATGTTACTTTGAATCTATTACAATTTTGTGTTCATTTAACAAAACGAGAGCGAGAAATTTTTTTTAATAAAAATAAATAAAATTCAAAAAACACTTGTTGCTAATTTTCAAGGTCGTTATCAGAGATGTTGTCTGTTTGTTGAATCGTTTGGTTTGGTTTGGTTGGTTTCTTTGGCAGTTGGTTGTTGGAGGTTGATATTTGATTTTGTTTTCTTAGCTGTTTCCATTTATCTTGTTATTTTTTTCTTGTTTTTTTTTTCTTGGTATTTTGATATCTTTGCAAATGCTTCTCTTCACTGCTATAACAGTAGTTAAAATATGATTTGTTTTGTTAAAATCCCGCTTAATAATTGTTAAATAATAAAACTTTATAGTCTCAACAGTGACTACATTATACACAAAGAAATTTCCTCCTATTGAAAAGTAAAGAAATTATGAAAACATAATAACAACTGTTATATCTCCAAAGTCTTATAGCTTTTTCTTTAAACTCACAAAATATGAAATTCCCACATATGAAGATATTTTAATATTATTGGATATTAAAGATCAAGCATATGATTTTGACTGATGTTAACCCCTTCTTTAGTGATGTTAAAATGATTTAAATTGCTACTTTACCTTTCAGATGCAATGACTTTTCGGTAGCCTTAAATAAATATTCAACCACAAAAACTAATAATAAAAATATATTTCGGTCCAACTGTTCAGATAGTAGCTGTCTATGAAGATATCAGAAACGAATATAAGATTTGAATAGAGTCATTTATTAAAAATCACATAAAGTTGCATTTTAAACCCAAAAAAAGTGTTTTTTTATTACAAAGGTTTAGTAATATTAGAACCAAGTAATGCAGACACAGCATATACTAGTTTTTGATGGATACCGATAGAAAATTGTTTTTCATTCATTTTTATTTTTTTTAACTTGTAGCTCATTTTAAGTTTTTGAAAAACATGCTCACATATGATGTTTATCTATTATAGTTTCCGAATTTTTGGTATTTGAATTTTTAACTTTCAAAAATTTTTATGATCTTGAGCCATATTTAAAAATTTTCTCTCCAAAAAACTATAGATAAAAGTCCAGACTCTCTCGAATTAGTTTAGAATACATCGGTATTTTAACCGATATATTCTAAAATCCATAAGCTTGGACTATAAAGCAGAATACAGTTATTCCTCAAATCATATGATATTAAATCCAGTCCAATAAATGGGGTCTGTATATGCTGAGAATAAATATGTTTGCGGTAACCATAAACTAGAAGCAACATAATATTGTTATTACTATAACTATAAAATTTGTTTTTTCGCATTGTGATTATACTTTAATAACAATAGTTATTGTTGTCGCCACTAAAAATATTTATAGTCCTGGAGAGAGGACGAAGATCCATAAAATCAATTTTGTTGAGATAAAAATTGGTTCAGAATATATTAGAGGAACAGAAATATGAATCTTTTAAAGAAGCAATAGACGGAAAACAACCTCAATAAACAGTTTACAAGACAAAAACTATATCCTAGTAAAAAATAAATACAAAAGACACATGAAGCTCACGATAACAATTAAAATATACTGTTAAATTCTTAAATAAATACTGTTATTCCAATAAAAAAATATTGTTATTGTAATAAACAGATTGTTTATTCGCTTGTGATTTTGCATTAATAAAAATAATTATTGTAATCATCACTAAAAATATTGTTATTACAACTAAAATTATTGTTATCGCCGGTAAAAGTATTGTTATCATCAATATTTTTATTACAACAAGGTAATTTTTATCAAAATTAAATAAACTCAAAAATTAACATGTTGGTGATAACAATAATATTATCATAGCGAATAGAACAGTTCTTGCGACGAACATATTGCGAAATTACATATTCCTGCTCGTAAGTTACTAAAACATCTTGTGAATAAAATTGGGAACTTATATTTTAATTGATTATCTTGAAACTGTTATTAACCCTTCAAGGGTTAAAGCTGCTGTGCTTTAGCAAGTGTTACGTGTTATACACTTTTTATTATTATGTTTTTTAACACGCTGAAATTTGCTTCACATTTTTTTGTCTTAAAAACATATTTTTTTACATTTTTACATATTTTCAGTATTTTTGTCTACCTGAGTTTATGAGATCGAAGTTTTTTCTTGTTTTCATATTATTCATATGATAAGGTGGGAGTTGAAATGCCATTGAACTTTTATTTGGTTTGATATGTTTAGCTGGTTCAAATATGCTCAAAAGCTTGTTATTTGTTTTTTAGTTTTTTTTTGTTGCTGATAATTTTTTACGTCATTTATTTAATGCGTTTTTGGCATGCAACAAATGAGGTAATAACATGATTTTATGTTTTAAATTTTTTCTCTCTCATTTCATTCATACATTCATATGTAATTATATGAATTACAATGACTTACTTAAGATTCGTTTTAAAGTAATTTTAATATGAAATAAAACTTATAGCAGAAAACAAGGGTTAACTTTAATTTTGTAAGATTTCAATAAGGAAAGAGATAAATTAAATTATCATAAAGCAAACAATGACTTGTCACGTTTTGTTGGGATGTGATTTTTATACTTTTTTTAATATAAGTTGTTATATATTTAAATGCCCTGTAAGAGAAGTTTTATTGAAATAAAATAAATATAAACTTTTACAAAGAAATGTCTGCCTTTAAAATTTGTTTTCCATAATTTTTAAACCAAATTTTTCAACACTTTATGATTGAAAAAAAAACCTTTTAAGCCAACACCACATAATTTTGCATAAAAAAATTAAAAAAGAAAAAATAAAAAAATATTTAAACTAAAACTATAACAAGGAAGTCATTGTCAATTTAACAACGTGCTAAAGGTTCCAACCACAATGGAAAAAAAAAAAATATTGTAAATATTTTATCATGAAATTTGAACATTTTTATGGGACTTGTAAATAGTTTTTTAGTCATTTTCTTTCGATATGCCAACATTTTAATGCACGTGCCTTTCATTTAGTGGAATTGTTAAGGTTTAAGCCACAATTACTGTTACAAGAAATATTATTTTAGGATTTTATTGAGTTTTAAAATTTTCGTTATGGGAAAGAAATTTTTGTAATGGTTTTATCATTGAACCATTTTTCGAAACATTAACATAATCAATTTTCTGTTAATTTGTTGGAGATAAGGAAGAAATGTTTTCTTTAACTGAAATATTATGAACACTATAATATAAATTATGTAATTCGCTTTTACTATATGATTTTAAACCCTTTTTTGAAGCAAAATATGGTCATCAAAACAAAAGACTCAGAAAACGAACTTGCTTAGGAAATAGAGCCACTGCACAATGCGCCCAATTTAATTTTTTAAATTAATTCTTTACAGATGTTTTAATGAAATTTTCATGGTCTGGTGTAGTTAATAGATGAATGATCAAGCTTCAGTTTAAACATAGATAGTCCTTAGTCCTTATAAATCTCTATATAAAATATGCTTGCATGTCTAGTTTATCTGTTATAATTTAGGACATTCAATCCTTATTAAATTATAAAAAAGTTTTTACCCCTGTTTTAAATTTTTGGTTGATAGAAAAGTGGGCTTGTTGTAGGACTTGAAAATTTTTCAAAAATATATTACCAATTCTGCTATGAAAATCTTTTCAATACCAAATATTGAAAACATTTAGATAAAAAACTGTTCCGGCAAGTGATATTATAAAGGATTTATGGTGAAATAAGGCACCAAAATTGTCAAATAAAAGTCATTTATTTAAGACAGTCTAAAAATAATTTTACCAAATTTCAATAAAAAATTGAGAGTCTTAAAAGCTTAAACCTGTATTCCGGGAAGGAGCCTTTAATTGGAACTATTGCATAATATCGAACGAAGTAGTAACATATTGTGGAAAAAATTGGAAATTGAAATCGAATTGGTTTAAGTTCAAAAATGTTATAACCCTAAAGCCCTAAAATGGAAAATATAGCAAAATATGAACCGAGACCACTGTGCGAGGGTAATTATCTTGTGGTTAATAGTAGTAGAATTATGTCTTAAAGGCATTTAACTTTCAAATTTCTTGAAATTATACGAAAATATTTATATTCGATGAATAATTTTACTTCATTCTCTAATCTAAAGTATGGAACATTTCCACCAAAAAAAATATTTCACGATTTAGGGTGGATTTTAAAAAAGTATTTAAGTTAAATTTTTTAGTCTTTAATATGTAATTAGCAAATTTGGTGGCAAATTGTATTATGTAAAAAAAGTAAAAGGATTTAAAATATAAAGTTGTCTAATGATTATCTAATTTTTTTATTTTTCCCTCAGTGTAACAGTTAGATAAATATTAATTAAATTAGTTTTTAAAATAAAGATTTTTTAATGAGCATTAAATACAAAACACCTTTTTTTCTATTAACTCCATTAACGTTGAAGGTTGGAGTCCGAACAACCTTTTAAATATATCAAAAAATAAATATTTAAAAATATAATTTCAATATTAAATAAAACACCCTCTTTAAACGTTTTTCAGTTTTTTTTTTTCAAAAAAGTAAGTTGTTTTACTTTAAACACAAATACAAACAAACATACACAATGTATTTTGTTTTTGCTTTGGCATTATGTGACGTTTTGTCTATCAAAACATTTTCTCTTCTATGCTCATGTCTAACTTAACTTTGTGTGCTGACAATTTGAAAGCTTAATCTGATTTTAACAAATAGAGTAGGTGAGGTGATATATATACATATGTATATATATAAGTGTATATATTTAAGCACTTGGATTTAAGCCTTGGAAAATTGTGAATAAGTGAAAACAAAAATAACAACAAAAATGCAAAATCATAAAAACTATTTGTCGCATTAAGGTAAAGCACGGTGGTTAGGAGTTTAATAAATCCACAATAGGTGGTGGGGTTTATCTGCCTTTCTGCCCGATTGCCTGTCAATGTAAGAAATACAAATCTTGATGAATTTTGGTAAAAACGAAACCTATTTGAATCACTTATTTCAGGCCCCATACAAATGTTCTCCCAGAATGGGATTTTAAGTTAAAAAAAACTCACGGATATCAAATATTATATAGGCCCATTTCCGAATTCTCTTTAAAGTGGATAAACCTCATAAAATTTTTAGTTTTTGTTTCCACCCCACTGTAGCATAATAAAATTTTAGCAATTTGCATTTTTTGTCCATTAGTATTCAATTGAAACAGTTTTTATTAGGAAACCAACTTGAAGGGATTAAGAGGTTAGATTTTATGGCCAGGAAACCATTTGTCGCAAAAAGTTAAAACATTACAAATAAAAGGAAAAACATGGAAAAAGCATTACAATATTTTGGTTTTAGGAAATTTTAGTTTTCATAACAGTTTTTCCATGGAAAAGTGAAAACAAAAATCTATTTGTTTACTGTCAAATAGGTCGTGGTTATTCAAATTATATAAGATATAAAACTTGCCTGAATAAACGAAATATAAAAAAAAACTTTATTTTTCTTACAGCATATAAAAGAAAGAATGCCACATTCGACTGTGCTGAATCTAAAATTTTGGAAAAAAATTAAATATAATAAAATAAGAAAAAATCTATTTAAGAAAACATAACATCTACTTGTTTTTGAAAGTAGATGTTATATGAGGGTTACTAAGAAAGAAGAGAATCTTATCGCTATAAGCAGCATGTTAACTGCAACTTCTTTAAAGGATTTGTATAGCGTTTAAGGAAAATTTCCAAAAGTGAAGAAGGTCAGATCCAATATGCCTAACTATATAATACCCTACACAAAATTTTTGGTTATAAATGGTTGTTATACAACAATATGGTCATACAACCTTAAATATCGCAATGTTCTATAACAAATGGTAATCTAGTTTGTAAATATTGAATCACACAGATTGGATCTTCCACTTCAAATGATAATTAATGGAAATAGTAGATCCTTGTCTTTACTGCCAGTACTACGACCACCTTAAATGACCTCACCATTACACAGTGTTTCAAGTGAAAAATGAAATGGACATTCGAATAAAATTTCATATAGTGATAATAGAAATGTAGACGAGTTTATGTTTTGAAGTTGTAATATGTGGACCTAACAGGTTTTGGTCCACAGGGTCCCATAGTTGGTCAACTTAAATATATTTTTTTAACCGATATCGGAAAGCTAAAAATTTTAGAACATATCAGGCTTTGAAGAAAGTATAAGTTTTTTTTTAATTCCAGCTTTGGGATTTGAGAAATTATGCCAGAAATTGGAGTATTGTTAAAAATAGGTTAAAAGTGAGAAATTCTGGTTATCCTAAAATTTTGGCTCTTTTTTATATTACACTAAATCCTATAAAGTAACTCTTCAGGGAGTATATACCACGTTTATACTCCCTGAAGGAAATATACTTAAGGATTTTTTTATAACTTAAAAGAAGTGTATCTAATATTATTGCAAAAAAAAGGCGAAAATTCTATTTTTCTTGGAAAAGAAGATATTTTCAAAATTTGTATTTAGCGTTTAATAAAACAAAAAATATTTTAAAAAGATCTGATTATTTTTGCACCCGCTGCAGCATAAAAACATCGTCAACTAGAAATTTATTTCCATTTAATTTTTCATTTGAAACACTGTGCGTTAGTAATTCTTACAAAACTGTAGGCCAAAATCAAAATATATACAGGAGAGCAGGAGAAAGATAAAAATTATATAAAAACTTCATCATGATCATAAACTCTCAAAACCTTAAAATTTCACAAAGAACTTTTTTTCATCATTTTTTTAATCTAAATTAAATATACAATTTTCGGAATTTTTTTAACACATGGGGTACTTCAATATGTATAACTTTGCAGCATTCTACGGCCATATAAATGTAAATTTGCAATATTTATTCTTCTATTTAACCAAGTGATCAATTATTTACGATTACCAGTTCAGGTTACATTTTATAAAATATACAATAAATTATTATTATGCTTATATTTAAGTAGGATTCATGAGTTTGGACCGACCATTGTAAAATTTTCAATATCGATTCCAAATTATATTTATCTTCTATAAACTAAAAACTAATACAATACCAAAATATATTTATGCACTTCATATTCGTATGTGGATGTAAGTGGATGTAATACAATGATCATGAAATGGAACAAACTTCATAGAATATTACAAGATTTGTTTTTCACAAATTTCATAAAAAATCGTTTTATCCCTACCGACTATATCAAATATCGACCCATAACTTTAACCAGATTTAAATGTCAAACTGAAAGGATGTTAAAAACAAATTGACTGAGTTTGGTTAAAATTGGTTTTCAGATCGTGAGAGTATTTCCACCGTGTTAACAGACAATTGAGAATAGCTACGTCGAATCAGATTTTGATATGATCATGTTAAGTTTTTTGTTTGTACATACGAAATGATAGTTTTTAAATAACCCCACTTGTGTTGGTCGATTTTAATAAAAACCTATAATTTTATTAAATAAAGTTTTTATAAAATTAATTGAAAAATAGCAACACCTCACGTTGACGACTTGTAAACAATTTCTATTATTAATATTAACATTTGTTTACACCTCTTTTGTTTTAAGTTGCATTTTTATTTTGTGCGTTTTTTTCTCTTAAACAGAATATTTATGTGGCTTAAAGCCTAATGGAGCTCAATTACATAATTACCAACAACAAACGTGCGTTATAACACTTATAAGCAAAAACGACAACAACAAATTCCTCCAATTTACAAACTTTTTTCTCATATTTTTTTTATTTCTCCATAAAGTGAAAAACTGGATGGTAAAACAAACACCAACAACAAGTTGTGAGAAATCTCGGAAAAATAATAAAAAAAACCCATCACTTAACGAATACTAGTGATGATGTTGCTGAAAGTTTGTCCCCATCAGATTTGGTAAATAAATAAAAATGGGTTTAACGTCATTTTAGCTTAAAGGCACATGAGCCAGTTAGTCAGCCAGCCAACCAGCATATATGAATAGCCAACAGGCCAGTAGACTTACTTTACATGCAGTCAAATTGTCCGTCAGTCAGCCAACGATTCCAATATGGTTAAATACTCTTTGGCGGATGTCTTTTGATATAAAATTGCGCTTAAAATGTCAGAAACAAAAAAGAAGAAAAAAATAAATATTCGGTTTGTAACTCCAAGAAGGTATCATCAAAGAGCCCATAGGGTATATATTCGATTTAGCAATGTTCGCTGGTTGTGCATACGTCTGTCCGTTTGTCCGTCTATCTGCTATTGGCACGCTCACATCCAAAATAAATGACAAAGCTCAGTCAAGTATATCGAACAAACATCTGAGAAAACCTCCGAAAATGAAAAATGGACGACGACAATAACAGAACGACTTTTTAATTTCAATGAAATATTGTACGCTGATATTTCCTTTAGTTGAAAATTTTATGACTTTCAAGGTAAAGGGAGGGTATCCACTATATTTATTTATATTATTTCTGAAACTTTTAAAGCTAATTCCTTGAATTGGAGACTAAACATTTTGATAGGACACGGAAGTGGTTTTCCCTTACAAAGGAAATTCTTAATCTTCAATATCTGTGAAACTGTCACAGGAAATTTAATTAAATTTGGCGCATGGGTGGTGCAATTATAACAAAATATTATAGACTACTTAATTTTGGTATATGGTCATGGAAGATTAGTTTTTTAGATTACTGATTAGTTTAATAAGAGGGTACCTCTTATTAAACTAATCAGTAATCTGTATTCAATACCACGATTTAGGTCGTAGTTCCCACGATGAGATTGAGAAGGATTTAGTTTTAAGCGTACTGCATCAATGTGGTGGTCATTGACATTTTAAGAAAATCAGTTACTTTTGAACATCTTTCACACATATTGCAGTTGTATGGGTTCGCATCTGAAAGATTTGTCTACAAATAACCATATCTCCCATACGACTCACTTACGAAAATCACTGCATGTGAAAGAATGTGAAAATTATATTACTGTGATAATAATCCTTCCAGTTAAGATAAATAAAGACAGAAAAACCTGTTTCAAATTTTACGAAGATCGGTCCATTATATATTTTACTTCCTGTAACTCTCACTGAAAATTCTACAATGAACATATGACATTATTCGATAGTCGATTCACAATTATTCTTCCAGTATGAAACACCGACCAATATTCGACCGATATTGTTCAAATTAGTCATATATATTCAAGGCAGTTACAAATAGTATTGTACACAAATTCAACAGAATTGGTTTATATTTAAGAGTCTAAGAAAAGGGGGCTTATACGAAAGCTAGGTTAAATAATGGTCCAGCACAATTTAGTTTTGTTGGCCAGATTTTTTTATCGAAGTAAATATATGTGACGAATTTCAGAAAACTAAATTAAAAATTTGACACACTAATTTTGAGTTCTATCAAAATTGTGGATATTTTATTCTATATCTCTTTTTTATAGATGATGATGTACATAGGGTTATATTATGTCTAAGTCCAATTTTTGATTGTTAAAAAATTCTTCAAAATTTGGATCAATATAATAAGTAAACTGCTTAGGACAACAATAAGTTATGTGGAAAATTTTTATTTAGTTCGGAATATAATTCTGGGCGTGAGAATATTTTCAACAGGCAGACAGACAGACGGACAGTGCTAAATCGGGAATTTCTAATAAACAATTTTGCTAAAAAAATTGAAACTCATTTTATAATAATTTTTCTATCAAAAATTTTTCATATCACAAATTTCTCTCCATTAACATTTTACATGACATACAGGATCACACAATTGAGTTTTTACTTATTTATGATGCTCTACTCTTTATTTTGATTTATAGGTGAAAAGGTGCCTTAAACTTTTAATAAATGGAATCAAGCATGACAAAGTCATAAATGAGTGAGTGATTGAATGAATCAATGAATGGCATGAATGGTGGAAGTAAATAGGCGTTTATGATGTAAACTGATATTGTTGTTGTAGCTACCACATATATTATTATGCCAACAAAACTATTTGTTCAACAAAGTTGCAAATAAAACCACTAAAAATAATAGAAAAATAAAAAATTACAGTTAAAAACTATTTTTATTTATTTTTATTAATTTTAAAATACAAAGTTAAAAAATTCAATTTTTCTGGGAATATTTATAGATGACGTTGTTGTTTTTGTTTTTTATACCCTACATGAACGTAGGTGGTTGGGGTATTATGTGTTTGTGCTGAACACATAATGCCCCAACAAACAAAATCATTTCTGAGTCGATTTAACGATGTCCGACGAAGGTCGTAATTTTTGAGATTTTTCCATCAACTTTAATTATTTTGGTTTAAGGACGAAGTCTATTGAAACTGGTCATGTTCGATTCAATATTTCTAATACCTCCTATACAAAGTCCTAAATATATTGTGATTTTAATGAAATTTGACAAAAATAAATCTTTTACACAGAAAGAAAAACTTGAAGCAAAATCAATGTTGAAAATAGTTGATTTGAAATTGAATAATTTTTTTTATTTAGTTAAATAAAAACTTTTTACGTTTGTGGTAAAATAATACATATTGGAATCTTTTGATAATAATATATAAAATTAAGCAACGATAATGTTCACAAATTACTTTCAAATAGTAAAATTTTAAGAATATTCTCAAGAAACTGTATTTACTCAGAAAAAATATCAGATATACATTTTTTATCTATAAAGCAAATCATAACTGAAAAAGTTGAATTACTTCTATTTTAATTGATTTTACTTTGATTTTGTGTGATTCTGTGTGTATTAAAACTTATTGCTACTCATAGGTCCCATACAGGAGAACTTATAATATCACTTTAAATGGCATAAATCTTATATATTCGTTGGCACTATTATAATAATTATTCATATTTAAGTAAATATAAGCAAAACTCTATGTGCAGAATAATACGATGTTCGGTCCATTATTTCTTCTAGTTCCCATATAGCCCCCCAGAAAAATTCATGTTTTAACTACAAAGTTGCATAATTAAGAATAAATTAGAAAATAATGTTATACGGTGTCCAACATTGTTGTGTAGTATATTACATAGTCGGGCTTGACTGACTTTTTTTGTGCTTCTTGGTATTTTTTTCAGATAATAAAATTGTAAATAAATTGTACTATGATTTTGTTGGTTGTATGTAATTTTCCTCATCATCAATTCGAGTGAAAGTAAGGAAACTACTTAAAGTTTTAGTGGCCACATTTCTACAAATAAATTTCTTTGTTTATAGTTTATTTTCTTAGTTTTTTTTAAATATTATTTTGGTATTTTTATTTAAACGTTCATAAATAAAGCGAACAATAAGTTAATGTTTATTTTTATTTGTTTGCTACACGCACATACATACAAAAATATAAATATGCATGTATGAGTTTGTGTGTTGTTTATAGTAAGGTTTGCTTCTTAAGTCTTTTGTTTTTTGTAATGTGTGTGCAAATAACAATTGCACAGCATTTATTTGTTTAGTTTACTAGTCGCCATCATGTAAGTGGCCAGTTTGTCATTAGTTAGTTTGGTCTTAAGCAAAAATCTTTTTTTCTATTTATTTATTTATAATTACTGTGTTTATTGTTTTTTGAGAAAATATTATATGACGGTATTTTCTTTATAAATAAAGTGATTTATTCAGGAAATAACATAAGGATTTTAATATTATATATTTCTGTTTATTTTGCCTTTTGTTTATTTTGGATTACAGTTTAAACAACAATAATGATAATAATTGTTAATAATTTATTATTAAACAATGATAAAGTATTTGAAGTTGGAAAATAAATAATTAATAAATAGATATGAAAGTAATTAAAATAGTAACAATATATTTGATATAATTCAAATGTAATATTATATAATTTAAATTAAGTTATTTAAAAAAATACGTTACAAAACTACAAAGCGTAGTAAAAGCATAACACAAGATGCAAGTTTTTGTCACGCATTAAACCCCTCATCTCATTGAGAAATTCTACTTAAAAATGTATATACAATAAAGCAGACTGTAAATATTTTTTATAAAATCGACGTTCAAATAAATATAATTTTTTTATTCCCATTGATTTTTTTAACAGCATAATCATCTAAATACAATGGGGAAAGTGTGAAGAAGCCTCTGACGTTTTCACCATTGTTAGGAAGAAGGACAACAACCAACATAGTACGAACATTTTTTAGATTTATGCACTTTAACGGTGTTTTGTCTAACGAATGTTTGTGCCAATTTAATTTTAAAACATTTATGTTAAACCCCATTCCAACAGAACACATATTCAATTTCAATAGGCTTTTTCTCCAAAAAAAAATTAATAGCCAAATAGCGACCTGTTTAGAGCATTCATATCACACAGTGTGTCCAAATTTGTTTAGTAAATCTGTAGCTTTTTTTAATAAAATTTCACATGGTTGGAGCTAAGGTGTCTAAGAGTTGACTAAATTAGACGGTGGGCTTTTTATTACAAAATTCAGAAAAAAATTATAAATTTTTAGACAAAAAGTAACTGGATTTAGACAAAATTCAATTATAACATATTATCGTTAAAAATATCATTAAAAGCAGATTAATAGAAAAAAAGTTCTAAGTTTACATGTGCAAAATCTAATACACGCAAATATAGTATGCCATAAAGGAAGATAATTTTCAGATGTGTGCAAGATAAAATATTTTTTATATAAAAATATAAAATTGGATTGCACTGTGGTCTTTATTTGAACTAGCTCTCAAAAAGGCCTTTCCCAGAATATGGTTTTAAGCTTATGAAACCATTATAGATGAACCAAGTCTATTGCAATTGGGAGCGATTTTTGTTCCAACTGTCTTGAATATATGTTATTAAGCTTATAAGACTTGAAATAAATTTATTGAAATTCGGCACAATTAATTTTTAAACTGTCTCCAATATATGAACCTAAGTTTTTTATGTATGGATCAATTCCATTAAAATTTAGTCATTTATCTATTTTTCTTTTATATATGTTACTTGTTTTATGTATATCGTTTTTCATATAGGAAACTCACACCTATGACATTTACAAATTTGTAGAATATTTCATTGTAGTTTTTATAGAGGATTTACGATCGAATAATTAGATTTCTATGCAAAATATTTCCAACTTATGCAAATGGTTGCAGGTGGTGTAGTGTATTTAATATTCGTTAAAGCCGAATATAACATTGTACATGTTAATATTTTAAATAAGTAGCTGTAATATAAGTTCTGAAAAAGTCAAATTATTTTTCAATGATATTTAAAGATTGAAATTTCGAAAGTGGAAACAATTTAAGTTTTCTAATTTATGGACATGTCCACATTATTATTTAAATATTAATTTCAGTTTTCAAAAAACTAGCAAATAATTCGAAATTTTAAATTATTCATAAATCGTTAACATTAAAAGATATTTCTTTTAATATTTCTTTAAAAATTGTAAATCTTCAAGTTCTGACATTTTAATACTTTAGCTAAAAATCCAATCCTGCTGCAACTTTCAGTCAAATTTAACTTTTTTCATGCATACAGAAAGGCGAACAGGAAGTGATTTTGAATTAATCACAATATTTAAAAGTGTACATAAAGCCATAGCACCATTTTATCACTATGTTACAGACATCGACACGAACGAATATGAAATTAATGAATTTTTTTGGAATTTATCAATAAAAATTTCACATGCGATTAATAAATATGTCCAAAATTCCCTTTCTTTTAGAATTCATAAATTCTTCTAAAGAACCTCTCTAAGTTCAGAGTTCTAATAAAGGTACTCTGCTTTATGTCAGATTTTATATAAATTCAACTAACCGATCATAAATTACACATTTGTAAAATATTGACTTATGCCCCATTATAGACACTAATAACCATTTTCTGAAGACTATAATGTTTTAAAAAAATCTCTTTTATCGCTTAATGAAATTTCTTAGAAATCGGGCTTAGAAATCGTATAAATTTATTTCTATTAATATTTAATTTTTCCTTACTTTAGTGCCATGACTTTTAATCTCTTTTACATTTTTTTCTTAATTTTTCAACCACTAAAATAGTATTTCTGTTCTTATTTTTTTTCTGTTCCTAAAATACTTTACATTTGTTATTATGTATTTAATAGTTAAAATCTATATTAGTTTTAGTACATACACTATTAACAATAGTCTTACAACTATTATTATTATTTTGTTAAACATTTATTAGTTTTGTAGCATTTTTTTGAAGGTCATTTCTTGTTATTGTCTGTGGTTTCAGATTCTTGTTGTTGTTTTTTGTATTGTTCAGACCAATTTGTAATGTAAATAACCAACGGTTATTTAAATAAATAAAAATCATTCAATACTTGTAAAAAAACTTTTTTTCTAATTTTCAATAATATTCAAACAATATAACAACACCCATACACACTAAATAGTAAGAGATAAAGAATGGTTTGTATGAGTGTGTTTAAAAAAAGAACAAGCAAAAATAGAAATAAAAATTTATAAAAATAATAAAATTATATTTACTGCAAATAACTGAATAAAAGTATTGTTATAATAAAAATTAAAAATATTAAAATACGTATATTTAGCTCAGTTTGGCTTTTGTAAGTTTGGAGGATCAATTAAATCATAAGAAATCGTTTTAAAATTTTAAAATTCAACGGGCAAGATTTTGCAAAATTTTGCACAAATTGATGATATTGGAGAAGAATAATTTAACATTTAAACGTTACTGGGAAAGTGACTTCTTTTCAGTGAAATATTATAAGATAAATATTTAAGAGTGTTAAAATTTCCATTAAGATCCCTTGATTATATGTTACAATGTGGACCTATAATCATAAATTTAATGAGGTACATTAGAGATAATTCGAAACACTGCCTAGCAAAAAAAGCCATATATTGGAGCTAAGTACACCTAATTGTAAACTGATATTTGCGTATTATAATGATAATTAAAAAAAAAATAATTGTACAACTTTCTTTTAGAGTTCAGAATCTGAAAGTCGTATTTTCTTCGCCAAAAATTGTTTAGCTTATTAATATATCTAAATATGTGTTTGTGCTCTTCTTATGAAAACTCTAAAAAAATTGTGTCCCACACATATTGATCTTTAATTTAAAACTCATTTTTCTACATTTTAAATGTTATCTAAAAAATTTCACAATGGCTCTTTTATAGATGCTATGGCAAATGGCAGACCAATTATCGTAAAATTTGGAACACAGTTTTATAGTTCCAATTTTTCAAATCATAAGTCTTTATTATACTAAATATTACAAATGTTAGTTTCAGGATCAGTTCGTTTCGGGACTTATATCATTTAATGTAATTTTCGTTTGGATGTCTAGTAAGAAAGATAGTCTGATCAATTATGGAGCGATCTAACTCAAATTTGTTATGTAGACTTGAAGTATTTCTATATGCATATGAGAAATAAATTCCAAAAAATAAGTTTCTGTCAAAGAAATAAAAAAGATGTACTACTGAAAAATAGCATATATAATTTAACTGAAATAAACACAAATTACTTTACTCTAAATGGAATCATTAAAGTCATTTGTCAAAAAAGATTTAAAAATATTTGAGAAGTAATGATCATCAAATTCGAAAAGCTTTGTTTTCAACTAAAATTATTTTTTTTAATCTTTTTTCATTTAGATATCTTTAATTTATATCTTGTTTATTAGCTTTTAATCAAATAAATCAAATTCATCTAGAAAAAGTGTTCAATAGACCAATCTGAAATGTTCTGAAAATATGTATGGTGTAAAAGTCAAAAGCTGTACCTTTATTTTAGAAATAAATTTAGTTAATCTTCATATTATTTAAATGTTATATAAACTTTATTAAATCTTAAATTTTAGCCAAGAAGAGTGTTAGCAAGAAGTTTGTCTGAAATAATAGACTCTTATCATCGAATTCAATTTGTAAATGCTAAAGTATTTGTATTTACTTCATAAGTTTTAATTCAAACAAAAAAAATATTTATTTCATTCAAGTTCAAAAAGTGTACAACAGATAGGACTAAAAGTGTTATAGGAAATAAAAGTGCATAATTCCGCCCTCATTTAAAATGAGATTTAATCAAGTTCTTGCCTAACTTAACTGTGAAGAAATATCTAGAACCTTAATTATTTCGATTTTTCTTTTAAAAAGTAAAAAAGTAAAATTTTGACATTATAATTATGTTTTAACGTTGTTTTTCCAATATGTTAAAGAATATATAGGTTACTACAATTTCGATGATGCCATAACATACATACATATATGTATATTTCATTAATGTTATTTATATTTATATTAAATATACATAAATTTATATGAACAATACCACCTGCATTTTAAGTAGTAATACAATTATTTTTCTTCTTGCATTGTTCTGAATATTAAAAACCAGATTTTTTATATTACAAGTGAAAAAAATCCATACAATTGATTTACTTTTAATCTAAACGCTCTACAAAAAATTAGATAAGACAAGTTGCTCTGGTTATTTTTAATATTTTTTTGGTTGCTGTTTTAGCTGTTAAATATTTTGCAATAAAAACCAACAAAATGAACAAAAAATAAAAAAAATATTTAAACATTTTAGCATTAGACACAATTGATATTTATCAAGGTCGTCCGGCAGGCAAAGCAATTGTAAATAAGACCAAAAAATAAACACAAAAAAATATACATAAAACTTAAAAAAATTACAGAACAGAAAACTTTAAAGCATAAATTAAAGTACAAAGTTAAGTAAATGAAATTTACAAAAAAAAGAATTGTTATAAAAATGGCAACAAAAATTATTTTAAAATAAATAATGTAAATAATGCAAACAATAAAAAAAACTAGTTACAAAAAGGATCTATAAAACATTATTTCTTGCATTAAACCAAAAGCAAAGTTTCTGTCTTAAGTCATTTGTTCTAAGTGAAGCAAATTGTCACTTGGAAACTATCAATGAATTTAGTGTGTTTTTTTAAAGATTCTTAATTTCCTGTTCAAAATTATTTGTTTATTTTTTTGTCTCTAATTTATGTCGTTTATGCTATTTTCGTCAGACATAAATGCTTGAAATAAAATTTAAGCAAAATAATATGCAAATCATATATTTTTGGTAATATTACATATAATTATAATTTTATTATCATTGCTTTTATAGTGTTATGTATTTAAATACAATAATATCCATTTATATGTTAATTTTGCGGTTTGTAAAAAATTAAATTAATTTATGAAATAAATAATTTATGGGCAAAAATATATGAGAAATATTAAAATGAAATATAAACAAGTAAGAATGCTACATTCGGCTATGCCGAATCTTAAATACCCTCCACCACAAATTCGTGTAAAGTTAATACGTTAGGTTCAATAGACACACATATACTCACAAATGTATATAACACAGAAATACTTAATTAGTCATAAAATTAGTTACAATTTAAGCTATAAAATTTTTCTACTAACTGCCTTTTTTCTACCAATTTTCATTGAGCTCTGTTAATTTTTGCGGATGTGAGCAGACAAAGAGATTGACGAAAATCGATTGAGATTTTGACTTGATGCAAGAATATATACATTATGGGGTCTGAAATAATTCATTCTTAGCGTTACACACAGAATGACAAAGTTAATATTCTCTCTCTACCACTTGTACTGTGGAGCGTACAAAAACAAAAAATATGCTTGTTATAAGCTCAAAACTATTTTCCGGGAAGGGGTTTTATATGTAGCTCCCATATAAGTTAGCAAAATAATTGTGTCGACTTTCAGTAGAATTGGTCTTTATTTACTCGGGAAGGGGCGTTATAATGGAGCTATATCATAATATGGACCCACAATACAATAGAATTGGTTCAAATCTAAAAGTATTATAAACTGTAAATCATATTCCGGGAAGGGGCCTTATATGGGAGCTATATCAAAATATGGACCCATTTTAATAAAGTTTACAACATATATTTAAAAAAGCTAGAAAATTAGTTGTGCCAAATTTCAATAGAATTGGTTCAAATTTAAGAGTTTTATAAGCTATAAATCATATTCCGGGAAGAGGCCTTATATGGGAGCTATATCAAAATATGGACCCATGTAAATAAAATTTATAGTATATATTTAAAATAGTTAAACAATTATTTGTGCCAAATTTCAATAGCATTGGTTGCAATTTAAGAGTTTTATGAGCTATAAATCAAATTCCGGGAAGGGGCCTTATATGGGAGCTATATCAAAATATGGACCCATGTAAATAAAATTTATAGTATATATTTAAAATAGTTAAACAATTATTTGTGCCAAATTTCAATAGAATTGGTTGCAATTTAAGAGTTTTATGAGCTATAAATCAAATTCCGGGAAGGGTCCTTATATGGGAGCTATATCAAAATATGGATCCATATTAATAAAATTCACAATATATATTTAAAATAGCTAGGAAATTAGTTGTGCCAAATTTCAAAAGAATTAGTTCAAATTTAAAAGTTTTATAAGCTATAAATCATATTCCGGGAAAGTCCTTATATGGGAGCTATATCAAAATATGGACCCATCTTAATATAATTTATAACATATATTTAAAATAGCTAGGAAATTAGTTGTGCCAAATTTCAAAAGAATTGGTTCAAATTTAAGAGTTTTATGAGCTATAAATCTCATTCCGGGAAGGGGCCTTATATGGGAGCTATATCAAAATACGGACCCATGTGAATAAAATTTATAGTATATATTTAAAATGGTTAAAAAATTATTTGTGCCAAATTTCAATAGAATTGGTTCCAATTTAAGAGTTTTATGAGCTATAAATCAAATTCCGGGAAGGGGCCTTATATGGGAGCTTTATCAAAATATGGATCCATATTAATAAAATTCACAATACATATTTAAAATAGTTGAAACAATAATTGTGCCAAATTTCAAAAGAATTAGTTCAAATTTAAAAGTTTTATAAGCTATAAATCATATTCCGGGAAAGTCCTTATATGGGAGCTATATCAAAATATGGACCCATCTTAATATAATTTATAACATATATTTAAAATAGCTAGGAAATTAGTTGTGCCAAATTTCAAAAGAATTGGTTCAAATTTAAGAGTTTTATGAGCTATAAATCTCATTCCGGGAAGGGGCCTTATATGGGAGCTATATCAAAATACGGACCCATGTGAATAAAATTTATAGTGTATATTTAAAATAGTTAAGCAATTATTTGTGCCAAATTTCAATAGAATTGGTTGCAATTTAAGAGTTTTATGAGCTATAAATCATATTCCGGGAAATGGCGTTATATGGGAGCTATATCAAAATATGGACCAATGTTAATAAAATTTATAACATATATTAAGAATGGTTTAAAAATAAGTTGTGACAAATTTCAGTAAATTATCTTAAAAATTGCGGTCCATATGACACAAAGAGTTTGGGGTGTATCAAAATTTTGCATATTATAGCCTATAACTTTTTTCCGGTTAATCAGATTTTGATAATTTTTGGCACGATGATGAAGCACGTGTAATTGTATGCTAAAATTAATTTTTTGTTTAAGTCCAATTACATTTTTAGAAGAAATTAGAAGAGTTCATTTTTGAATTTTTGAGGTTGTTTCAGATATCGGTCTATAACTTCCTTGCTTATAAACCGATATAGCTGGTTTTAAATAACAAACTGCTTAGGACAATAACAAACAATGTGGCCAAGTTTTATTGAATTCGGTCAATTATTCTAGGCGTGAGAATGTTTCCAACAGACAGACAGACGGACAGACGGACAGACGGACAGACGGACATAGCTAAATCGACTCAGTTTTTGATTTGATGCAATAATATATATACATTGTTGGGTCTGAGATGATTCCTTCTTGGCGTTACATACAGAATGACAAACTTAATATACCCTCACCACTTGTGGTGGTGGAGGGTATAACAACAAATTAAAAGAGTTATAGTCCACAACATTGCTTGTTATATAGCTACCAACAGTTATTGAACGACCCTCGAATAATTTGGTATTCTGTTTTATGCTTAAGAAAGCAGTATACTGTGAGTGTATGCATTTTAGAATAATTTTTCCTAGGACGGGGGTGGTCACACAGTGTTTTCTAGATGAATAATGATTGGGAAATAAATTTGTTACTTCGGAACGAATAATCCGATTTCAATAAAAATATACGAAGTAGAAGGTTCTTTTCAGTAGAGATCAAGTTTTGAGTATGGACTTTTTTAACCTGACGGCGATGGCTTTCATGGTTTAACTCCAATTTTAAACAATTTTTATTGTTATTATAGTTTTTTTAAGCTCAAAACCGTTTTTCTAGAAAGGCCATTATGCAAGTTAGAAAAATAATTGAGCTGAATTTCAACAGAATTGGCCATTATTTACTAGTTTTAAAGGATCAAAAAAAAAAAAAGGCCTCATATGAGAGCTATACCAATATATGAACCGAGAGTGTCCAAATTAAACATATATTAAATACACTCAGAAAAATAATTGTGTCGAAATTCAATAGAACTGATCTTTATTTACCATTTTTATAAGCTCAAACCTTTTTTTCAGAGAAGGGGTCATATATGGGAGCTACAGCAAAATATGGACCAAGATCGTTGATACTCATAATGTACATTAAAAGTACTCAGAGAATTTAAATGGAATTGCGATTTATTTACAAGTTTTTTAAGCTCCGTTTAGGGGCCTGATGTGAGAGCTTTACCAAACTGTGGACCGATATTAATAAAATTAATAACATGTATTAAGGGCAATCAAAAAATTAATTTTGCCAAATTTTAATAGAATTCGTTCATATTTAAGAGTTTTATAAGCTAAAAACCCTGTTTCGGGAAGGGTCGTTATATTGGAGTTAGGTCAAATAAAAACCCCAGAACAATATTCTGATATGCAACCCATATCAGAAACAGATTTTGGGGTGTATCAAAATTTCTAATATTTCCGCCTATTACTCTTGTTCTATTAATCCGATTTAGATGATTTTTTACACCATCATAAAAAACATACAATTTTATTTTATAGTTAAATTTTCGTTTATGTGCATCTATGATTTGTTGAAAAAGTTGAAAAGTTCTTTTTCGGAATTTATTGGTCTATAACTTTTTGCTGATGATCCGATAAATCTATTTAAATAAAAAACTGTTTAGGACAAAAGCAAGTAATTTGAAATGAAAAAAAATTTATCTAATTCGAACAATCATTCTAAGCGTGAGAATGTTTCCTGCAGACAGACAGATGGATATAGCTAAATCTACTCAGATTTTGATTTGATGTAAGGTATAGATATATATACTTTATAGGGTCTCAGATGTACCTTATTGGTGTTACACACGGAATGACGAAGCCAATATACAGTCTTCAACACTAGTAGTGGTGGAGGGTATAAAAACGTTTTTGTTTGAATTTTGAAGCTGTCTCAGATATCCATCTATAATTTTATTGTCACTGAAGTGATAAATTCGACAATGAAATTTGGATAGACAAACCGACAGATGCACTGTCAGATAGACAAACAGAGTAGTTTTTGCCGTAGACAGTATAAAATCTATCTTAGGATATTCTGTAGTTTCGCGAATATACGGACTTGTTTATCTCCATGAATACTTTTGTTTTAATTACTAAAATATGAAATTTCATAAAAAAACAAATTTTAAAACTCAACCGAAAAAACATATTTTTTATTAATTAAATATTTAATCAACAACACAAAAATTTAGAAATAATTTAAAAGCAAATGTTTGAGTAAAATATTCCATATTAACTTATTCATCTTCAACTTTAAAATATAAATCAAAATATAAACTCGATTGTCCAAATGTTCTTAGCAACAATCTATAATTACCCTCTGCCATATACGAGGGCAATTTATCAGGCGACACATAACAATGTTTTACTTCAATTAAGCGTTTTGTAAGTGGAGCCGTAAATGTTTCAAAAAATGGCGCATTTTCCGAACAATCATGTATATCGTCCATAATGAATTTCTTATAAAAATCATTCATTGTTTTTGTTAACGTTTCATTGGCAATTTCTAGGGGCAGTTTTTCGAAATCATTTCCACCGGTTTTACTGCGATACAAAGAGCCCTCAACTATTGTGTTATCATCGACATCTATTTTTATATTAAATGTTCCATCTACAGCGAATACACCACGTGAAACTCGTACAACTTCTAAATCGATTTCACAAACATCAGTATCACCACAACTGGTATGTAATTCCTGCATTTCATAAGTCCATTTTCGATATCCAGTACCATGGTGAATAAGAAGATGTATTAGAATGTGTATAAGGTGGTTTTTCAAATTAATGTCCATTTTCAATCAGTTTTCGCAAAATATTTTTATAATAAAAAGTTTTAGTTCAATATTTATTTTAATCGTATTTAATTTTTACGTTTGGCTATTGTTATGCTTTAGTGCGGAAAACGTTTTGCTGTTTTTTATATGACTGAAATGAGTTTTATTGTTTAGCAAAAAAATGTTATTTGCAACATTGAACAACTTATTAAATACATGAAAATGTATCTGATTTGTATTACATGACAATTTGTGATCAGATATATTAAACCAAACAACAAAATATTGAGGCATTGAAGTTATTCAGGGTCTATCAATACAATAATAGTATGATAATACCGATATCTTAGATATATAAACAACAGATTGGAATAGCTACAAGTGGTATTTACTATAAATTATGGTACGACCTCGTATAATTTGGTGTTGTGATTTGTGTAAAAAAACTTTATTTTATCTAAAGATTAAATGAATGAACTTTAATTTTAAATTAGTTCCATTGATTCAAATTATTATTACACTGTAATTTAATCACCAGTGGTGCAATTTTAAACCTTCCATTAACGATTTTATAGTACCTTCTGTACTTTCTTTGCTCGAATAAATAGTCTCTTCTGTTTAAGATCTACCATATTTTTTGGCACGTTTTTGTGCTCTTCTTTTAAGAAGAGTCCATTGAGAATTTATCGAAAATTCTCTATAAATTGAGAATTTAGCCAAAATTCCCCATAAATTGAGAATTTATGAAAAATTCTCTTTAAAAAGAGAATTTAGCAAAAATTCTCTATAAATTGAGATTTTAGCGAAAGTTTTCTAAAAATTGACAATTTATCAAAAATTCCCCATAAATTAAGAATTTATGGAAAATTCTCTTTAAATAGAGAATTTAGCGAAAATTCTCTATAAATTGAGAATTTATCGAAAATTCTCTATAAATTGAGAATTTATCGAAATTTTTCTATAGATTGCGAATTTATCAATAAATTCCCTATAAATTGAGAATTTATCGAAAATTCTCTATAAATTGAGAATTTATCGAAAATTCCCTATGAATTGAGAATTTACGAAAATTCTCTATAAATTGAGAATTTATCGAAAATTCTCTATAAATTGAGAATTTATCGAAAATTCTCTATAAATTGAGAATTTATCGAAATTTTTCTATAGATTGCGAATTTATCAATAAATTCCCTATAAATTGAGAATTTATCGAAAATTCTCTATAAATTGAGAACTTATGGAAAATTCTTTAAAATTGAGAATTTATGGAAAATTCTCTTTAAATAGAGAATTTAGCGAAAATTGTTTATAAATAGAGAATTTAGCGAAAGTTTTCTAAAAATTGAGAATTTATCGAAAATTCTCTATAAATTGAAAATTTATGGAAAATTCTCTTTATATAGAGAATTTAGCGAAAATACTCTATAAATAGAGAATTTCGCAAAAATTCTGACCATAGCTCCGGGCAGCTTTGAGGATTTTCCTTCTTGTACCACTTAAGAATCTGCTTACCATAGTGACAGGGGCCGAAATATTCCAAATTAAGGATATATTATAGGTCTTACAAATGGAAGCAGCCTTTTTGCATTTATTCCTTGAAATAAATTTTGGTATTTATAGAGCCCATTTTAACAAATGATTGGCTTCTTTTGTCACAACTGTATACTTTTTGCCATACCATGAACTTTGACTGAGTTTGGGTCCTAAACTTTTTTTCCACATTCCGTCGAGCATCAGCAACATGAAGTTTTTATAAATATAAATAAATATAATTTCTCTGTTTTTGGCATCAACATTTTTAGTAGCGTATCTCTTAGGAACTTTTTATAACTTTTATGTTTTTAAACCTGCATTAGCTTTAACTATTCGTATCGAATAGCCCGAATACTTAGATAACAGGGCTGCTTTCCTACCAGATGTGTTGGGAACTCTTTTAAAAATGCTTTCATTTTTTTTTGGCTTTAGAAACATAATGTGGACCATTCGTTCTACGTGAAGCAGATTTTTTTATTAACGAACAAATTCTCCCGGTAGTGTTTAATAATATTGTGAACCCTTGAACTTGACCAACTTTTTGTAGGACCAAGTTGGGGTTTACTCAACTCACTTTTTCTGACATTTAACTTGAAAAGTGACATGATTTACAAACGTAACTTGATCAAAAAAAAAGATCAAATAAAAGTTTTAATTAAAAACGTATGTTAAGAGCTTTTCGAACTCACTTCATAAATTTTAATTTTATGTTCTTTAAAGTGATATTCGGAAGAAGGTTCTGTGTGAATACTATGAACTATAATGGACTGAAGCTCTTAAAATATGGTTCATTGTTTTATAATGCAAGACGTAATTTTGCTAAAAATCGTTTTATTCAAAACTATGATCTGTACTTTGATCATAAACATTCTAGAGATTAGCAGGCGATGGTCGGAGAATGAGTCTGAGCCGAATGGTTTATGACAATTACAAAACAAACATTTACACAAACGATGACTCTTCAAATTAGGAATAATATAGAAATATTAACACAACACCAATATTTTATGAGAACTACTGTCATTTGTGGATCTTCTTCAATTTTTATGAGTAAATTTGGAATAATACATGATTAATTTGCCCTAGATTTTTTAGTAATACATTTATTCGAATGCCTTTTTATTTATTAGATACAAAGTTTCAGAATATTATAAGACTTATTTATTACAAATTTCGTTAAAAACGTTTTACATTGTCATCTATTTTTATTTTTATATTTTTCCGTGAGAATATTTTCATGGGTGTTAAGTGTAATAATCACAATGATTTCAAAGGGCATCGTCCTAGAGTAAAAATAATGTAAAATTTTCATTGTTCACAAGGTGGACAGCCAACCAGCCACACAGACGGACATCGTTAACTCTAAAAATGATTTTGAGTCGAACGATAAATATGGTAGAAGAAGAGTTCTTTTAGTCCTTCACCAACATTACCTATGGTGGTGTAGGGTATAAATAGTTTTTGTTGAATTTTTGACTAGTTTTGGATATATTAAAAAGCTATAAAAGCCAAAAGCCGATCTCGAACTAACAATTTTCTTATATTAAAAAAATAACTTTATCGAAAGATTAAATGAGTGAATTTAAGCTACAGATCACTTCATTCACAATGGGAAAATATTTATTAGAACGAAATTTAAAAAGCAAACGCTTACAACCATCAAAGTACAATTGATTGTAACTTTACGATTTACTTAACTTTTAGGTTTGTTTTAGATTTAATTTTGGACTAGGAAACCTTTTTAAATCAAATAACTAAAAATGTTTCCTGAAAACAACAGTTGAGCTGGTTCTTTTCAAGTAAATCTTGGTCACTAAGAGGTTACACCATTCTATGCGAAAATTATCACTTCGATGTAAAACCGTATAGCAGTTACTTAAAAGTTAGTAATCTACTCAGGTTGGGGACTTCATTTATATAAAGAACCTCTTTGGTATTTCAAGAGCGAGACATTTATTCTAATGATTTTTTTACAATTTGAGCCCAGAAATGCACCGATGATGCAAAATATTAAAAGTGAAAAGCTAAAAGTTTCGAACAGTACTTTTTTTTAAAACTTATTTATTAGAAATTTGTAAAATTGGCTTATAATGTATTTGTACTGAATCTTTAAATACCGATTTTTTATGGAAAACAACATAATGGCAATATTTCATTGATCTTCAACAATTAGCTTTGATGTGAGCTTTTCAAAAGAAGTTTACCGGATTTTTTAGTATAAGACCAACAAATTAAATATATATTAGTGATCTCACTTGAACTGAAAAGTATTTGAATAATTTCAAAAATTTAGATAAATGTCATTAATTATCTCGACAATTAATTAACAGAAATTAAAATAATTTTTTTTAAATAATTTAAATTATTTACAAACATGACAACAACAATAAATACAATAGAATTTCATATATAAAAAATATAAAATTTCAAGTTCAAGTTTAAAGTTCTGTTTAAATAAATTTCACATATTTAAAATGAATATCAAAAAAATATTTCTACTCTTTTTAATTTTTCACAATTTCATCCAAAATTTAAATGCGAAGGTTTGCAATTTATTCCAATTAGGAAAAAAAGCCAATTCTAATCTAAAATAATTTATTTCTTTTCAAATTTCAAGTTAACCTGGACTTATGATTTCACCAATATTGAATTTAAAACAAGTGACGAGGATTTTGTTAATGCTGAATTGGAAATTTTACGCATATCCCGTGGTGTATTTGCCATTAATGGTTATATTGAACTTAAACAGCCCATGGATGAAACTTTTATAGTTGAAGTCAATTTTTATCGTGATAAATTTTGCAAGAGTAACTATGAAATTCTACCATATTCCCTGAAAAACTCAACCGTAACAGTTGCAATGAATCTTTTGTATAAAAAACTGTTAATGGAGAATTTAAAAGAATGTGCCACAGATGCCCCATATTTTAAAGAATTTGTACCACCCTTAACAGAACGTTATGTGATTCTTAACAAATGTCAAATATCTGAGGATAATTTTCCATCCCATGTGAGTGAAGGTTGTTATTTGATCGAAATAAAAGTTTATGGTAAAGTTGATGTTACAATTTCAACGTATACGATTGTGGAGGGGAAATTAGGATTTTAATTAGAAAAAAGTTAGCACATTCGTTCAAATATTTGGCACTTTAGATTTTTCATAACACCCAATTTCCAATAGATTATATTTAGATAATAACAACAAATGTAGTGCAAATAAATACTTTAATAAGGAAGTAAAAATTTATTTTCTTTATTGATTTGTTTTTGGACTTATAGACAGATACTCAACTCATTCGATTATCTTTAAATATAGGATAAGTAATAAGACTAAATAATATTTGGGGTATTAAATGTTTCATTAAGTATACGATACGTTGTTTGTCATTAAGTATACGGTTCGATTTTAGCATGTCCCTCAGTCATGTAACTTTGAAGATATCTAGATAATATTTTTTGCATTTAAAATTATTTAAAGTTTTACTATTTTTAATATTTGGCTTAATAAAAATAAAGATAAGCAGAAGCCAATCGGTCCATAATTTCTCAATAGCTCCGATATAACTCCACCAGAAGGCAGAAAAAAATAATTACGCGAAGGTCATCAAACAATTGTTTGTAAACTTCTTAAATGTTTCAAAGTAAAATTGGTGGGTAGATTGAGGAGCTGAGTAGGATGGCAAACATCTACGTCGGTACATCGGCCCATTGCGTCCCCAGTAAGGACGCCCAACACCCTGCTAAGCTCATTTTTCCTGACACAACACTGATCGAACGTATCTCGACTTGCAAGTCCGTATTAAGTTCTGGAAATCGTAGACTTATTCTAGTTTCTGGTTCATTTATAGAGTGTCCCAGTCTTGGCCAATTTTTTTATTTTCATGAAGCAATTTCCGACCAGCCAGGAGTGAGTGTGTGGTATCCGAGTAAAGCAATTGGTCCTAAGTTGTTTGCCCTGTACGGTGTAAAGGTAACATCATATGGAACATAGATTTCAAAAGGCTGAACACAGAGTTTTGTTTCCAATGCTTGGAACCAAGGACAGAGCCAATTCAAATTTCATACAAATATTTTACTGGCATTGAAAATATTTTGTTGACTCTTTAAATAAGTAAAAATAACTGTATCCGATTTTACGAGGTTTGTATAATGTTCTTGTAGCATATTATGTACAAGGGTATGTACAAAAAAATATAAAATAGTTGTAAAGCTTTCGCAATTAAATACTGTAAATATTGGAAGTTCAGTATGGTGTTTTATTTTATGATCACATGAGAGAAAAATGTCCAGAATATTAGACCAAACCCATGGCCATAATTTGTCACATAACAAATATCGACCAAAAACAATTTAGACAAGGGTAAATAGAAAGTTTAGACTCAACTCTTATGAATCTTAGATCTTAAATTGGTTGACTATTAACTGTAGCGAACGATATAGAATAAGAATCGAATTTGTTTTTGGTAGAGCCTACGCTGGTATAAATTAAAATTGGCGCTTAATTGGATTTTGAAAATTACCTTTTACAATAAGTTGAATAACGAACAAAATTAGTAGACATGAAAAATTATATATATAAAATAATTTATGAAATATACTTTTTCATTTAATATTTTATAACAGTCAAAAACTTTAAAATATTGATACTACTTTTCCCTGAATTATGTGGTCATTTAATACTGATAAAACTCCAATGAGTTGTCGATGGACGCACGGACTTTGTAATTCTCTCAAAAAAAATCTAAAATTATAAAAGTAAATTTTTTACCTAACAATTAACAGACAAATTAATTCTAGTTCTTTAAAAATGTTATCACTCTGCTCTGAGGGGCGGAAGGATTCATATGAAGTTTAACATACAAATTAGCAGGGAATTGTAGTTTTGTAAAACTGAAAATTTGGATCCCATAGGGATCATTTGAAGAGTAATCCAAAAATTGAATTTTTTGGAACTGATATATAGCGTCCAAAATTTTTTGAGGTCTGTAACAAAACAAAATTTTAGATTCGCTAAATTTGATGAGATCTGCATTTGATCTTATGTGGTTTTAAGGCAAAAAAGTAAACATAGATTTAACCTTTAGATCCATTAAATCTATATATAAAAATAATTCTCTGTTTATTTGGGACTAATAAACAACACAACTAATGAACCGAATTTGTTGAAATTATCACAGAATGATTTCAAATGTTTTACAGATAGGATCAGGTAGTAGTTATCCCCACTACAAAGTCAATTGTAGTTACAGAATTTCTAAAGAACTATTGAAGTGGGAGGTATCCTCCCACTGTACCCTTTGCAGCTTCGATAAATTCAGTTACAGAAATTTTCCTTTGAAATAGATATTCGTAAAAAAAATAGATAGAATATGGGGACAAGGCAAAAGTACCAACCATACAAACTAACTAAGCAAGTTTGTCCCCGCCCCCATTTTAATTAAATATTAATTATTTTAAAGTATAAAACTACTTCAGAGTTTCATATTGCTATAAAACGGATTTAATCTTTCAATTTAACCGTATCTCCGTTACATGAAATTTTTATTAATACTCATCGCGATTTATATATATTTTTATACCCTCCACCACCACAATTGGTGAGGGTATATTACGTTTTTCATTCCGATGTATATATATTATTGCATCAAATCAAAAAGTGAGTCAATTTATCTATGTCCGTCAGTCCGTCTATCTGTCTGTTGGAAACATTCTCACGCCTAGAATAATTGTCCGAATTCAACAAAACTTGGCCACATTATTTTTTATTATCCTCAAAATTCCGAAAAAGAACTTTTCTAATTTCTTCTAAAAATGTCTTTTAGTATACAGTTTTTCGTTCTCCATCATCGTGCAAAAGATCATCAAAATCTGATTAACAGGAAAAATTTTATAGGCTATAATATGCAAAATTTTGATACACCCCAAACTCTGTGTGTCATATGGGCCGCAATTTTCAAGATTATTTACAGAAATTTGTCACGTATACTTATTTCGAAACAATAATAAATCCAAAGCAGCCATATTGTTCTGGGATTATTAATTGACTCAGCTCCCATATAAGGCCCTTACCCGGAATATGATTTAAAGCTTATAAAACTCTTAAACTTGAACCAATTCTTTTAAAATTTTCTAACTATTTTAAATATACATTATAAATTTTGTTAACAAGGATCCATATTTTGATATAGCTCCCATATAACGCCCATTCTCGGAATATGATTTACAGCTTATAAAACTTTTAAATTTGAACCAATTCTACTGAAATTTGGCACAATTATTTTTTTTAACTATTTTAAATATTTGTTATAAATTTTATTAACATGGGTCCATATTTTCATATAGCTCCCATATAACGCCACTTCCCGGAAAACGAGTTTGAGCTTACAAAACAATCAAATAAAAACTAATTCCATTGGAACTCGGTACAATGTATTTTTTTACTATTTTTAATGTATATTTTTAATTAGGGCAATTCGATCCATATTTTCATGTAGCTCCCATATCAAAACTCTCGCCGTAAACAGTTTTCAGCTTATAAAACGAGTAAATAAAGATCAATTCTATTGAAATTCGACACAATTATTATATTAATTTGCGCTATATCGTTCCAAATTTTCCTATAGCTCCCTTAAAACGAGATTTCCCGGAAAACGGATTTGAGTTTATAAAGCATTTAAATAAAGATCAATTCCATTAAAATTAAGCACAGTGATTTTTCTAACTATAATCAAAGTATATTATAAATATGTACAATCTTGGTCTGAATTTTGCTGTAGCTCCCATTTCATTTTTATACGCTCCACAATACAAGTGGTGAAGAGAGTATATTTACTATGTCATTCTGTGTACAATGTTAAAAATGAATTATTTCAGACCCCATAATGTATATGTACTCTTGCTTCAAATCAAAATCCGAGTCGATTTTCATCAATCTGTCTGTCTGCTCACATCTACAAAAATCTACATAGCTCAATGAAATCTGGTCTAGTAGAAAAGAGGTAGTTCGGTAGGAAAAAGTTATAGCCAAAATTGTATTTCCGTGTTATATACTTAAAACATTTGTGAGTGTATGAGTATCTATGGAATATATGTATACCTATGGAACCTAACGTATTAACTTCATACGAATTTGTGGTGGAGGGTATTAAAGATTCAGCATAGCCGAATATAGCATTTTTACTTGTTTTAATTTAGAACGGAGTATTTACATGCAGCAAAACGTACCTGGAAAATTCTAGTTATAAATAAAAATTCTTTCAAATCCTGGATCCACTAGAAACATTTACTGCTCTACCACAATTACTAAACAAAGTTACCATGTGAAATTTCATTCAAAAATATACGGAATTATTAAAAATACTTTATTGGACCACTGTGCATCATTCATCATTGAAAAATTATAAAAAATAATATATTTCAGAAATTTAACGAAACAATTTTTAAAATACAAAAAATTAGTTCGCAGATTTATTTAATTAGATTTATATAAAAATTACAACAAATTTACTTGTTTATCTCCATAATGTACTAATAAATATGATAATTGCTTGTAAATGAGTTCAATTATTGACTAACACGATGACAAATATTATACAACAAATAAAATTAAATTTATAAAACAATATAAAATTTCAAGTTCAAGTTCATTTCTATTTCTGCGAAATAACCCCGATCAAAATGTATATCAAAAAATTATTAATTATAATATTTTATCATTCTATCCATAATTTGAGTGCTGAGGTCAGTACCTAAAAAACTAAAGAAGATAAAAGAAATTTTAGTTGTAAATAATTTTATTCTATTTTTTAATTGTAGAAATCTTGGACTTATGATTTCACCAATATTAAATTCATAACAAGTAATGAAAATTTCATGAGTGGTAATTTAGAAATTGTTCGTGTATCACGTGGTGTATTTGGTATTAATGGTTACTTGGAATTTAAACAACCCATTGATGATTCCTATATAGTGGAAGTTATTTTTTATCGTGACAAATTCTGCAAAGAAATTTATGAAATTTTACCATATTCTCTCAGAAACTCCACGGTTACGATTGCAATGAATGAATTGTATAAAAATACTGCAATGGAAAATTTAAAAGAATGTGCCACAAATGCACCATATTTTGATAGATTTGTTGCACCATTTACGGAACGTTATATGGTATTTGAAAAATGTAAATTATCAGAGGAAAATTTCCCATCTTATATGAATGAAGGTTGTTATTTAATCGAAATAAGAATTTCTGGACCAGATGAGGCAAAAATTTTAGCATACACTGTAGTTGAAACAAAAAATCACTTTAGTTAAATTACAAACACCAATGAGAACATTCATTACCATACTTTTTTCTATAAATAAACTAAAAGAAATATAAAATATTTCAATGTTCTTTTTTTATTGATATAAAAATAAGTCAAACTTTATCATACCCTTCACCATGGTGCAGACAAAATGATTGATCAATAGTCTCTTGGAGAATTTTATTTTGTAATTTTGGTGTATATAAGAAAACCTAATTCTATTATTATCATAGTACTCTCAATTGTAAAAAATTTCACCATTTGAGGTAATTTTAAAACTTGGGATTTAAGAGGGCTGTAAGAAATTATAGACCGATCCTTATGCATAACGATCTTAAAAATAATCAGAATGCTATGTTTTGAGATATGTATACATACAAGTCACTTTCAAAAGCTACGATCATTGGCGAACCGATCTTTTGGATACGTCAAAATTACTATACTTTGTATTGAACTTACGTTCGAAGTGTTTTCGAAATATAAAGCTCGGATTTCTAAAGGTGCATTAGTGCATTAGAATAAATTTGGTTAGAAGAATCCAAATGGTTATAATGAGTCCATAATTTCACTTGGCCCTCAAGCAAATTGCCAAAAATAATGCACTTATACACTAATAACAAATAAATATGTTATATTCGGTCAAGTTCGACTGTTAAATACCCTACACCACAACGTTGATTGCAAATAATTGCTACGAAAAATTTATTAACGACCCACGTATAATTTGCTTATGCGTGCAATAGATTATCATGATACTAACATTTATGTGAAATTTATGCATTTTAAAGAAATATGTTCTGTAGGGTTATATGGGAATTAGAAAAACTTATGTAAGGACCCTCGTTTAATTTCTCACAGCTGTTTTGCCTTATATTTTACAATACCCACTCATATGTGCGAATTATTAGTTTCAAAGTAATATCTGGAAGGATGCTTGCGTAGGACCTATAAGAAATAATGGACCAATCCTCGTATAATTTGGCACATCGTTTAATGAGACTTCTTTTTGCAAAATTTAGTTAAACTCGTTTTACATTTAAGAATTTCATGGGCTAAATATCCCATTACGGGGAGACATTTGTATGGGACCTATACGAAATCATAGACCGATCATAACCAATAAAATATCTTAAAAACTGTGACCAGTACTTTACAAACAAATTTTACATGAAAAGCCAGTCGGACGAACATGCCTTAATAGATTTAGAAAGTAATACTTAAAAGTGATGATACATTACAAACATCTGCACAAACGCATAATACCCTCACCACCTATTGTGATGTAGGGTAAAAAACGTTAATTTTGTAACAAATATAATAAAATTTACCATGATTCAGCTTCGTGCAAAAATTATATAAATTTACCCTTCACCACTTAGACGATAGTGGTATTATGCGTTTGTGCATAAGTTTGTAATGGGCAGAAAAAAATTGCCACCATCACTTTTTAGTGTACCATTAGAATCTTATTCACTCTCTGAGCCGATTAACAATGTCCATCCGTCCGGTAGCAGTCATTTGCTCAATTAACGGTTTTACTGGACAAAATGTTACACGAAAATGTAGGACGAATAAGATCTTAGGGGAGAGGGCGAAGTATCGAAGTGAGAGTATAAAGATTTCATATCATATACAAGAACAGTCTTGCTTGACAAAATGTAGCATAGTTAGAAGCAGGTGGGAAGATAACTTCATACAATACTAATATTAATAATTGACTGTATGTAGAGTTACAAATTTATGGTCAGTCTCTTAAAGAATTGCTGTAGTGAGATAAGATTATCCCACTATTCAAAGCAAATATAAAAAAGAATATCTGAAGAACTATTCAGGCGATAATCTTACAATTTAGCAAATATATCAGATAGCTCACATAGAAATCACCTCTCTGAATGGGATTCTCGAAGATATGAGGACATATTAAGTAATAAATTCAAAAATAGGGTTATTTTCCCCACTCCGAAAATCACTTTAAAGTCCATAATGTTAAAATGATATTTTGTATGTTTAAGACTTATATAATTTGAAATGTCGTAGTAATATTATTGTAAGAAATTATAGCCTTCGTGTAACGCACACTGAATTAAATGCCTCCAATGCCATAAATCTCTTACGGAGAAGAGTATTATGAAAATATTTTAAATTAAGTACAATTCATAAAATCATTTCCTATGAAAGTCGATTCATAATTTTCGTCGTGATATAGTGTATTGTATTGCCGGTCATAGCTGACTATTACACTCTTACTTGTTATTTAATAAGATAAATATACAAAAAAATGTATGTGTTTACATCCATAATAAAATAATTCAAATAATAATTATTTGTCAATGAGTTTAATTATGGATTAACATTTTTAAAAATATAAAACAAAACATTAAATGAAATTTATAAAACAATATAAAAATTCAAGTTCAAGTTCATTTCCTGTTACTGCAATTCAAATTTTAGTGAAATCTATATCAAAAAAGTATTCATAATTTACATTTTCTACCATTCCTTTCACTATTTAAATGTCAAGCTTCGTATGTACCCTATACTTCTGCATCCAATCAATATCAATTATAAAGGTCCAATTCCTGTATATTGGCCTTACTAGAATCTTTCACTGTTTCAAATTAAACGGAAAACATTTTAAGAATATTTATGTGATTTTTTTCAATATTTCGTAGTTCAAAAAATTTTAATCACTTCCCAAAAAATGTCTTTACATCTAATTAGAATATAATTGTAAATCAAACGGTATAATTTAAGAACTTAAATTTTTTTCGAAAAAAATAAATAAATTAGATCTCATTATCAGACTTGGTAACCTTTAGAAGTTCGTTCTTAACTTCATTGACCAGCTGAGGTTTGTTTCAACTTAACACAAGTATTAATGTAAAAGTCGGATAAGATCGACTATATAATACTATACCCCACTGCTTAAGCATGCAAAATTATGGATCGACTCTCGTTATATCTGTCTTTATTGTTTGTGCTAATGAAAAATAAAATTATTTTAAATATTTTCTTCGTACTCACATGTTACAGGACTTGAGGTGACTACCGGAAGTAGGAATTATATAAAAGCTTTTAGAAATTATGGACCAATCGAATACAAAATACAAAATGCTTAATAGAACTTTTTATGTAAAAACATTATTTGACAAAAACAAAACAAAAATTCGTTTTGTTTCGGAAGATAAAAATTTACTTTTCTGTCTCCAGGTCTTGAAAATTTTGTGAAAATTCAAATGCAAATAACTCGAAATTAAATAACTTATGACAACATGCTTTTAATTAAGGACCACAAGATGGATAACTTTTAAATTCAATCAGAAGCTAAAATGTTTCTCCTTTTTTAAAAAAGTTAATGTCAGGGATAACCCATTTGACCTCGTGGAGCTTCTGTGGTGTCCAAGCTACGAAGGTCATACTCCTCTGATATTATTGTGTTTAATAATAATAATTCATGTAGCCAATCAAAATTTAAGAATTATTTCCAAAAAAAATCTTTATCAAACTTTATTATTTATGTATATGTCTACCCACTTCGCAGTGACCTACTATTTCCATAAGCTACAATATAATTCTATGATGTATAGGGTACTATATACTTGAGGTTGACTATTTACATTTAGTTATTGTATTGTATTAAATAGCGTTATATGTTAAACTAGTAAGAATATATAGTCGCTCAAGCACGGCTATCTAGTGCCCTACAGCCACATTGATGCTTTAAAATGGTAGTTACGAAAAATTAATAAACCAGCCTCGTATAATTTGATTTTCTGTTTTATTCTTAAATCTACAGTACAATATTGTGACTTTAAAATGTATGAGTTTCAAAAAAAATTTGCTGGGGGTTATATGGTTGCTACAACAAATTATGAACCGACTCTCATATAATTTTGCACATCGACTTTTGTTTATAATTATCTTAATTTGGCCTGTTATAATTACAATACCAACGTATATGTGAGATTTATGCCCTTAAAAATTATATTTCGAAAGGGGTTTATGTGGGACCTATGAGAAATTTTGAACCGACCCTCACGTGCTTTGGCACATTGTAGACTGTTCACAACATTTTCTTGAACAGTCAGCCGGACATTGTTAAACCGTCACAGAAAGTGATTCTGAGTCGAACAGTGGACTTATTAATGAGTGTAACATCATTTTTTTCTGCATGTTACAAACACCTGCACAAACGCATAATATCCCAACCTTAACGGTGATGTAGGGTACAAATAGTTTTAATTTTTTACATTAATGATTTGATCAAAAACTTATATTTATATTTTAAATATCCTTGAAAATTGACTTTGAATTAAATAAATGCATGCAAATAAAATTAGTTGAAAACTATATAAATCGTATAGAAAAATTAATAAAAATTAATATTAAAATAAGAATTTCGAAAAATGCACTTAATTGAAAAACTTAAAATTTTTATATTATTAATTATGTGCTTTTCATGGCAAATAGTTGACAGTAAGGTTTGTTGATAAAAAATAATGGAAAACAAAAAATATATAAATTTATTTTATTTTCTAAATTCCAGAAATCCTGGACCTATGAATTCACCGACATAAAAACTACCACCACCAACGCCGATCTATTTGAAGCTGAATTGGAAATTGTTCGAGTTGCACGTGGTGTTTTTGGTTTTAGCGGTTATGTGAATATAAAAGAGGATCTAGATGATTCGGTTATTGTGGAGGCCAACTTTTATCGTGATAAATATTGTGATGAAGATTATGAAATTCAACCATATTCGGTTAGTAATACATCATTAACCAGTGCCATGAATGATTTCTATAAACCATACGTTATGGATGGCTTGGAAGAATGTGCCACGGATGCACCATTTTTTGAGGAATTTGTGGCACCATTAACAAAACGTTGTTTGGTTATGAATGAATGTAAAATGTCTAATGAGAATTTACCCTCACATATGGATGATGGATGCTATTTGGTATCCATTAATTTATATGCACAAACAGCAGTGGCAACTATTAATGTCTATGCTGTAGTGGAAAAGGAGTTATAATAAATAAAAAAGTAAAAATAGAACATAAAATTTAAATTGAATTTTAAGCATTTCATCCGTTTTTCTGTGACGTGTTCCAATGTGTGCTACTTAGAAATGTAAGATGATGTGCAAATTTTGGTGGAGGGAGGCAAGTTGCAAATAATTTGTAAGCATTTGTGTGAAGTATTTGTAGAAGTCTTAGATAGCATTAGAAAGCTTATTATTTTTATAATTATTATTAATATTATTATTTTATTTTATTTTTTATTATTAATATTATTATTATTAATAATAATAATACTTAATAATAAATTGCCTATTTGCAATAAAATTGGCCAGTATTTAAAAGTTCTATAAGCCTTTCTTGGGGAAGGGGACACATATAAAAACTATAATGAAATATGGACCTATTATTGTTAAATGTGTTACATATTTTAGATTTCAGACAGTTAGGAAAGTAGTTGTGCGGAGTTTTAATACAATTGGTCTATAGTTAAAAATTTTTTAAGTTTAAACTTTATTCCCTGAAAGGATCTTATATAAAAGTAAATTTTTGTGGCAAATTTCCAAAAAATTATCCTGACCGAATTTTGCTAGGAAGGCTTGTTATTGTGAACGAAACTATTGAGAATATTTCCAAAAAGACAGAATATATTGCTCAAAATCTGAGAAACTTTTAACCAGTAAGAATTCATTGTCTTATATATTATAATACGAATTAAAGAATAAGCTGTTCGAAACCCAGGCAACGTATTTTGTATGATATTTAGCCAAATTTGTTGTCATTGTCAGTGGGTTTTCTCAATCAGCATAACGTTATATAAGAGGTTCATATGTCTTTGAAAATAAAAAGGTCCACTTTTATTTCGATTTTCACAAAAAGACCAACTTCAAACCAAAACATTCCTATCGCCTCGACTTTAGTAGGACCGGTAGCCTTTATTTTGTTCTTCCTACACAACATACTTCATTAGATCTGAATTAATTTAAATTAGATTCACAATTAAATAAAACGATTATCAATTTTGAACTTCACTAAAACATGTGTAGATATCTCTGTATGATGTATGAAAGACCGCTACATTTAGTGGTGAATCTAAAATTGACCAATTAAATTTTTGACAAAATATATCAAGTTAGAAGAAAAAATTAAATTGTTTAATGGTTAAATTATATGGGGCAGATAGGATCAGGGGTATAGGTGCAGGTGTCGATTAACCACAGCGCAAGTACGGAGAGAGTTTTATAGTTTAATTCCTATAGCTTCCACAAATGTATATTATTTAGGTCCCAATTAGTTATCAGTTTTTGCAGGATTCAAACAATAAAAATCCATTTAAATTGATCCCATAAATCGCAAAAAAATGCAAAATATCAAATTTAGTAAACAATTTATTTCGGTATGAAAGTCTTTTTAAGTAAAAGGGAGATTCAAAGGTATGAATATTTTTGGCAAAACAAATTAATAATTATATATATATATATATATATATATATATATATATATATATATATATATATATATATATATATATATATATATATATATATATATATATATATATATATATATATATATATATATATATATATATATATATATATATATATATGAACGATTTCAATAAAAATCATACGTGAGTACCATTAACCCTGTTGACATTTATCCTCCTCTAAATCAGTTAAGGATTATCCATGTGAAATTTTATACAAATAAATTCAGTAATTCTCAAGTTATAGAATTATTAAAAAATCATTTTGGTACTCTTAAATCATCGATGGTACTACTATTATTATTCCCATAGAAAACAATAAAAGTACTTTCCATTATTTTCACAAAAATAAAAAAACAGATTTTTCAGACCAGATAATTTTGAAACGCCTTGTTGGTCACTAAAAGCCATTTAGACCCTACTTTAACAATTACCCTCTTTTTTGCTAATATGCTCTTTAATTATAGTGCAAAATTTAATTTCATTCATTGCACAAAAAAAAACAAAAATGTTATATTTTAAGTAATTTTTTTATTACAAATTTTTTTCTGCTGCTGCTGCTGCTGCTGGTGAATGTTGTTTTAATACAAGTTTTTCATTTTAATGTTGGTAATTTTTATTTCTTGTTAATAAAACTAAAACCAAAATGAGGAGAAAAAACAACGATATAACTTTTATATGTTGCTGTTGTTTTTAAATTAAACTATGACCATAAACAAAATCTGATATTGTTATAGTTTTTCCAAAAACAAAACAAAGGCACACCTTTTCATTTACCATGATGACGTTTTTCTTTTTCTTCTTATATGCTACAACAGCACCTTAATAAACATTTTTTTAAATCATATAAAAACAAGTAAGAAGTTATACTCGGCCAAGCCCGACTTTTTAATGCCCTACATCACATTGTTGGTTGTTAATGTTAGTTAACAAAAATTAATGATCAACCCTCGTATAATTATATTTTCTAATTTGTGCTTAAGAGTGGAGTATATTATGGTACTAATGTATATGTAGGTTTTATGTGCATTAAAAGGACAATTTTGTAGGGAATAATACGGGAGCCAGAGAATATTATTGACTGACTCACAAAACCAACATATATGTGAGATTTAAGCTCCTCAAAGTGATATTTTAAAGGGGAGAAAAATAGACCGATCTTCGTATAATTTGGCACATCCTTTTAGAATATAATTAGACTTTATGCTAAATTTCGTGGAATTCCTTTCATAAGCAGGACTTTAAAGATCTTCAAACTCCATTTCGGGAGGAACATTTGTATGTGACCTAAGTGAAATAATGGAACCATCATTACCAATATCAAAAGGCATCGTCATTGACAAAACTAATGATACATGTCAGGTTTTATTAAGATAACTTTAAAATTGCGACCTGCATTTTGTCCACAAGGTTTACATGGACAGCCAGACGGACAAAAAGTGATTTTGAGTCGAACTGTAAACTTAGGAGTAGCAGTAGCAATATTTCTTCTGCGTTACAAACTAAAGCGCAAACACATTATACTTTTTGCTTTAAAGTTGCAAATAAACTGTAAGAAACAGTAATAAAATAAACAACACTGAATTGAAAACAAAACAAAAAATGTTAATATTTTTCTAAAAAACATTAACTGTATAAATAAAAAATTTTTAATAGTTTATATTTTGTCCGTTTAATTAAATTATGGTAGAAATCATAATTAATAAACTCTCTATTTTTGGTAGCCATCATAAGAGCACCTTGACATTAATATGACAAACAAAAGATATAAATTTTCCCTAAATAATTATTTTATTAATATTTAGTTTCTTTTAATGAAAATATTTTTAGTTGTAAATATAAAAAAGAATTTGTAACCATAAACAGTTTATGTGAAGCTAAATTGTTAAAAAAAATTACCTAAAGAAAACAAAAGACTTTAGCAACGAACTTGAATTGTCATAACATATTTTCTTTTTTATACCCTACACCACCATAGATGGTTAGAGTATTTTGCGTTTGGTGTGTTACCACCACTATACTATACCGTTCGACTCAAGATTACTTTCTGAGTCGATTTAACGATGTCCGTTTGTCCGACCGTCTGGCTGTCCATGTAAACCTTGTGAACAAAATGCAGAACGCAGTTTTAGAGATATCTTAGTGAAATTTGGCAGGTATTAGATTTAAGGTTACAAAAGTCCTATATGAAAATTGATTTTAATGAAATTTGATACAAATTAGTTTGGTGATATTCCAAAAAACTATGTGCCAAATTATACGAAGATCGGCCCATTATTCCCATACAACTCACCTTCCCAAAATAATTTTGAAGGGCATTGTATTGTAATAAAAATTGTTCAAGTCAAGATAAATATAAGTTAAAATCGATTTGCGAAATTTTACGACAGTTGGTCTATAATTTCCTCTAACTTCAATGTAATGCCCGCAGAAAAAAATCCGCTTAGAACTTACTAATCCCGCATGAATGTTAGTACCAGTAGTAATATAATATACTCTTAAACATGAATTAAAGAATATATTTATACGAGGGTTGTTTATTAATATTTGGTAGCTAACACATTCAACAATAATATGGTGTAGGTATTAAATAGTCGAGCTTGACCGACTTTTTCTTTGAAAGTTTTTTGTGGGAATTATTTTTATTATTTGTTTTATCTTCTTAATCTTTTTCATTATTAAAAAAATTGTTAGTTTAACGCCTTTAATTTGGCTTTTGAGAAGGTTAAAAAAATATCATTAAATTTAATTTCCTAATTTTAGAAATTAGAAATATTAATTAAATATATAACTTATTGCTACATAAATCTTCATGACTCCATTATGCGGAGAGTAGAAGTGATTTCAGTTAATAAATTGTTTATTACTTCCTTACCCATCGCGAATATTTATATGGAGATAATTTAATACACATTTAATTTTGAATAGTGTGATCATTACGGTCCTCCGTTATGAAGCACTTTATTTGTGAATCATATTTTAGATTATTGGTTCAGAGTATCTGATTTATTGTGTTCATAATTAGAATCAATTTGTTTAATCAATCTGTCATTTTTATTTCAGGATCCCATAACTAGTCCATGAACTGTATTATGGAACATCAAAAAAGGCTTTCACCTGTTGGTGTATAGAAGAAGATTAATCTGTTCATGCAAGATTCTGCTTGATACCTAGATCCAGAGATTTGGACATGAGGTCTCATGAATCACATTTAATAACTAGAGTTGTTGCCTAAAATTAGAGTAAGATTTCATATGTATATAGTACTGCACAAGGTGTAGCTCACAAACCCCCCAATACCAGTTGAGAAATTCTATCATAAGCATCCAACTGGTATTGGTAGTTCTTCACAGCTGCCCTCCAACAAGAGGGCTCGAGCCAATTGTACAAGTCCACCGTCTATTTCATGTAACACTCCATCATACATGCATAATTCGTATACAACCTCCATTTCGAGTATAATAGAGATTTTATCAGTTAACCATGCGAAAATTTAATTGTTTGTACCTTTGACGAACTTGTAATGCAACTATAAACTCTTTTCAGCCACCACGGCTCTCAAAATACCCGAAGTGTATACCGACTGACTTAAAATAACTTTCTGAGTCAATTTAAAAGTCAATCCTTCTGTCCAGCTGGATGTCCATGTTAAACTTTTGAACATAATGCAAGTCGAAATTTTAGTAGGAACAGTTTATAACCTTCCATTGCTTCCATGTAATACACAGTGGGCAAAGTTGAAAAAAATGTTTATTCACTAGATGGATTTGTATGAAATGAAAGTAAACATAAGTGCCAATTTCTTCTTAACTTTAAACAACAACTTGCATCCTATTAGAGCCCTCGACAAGAACTTACACGCATGTCATGACAAAGCATTGAACGTTTAAGCAAAAATCATAAAATTAAATAACACGAGGGTTGTTATAATATTAAGCAGAACCACTTATAACCAAAAAATAGTGTTGAGTATTTCATAGTCGAACTTCACCTACAATAATGTTGCTAATTGTTTTTTTTTTTTTGTTTCTCTACAAAGACATGATATCTCACAAATTCTCACTGCAGTATTTCTTCCAAATTTAAAATTTTAAAAATATTTAAATTTGGACAAATCGACCACACATATTGTCCATGGCCAATACAAATCTCTAACGGAAATAATTTTGTTTTTTTAAGATTTAAATATTTTAAAAACATTTCAAACAAAATAACACTTTGTAAAAATTTGTTAAAAATTCATAAAGATTTTCTTTTTATAAAATCTTGTCTTTGTTGCTGCAATTTTTAGTTGTTTTTCTAGTCATCATTTTAATATTTATTTTTATATTTAAATACAAAGTATCACTCACTTGTGATCAGCTTCTGTTAACATTTTACAAAATCAAAATTAATTAGGCCGGAACGTTATTTTATATTCGATTTAAGTTTTCTTCACATTTATGAACAAGAGTATAATTTTCAAAGAAGAGATATGAATCAGTGTTAATTTCATTTAAACCTTGAAAATAAGTTTTCACAAAATGAAAACAAAAAACAGGTAATAAAAGAAAATTGGAAAATAAAACAATTTATTAGAGTACAAATTAGTTAATTAAAAACTAAAAGATTTTTACTTAAAAATTTTATAGATATATTTTTATTATACATTAACTGTGGCATATATTTATAAACGCATTTAATTGTTGTTCTCATCCAGAAATAAAGTTGTTTTTTTTTATAATTTAACGGTACTTTTTTTAAAGGAAACAAAACCTTTTTCCTTAATCTTGTCTTTTTCGATCAAATGTTATTAGCACTATTTTAGGTAGAATTTTCTATAAATGCAGGCTCAATTTAATTACTAAAAATTAAGTATCATATATTAATGTTTTTTATAAATAAAAGTATTTTTTAAATGACTTATACTAGATGAAGCAACCCGTATCAAATTGTATTTCCCCAAATAAATAAAAAATTAAATCTGTCAGAGACTTCAAAACACGTCGCTCATGAAAACATAAAATGGAAGAAGCCAAATTGTAAACCAATTCTTAAAAAACCAACATAAAAAATGGACAGAGGATTGGAAAAACACTTAAGATGAAAAAATTTTAATTTAAACGGTCCTGAGCTAAACTCACGATTTGAAATCAAACGATGTTCGAATGTCAGAACGTAATTTCGGCTGTGGAAAGAATATCACAGCCTATAAAGAATTGGCGGAAAATGTTCTACTCTCTTTTATGAATGAACAAATGAATGGTTTAATAAACACAGCATATCTCTGTGGGACTGGCAAATAATACCCATATCGAAATCATGGTGGCTTTAACAGAGCTAAAAGTTATAAATAAAGCAAGTTTGGGTGGAGTTTTATTTTGATCTTCTTAAAAAAATGGAATCAGTGCCAGACCATATTTTTGAAGTAATCCATAACTAGGGATCATGCATACATTATTAATAATGCTATTTGAACTAAAAAAATTAAATGCGTTTATAGGAAATGCCATTCAAAAAAAGGGATAAACTCAAATATTAAATATTAACAAGTATGAATGCTAAATTCGGCTATGCCGAATCTTTAAAACCCTGCACCTCAAATGCGTATAAAAAAATACGTTATTTGTCATACATAAAGTTTTCCTAAATACACACTCACAAACGCATAAAATATATAAATGATTTTCTTAAATAAAACAAAATTATCTTAATGAGTCATAAATAAAGGTATAATATTTTTGGTTATACTTTTTTTCTACTGAACCGATTTTGATCATTTTTTTTAGAATGGTAATGTGGTATTAATTTTGCGGTAAAATTTCATTTTAATTTACCGATTTGTCATTGAAATAGTTTTTCTTCAATTTATAGGCAGCTTCAGGTATCGGTCTATATCTTTTTATATACCATATTGATTTTGCTAGTTTTAAATAGGAGACTTCTTAATAACCAATACTTATGCCGATTTCATTGAGCTCTCTCAAATACTGTGGATGTGAGCGTGCCAACAATAGGCAGACGGACAGACAGATAGACAAGTTAACCAATAGACTGACTGACAAAGAGACGGACAAAATTGATTTTTTATTTATGGGGTCTTATATGATTCATTTTTAGCGTTACACGCGAAATGACAAAGTTAATATACCCTTTTCACCACTTGTGTTGGTGAACGGTATAAAAATAAAATTAAATACAAGTTAAGATTTTAATGACGATATTTTAAGTAAAGTCTTAATTGATTCAATAAAAATATTATTTATTTATTTATTTATTTATTTATTTATTTATTTATATTTTCTTCTTTATTTTTTTTTTCTAATTCTTTAAAAAAGTTATGTGCTTTTATAGAAATATGAACCAGTTTATATATCCCGTGAGTAATGGCTTGGGAAGTATTTTTTATAGCCTGTAATTTGAAGAAGAAAGATATTTTAACGATTTTTTAATAAATTTCTTTGATATGAGATTTAAACTTCCTTTTGGTCTTATTAATACTTCCCCATATTTTTTGTTGAAAAGATCAAGTTTAAGCGCTATAGATTTTCTCTTTTTTTCAAAAAGACTATTATTTAATTAATCATCAATAAACGAAATATAATAATATTTTGTATATACACTTATCGTTGATATTTATAAAACTGTAACCGTAAGGAGTGAGTTGATATGTGTGTACATGTTTTCTAGTATCTGTTGGAGTTTTATTAACCAGACATCCTTGAATTCAAGAGCAGGTTGCAAAAGTAAAGTTCATTGGCCTTTTAAACTACCGCTTAAATAAAGTTATAAAACACTATAAAGGCTAAATTGTTCATACACTTTTTTAATGCCAAAAATTTTAAAACAGTTACTTTTAAATCTTTTTTTTTTCATTAAAATCAAATTTTAGAAATTCGAGAAAAATTTTAACAAGATGGAATTTAGTTAAATGTTTAAATTGGAGCAAATATTTCTGATGTAATCTGAAGGTAAATAATTTAAAAGTAGAGCGAACAATGAACTTCATTATTAAAACAAAGGAAAACATTTCAATTTCATTGTAGATTTTTTATTAAGAATATTTTTATATTTTTATATCCTTGTTATATAAATCTTTTGTTTTCGAGAAAAAATTTTAACTTTAAAATAATAAAAATTAAATTTAATGATATTTTAAATAGTTCAATTTTGTTCTATAAGAAACCTTGAGTTATAAATATCACATAAATGATCTAAATATCATTTTTATAATTTAGTGTATTTTATTAAAATAAGAAGCATGAATTTACTGAATTATTGTTTTTGTACTTTAAATGATTTAGATCCATATTAAAATTTATCTGTGACAAATTTATTGGCAAACAGGCTAATGATATATAAAAAACATATAGATAGAGAGTCCAACAAATAACAAATATCAAAGTTAGGACTTATATTAAAGTTCCTGTACAATATAAACATTTGACTTTGTGATGGACGTAGAAACATATTCTCCACTCTCGATATTGAAAACCAGAAAAAAGAGTTTATTCTTTAAGAAAATCTGTTTGAAATCACAGTCACTGCAAGTAGGATCTGGAGAGTTAATAAAGTTCTAAAATTTATACAAGTCGTAACAGTTACCCTACCATGAAGAAATACTCTATTATATTGGGTGTATATACGAAGCTACGCCACCACAAGTAGTGGTAAGGGTATTTAAGTTTGTCATTCTGTTTGTAACGCAAAGAAACAATATTCTAAGATCGCATGAAGCAGATTTAATCTTGCATTAAATCAAAATCTATGTCAATTTAGCTATGCCCGTCTGTCTGTTCATTTGTGTCTCGTTAGCACGGTCATACCCACAATAATTAACCGAGCTCCTTGAGATTTAGCTTAAACATTCCTTATTGTCCTAAAAAGTTTCCTATTTCAAACCAGCAAAATTAGTTAAATAGAAAAAAGTTAAAGACCGATGTCTGAAACAATCACTTACAATTGAAAATTTAAGGTACACTGATATTGCCTTTAATTATAGACTTTAGAAGGGAGGGCACAAGGGAGGCAACAACACATTTTTGTAGATAGAACATGGGAGAGTAGTATTTCAAAAACTGTTAAGAGGAAATTTTTAAAAATGCATATATATATAAACCTTTTGCAGGAAATAAAAAAATTGTATCACATGGATGAAGGTATAATATATCAATATTCTTTTTTTGGATAGAGTATAGTGGAGCGTCATTTTTATCATTTTATATCTCTCTTAATATATATTTATGTGAACGATTATTGAAAAATGCATGAAAAAAATCCAATTTGATCATAATGGAGAATATTTAACATTCGCCATAGCCGAGTATAACATTCCTATTTGCTTTTCTTTTACATTGCACAGTGGGGCAGAATCGATATCGATAAGATTGCAAATTTTGTAAAATTTTACATATAGTTGAGGAGCATTATAACCTCCGTAGTTTAAATTCAATTGATGCTTCATGGGCGGATTTATAGTTTCGCAAATTGGTGATATCCATCTCATTTTTCAAGTTATTTGCATTAGTATTTTGAACTTTCAATTTTTTTCAAGTCTGGAGTCAGTTTATTTAATATATATACATGATTTAGATTATTTAAGTTTAGATAAAACCAAAATAGTTCTTATAATGAAAAAGTTTTAAAATATTAGCTTTATAATTGAAATTGATATTTTTCTAAAAGGAATCTTAAATTTTATATCAATAAAAGTATTAAGAAACTAAGTCCACACCATTTTTTAATCAAAATTTTTAATTTAACCTCTACGTTTAATCTTAAAACGGAATATAGTGTTGGCAGCCTCAAAGTGTTTATAATAGTTTGGTAATGGTTTCTTGAAGACCTTCAAATGCTTTTTGCCTCAAAACCTTCTTTGGGGATTTTCTTTTTTGGTTCAGGAAGATTTGGGAAGAAAACTAAAATGTTTCCTTTTCCCATTTCAATTTCTTAAAAACCAATCCACACTGCCAATTTATAGTGGTGTATTTCTATTACGCAGACAATTTTTCTTACATTCTCAATATTTAAAACCAGCAAAATCGGTTCAACTTATTAAAATATATAGACCGATATCTGAGACAACTTTTAAGTATTTACTTCACACGCATTTGTGGTGAAGATATCGTAGTTTCGGTAAAGCCGAATATATGGAGAAAAGTAAGGCATCGCAGATATGGTAAACTTTAGTTGAAATCATTTTATAATTTTTATCAGAGAAGCCAATTTGAACCGGAATATTAATGTTTTCATAGAACTCCAAATTTAATATATTCGGCAATTGTGATTTGGAGGGTATATGAAGGAGCTTTGTCAAAAACAAAATGCATAATAATGCAATATTTCAAATAAAATTTTATAATTTATTTTTAAAGTGTCTGCTATTTTATTTTAATGGCATTTATAACATTAATAATCCGTTATGCATTTCCTAAATCGCAATTTTATGCAAAATTATACTCTTGAACCTTTTTTCATTTATTTTTTTACTATTTTTTTGTTTTATTAATGACAAAATATTAAATTTTCTATATATTTATGCATAAAATTAATAAATAAATTGATAAACACAAAATGATAATTTAATAAGACTAAATGACAAAAATTAATTAACAAAACAAAAATTTGGTAGTTTTAGCAATTTTTTAAAGTTTTAATTAGAAATATAGAAAAAATGAAACAAAAGAAAGAATTTAATTTAAATAAAAAAAATTATAAAAATAATTTCCCTTGAGCTGAAATTTAAAATTTTAAATAATAAATTGAATTTATTTGAAATAATTTAGTAAAATTGTTGTTTTTAGTGAAAATAGAAGAAAAATATTTTTAAAAAATTTTAACGAAAAAAAGTTTGTTTTCTAAGTCTTTTGTTTTATTACCCATAACTCATTGATTTCAAATTATTTTTTCTATATAATTACATAACTTTTGAGCAGTTATGAATATTTTAATAAATTTAAACGTAGTTATAACTGAAGTTTTTTCCGAATTAATTTCGAGAATTACAGAATCATTTTAAACAAATGTAATTGAGTATTTAGTTAATGACTCTAAAAATATATGCTTCATCATGCTTATAATTTCAGAGATATTCAGTCTTTTCAATATGACCCTTAAAATGTTCTCAGTTCATTGTAAAATTGTAATGAATGATGAAAGAAAAATAAACTCGCAAATAATTTATTAAACTCTAGACCATCGAAGGTGTTATGTGTTTGAGCAGATATTTAAAACATGAAGAAAATGGTGTTTCACCCAACTTTCAGTATTAGAGTCACCTTTTGTTCATATTAGAGTCACCTTCTGAGTTGATTTAGTGATGTCCGTCCGTCTGTCTGGCTGACGGTCGCAATTTTTAACTTGGAATGGTTTTACGGCCATAAAGTCCCTGAATATTAAGCGATTTTAACGAAATTTCGCGGAAGTTTTATGACATTCTAAAACAATGTGCCAAAATATGCATATTCTTTTGGGACCATTTTTTCTCATGGGCCGCAAATAAACCCTTTTCAAATTATATCACTTTTAAAGCCATCTCACGTTTACGTTGGTATTGTGATAATAAAAGGTCAAAAGAAGATAAATATAAGGGTCAGTTCATAATTTTGAGCCTAGTGCAAAGGCCTGCCAAGAGGCCTTAAAAAAATAAGATAACAGAAAACTATGTCTGCATTTAACTTATCCGTTATTTTAGAGTTTAACTGACATTTTTAATGATATTTTCTTGTAAAAGCACTTATATTCGATCGATAACATTATTAATAAATGGTATAAGACCCTGTGTTGTGAATTATCTCAGGAATAAAGTCTGGCATAGATTTTTCTTTTTTTAAGAGTATCGGAATTTCAAACCTGCTTTATTTTTAGCTTTAGCTCGGTAAAATCTATTATATTTTCACTTTAGGTATTATTTGAATAAGTTTTATGGGATATGTAACCCTCTGTAAGTCCAGTCTTTAAGACAACTAGTCCAACAAAGGTATTATTGCTAAAATTTTGTTGGAATACGCAATTTTCGTCCATAAAATAGAGAAGACATTCTTGTGATATTCTTTTTTGTTGAAACAAACAAATTTAAGATTTGCAAACTGCAAAAATTGCCGCTCAAATACTATCGTTGTCGAAATTACATTTTGATATACGAACATCGGTTTGTCTCATATCATGCCAAAAGCACGTCAGGATCGTCCAAATTAAATACTTTTCGTCTGAGAAATAATCGTTTTCCATTCCCCTGCTTATTTCATTTATTTTCGAGCTTTGGCTTACACTTTGCCTTCATTCATTTTATGTTATGATCCTTTTTTGATCGAAATGAAAAGTACAACAAGACTTGTGCGCTTTAAAAAGTACCTTTAAAAAAATTAGCTTTACATTTTGTTGAAAATAACAAGGATAAAAGCATGGAAAAAATTAAACGCATCTATAGGAGAAAACTTCAGTAGAAATTATAATGAAATTTTATTTTATTATAAATAATGAGCTTATTAAAAAAGCGAATTATTAAGTTCATCATATTTTTTACATCAAATTACATTCTACCCATTTCCTCTTTACAATTTGTGAATCTTTATATTCTCTCTATTTTATGAATATTACTCCAATATTTGAGTAAACAATTGATAACTTTACCTAAAAACCAACCTTAATTAGGCTTTCTCTGGACAGATTTAACTCTTTTGCAGAAGAATGATAACAAAAAAAATTATGAAAAAAGTTTTGGAACCACTGAGCATTATCATTAAAAAAAAAGTTAGCCTTATATGTTTTATAAAAAAGACAATATTTCTTTTTTGCTTTAGGAAAAAAATCAATTTGCCCACTTGTTTTAAAAAGGTTTGTTGTCTAAGTCTTTTGTTTTGTTATGATTTTTTGCAAAGAAAAATTTAATCATATATTAAAATAATCTACTTTTATTATCGCAAATAAATAATATTTTAAAATAATTTTCGACGGTCTGAATTTTTGTTTCTTATCAAATTATTGGCATAAACTTTTAAGTTTATTTAATGGCATGTTTTACAAGTAAATACAATTTAGGTCGCAAGGGCGTTGAATTGCTAAAAATGAGTTTTTTTCTTTGATCAGAAATAATAATACAAACTGGTTTTTTGGTCAAAAACAAAAAAAAAATACGATAAATATATAAATATATATTTCCTGAATATAATGAGAATGTTTGAATGTTTCGGTTTCGTTTTTTTTTTTTTATTTTGATTTTTAACAAATAAATTATATATATTGACTGTTTAGAGTTGTAAACCTAGTTATTATAATGAAAGTAATATTTTTCCTCTTTTTTGGGTTTTACAAAAATTTTAAACCTTTCATTTTTGTGATTTTATTTTTAGGCAACACAAAATTCAATTGACCACCCATATGGCTTGATTATAAGACCAATTTCTTAAATTTGGAAAAAAAGAGTGAAATGAATTTATATATTGAAACCATATAAAGGTCCAAATAATGCCGATTTATGACAAAAATATAATAAATACAATTTGATTGTAAAGTTGTTTCGGTTCGTCACCTGTGATTTCTGTAAATATGAATTAAAGCGATCAACTGGTTTTTAAATACCAGTCTTTTGTTATATCTTGAGTGTCAAAATAAGTCTCAAAAAGAAATTGTTGAAAGATTTTTTTGCAATAATTTCCTCTTACCATTTATTACAATTATAGTCAACTTGAAATAACGAAAATGGCATCATGACTTACCTACAAAAAAAGAAATAAATGAAATTTGATATTAATAATGAAATGTTGAATAAAATTTATTGCGAAATTATATTCAAAATATTTCAAAAACTGTCAATACAATAAACTTAATCCCAAATTTTCTTCCAAATCTTCTTATAAAACAAAAAATGCATAAAGTTATTCAAACTTAAGCTTTCTAAAAAAACACCTTAAAATAAATTCCAAATTTCATCGCCCATTTAAGAAATTGATTAATAACATCTCATTACTTGATTAATGACTGTAAATTTTTACAACTACATTGAAATCTACTTAAAAGCCTCCCACAAACTGTCAAAGGATTTAAAATTGTAAATTAATATATTAAAAATTGAATTCCTTTTATCATACTGCAGATGTTAAATGTCCAACAAAAGATAAACTTAAATATTTTATTTCTTTTGCCAAATCTTCTCTTTATGCTCCAACTTGATGGTCTTCTTAAACAAGTAACTCATTTGGTGGTAAAAATTTCTTAAGTAATATTTTTTGGCAAAATTTATTTGTATATCTTGAAATTCAAAAATCACACTTCATAAAATTAGTTGTTTAGCGTAAAAATAAGGTAAATAGTTATTATTCGTATATTGCAAAATTTGAGGTTTGCAATTAAAATATTACATTATTGTTGTTGTTTATTTAAGTTGGAATTGAATTATAGAAACCACAAATGTAAATTTTTCTATATTCCAAATTTTGTCTTATATTTCGTCATCGTGATGTAATCGCGAAAGAAAGTATTTTCTTTAAAACCTTTCTTAAGAGAGCGAAAAAAAAATATTAGTTCACATTCATTTCAAAACTTATATATTCTAGAGCTTCGACTTGCGTTATTCCGATTTGCGACGCCTCGATTTGTGTCACTTTAAAATTACGTCGTTTTGATCCCGATTTACCTCGTTTTGATTTAGATTTGCGTCGCTAAAACTGCTAAATTTTTTACCGCAGCATTATGTATTACTTTTTTTGGCATCACTGATTACACTTACGTCATCTGTACGTTAAGTTTTCAGATTGCGTTTTCCTTTTTTATTTTTATCAAAAATACAACATTTTTTATCTTGTTGTGAACATTTTCCCCCTAAATTAAATTACAGTGCATTTATATAGAAAAAATTGACTTTATTTGCGATGTTTCGATTTGCGTCGCATTTCTCCGGTCCCCATTAACGACGCAATTCGGGTCTCTGGTGTAATGATTTCTTCTGTTTATTCAGAATTAGTTATTCATATAAAAAGCGTTTAAATAGTATATTTAATCTTTATAAAGATTTTTATTAAAGTGTCCACCTATTTGTAAATTTTAGTATCCTTCCGATAAAATATATTCATGGGAGCAACCTGAAACATTGGACCAAATATAACCAGTTTCTATGTTCTTCATCCTTGCCCCAAAATAAAAGTATGCACCAAGTTTAATCAAAATATATCGAAAATGATTATATATGTATACAAAGTTTGCATGGACAGCTAAGCAGACAGACAAATAGACGGACATCTTTAATTCACTTCATTGATCCTGAGTCCAATATACTTATTAGTGGATGGATATTACAAACGACAATTTAAGCTCATAATACCACTAACACTTATGGTGGCATAAGGTATAAAAAAGTCAAAAATGACTTAAAAACTCGCTGTTCGAAACCTAAGCTTTTTTAAAAATTCGTTCGATATTCTTTGTTATTTAAGTCCTTCATGCACTTTATGATATAAAGTAAGTTTGAATAAAATTTAGCATAGTTCTCAGTTCCGATTATAGGCAGCGTTACCGTTGAGATTTCTTTTTAAATCGCACAAAAAGGGGATTTTGGAAAATAAAGTAGCATCTAAAAGGTGATTGGCGAAACAAAGTCGCCATAGGTTTAACTCACCAAATTCACTATTTTTTGAAGAGTTTCAAATTATGAATTTACACTCTTTCCCGTTAAACATTGAAATAATGTTAAATATTAACCAACAATTAGGTTTCTCCTAAACTTATCCCTTTTTCGATTTCCATTGTGATTTCGTAGAAGTATCGCTTGCGAGTTTATAGGATTCTATTGTTTATTAAGAGTGCGCAAAAAGTCACATGGAGTTGAAAAAGTCGCAATTTGCAATTAAAGTTGCACCAACGATAACATTGACAATAGGCAGTTCATCATCTCCTGTTTATTTTTTGTGGTCGCATATTCTTATTTTGGACCTTCATGGATATCGAATTTATATTTCTTAATCAATTAAATATAACAAATGGATGACCAAATTAGTCCTGAATAAAACGAAACATTTTTGTTCTGATTTCTACAAAGAGATCAACCCCACTGGTCAAAAACGTGATCCAAAATAATACATTGCTGTCCCCGTTTCTTTGGTGCAACTCGATTGATGTATTTTTATTTAGTTTAGTTCCAATATAAAGTTTCTTACACTGAAATCTGAAGACAAAGTTCATTCATTGCATTTTAAGATGAAATAAGGCGAACTACGGGAAAGATTTTCAGGTCTCGTTGCTCAGAGGATTTTAGACTAATATCGGTTTTTACTGTTTTTTCAAATACCTTTGTTCTCCTAATATGTATCGAAACTAATAATTTTTATGTTATAAAAATTTGATATATATTTTTATGTAAAATTCAATCAATCGTGCCTACCAACAATTTTGAGTATACCATTCGACACAGAAGCAATTACTGAGTCAAACTAAGTCCCTTCGGTTGACTGCTTGTGATCAAAACAATAAGTAACAGTTTCGAAGATATTCTGAGGAAATTTTAACTGAAGAACAAAGCGAATTGAAATTAGTTATGACAGTTCACTATTTATAAAGATTCCATAGAAATGCCCCGCCCTAGGAAAATCTATTATCACACATACCACTTACACAAAAGTTAGTAATGTATAAGAGATACTATTAAATGTATAAGAGATACTATTTAAAATCAGCAATATAGTGTTTGACCAATTATGATTTTTTTTTAAATATTCATAGTTTCCAGAACTAAAAGAGGTGAGTAGGATACTTTAAGTTTGTCATTCCGTATGTAACGCCATACCATATAAGACGGCATAAAGTATTCTTGAATTATATTTAAAATCAGAATCGATTAAGATTTGTCTATATATGTTTGTCTGCCTATCACTGTATTTGAGATACATTCACAGTCACAATAATAATTTAAATAAAATTTAATAAGATTATTATTTAAAAACAAGAAATTCATTCCAGTTACAAAGAAGTTTTAGACAAATATCTGAGACAACCTAGAAATTCAAAAGAAACAATTTTGGAAATTGTTCAAAAACTAGTTAACTGATTAAAATGAAATCTAACTATCTGTATAAGACATATTAGAATATATGTATACATTAATGTTATAAAAACTTCATACATATATACATTCGGTAGATGGTATTATAGATTCTGCATAGCTGAATAGAGTAATCCTAATCTTATTTTTATACGATTTTATTATAGGGAAACAAGTGGAACAATATTAAAATTGCTTTCATCGGGAAGTTATACTGAACATAAATAACCATTTTGGAAGGACATTTGTATGGAATATCTCTAAAAAAAAGAATGTATGTTTGGAAGTTCTAATATTTCGTGCTATACAATGTTTACAATTTCACAGTCAGCAATCCTGTTAACAAGACAAATCATTAAAGCAACCCAGGAAGTAATTCAGATGATTTAAAGAATCACCAAAGGTATTATTATATGATTGAAATCCAATACTGTATTGATAAATGAAGATAAAATTAAGTTTTTTTTTCAATTTTATAGATTTTATTTCTTGAGAAATTTATTTCAATACATTTCCTGGAATATTTAGTTAATCTAAGCTTTTGCCTTGAATCAAAATAAAAACAAAAAAACTAAAATATTTAGTTAACATTCAATCAAGATATTTGCGATATTTGTCCCCCAGTATAAATATTCATAAAGTACAAAACATTAAACTAATAAAATTTTAATTATTACGATTTTTTTTAATAATTTAAACGATAATTTAAATAGATGCGTGTGTGTGTATCATCAAAGAAAACAGCAAAACAAAGTCAAACTCTTTGTCATAATTTATGTAGTTTTGTAGTAAAGTCTTTGTTTTATATAATTTTTTGTTTAAATATTGAAATAATGTCTAGTGATTAACAACAATACAACAATTACCAAAGTTCACTAGAGCAAAAATGTTAAATAAACATAATGAAACAAACAATTATTAAAATAATTAATTTATTGAAAGTCCACATATATATGTATGTACATGTTAATATATGTGTGTATGCAAACAAAAATAAGAAATATTACAAAAATCACAAATTTCGGTTTGAAATAAAATTTTGTAAAAAATATATAAAATTTTTATGATTCTGTTTAACCATATAACCAGGTCACATGTAGCAGCATAACAAAAACGTGCCAACTAAATGTCACCCTAAACAAAACATCATTTATCATTCTTTATTATTTCATATTTAAAACAAAATCTAAAAAAAACAACAAATATACCGCACAAAAAATGTAAACAATAAAATAAACAAAAATGTAGACACAAGAAGAAGAAGAAGCAGCTGAATTACATTCAAGAAATGAACAAATAAAGTATTACAATAATGAGTGACATCTTTAAAAAGAAGTTGAAAAGGCATACACTCATACATGTAAAATAAGATTTATTTATAAATATGGAAAAATAACGATAATGTTAGATATTTTTATGCCCACGCACTGTAAGGCAAAATGCAACAAATAGATTTGAAAATAAATGATTTAAAAATGAAAATAATTTAAACAAAATGAAAATTATTAAATTAATTTAAAAATTAAATTACTTTAATTAAATTTAACTCTCTCTTTTTTGTTTGCTTTTTATTTTAACATAATTTATGGTTATGGTTTCTACTGTGCCTTGAATATTGGATAAATAAAAAATGACAATATGCTATAGACCATTAATATGTGATGATACCAAAAGAAAACTAAAGAAAAAAAAATATTATAAGTATTAAAATAGACTTCTTCCTCTTCTAATCATAAATATCTATGATGTGTGACATGTTTAACTTTCATAGTTTGTTTCTTAAGTCTTTTGTTTTTGTTTTTTTGTTTCTTTCTCAGTGCAATTATCTACGCTCTAAAGATTTTTTGTTATTTTTGTATATTTTTATGTTTTGTTCCATTGAAACTTTATCGTTATTTATTTTTTAAATTAACATTTTGTTATTTTATGTACCCTACATTCATACACAGCGGTCTCCAAATGAATTTTGGCAAATAATTCTATAACTAAAAGCTAATGAAATTTTTCCTGAATATTTTTAACGTGTTTTTCAGCTGATTTAGAGTAGCAAAAGTTACAATGGGTACTGGGAATTGGGGATGGACATTCAAAGATGTACAACACGGGTAGTGAATTAAAAAATATTGACTTGTAGAAAGTAAAAAAAAATCACACACTACTTGTGTGTGAGTGAAATACGTTCTTAGAGACCAAAAAACTTGTGATAATTTTTAAAATTTGAATAATCAAATTTCTCATATCCATACGGAACCGATTAAAAGCATTATTATCTTGAAATAATAATTTAGTAAAACTGAGACTTTTTCTAAAAAGTATAATTTTTTCTTCATAAAATAATTCTTATCGTAATTGTATTTAAAGGTAACAGAACAGCATTGTTTTCACAATTCTAGTCCAAACAGAGGTTCTTCAGTTATTATTTTATGTGAAATATTTGTTAAACGCAGACGTGAAAATTGCCTAATAAAATATCAAAACTATCAATATCAAACAAATTTAATTAATTAATTTAATATTTAAATTTCATAACGTTTATAGATGATCAGGCCACTTTTCTGTCCAATAAAGAAAAGATTCAAATTGATTTTATGTTCAATAGAAAAACTGTTGGTAAAATTAAAAGTTCCGTAAATAAAGAAAGTACAGACAGGACAAGAATCAACCCGTAGCCAATTGAATTCTTTACAAAAGAAAGACAATACTAATTTTTACTGTGACTTCCAAACACGCTGCTCATATTTTACGAAGATATGAAAACATAAAATGGAAGAAGTGTTAGCCAATGTTCAAAAAACAGTATAAAGGAAATTCGAACGGAAATATATGAAATGGGAAGACAAAAAAATTTATACGGTCCTCATACTCATGTTATTGGCACGATTTGGGATCAAACGTTTTTTGGGTTTAAAAACGTATTATTGACGGTGATTTGGGCAACAGTTTCTGCAGTTCACATATTTAAAAATTGTTTTCTTCAAGAGAAATGAATATCACAATTTAAAACGAATTGGTGGAAGGTATACTTTTCTGTTTAATGGATAAATATTTCATATCCCAGTATGAGGAATACATGAATAGACTGGCTGTCTTGCAGTTCGGACATAAACCAATGCCCAAAACGAAAGCACAATCACTTCAACATGGTTAGAACTTAAAACAAAAAGCAAATGTGGAAGGAAATTGATTCCGATCTTCTTAAAAAATTGGTAGAGTCAATGGCAGACAATATTTTGATGTAATCGATGCCAAAGGATCTTTAACGCATTATTTATATTGCTATAGAGACTGATAGAGAGAAGTACGTTTTGGGAAAATATCATTCAAAATGGTATTTACACTCTAAAATTAAATTAAAAGTAAAATTAAATACAGATAAAGTCTTTTATTAACAATCGATTGAATAAAGTTTTAGTTGATTTAATAAAAATATTATTTGCCCAATAAATATTTTTCTGATTCATTTTGTCTAATTAAAAAATGTGAGTTTATAGGAATACAGACCGATATATGTACAATATAGTTTTTATCATTAATTATATTTTTAATAATACTACAAATTTATAGAAATTATAATCGCAATACATTAAGAATTAACTACCAAAATTCCTAAATCTTTTAAAATTCAATAATTATTTCCAAAATAATATTAGTGTAGCGTATTTCCAAGTCATACCCACCGAATATCGCATAATCCCCCTTCTTTTCTTCTTTCTCATAATTATCATTTGTAATATTAGGAAGAGATTCATTATAATTTATTATTAGATTACAACTCAGACCAGTATCTAATTATTTATTCATTCATAATTTTTTCACATTTTTATATTAAAATGACAAACTAAATTTCTTTTCATTATTTTTTCTTCTTTCTAATACACAAACAAACTGTTAATTATTTATAAAAAAAATTCTACTTTATTGTTAAGAAGCCCCCATAGAAATTCGATATTATTATCTCTCTCTCTCTTTCTTTTAACAACTTTTGTTGAAAGTATAATTCTTTTGTGTTTCTTATGTTTCTAAACAACTTTTAAGTCTTAAGAGATCGTGTTGTAGCAACTTCTTGTCAACCAACCATCACATTTTTTTCAAATGTCGGTGAGATATATAAACATCTAATGTAGCATATATATAAACATATATAAATATGTATATGTTAGTAAATGTCAGGTGTAAATATTTGTATGCCATCAACGTAATAAAAATTATTTTTGTTGAAGTTGATGATGATTTTGATTTAAATAGAAAATGAAATTTAATATGATTTATAACTTTTCTGTATTTAAAATGTAATAAAGTTTTTTGTTCTAAACAGAACAAGAACGGAAATGTAGAAAAAATTTAAAAACAGTTGATCTGAACTTTAAAGTAATTTTAAAATAGATAAATAACCATAATTTGAAAAAAAAAAATAACTTCAACGATGTTTTTTTAAACACAGAGAAGATTTTCTATAGAAATATTCTCGAAAATATAGAGAAGATTTTCTTTAGAAATATTTTCGAAAATACAGAGAAGATTTTCTATAGAAGTATTTTCGAAAATATAGAAAAGATTTTCTATAGAAATATTTTCGAAAATATAGAAAGATTTTCTATAGAAATATTTTTCGAAAATATAGAGAAGATTTTCTATAGAAATATTTTCGAAAATATAGAGAAGATTTTCAATAGAAATATTTTCGAAAATATAGAGAAGATTTTCAATAGAAATATTTTCGAAAATATAGAGAAGATTTTCTATAGAAATATTTTCGAAAATATAGAGAAGATTTTCTATGGAAATATTTTCGAAAATATAGAGAAGAGTTTCTATAGAAATATTTTCGAAAATATAGAGAAGATTATCTATGGAAATATTTTCGAAAATATAGAGAAGATTTTCTATAAAAATATTTTCGAAAATATAGAGAAGATTTTCAATAGAAATATTTTCAAAAATATAGAGAAGATTTTCTATAGAAATATTTTCGAAAATATAGAGAAAATTTTCTATGGAAATATTTTCGAAAATATAGAGAAGATTTTCTGTATAAATATTTTCGAAAATATAGAGAAGATTTTCTATAAAAATATTTTCGAAAATATAGAGAAGATTTTCTATAGAAATATTTTCGAAAATATAGAGAAGATTTTCTACAGAAATATTTTCGAAAATATAGAGATTTTCTATGGAAATATTTTCGAAAATATAGAGAAGATTTTCTGTAAAAATATTTTCGAAAATATAGAGAAGATTTTCAATAGAAATATTTTCGAAAATATAGAGAAGATTTCCTATAGAAATATTTTCGAAAATATAGAGAAGATTTTCTATAGAAATATTTTCGAAAATATAGAGAAGATTTTCTATAGAAATATTCTCGGAAATATAGGGAAGATTTTCTTTAGAAATATTTTCGAAAATATAGAGAAGATTTTCTATAGAAATATTCTCGAAAATATAGAGAATATTTTCCATAGAAATATTTTCGAAAATATAGAGAAGATTTTCTATAGAAATATTTTCGAAAATATAGAGAAGATTTTCTATAGAAATATTCTCGAAAATATAGGGAAGATTTTCTTTAGAAATATTTTCGAAAATATAGAGAAGATTTTCTATAGAAATATTCTCGAAAATATAGAGAAGATCTTCCATAGAAATATTTTCGAAAATATAGAGAAGATTTTCTATAGAAATATTTTCGAAAATATAGAAAAGATTTTCTATAGAAGACTTCTATGAGAAGACTTTACAAGAATCCCTTTCTTTAAATTAAGGAGTGGGATCAAATAATTCTTAACAAATGTTTTTGTTAAAATTTTTAAACAAGATTTCATTTAATTTGTTTAAAAAAATGGATTAATTGTTAATCTGATTAAAAACAGTGACCAAAAATAGTGTTTTCTAAAATTATTATAAAAAGCATTTAAATGTCCAATGTAAAACTATTTTTAATGTTTTTAAACAGTAACGGGCGACTATGGCCGTTGATATAAAATCTGGTCAAGCAGAAGTAATGGTCCACATGATGTTTCTAAAGCCAAAAAATACAGAAAGCTTTTTCAAAGAGAGAACACGTCCGGTAAAAAAGTAGCTCGGTTAGATAAGTGCACGGACTATTTGGTACGAAAAGTTAAAGTTTACAAGTAAGAATGTATAGTCAGTCAAGCCTGACTATCTAATACCCTACACCAAATCTTCGGTTAAAAATGGGGTTTACGAAAAATTAATGAACAACTCTCGTATAATCGAATTTTCTGATTTATTTTTAAATGTGTAGTAAATAATTGTTGCGATTTAAAATGATTTTTTCTAGGGGGTTATATGGGGGCTACAAGAAATTATGAACGGGCGACTATGGCCATCGTATAATTTTGCACAAAATTTTTTGCTTTTATGTATCTTAATTTGACCAATTATTATTACAATACATAAGAAGAATTACTTGTGTCAAATTTCATTTAAATCGCTTTGTATTTAGGCTTTAGTGACTTTAAAACCCCCATTCCGGAAAGAATGGGTATGGTATGGGAGGTACCTGAAGTCTTGGACCGAGCATATCCAATTTCAATAGGCTTAGACCAAAATAATAATATGTACCAGATTTTATCGAGATATTTAAAAAAATGCGACCCATAGACGTTTCACAACCTTTACATGAACAGCTAGCCGGACAGACAGACAGACAAACAGACAGACGGATATCGTTAAATCGACTCAGAAAGTAACTTTGATTAGTATAGTATACTTAAAGGGGTGTAACAGCATTTCTTCTGGATGTTACAAACATCAACATAAAACCCATAATACAACCACTTTCGTTGGTATAGGGTATAAAAAGTGCCTGACAGGAACGCTGCTAAATATTTAAAGACCAAAAACAGAGCACGGAAATTCAACTTGCTACACAATTGATGACAAAACGTATGTACTGGCAAATTTTTCACAAATTTTACCGGGAAAAACATTTTATGTTGCTGATTCTTAAGTGAATTTTGAAAATAAGTTTAGGACCCAAAGTCACTCAAGATTTCCTAAAAAATCTTGATATGACAAGCAACATGCACCTGCTACAAAAGAAGCCAATCATTTGTTACAATTGAGTCTATAAATATCAAAATTTAGATGGGGGAATGTTTTAAAAAATTGCTTATATTCCACTTATTTTTGGCCTGATTTGACATCACGTAACTCTGGTAAACAAGACCTTGCCCGGTACAAGAACAATAATATGGTAAGGGGCAAATCCTACATACTTCCCGGATCTAAGGTTATTAAAAAGATATTGGACTCTTGTCGATGGAGAATTAAAGAACACAAAAATGTATCCGAAAGTGTGGTAGATTTTAAACAGGGATATACTACCTGTTCAAATTAAGTGGAAGGAATATGAAAGGCTTTCGGGAAAAGGTTAAAGATTTCAGTACTACTGATTAAAACAATATCTGTGTAAATTATATTTTTTAGAAATTGTTTAAATCTTGAGAAATTCGGCGATTTGATAAAGTATCTAAAAAAAGAAATTTTCATTGTGTTTTCTCTTAATATTTATAACCAAAAATCGCTGACCAATATCTTGTCAGATATTAATCAATTTGATATTTATTACTGCATCATTTTAGATAAATATATTTTGAAGATAAATATTTTGTAAAATAGAATTGATTGAGATGAAAATAAAAATCATTTCCAAAATATCGAATTTTTAGAGTGACACAACAAAACGTAATTAATCATTTTCTAATCTAAAATTTCAATTTTTATTTAACTTTATTTTTTTAATAAACTATTTTAAGTTTCATAAATAAAAATCAATCATTATTAATGATTCTGTTTAATGTATTTTCCTTTAAGATTTTGAGAAAACTTTCTTTATTGACAGATCGGTCATAGTTTAAATCACCAACAACTTTCGCTTGTATTTAAATAGAAAATAAAGTTAATTTGTGATAAAAAAATATTAGAAAAAATATTTTATTAATAACAAAATACAATAAAAAAGTTCTTTTATTATTAAAATTTTATGCAAATCGTAAATAACAAATAATGGAATTTACTGTGAATGTGCTAAATTTTGACTACTGTTTTAGAGATCTTTCAATAGAAGGAACTATTTTGTTTAATAATGATATTTCTATTAAATTTTTAGTTTGTAAAAAATTAGTAAATACACCAGAGCCCCGACTTGCGCCGGTAATGAGAACCGGAATAAGGCGACGCAAATCGAATAACCTTTTTCCATATAAATGCACTAGAATTTAATTTCTTCTTTATTTCTTAACCAAGAAATTTCTTACTATAGTATCTTGTTCAGATTGGAGTGGTGTGACAGTTTCAGCTTATTGATTTATTTTATCACTGTCTCTGTTACAAATTGTTCTTACTGCTGTAGATGCCTGTCCAAGAGCTCTTCCTATATTAGAAGCTTTTTCTATCTATTGTACATGTTTTATTGCTTCTAATTTTAATTTCAAAATTCTTACGTTTCTTTTATTTTGACTCACGTCCTTAATGTACTTTGAGAAATCACACACAACTTTGTTACCATAACAAAATGGAAATTTCTCTTATTGCACGCAAGTTGAAAACTTAACGTGCAAGTGACGATCAGCGTTATCAATGATGCTAAGAATGACAATCCACAATGCTGTAGTAAAAATTTAACAATTTCTAGTGACGCAAATCGAACTAAAAACGACTCAAATCGAACCGTCGCAAATTGGTATCAAAATGCAGCAAATCAGACCGACGCAATAACGTAAACCGAATTTTTTCAGTTCTTAAAATGCGATGCAAATCGAAATGACAAAAATCGGAACGATGACAGGCGGGGCTCTAGTGTATTCATTTTTACTTAAAATTATTGAAATCATTGATTGAATGAAAGTTTCATTTTCTCATGATGTTTACAATTAGCTGGAGGTCTTTTCGATATACTGTGATTGTCTTAAATTAAACTATTATTGTGTTCTTTTTTATTCACTTTTCATTATTTTCAAATATTTCCAAAAATTATTATTTATGAGCAAAAATAACAGAAAAATTGTAAGTGCTTTATAAAAGCATATAATTTGCTTTATACTCTGTAAAGCATTAAGCTTATGGCATATAATTATGTGAAAAAAACTTAAAGTTTTAATTTGCAAAAATTTAAAAGAAATGCCGACATAAATTCAATTTAAATTAAATTTTGTAAAAACAATTTTTAAATGAAGTTATTTATTATTTTAGCATAATATCTTAATTTTATTTCCTATAAACTGTAAAATAATTTTAATTATTTTAAATGAAAGATTAAAATTGTATAAATAATTATTATTTGCTTTAAATATTTTATTATTTAATCAAATGCTTACTTTAAGTAAGCATTTGTGTGATTTATTTATTTAGGTAGTAAAAAACAAAAGACTTAAGACACATACTTGCATTTATATTAAGTCAATATTAACTTTATCTATTATAGTTTTAGTCGAGTTTTAAATATGTGTACAGTATATATGACTTTTAGGTAATTGACATTGTACACAAATAATGTACTTAAAGTGATATCTTATCAGTTTCCTTACGTTGGTGAAAAAAACCGACTCCTATGGAATTTTATAATATGAAGTATTGAAATTATTTAGAAAATGATTCTTTATAGTTAATTTACAATGATACATATTCCTTTAAGCGCGTTTAATTTCTTTTCTACTTTGTGCTTTATGTTTATTGTTCTCTTCCGAAAGTATAGATGAGGTTCTTTTAATAAGAGTCAAGTTAGAGATACTTTTTTAAATTAAAACAAGTAAGAATGCTATATTCGGCTATGCCGAATCTTAAATACCCTCCACCACAAATTCGTGTAAAGTTAATACGTTAGGTTCCATAGACACACATACACTCACATATGTATATAACACAGAAATACTTAATTAGTCATAAAATTAGTTACAATTTAGGCTACAAAATTTTTCTACTGAACTGCCTTTTTTCTACCAAATTTCATTGAGCTCTGTTAATTTTTGTGGATGTGAGCAGACAAAGAGATTGATGAAAATCGACTGAGATTTTGACTTGATGCAAGAATATATACATTATGGGGTCTGAAATAATTCATTCTTAGCGTTACACACAGAATGACAAAGTTAATATTCTCTCTCTACCACTTGTACTGTGGAGCGTATAAAAACAAAAAATATGCTTGTTATAAGCTCAAAACTATTTTCCGGGAAGGGGTCTTATATGGGAGCTACAGCAAAATTTTGACCAAGATATTTATAATATTTTTGATTATAGTTAGAAAAATATACTTTGATTATAGTTAGAAAAATCATTGTGCTAAATTTTAATGGAATTGATCTTTATTTAAATGTTTTATAAACTCTAATCCGTTTTCCGGAAAATCCCGTTATAAGGGAGCTATAGGAAAATTTGGACCGATACAGGGCAAATTAATATAATATCTTCAGAACAGTTAGCAAAATAATTGTGTCGACTTTCAATAGAATTGGTCTTTATTTACTCGGGAAGGGGCGTTATAATGGAGCTATATCAAAATATGGACTCATGTTAACAAAATTTATAAAACATATTTATATGTTAATAAAATTTAAAACATATTTTTAAAATAGCTAGAAAATTAACTGTGTCAAATTTCAATAGAATTGGTTCAAATCTAAAAGTGTTATAAGCTGTAAATCATATTCCGGGAAGGGGCCTTATATGGGAGCTATATCAAAATATGGACCCATGTTAATAAAGTTAACAACATATATTTAAAATAGCTAGAAAATCAATTGTGCTAAAAATTTCAAAAGAATTGGTTAACATTTAAGAGTTTTATGAGCTATAAATCAAATTCCGGGAAGAGGCCTTATATGGGAGCTATATCAAAATACGGACCCATGTGAATAAAATTTATAGTATATATTTAAAATAGTTAAAAAATTATTTGTGCCAAATTTCAAAAGAATTGGTTCAAATTTAAGAGTTTTTTAAGCTATAAATCATATTTCGGGAAAGGGCCTTATATGGGAGCTATATCAAAATACGGACCCATGTGAATAAAATTTATAGTATATATTTAAAATAGTTAAAACAATAATTGTGCCAAATTTCAAAAGAATTGGTTCAAATTTAAGAGTTTTTTAAGCTATAAATCATATTCCGGGAAAGGGCCTTATATGGGAGCTATATCAAAATACAGACCCATGTGAATAAAATTTATAGTATATATTTAAAATAGTTAAAAAATTATTTGTGCCAAATTTCAAAAGAATTGGTTCAAATTTAAGAGTTTTTTAAGCTATAAATCATATTCCGGGAAAGGGCCTTATATGGGAGCTATATCAAAATACGGACCCATGTGAATAAAATTTATAGTATATATTTAAAATAGTTAAAAAATTATTTGTGCCAAATTTCAAAAGAATTGGTTTCAATTTAAGAGTTTTATGAGCTATAAATCAAATTCCGGGAAGGGGCCTTATATGGGAGCTATATCAAAATATGGATCCATGTTAATAAAATTCACAATATATATTTAAAATAGTTGAAACAATAATTGTGCCAAATTTCAAAAGAATTAGTGCAAACTTAAAAGTTTTATAAGCTATAAATCATATTCCGGGAAAGGCCTTATATGGGAGCTATATCAAAATATGGACCCATGTTAATATAATTTATGAAATATATTTAAAATGGCTAGAAAATTAGTTGTGTCAAATTTCAAAAGAATTGGTTCAAATTTAAGAGTTTTATGAGCTATAAATCACATTCCGGGAAGGGGACTTATATGGGAGCTATATCAAAATACGGACCCATGTGAATAAAATTTATAGTATATATTTAAAACAACTAAAAAATCAATTGTGCTAAATTTCCAAAGAGTTGGTTCAAATTTAAAAGTGTTATAAGCTATAAATCATATTCCGGGAAAGGGCGTTATATGGGAGCTATATCAAAATATGGACCAATGTTAATAAAATTTATAACATATATTAAGAATGGTTTAAAAATTAGTTATGACAAATTTGAGTAAATTATCTTAAAAATTGCGGTCCATATGACACAAAGAGTTTGGGGTGTATCAAAATTTTGCATATTATAGCTTATAACTTTTTTCCGGTTAATCAGATTTTGATAATTTTTGGCACGATGATGAAGCACGTGTAATTGTATGCTAAAATTAATTTTTTGTTTAAGTCCAATTACATTTTTAGAAGAAATTATAAGAGTTCATTTTTGAAATTTTGAGGTTGTTTCAGATATCGGTCTATAACTTCCTTGCTTATAAACTGATATAGCTGGTTTTAAATAGCAAACTGCTTAGGACAATAACAAACAATGTGGCCAAGTTTTATTGAATTCGGTCAATTATTCTAGGCGTGAGAATGTTTCCAACAGACAGACAGACGGACAGACGGACATAGCTAAATCGACTCAGTTTTTGATTTGATGCAATAATATATATACATTGTTGGGTCTGAGATGATTCCTTCTTGGCGTTACATACAGAATGACAAACTTAATATACCCTCAGCACTTGTGGTGGTGGAGGGTATAAAAATTCTTATTTCTGTTGTTAATCTCATTCATGTTATTTTATTTGGAATATTTCTATAAATGCATTTAAAAAATTTCTTCAAAAAATTACAAAGAAGTAAAATATTATAAACTTCTGTTTCCTATATATCAAGTATGTTTTTAATAACAGTATCTCAATTTTACGGCAAAATTTTTTATTTTAATCGAAAATTTTTAAACGGTTAAAAATGTACAAGCGAACATTTCTGTTAGATAAAGAAGAAATCCAAATTAAATTTTTTAATCACCATGTATATTCCAATAGAAAAAATTGTCATAAATTTAAACGTTCCGAAAATATTTTTAAAGAAAGGACAGAATTATGGTGCTTGGAAACCTATAAAAGGAAATGCAATACTTACAAAAAGGAGACGTTAAGACGCAATCCATAACAAATTGATTTCTTCAAAATTTAATAACAAACTAAATCTTCCTGTAACTTCCAAAAATGTTGCTCACATTTAACGAATGGATGAAAATATAACATGGAAGAAATCAAAATGTAAACCAATGCTACGAATTTCTGGAAGATGCTCATTTTTATGGATGAAAAAGTGGATGATTAATTCATATTTAGGCAAAATAATGTTATATTATATATTTTAAAACAGTCTAAATATATCATGGTCTAACAAACACATTTTATCTCTCCAATGGAGAACTTGTATGGATACAATGGCCATGTAGTTTATTGATATAATGCCCAAAATGAAAGTTTAAGAGAGTTGAAAATAATTCCGTTGATCGTATTATAAATAATGCTCTAGAGACTGATAAAATCAAATTAAAAGTAAAGTTTTTAATTAAATATATTTTTAACGAATTTTAGTTGTTTCAATAAAGATGTTATTTTTCCACTAAATATTTTCTAGTTTGTTTTCTTTTTCTAGTTCTTTAAAAAGAGTTATGTACGTTAATAGGAATATGAAGCAGTGCAGTAGAATTCTAAATATAGAATTTCATGAATTAATAACTTTAAGAGTTAATCTGAAGGATTATCGACTTTCTACAAGAGTCTTTAGATTATTCCAAAAATTACTACGAACTTTTCGAACAAATGCTTCGTAGAAAGTTATTTTTGAATGTCGAACGAAGACCCGACTAAAAACTCGTATAAAAATGGGTTTTCATATTTACAAAGCTTTCGTTCGTTTCATTTCATAGATTTACGTTATGGTTCCGGAAGCTCTACCATTTGCTACGAGACCTCGAATTATTCCCATTTTAAAAAGTACTCAATCAGTCTCGACAGGAGCAGGAAACGTATTCTTTTCGAACATGCTTGAAAAATACTTTGGAAATAATTGTGTGAAATTTCACTAAAATATATTTAACGGTTTGAAGTTTGGCAGCAATATTTAAAAGCATGTTGAAATTGCAGCACATAATTACGAAAAAGGTGCATATTTTTATTGAGGGAACCAAGTTTCGGTTAATTTTATTAACACCTTTAAAATTAACCGAAACTTGGTTATGAAAGCTTTTAGTACCATTGGAAAGCTAATTGCTTAAAAAATATAATATAGTTCTTCCTCATGTAGTGTCATGAAAAGATTCCTACTATTTTTTTCCGAATACCCAAAAAGTAAATTGTTTACTTGGTTATTGTAAGGGTTTTGGATACTTACAGATCCTTTTTCATAAAATATAAAACTTTAACGAGTTATTACTTTTTTAGCTGAGATGATGAAACACATAGTTTATGAGTTCTTCCAAATCGATTGGAATATACCTCAAAAATGTCCATGCCAAACAATATTCAGTAGTTCCAAAGGTATAAAGTTATATGAAAAAAAACGTTAGGAACCACTGTGAACTATAGTCAAATGTGTGATCGATATTCATGAAATTAACAATTACGAAAATAATTGAGACAAATATTTAAGAGTTCACTTGCTTAAAATCATATTCCAGGATGGAGGTCTTATATGGGTGTTACAGTAAAAATATTACTGCAAATTTACTGAAACCTTTATCAGATTAAGCCTCTTTATGGCCTTACATGGAAAGTATTATGTGGGCCCTTATGGTTAGGAACAAAATAGATGACCCACCAAGGGTATGTTGATATTTAAATATTCGTCAAAATTTCACTTATGAATTGAAACATAAGAGATTATGTAAATCGCCATTATAAATATATTAACAGTTTCAGAAACACTGAAGTCGAAATATAATTTTAACTTATTGCTGATATATTTAAATTAACACACGCAAAGAAACGTCATTTTGCAATATGTTCGTCGCAAACACTAATAAAGTCGTCAAACATTTATTTTTATTACCAACATGCTAATTGTTGAATTAAATTTATTTTGATAACAATTTCGTTGCTGTAATAGAATTATTTTTATTAAATAAAAACAAACATTGTAGTCGCAATATGTTTGGAAATATGTTTGTCTGATCACAATTTTATTGTTATTAAACAGTCCGCTATAAAAAAATATTGTTATTATCACAAAATATTATTTGCAGTTAAGTGACAACTGAATATGAAATAATATTATCGAAAAAATACATATTTCTATTAATGTCCCCATTACAAGTCAATAAAAATTTAGGCAATTTAAATTAATAAAATTATATGACGGAAACATTCGCGAACAAACAAATTTTTTATTGAATTAACAATATTATTTATGGGAATAAGAAAAATTTTAATGACGATAAAAATAATTTTAGTGATGATAACAATATTTTTAGAGGCGATAACAACAACTATTACTATCAACGCGAAATGACAATGCAAATAAACAAATTTTTTATTGGAACAACAATGAATTAAGTGGCGATAACAATAACTATTGTTATTAATGCAAAATCAAAATGCGCATAAATCAATTTTGAAATTACGGTAACAATATCTAATAAAAATAGTATGTTGCTTCTCGTTTATGGTTACAACAAACATATATTTTCCCTGCGTGCAAGCTTAATATAGATCTTAAAAATTTTGTAAAAAAAAATTAAGCCAGATTTCCCAAATTATTCTTTAATTTTATTTATTCATTTTAAATAAAAATATGATTTTTTCTGTCACTGACGCAACATTTTTTGTGCTCTGAACAAAGTTTTATAAAGAAAAGGGAATTAAGTTCATATGATCGCAAGTCATAGAACTGCCCACAAGCCGTGTCCAAAAGTGGTTAAATAAAAAAATATTTGGATGAAAATCCAACCTGCACAAGGCAAATTAGTCAGGCAAATTTAGCTATTTTCCATTTTTTTCAAATTCAACTGGAAAACATCTCAGCTATAATCATGTGGAATATCATTGAGTTATCTTTAACGAATCAAATATAATAGAATTATTTTAAAAATTGGTTTCAAATATCGATTTCCAAATAATCAGTTATTATTTCCATATTTTAAAGGCCAAATTATACCAAATAAATTTTCTAAGATTTATCCAATTTTTAACAATTTTAATAATTCAGTTTAGATAATAATCTTCTGATGTTATAAATTAACTATAATTATTATTTGTCAACTTAAATTTTAATAACTCCGTTTAGGAACGAATTAAATCAAAATCTTCTACATAACAACCAAATAAAACACCCACAGGAGCAACAATTTAATAACGTCTTTTTCTTTAAATAATATAAAAAAAAACAAAATTTATTTTTATCTTTAAAAATCTCCGTTTTAAAAATTAAAATCTCATTTTTAATAAAAAATAATTAATTGCCAAAAATTTATCTCGTGTACAATAATGAGCGACAGAAAATAATTTAATACATCTTTTTAATCTAAAACAAAAATTTAACCAAAATTATGCATTTTTTGTTTATATAATTTTGTTTCCTAAACAAATTAAGTGCTTATTGCGTCGCATCAATTTTTTGAAGATGACTAACAGATATTGAATATATAACAATTTTTAAACAAAAATTAAAATAAAAAAAATTAAATGAAATTTTTAACGGCATATTTTGTAAATTAATGACATCTGTTAATGTAGACTTTAATCAAAACAACAACAGCAAATAATAGCATAAAGGGGGAAATATGACACACCCACAAATTGTAATAAAAAGTAAAAAATAGATTTAAACAACAACAAACTTCAGTAGGCATTTGCAATGGTGTGAATATGTGTGTGTTTGAGTGCGAGTATGCAAAATAGCGGTCTCTTTTGGTTCATTTAAATCAAAATTATAACTTGTAACACATTCACTTTCAATGGCGTTTACCCAGCAAACAAACGCTAATGAAATGATAAATATATTTTCAAAATATAAAAACAAATATATTTTCCTGAAAAGTAGAATTTTTATTTAAAAAATTAAATTCCAATTGATTTTTTGGATAAAATTTATTCTAGTTCAGTATTCTTCTACATAATCTGTATACACTCCACCAACACAAGTGGTGATGAGGGTATATTAACCTTGTCAATCCATGTGATTTTCCCGGAATAGGCTTTTAAGCTCTTAACACTCCTAAATATGGAAAAATTCTACAGAAATTCTGCACAATTATTAACCAAACTAAATTGAAAATATCTAATCAATTTGACTTATCTCGTCTCATATTTCAGTAGATCTTCCATTAGATTCTTTTGAGTTTTAAGTTTAAAAAGCTTTTCAAATATAAACCAATTCTATTGAAATTCTGCAAAATTATTTCTATAGCTGTGTTGAATATATATCATAAATTTCACAAATATCGGTCCATATTTTGGTATAGCTCCCATATATGGATCCTGGATCCCTGCTATAAGTTTTATAAGGAGAGTTAGACAATTAGTTGTCTAACTCTCTTAAATACTCGTTATCGATTTGACAAATATAACGCTATATTTTGCTATAGCTTTCATTTAAGGCTCTTTCCCGGAAATTGTTGAAATGTGTTACAATATTTTTTTTTTAATTTCCATAGAAATTCAAATATTGTTCTCAATGTTTTCAATATATATAGCACATATATATTTGAGATTTTAAGAATATGTGACCATATTCTACTATAGTTTTATAGAGGCCTTATTTATGATGAACGAATAATATGCTTTCTGAAGCAATATCTTCATCTTATGTCAATAATTGCAGGTGGAGGGTATTGAAGATTCGGCACAGTCGAATTTAGCATTCTTAATTGTTTCTCATGAAAAATTATTTATTCAGTCGTAGAATCGAATCAAGACATACCAACCACAGTTAAACGAAAAAACTACCGATTACATGTTATGATACAATCAAATCATTTCACCAGAGTTTTGATGGAAACTAAATATACGGTCATTTACAATTAATTCACAATACAAGAATTTAAGATTTATTTCTTAACAAAACTACCACGAATTGTCTTCTGGGTTGTCATTGCAACCAAATGTATGTTAATTTATTTATATGTATAATCGTATATAAATATGATTTCTTTATATATTTCATATTATTGTTACATTTACAGGTTTGTGTGATTATTGAAACACGTGTTTGTTGATCCGGTCTAAATTTTTACTTCAACACAAACAAATCTTTGGACAACGACGGACTTACAACACAAATTCATTTATATTTTTATTTTTTATTTTTACACTTTTATTATTAATTTTTTTAAATTTTATTTTATTTTTGCATTTATTTAGTGTTGGCTTTAATTTCTTTTTCCCACATTAAAGTGTTTTAGTTTTTATTATTGTACAATTCAGTTGTATTTATATATTTTGTCTTGTTTTTGTTTTTATTTTCTATACATTTTTTATGATTGTTAAAAGTTTGTGGCAATAAAAAGAGAAAAATTAAAACAAATAAGAATGCTATATTCGGCTATGCCGAATCTTTAATACCCTCTACCACAAGTGCGTGTAAGTAAATACGTTACAAACACACTCACATATGCAATCACAAAAATATATAATATATAAACATTTGCTATATATACAACACCGGAACACGTAATGAGTCATAGAATTATTTATGTCTTTGGCTATAACTTTTTTTCTGCTGAACCGATTTTGATATTATTTGGAGCAATAATTTTTCGGTTTTTAACAAAAAATAGTTGCTGGAACTTAGATATCGGTATATATCTTTTGATATACTGAAATGATTTTGCTAACTTTAAATATAAAACTGCTCGGGACTTTAGCAAATACTTAGACCGAATTTCATTGAGCTCTGTCAATTGTTATGGATGTGAGCGTGCCAGAAACAGACAGATGGACAAAGCTAAATCGACTCAGATTTTGATTTCATGCAAGAATATATATACATTATGGAATATGAGATGTTTTCTTCCAAGCGTTACACATGGAATGACAAAGTTAATATAATCTCTTCATCAAAGAAAATTCATTTTATGTTACAAGAAATTAGACAAACAGTGCAAAACTAACAAAAACAAAATCGAAAAAGCAAACTCTGGGCAAAATAACAAAATAGCTTTGGGTTACAATCGCTTGTAATTTTATGGAGACCAAAGGTGATCAACACCGGGCATTAAATTCAACAAAAAAATGGGAAAAAAAACTATTTTCAAAGTAATAGTTTCAGTATCAGAGTATTAATGGTGGTAGCATTTTGTACATGTTTGATTTCAAATATGTTTATGATTTTAATGCAAGAAAATTTTTGAAAAAAAAAATATTAAATTAAAAAAAACATAGAAAATTATGAACATAAAATTTTGTATATGAATATGAAATTTATTCATTGGCTAATTTTAGGTTATTTTATGTTATAAATTGTTAGTTACCATTACAAATTGTGTGAGAAACTTTTTAGAAATATTTCAAATTCATATTTTTTGGGGCAGCTGTAAGGTGTAGGATTATTTTATTTAGTATTTAAATTAAATGCAAAAACACTTAATTTATCTATCAGGAAATTCAAATAATTTATTGACTTCTGGGGACCATAAATTCTTATAATTTCAAGTAAAATTTTAAAATTTTATAAATCTAAAAGCGGTTGTACATAATTTTAGGATATCGTAAGACTGATTTGTGGCAAGGACATGATCCTTCATGAAATATTAAAATAAATAATGTAATATGTCAGTTATCATGTACAATAAATTTTATCAAAATCGGTATACGCCTACCTACCATATAGCTCATTTGCTGCCAGGTAGTCCTAACTCAAAAAATCAAATTTTCCAGGCTCGTGCTTATAGTCCATCTTGCACTAAAATTTCATCACTTCACTGTTAACAAGAGCATAATATTTCTCCATTAGCTCCCTGGAGTTTTGTGTATTTGCCTCTATTGTTACAATTACCACTTTAATGTTCTTTTACCACTCAATGGTTTGTGACACGATGTCAAATCAAGTGCAAAATATAAGGACACATTTCGAATGGAAGCAACATTATTTGTAAAATTTCTCTGATATAAATTTCGGTATTTATAAAGCTCATTTCCCAAATGTTTGGTAAATTTTCTAGAGCATCAGCAACGAGGAAATGGTGAAAAATCTGTCAGTATTTTTTTTTATAAAACTTGAATTTAATTTCCGTGAATCCAAATTGTTAGCAGCGTTCCTGTCAGGAACTTTTTGATGCTCGTATGTTTTTAACCTGCATTAGCTTAAGCTTTTCGTACCAGCTAACTGGCCGGGTTGCCTTTTGGATGAATGGAGAACTCTTCTGGAAATACCTTCTATTTTTTGGCTTAACAAACATCATGTGCACCATTTCTTCTACTTGAGCCAGTTTTCCTATCAACGGACAACTCTTGCTTAATAATATTGGAAACAGATAGACCTTTGAATGCATGACCAACTTTTGGTCCTACGCTGATTTTAATCAGATTGACATATATTCATTATTTTTGACTGACATATTCTAAAAAGGTATCTTGATCAAATAAATATCGTGAAAAATGAACAAATTTTTTGATGTGTTAAGAATTTTTTGATCTCACTGCAAAATAATAAAAAAAGTCTACATAGCAATAAATTTCAATTTTATATCCTCTACTAAATTTCTGACTCGACATGGAAAACTGGTTTTCATTTCTTTCATATTGAATCAGATTTCCTTTTTAACTAAAAAAGTATTTGAAGTAAAAAATAATTTCAATATTTTATAAAATGTTTGAATCTTTGAAATACATTCAAATTCTTATATCAAAAAAAAGTACTTCTGAAAATTTTCACAAATGACATTTCACATTTTATAGTTTTCGTCTAAACGTGTTTACATTGAAAATTTTCAAATTATCAATTAAAAATTCTTTTTTAAATTTTTTTACCCTGTAATTTTTTATTATATTTATGAATAATTTAAGCACATTTATTATTTTATATCATCTATAAAATCCAAAAATAATATATTTTTATTAGAACCAGTTGCCGCTAAAATTTTTTTAATTAAATTTTTTTTTTAGATTTGGAATTCATAATTTATTGTTCATGTGTGTGTGTGTATGTGTGAATTTAAAGAAAATTAAATTTATAAATTTTAACATGACTTTAAACAAACATTTGCTTTTAAGCAATTTAAAATATCGAAAATTAATAAGTCACAAATATATATAGAAAAATCACCAAAAATTATAATTATTTCACAATCGTTTTATTGTGCTGTCGATGGAATTGAGAAAAAAACTATTAAAAATACAATAATTTTTTTTATAAAATTAAAATAAAAATTCTATTCAAGTTGAAGAATATTAAAAAAATATTTATCAACATAAAGAATGTGATTTATAGGCTTAGGAGTGTGATTTATACACTATTTTTTTAATTTTCAGATGCTGAACATAATTTCAGTAATATTTTCAAAATAACTAATAATTTTGCAAGTCCACGTGATTTTTCAAACATCTGTATGATGCAAAAATTTAAACTAGATTAATCAAGTATTTCTGGCTCTTCTTGCTTTCATCATAAACTTTAAATTCAAAATTATGTGTTTCAAAACACCTACACTGATCCATATTCCTATAAACTTATTTCATTATTTTTTCTATTTTTGTTTTATTTTTATTGTTCTCATCCAAAAGTAAAGTTAAAGTTTATTAATGACAAACGTCTTAACGGCACTTTTTTAGTATAAAAATAAAAATATTTTCTTTGTTTGGTTTCCTTAATTAATGTTCTTGCTTCTATTTTAAGTGAAATATTTCTATAAATGCAGACATAAAACGTGATTTAAAAAAATTAATGTCAATATCTTAATTCTATAGAAGAATTTTTATAATTCAATCAATAATTCCATAACAAACTTTTCTGCACGATGAAAAAATAAATGAAAATTAAGTTTTTTCATGAACCAGAAGACTCCAATAGATAAATTAGTCATAAAATTAAACGTTCAGGAATTATGATGCGTAATTCCTTTAAGAAAGGGCAGAAGTGTTGGAAACCTAAGAAAGTTAACAAAAAGTCAAATTAATTTCATGGAGTAAGAAGCAGACCGTAGTAAATTGAATTGTACACAAACTAATTCTTCCTGTGACATCCAAACACATTGCATTTTACGAAGAAATAAAAAAACATTAAAAAGATAAAGCGCAAATATCTCTCACATCAGCAGTTGCCAAATCAATCAGTGATTGTAATAAGCCGCTTCCAAAGAAGCTCATTAGTAATGCTTTAAACACAGGGCAGTGACAAAGAACATGAATAATAGTTTCCTCTTCATTCTTGATGAATGTACCCTGAAGTGACAATTTCCGGATACTGCAGCAACTGCGTCTCTTAAGAGTGTTTTCGAAATATTGAGTATGAATGATGTTTTACCCTAATTAATAAACATAATAACATCCTGGTGATGAAACACGACGGTTTGTTTATCCATTACAGTTGCTCCTTAGTATAAAGTTCTTCTCCTTCTCGTCTCCCACAATTGGTGAGTGGTAGGCCGTACAAACGAGCAGTGTAACCATCCGTGAGCATTAGCTATCAAGTAGTCCTGATCTGTCCCATGTCCTTGCACTCAGACCAGTGCAATGTTCGCATGATTTGCCATCGTCATTCCCTCATATCATTGAATGACTTTCTCAAAGCTAAAAATAAAAACAAAGCAAGTTTGGGTGGAAATTGATTCCGATCTTCTTAAAAAAATAATGGAATCATGGACCAGATCATATTTTTCTGCAAATCCACAACAAAGGATCATCCACCCTTTTACAAAAAATTCTTAAGTGCATTTATAAAAAAATGCCTTAAAAATGGCAGTAAAACTCCAAAATTTAATTAAAAACCAAAATGTAAAACAAAATGATTTTTATAGTTAACAAAATTCTTAATGAAATTTTAGTTGATTAAATAATTTTTTTCCACTAAATATTTTCTTGTTAAATTTGTTCTAAATATTTCAAAAAAGTTATGTGCGTTTATAAAAATACGCAACACTGTATATTTATTTAAAATCCGATTTTGTTTTGTTTACTTTTTTAGAATTTTAGTTTCTTAATTAAAATTTATTAATTGTTTTCTTTGTTTTTAATATTTCTTTTCCAAAACAAAGTTTTTAAATTGAATCGTGAAATTATAAAAATTTTAAATTTCTTAATTAGTTCTTAATAGGTGATTTAAAAAACAAGCTTTGTTATACCCATCACCACCATAAATGGTGATCAGGGTGTATGAACTTTATCATTCCATGGGTAACACTAGAAGTCATCATTTAAGACGCCTTAAAATATATATATTTTTAAATCACATCAATATCTGAGTCGATTTAGCTATATCCGTCTGTCTGTTGGAAACATTTTCACGTCTATAATAATTGTCTGAGTATTTGTCGTTAACACGCGCAGCTTCTTATCTAAAACTAGCTTTATTAGTTAATTGACTAAAAAGTTATAGACCGATATCTGAGAAAATCTCAAAATAATAATAGGAAAAAGAACATTTCTATTTTATATAAAAAAAGGACGAAAAAAGGTCGCAATTTTGAAGATAATACGAAATATATATTTATTTTAATATATATAATATTCAAGTGGAACAATCATTATCGGATCTAGTCATTATCTGATTTAGTTCCCATAAAACCCCTTTCCTCAAATATGGTTCTAAAACTCTTCAATATGAACAAATTCTATTGAAAATTCGTATAATCTATTTTCTAAGTGTCTTGAATATATGTTATTAATATGACCAATCTCGGTCCACATTTTGCTATAGCTCCCTTATAAGACCTTCCCGGATTATAGGTTTGAGCTTAAACAAATCTTAAATAAAGCAAAATTGTATTTAAAGTCCTCATAATTATTTTTCTTACTATTCTCAATACGTAATAATTTTGCCAATATTGGTCTATATTTTGCTTAAGCTCCCGTGTAAGACCCCTTACCGGAAAACAGTTTTGACCATATATAACTAAAATATAGACCCCATTCCTTTTGAAATTCGGCTCATTTATTTTGTTAACTGTCGTAAATAAAGGTTCAATTTGATTAATATCGGCTCATACTTTGCTATTACTTCCATATAAGCCCCTACCCGGAAAACAGCTTTGATCCTATAAAACTCTTAAATAAAGCCCAATTCTATTGAAATAAAAAATGTATATTTTTAATTTGGCTAATCTTGGACCATATTTTGCTATAACTCTCATTGAAGAATCCTACACCGAAAAAATTTTATATATTAATCTGTCTTTTATATATAAATGTCAATTATGAAGCCATATTTGGTTATTAACTTCTTATAATCCCACTTTCTGGAATTTTTTTATTCTTAAAAGATTTTTAAATGTGAGTCAATTCTATCGAAATTCAGACAATTATCTTAATGTTTTCCATATATGTAACCAATTTTATGGATCTGCAATTCATGCTAATTTTTTCATAATATTATTGCTGGAGAGTATTTAAGATTCGGCACAGCCGAATAAAGCATTCTTACTTGTTTCATAAAACAAATAGTCGAAATTATTATAATTATAATAATTTTAAATATTTTTTATGTCAGCAAATAAATTACAAATTTGATTAATTAATTATTGTTTTAAATTTATTTGAAGTTTAAAAACTGAACAATAAATTTATTTAAATTAGATTTTTGTTTTAAAATTAAGTGAACGAAATATGAGCTGGTTTATCTTGTTTCAGAATTATATTTGAACTCGGAAGAAAGTAGATTTCAAAAAATAAAATCAAATAATTTTGATTGTGGTTTCCGAAAACAAAATCTATGAAATTTATTCTAGTTTTATTTTAGTTTTTATCAATATTTCCCGTTTTACTGTGTGCACGCAGAGAAAAAGTATGTTTGCGGTAATAATAAACGAGAAGCAAAACATACTATAAACTAACAATACAATAAGTATTGTTTTAACCACTTAAAATATTGTTATTCCAATGAAAATATTGTTATTATATTTAAAAGTTTGTTTATTCGCATTGCGGTTTCGTATTAGCAACAATAGTTATTGTTCTCGCCACCAAAATAATTGTTATTGCAATAAAAATATTGTTATTCGAATGAAAAATATTGTTAGTTCAATGAAAATATTTTTTGTTTGCATTATTTTGTTATTGAAAAATATTTTCGTATAAAATGTTTTTGTCATGTAATTTTATTTATTTTAATTTCTTAATTTTTTATTTACAAAAAAAGGAAAATATTAATTCTAATATGTTTTATTTTCCATGTTAACAAAAATTGTAAAAAAAATTATTTGTTTCTATTTAGTTGTCAGTAAGACGAAAATAATATTTTGTCCTAATAGCAATAATAATAGTTTTTTATATAAAGGCTGATTAATAACAATAAAATTGCGATCGGTCAAAAATTTTCCAAACATATTGCGACAACAATATTTATTATTTAACCAAAATAATTTTATTAGAGCAACTAAATCGTATCAAAATAAAATAAATTCAACAATTAACACGTTGGCGATAATAATATTTTGTTTGCCACGAATATATAAATGTTTGCGACGAACATATTAAGTGACGTATCTCTGCATGTAGATTTTAAAAAATCTCCAAAATTCCATTTGGTATTTAATTGAAAAAATTCCACGTGTATAGTCCTCACAATTCTCCTCAAAAAATAAAAAAAAATATTAAGACTCTTTTAAACAAGTAAGAATGCCGGGAGGGCGCATTAAATGGAATTGTAACTAAATAAGGCCCGATAATTGTGAGATTAGTTAAGTATATTGAAGACTTCTCAAAAAAAATAACTATACCAAATTTCAATATATTAAGGTTTGCAAAACCGTTTACAGTGAAGGAGCTTTATAGGAGAGTTAGGTCAAATAATGAACACAACAGAATCCATTTTTTATTATTTCATAATTAATGTATGTTGCAAATTTCAAAAAATTATCATTAAAATTGCCACCTACAGGACACACTAATTTTGAGTTTTATAAAAATTGCTAATATTTTACACTAAAACCTTCTTCAAATTGATCTGATCTTGGCGATCTTTGGTGCAATAATATACCTTTATTTTATGGATAAATTTTGTTAAAACCAATTAGTTTTTTATATAAATTTTCGAAAAGTTTTTATTCATAATCGGTCTATAACATTTTTTCTAGTTAACCGATATTACCAGTTTTAAACAGAAATTACTAAACCAAATATTTAAATCAAATTTTGTTAAAATTTATTATTTTGAACAAAATAATGTGTCCTGCAGACGGCCAAAAAGCCATTTAAATAAAGTTCTAAAGATATTATAGAAAGATGTTTAACGCCATCAAGTTATTTTACCTACAGCAATGATTGGAATACTTTAAAATTTACCAATGGGTTCAGAATCACTTTCTTTGACGATTTAAAGTTGTTCGTCCTTTCGTCTGTCTTCTGGGTGTCTCTGTAAATGTTTTGAACACACTACAAGTCAAAAAAAAACTCATTATATGAGGCTGTTTTAATTATTTTCGGAATAAATAATCTTGTATTGGTCCAAATACACTTGCCTCTTCAAAAAATAATCCATAAAAGTGCATTAATATGAATGTGATGTTTAAGATTTATACAACTAGAAAACACCATACCAAATTTTACGATGATCGACCCAATAATAAACATGAAAATTATGAAAATATTTGAAATAAACGTATTTTATCAAAGATCAAATCAAAAAATCTAATTCGAGGGTCGGTTCAGAAATCTTTATATCTTACTTCATGGTGAGAGTATTACATAGTCCGTCTTAACCGACTTTTCACTTTGAAGTTTTTTGGGTTGACTTGTGTTGTCACTAATCACCTTCCAAAAATCGATAATTTTTGGTAACCATATACCTCAAATGATGTAAATTTAACAATTTCCCCACAAAAATATAAGGGTTTTCAATTACAATGATAAATATTTTCTCTTCAAAATCCCAAATTTGTTATTATTGAAACAAAAGATTTTGGATCTTACATTTTTCAGTTCAACTTTATACATGTTTAGCTTTATTTAGTCCAATAAATTAAAAACAATTCAAAAGAAAGTAGAAGAAGGTTCAGCAAGCTTGAAATTCTGCATCAAATTTAGAGGACATTTAAAATAAATTATCAAAATATTAGATATTTTGAAGATCAATTAAGAACCGAAAACGATACAAAGTTGTCTCGATAATCTTTATGTAGCAATTTTTATTCAATTACTTGAAAGAATGATTTTTGGAAAGAATGATTTTCGGAAGGCAGAAAATATCCACATTTTTACAATTTTAGTTCTCTTGTTTCTAAAAGAAGCCGTCGATTTTTAAATGCCTCCAATCCAACAAGTTGTTTGTAATTAAGTTCAGAAGAATTCTATTCGGCTATTGTGAAGAAAGGAGGATCACTTTTAATAATTTCATCAAATCTCTTACGAAAAAAGTTTCACAAAAGAACTAAAACTTCATTAGATGTTAATTTTTATTATTAAAATTTATATACTTTACATCTGTACATTTTGCATATTAGAATGAAGTTTTCACATAGTTCTAAAATATCTCTAAATGATTCTCTAAAACTTTTTATTTACTTTAAAAGTTGACAAGTGTTTCTCTTACACTTATCACTTAAACCTCACACTCTAATTAAAACAACAATAACATGATTTCTTTAAGTTTACAATTTTTCAAGTTTATGTCTTTTAGTTCTTTTAATTTTAACTTTAAAGAATCTTTTTTTTATTCACATTCTTCAGATTTTTTAGTCAACATTGAATTATGAACTTAATGGTTGTTCTTGTTAATCTTCTTAAAAATAAAAGAAACCCTAGTTGAGGTAACCTCAGGTTCTAAGCTTAGATTACCATGGTTTATAAATCTTCTTGAAGTGTATAAAAGTATAAACAAATATTTTTTTCTAGTTTAGTAAATGATATTATATAAAATATATTCTTATTTACTAGTTTTTATTATTATTATTATTTTAGTATTTCTTATTATTTTTATTCAATTGACTGGTTTTAAGTTTTAGTTTTCTTATTTTTAGTTGTTTTTGTTGTTGTTATTGTTATTATTTTTTTTTCTCGTATTTAATGTCATTTTCTGTCATTTTCATATTTGTTTATTTTGATTTTTTCAAGTCTGCAAATAAAATTGAGTGAAAAAAATGATGAAGAAAAACACATTAAACATTTCAAATGAAAACGAAAGACTTAAGCAATAAACCTGTTTTGTGATTTCTATTCATTTATTTAGTTAAAATTTATAAAAATTTGTTTTTGTTTTTATTTTCGTATTTTTCTTCTTCTTTCTTTAATATTTACTAGATATATTTTGCATTTCATTTGATTTTTGTTGAATTTTTTTTCTTTCTAAAAGTGTGTGTGTGTGTGTTTTTGTGCATTTATCTTTTATTATTTTTTTTGTGGTTTTTATTTTTGTTATTATTTTACTTTGTAAAATTGATAACACATGTAAATCGTTATTTTTTGTTTTTGTTTATAAAATTAATTTTTGTTTATTTTTGTTGTAATTTTTTTTATTAATTTTTGCTTTTCATGTGATTATGAGATTATGTTAATTATACCCTACATCACCGTAGGTGGTTGAGGTATTATGCGTTAGTGTATAAGTTTGTAAATGGTAGAAAAAATATTGCTGCCACTTTTAATATGCATTTCAGTAAACCATTTGAATGAAATGCAGGTTGCAATTTTAAAGATATATTGGAACGTGCCATTATTTTGGCCCAACGACGATGCCTGTTAAATTGGCGATGATGGGTCCATTACTTTACGTAGCCCCATACAAATGTTCCTTCCGGAATGGAATTTTAAAGATGTAAAAGTCCTGAATATTAAGCAATTTTTACAAATTGGGGAAAAATTAGTCTTATACTAATAACAAACAATGGTCACATTATACGAGGATCGGTCCATTACTTTTCGTAGGTCACATTTAACCTCCCTTAAAAATATCTCTTTAAAGGGCTTAAATCTCACATATACGTTGGTATTGTGATAAGAATTGCTGTAGTAAAAATTAATATAAACAAAAATTGATGTACGAAATTTTGCAACAGTCGATCCATAATTTTTTCTAGTTCTCCGAAAAATGCCTTTTTAAAGCGCACAAATCCTACATAAACATTATTACCAAAATATACTGCACTCTTAAGCACTAATTACAAAATAAACGAGGGTCGTTCACTAATTTTTAGTAGCTACCACTAACAACCAACAATATGGTGTAGGGTAATAAATAGTCGATCTTAAAACTTTTTTCTTTGTAAATTTTTGTTTGGGGGTAAAATTAAACTATAAGAAATGACATAAATCGTTTAAAACAGTTAAACTCTATGCGAAATATTTCATTTCATGAAATAACTATAAAATAAAATTCCCTAATAGTTTTAAATACAACAAAAACATATTGATGAACATTCATAATAAAAACTTATTTAATATTTGGGTCAAATATTTAATTTATTTTACAAAATCATTCCGTTTGAAAAATTGTCATTTAATGTAAATTTTTTTTCTTTCTTTTAAAATTAAAGTTTAAGTTTATTATTATGATTTTGAAGGACTGAGTCGGAGAAAAATGAGTTGAAAGAAATATTAGATTGTAGTTTGTCAATAAAAACACCTTTCTCATATTGTTTTTGTTTTTTTCCCCTTTTTTTTGGGTTTGTAATAAAACAACATTTGATTTGTTAATTAATTTCATCTTAATAGAAATTTGTTAAGTAAATTTTGCGTAAGTTGAAATTATGTGTTAAAGGCGATTAATTATAAATTTAGGGTTTTTAATAAAATTTAACAAATATTTTTTTATAAAAATCAAGGCGTTGGCTTTTAGAAAAATTATTGGAAAAGAAAGATTAGTGAAAATATTTGAAATAAACAGTCGCAAATGGTTTCAAATCAAAAGCTTTATAATATCATTCAAGCTAAAAATGGCATCAATAAGGAGTGAGATCGTTTCTTAATACACGTTTTTATCAAAACTTTTAGATGACTTTTATTTTGATCGAATTACCTTCGTAAACATGTCAATTACAATATTTAATGTCTTATGAATTTATATATCGCTAATCTGATTAAAATAAGTGTCTTAATCAAAATAATAAAATATTTTCAACAAAAACAACTTGTTCCTACAAAAAGTTGGCCTAGAATTCAAAGAACGGGCATCAAACTGTATCCAATATTATAAAATAGTACCTGGAAAACTTGTCCATTGATAGAAAACCCGACTCAAGAAAAAGGAATTGTGCACATAATGTTTCTAAAGCAAAAATTAAAAAAGCATTTATAAAAGAGCTCCCAGCACATCCTCTATTGAAGCAGCCCGGTGAGCTCAGAATTCGAACTCTTCCTGACGAGAAGGCTGTTAAATATTTAGAGACCAAAAGCAGATCACGGAAATTGAAGATAAGTTTTGTAAAATTATTCTCGCTGCATAATGGCTGACGAAACGTAATGAAAGTTACATTCATAGCAGTTCAAAATATGTCCACTTATTTTCGACCTGACTTGACATTCTGCCACTATGATAAAAATGCCCTTGAGTGGTATAGAGAAATAATATGGTTTTTTAACAAGAGAAGCGAATTCTCCATATAGAGAAATGAAAAGCGCAAAGTGTCTAAAGTGTGGTAGTTTTTAAACGGAGATGTACGTGGTCCAAACTATAATGCTTTTTTATTTAAAAAAAATAATAAAACTTTAAGTTAAGTGTTTCATTTTTATTAATATATATGTACTTAAAGAATTATTTGATCCCACTCCTTAGTTTTGGAAATAATTCTGTAGCTTTCGATCCGGAAATACTTAATAAAATTTAACATCGTCGAATTTTTGCTGTCTATAAAAAAGCTTAATTTGACTATAGGAAATCTAGTTTTGTTTGGATTTCAAACAAAACTATAAATTGCAAACTTAAGCCCTTTTATGCATAACGATGAAGGTACAAGGTTTAAGTACCGTTTAGTATTACAATTTTGTTATTGCTGACAATCTTCCAAATGACTGTTGCGTTCAACAAAATATACTTTTCAAAAACTTTAATATATTTTTGCTTTATTCTAGAGCATTAATTGCGTCATCTGGTTTTATAAAAATTCCAATTATTCAATGTCTAAATCAGTGTAAGTCTTTTTTAATAACTTGACTTTACAAGATCATCCTGTTGGTATAAAGACCGTCCAACAGAATAAAGTTTTTGGGGAGTTTCCTTACATATACAGATACATATTCAGGATAATTTAAAGATGATTCCAGGTTTGGAATCTAAAAATCTAACTAAATGGTTTTTTAGTTGATCAAATTGAAAAGGACTTGTGAGTTGATCTTTGTCCCAGGTGAATCTTAATGCATTTCCGTTAAGCTTTCTGTATAAAACAATAAGACAAGTTTAACGTTTAGAATAAAATTTTTGGTTTTATAATAAATGTTGCGGCATTTTTGAAGTGAATACCAAAACAAAACCAAACTGTAAGAAAATTCTCAAAAAACATCATAAAGAAAAATGACAAAAAGTTGCAAGAAAATACATGAAATGGGCAGAGGAGTGGAAAAATAAAATTTTCTCTGATGAAAAAAAATTAATCTGATTCAAATTCAAGTTGTTGGCACGATTTGAGATCAATGAAATATAATTTCGGTAATGTTTTGGTTTGGAAAGTAATTCAAAACAAAGGATTATTAACCCATTATTAGTAATGGTATAGGGAATGGTAAACTTAATTTCGTCCACAACTACAAATGAAGTAAAGATGTTATATGTCTCATATATATATCTCACAAACGTATATATAAATGCTTTTCTTAAATATAATGCAGGAATAATTACAACTTTTCTTATACTGAACTGATTTTGATAATTTTTGGAATGGTAATGTAGCACATATAACCAAATACTATGGCAAATTATAATTATAATTTTATTATAATTTACATTATAATAAAATTATAATTATAATTAATTACGAAAGTTCTTCTGTTGAACTAAGAGGTTCCCTCAGATTTTTTTGTTAGTTTTAATTAGGAAACTTTTCAGGACTGTAGCAAATACTTGGGCCAAATTTCTTGCATAGAAATTTTGTTGCCGGGAAACACTCTTTTGCACCCCTTTTTACTTCTCCCATACAGCTCTCTTGAATATATAATAGACATATGTATAAAATTAGAGCATCTTCCACTTTTCAAGTTAAGAAAATTCGGATAGAAGTTAAATTTTACGTAATTCTGATACCAAATTGACTGAAAAAATCGACAATTGAAAATATGCAAGGCAAGTCCAAGTATGGAAGCCCTTTTATCCCGCCTGACCTCAATTTCGAAATTTATGAATATTCGTCAATCTGAATAATTCTCTAGATATTTGATAAATCTTCGAGAATTACAAAATTTTTAGTCTTCAAAATCTCGAACGTTTTTCAAATCAAAATTATTATTTTAAAATTTATTGAAAAATATAAAGATTTTGAAATTCAATTACAGACATTTTGTAAAAATTAATAAATAAATAACTTCAACTTTTATTAATATAAATAATTTATTTTATTTATTTATTATTTTTTAGATCAAGATGAATCATTTGAGAAATGTAGAAGTCCAAAGTTGCGAGATACAAAACAAATGAGACCAAATTAATATGATAAAACGCTATAAAAATTTAATGTTTAGTTTATTTTGAAATTATTTTAATTAGTTTTGCATTAAATTAAATATTAATTTCAATAAACTCTTTTTTTATGTGATCATCAAAGTCCAATATATTATTTTGTCGATATAAAAACTAAGCACTAACGAGCTAATAAACGTTTCATTCGATTATTAACGAATCTACGTTATCGATCGAATTGCTGCCCCAAACTAAGCGACAAATGAACTCTATGAGCTTATTATCGAAACGCCTTCGATAGTTGATCTCGATAGTTTTGTTTTAGAAATTTTCGAAGAAACTTCTAAAGTGATATCATTATCGAAGTCATGGTCGCCATCCCACCTGATCAAAAAATTTTGTGATAGAAAATTATTTTTTTATATAATTTAAACTCAGTTCTATAGAATATAATGAATGCAGAAATGTTATATAAGTCATTTTTAATTAAGAATTTTTTCAAACTTTAAATTTCTTTAATGCAATTTTCCATAAAAACCCATGAAAAAATTGTTATTTTGCAAAATACACGTATACATACATACATCATTCACATTTATTGCTCCTACAAATCAACAGACACACTTTTTTATAGAAGCCAACAATAAAAATAATAACAAACAAAGTTGTTGGAAAAAATAAAGAAGAAAAAGATTTACAACTATGAAAAATTGTTTAACAAATGTTTAAAATTTCAGTTTATGTTTGTTTGTATGTTTGGCTGTACTCACCTTGTGCGTAAATTGCCGTTGCGAGTGTTAGAGCTGTTCAATGATTTGGCAGCCAATTTATAGGCAGCACTAGTGCCGCTAGTGCCATTACCGCTATTCAATTGACTGGCACTGGTACGTGGCAAACGTGCTGAGGGATTGCCAGTACCGGGTCTAACAGCACCAGTACTACCAGCAACCACAATGTGGCCACTTAGAATGCAAACGATCAATAGAAGAGCAATTGTTAATAATGATGACGATGATGATGATGACGAAGACGAAGTCGATGATGATGATAGCGAAGATTTCGAAGAGGTTGCTGGTAATGCAGCATTAGAAGATTTTGTTGGTGTTTTCATTATTCTTGTTGCTGATAATGATGTTAATAACAATGATGATGTTGGCAATGTTGTTGTTAAAGATGATGCTGTCAAAGTTGTTTTAGTTAAAGATTTTATTGTTTTTGTTGTTGCGATCTTTTCATTAAACTTATTTAAGAACCTGTTCTTAAGTATTTGAGTTTTATTATTAATGTTGTTGTTGCTGCTGCTGCAAATCTTGTTGTAAATTGGTTGCTGTTGTTGACGATGATGATGATACTTGTTGTTTATTTTTGTGTTGTTGTTATTATTGTTATTATTATCAATGTTTAAGCCACCATGTGCTTTCATTGCAACGTTGGCCTTAAAGGCCGACATAATGTTTTATTTTCAATATTTTTTCAATTTTTCTTTATTTAATTTTGTTGTTGTTTCTGTTTGTTATTGCTTTTGTTGCCAATGATGATGGATGCTTTGAAATTTTTCTTATTTTTTTTGATTTCAATTCAGAAAATCTTTATTTTTTAACTCAATTTTTATTTTTTATTTTTATCTTTTTTCAATATTTTGTTTTTTTTTATTAAATTATTTCTTATTTTTCTTTTATTATTTCCAACTATTTGATAAGTTGTTTAACTAAAATTTTAAAGAAACAAATAAAAAAATTCGTTACATTATTTTCAAATATTTCTTTGATTTTTTTTATATTTTGTAAAATGTATTTTGATTTTTTCAATATTTTTTTCTGTTTCACTTTATTGACTTTTTAAGCCGGTTTTTTGTTGTAAAAGTTATATTTAAGTGATTTTTGTATTTTTGTTTTATTTGTGTATTTTTTCCAATTTATATGATTTAATACTTTATTACTTTATGCCAAATAAGCCAAACAAATCGTTTTTAGTTTAAATATAAAATAATCAGCATAACGAAATTTTTATGAACTATTTATTTAAACAAAAACTATATTTAAATAAAATATTTCTTCTTCTTGCAAAGAAATTGTTTGAGCAAAATCATAAAATTATAATTTAAGATGTATAAATTAAATTAAAAATTTATGCATCTTTCGTAAAAATAACGATAGTTATCAACCCCTTTTGTGTTCCATTTGTAAATGGCGCGCTTAAATTGACAACGTAAAATTTAAATCTTTAATAATGTATATTCTTTTCCAAAAAAAATATCAAATATTCGGTGCGCTTCGCTCCCCCCAACAAAACAAATTTGTTACATTTTATAACTTTCACCACCACAAGTGTGTAATGTAAGAAGGAATCATCTAAGACCCCATAATGTATACATCAAACCAAAATCTGAGTCGATTTAGCTATATGTCACTCTGCCTGTCCGTCTGACTTTATAAGCCCAATGAAATTTGGCGTGAGCATTTGTTATCGTCCTAAGAAGATTCCTAATAAAATAAAATCAGCAAAAGATAAATTTCGCCGTAATATAAAATTATATACACGTCATACCATTTGAAAAATCAACCAATTGTGACACAATAAGTGTTCCTGTATTATGTGAGTGTGAATGTATTAAACATAATGTATTTACTTCGCAAGCATTTGTAGTAAAGGGAATTGAAGAATGTCTTCCATACTTTATCTATCGCAAATTTATTAAACTTAATATCAGATGATAACGATTTCATAACCCTCGCGGTAACAGTTCTTAAAATATTCAGCAATTAATAAATGCCTTAATTGGAGATCAAATCTCCCAGCAAATCGGTTACGCAGAAGGAATACTGTTACAAAATTGTAGTTGTGAATATCTTTAATTATTGACTTTATACTGGAAGACTTTTCCACTTGATCCTATCAAATATGTATTTTATATTTTCTCAGAATTGAAAGTATAAACTTATTCAAACGTTACACAGTGTTTCAAATGAAAAATTAAATGGAAATAAATCTTTTACCTCCGAGCGGCTACTTTGATTTTAATGTAATTTTACACTGTGGTAGCCAAAATGTGGGCGAGTTTATGTTTGTATTTGGATTTGTCGAACTTTATGGTTTCATATTTTTTATATCTGAACTGATATTTTATATGAGTAAATAATTGGAATGAAAACCAAAGCTGATCATATAGTAACTAGTTTTAATACTGCTTAAAACACACCGGATGAGATCGGACTTTTCTTATTTGTTTTAATAATTTTGATTAAACTCTCAATAGAATTTGTTAAGTCTGTAATACAATGTACAGTGTACAATTATAGTAGGAACTATTTAAGAGATGTCGCAATAAAATTTGATAAGTATGAATTTTTTGAGCAGTCGAAAAAGACCGAAATTGGAGGAATGAAAGTTTTAGTTTTAAGCATATGAAACTCGTAAATATGTAAAAATTTTAGATAAATCTTCATGTAAAATTTCGAAAAGATCGATCCTCTCATATAGATCGTAGCTCTCATATAGACCTACTGCGGAAATAGCTTAAAAGTGCCTAAAACTAAAAATATATAATAGTGATATTGATTTGAAAACCAGAAAATTTTTTGAAAATCGTTTTAAGTTTTCTTTAGAATTCAGAAAACTCCCACTTACGAAAATCACCACAATTGACATGAATCGCTCATATATATCAATATCACGAATATATATAAAATATGTTTTGCTAAAAGTTTAGATTTTTTATTAAATTTTATAATAGAAAATATTTTTTCTGCATTGGAAATTCGGATTAGATTCAAATTTTTTTCGATTGATGTCAAAATTGTGTATGACAAAATTTGAAAGAAAAATTCATATCAAATCGTATAAATAACTAAAAAGTATTAATTATTTTTGATAAATTTAGAAAAGAAAAAATATCCGTAATATCAATTGTGGGTCCTTAATAAATAAAATTTTAGAGCGGATATTTTCCTTTAGATTCACAATTGAAAATTTAAGTGCAAAAAAGATTTTCGAATATCTACATTTTTTATCATTTAAAAAATGTGCTCTAAGGATTCAGGTGAAAATCTCTCATATAAGAAATTAAACTACTAGATTTTATTAGAAAATGGAGTTTATTCATTCTCTCTAAATTTTAACATTCATACAAATATTGAACATGTAAATATTGGGCACAATAAGTTTTTTAAGCACAAGGAATATAATAATAACTTTTGCCTTTTAAAAGCTTAGATCCCCGTCGTAGTTTTCTCTTATACTCTTCACAGAGTTTTCTCTTATATAAATCTGCCTTTTTTGTGTCTTTATAAAGATTTTTTGGTTTTATAGACTCATTTTAAAGTTTTACATTCACAATATCTGGCCGATATAACCACTAAAAATTAAATCAATTTTAAAGCACAGGGACACCCTTAATTTCAATTTATTAATTAACAAAAATTTCGAAATTATTCAATAAAAATTGAAGACTTGTTTTTTTTTTTTGGTACTCAGAAAAAAAGCCATAAACTTAAATTAAAATTTGAAAATGTTTCCTTATCATTTATAAATGTCTCTTAAATAACATTTTCTAGAACATAAACAGGGCCATACACCGATATATGAATTATATTTCAATAAATTATGTTTTCATAAATCACATAAATTTATTTCAAAATATTCTAAAAATTATGCAAGAAATACAAACTGACAATTTGATCTTGTGTCGCATAGAGAGGAAATAAAAAAGCGCAAAAATTCAAGTTCTTTTAAAAAAATATTTATGTATTTTTTGCAAAATTTTTGTTTACTTTATTAAATGTTTTAAATGCATTTTGTTGGTTAAATGTTATGAAATAAATGTTTCCTCAGTACTTTAGTTTAATGTCACCATAAACAAAAAATCATTTTAAGACCAAAAGAAAAATAAAGACCAGCAGCATTTAAGCTCCACATTTCAACTAGTTTTTTTCATGATTTTTTTTTGTTTTTTGTTTTATTCTAATATTAAGTTTTTTTTTCAAATATTTTTTTTAACAAAAAAACTTCCTTTCATTTTTGTAAGCAGCACAAGTAACAAAAATTATATCTAGAAACAATCTTAGCACTTCTTGTTAACACGTCAATACCAGCCATGAATATAGATTTGTATTTATACCCTACACCAGCAAAGGTGGTTGAAGTAATATGCATGTTATGTTTGTAACATACAGAAAAAAGTGATATTCCATCCAGCTTCAAACATGACGTTCAACTCAGAATCACTTACTGAGGCGATATAACGATGACCCTCCGTTGTGAACTTGATATCTTGATGAAATTTTCTGCGTATTACTGTTTTTTAGGGTATTTGATAGTCGCGTTTGACTTAAGTTTTTATTTATTTTTTTGCTATTTTTCTAAACTTGTATTTTAATTCGATTTTTTTTTCAAAAATTAAAAATTGCATTTATTTAAAAAATTTTATTAAAACACAAAAAAAAAAGAACTAAATTAAGGCATGAAATTAACAAAAATATAACAAAAATTAAAAATTTTATTTTTTTACAAAAATCAAAAAAAAAAAAAATATTTATTTTAGCAAAAACCAGCTTTAATGTAAAATTTTTATAAATGTTTTAAATTTAATTTTATTTATTTATTTTTTGTTAGAGATTTTTTTCTTATATTTATTTCTGTTCTGTAATTGAAAGACACTATTTGCTGCTACTTGACAATTTTTTTTAGTTTTATTTCCATTTTAAGTATATTTTATTTCACTTTATTTATATCTTTTTTTATAAAAATTTTATTTTTGATTTTATATATTTTTTGCACTTTATTTCAGGTTTATTTCGAATATTATTTTATTTATTTGTATTTTTTTTTTCTTAAACCACTTAATAAAATTTTTCAGTAAATTTGATTTTTAAAACAATTTTGGAATTATTTTAATTGTAATAATTTTATATTTGATAACTTTTTTATTTATTTATTTTTTCTTTTTTGAAAATTTAGAAAAATTATTGCATATAGAAATTTGGAGTCTTGATAAGGATTCAGAGAAAACAATATTTAATAATTTTGAAAAATAGATTTAAACACGTAAGAATTTTATAGTCGATTAAACCCGACTATGTAATACCCTACACCACAATGTTGGTTATAAATGGTAGTTAGGAAAAAGTAATGCAGGACTCTCGTATAATTTTATTTTCTGATTTATTCTTAAGTGCGCAAAACATTATTGTGAGACTAACATGTATGTGAAATTTAATCCTTTTATAATGATTTTTTGAGGGGCAAAAATGGGAGCTACAAAAAATTATGGACCGACACTCGTATAATTTTGTACATATTTTCTCTTTAAAGTATTTTAAGACTTATTTATGCAAAGTGTCTTTAAAATCTGTTATATTTTCTGAGCTTGAAACCTCATTTCGAGAGGAAATTTGTGTGGGAAGTATCTGAAATACTGGACCGAATATAGCCAATTTCAAGAGGCTTCATTTTTGCAAAAAATAGTAATTTACACCAAATTTCAACAAAATATCTCATAAATTGACTGTATAGTGTTCACCAGTAGAGCGTTCACAACGTCTATATGGACAGCCAGCCGGACGGACAGATGAACAGATGGACGATTGGAAGGGCAGACATCATTGAATGGATTCAGAAAATGATTCTGAGTCGAACCGCCTACTGTGGTGTATGGTATAATGAAATTTTATATTTTAGCACAATATCTTATTTGTTTTTATTTAATAAAAATTAAAATATTAAAAAGTTTTTCTAAACTTTAACTTCAACAGAAATTCATTTCTTAAAGAAATCTAATGAATTTGTATTAGCGGCTTTTAAAGATGTAACGGTCACTTTTTAGTAAATTCCTATTATAACTCACTGTAAAGTAAAAATCTGAGCTTCTCAATACAAATCCTCAATTGTCTCACTTCGAGAGATAATTCTGCTATTGTGTGATATAAAACATTACAAAGGTTTATGTTCTAAAGATAACGTCGTAATGTTAATGTAATTATCCACAATATAATTACTGTAAGCACCCTAAATTTGACAACAGATCAAAGTTATCATTGTGATTCTTTGAAAGCTAAAAAATTTGCTTTGCTTCATTTACCATCCAAAATTAAAAAGCATCGAAGAAGCTTCATAATCAACCAGTTCTTTTCTTGTAAAGAAAGCAATACCAGACAAAAGTTAGTTAATCACGACATCGTAGATCCTGTGACAATAGAGTGAAAAAAGTAGCATAGTTCCCCCACTATATCACACAGAGAGAGCGTTGTTTTTAGTTATGATGGATACAGCAAGCTTTCTTAAGGACCCTTGTCCTTTACGGCAGCAATGAGAAAATAGAAAAATGTACTCTGTGAAAATGAGAATAATACTAGAACATTTTACTTGTATAGCGATTTTTAATTGTGGCAATACCATCATTATCGGATTTTTGTCTAATATTGTTGCTTTAATATGGAAATTGGTTAAAAATGGATTTTCACTTTTCTCCATAACATGACTTTTTTAAAAATGCTTGTTTTTCAGATTTTGCGTATTTTTTTCTTAAAATATATGGGCTTAACACTTGTAGCAAGAATATTCTAGAGTAGATACAACTATTTTGTGATATGGTCCATTAATAAAGTGCAACATATGCCAAACTATTTTACACTCTGAAAAAAGGGAGTATAATATTAGAACGTTTTATCAAAAACAAACTCAAGAGCAGACTTTAGTCCAATTATAATTACCAAGGAAAGAATTATTTATTGAAATCAGGTAATAAATTATTTCTTAAAATATTTATAACTAAGATTCCAACTACCGGACGTCCCAAAGCTCCAAACTTAAATTCTTATACATATGAAGCATATATATGTTGGTATGATTTTTAACATAAATATATTAAATATTCTGTTGATTTGAAATCTAATTTATCGAATGCCCTGAATTGAAAATCTTTTACTTATTTAATTTCTGATATATCTTGTCTTAATGTGAATGTACAAGTCAAGTAATTAGAAAAACATCGCAAGTTAGGAAATTTTTATACTGAACGCCACTATTCTGCAATATCGTGGAAAATTATTGAATGATGTTGGGCAAAATGTAGGGCTAATTAACATTCTTTGTACTCCGGATGTAAATAAGGATGGAAGCGGAAAACAGAACTTAAGTTATCGCTGATTTGTCTTTAGTTAATTACACAAATCAGCCTGAAAACATTATCTGATATTTAGCATCTTAATATATTTATTAATAAAAAAAGAGTATTAAACATTTAGTTTACTGGACGACAGAAATTACATTTCAATTACAGAAACGTTTGTAATGAAAATTCATGAAGAGAACGATATTTCTCATCGAGATATTAGTATTTTTTTGTTTGGATTATTAAAAACGAAATTTTGCCACAATTTTTCATTTTATTATTTCTATTAAAATGTCAAAGAAGAAGTATCTAAGTATTATTGCTGTTAATTGGCGATCTTTAAATTAAAAATTTTTGACGGTAAAATTATTTTGATGAGTTAACATTTATAATTTTATTTAAATTTTTCTAATAAATCGATTGGGGTTAGAATTAAATTCGTCTATCAAATTATGAAATATGAAATAAAATCGGGAAATTGTAAATATCCCTGCGCTGACAAAAGTTTCTATGTAAATTTGTTTAAATTTTTAGAAAATCTCCAAAATGTTTAAAATCAGCCAACATTTAAATTCTTGTTTTAACAGTTAAATAAAACAAATCTTTACAAAGGTAAACATATTGGAACTCTGCTATTCTTCGGCCAAATGATATATTAGAAAAAATCTGGTAAACCAATATTTCAGAATATCTGTACATCTAAATAAAAAATGTAATAAAAAAACTGCGTTTAGACTTTTTATTCATTACCAACCAATCTTTTAGAAATAATTCTGCAGCTTTTGAACCGTTAAAGATGTCTTAATGAAATTTCACAAGTTTTTAGCCGAAGTGTTGATTTGAAATATTACAATGGCCTGTGGGATCAGGGAAAAGTATAAGTCCATTAAAATTAATATAAAATTGATACGATTTTTTTTTCAATTTTTTTCTTATAATAATCATCGATCATTTAAATAAAAAATTCAATTTTATAAATACTGTTTAAGATTTTGGATATTTCTTCGAGACAAAGTGGATTTCTTTTTAATTTCTGATTTATGGATAAATTAATATTTATTATATTGAAAATTCAAACGAATATTGTTATTCTCTTAGATTTTGATAAATCTTATTAAAAACGGTTAAAACGCCAAATTTTAAGTTTTTCCAAAATGTTTGTCATTAAGTGATATTCCACTTCATTTTTCTATAAAAATAGTGAATCTTTCAGTTCTGACGTTTTAACAAATGCCCCATACGTGCGTAAGATTTCAATCTAAACAAGGCTTTCTATCGACCAATTTAACTATTTTCCATACATTATTAATAAGGCTTTCAGATGCAGCGATAAAAATTGATCATTTAAAGATTATTTAAGGTAATAAAATTGTTTAAAAGTTTAACTGATAATTTTGTTTCCTTTTCCTGGGAAAAATTTAATTCCAAAAAATCAATGAATCAAAGATCCCACTTTTATCGCTAAAATATTGAGGAAAATATTTTCTGTTTTATTTGAATAGATTTTAATGATTTTAGTTTTTATCTGTCTTCAAAATTTTCCTTATACGAAATATCACTAAAATTTTATTTAATCAAGCAGTGCAATATACATTATCACAAATAATGACAGATTTTCCTATAAAATACCAATTATTTGTCTAGATGTCCAAACAAATTCTACATTGAAATTAAATAATTTGATATTATTAATATAAAGAAATTATATAAAATAAAAAATTTTAAATTAATCAGATTTTATTTTTTGTTTATTTAATTTCAACAAATAATTGAAATTTTCGATTTAAATTTTTATTAAATTTATAATGAGTTTTCAAAAAATTTTTGTAAATCAAATTTAGTAAACTAAATTTCATCACTTCAAATTTTATATTATTTTAAAATTTTTTGTTTTCTTTTTTTTAATTTTGATCACAGATTTTTGATTTATTTTGCAAAAAACTTGATTTTGTTTCATTATTTTTATTGTTGATTTATTTCTTTTTTTAATATTTAACAAACACTTGGTTTTAATAATTAATTAATTTTATTTTTATATATTTATTAACATTTTTTTACAAATTAATAACTTTCTTTCATTAGTTGAAGTAAAACAAAATTTTTTTCGATATTTTCAAAAAATTAACCTCGACGCGTTATTGAGCAATTTCAAATCACAAACAAATCTTTATATCTTTTTTCCATTTTTTTTTTAATATTTTTGCTTTTTTTTTTTTTGAATTTTTTTCTTAAACAAGTCAAACCAAACAAAACACAGAAGATTAAATTGTAGAAAAAAAATCTTAAAAAAAACCACTTGCAAAGACAACACGAAACTTTTTTGGAAAAATAAATAAATAAAAACAAAAGTATATAAAATAAATATTTCAACAAATCTTTCATATATTAAAATTAAAAAAAAAAAAACAAGATTTATATTTTTTTTAACAAAAATATTTATAATTTTATGTTGTTTTTTAAAATCGTTATGCGCTCGTAAGTCTTGTGTTGGATGAGAAGAAAAAATTAAGAAACATAAAAAATTAAATTAAATTAAAATAAAATAAAAAAATATGTACTGAAAAAAACGAAAACTAAATGAAATAAAATTAATATGAGACGCGAGCGTTTTAAAAAGTTTGCAACCGTACGGTTAAATGGTCAAAACAATTCTGGTAACAGCAGCCGTAAGTGCAGCAGATATTGGCCATCTAAAACAAACAAAACATAACGAAAACGAAACCAACTAACACCAGCAAAAAAACGGCGCCAGCAGCAACAGCAGCAGTAAATGAAAAGAAAAGCGAGTTTTATTTTTTAAGTTTAAATGCAGAAAATTAAAAACAAAAACAAAAATCTCAACACCGCCAGCTGTTTTAAACTATCAAGCATAATCACCACCAGCAACAACAACAACAGCTCAAGCAGTAGCAGCAGCACCCATAAGAGCGCTGCTTTATGTTGATCCAGCAAAGCAAGCAACCTAGCCAGCCACCCAGCCAGCGTTCGTTCAAGAAATCAACCATCGATTTAGTTCCCCAAAAGAGGTGAATTATGTTTTGTGGGTCTGGCATAAAGTTGGTGGTGGATTTAAAAGAAAATCGCAAGCAAAACAAACAGAAAGAAAATTATACTCAGACTATGCTTCCTCTCTTTCTATCGCTCTCTTTCTCTCCCTCTCTTAAAGACTCTCTCTCTCTCTGAACTCTTTTCTGATTCTTTCAATGAGTAATAGTATTTTCTTTGTTTGGATGCTGCGGCGAATTCATTCATTCATGAGAAAAAATCTTCATAAAACAAGAAATAAAAATTTAACTGTTTTTTTTTCATTAAAAATATTTAAATTTTGCTTGTTTTTATTTTACCGTTTATTATTTATTACAATAATTGCGGCATTTTGCTCTCCTTGCTGTTGTTGCTGTTTTTGTTTTGTATTTTATTTGTATTTGAATGTGGGCACGTTCGTTTCTTAAGTCTTTTGTATATTAATGTGAGTTTTTTCTTCACCATCTTTTGCTCTCTTTTACTGTTATTTTGTTTAGAATTATTATTATTATTATTATTTTAATTGTTATTATTGTTATGATATTTTACTCGATCATTGTCAATTTATTTTATTTTCGTTTTATCTTTTGCGCATCATTTACTTCAATCATATAATTGTTTATGGACAAGTGAGAACGAAAAAATTTTAACATTTATAAAATTTAATAATTTTGAAAAGAATGTTTTTAGAAATTAAATTAATTTTATTTTAATTTAATTGAATAACATTTATAAAATTTAATATTTTTGAAAGGAATGTTTTTAGAAATTAAATTAATTTTAATTGAATTGAATTAAATTAAACTAAACTAAATTAAAATAAAATAAATTAAAGTTGTTTCATTCATTCAGTTAACAGAGTTATAGGCAAAAACACCTTCGTTGATGATGCTATGAAACTTATGGATGCTGCTACAGCATTGTAATTTTCAAAATTTCCCCCCTTAATTTTACCCTTTTAATATATTTTCCTTGTAGTTGTTGCTGGATATGATAAAACATTCGAATTGCAATAATAAAAATATTCATTCGAATTTTTCAGCAAATGTTGGCCTTGCGGTTCTAAATTTAATTTTTTAAGGAATTTCCTTAATTCTTTAAAATGAAAAGAAAATTGCTAAAATGGGATTTCTTTGTTTTTGGCCTTGAGTCCACATTTATTGGAGATTTAGAAAAAGCTCTTATCAATGAACGCCTTCCGGTTTTCAAAAACTAAATTCAAAATTTTATTAAAAAAATATCGAATTCGAGAAGGACTGGCCTTAGAACTATGGCGAAGGTTTAAAAAAAAATTAACTAAAACATTCCCATAAAACCTTTTAAGAAAATATGACTTATTTTTAAGAAAAAATCCGGTTTTGTGTTCAGTTGACTGTCGAAACAAAATGGTTCAAATTGTTAGATCGGTCTAGTACTAAAGAAGTTATAGACTGATATCTGAGTCAATCTCAAATTTGTGTTCATGTGTAAATGTATAAAAACAAAAACCGACTTAACAAAAAAAAACGGTTATAACCGATTATTAAAAACCGAGCCGATCACCCTACACAGATACACAAATTTTTTTTGGAATTATTAAATTCAAAATAAATTATTTTTGAACTGGGTAAAGATAATGAGCTTAATTCAATTTTTATTTGATTAATAATTTTATTTTCTAAAAGATGTTTAACAAGGTCGGGGAAATTAAAAAAAAACTGACTCAAAGTCTTGCAAAATTTTAAAGTTTGAAATTCAGATGAAAATAATTCTAAAACTATAAGATAAAAATGTTTTTTAAAGTTCCCATCAAAGGCTATAAGAAGGTATAATTTGTTTGAAATTGAATGAAAAACATTTGGCATAAATTGAAAATAATTAATGTCCGAGCTACCCCATATCGCGCTCCTGTAAATCCGCCCAATGAGCCCTAATGGTTAAGGACTTCACTAAGTTATCGGAAAACATTTAGAAACAATTGCAAACATTTTTAAGTTGAAAATATTATACAAATCGGTTCATTAACTTTCGAATTATGGGACAAAAATTCATATTCCGTTATTTTTAATATTTCATGGAATAAATTATGATGAACAAGTAGGTAATTTAAAATTTTGAATTGTAAAATGTTTAATTACTTTTTTACATTAAATACAAAAGGTTCAAGAACACAAAAATGTGGAAAGAAAAAATATGGTTGTAAAATCAACCATTATTATTGTTGTCACAACCACATTATGTTGTAGATGATGACGCATGATAATATGCTTGTGCTGTTAACGCTATATATATATTAATATTTATAAGTTCATCAGACCAAAGTATGATAAAGAAATTCCATAAAGGCATAGGTGAAGGTTATAAAAATTCGGCATAGCCGACACTTAACACTTAATCAGATTTTTTCTGAATCGGATTTTCCATAATAAGTAAAATTCTACTAATTGCTGCTTTTCACTATATTTTTTCAGGATATTTTTAACTAAACATCTAGATAAAAACAAATTTTTTCATTTTCACTCCATTTTTACTTAAAACAATCAAAACTTGCGGTACTTCTTGCATCTAAGTGAAAAAAGGTAAAAACAAGTTTTAATTATTTTTCTGATTTTTTGAGGAGTTTATTTTAGTTAATCTTTTAATTATTAAATCACAATTAAAGTCGTTTTGATAACTTTTAAAAAACAGCAATATTGAATTATTTCAGATTAAATGACTACAGAAACTATAATTTAATTTATTTTGAGAACAAGAGTCTTGTAGGCATCATTCTGCTATAAGATAACTTTTCTGGTATAAATATAGGACGAGTAGGATCAGGGAGAGAGGTAGACCCCATACAAACCATACATTAATTATAAAATATTTAAAGAACTTTTACAGCTTGTAATCTCTAATTTAGTCCCAATCACTTTCTCTTTACTTTTACGAAATATGGGACGGTTAGAATCAAAAGGGGAGGAAACCCCCACACAAGCAAATATTATTTATCGTATATCAAATTAAGTAAGAAGTTAAATCCGACTATTTAATTGTTAATTACAGTGACAGCTACCAAAAATTAATAAACCACCCCCGTATAAAGGTAAATTTTAATTTATGCTAAAAACTGCAGTATATTATACTGGTACTAACATCAATGTGGGATTTATGCATTCTAAAAGCTTTTTCTGTGGGTATTGCATGGGAGCTAGAAGAAATTAAGGACGATTTGCTTATGAATATCTGGATTTGATCAACTCTTATTATAATACTAACGTATAAGTGAGATTTATGCCCTCCAATGGGTGTTGTGTGGTTCCTATGAGAAATTATGATCCTTGCCTTATTCACACTTCGATTTAGAATATAATAAACTAACTTTTTCTAAATTAAATTAAAATTGCTTTATATTTATGACATTTGTGATCTTAAAAACCCATTCCGGGAGGAACATTTGTATGGGGGCTAAGTAAAATAATGACAATAGACGTCGTCCTTGAACCAAAATAATGTCACACGCCAAATTTAATAAAAATATCTTTAAAATTGAGGCCTGCATTTTGCTCAAAAACTTTACATGGGCCAGACAAGCCAGTCTGTAAGTCAACCAGCCTGCCAGCCTGCCAGTATACTTAAAAGTGGTAATAGAACAATATTTTCTGTCCGTTACAATTTTTGCACAAATACATAATACCCCATCATACCACCTGTGGTGTAGGATATAAAAACTACAGCAGCGAAATTGATTTGGCACATCGTTTTAGAATATTTTAAGATCAACCTCTGTCAAACTTTGTTTAAATCGCTTTATATTTAGGACTTTTATGATCTTAAAACCTTATTCTGGGAAGAATATTTGTATAGGAGGTACCTGAAATATTGAATATAAAATTTCAACGAGATATTTCAAGAATTGCAACCTGTAAGCTGTTTTAAAGGTTCACATGGACTGCCAGTGGTGTAGACAGACTGTATAAATTTTGCTGGGGGTTATATGGGAGCTGATATTGTGGACAGAACCTCATATAATTTTCTGCATAGATTTTATATTATATTTGACAAGTCGTTATTACAATGCCAACGTAAATGTAAGATTTATGTCTTTCAAAGTGATACTTGGAAGGGAGCTTGTATACGACCTATGAGAAACAATGGACCAACCCTAGCGTTATTTGTCGAATTGTTTAAGAATATCATACAAATTATTTTTGCCGAATCGTTCTGGGAGGACAATTTGTGGGAGGTAACCGAAATTTTGGACTGAACATGACCGATTTCAATAAGCTTCTTCCCAAAGTTTAAATGGGCAGCCAGACAGACGGACATCGTTAAATCGACAAAGAAAATAACACTACAATACCCAATACCATCTTCGGTGGTGTTGGGTATAATTAAATGAAATACCAATGAAGTTTTTAGTTAACAATATTTTTAATATTATTTGCCCACATAATTCCAAAACTCTTCAGCAATAATCATGTAAAGATTTATTAAAATATTTGTTCATATAGAAATATGTTCAAACAAATCGATTGGAATAAATTATGTCAAGATTGATAAATTTGATGGATCACTGACTACGTCCCTTTGGAGGAGTATAGAGTTGAGGTGTCAGCTTGAGGACATCGCATACAACTGTTCAAAAGATACAGAACTTAAAACAAAAATTTATTTTGGCCACACTGTTTAGTATATTTTAAAAATTTTCTAAAGTATTTTGCCCAAATATTTTCCGAAATAATTATCTCAACTTAAAAATCTTTTCATTTTCCCCTGTTGATATCATTTAAAAAATTCTTCTTGATTTTTCTTTAAGATATTTAAAATATTTATTAGAATGTCCAAATTATTTATATTTAGGTCCACCACTTGTTTGTTTGTTTATCTATTCCATTGGACATGTGTATGAATAAAATAAATGGACATAAAATTAACATCATGGAGTGATAAATATGTTTCGCTTTTTTTTTTCTTACAAAAAAAAAACAATACATCATTACTGTGATCGTACTTTAAAAGCAATTTAATATTTCTCAATCTCAAGTCCATGTAATTATTTGAGACAAAACACTGGAGAATTTATGAATTTTGTATATTTTTGCTTAAAATCACTTTAGTTTAAATTGCGATTTAAATTAAAGCACCAACTAGTTCCAAACACACAAAAGACAATTCTCCCCTCTCCACCCCAAATACTTTTTGGGTAAAAATATTGAAGTTTAAGACAATCGCCACTACAACTGAAATAAGTAAGAATTTTGGAGTCGGTTCAAGTCCGACTATAAAATATCCTACACCACAATGTTGGTTATAAATGGCAGTTACAAAAAAAATATGAACGACCCTTGTATAATTGTCTCATTTATGATTAAGTCTATTATGATACTTTGTGAAATTTATTTAATTTATGAAAATAATGGTGATTATAAAGGAGTTAGAAGAAATGTTGGACCAACCCTCGTATTATTTCGAACAACGATTTAAGATTATATTTATCTTAATTTGATCAAATGTTATTACAAAACCAACGTATATGAGAGATTTATTACCTTCAATGTGATATTGGGAAGGAGGCTTGTATTGGACCTATGAGAAGTACTAGACCGACCGTCGCATAATTTGGCACATCACTTAGGAATACCATAGGACTCAGTTTTTTGAAGTTTTGTTATATTTAGGACTTTTATAGCCTTATAACCCCATTTCAGGAATTATTTGAATTATTGAACCGAATATGGGATATAAATACATCTTAAAGGCTGCAACCAATATAGTGTTCACAACATTTACATGGACAATCAATCGGGCAGATAAACGGACAGACATTGTTTAATTGACTCAGAAAATTAGTTGTATGGTGTACTTAAAGTTGGGTAAAACGCCATTTTTTCTATATGTCACAAACATCAGCACAAACGCATATTACACCCAAACAACTACGGTGGTGTAGGGTATAAAAACAATACTCTTGTAATATTTTTTGATTTCGAAAAAATGAGAAATAATATTTAGTTAGAAACAGTTAATATTACAATTAAGGCGATTTTTTTATGTCAGCTGTAACAAAAATAATTCAATGCAACAATTTATGTATATTTTCGACAATTTTCTATGAAATTCATAGATTTCATTCATTTGCTCACACTCGTATTCATACTGTTTGAATTTTATTTTTTTTATAAGATACTTTTGTTAGATACGTAAATATAGAGAGATAGACAGACAGACAGACAGACAGACAGACAGACAGATAAATAGATATTTAGATGGATATAGAAAATGAATAAAATGCCTAAAGTAAAGTACGTGCGAGTGTAACTTAACTATAGCACTGCTATGGCCCAGTTTCCATACGGGCAATTCAACAATTCACATTGCGATTATAAATTGTCCAAGTTGGTGATTTTTAATATAAGATTTTTTCTTCTTGTTGTTTTTGTTATTTATTTAAGTTTTCTTCTTTTTTTTTTTTTTGAAATTTCAAATACCCTACAAAAAAATTTACGTTAATGCTTTTATGAGTAAATATTGTCTTTTAATGGTATTTCAATAATTTAAAGGGTCATCACAAAGGAGAAGTTCTTTTGTTATGGAAATTCTAGAGTGATGTTTTTTGACGACTCACAGTGGCGCCAAAATGATTTCTTGGTAATAATTTCAAAACTTTGGAACTGAATTAAATGACTTTTTTAACGAAATTGAACGAGAGTCTTGAAATATTCATAGCTTTTGCGGAACAGGTAGCCCCAAGCCAAATATTGATCAAATGTATTTTTATAATATAAAAAAATACTGAAGTTAGATCAGCCGTAGAGGTAACTCTCATATAAAGCAAATTTTAATTATCAAATATCTAAAGAATTACTTTTCCAAAGGACAGTTTTTCCAGACAAAAAAATAATGGACGGATGAAATCTTAGGCGTAACACTAAAATTTTAATTATCGATTTTCTGTGAAAATGTTACAGCGACCTTTAAACAATTTATACCCAATTATTTGTATTTTTCTTGAAAGATTTCCAAACATTATAATTCTACCACTTCTTAAGGAAATTTCATAGCTTTTTATTAAAATTTTAAGATCAAGAATTATTTCATGTTTGATTTGTTAATCTAATTAAAATGAGTGACCGGGAATATTTTTTGAATATTTTTAATAAAAGCCCAACTTGTTCTCACAAAAAGTCGGTCAGGCAATCAAAGCTCTGCTTTCAAATTGTTTTCAATATTATTAAACACGACCACGAGAACGTGTATGTTGATAGAAAACCTTATTCAGGTAGAAGGAATGGTCCACATGATATTTCTAAAGCCAAAAAATAGAAAGCATTTTCAAATGAGCTAGCAGCACATCCTGTGGGATATCAGTCCGGATAGCTCAGTGCTCGGTATTTGGTACGAAGAGCTAAAGCCTATGAAGGTTAAAAAGAATATAAAGATAAAAAAGTATGTAACAGAAATGCTGCTAAAAATTTAGAGTCGAAAAACAAAGCACGGGAAGTTTTCTAAAAAATTCTTGAATGACGAAACGCAACTTTCTGATAAAAAATTGTATGTAGCTGATCGTCGTCGGGATGTTGAAGAAAAGTTTCTGATTCAAAAACACTCAAAATTTCCCAAAAACTCCTCTTTATGTCAAGCAATATACAGTTGCGGCAAAAGAAGCCAATCATTTGTTACAACGGTTTCTTTAAATACCGCAATTCACAAGAAGAAGTGTTTACAAAAAAGGCTGCTTACATTCATAAAACTTCATAATATTTCCTCTTATTTTTGCCCTGACTGAGCATCCTGTCACAATTGTAAAGAAGCCTTTGAGTGGTATTTATACCAAGAGAGACAAATCCTCCAAACTTACTATTGTAGAGATATTGTGCTCTTATTAAAACAGAATTGAAGAGCACAAAAGTGTGATATTTTTAGGCAGAGATATACGACTTATTCAAGTAAATTGACGGAAAACGTAAAGTAATTAAAACAATTTTTTTTGTAAATAAAATAATAAAATTGCAACAATGAGTTTAGTGGTTTTGTTTTTATTAACATATAATTAATAATTTTTCGATCTCACTCCTTAGGTGCAAAGCCTAAATAAATATATTTTTTGTTAATTATTTATTTAAGAGACCAGAAGATGAAGATCAGTAATGTCGATTGCAATAAGTACAAGATTCTTAAACGTGAGAAAAACGGATGGAAACTGAAATGATCTTTTGACAGAAAGAAATTAAGGCGTTATCATAAAATACTCACATCTTCAAAATTTTTATTGAAATCCTCCGTTCCTATAGCGCTTTCTTTTATCTCTGCCATCTCAACTGTTTTAATTGTAGGTCTTTTCATCCAAATACAATCATAACTAAATACTTACGAATGATCTGCCAGTGTTAGATGGATTTTAACAAAGTTGCTTTATGTATTTATCATTCGTTTTTGTCGTTGACGTCGTTATAATGTTGTTTGTTAAGTTTTTTTTCTTTGATTTAAGTCTTTTATTCCTTTTGGTAACACTATTGGGAAACGTTTTTTTTTTTCTTTTTCATTTAATTTTTCTTATATTTTGACAAAAAAACCTAAAAGATGCATGTCTTTTTACAGTTTTGTTTTAACGTTTTTGTTTTTGTATTTGTTGCCTTCTTGTAGATTTGTTGTACAATTGTTTTGTCTATTTGGGAACAAAAATTTACGATTTAATAACAGATCAATCGATAGTGTTGAGTAAAACAGCAAATAAAAAAAAACATTAAACATTTGTTCAACAAAAATATTTACTTGATTTTTATCTTGTTTCGAACCAAAAACAAAAACAAAAAAAATCGAAAAAAACTACAAAATAACACAATTTTTATGAAATTGTTAGCAAAATCATATTGACTTGAAATTGAGTTGAGTTGATTTACTTTTGGAATCAAACTGAATAAATTGCATTATAATGTCTGACATAGAATTCACTTTTTCACTGCTTTTTTTTAGGCCAGAGTTATAATTATGTGTTGACTTGGCCTATGAACTTGTAACTTTCTTTTTAAATTGAAAAGATCAGAAATGTTAAGAGATACAAGATAATAATAAAGTTCAAACAAGATGCCAACAACAAAAAAAAAATAAACTTAAAAAAATTTTTTAAATATAAAAAAATAAGACCACCTGTAAACAGGGAACTTAAAATCAATACAAAGGGCCCTGTAGTCTATTGAACTTTAACTACTACAAACAGTTTAAACGGTGATCACTAAACTACTAAAAATTAAAATAAAAAATATGATTATTGAGAAATTTCTAGTTTTTATTGACTCTAATTTCTAGCCTCCTCTATTCACTTCTTTTTATAGACGATTATTTTCATTAAGTGTCAATGGATTTTGGAAGACATCAACTATGATTTCTAGTCTGTATTTAAAGACAAAAAGCGATTAGTTTTTAAAGGCATTAATTTAGACAATTTTCCAATATCTAACCCGATAATAGACTAAAAATACAATATCATATCCCCACTTCGGAAACTTTTAAAAATACTTATCCTTTATAAAAGAAGTGAGATCGATTCTTCTGAGATTCTTAACACACATTTTTCATTAAAATTTTTTGACAAGTTACCATTGTAAAATAGGTCACTTTTTATGCTTAATGTCAAACAAATTAATATATGTTAATCTGATCAAAATCAGTGACCACAAAAAAGTTTGAACTAAAATTATTAAATATTTTCAACATAACCCAACTTGGTCCTACAAAAAGTTGGCCAGTCATGCAAAGGTCAAACTGGGAACAAACGGAGAAGGAATGGTCCACATAATATTTCTAAAGTCAAAAAATTAAAAACATTAAAAAAAAGAGCTCCCAACACATCCGGTATGAAAGCAGAACGCAAATGTAAATGGAAGGGTTTCCGAAAAAAATTCTCAATTAAATAAACATATATTAACATATATAAATGTTAAGAATTTTTTGTGATGACTTCTTACTTCATAATCCATCCAGTTTAGATCTATAATCTCTGTAAAGGACTGCTTCTTATCATCTCTATTCAAAGTCGAAGTATTATCCTGTATTTTCACATCTATTTACTGATATTGATTCCTTATAAATTTAACTGAATTAAGGATAATAAACATACGATTACATATTTAAATCTGAATTGCGATCTTGATTTATAGTCGAAGTCTTACACATTTAAACATTATAAACTTCTTTTGTGAGCTTAAATTACATTTAGATTAATTTAATTCTTGTTAAATTTTATAATTGTATACTCTAGAGTAGGCTGTTCAGGCAATACACACTTATTGTCTAAGCAAAAGTCTGAACTGTATCTGAACTTAAGTTTTAAATACAATTTGTATAAAACAACATCTTCATTGTACTACAGCCTATACTAAAGTCTCAACCATATTCCAATCTTCAGTATGAAAATAAAATGTGTATTAAAATGTTAATTATAATCTGAACTATTGTCTGAACTATAGTCTTAAATATAACCTGTAAATTATAGTCAGAATTATAGTCTCAACCATAGTCTGAACTATAATCTCGACTATAATCTGATATATGACATGAAATATGGTCAGAACTAAAGTCTGAATTATTAAATAAACTATTGTATAAATTATAGTCTGAACTATACTCTGAACTATAAATTGTGCTATAATCTGAACTATTGTCTGAACTATAGTGTGAACTGTTGTCGGAACCACAGTCTGAACAATGCCTTAAACAATAGTTTGGACTATAGACTGAAATAAAATCTAAACAATGAACTATTGTCTGAACCACAGTCTGAACAACGCTCTTAACAATGTTTGGACTACAGTATGAATTATTTTCTCAACTATATTCTAAACTAAAGTCTGAATTATAATCTGAACAATAGTTTTAACAAAAGTCTGAACCATATGGTGACAGTCATAGCCTGAGTTATTGTAGATAATATAGTCTGGACTATAGTCTAAATTATAGTCTTAATTATAGTCTTTCCTAACAATCTGGACATTTGAATCACAGTCTAAAAAACAATTTGAACTATTGTCGAAATTAATGTGTGGACTATTATCTGAAATACATTCTGAACTGTAGTCCAAATTAAAGTTCAAACTATAATTTGTCTGAACTATGGTTTTAGCTACAACCTGGACTATAGTCTGAACAATTATCTTAACTATAGCCTAAACTACAGTCTGAACAAACTATAATTTGTATCAGTATCAAATTCGGTAACTATCATTCGACTAATAGAAGCTTCAGAATCATATTAAAATATATATGAGATTTATGAGTTTGATATTTCACAATGGGTCTTAAATGAGAACCAAGTTATAAACAAATCTTCATATAAATTGAAACTTCATAAATCAATTTCAATAAGTCCGAATTGAGAAATAAGGAATGGTGATCCTTCAATCATCTCGTAAAATTGTGGAAGATATAGAAATTGCTGAGAATGCAAACAACCGATTGTGTTCAAAATGTGTTAAAGGTCAAATTATTTTCATCACTGTATTACGAAAAATAATGTTTCACTTTTCAAGGTTTTTTCCATCCAATTACTTTTATTTCTACTATTAATTCCCCACGAAGAATTTTATATTAAAAATTCTATTTATACGTTTGATAATTATACACTCATTTACCAAAAATAATACTCTTAATTTGTGTCGTTTCTTTAAAATTCTTGAATTTATTTTTTATTTTATTCTGCGTTAAAATTTTATTTAACAAATTACGATTCATGTACTCACATGAAACCAATCAATTATCCATTAAATTTGTAATGATCTTAAATAATAAATCATCGTTTTAAAACAAGAAGCTAAAATTTATTTTGGAAAAAAACAACCCAACTAATAAATAACCAACCAAACAAACAAATTTTCGGCAATAACTGTTGTCCATCAATGCATGGGAAACCAGCAAACATTTTTTATCTAATAATAAATTGTAACCTAAAATCTTGAAGTTTATATTTATTTCAAAAAATAATATTTTCTAAACCATTCGCAATTTTATATCAACATGAAACGTTTACTGGGTTTAGTTCATTTATCTATTCATTCATAGATCTGTTCGAGTAAACCCATCAATAGAAATTGAAAACATCAAACTGAGCAAAAATCTAAACGTCATCACTACAAAAACAATCAACATTATACCCATCAATGTTAGATACGATGTTCGTTTCATACCTGTTGATATAATCATATGTTATGGTTATATGCACTCTGTGTATCTATAAATTGGTCATTTGATCATTTTCATGTTGATGAAAGAAAATTTTTTCATTCACCATTTAATATGTTGCAAAGAGGTAGTTCTATTCGAACACATTTAACCTTTACTTTAGTCGAAATAAGAGTGTCTGACTTTAGTCGGAATTATAATCTGGACAATATTCTGGACTATAGTCTGAATTATAGTATGAACTATTGAGTCTGAACTATAGTATGGGATATAGTCCGAACTATGACATAGACTATAGAGTCTAAACTTAGTATGGTATATAGTCTGGTTTACAATTAAATTAATAATCGGAACTATAGTCTACTTTATTCTGAACTGTAGTCAGAATTATAATCTGGACTACCACTTGAATTATAGTCTGAATAATAGTCCGAACATAAGTCTAAATAACAGTCTGAGCTGTAGCATGAAATATAGTCTAACTATATTCTGTATTATTAATATGAACTATAGTCTGAATCATAATCAGAAATTTAGTCTATAATTTGAACTATAGTATGGGCTAAAATCTGAATTATATCATGGGATATAGTCCGAACTATAGCATGGACTATAATGTGAACTATAATATTTAGTCGGAACTATAGTCTGAATTATACTCAGATCATTAGTCTGATTTATAGTTAACTATAATTTTGAATTATAGCATGGGCTATAGCCTAAACTATAGCATGAGAAAAAGTCTGAACTTTAGTCAGAATAATAGTCTGAGCTATAGCACGAATTAAAGTCTAACTATGTTCTGAATTATAGCCTATATTATAATCAGAACTGTTGTCTATACATATACATTAGTCTGATTTATAGTTGATTATAATTTGAACCATAGTATGGGCTAAAATCTGAACTATATCGTAGGAAATAGTCCGAACTACAGCATGGACTATAATCTAAGCTATAATATTTAGTCTGAACTATAATCTCAATTATAATCTGAATTAATGTGTAAAAATAGTAGGAACTATAATACGGTCTGAACTATAGTCTGTACTATGGACTGGAATAGAGTCTCAACTATAGTATAGAAAATAGTGTGCCCATATTCTTAAGTGTAGCCAAGATTATAGTACGGAATATAGCCTATTTTATATATAAACTATTACATGGACTACAGTTTGACTATAATCAGAGCTATAGTCTGATAAATAGTCTTAATAATAATATGAGCTACAGTCTGAACAATGAACTAAATTATATTGTGGACTATAGTCTGCATTTTAGTATTAAATAAAATTCATATTTATTAATTGAACTTTATTCAGATCTATAATTTTAACCTTATTCTGATCGATTGAGACAAACTTCTTAAAGAATCAAATAGACATTTCTCCCAACTGTAGAGTATTCAAAAAATATTTATATAATTTATTAGCATTTGGGGAGATTATAAATAATTTCAGTTACTTTTGTCGCTGCTGTTCATCTCTACCTGTCTGACCATTTTCATATTATTTTCGTCTATCAATTTGTTGTTGATATCCATAATTGAAGTTTTAAATAAATTTTGTGAAAAAAAAGAAATAAACACACATTTTATTCAAAAATATTTAATAACATTTAACATCTTCATTAGATGCATTAAGTAATCATGAGATAATATTGTGAAGATGCCACACAATGGATTTCATCCGCTTAGAAAGTCAAACTTTCAGAATGAATTAACAAAAAAGTACAGAAAGATTATTTCACATAAATCTTTAATTAGAAACAAATAATAAAATTAAATTTCATATTATGGAATTGTGAAATTTTCTTCAAATACTTCACACGTTTTACATATTAAACGTAATATGTGAAAATGGTGTTTTGAATTGAAAAAAGCGGGAAATTGAAGTGATAGTAGAGGGTGTATTAAAATGAACTTGAATCATTTTATGAAAAAAGAAAAATACGCAGTGTAACATACAGGAATTTAAGTTAAATAAAACTCGAAGTAGAATTAGAATGTCAGATTATCTTATTGAAATTTTCATTTCATCATCCTGGGGCTGGAGTAAAGATACGTCTAAAATTTTAAAAGTTCCAACCTGTGCTTCTGTCACAAAATTACATAGAAAGCGACGTTTAAAGGAACGGCATATTTTAAAGTGCTGAAAGCATTATTTTTGTCCTCTACAAATATCTACACCATAGGTGTAGGTATTGTGGGCATCCCTTTGAGTTCAGAACATATTGAGCCTTTTCTTCATTATTACAAATATTTATCTTTGGCACTGATTTTCTGATTGGCCGTTTTGTATTAAAAATTAAAAATTGTTATTTGGTCTAATACCTCTTTAGTTTGCTATATAAAACCATTGATCATATCACCCTAATAGTAAACAAGTTACAGGCAGATATCTTAGGCAACCTCAAGTTCACAAAAATATCCTGAAAAAGGATAAAGAAAAGGGTCTCACTCTTTTAACTTTTAAAACTCTTTAATATAGAATATTTTGGTCAAAATTATGCAAAGTTATGACAAATATCAGGCGATTATTTTTCAAACTATCATTAATTTGTTCAAGTGATTTGATGATAATCGATATATGTTTGTTATAGCATCGACACAAGGCCCTTTCACGGTATAGGGGTTTTTAATTTAAAAATCTTTTAAATATAGAAAAATTCTGTTTAAACTTTTTACAATTATATTTCAAACTGTTTTGAATATGTGCTACTAATTTAATCGGTCCATATTTTGCTATAGATCCAATTGAAACCGGAAAGGGTTTTGATTTTATAAAACCCTTAACTTTGAACCGACATTACTAAAATTTCGTACCATTGTTTTTTAACTGATTTGAATACATGTATTTTACTTATTTGATTATAACTCCTATTTAATGTCTCTTCCCAGGATATGACTTTGGTTTCAGAATGTGTAAATAATTTCATTATTATTATCCATTATAGGAATATAGCATATTCCTTGCTTTAACATTAAATTTTAATAATGTCCACCATCTCAAGTGGTTTCATATGCAAATCCAAGAAGGAAATTTCCTCGTCCCCTGAACAATTTTTGAATTAATTTCAGGGGACACCCCTGACTAATAAAACATTATTTAAGCCAAATTAAATTTAACTATTCATTTTTGTGAGTTTTATGAGCTGGGACCCTATTTCGGGAGGATATTTGTATGGGAGCTAACTGAAATATTGGACCGAATTTGTCCAATTTCAATAGGCTTCGTCGTTGGGCCAAGAAAAGTCAGATGAATAGGCGAACGGACATAGTCCTTAATTCTATACGTTTTCAGCATTGCCGTAGCCTTCAAAAAATAGACCATTCCCTATTCTTGATTTCCTAAAAATTGATTCGAATTAAACATAATAACATTTATCTGTTATTCGTTCTCGCCTCTTTTCAAGAAATTTCTTAAATATCAGCCTGAAAGGCATCACGTATTAAAGAAAACGTAAAATATTATTTATTCGTTGATTTAACATATAAAGACATTTTAATAGAATGTCCCCTCCACTATCACTATCTCTCTTATATCGCTCTTTTGACTCATTAAATTAATATTTCAAACTAAATTGATCACTTTAACTTCATTGTCTCATAAATAGTTTTTAATTTGTGTTTTTTTTTTCTATCGTCTTTTCTTTTTCTGCAGCTTTTTTTTCTTTTAATCTGAACACAACATGTTGTCATAGAAAAAAATAAACAAAATTTATATATTTTTTATGATTTATGATCTTCCATTTGGGTTTGTTGTGGACAGAGTTGATGAGCTTGTGTTTTAGTTTATTTGCTTCTTTTGACTTCACTAATAGATTTTAACGCACTTTTAATACCAAAATAATACCACAACCAACTAAGTTTGGAGCTGAAAAAGAGTGAGAAAAAATAGAGTCATTAATAATTTTGGGTGTCCAAAAAAGTGACATTTACAACATTTTATGTCATTCAGCTAAATGTCAATTCTCTAATTAACATTAGATAATCTATTGAATGTTGATAATGAGGAGAGAGATCAAAATAATGTCAATAAATTAGTATCAAAATATAATTTAAATAGATTTCTAATTCAGTTATATTAACTATAATTTATTATTTTGTGATTTTATATTTTCCTCTTTTATATAATTTTTTGCACTTCCAATACAAATTGATCCTCTTGATTGTTTTATATTTTGTCCAGAAAATTGTTTAATAAATAAACTTTCACTTTTTTGTTGTTACAATCAATAATAGAAGTTTTGATTTGGTTTACAATCCAAACTATAATTGTACCCTACGTCATTGTAGGTTATTGGGATATTATACATTTATCCTGATATTTGTAACATATAGAAAATATGGTGTTGTACCACCCTTTAAACATACGTACATGTGAGATCACTTTTTGAGTCGATTTAAAAATGTCCATCCCTCCGTCTGCCTGTCCGTTGGGATGACCTTCCAATGGTTAAATTAAGATAAATATAAACAAAAAATTATGTGCAAATTTATACGAGGGTGGTCCATAATTTATTCTCACTCCCATATAACCGCCCAGAACAAATTTCACATAAAAATCATAATAATGTACAGCACACTTAATAATAAATCAGTTAATCAAATTATACGAGGATTGTTCATTAATTTTTCCCAACAGTTATAAACAATATTGTGGTGTAGGATATTACATAGTCGGATTTGACCGACTATAAAATTGTTTTATCAATTTAACACAAATATTATTGTCTGTTTTATATTTACGATTATTATTGATCTACAATTGTTGATTGTTTTGTTATTGATTGACTTTTAATCAAAATAACAATTTCTGGTGAATTCGTCAACCAAGTGTCACTCTGCGGAACAACGAAATAAAATCTCATAAAACTCCTTCAACATTCGCAAAGATCTTTAGTTTGACAAGTGATCCCACTGGGATTTCAATTTTTTTTTTAGTTACATAAATAAGTGTTTTCGTTGAAATTCTTGTAATTCATTATGAAATGAAATGAAATGAAATGAAATGAAATGAAATAAAACTGCATCCACACAGTATTTGATACAAAATTCGGAAGAGAATTTAATTTGAGACCTACGATGTAATGTGAATCACATAAGTTATTACTTTTCAATCATACTTCTACAAAGAATTGTGCCTGTTAAAGGAATGAGATCAAAAAAATTCTTTAAAGAGATATATCGCTCATTTACTGCAAGGTAGTCATAACTCAAAAAATCAAATTTTTTTGGAGAAGCACTTAACATTTATTGGACAGAAACATACTTCTTGGGATTCATGAAAGAAAACTTAATATTTTGTCAATTTTATATATATAGTTTTAATCAACAGGATTTATAGCGCTTTCTGTCACTTTCTAACAAATTTTGGATACCTTTATTGTGTTTTTCATTATTTTACAAGTGCTCAATATATTTCCACTGGCCTTAGCTCCAGGTAGTTTGGAAAATTTGGTACAAACACCATATTACTGTTCCTGTACCACTCAAGGTCTTCTTTACCACAGTAACAGAATGCTAAGTCAGACCAAAAATAAGTAATCACAGTAAGAAGTCTTATGAATGGAAGCAGACTTTTTTTGAAAATATTCCTTAATGCAAATTTTAATAATAAAGCTCGCTGTAAGAAATGGGTCCTAAACTTTTCCTTAATATTCCCTAAAGCATCATTTTTGATCAGGTAGTTGTGAAAAATCTGTCAGAACATACCTTTCGTCATCCATTTTGTTTTTGGCTTCTAAATTTTTATCAGCGTTCCTGTCTGGAACTCTTGAGTTTTGTATTTTCTGAAACCTTTAACTTTTCGTGCCATATAGTCCGAGCACTGAACAAGCCGGGCAATTTTCAAAACGTTTGTGTTGGGAGCTCTTTAAAAATGTTTCCCTTTTTTGATTTATGGACCATTTCGTCTACCTGTACCAGATTTTCTATCAACGAAAAAGTTCTCCCGGTACTTTCTATTAACAGTGGAAACAGTTTGGCGACAGACCTTTGAATACTTGGCCAACTTTTTTCGGAACAAATATGGGTTATGTTGGAGATGTTTCATTATTTAAGTACGATATTTTCTCTAGTCACTCACTTTATATTAAACTGTTTGTCATTTATTATGATAACTGTCCTATGACCAATTTTCAAAACCCTCCACCACAAATGCGTGAGAAGTACGTGCAACCTCACACATAGTTTCACAGACTTATACAATATGTGAAAGGAAAACTTAACGAGTCATAAAATTAATAATATTTTTGGCTATAACTTTTATACACAGAACCGATTTTTATAATATTTGAAGCGGTAATGAGGTACATATAGCTTAATACTATGACACAATTTCATTCTATTTTTTTTTATTTATAATTGATAATTTTACGAAAGTTATTTGTTAAACATAAAAAGTTACCTCAAATATCGGTCTATATCATTTAATAAACTGAAACGATTTTGATGGTTTTAAAAAGAAACTTCCTCGACTCAATTTCATTAGACTCTGTCAATTATTATGGATGTGAGCGTGCCAAAAACAGACGGACGGAATACGTGGTTTTATAGTTTTAATGAAAAACGTGATGTATGTGGAGGTGGAGGGTATTAAATATTCGTCACAGCCAAATAAAAGATTCTATTTTGCTGAATTTAAAATTTTGCAAGAATTGCAACCTTATTAAAGTCATTTAGGACAAATTCACATATTCCAATTGCATAAGTATCTTTTGTACGATTATTAAGTTCAATTACGTGTAAAAGCTTAAAACTAAAATTACCGACCATATTATGTCTTGCATAAATACAATAATATAATTCCGATTTAAAATTTGTATGTAATAATGGTGAAAACAATAATACAGTGATATTATTATTTGAATTATTATTATTATTATTATTATTATTATTATTATTATTATTATTATTATTATTTGAATTATTACAGGATTATTTTCACTAAATGAAAAACTACTTTTATGAATTAAAAAACTAAAAAGAAAATAATTATGAAATATTTGAGGTTGTATTAAAAGTTATCTGTCTCTATTACGAATACAACTAAATTTTATATGTTGCTAATCTAAATTAAGATCATTTTTCTATAACATTAAGGCATAACAATGATATTAATTGAAACAAAATATTTTGGCTTAATTAAAATGAATTTTTCTATTATATGAACTGATATATTACAGCTTGTAAGTTCCAACTGAAATTCCTAAAAAGTCGACATACATACAAACATATGTTCATACAAACTTATATACATATAAGTATACATTATTATTATTAATAAAAGCTATTAAAAAAGCACCTTCTCATTCCCTGAATTGTGTTCATATTAAGTTTTTTTCCTTTATTCACTTAAAATACTTAACAAAAATTTTCAAATCAATGGAAAATATCACAAATTATGGCGTTTATTGGTACGTAACGCGCGTTACTTTCTAAAATATGCAGAAAAATAAATAATTTTTATGGACGAAAATTTAAAAGAAAACTTAACTGAAAAATTATACAAAAGTTTTAGTTTTCAGTAGATTTTTATACCCTACACCACCGTAGGTGGTTGGATAAATATATTCGCTATTAAGTGTACAGAATCACATCTGAGTCGATGTCCGTCTATCTGGCTAGTTGTCCATGTAAACGTTAGATTGATAAAATTTGGCACAAGGATATTTTTACTTATTTTATTTTATTTTATTTTATTTTATTTTATTTTATTTTATTTTATTTTATTTATTTATTTTTTGCACGGAGGACGAAGTCTATTGAAATTGGTCATATTCGCTCTAATACTTCAGATAGCTCTCATACTAATACCCCCCGGAATGGAGTTTTAACGTTATGAACAAAATTCAACAAAACTAAGTTCTATGAGATTCCAAATCGATGTGCCGAATTATGCGATGGTCGGTCATAGGTCCCATACAAGCCCCATCCAAATATCACTTTGAAGAGCTTAAATCTCAATATATACGTTGGATTTATAATTATAACTTGTCAAATTAAGATAAATTTAATCTAAAATCAGTGTTTGACATTATACGAGGGTCGGTACATCATTTCTAATAGTTCCAATATAACCCTTCTCAAAAAACCTCTTCAAACGCATACATTTTAGAGTCATAATAATTAATCAACTTAATCATAAATCATAAAAGTAAAATATACGAGAGTCGTTCATAAATTTTCCGCAAAAACGAACATTGCTATGTAGGGTATTACATTGTCGGGTTTGAATGACCATAACATTTTTACTTATTTTCTAATGTTTTATACTTAAATAAAATAAATTCAAACATAATAAAACTAAAATTAAATACTTTTGTATAAATGTGTGTAAGTATGTATGATGATTGTAAGAAGTGTATGTTTGTATGTGTATATTATTCAGTATAAAAAATTTATACTAAATATAAGTATATCGGTTAGTTTTTTTGTTTAGTACAGATAACATTTATTCATATACATATGTTGTTTCATACATATCTGTATGATTCGAATTGATGCACTGTGGGATCGAAGAAAATATATTCATAAAATATGGTACAATTTTTTTTGTTGTATAAATCTCAAATTGATGCAATATTATCACAATACTTTTAAGATTTAAACACTTTCGGATGTGGGTGTTTATGGCAGCTACTGTCTGAAATATTCGACCGATCGTCAGGCTACATCCTTGGCCCAATTAATCGCCAAAAAATACGACTTTGCTGATTTCAGAAAGTGTTTAACAAGATGTTTTGAGAAAAATCCTTTTAATCCTCTTCATTTAAATAAAACTCAAAGAATATGAGTTGGTTGTGAGAAACAAAAGCTGTCATGGATTAAGGCTGAATTTGCTCTTTCTAGTCTCCCAACTCTAACGCCTCAAATTTCGCTTAAAATCGTATTTTTAGTTTAAAAAAAGTTGGATTTTTAGTTAGAATTTAAAGGGATTTTGACCCAATTGGATTTAGTGCCTCTCATTTGGCATTAAATTGCATTTTTTTTTGTATAAAAATTAGATTTTTAGTTTCGTTTTAAATCGCATTTTTGGATTTTCATATAAAAATAGATTTTCAATGAGATTTAAAAGTGATCATGGATTTTACCCTAATTGGCTGTAACGCCTCTGGTTTCGCTTTAAATCGCATTTTTAGTTGTTCATATAAACTTTGATTTTTAGTGAGAAATCAATGTGATCACGGATTTTGCCCCAAATGTCTGCAGCGCTGCTGATTTCGCATTAAATCGCACTTTTTATTTATTATATAAATTATCGATTTTTAGTGAGAATTAAAAGTGATCATGGATAATGGCTCAGTAGACTCTAGCGCCTCTAATTTCACTTTAAATCCCATTTTTAGATTTTCATATAAAAAGTAGATTTCAACTGAGATTTAAAAGTGATCATGTATTTTGGCCCAATTTGCTGTAGCATTTATCGTTTTTTCATATAAAATTTAGATTTTTAATGCGAATTAAATGTGATCATGGCTTGCGGTTCATTCTCCGATTTCCAAGCAGATTCTTTACCGATTTTATTGTGAGCTCTGTCATTATAATGACGTCTTATCTGGTAGAATATTTCTGTACATTTTTACTGTTTTGTCATTCAGATGTTATAGAACTATTTCCGATTCCACTTTTTTTGGAGTGTTGCTCAGTTGCCCCACTGTTCTACTGTATGATTGTCTGAATATGGTATTTCTTTTTTTTTTGGTATGATATGATTTGGTTTGAATTTTTTTCCTTCTAATTTTTTTTTGTATCTTTTTTTCGGAATAGTTTGTATTACGATGTATTTGTTTCTTTAGTTTATGGTAGCAACAAGCTCCTCAAAATGTAACAAACTAAACAGAAAATAAAATGCATTCATAATATTTGTAACCATATTTGTATAATAATTTAATGTTGCATGAGGCCAACAAAGCCAAAAATCGAAAAAGATAGAAAAATAAAACAACAACAACTAGAAAAAATCGAATTTAAAATATAACAACACAAACGTTTCTTAAATTGTAGTACGAGTAAAATTATATTACATTTCTGTTAAAATTGTTGTTGTTGTTGTTGTGGCTGCCACACTAGTGCTACTTAAATAGTACGAAATTGTACAAGTACCAGTAAGTAGTACCCCTCCTTTTAATATGTTTAGACCAAATTCATACAAGTGGAATTGTAAATAGTGTAACAATTTTTGTTTTGATATTTTTTCCTTCTTTAAAAAGAAGTATGAATGAATGCTACACGAAATTGGGAAGCAGTGTTAATTCAGACTATGGTCTGAATACAATCCAGGCAAAAACTTGTATATAGTTCATATATACGATGTTATAGACCAGTTATACATACTTTAGTCAGTCTGGATCATAGTCAGTCTAGACTATAGTCAGTTCAGACTACAGTCAGTCTATAGTGTTCATATTATCCAGACTATAATCTGCTTATGGTCAGATTTAAGTCATTCTAGAATAAAGTCAGTCTATAATCCAGAATGTGGTCAGACTACTGTCCAGATTATAAACGGTCATTATTCCAGACTTGAATCGATCTTGAGATCGCTGCATATTATAGTCTGCTTAAAGTCCAAACTACAATTTGCGACAGACCACAAGATAATCTGTTTACAATTCAAACATAGTCTGTCTATAATCTATACTATAGTCTATCTACAGGCCAGACTAAAGACTATCTACAGTCCAGATTATAGACTGAGTACGGTCCACTCTAGAGACTAACAGCACTCCCCCTTGTAGACTCTATAAACTGTAAAGAGTTCAGACTATATACCTCATATAATCCAGACTTTAGACTGTACACAATCTAGACTCTAAACTGTATAAATCCAGAAAGCCTACAGTCCAGACTATAGTCTGTCTACAGTCCAGACTAATGGCTGTTTACAGTCCAGACTATAGTCTGTCTACAATCCAGACAACTGGCTGTCTACAGTCCAGACTATAGGTTGTCTATAATCCAACCTATACGCTGTCTACAGTCCTAAAGACTATAAACTGTCTAGAGAGCTCAATAAAGCCTATGTACAGACCAGATTATAAACTACCTCCATAACACACTATAGACTGCATACTGTTCTGACTATAGACTGTATAGTACGGATTTACCAACCAGACTATAGTTCGGATATACCAACCAGACTATAGTCCGGATATACCAACCAGACTATAGTCCGGATATACCAACCAGACTATAGTCTGTATATCAACTAGACTATAATTTGTATACCATTAGTTTATAGTCTGTACTCCAACCAGACATGTGTACATATCGACCAGAATATAGTCTGGTCGGTAGTGGAACATTTTTGCTGTTAAAACCATGGCATATCTCCAGCCCAGACATAATATGAAACTTTAAGTTTAAATCTCAGTAGCGTATTACTTTTAAAACGTTAACAGTCCATCAAAAATACATTTTTCCTACTTGTTTTTGTTGGTGTTGTCGTCAATGTTGCTCATTGCTGTTGTCCATATTTATCAGTTAAAAAAGTTTGTTGCACATGAGCATTTTAGTTACAAATAAAAACAAGTAACAACAACAAAAACGATAGCAATGGCAACAACAACAAAAACAACAATAAAATAAAAGCAAAACATTTAAAGGAAAATATTGTATTGCATTTGTAATTTTGCAACTTTCTGACACAAGTCGTCGTCATAGTCGTCCAGCAATGGTGGCTACAACAATACACCCACTTATGAACACATATTCGATAGTTGTTCTTGTTTTTGTTGTTTCTCTATTTTCTTTTATAATACATAACATCAATTTTGTTTAAGTTTTTTTTTCTTCACAATCAATTTTGGAATACGAATTTAAATTACTCTGGATTACAAGTTAAAGTAGTTAAACGTCATTGTGGTTGTTGTTTCTGTTATTGTTGTCGTCAGACAAATCGGACAAACAGTTTTAGAAAAGGTGGTGGTGGTACGTTCATATTGTAATAGTAATAATTGTTGTACATAATTTAATAGTAAATGTATTTGTCTTTAATTGTAGTTGTATAGAGGTATGGATAAGAAAATATGTGGAAAAGACTTTATACTCACAAGACTGTAGTACTGTTTTCTGACCGAACTAAATTGCGATTATGGACTGTACATCGACCAGACTCTAATCTGGACACCTTGGTCTGTACACCGACTCTGGTTTTGTACACCGACCAGACTCTTGTCTCGGCACCGTGGTCTATACACCGACCAGATTCTGGTCTGTATACCGATCAAACTCTGGTCAAACCAGACTTTGATCTGTATACCAATCAAAATCTGATCTGTACACGACCAGACTCTGGTCTGTATACCGATCGAACTCTGGTCTGTATACCGATCGAACTCTGGTCTGTATACCGATCGAACTCTGGTCTGTACACCGACCAGACTCTGGTCTGTATACCGATCAAATTCTGGTCTGTATACCGATCGAACTCTGGTCTGTATACCGATCAAATTCTGGTCTTTATACCGATCAAACTCTGGTCTGTATACCGATCAAACTCTGGTCTGTATACCAATCAAACTCTGGTCTGTATACCGATCAAACTCTGGTCTGTATACCGATCAAACTCTGGTCTGTATACCGATCGAACTCTGGTCTGTACACTGACCAGACTCTGATCTGTACACCGACCAGACTCTGGTCTGTATACCGATCGAACTCTGATCTGTACACCGACCAGACTCTGGTCTGTATACCGATCATACTCTGGTATGTACACCGATCAAACTCTGGTCTGTGCACCGACCAAACTCTGATCAGTACACCGATCAAACACTGGAGTCTGTACATGGTCCAAACTCTGATCAGTACACCGACTTTGATTTGTACACCGACCAGATACTGGAGTCTGTACACCGACCAGACACTGGAGTCTGTACACCGGCCAGACACTGGTTTGCTCAATGATTACCAAGTGAACTCCAATGAAGAATACAAATGCATATATATCCAAATAATATTTTCAGAACTAAATATACATCTTTTCATCCCATACCTTAAATTAAGATGGCGTGTTGTGGGTTTTGCTATGGAACACATTGAATTTGAATATACATTTTTTTTATTTCAAATTTTCGTAGGAGTCCATGTAACACTTTTCACTAAGACGGACTTGATGAACGTCTAACATATAAGTTGACTATATGAATGAATTATTTATATGTGTGTATGTGTATATGTAAGTATGTATTAACAACGATATATGAATATGTTTTGTTGGTTAATTATTCGCATATTTCAATTAACAATATTGCAATGAATTTACAATTTGTTCCTGCCACCATGTTTTTCTTATATTTTTCAGTTCATTTCAATTCAATTCGTAAATAAACACAAAAAAAAATATTGTTTAATTGTTTAACATGCATTTCTCTGATACAATTATCAATTCACTGACTGACTACTGCTTCACTTTTTTTGGGCTTTTTCTTTCGTTTTAATTTCTTTCGTTTTTTAATTTGTTTAGTTAATTTAGGAAATCCAGTTTTGTTTTATTATAACTTTTAGTAGTTAATACTTTTTGAAAGTAGACAGAAATTATTTGCTTAAATTACCTAAAACCCATGCGATCGTAGTGGTAGGCGTATTAAGTAAAAAATTATTTAATACAAAATATAAGGAAAATTTTTGGTTTAATTATTTAAATTAATTTAAAAGAAAGTAAAAAGTATTTAAAGATTCCTCAAACTCTTGTTTAGGTAGTTATGGACTTGTTCATCTAAGTTTATTTGTAACATTTGTAAGTTATTCACATACTTCCGACTTTGACGTTACCTTATATAACATATTTAATAGGACTGTTCCAACTATATTCCCTATAGAACCAATCCAAGAATCATAGTCGCAACTATGGTGTATAAACTTAGAAAACAACAAAAAATATGTGGCATGGTCGTCCTTACAATCCTCCTTATATCAATGGGATTCTCCTTTATATTTTTTATTTAGTAAATCACACCATTTCGAAAGGTTTTACGATTAAAAGGAAGAGGTTTTGGCAACTTAAAGGTCTTCTGTCTTAAAATTAATCATGTGCTTTAGGGGTCTTTTTGGGTCATGGGACATTTTAATTTTATTTGCTCTTCTGACCTGTGGGAACATTAATCTAAGTATATTATTTAACATATATTCACACATTTTAATCTCAATCTTTCAAGAATATGGACAATTAAGAAAACTTCCTTCAATTTCTGAAGATTTGGAAAGGAATTTTTCATGAAGAATTATATGGAATTAATATCACCCATCTCTTACGAATAAAACGATCAGTTTTTCGGAAGTATGTCGATCTAATAATCTATATTTATTTCACAACTTTCTGATATCTTTTGCCCACACATATCACTGGAGAGATAGAGAGATGATCTACGGTAAATCTCTCTAGAAATATTTGTCCTGACAAATAGCAATTTTCTCTTATTTCAATGTGCAATTTTATTCCACTTCTCCTCGAAAATCAATGCCAAGTCTTCTGAAAGCTTTATGCAGCATTAATTTCCAAGGTCACATGATGTTTTTCTGCTTGTCGTATCTTTCCTCCAATAATTGCATATATCTAATAAAAAACAAAAGCGATCCCCAAGAATAAAATAATTACAGAAATAATGTCTTTGGATTCTCCATGTCCATGACATTGACGGAATTATAGAGAGCTCAGTGAGAAAATATTTAAGCTTTCGCTCATAGGCACATAGTATATTAGATTAAATTCTACAGTTATTGAAATTTGATATCTCCCTTAGACTAATTGTCCTTTCTTCACCAAGTAAGGATAATTAGTCTTAAGAGATGCCCTTTTCTTAAATAACCAGCTGTCGGGACACAACAAAGATCCACCGACAAAACATACTGTGTCAAATCTCATAGATTCTGGAATTTATATATAATTTTATTCTAAAATTGCCAAATATTTAAGCTTATAAAACTCTTAAATATCGACCTCACAATTATTTTTCCATATTTTGCTATAGCTCCCTGCTTACCGGAACACGGTTGTATGCTCCCCATATAAGGTCGTCTTAGCAGTAACTCAGGCTTAATACCCTACACCACACTGTGTGTTATAAATTATAGCTACCAAAAACTAATAATGGACCTCGTATAAATTTATTTTCTAATTAACGCTTAAGATTATTTCAATAGTACAAATATTTATGTGGGATTTGTGTGTTTTAAGAGGAGTTTCTCTGGCGGAATTATATGGGAATCGTATGAAACATATGAGAAATAATTAACCGATTCTCGATTTCGGTACTCCGTTTTAGAGGATTATAAATCCTTTTATATTAAAACTTTTGTGACCTTAAATCCCCATTCAGGAAGGAACATTTGCCGATGTCTAGGAGAAAAAAAGGATCATTCACCAAGGATCATGGACTCAGAAAGTGATTGTGAGTAAAATATATAACAAACTTTTGCACAAACACATAATACCCCAATAACCAAGGGCGATGTAGGATATTTGTTCACCACAAGTGATTAAGAGGGTATATTAACTTCGCCAGTCCGTATGTAATGCTAAGAAGAAATCATCTCAGACCACATTATGTATATATATATATATATATATATATATATATATATATATATATATATATATATATATATATATATATATATATATATATATATATATTCTTGTATCAAATCAAAATCTGAATCGATTTAGCTATATCCGTCTGTCTGTCTGTCTGTTATTGGGACGCTCACGTCCACATTAATTGACACAGCACAACGAAATTTGAAATTTGAGAACCAGTAAAATCAATTCAGTATAATAAAATATATAGACCGATATCTAAGACAACCTACGATTAGTATGTAACGCTAAAAAGGAATCATTTGAGACCCCATAATGTATATATATTATTGTATCAAATCAAAATGTGAATTATCTATTTGTCTGTCTGCCTGTATATCTGTCCGCCTGTTCGTCTATCTGTCTGTTATTGGCACGCTCACATCCATAATAATTAACAGAACTCAATAAGATTTGACCTGAGTATTTGTTATAGTCCTGAGAATTTTCCTGTTTAAAACCAGCAAAATTTGTTCAGTATACCAAAAGATATAGACCGATATCTGAGGCAACTTCTAACTTCAAGAAAAAAACTTTCGTAAAATTTTTAATTAGAAAACGACAAGTTAAAACCAAATTTGAAACTGTACGTATTTCATTAACGTTCCAAAAATTATCAAGATCGGTTCAGTAGAAAAAAGTTATAGCCAAAAATATAAATGATTTTATGACTCATTTAGTTTTCCGTTTTATGTTATGAACAACTTTTATATATTGTATACGTCTGTGATTGTATACGCATTTGTGGTGGAGGGTATTGAAGATTCGGCAAAGCCAACTGCAGCATTCTTATTTATTTATTTTGCAATCTATTTCTGTTTCCATTTTTAAATCACTCTCAAAAATAGGTTAATCCTTAAATAGTAAAATATATTACAAATTGTTTTCCCTCATCAATAGTAATAAAAGAGAAACACCCAAACAAATTCCACCTCCCATATGCCTACACACGAATACACCAAACCGAATTTGGAGTACATTCTCATATAAACCAAATCTTTTTTTTATATTTTACACAATCAATTTTGGCCACAAATTTGTAAAACATGACTTTTTCTTGGTAATTGTTGTAAAATCATAGTTGTTATTATTGTTGTATATATAGTTTAATTTATTTTTTTGCAACAATTGAAAATTTTATTAATCGATTACAACAAAACCCCTATTACTCACTCACACATTTATTTTAGTTTTCGAATAATAAAATCATCAAGAAATAACAAGTAGAAATGCTATATTCGGCTATGCCGAATCTTCAATGCCCTCCACTATAATATGTGTAAATAAATACGTTATATATCGTACATACACACTCACAGACATTATTTTCAAGTTTCTCTTAAAATGACAATTTTTGGGGAATATTTTATTTGTATTTAGATGATGCCTTAGATATCGTTCTATATCTTTTAATTTACTAAACCGATTTTTCTGATTTAAATAGGAAATTTTTCAGAACTATAACAAATACTCAGGCCAAATTTCATTAAGCTCTGTCAATTATTGCGGATGTGAGCGTGCCAACAACAGAGAGGCGGACAGACAGACGGACATTGCTAAATCGATTCAGGATATATATAGATTATGTGATCTGAGGTGATTCCTTCTTACCATTACACACGAAATGACAAAGTAAATATACCCTCTTCACCATTTGTGGTGGTGAAGGGTATAAAAATAAAATAAAATTTATTACAAAAGAAAATAAATCAAAACTAAAAATTTATTTCAAATATTTTAAATAATAAAGTTACATTCGTAAATTTTATTTATTCCCATTCATCACTTGTTGTAATCACAATGGAAAACAACGAAGAAATAAATAACATCAATGAATTTAATTAAATTGTATTCAATTTTCCATTTCAACGCATAATTAAAAACACTTAAAATAGATATTAAACGCACAGTGGGGCGTATGAGAAATATTTCAATTATTATTTAATCTATGCAGGGTGTCCAAAATTCTCAGTAGAAACAATGAGATTAAAATTTCATTGAAATAAAAAATGATCACTAACAACATATGCTGTAATGGAAGGGCTCAAGGATGCTCCAAAAACAACTAATGTGAATACAACAACATGAATTGTATCTTATACCAACTTATACTGTAGGATTTCACAAGAACAGAAGGGAGTATATACCTGAGGGAGAATCTAATGGAACAACATCTTACAAATCATCAACAAAATCCTACGGGCGCGACCAGGAGGTTAAGCTTTATATAGTTGTTACAAAACTGAAAAATGAATATTTCCAATTAAAAATCTCTTATTTATTTAATTTTATTAATCAGGTGCTGAAATAAAATAAGGATCCTCTATTACCGGTGCTATCAGTGAAAGAACATAACATTTATACAGGCACCACATATTCCGCAAGTTCACTTTTAAACTTTGTCCTTGAAAACCATCCATTACTCAATGAAATAAATCTGCCGCGTTCCACAAGAATACATCTGGTACAAATTAAATCCTGATGAAGAAACGGAAAAGATATATAGATGCGTTAATACATAAAGATATGGTTTGTTGTACGATGAATCCGAATGATTCTTAATCGAAAGATACAATACATACAATAATACCTACAAGAAAAAGTCAATTATAAAATCTATTTATACGTAGGTCGTTCATTAATTTGTGATAATTGTCACTTATTATCAACAATGCAACAACAATCGCTCTTTTAGAAAATAATTTTAGACTTTTGATCGGCTTAATGATTTTATATGAAATAAGAGAAATGATAGCAGAGTAGCGTAATAACTCCTAAAAAGGGGAAGTTTAAGGGGTGCAAATTAGGGTATCTTGGACATCCAGTTTTTTTAACTGCGTACTAAATTTGTGTCTCTTTTTTGATTTCCATCATTTTATAGCCCTTGACGAGATCTTCAAAAAAAATTTTACAATTTTTCAAGATTTTAAATATGTTTTTTTTTAACTTTAAATTTCTCAATTTTGTAAAACAAAAAAAATATTGATGTCAATATTTCTATTCAGTCCAAAACTATACGATTTTAAATTTTAAAATTAAAAAAATATGATTTTTTGAATGTTTTTTCTTAAAAAACTTATATGAAATTTATATTTTTTCCGAAAGGAATCTTTACATGAAAAATTATAATCAAAATATTAAAGCAAAAATCCTTATAAAGTTAAGTCCAGACTCTCTTAAATTCGAACCATTATTTATCAAAACGTTTAATTTATTTATATGTTTTAAAATCGCAAAACATGAATTTTAAAATGGGTAAAAGAGTGAATTATTATTTGGTAATGAACTTTTCCAGGCGTCTATAGATCAAAATCACAAAATTCCCAATTTTTCCCTACATCTTTGAGAATACGAGGAAAAAATTTTATAAAATCAATAACTATTTTCAACAAATTCGTTTCATTCAGTCGATCCACATTTCTTGAAATTTTCATAAAGATATTTTTATACCCTACACCACCGTAGGTTGTTTAAAAAAATAGTGTAACACCATCTAGTATACCGTTCAAAGCAGAATCACTTTCTGAGTCAATTTAACAACGTCCGTCCGTCTGTCTGTCCGTACATGTAAACGTTGTGAACACTCTACAGGTCCCATACAAATGTCTCTCAGGAATGGGATTTTAAAGTCCTTAACACAATGGGATATCAAAAAAGTTCAGGACTAATATGCTTTATGATGTTCTAAGTCGATGTGCAATATAATTTTCTCAATTTGTCCATTACTTCTCATAGGTCGCATACATTGAAGGTATTGTAATAGTAACTGGTCAAATTGAGATAAATACAATCTTAAATTAATGATCGAAATTATACGAGGGACAGTCCATCATTTCTTCTAACTCCAAAAAGAAAAAAACCAAAAAAATCCTTTTCCATCGCAAACATTTAACATAAATTTTATTATCATATTAATGTACTTCACGCTCTATCATAAATGAGAAAAGCAAATTATACGAAGGTCGTTGATAATCTTTTCTTAGCTGTCATTTGCAACCAACAATTTTTACTTGTTATTAATAAATATTTTATTTAATGCAAATACTTGTAAATTCTCCAAAATTCATAAAAGAAGAATAAAATTAATGATTTTATTCAAATAAACAACAATAGCAAACATATTTCTGGATTATCTGAAAAAAGATTCAAGTCCATAACTTTTTAATCTTCGGAAATACATAAACCCAAAGTTTAATACTTCATGTACATTTCTTAAAAAGTACATTATGGTATATTATTCCTCTTAAAACGATTTAATGAAACATCGAGCTAAATATTTCCAAAAAGTCGACTCTGTCAATCCGCTGTATAGGGTATCATAGAGTCGGGCTTGACAAACTATAATTTCTGAATTGTTATATAATGATTGAGATCCGAAAAGTATGATTCATTTACTAATACTAAATGACCTAAACACATTTCAACTTTTTCCACCCCACTGTTTAACATTTCATAAATATGCTTGTTTTTGATTTAAAAGTCTTGTTTTATAGTTTCTTTACTAATTTCATGTGATCGCTGTTTATAGTTTTCGAAAGTCATAAAATCGTATAAGTAAAATTTTTTAATTGTAAATTTAAAGTTTTTGTTTTCTTTTTTTTTAATTTTATTAGCAATTAATCTTTTTTACAATTAAAGTCTTTTCTTCTTTTCAAAGAAGTTAATAAATTTCAATAAATAATTTTCTTTCAATAATCAAATAACAATGAACTTAAATGTTTATTGCAGCGATTAAAAAAACATTAATAATTTGTATAACACAGTTAGGAATGCTAAAATCGGCTATGCCGAATCTTCCATCCTCCCTCAATCTTCCTCCCTCCACCACAAATGATTATGAAATGAATACCTTAAGTTTAAGTACATACACACTCACACTCAGACAACACTAAATGAGTCATAAAATTAGTTATACTTAGAGTTTTGCTTGAAATCAGAGGTTGCCTCAGATATCGACCTATATTTTTTTAATATACTGAACCGATATTGCTGATTTTAAATAGAAAATTTCTAAGGACCGTTACATTTACTCAGGCCAATTTTCATTGACCTCTATCTATTATCATGGACGTGAGCGTGCCAACAACAAACAAACAGACAGACGGACATAGCTGAATCGAATCAGATTTTGATGCAAGAATATATATACATTTAGGGATCTGAAATGATTAAGTTATCATGCTCTCTTCACCTCTTGTGTTGGTGGAGGGTATGAAAATTAAATAATTTTGATCTAAATAAATAATAAATTTAAAAACAATTTGATCTAAAATGACCATATCTAACAAAAATAAATCAAAAATTCAAAAAAAAACAAGATCAGAAATAAATTCTTTTTTTCGTAATTTTAAACTCCTTTCATTTTTTAAGAAAACGAAATTTAAACTAATTTTGTAATTATAACAATTAAATTGTCACATGATTTATAACTTTAGAACCAAATTATTTTGAGTGACTGGACTATAAAGATTTTACTGGTTGTCGGTTTTATTAAGTTTATCTTTGCGTTCGTCCATATGTCCGTCTGTCCATCCGTCTGCTTGAGTGACTGACTGACTGATCGACCACTCGTAAACATTATTTTTTTTATCAATCATTCATGTTTGTTATACATGAAGAATGTCTGTATGTACATACATTCATACATATGTAATCGCATAAATGATTTACACACCATCTATTTTTGTTGAATATGTGTTCAAACATCTTGGACGACAACATAAATATAGTTACGAGTCTAAACTACAAAATAGATCTATAATAGGCTCAAACAAACATTTCAACACTTTTTAACGTTTTTTTTTTTTTTTTTTGTTTTTTTACTTTTTAGATTTTTCTTTTATTTGTTGGTTTGAAAACTCCCCATTAAAAGATTTATTAAAAAAAGTATTTAGATACACAGACATGCGTACACAATAAACAAACATACATAAATACATACTTACATACATACATACATACATACATACATACATACATACATACATACATACATATATACAAGTATGTACAGAGTTTGACTTACTTGTATTTATGAACACAAATAACTGTTAAATCTTATCCGTATCTCCTTCAAACTATATGTCAGTCAGACAATCTGTAGCAAAGTATAAAGGAAAAATATTAGGGGTTAAGATAAATTTACGACTGCAGGATCCTAAAAGTATAGAAGAGGATATGAAAAATCGATGAAAATAATTTTGTCTTACAGTTGCAAAATAAATAAGAAAATCTCCTTCGAGAAGTTTGAATTATCCTTGATGACATTCAGTACTTTTTAAGAAAAAATTATGAAACTTTGTAAGCTTTTGAATAATTTTCAACGAAATTTCACAAGGACATTCTTGAAATGTTTCTATGTTTGATATGAAGAAAAACTATTTCTACTTGACCCTATGATCGTGATCTCCAAAATTGGTCTCCTCGGGCATGATAATTTTTTTAAAAATCGCAATAATTTTATTTATGATTTGATTAGAAAGATACAGGTCCTTATAGTTCCCTACAAAAATATTGTCACATGTTTGGATATCTCTTAGATTTTAGGAGATATTTAGACCAAAGTAAAATTTTTTCTAATTTTAGAATTTTTTTTAGATTTTTTTATCCACTCAAAACAATCTGTAATTGACCAAACTTTTTATAATGGCAAAGTTAACAATATCAATTTTAAACAAGTTTTTCACAGATCGGAATTTTGGGAATTTTGAAGTGAAAAAGTGGGAATCTTCTATAGTCATACATTAACAGCAACTTTGTCCATATTCTATTGAAATTTCATAAAAACACACATGTAATCGTATTTTTTGTAAAGAATTATAAGGACAATATATACTTTTTCATTCTTTGAAGATCCACTTCCCGACCTCAGGACTCACAAAATACAAATCTAATTCCATATCACATGTCCATGTGAAATTTCTTTGAAAATGTTCAATAGTTCCAAAGTAACAGAATTATTTCTTAAAAAAAAACTTTTCAGGACCACTGTGCAATAGTTTTTGCTATCTGTGAAATTCAAATATTTTATTTTCCACATGCATGCTCCTCTAGAATAATCGCCTAAATTATTCAGAGCTTCAGCTGAATTTTATGCAAGAGCTTGACTCACCGTCAGTTAAGACCCACTACATAATGCAAAAATTATGGACTGACCTTCGTAGAATTTTAATTTACGATATAAGCTTGAATAAAGTTCTCTCATATGAGATATTTAAGTCATTTAAGGTCATTTTCGTAGGAGTGGGACAGACCACTACTTTTAAGTATGCCATTCGACTTAGAATCACTTCCTGAGTCGACTTAAGTATATCCGTCCGGATATCCATGTAAAGTTTGTTCGTAAAATACTGGTCGCAATTTTAAAGATATTTCAGTGAAATTTAACACGTGCTATTATGTTGGGTCAAATACGATGCCTATTGAAATTGTTTATGATCGATCCATATTTTTATGTAGGTACGATACAAATGTCCCCTGGAATGGGATTTTCAATCCATAAAATTCCTAAATGTAAAACGATTTTAAGCAAATTTTTGATCATTTTCGGAATAACAGCTTTGTCTTACATCAAAATTTAATTCCAATTTTTCAATTTCTACGGACGATCTTCTCTTGAATTTAAAGGCTGCCTCAATTATCGACCTACATCTTTTAATATACTAAACCGATTTCACTGGTTTTAAGTAGGAAACATCATAGGACAATAACAAATAATCAGGCCAAATTTCATTAAGCTCTCTCAATTATTGTGGATGTGAGAATGCCAACAACAGGCAAACATTATGGGGTCTTGAGTGATGCCTTCTTAGCGTTACACACGGAATGACAAATGATCCATCATTATAGGCATAGTCCTTGGGCACATGATAAACTTCATTAAGATATCTTTAAAATTGCGTTTTGCACATTGCTCACAAGGTTTACATGAACAGCCATCCTTCTAGGCAGCCAGCCTAGTAACCAGCCCGCCAGACGGACGGACAGACATCGATAATTCGACTCAGAAAGTAATTCTGAGTCGGTTTACTTCAAAGTGTTGGTAGTATTTTTTTTGTGCTTTGCAAACTTATGCACAAACGAATTATATCTCAAACACCTATGGTGTTATGGGGTATAAAGATACATAAACATTAAACTTCTATAGGACATCGATAATTTTATGCTGAACTTTTCTTTAAATAAATAAAAATATTCGATCTTTACCCTCCCAAAATATCATATTTTATATTTTGTCAACATCATTAACTTGTATACCCAATATAAGATTTGGAAATTCTGCTCAGGATATTAACTTTTCTTTCCATCTCATATATGCCACATTCATTTGTACTCTACAATTTCTGTAAGTTGTCCAACTGTCTGTCCGTCCTTCCATGGTCTACTGTTGTAGTTTTGATTTTTTTGTTGTTCAGTTCTGCCATTTTTTGTTTTCTTTTTTTTCAGTTACGATATCTAAACATTTATCTCAACATTTTGATCTTGTCAGCGAAAAGGCTTTACTAATCCATCATGTGCTTTTCAAAATTCAATTTTTTACTCGTAATTCTCTCTCTCTTTTTTTCTCGAAATAAATAATTTTTGTTGTCTTTTATGTTTATTTATTATTTATTTAAGTTTTAGTTTTTTTCTTTTTTCTTTTTTTTAAATTGTTTCCATGTGCGTTTAAAAATCTAAATTATCATAATTTTTTCCTCTTTTTCAGTTGTAGTTTACGACAACTATTTCATCATAAAGTGGACATTCTCTTGTTTGGAATGGGAAAAAATTGTAAAGAAACAAGCGAAAATACACTTTAATTTCAATTTAAATTGCAAATTAAAGCGTCATTTATTGTGGACGGTATAAAATTTTCTTTGAAAACTGTGAACAAATTATGATTGATCAGATATATCGAGTAACTATAATAATCATCATTATTATCATCATTACAATGTAATAAACATTGTCATGAGTTGAAATGGTTGGATGTTGGCCATCAAACTTGCTTTACGTATTAACTGCTATCAATTATAGTTGCAAGTATAGGATGATGAGATCGAGATAAAAAGAAATTTAAATGGGTAATTTTGTGTGACAAGCGACGTTTAAGTGAAACAGTCACGTCTTTTCATTTATTTATTTAAACGGTTAAAAATTTGAACAAATCAGTATCAATCTCAATACCCACCCACCATTACGACTTAAGATGTTTATAAATTGATTTGGACTACGCTTCTGGTAAGAGGTGTAGTCGCAAGCCCCCGAATTTGTGGTGCTTGGGTCAGGTAAAAGTTTTGGCATATTGCAACTTTATGGTCAAAAATTCGCCGACGGAAACACTTTAAAAACGTTAATGGAAGGGTTTTCAGAAAAGGTTCAAAATTGCATTACTGGAGATTTAAACTATGAAAATATATCTTTTTATATAAGGCTCTTGGGAATCACCCAAGAGCCCACATATTCTGGCATAAAATCAAAATCTTAGTTAATTTAACTGTCCGTCTCTTTTTGGCACGCTCACATCCACAATAATCAATGAAACTTAACATTGTCCTCAGAAGTTTTCTGTTTAAAACCAGCAAACTCTGTTTAGTATATTAAAAGATATTGACCGATATCTGGAGCAACCTCCAGATATCGGTAAAATTGTCAATTATAAATCATCAAATTAAGAATGAAATTTTGAATTATTATTTAATTGTATGTACTTCATTATAATTTCAAAACTGATCAAAATCGGTTATGTAGAAAAAATGTTATAGAGAAAATATAAGTAATCTTATGACTTAAATGAGTGTGTATGTATGTAAATTCATATGTATTTGTGGTGAAGGATTGTGAAGATTCAGCACATCCGAATATATCTTTCATACTTTTTTTGTGTAAATTTCCATCCAAGGAAATAAAACTGTTAGTTTAGTTGTTTCGTTTTTATTAGCAGATATGTATGTTAAGAATTTTTCGATGTTACTCCGTTTGAAATTTTTAATAATTATGTTTTTACCATCTTTCGCACCAAAAGCCTTCACCAGGTAAATGGGAACAATAAATTCTATTCATTGTTCTGTTTTATACCAGTCTCAGACTTGTTATTTGGTCAATTAAAGATCTGAAAGGTGTGAAATCCAGTCTTCTATTTCCTTAGTTCTGTTCTGTATATTAAATTATTCAACTGAGTAGGATCTTATTAATTACTTTCCTAATAGCTGGATTAATTGCCATATCGCTCCATTTTCAACTGATTTAGTCCAGCACACCTAAAAGTATAAAGTAGCTAAATGTTAAATAATTTTTTTCATCTTTCAAACAATTTTCTTAGTTCAGCCCAATTTATGTATCTTAACTCAAATATATTATTCCATCAACTACTCCTACGCACAAATACAATTTAAGATCTTAAAGATAAAATAACAAATTTTGCAATAAAATCGCCTTTAGGGTTTAACTTATTACAATCTTGCAAATATAGACAGAAAATACAGAAAAAAATAACATACGAATTTAACTTAATTGACAGCAACATCAAAAAGTAACAAAAACTGAACAGATTTCTTTCTATAAAACTTAAGTTTATATATTTAAATGTATATAAAATGTATCTGTGTTTGTTTGTTTGAAACTTATAGACAGTTAAACTACTGAACCGATTTTAATGAAAAGTTTTCACACATAAAAAATTCCGGTAGGGCCAGGAAGAGGCCAGGAGGAGGGGTACCCCCAAACGAAGCAAATCTTGATTATTGAGTATTTAAAGAAGTCATAAAAAGAGAATTTTCATATTTGTTCCGATCACTTCATAAAGAAACTATTATAGTGGACAAAATGTGGGACGGATATATTGATTATTGAATGTTTTAAAAAATTCTCCCAGAGAGAATTCTCAAATTCGGCCTCAATCACTTTTCAAGAATTTGTTTTACTGAACAAACTGTCTTACAAATATTGATTTATCAAAATATTAGGGACTTTAACAGCGAAGTTCTCTAATTTGGTCCCAATCACTTTCTCAAGGAACTGTTTTTCTGAACAAAATATGAGACGGATAGGATCAGGGTTACAGGTACCCCCATACAAAGAAATTATTGATTATGGAATATCTATAGAATATTACAGGGAAAGTTCTCAAATCTGGTTCCAATCACTTCCTCAAAGAAATGTTTTACTATGGAAAATGTATTACGGATAGGACCAGAGGATGGGAGAACTTCTACCATTTTTTCATGTTATCACAAATAGTCCGTGTTCAGTTGTCAGTAAACTAAAAATAGTATTTTATATTAATAAAAATATTTTTTTTTATAACGGACTGTTCAATAACAATAAAATTGTGATCGGTTAAACATATTGCGATCACAACGTTTCTTTGTTTTATTTAATTAAAATATTCTTTTTACAGCAACGAAATTGTTATCAAAATAAATTGAATTCAACAATTAACATGTTGGTGATAACAATAAATGTTTGTCGCGAATATATTAGTGTTTGCGAAGAACATATTGGAAAATTTTATAACGAACAAGGTCGGGGGGTTTTGGCGTAATCACGTTGCGTGTATTTTAGAAACTCTTTTCGAGATCTAAAATTGAGGAGAATTTTTGTGCAGCTATGCTCACCGGGCAAAAGCTAGTTTAGTATAAAATTCGTATAAACAGAAGAAAGAGTTTATTTTTAATTTAATAAATTAAGGAAGCAAAAAATATGGCAGCAATTTTTTAAACCACAATAATGAATTGAATAATTTAGCAAATTAAAACATTTTAGGCCGTTTCTTTAAAAAAAAGAAAGAGACAGCAAAAAATGCATTTGCTGGAAATATAATAAAGCAATAAATGTAAAAAACAATTATAAATAGTAACAACAATTCAATTATTAAATAAACTAAAATAAAATAAATTGAATTACGAATATTTCATTTATTTATATTTGATTAATATTTATTATACCCTACACCACCGAAGGTATTTTGGGGTATTATACGTTTGTGCTAATGTTTGTAGTATGCAGAAAAATATAGTTATACCCATCTGAGTCGATTTTACGGGGTCTGTCTGTCCGGCTGGCTGTCCAAGTAACGTTGTGAACAGTCTACAGGTCCCAATTTTTAAAATATCGCAATGAAATTTGAATTTTTAGCGCATACATGAAGCCTTTTCAAATTTGACATGTTCGGTCTAATATTGCAGGTACCTCCTATATATATATATATGTTCTTCACGGAATTAGGTTTTGATGTTATAAAAATCCTAAAAAGAAAGCGATTTTGCATTATTATTATTATTATTATTATTATTATTATTATTATTATTATTATTATTATTATTACTATTATTATTATTATTATTATTATTATTATTATTATTATTATTATTATTATTATTCTAAAATGATTTCCCAAACTGAACAAACCCCTTTCCAGATATCACTTTTAAGGACAAAAAATTTCACATGTACGTTAGTATATTAAGATAAATATAAGCAAAAGTATATTAATAATTATCTTAATTAAATTAACATAAATATAAGCAAAAATCTATGTGCAAAATAATGCAAGGGTCGATTCAAAATTTCTTGTAGCTCCCAGAAAAATTCAATTAAATTATACGAGAGTCTTTTATTAATTTTTCTTAACCACTATTTTTAACCGACAAAGTGGTGTAGGGAATTCGATAGTCGGGCTTGACCGACTATACATTCTTCCTTGTTTTTCTTTACACTTCGAAAAAAAACTGACGTTAAAAAACTCACTTGGTAACAAATCAAATTTAATGAAAAGTCTTTTTCGATGAAATAAATATAATAAAAAGAAAATGAGTAAAATTCGAATTTTGAATTCCCTTCATTTAACGATTTTGTCTAGATGTTTCATGAAAATTCAAAATATTAGGTCTCACCCCAACCTTAACCTTATATCTTCTGTACAAATGAAAAATAATCTAAATTTGTTTGTATCTTACAGACGGCTGGACCGATTCTTTTAAAATTTTCACAGTGACAGGAATATGCTACATTTTTTTTTGATAGGACCAAGAGAAGAGGTTTCCCCTAACAAAGCAAATATAAATCATTGAATATCTAAAAGCTATAACAGCGACGGCCTTAATCTTTATACCAGTCATGTTACTGGAAATTAACTTCACTCTGAACAATATAGGGAGAATAGGACCAGAGGGAGTGGTAGCCTCCATACAAAGCAAATATAGATTTATGAACATCTAGATCAGGGGAAGATGTAGTTTTAATTGAAAAAATATTTGTTAGATATGGGTAGAGGAAAAAGTACCTACAATATAAACCAAATAGTTAATGTCGAATATTAAAAAAATATTTCGTCTAAAATTTAAAAAACTTAACACTCTCCGATGAAACGGTTTTTACTGCAAAAATTAAGATCGGACTGGGTCAAGTAAGCAAATATTCATAATCAAATATCTAAAGAATTTTATTGGTGTTAACCTTCCAAATTGTGCCATATCTCAATTACATGGAATAAATCTTAATACAAGTCACTACTTATGACTTTTTCTAAATTAAACAAGGAGTAAATTTTTGTGTAGCAAAGCGCACCGAGAAAAAGCTTCTTTGTAAAATATAAAGAAAACTAATTATGATTAAACACTTTAAGCTATAACTTTTCTATTGATTCAAGTTTACTAATAACTATTCATAACTTCCACTTTTCTACTTTAAAACCTTTATTTTTTCAATAAAACTTGTATTAGAAATTTTCAAGCATTTTGAAGGACCGATCTTCCTTTTTTTCCTTTCAGCAAAAAACTCAGATGCAGACTGAAGATTATAATTTTATTTTCGGAGTCTTGATTAGTTTTCATCATGGTGTTACAAATGAAACAATAAACTTAAAATATCTCCATCAAATATTTCGGTTGAAGGAGGGTAGAAAAACAATAGCAAGCGATTAAGTTTTTTCACTTTTACTTATTAAACAAAGTCAGTGGTAGAGGAAAATGAACACTGAAAAATGATTATGAGCAACTTTTTTATTTTCTAGACTAAAAAATAAAATGAAAACTAAACGAATTCAATCATTAATATTCAAAAATATATCGAAAAAATACAATCTCTAGGAAATTTTCAAAAATTTCTCGAATTTTTTTTTTAAAGGAGAATTCAAAATTCTCTGCTCAAAAGAATTTTATGAAAATTCTCTCAAGAAAAAGAACTCTATAAAAATTCTCTTAGAAAAGAAAAATCTATAAAAATTCTCTTAAAAAATGGAATTATATAGAAAAATCCTTCAATATTTTTTGTAAAAGCAGAATTTATTAAAAGCTTTTGAAAAAATTTTTAAAAACCTTTTCTTTTAAAAATATTTTATAAACACTCCCTTAAAAAGACAATTTTGTGAAAATTTTAATGAAATCGAGAATTTTATAAAAGAAATTTTCTTAAGAGTGAAAATTCTATAAAAGTTCTATTGAAATGCTCCAGAGATTTGATGAAAATGACCTTGAAGAGAAAGATTTGAAAAAAACGATTAGACGATTCTCCCTGTTAAAATTTGTTTATAAAAATCTCTCTTAAAAAAATCATAAAATTCTCCCTGTTAAGAGAAATTTATTAAAATTATTTTTGTTAAAAGAAGTTCATTTCCGCCAATGATTTTTTTCAAAATTCTCCCAGTTAACAGAATTTTCTTAGAATTCTCTCTGTTAAAATAATTTTTATAAAATTCTCTCTATTGAGATAATATTCGTAAGATGAAGTTTCATAAATGAAGTTTTGACAAAAATTATCAAAATCGATTCAGTAGTAAAAAAAGGTTTTAGCCAAAAATATAACTAAATTCATGACTCATTAAGAGTTCCCCTGTTATAATTAAGAAAAACTTTTATATATTGTACACTTTAGTGAGTGTATGTTTGAGTGTGTATGTATATATGAAATATAAGGTATGAACTTTATAGCTGAATATAGCATTCTTACCTTTTGTAGGTCCAAGTGGGGTTTTGTTAAAAAAATGTTATAATTTTAGTACGCATTTTTTTCTGGTTTAATTTGTTTGACATTAAACATGTCAAACAAAAGACATGTTAAACTAAATAACTTGATCAAAAAAATCAAAAAATAATTGTGTTAAAAGCTGTAGTAGCGACGAGTGTTAGGAATTTTTCGATCTCAGTCCTTGCAAGCGAAATTTTCAATATGTTGCCACAATTATTTTCAAACTGACCGGGGTAAAGGTTACTCAAAGGTATTCCACCATCATAAGTGGTGGTGAGGGTATATTAAGTTTGTCATTCCGTGTGTAACGCCAAGGTAGAATTATCTGAGAATATATATTTCTTTTTAATTTTCTTGAATCATTAATTAATTCTTTTAATTCACTGATTTACTCTAATAAATGAAGCATTATTAATATTTTAGTATAAAAATAAGAGAAAAAAATACAAAAGAAAAAAAATGGATTAAAAACCCCGCAAAAGCAACAAAATTGCAAAGAAAATTGTATAAATTGTTTGTTTACTTTTTCTTTAAATGAGCTTTTGAAAAAAATCACAACAACAAGAAGAAAAAATGCATTACGAAGAGTAAAATAAAACCAATATGATCCGTATTTATGTAATAATGATCACTCTCTAACCAATACGAACGGGGGGCTCAACGATCTTTATGTTTATAATGTATGTAATAGTTTAACTGGCCAATTGACCGAATACAACAATCTATGCCAAATGGGGAAATAAATAAAAATAAAACAAAAATTATTTATATAAAATGGAAATGAAATTAAAAAAAAAAAAAAATAAATAAAACAAAAACTAAAAAAAAACTAAATTCACCTTAAATGAAAGTTAAAAAAAATAAAATAAGTGGAAAAAATTTAAAACATTAAGCAAAAGTTGATGTTTCAACCAACTGACCAATTGACCAATATAATATTGAATACCATACAAGATCAAGCAGGAATTTTTATTTGATTTGACTTTTTACAATCACATTTTTATAAATAGAAATATTTCCTTCCGATTTCCGGTAAATTGAGGAAATTTTATAAAAAAATAAAAATATGAGTGGGACACAACGCTTAGATGGAATTATCTTAGACTCCATAATATATATTCTTACATCAAAACAAAATCTGAGTCCATTTAGCTATGTCTGTCTGTCTGTCTGTCTGTCTGTCTGTCTGTCTGTCCGTCTATGGTTTGTTGACATGTTTACATCCATAATAACTAATAAAGTTCAATGAAATTGAGCCTAAGTATATTTAAAGCCCTGAGAAGTTTTCTCTTTAAAGCGAGCAAAATCGGTGTAGTATAATAAAAGATATAGACTGATATCTGATGCAACCTCTAAGTTCAAGCAAAAAACATTTGTAAAATTGTCAATTATAAATCAATCATCTAGAATGAAATTTTGCTATATGTACCTCATTACAATTCCAAAAATTATCAAAATCGGTTCAGCACAACAAATGTATATATAGTAAAAAATATAACTAATTTTAATTAAAGTTTCAGTTTCACTCCATGTTCTATTTAAGAATAACTTTTACTTATTGTTTACGCTATGAGTGTATGAGTGAGTGTGTATGTACGAAACATAACGTATTTACTTCACACTCATTTGTAGTGGAGGCAATTGAAGATTTTACGTTATTTATTATTAATCAATTTAATTTGTGACAATATAATTGTTTTACAAAATTTTTTATATAATTTTCTTTATGAAAATATTTTTTTTTTTTTATAAAATCTAAAATTAAATAATGAATACATTTATAAATAATAAAAATATTTTGTATATAAATAAATAATTTGTGTTAAAAGTTGATATCATAATTAATATTCAAAATAAAATCATGTAAGAAACAAGCTATATTCGACTATGCCGAATATTCAATACCCTACACCACAAATGCGTGTGAAGTAAATACGTTATGTTTCGTACATATTCAGAAACATATACAACATATAAATGTGCCTCTTAAATATACAAAGGAACACATAATTTGCCAAAAATTATATATATTTTTGACTATAACTTTTGTTGTGCTGAACCGATTGTGATAATTTTTAGAATGATAATGAAGTACATATAACTTTATTACATCACACATTTTATTCTTATTTATCGATATCTAATTGACAGTTTTACGAAAATTCTTCGCAGGAACTTAAAGGTTCCTTCAGATATCGGTCTCTAACTTTTGATATTCTGAACTGATTTTGCTGTTTTGAAATAGAAAATTTCCCAGGATTATAACAAGCTGAATTTCATTAAATTCTGTCAATTTTTATTGGATGCCAACAATAGACAGATGGACGGACAGACGGAGAAGCTAAATCTATTCAGATTTTTAATACTAGAATATATACATTATGGGGTATGAAATAATTCCTTCTAAGCGTTACACACGGAATGATAAAGTTAATATACCCTCTTCATCAATTTTGATGGTGAAAGGATCGGTCAAGCTCGACTTTGTAACACCCTACAATACCCACAATGTTGATTATAAATTTTATTTACCAAAAATTAATTAACGACATACATAAATGTTAATAAAAATGAAGCCACTAAACTTACAATGTGATGTGATGAAATTCTGAAGATTTTTCGAAACCCCTTCCAGTACCGTTTTCATAGTGTTTTGTGTCACTTTTCTCGAACAGGCAGACCAAAATCTATTACATTTTTAGACACCTTGTTTTTGCTCTTCAATTCTCTTTTGACAAGAGTCCAATATTGTACTATGAAGTCTTATGAATTAAAGCAGACTTTTTTGTAAACATTCTTTGGTGTAAATTTCGATATTTATGGAGCCCATTGTAAAAATTTACTGTCTTTTTTACCATACCAAAAACTTTTTGGGAAGTTTTAAATGTTTTTTGGTCCTAATTTTTCTTCAAAATTCCTTAGGGCATCAGCAACATAAAATTTTTGACCAGGAAGTTGTGAAACATCGCCACAGCATACGTTTCGTTATATATTATGAAGGAAAAAACTCTTTATACAGAGAATTCCACTTCAATTTCGGACTGCTTTCCTACTGGATGTTTTTTTAATATTAAAACTTTGGCTTAAAGAATTTTTCGATCCTCCTTACACTCCTCGCTTCCATATAAATCCATCAGCCGGTCTAAAGCTACAAATTTTATAAAAAAAACAATCGACCCACTGTGCATTGATATAAGCAATATTTTTTCAATTTCTGTTTTACATAAGGAACTTTAATTTCATGAAAAAAGTTTTAAAGTTTTAAAGTTTAAAAAAACAAATAGTGAACATTTCTGTTTAGATTGCATTTTTTTTTGTGATAAACATTTATATAAACTTTAAAAATATTTCAACAAAAGCTCCGTCTATAATTTTGTTATGAAATAAAAAAAATATAAATAAACAAAAAAAAAAATGCCATATGCGGACATAACGAATCTTATATACACTCCACCATGTTACATTTTAGTAAAACTTCAATAATAAAGCTTGATCTGAAAGGTCTTCACACTTTCTGTGCTAAACAAATTAATCAACATTCTTAGCTTAAAAGCTTAATCCAAGATTGGGTAATGACATGCGAGCTGCAGTATTATGTAAACTGATGTTCTTAAAATTCACCACACAAATGTAAGTCAAGTTCAAATTTGAACCGATAAATATATTAGTCCAGCAAAATCTAATTTATTTTGAGTTGATTTCAATATCAAAGTAAATATATGTGGAAATTTTCAAAAAATTATATTCTATATATTGTGAACTATATGACACGCTGATTTTGGGATGTATCAAAATTTTAAACATTTTAACTTATATCTTTATTTTTGATTTTGTACGATGATGAAGTATATATAACAATATTTTACAGTTAAATTATGTTTAAATCCAATCACTTTTTGTTTTAAAAAGATTTTCAGCGGAATTTTGAGTTCATCTCAGATATCGGCCACATCAAATGGACTCATAGACTGGAAACTTCATAGAACGATAACAAACAATAAGACCGAATTTCATAGAATTTGGACAATTATTCTAGGCGTGAGAATGTCCCAACCGAAAGATGGGCATAGCTAAGTCGAATGAAAAGTTGATTTCTTCTTGGCGTTACATATGGAATGACATATTAACAAACCCACATCACCACTTGTAGTGGTGAAGGGGGTACAAGAAACTTTATTTTATAAATTTGCGATCAAACGTATGAATTTTAAGTTGGGAAACTTTTGTATGATAAATATTTTAATATTTCTGTAATTATAAATATTTTTTTTCCAGAAAAAGGGGGAAATACAAAATCCTCTATGATTAAAATTTAAAAGTTAAGTTTGTTCCGAATGATGAATACTTTACACTATTATCACACAGACTGATCTTCACAAAAATTTGTTACAGTGTTTTCTGGATGTAGAAATATTAAATATTCGTAATATGATCAATGATTTTCAAAAGTTTGTCTGTGATCATTTTTAAAGTTTTATGGATTCAAAATCCAGTTTGGAAGAACATTTTTATAGGAGCTTTTTTGAATAAATGAAGGGTGCAAACAATTTATTCTCCAAACATCTTTGTTAGTGTAGGGTATAAAAATTCTCAAAAAAAATTATTAAAATCCGATATCGAATTCATATTAACAATGTTTTCAATTCGGACGGACAAATGCAAAGAAATAAATATACAAACGGCAAACGGTTATTGCGCATTTCAAAATAAAACATAAAAATATTTCGTTTAATAAGCAAAAATGTTATTCATATGAAACACAATCGTCTAATTATAATGTGTGGTCAACTTTGCGGTTTTATAAAAAAACTGATATTTTAAACTTTTAAAAATAAATTGAAGCGATTTGTGTCAGAAACAATACTACAGGTTCCAGAGCCATTGTGCCATTAATCCAAGTCTTCTATTTCGGCAACTAGACGCTCTGGAGTCATTTATGTGTTTTCTATTGTGTACAGTGATAAAGAAGCATTTAAGTATTCAAGTCCAAACATGAACTTTACAAATTTTGAATTTCATCTTAAATAAAATTCATCTTGACAAAAATTCATCTTGATTTTCTCTATGTAGAAAATTTTCTCATTTGTAACTGGTCTCAAAGAACTCTTTAGATCCAAATTCAGACTGCCCCCAATTAAATAAAGTTAAAGTTCTTTAATGAGAAACAAATTAACGGTAATTTTAATACCCAACATAATTGGTTAAAGTATTATGCGTTTGTACTGATGTTTGTTAGATGCACCGTTCGAATCAGAATCCCCTTGAGATCCCGTTACTTCATCTGTAGAGTACCTATGTGGTATAAACTTTCAAATTAATAAAGGTACACTCCTCTGCTATTAGTGTATCAAATGAAGTCAAACGTTACAGATTTATTTCCAAAAAAACGTCATACCGCCCCAGTATAAGTTTTTTGCAAACACTGAAATATTAACAACACTCCTCTAACTGTAAACCATGTGATAATTATAGAAGGTTTACGCAAATTCACAGCTGTTGTTGTTTTACTTTGCAAATTTATCGCAACTTTTTAGAACTGTTTATGAAGTCTAAACAAAAGATAAGAAAGAAAATTGCTCAGTTTTATTTTCTTACAGCGGATCAAGGCAGATTTATGAAATGAGGCGGTTTTATTACAACAAATATAAAATTACAAAAACAAAATGCTATGAAAACGTCAAAATTAAATAATGAAATGTTTATATAAACAATTATAGGACAAAAATGTAAATACACACTGTAAACAAACTTTGACATTATGTTAACAAGAGAGAGAAAAATAAATAGCTGAGCTTTTACGGTCACCGCATAAGAACTGTTCACAATGAACGGACTGATATTGAATTTTTGAAAAAAAAAAACATGTAAACTACTTCCACCTTATAGAATTTACCACGCTTGGCTAAAGCCCTTTGTCAATATTAAAATTTTTAAATTAGTTTTTCTCAGTTTGTGCACAAGTAATAGTGTGCGCTCAATAACGGAATAAAGTCGTTTTTAAGAATCACAAGAAAAGAGACCATTTATTAGTATGGATATGTCTAAACCTTATAGACAAATAGAAGATCAATTACAAGATATCGAACAACATCAATTAAATATTAATCAAACTTCAACGCAAGTGCACAGTAATTATTCTGAACCAGTGATGACTCCTGCAGGGGCTACAGTTCAAATAATGCCAATGGCTCAACCAAATTATAGACCAGTAATTCCTCTTCCTGTAGGCCCAAAATCTATGGAAATGACATGTCCCAATTGTAATTGTCGCATTACAACAACAGTACGTCATCGTTCAACAAGTAAAACTCATATTGCTTGTCTCTTACTCTCCTGGACACTGTAAGATATAACTTTTAATCGGTTTTGATCAAGATATCCTTAACTTATAGTATATATCTTCCTTTGTTTTATAGATGTTGCTGTTGTCTACCATATTGTATGGACTCATGCCGTAATGCAAATCATTTTTGTCCCATGTGTGGAACATTCATTGGCACATATGCATCCTAATTTATACATACATAATTTTATACATATGTATGTGTGTGTGTAAAATATATAAAATCGTTAAATTTATTCAATACTGAATATAAATAAAAATATATGAATTTAAGAATTGAATTGATCGTAATAAATCGGAAAATAATAAATTTTTGTGAAAATAATTCAAATTTCAAAATGTTAAAACATATGAATTATAATAAATCATTCTCTTAATGGAAGGAAAAGCTTTTTTATTTCCTGGACGGACGGATGAGTCTCTATTTTGACTCATTGCAGACTGTTATCAAAAAAAAGCTTTTTTTCCTTTTTAAAAATAATTTACAGAACTTTTTAATTACTGAACATTTTAAAACCAGAAGTGGAGAAAAGTGCATATTAACTTTGTCAATCCGTGTGTAACACTAAGAAGGAATCATCTAATATATATGTATCATCTAATACTATATGTATATTCCTACATCAAATTAAAATCTGTGCCGATTCATTCGTTACACTCTTATGTCCATACTAATTGTCCGAATAGCAAATTTCTATTTAAAATCAGTGACAATAGTCCAAAGCGAACAAAGTATGTAGACCGATACCCTTTTTTTTGTAAAAAGTAACTGTATTTAGACGGAATATATACAGCTAAAAATATTTCAGCATCATGTCAAAAATCATCGGAATCGGATTAATGGCAAAAAGAGTCTAAAATATGTAAAATTTTGGTACACCCCATAAGCAGTTTATTACATAGATCACAATTTTTATTATAATTGCCCAACCAAGTCCAGTTTATAGTCGGCCATAACTGTGTAATATTTTCTTAAGTATAATTATCAAAACTTGGGATCTCCAATGAAAACACGTCAAAAAAAGCATAGAGAACTTTATAAAAGCTTCTTTATTTTGAAATCAGTGATGTTTATAGAGGGTAATAAAGGGAATTTAAATGTTTGTCATAATGAGACAAATTCCATAAACTTAAGTTTTAATAAAGAAACACATTCTTATAAACATTTCAATTTTAATTTAATACCCTCCACCATAAATATATATATATATATATATATATATATATATATATATATATATATATATATATATATATATATATATATATATATATATATATATATATATATATATATATATATATATATATATATATATATATATATATATATATATATATATATATATATATATATATATATATATATATATATATATATATATATATATATATATATATATATATATATATATATATATATATATATATATATATATATATATATATATATATATATATATATATATATATATATATATATATTTAATTGATCAAGCACCCATTTAAGGATCCTTTCGGAAATATGGTTTTGTATTGAATAAAATCATATAATATATATATATATTTATATTTATATATATATATATATATATATATATATATATATATATATATATATATATATATATATATATATATATATATATATATATATATATATATATATATATATATATATATATATATATATATATATATATATATATATATTATATGATTTTATTCAATACAAAACCATATTTCCGAAAGGATCCTTAAATGGGTGCTTGATCAATTAAAGGCCCCAGCATAATCTAGCTTCTTTGGATTTATTATTGTATGGCATTGTTGAAAATTTTAGAGTGTATCAAGATTTTACTTTTTTTGACCTATAGGGTATAATGCTTCATAGATGGGTACAACGATCGTCTGTATAAATCAATGTGACCGATTACTAGGATGATAAAGCCAAGATTTTTTCCTATTTAACATCTCAAAGACTTTGTAATACATTGTCGCTTTAGAATACATGAGGCGAGAATAGGTCTTTCCACAAACATAATTTTCAGGTGTTGCCGGAATGAGGAGGAGAGGAATTGATTCCTCATCTTTTCCGTCACTGCCCTACCTTTGGGGCCTACAGATGTTACCTTCGATGTAGTTCGCGGCTAGTTCTATGACAAGGTCACTCCTTAGGCTATTTACAGGTGACACTGATTTCTGAACCAAATGTTGCACTCACCCACATATCTTCCTCTGCTTTAACTCCGAAATCAATTTACCTACTAATTCTTTTCTGTCTCTTAGACTCTTAACTTATATCTTTACTTTCTCTTTACCTCCATTTACTTCTTTTCCTATTTATGCTCTTTTAGGGTAACACAAAGGGGATTTTCAGAACCCATGTGTTCAAGTATTCATGATAGCCTTTTAACCTAACCTGACCGCTGTATAGTGCTATAGGGTACAATATTCAGCAATCTATTCTAAATTTTACAAGATTCGATCCATAATTTTCTTTAGCTCTTGTATAAACTCCATCCAATAAAAACCCGCAATTAAATGCTGACCATAAGTAATGACGTGGGCTTAATAATGTAAAAGAAATATTTAAAAATCAATAAAAGACATTGAATGCATTGCAACAACAACAACAATTAAATTATAATCAAATCAGTTATGAACCGTCACCGTATACAAATTATTCTCACCTACTGCCGACTGCTCCACCTGTTACATTTTAAATAACACTAACATCGAATCAAGCATTACCTCATCTAATAATTCTTCTACCTGTAAATTTATTGCTTGAGCAATTATTTTAACCAGCTCTCATATAAGGCCCCTTTCTGGAAAATGGTAGAAAACTTTTTAATATATACCTTTTTTTTAATTCGGAAAATTATGAATCTACTACCTTCAATAGCTCGAATATAAGGCTTCTACTTGGATAACGGTTTTGAGCTTATAAAAGTCTTAAAAATAGACTAATTCCATTGAAATGCGACACATTTTTTTAATTGTCTTGAATATATGTTTTAACAAATATCGGGTCATATAAGGCTGCAAAAGGGTTTTAAGTTTATAAGACTCATGAAATATATTAAAATTCAGTAGAATTATTTTTTAAATTTTCATTAATAAATGTACGCAATTTAACAATTATCGAGCCATATTTGTGTTATATCTCCTTCTCAATCGCATTTCCCGGATTAATGTTCTCAAATTTGGGCCGATTGTATTGAAGTTCAGACTTTTTTCTAAATGTTTTTAATAAATGTTACCAATAATTTGAGTAATTTCCAAAATATGTTGCCATATTTCACTTTAGTTTTTATAGAGGACTTTTTTCCGGAATCGGTGATAAAGCTGATGCAGGAATTATTAGTTTTATGTTGCAATATCAATGTATGTAGCGGAGGGTATTAAAGATTCAGCATAGCCAAATTGTTATAATATATTTTGATTCAAAAAAGATCCACATTATTACCTTGCAATATATTATTTCAGCTACTAAGTTTTTAGTGATTATGATGCATAATTGCCAATATTGGTTTCACAATGAGGATTGTGATTTGTATTCCGACAGATATCAATGCAATAAGGTAAACAACAACAGCATCTATGAAAATATGTATATATCGAAATAGATCTGAATACTCAAAACATAAAAAATTAATAACTTACGATGTCCAGGATAGTAAGTGAGTCTTTGTTGTACTACGAGGACGCACCTAAGTCTGAATGAGACACGGGCAACAAGGATATGTCATTGTGACAGATTTTGGTACAACAGAGTGTGAATATATTGATGGTTAATTCTTCAGGTATAGAGAATGCTGAAGAAGAGTTTAGAATAGTAAAGCAGTAAAAATTTCCCAAAAAGTTCTTGGAATGATAAAAAATATGCAGTTACGGCAAATGAGGCCAATCATTTTTAACAAAGGGCTCTATAAATACCGAAATTTACATCAAGACTTATTTTTTGGTCTGACTTGGCATCCTTCATTATGTTAAACAAATAATTAAGTGCTACAGAAAGAATAATGTGGTTATGTACCAAAATAGGTAAATCCTTCAAACTGGCCCGATTTACAGAAATATATATTATAATTTATAGAAATAATTTAATTCAAATGAAAAAAATTAAAGTGTATGTTAAGAACTTTTCCATCTCACTCCTTAATTAATAATATAAGTATTTTTTCATTAATCTATTTAATGTATATATATAACTCTATGAATAACTACTGGGGAAAAGTTTGTTTAGATTTCCAATCATACAAATACTGACTTGTTCACTGTATGAATATTCGATATAAATAATTCTTCAATAAAGAATCGTTGAAAATCAGATAATTAATAAAATAAATTCTTATAACATCAGCATAATCATCCAAATATGAACCAGTTTCAAATGATGCCAGAAATCAAATTAAATCCTACATTATTTCCTCCAGCTGTGGGTTGGAAATCTATGCTCATGCATTGTCCACACTGTGGAGTACTCATTTGGACTAAGGTTCACTATGGCAATAAAAATAGAAATCATAAAACTTGTTTGGTACTCCTTTGGATAATGTAAGTATTAAGATATCACAAATTTTCAGATTAATCACTTTTATCTAATCGTATAATACAGTTGCTGTTGTTGTTGGCCATATTGTAGAGATTCTTGTCGTAGTGCTGAACATTTTTGTCCAGAATGTGGATCTTATATTAATACATATAATGCTTAAGATAAATCAGAATGATTTATTAGGAATCAAAATTTAGAATAATAACTGTAATTATCGCTTATACATTGCGGTTAATGTTATATTTATAACACGAATTAATAAAAGATATTTGTGATTGAACAGTAGAACAAAACTAATTTTTAAGAAAACAAGTAAGAATGCTATATTCGTCTATGCCGAATCTTCAATACCCTCCACCACAAATTCGTGCCAAGTAAATACTGTTTTCCGGGTCTTATACGGAAGCTACAGCAATATTTGGACCAAGATTGTTCATATTTATAAAATACTTTGATTATAGTTAGAAAAATCATTGTGCTAAATTTTAATTGGAATTGATCTTTATTTAAATGTTTTATAAACTCAAGCCCGTTTTCCGGGAATGCCCTTTTTAAGGGAGCTATAGGACCGATATAGTGCAAATTAATGTAATATCTTCAGAACAGTTAGTAAAATAATTGCCTCGAATTTCAATAGAATTGGTCTTTATTTACTCGTTTTATAAGCTGAAAACTGTTTTCGGTGAGGGGCCTGATATGGGAGCTACATCAGAATATGGACCGAGATTTTTCTAATTAAGAATATACAACAAAAATAGTTAAAAAATGCATTGTACCGAGTTCCAATGGAATTAGTCTTTATTTATTTGTTTTATAAGTTTAAACCCGTTTTCGGGGAAGGGACGTTATATGGGAGCTAAATCAAAATATGGACCTATGTTAATAAAATTTATAGCACATATTTAAAATAGTTAAAAAATTAATTGTGCCAAATTTCAATAAAATTGGTTCAAAGTTAAGAGTATTATAAGCTATAACTCATATTCCGGGAAGGGACCTTATATGGGAGCTTAGTAAATTAATGATCCCAGAACAATATGGCTTCTTTGGATTTATTATTGTATCAAAATAAGTATATATGACGAATTTCTGTAAATTTGCGGCCCATATGACACAAAGAGTTTGGGGTGTATCAAAATTTTGCATATTATAGCCTATAACTTTTTTCTGTTAATCAGATCTTGATGATCTTTTGCGCGATGATGAAGCACGTTGTATGTTAAAATTAATGTTTTGTTTAAGTCCAATTACATTTTTTAGAAAAAAAAATAGAAGAGTTCTTTTCGGAATTTTTATGTTGTTTCAGATATCGGTCTATAACTTCGTGGCTTATAAACCGATATAGCTAGTTTTAAATAGCAAACTGCTTAGGACAATTAAAAACAATGTGGCCAAATTGTATTGAATTCGGACGAATATAGCTAAATCGACTCAGTTTTTGATATGATGCAATAATATATATACACATTGTAGGGTCTGAGATGATTCCTACTTGGCATTACACAGGGAATGACAAGGTTAATATACCCTCATCTCCATTTGTGGTGGTAGAGGGTATAAAAATCTGTATCTTTTGCTCAGTTGTTTAAATTTACATTACATTTAAAATACCGTTAGCAAAGCACAGGTGTACGTGGAAGTGGGATTATTTTCAACCGCGTGCCAAATATTTCTTAAACCATCCGACACCACAAATGTTTGTCATTTCGTGTGTAATGCCAAGGAGGAATCATCCAAGACACCAAAACTAAAAAGAATATATATTCATGTTTCATTTCAAAACCGAATCGATTTAGCTATGTCCGTGAGTCTGTCTTTCTGTCTGTGGGATTTATAACTGGACTTTATAGTGAATAATCCACAGCGAACAAAAAAAAACTTTCCTGAGGTCATTTTAAAGTTTTTAGCTTTGATATTTCTTTCCTTCTCATAAACTAAAGAAAAATATTTGAAAATTAACGACATTCCGATAGGGCTAGCGGGGCAATTGTTTCCCCTAATGTCGAATTTTCTTTATATGCATTTACATAAGAAATTCTTTCAGAATTGGGAACAAAAATTATAAAGTCGAAAATAAAATATTTGATTTTAAAGTGGAAACATTTTTTTTAAGTTTCCATTTCAAAATATCAACCTCATACAAGAGGTGACGAAATTTAAAGATCCACTTCCCGAATCCAGGACCCATTAGAAACATATTCTTCTCCAAATGAATTACAAAACACCTCACGAATGTCCATGAAAAGTTTCGTTAAAAAATATTTAGTAGTTTCAAAGTTAAAAAATTATTTAAAAAGGCGTTGTGAGACCACTGTTCATTGCGATTTATGAATTATTTCTAAATCTTCGAAGAAGTAGGATTTTTGTACAGCAAAGCTTACAGGGTGAAAGTTAGTTATAAAATATTTATTAATGTACTACAAAACTATAAATATGTCGTAATCAACTATTATTTTTTTAACTGTTTAAATAGTTTTATTGTTCGAAGTCATATATTTGCAAAAAGCTTTTTCCAAGAACTTCACAAAAGTCCATTAAATATTAATCAATTAACAAATCTAGTGATCTCCCAGTAAATACAGTTTAAAAAGCATAGGAAAACTTTTAGTACAAAAAGAGCTTTACTCCAACTCTTTTAGTTCTCTTCCATATTAAGTCAGTGATGTTTAAATAGGGAAATTTTCTTCGAAATATGGCGGAATTGTATTTCAGTCGTAATTAAGCAAAAATATTTTCTTGAAAACTTCTTATACAAAAATGTCTATAAACCGAAAAATTTCTATAAAACGAAGAAGTAACGTAAATTTTCTATCCAGTGCATATTTATCGTTGTTTTTATATTCAAAGAAAATTTACGTAAATTTTCTGTCAAAAGATATTGTTCATAAACTTTCAGTAAAACAGAAATTGATCGTAAAAAAATTGTGAAATTTTTATTAAAATCTTAAATTTTCTATAAAAAGAAAATTGATCGTAAATTTTGTATAAAAAGAAAAAATTTTCATAAAAAATAATAATCTTTAATCTTTAATAAAAAATTTATATAAAAAATCTAAAATTTTCCATAAGAAGAAAATTAATCGTAAATTTTCTATAAATTTAGAAAATTGGTCATATATTTTTTATAAAATTTATCGTAAATTTTCTATATAAAGAAAATTTATCGTAAATTTTCTATATAAAGAAAATTTACCGTAAATTTTCTATATAAAGAAAATTTACCGTAAATTTTCTATATAAAGAAAATTTACCGTAAATTTTCTATATAAAGAAAATTTACCGTAAATTTTCTATATAAAGAAAATTTACCGTAAATTTTCTATATAAAGAAAATTTACCGTAAATTTTCTATATAAAGAAAATTTACCGTAAATTTTCTATATAAAGAAAATTTACCGTAAATTTTCTATATAAAGAAAATTTACCGTAAATTTTCTATATAAAGAAAATTTACCGTAAATTTTCTATATAAAGAAAATTTACCGTAAATTTTCTATATAAAGAAAATTTACCGTAAATTTTCTATATAAAGAAAATTTACCGTAAATTTTCTATATAAAGAAAATTTACCGTAAATTTTCTATATAAAGAAAATTTACCGTAAATTTTCTATATAAAGAAAATTTACCGTAAATTTTCTATATAAAGAAAATTTACCGTAAATTTTCTATATAAAGAAAATTTACCGTAAATTTTCTATATAAAGAAAATTTACCGTAAATTTTCTATATAAAGAAAATTTATCGTAAATTTTCTATATAAAGAAAATTTATCGTAAATTTTCTATATAAAGAAAATTTATCATAAATTTTCTATATAAAAAAATTATCGTAAATTTTTTAAATAAAGAAAATTTATCGTACATTTTCTATATAAAGAAAATTTATTGTAAATTTTCTTTTAAAAGAAATATGATAGTAAATTTCCTATAAAGAGAAAATTGGTGAAAATTTTTCTTTAAAAAATTATTGTAAATTTTGTATAAAAAAAATTCTATCTATTTCTATTTCTAATAGTAAATTTTCTATCAAACGGAAATTGTTCGTAAATTTTTAGTTAACTGAAATTTATCGTTAATTTTTTTTTATAAATAAAAAATTTATAGAAATTTTTTATAGCATCAAAATTTATCGTAAATTTTCTAGAAAAAGGAAATTTATCGTAAACAATACTTGAAAAACGTCCCTGCTAGCCCAACACAACAACAAATTGGTACGAAAATTAAGAAATAAAGGGAAAAATAGAAATTTAATTCTTTTTGAAATCGTATGTAACATCACTGGTTTGGGATATAAAGCTTCATGTTGGACAGAATTTTTTACAGTTCACTCAATGTCTCATAATTATAAACTTGTTCGAGTCCCAAGTTGTGGTCATTCTCATTGTGAAATACACAACCCAAAATATAAAAATGAATATGTAAATACTAAAACTTATGTTCATGTGCGGGAAAGGTCCAATGGTGATAGAGTGAAGGTTGTATGTAAAACTCAGGAAATGTTTATTTTTATTTTTTTTTCCTTTTTACTTTTTATTTTTTCCTTTTTACTCGAAAACTACTACAATAAAACTACAAAACCTGGTGAAACTCTTTTTCCTTTTTATTTTCAGATATCAGACTCCTTCAAGAAGAGAAAGAAAATAAAATTCCTAAAAATGGAATCATGAAATCAATCACCTTTAAAAAGTTATTCAATAAAAGATCGCATACAATTTAATTTAAATTTCTTTCATTTAAAAGTAACTCCATCTGTATCAGATCTTTATAAAAATGGGAATATAAAAAATGGACTACAATAGCTTTCCATAGAAATATATATCAACTATTGATAGAAATTATACATTGATCCATAAAATATAGGGATCTCATAATGTTTATTTGTGAAAATAATTCTACAAGTTTTTAACTACTGAATATTTTTAAAAGAAATTTCACAAGGACATTCTTGAGATGTTTTGCCAGAGATTTCACGGAGCATATCATTCTAGTATGTTCTTGAGTCGGGGAGTTTGCCTCCACCAACTGATTGATAAAATTACATAAATAAAGTCCTGTGTTTGGGTCCAGAAAAAAAACTTTATAATATTGTCTAAACCCTGTTACTCACAAAAATCTTATTTTTTTTTTTTTCAAAAATCATTTTATTACTTTCCAATATCGGGGTCTAAAAATGTATATTACCGAAAATTGTGGAAAAAATCAAACTATGCAAAAAACAAGTAAGAAGTTAAAGTCGGCTAAATAACCTTACCTTACCAAAAATTAATGAACAACCCTCGTATACATTTATTTCCTTCTTGCTTAAGAGTGCAGTACATTATAATGGTATTAAAATTTATGTGGGATTTATGCGTTTTGAAATGATTTATTTCTTGAGGGTTTATATAGAAGCTAGAGAAAATTATAGACCGACCCTCGTAAAATTTCACACATCGTATTTTGCATATGATTTACTCCCTCAAAGTGTTATTTGGACGGGGCATTGTATAAGAAATAATGGACCGATTCTCGTATAATTCGGTAAATCGTTTTAGAATATTGTAGGACTTACTAGTGCCAGATTATCGCTTGATATTTAGGAAAATTGAAGTGCTACGACATTTAGGAAGTTGTAGTTCTTTACAATTTCAAGCAAATTTTTTTGGATTTCACAAAAAAGTAAAATAAGTCGTATATAGTGAGAAGGACACTGGTAGTATCCTTCTTACGATATTAGATTTCTACAATTTCTTTTTTAAGCTTCTGTGTCCTGTCAAAATTATTAAATTCGGTTTAATTTATGGAAAGTGATTTTAATATACTTTTTTCTTACTAATGACGGTTTTATTTGTAATACAGGGAGTATACGTAATAAAATATATCTAAATAACTCATACGTCTAGGAGTTTTTTAAATAAAATACTAAACAATAAAATCAAATCATTTTTCATTATTAATTAATAATCATCATCAGAATCGAATGAAATTATTTCATCATCGGCAGATGTGGGTGAGTTAACAACAGACGGACATTGATAAATCGATTCAGATTTTGTTTTGATGCAAGAATATATGTACTTAATGGATTGATGGGATGATTTATTACTTGTGGTAGTGGCGGGTATAAAAAGAATTAAGAATTTTATATTCAGCTGCCAAATCTTTAATACCATCCACCAATATTAATTAAGAAAAAATTGTAGGACCCCTTCCCTGTGCCCTATCTAATAATTTTATTGCTTCATTCAGTCGCAGTTTCAGAGATTTAATAAAAAATTCGTTTGTTACAGGGATGCCACTCCCCCATTCCATATCCTACATTAAGTATCTTAAGATTTCCTACATTTGTTACAGAGATGCTTGATATTGAATTCATTTGTATGGGGGATACATCTCATCCATGCCCCAAACCAAAAATTGTATATTGTGTAATGTTTTCCACTAAAGGATATTTCAGCGTGGCAAATTTCATTAAAAGTAAGAATCTGTTCAGTTTTAGGAGGTTTTCTCAGATTTCATTTTATAGCCTTCTTTCTGCTGAACCGATTTAGCCCATTTTAAATAAGAAATAAAAAACTTCTAAGGTCATTAATATGTCATAAGGCAAAATTTCATTGAGCTCTATTAATTATTTAGAATTTGATCGTACCAACAATAGACAGACAGACGGACAAGAATATTTACACTTTATGGGTTCTTAGATGATTCCTTCTTGATGTTACAAAGTTTATATACCCTCATCTGCTTTGACATACCCTCATCTGTACAGTATTAACGAAATGAATATTCTATTCTGAAATGATGTGATTTCTGTTTAAGCACCCCGGAAAGGGGTGGATCGGTATGTGGCCCCAATATTTTTGTATTGAAGGAAGTAAAAGAAATTATTGCACAAAATGTTAATAAAATTGTTCCTTATTAAGCAGTTTCATAAGCTTAAACCTTTATTCCTGGAAACTGCTGAGTAAGGGTAGCTCCCTTTAAAGACTGTCAGATGACTAATTTCATACAGTCACCAAAACTGCTCGCATGTTTGTTCTTTGACGCAACTGCTGAACAAATATTGTGTTTTAAAACTTAAACTTTTATTTAAAGTAATTTATAACGTTTTATAAAAAATGGAACCAAGTTTGTTAGACATGTGTTTTATATTTTAATTAAGATGATTAATATTAATAATAAATTAATTGATATGAATAATAAGAATAACAGTTCTCAATTCCCGGAAATATTTTTGTAAAATCAAAAAAAAAAAAAAAAAAAAACAGCTTATCAGTGGGCTACATTGAATGATCCTCTAAAGTTTACCATCTCTGGTATGCTGAATTAAATTTTTGCTAACAAAATACTAAAATATTCTGAATGATCTGAAATTTGGTTTAATGATAATTGATAACATTGAAATAAGTAAAAAATAAGTCCAACAATTTTTGAGTTATTATAGGCTTTATTCGAGGGCGCTATAATTAAATTGACCCAGAATCACTTTATGAATCGATTTAACGATGTCCGTCTATCTGTCTGTCTGTCTTTCTGTCTGTCTGGCTGTCCATACGTTGTATACAGTCCACAAGTCGCAATTCTCGATTAAATTTGGTAAATACTATTATTTTCCTCTGAGGACCATCTTCGGTTTAATATTTCAGTTACCTCTCATATAAATGTTCTTCCACGAATTGGATTTTAAAACAAAGCGATTTAAACAAAATTTGGCACAATTAAGTCTTATAATATTTTTTTTCACTTTTAAGGCCAAAAATCACACATATACGTTAATATTGACAATTTAAAATAAATAAAAGGAAAGGGACATAATAATACGAGGGTCGATTCATAATTTCCTCATATAACATCCCAGAAAAATTTATTTAAAAACCCATAAGTTGAACATAATTCTTAGTGTCATAATAAAGCATATAAGAACAAATCAAAAAATCAAATTATTCGAGCGTCGTTCATTAATTTTTCTTAACCACCATTTTTAACCGACGATGTGGTGTAGGGTATTAAATAGTCGGGTTTGACTGATTATACATTCTTACTTGTTTTTGTTTTTAATTTATCTACACACACTAATAGATTAATAATCAAAAGGGAACAGCTGCCAGTTTTTAGTATAATTTGAAAAAAAACTTGTTTTTATAATTGTAAAATTTCTTCACAAAATTAATATTTTCTTCACAGGTTTTGAAAAATATCTTCCTTCCTAAACTAAATTTAATTATACAATATGCAGTTTTGACAAAAAAAGCCAATTATTTGTTCTAACGGGCTCTACATCGTGGAATGTTTACAAAAAAATGCTGAAAATCACAAATAAAGAAGACTTAAAGTCTTTTATTTAACCCATAAACAAAGAATATCTAGGAGTATGCGTAATGTATGTAAATATACATGTATTTTATTATGTGTACTCCCTGTGCTATAAATATTAACATAATTAGTAAGTCAAAACGAAAGTTGCGAATTTCGGCTCTTTTTTATTCTTCATAAGATTGGATCTTTTAAAGAATTTAATTTTATTTTTTAAGAAAAGAGTTTTACTTTTCAATACTCTTTGAAGAGAGTTTAATTCTTAAAAATGATAAAAAAGAGAAAAAAATTAAAAATAAAAAAGAGGGAAGTCCAAAAAAATGTGAAAATTACATTACACTAGAGCCTCGAATTACATCATAAATGTTATCTTCAAAATTATCAGAATTTCCTTTACTACTAAATGCAGTTTTTTCATAATGTCAAAGTAAATTGAAAGAACTCTATTTTCAATTACGTCCTCGCTTATTGGCATTTTTGTTTTTGTTGTTTTGATCGTGTATGGACTCCATCTTAGCCAATAAGAAATTTCGTAACTTGTTTAGATTGGAGTGACAGTTTCAACTAATGGATTTATTTAATCAGTGTTTCTGTTGCAAATTGTTCTTACTGTTAAAGACTTTAGCCCAAGAGTTCTTCATATATTAACAGTCTTTTCTCCCGAATACAAACTTATTACTTTTCTTTTACATTGATTCATTTGTAACATCATTAATGTATTTTAGCAAATCTTATTCTTACCATAACCGGACAATTCTTCGTAGCACCACTTATATAATAAAGAAAAAGAAAATCCCCTTTATTTCAAGCAATTTGAAAATTTAACGTACAAGTGACGATATTAGTGTTATCTGTGATGCTAAAATTGCTGCAGTAAAAAACTTTTGACTTTTTAAAAACCGACACAATTCAAAATCAAAACGACGAAAATCCTGAAAAACGCAATGTTGCGGCTGTAGGGTATTTTACAAAACTGTTTATTTTGGATGATTTAATGCAATTTCGTATAAAAGTGCAAATTTTCAAAATTTTAAAATTTCAACTTCAGAAAAACCGATTTTTTTTCAAATTTTGATTTTTTTCTAAATTATTCTAATACAAAGTTGTGTGCAAGTTTTCCGAACTCTGGCATAAATTCCCTATTTTTGCGTATTTTTGCATGGGAATGAATAACACTGCATACCCACATATATGCCGTGAAAACATAATGTGTCGCCAAAAACTGTCTATGTTGTTGTTATTTAACACAATTAAATCATAGGGAATACAAAAGATTCAGCCTGGTCCAATTGTTATTTTACGTACATAAAATTCAAATTCTCAGAAATGTTGAAATAAATCCGTGTTTGTTGGTTTCTTTCTTTGGGTCTTACAGACCCAAATTCTTGAAGAATTTTTGATATATAAATAAGCGAAACTTTCAGAAAATCGACCCAATCACTTTTTCAGAGGGCGGTTAGATTTTGAAGGAGAGTGTTTCACTCCTCATATAAAGCCAATTTAAATTATTAAATATTTCGAAAACAATTAAAGCGAAAGTTTTAAAATTCGCTACAAATTACATGCTCAAGAAATGTAGAAGGTATAGGATCAATGGGACGAATAAAAAGCGTATAATTATTATAGATTATCTAAATTGCTACTGAAGTGAGAGCATTAAGATTCCATTCCAATTGATTTCTCACAGAAAGCTAGACAAAATATTGGATGGATATGTTTAAGGGGAGAGTTGCCCCGCATAAAAAGCATATATTAATCATCGAATATCTAAAGAAGGGAGAGTATTCACATTTAATTTAAATTATTTTTCCAAGGAACAGGTTTACTAAACAAAATATAGAACGGACAGGATCACGGACAGAGATAGTCCCCATACACATTTATTTAAGATTTTCTGCAGAACTTTTAGAGGGAGAGTTATTCTAGTCCCAAACACTCTTTTTAAGAAACGGACTGTTTCAGAGGGAGGATTTATCTTCTATTCAAATTAGATATTAATAATCGAATATCTGAATAACTATTACAGTGAAAATCTTTCAATTTGTGTAAATATCCGCTTCATGATCTTTTAATAGACATCACGATTTATGATTTTTTTCTAAATCAATTAGAGGATTTTTGCGCAGCGAAGCGCACTGTGTAAAAGGTATTAAATAAATAAATAAATAAATAAATAAATAAATAAATAAATAAAAATATTATAGTCGGTCAAGCCCAACTATGAATACCCCACACCACATTGTTCGTTGTAGATTACTGCTACAAAGAATTTTTTAACGGCCCTCGCATAATTTGCTTTTCTTATTTATGTTTATGTATACAAACGATTATTTTGATATCTAAATTCATGTGAAATTTATGCGTTTCAAACGGATTTTTTTCTGGAAGGTTATATGAGAATAAGAAAATCTTATGCACCGACCCTCGCTTAATTTCGCACAGCGATTTTTGGCTTATATTTATCTCTTATTTGACTAAATATTTTTACAATAACTACATATATGTGCGATATATAAGTTTCAAAATGTAATTTGGGAGAGTGATTGAATGGACCTATGAGAAATAATAGATCAATCCTCGTATAATTTGGTAAAGGATGTAATAAAAATAATTTTAACAAAATTTGGTTAAAATCGTTTTGTATTTATGAATTTTATGGGCCAAAAACCCCATTCCGGGGAGATATTTATATGAGGCATATATGAAATTATGGACCGATTATAACTAATTTCAATAGTCATCATGCTTGGGCCAAAATAATTGTATGTGACAAATTTCTTTAAGATACCTTCAAAACTTCCATCTGTACTTTACGAACAAGCTTTACATGGAAAGCCAGCCGGACGGACGCACATGCTTTAATCAACTCAGGGAGTGACTCTAAGTCTAATGAAATACCTTAAGAAGGTGGTAGGACTATTCTTTCTATGATTTACAAACATCTACGCAAATGATTAATACCCCCAACACCTATGATGGTGTAGGGTATAACAAATACAACTTCATTTGACATATATTTTATAAGAGTGTTACCACCATATAATTTAAGAACTACACGTAGTCAACGCTTTAAGTACACACCAGTAGTGAAGAGGGTATATCAACTTTGTCATGAAAATATGTGTAATTAAACATGAAGTGGCAACACTGTTTTATAATTAAATTTAGATTATTAATATTTACATTAATTTCAATAATAAGAATATTAAGAACTAAAACAACTGATATCTCGAGCAATATTTTTGAAAATTTTTAAAAAAACGAATAAGAACTATATCATACCAGTCTAAAATATCGGTCTATAAAATTATAGACCGATATCTTAGACAAACTCAAAATTCCGAAAATGATAACTTTTTATTTGTTCAACAAACATAACTGAATTTAAAAACAAATAAGAAGAATTCGGTCATGCCCGACTATTTAATACCCTACACCACATTGTTGGATAAAAAATTATAGCTTCCAAAAATTAATTAACTACCCTCGTAAAAAGGTATTTTTTTTAATATATGCTAAAGAGTATTAAACTGGTACTAATATCCATGTGAGATTAGTGCGTTGCGATGTGTTACTTGGCAGCTAGAAGAAATTCTGGACCGAGCTTCGTAAAATTTAGAAAATCAATTTTTTGTTTTAATTTGAACAATTTTCGTAAACTTTTTACATCGTTTTAGAATATCATAAAACTTATTTGTGACAAATTTCATTAAAATCGATTAATATTTAGAACTTTTTAAAAACTTAAACCCCCATTCCGGGAGAAACATTTTGATGGAGGCTAACGGACCCAGCATCAATAATTTAAAAAGCCATCGTCTTTGCCAAATTTCATTAAGATATCTTTAAAACTCAGGTATGTATTTTGTTCACAAATTTTGCTATATACTTAAAAGTGATAACATACATTTATATATATTTTATCTTTTACAAAAAATCATTAAAATGCGATGAATACACAAAAATTCTATAATAAAATAAATTAAAACTGTAAGTTTAGTTTTTTAGTTTTTATTGACATACATGTATATTAAGAATTTTCGATTTCACTCCTTACTCAGCCGATTTAGCTTGACTTGAAAATTATACTTACAATTTCAAGCAAAATGTTTGTGGGATATTTGCAATCTTTAGAGACATGAAATTCTTCACTAAACTTCCCTCAATAAAGTTTATTAACGACAAAAACCAACTTATCGATAAAATATGTAGCATATGTTACGGGATAAGAAATTTATTTCTTTAGTTAGGCTCAGAACAAGAAATGGCCTTAAAAATTTTCCACATTTTCTCCTATCCCCTTTAAAAAAACACCACACTCACTGAAGAAGAGCGATTTTTTCTCTGCTGAGGTGGTGGGATGCGATTATGCAATGTTTTTTTTTGTAATGTATGTCTATAGCTTGATGACTACCACTCTGATGTTCGATCCACTAAAATATATATATGAGTAGATAAATATGTGTATTTGTTACTTACAAATGTCTCCTCAATATAATTCACCTCATATATATTAAAGCGAACTACAGGAGAAGAAAGAATTCACGAGTTTTTTTCATTATAGAAAATACCATCACTTACCTCTATTTAATACTTTCTTAATCACCCCTGTTGTAAACAAATAATGAAACTACAGAGGCGCTCACTTAAACGCCGTCATGATATCCATTCAATATTTAATTAATTGAAATCACTTTTAACACTTAAATTGTAAAGTATAGAAACTAAATTATTTCAAAATTTAGGTAAAGTTTCTTTTTCGAGAGTTCTTTCTTCCTTTCTTTTTGTTTTCTTAAATAAGCCGTTGTTCATGTTCTTTCAAGTAAAACGGCGTAAAATTTAAACGACATTGAGTTTGGAATTACACTGTTGACGTTTCAAATTTATACTTGTTTTGAGGGAAATGAAAAATTAAAAAAGTTGCAGTTGATTTAAAATAGATTAAAAAATAATATTTAAATAGAAAATTAAACGAAAAGTAATAAATAAAATTATACTAAAAATTAGAAACTAGAATATAATGAATAAATATGAAAATCTTCAAGAGAATTGTATAAAATGGTTAAAAGAGACGCCAACAAAAAACAATGAGAAAAATACAAAGGTAACAACAACAATGCAAACAACATCTTTTACAGCAACAACAACATCTGTTGATTGCAATATACCACAGCAACAACAACGAGAAATAGAAGAAGAACAGTTTAGGAATGCTACAACAACAATTGTGCAGCAACAACCACCAAACAAGTTTAGTTTAAATACAACAGAAAAGGTTTCAGGAAACCCGCTGCTGCTGCCAGGTAAAAAAAAATGTTTAGGAATTTTTCAAAAGGGGAAATTTGTGTTTAATTAAATTTCTGTTTTTAAATAATACAGATGCAAAAGGAAGAGTTGAACATAATAAAAAACATAATATAACGCACAATAAAGATTTAAATAAAGAAAAAGTAACTCCTAAAGAAAAGCCAAAGGAGGTGGAGTTAAATATTATGGAATCTAGCAGAACATCATCACAGTTATTAGAAGATTTTGCTAAGAAAAAACAAGAGAGGGACCAAGAGATCCAGGAAATACAAGAAATGTTAAATAAAATTAAATCGCCTAAAAAAGTCATAGAACAGGAGACATCAAAGGAAAAAGAAGAACTGGAAATAAAAGAAGTAAATATGGAAAAAGTTAACGAAACAGAAACTCTAAAGGATGATAGATCTACTCCAGCCTATAGGCGTAGTAAATCACAATTAGAATTAAAAACTGAAAATGTAAAAAGCATTGAAACTACTAACACTCGTCCGTCCAGAAGAGATACAGCAAGATCTTCCACTAGTGGCGCTACAAATAAGCCAAGATCCAAATCGGCACAATTGCCCTCAACAGCCAAGGATTCACAAACTAATAAAAAAATGAACTATAATCCCGAAGAGGCTAGACGATATATGGAAATGCAAAGAAAACAAAGAAAATTTAATGCTTTCCAAGATCCTGCAATTAAAAGTAAAATTGAAAAGGAAGAAATCAAGAAAAGATTGGAAGAACTTAAGAAAAATACCCGTAAATTGGTATCGAAAAATTTACAAAAGAAAGAAAAGATATTGAGTAAAAATAATTCCAAACTGGAATTGTCTAATAAAAATGTAACAAAAGCGAAAGCTTTTGAACAAAATGATTTAATAAACATAAAAGCTAACAAGGAACTGGTCAATGAATTAAAAGGTCAAAAATCACAAACTAGCTTAATTTCTAAGAACAGCCATTTAGAACGTAATAACAAGGAAACTAATATGCAAGAAACGTCTCATAGATCATCACAAAGTATAATGAACACAAAACCTGTAGGATTTCCTTTGGTGGAAAATCATAAACGTATAGGTCTTCTAAGAAAAGCAGAAAATGATAAAGATTTTTCTTTCGGCAGCCATAGGAATTATAATTTCGATAAAGAAAATCAAAATTTAGAGTTGTTAACTAAACAATTAAGCCATAACAAGGAAAATAAACTACAAAAAGACAAAAATCAAATACAAAATAAAGATGAAACCACCAACAAGGAAAAGAAAGATGAATCTATACAAGTTGCCATAACAAATACAGCCAAAAGTGAAGAGCTTTCAGATTTGGAAATACCAGAAAATAATTTCAAATCTAAAAAAGGGGAAGAGAGTCTTAAAGAATGCCACCTTCCTAAAGAATCTAATCACAAAGCATCCGTAAAAACTCATGATTTGCCTTATTGGCTTAAACCTTCAGCTGCTCAAGTTTATCCCTATAATTTTATAATGGCCGTTAGACGTAAATTGGAAGCTATAGCTGAACCCTTGGCAACCAAGAGAAATCACCAAAATCAAGAAACTTCAACCACAGGTTTGAATAGTCTAGTAAAACATAAAAAACGAAAGTCACTAGAATTGTTGGAAGGCAAGAAAACCAAGAAAATTAAAAGAAAAGAGGAGGAAGAAACCAGTCATGAAAATAGTATTAAACAATTGAAACCTTTACCAGAATCGCTGAAAAATAAAGAATCATCTGATATATCAAAATCCCTAGAGGATAAATCTTTAGAAGTTAATAAAACTTCTATAAGACAAACTGAAGAAAATCATATAGAACCTTTATCACAATTCAAATATTTACAAAAGTCTTTACAATCTACAAATAATTGGCAACCACCGGATATACCACCTTTTAGACCTTCAGCTTTACAAAAATCTATACAAAATTTAAGTTCAGATCAAGAAGATAGTAGCAAACATAAAAAAGCCTCAGATATAGCTCCCTTTACATCTTCAGCCTTACAAAAGTCTTTACAAAGTTTAAATTCATATAAAGAGGATAACTCTAAGCATACGAAACCATTCTCAAATCATAAATCTTTGGAAAGTATAAATTCTGAAATTAATTCCAACTTATCGTCAATATCTTTGCAATTGCCTGCATCAAATACTTTAACTGAGGTTTCTTCCCTACGCACCGAATCTAGGCGAACTTTTAATCATTCGAATAAACAACCTCCAAATCAAACAGAAGATGATATTAGTTCTTTATCTTCGCAAATTTTCAGTAGTCCTGAAAAGAAACTTGGTAAGGAAGTAAAAGACTTTGAGTTTGTTAAACCACGGCCGGTTAGCCCACTCTCATTAGAAAAGGTGGATAAATTGAAAATCAAAAGAAAACCAACTGTTTTGGAAACAGAAAAAGAAGATAAAGAAATGGATTTTTCACAATTACTCGAAGATTTTAATCGTAGTCTTTCTCAGGTTATACAAGTCAATGAGCAATTGAAATGTACTCTAGATAAATCTCATCAAATTTTAAGTCCTCATTCCTCTAAAAAATCAAACGAAACTGATAAACAATATTCCTCAGACTTTGAAAAATCTACTACCAAATTGCATTCCTCTACAGAAAGTGATAAATTGAAAGAATCCCTACAGAAGAATAATGAAAATTTGAAGCAAAGAAAACGTCAACTATTTGAAATGGCTGAACAAGTTAAGCCGCTTGTAATGGCACAAAAATCTGTTACATTAACAAAAATCAAAAGCCTTTACCGGAACTGAATTTAGATATAAATTTAAAATCTCTTAGTAATTCCACAGAAACATCCGAAGAAGATAAAACCGAACTGAGCTAGAAGATGAAGAACGAAGTTCTTGCTCAATGGCTGCTCAATCATATGAACAGCGTTTGAATGAAATCGAAAAATTAAAAGAGACTTTGAAGAAATCAATTTTGGAATCTAAAGCAAAACGTAAAGAACGGCAAGAATTAAAGGAAACCAAAAACGAGAAGGATTTTATCAAAACACCAAGAAGTCAAATGGAATCATCAAAACATAATAATGCAAAAACTGCAGAACAAATTTCATCTAATGACATTTCTAAATCGAAAGATCAAATTTCGTATAGTAAATCTATTGCAAGCGAAATTGAATCGAAATCCTTAGATAACTCCAAATTTAAAGAACACAGAATCTATGAAAAATATCAAAAACAATATAAAAGTTCAATAAAAGAAATTTATAATGAAAATGCTAAATCTTCAGATAACGAAAAAAGTACCCAATCAAGTGGATTAAAACTAAAAGGTACACATAATTCTGAAACTCACAGAGATTCCCCTGAAATAATAAATGGTAAAATAAATTCTGGATCAATCTTTTCAAACTCGAACAATTTACAAGCAAAGAAACATCTTCCAGATTATGCAACTTCAAATGACAATTCGAGCAATTATTTGAAATCACAATCTAAAAAGTACTTAAAACATAATAGTTCTTCTCTTCAACAGAAACAAAGTAATGAAAGTGAAGCAGATACATATAGCGGCTCACAAAGTGAGCAAGAAAGCACAAAATCAAAATCTGCTATAAAAACTAAAAAATCTGCTGCATCCATAAGTTCCAGTATAGCTGAAGAATTACAAAATACTTATGAATCCAGTTCGCATGATAATGAAAATATTCCTCTTAACTCAAATACAAAATTAAGGGAAACCAATATTTACTCCTCTCGACACAATGAGAGTTCTACGCAATTTATTAACAGTCATATAAATCGGTCGCGTGGAGATTTTCAGGAAAGTATATCAAAAGAAGCACATTTTAATGAGACTCAATTTCAACAGGCCATCGAAGCGGCTTCTCAAATCAGTTCTTCCGAAATAGCTCCCAGTGCTGATGATGAAGTTACAAGTAGTGTTGCTTCAAAACCACATCAGAAAATAAGTTCAAATGGTGTAGGAACATCTAGTCGTTTATCGTCTAAACATTTATCAAATTCACCTTCAAAATCACAACAACGTATTTCGATTGGTAGTGAAATTGTAAAATTTTTCACAGAATACGATAAAGAAAGAGCTGAAAGGCACATGACCCTTAATGACAGTATGTCTGAATCTTCGTTTAACTATTCGAATGTGGGTTTGGTAAGTTTTTTTATTTTTGGCAGATATATAGTAACGTATATTTTTGGTGGTAATTTTATTTTGAATTATAATTTTATATTTCATTAATTTCGAAATAAAAAAAAAAACAATTTTTATTTTATTTTGAAGATTTTTCGAATCTTTTTTACTAAAACATCTCATAGTAACATTAAGAAAAAAATTCGAAATTATTTTCGAACTTTTAAAATTTAAATAATAAGAATTTTTGTAGGCATTTAGGTACATTTTATTAAATTTTTCCAAAATTTAAGTTTAGGACACTTTTTGATTAAGTAAATAATTAAAAATATCAAGAGACTTTATTAAGATATTGGGCTCTAGTTAAAAGAGAATTGAAAAGAACAAACAAGGTTCCCAAAAGTGCTGTAGATTTTTAACGGAGATGGACTCCGTTCGAGCAAAGTGACAGAAAGAACTAATAAAATGTTATCGGAAATTTTTCCGAAAAAGTTTTTTTCTGTATTTAACCTTATTTTAAACGCATTATTTTTTAAAATTCTCATTATAAAAAATAAAACATAAAATTAAGTACTAAATAAATCAACACTCTAATAAATTAGTTTGTAAGAATGATATAAACTTAAAACCACAATAATACCCTTAACTTGATCACCCACAAACATTAAAATCATTTCTTCTCGTAATGAAAAAAAATACGTGTTTATTGGTTTTTCTTTGGTTATGATATATTTGTAACAATTTCAATAATACATATTTATTCAAGTTCAAAATCAAACCACAAAATAAAAAAAATAATTATAATATTATGACTTAATTTATTTTTCTATGATGTAATAACTTCTATTCTTCATCTTCTGGTTTTAGTATGATAAATTAATACAAAATGAAACCAACAAGTCACAACATTTGACAGCTCTTTTAAAAATGCGTGAAAAAGCATTATTGGATCGTACTAAAGGACAAATTGCTTGGTTGGAAGTACAAAAAGCACGTTATAAAGCTAAAGGTTTAATCAATCATATAGCGGCCATAAAGAAAAAACAACGTGGTATCTTGTTAAAAATGGAAAAGGAAAGGGAAGAGATTAAAAGGTATGTTAAGAAAATTATATATTTCAAAATTATTAAATTAAGAATCGAATTTCCGATATTTTAATTTTGAAAATTTTATTTTTCGAATTTTAAAATTCAACTTGTTTTATAAAAATTTAATACTATGAAATTTTCGAAAATATGCAAATTCAAACTTGATTTAAAATATTAAAAATATTTTGTTTTAAATAAAATAGAAATTAAAAATATTTTTTTAAGTTAAATATTTCTTTTTAGAACTTGTCTTACTTCGAAAGAAAATAATTAATTTTTCTCGAGTTTTTTTTCATTTTGAAAAATAAAATAAAAAATATTTTGTTTTCATGGAAAAATAAGATTCAATTTCGAATTTCTCTTTTATTTTTTATATTAAAAAATTAAAAATCAACATTCAATTTTGATGTAACAATCAAAACTGTGAATTTTTAACAATTATTCTTTTGAAGATTTTAAATGAATTTCAAGTTTTTGAATTAAAAAATAAAAACAAATAAATGATTCACCCATAAATTGTTTTTCTCATTATCACTCTTGGGAGTATATGACTTCCATAAAGCATCTCTTTTGCTTTTGTTGTTTTAACGTTTTCCCTTGTAATTAAGACTTTGGAGTACCGAATACCTCCTGGTATTCCTTGGCCGATCACGATATTTTTAGCCTTGTAACTCAAACACCGTCGTTATTGTATTATCAAGCTGATATGTATCAACCCTAATATGAATAAACAATTTAGAATTTTGAAAAATTTGCGAAATTTAAAAATTGCGAAAAAATATATATTTTTAATTGATCTTTTTAAAACTTAAATACGAATTCATTTAAATTAAAATTCAAAATAAATTCATTCACAACATGAATTTCCAACAAAAATCGAAATTCGAATTTATTTAATTTGATGTAATATTTTTACATCACATTGTTTAATGTAAATAACAGCTACGGAAAATTTATGAACGACTCATACGAGAGTTTACTTCCCTGAATTATGATTAATAAAACAATATTATGATAAGTATTGAAATCGAAAACTTCTTAACATACATATGTATATGGTAATCAAACGAAACCACAAAACTTACAGTTTTAATTTTTTTATTTGATTGAAATTATTATTACAATTTCCAAAAAACTTTATAGTTTTCATAGTTTATATCCTTTTTTCAAAAACCCTTCCCTTTGTCCTATCGGAATTTTTTGTAGCCTATATTACTTTCGGGTAATTGGAATCATTCTGTAAAAATTTCATCAAAATTGGTCTAGAAGGTTTTGAGTATATACGTTGCATACATACATACATACATACATACATACATACATACATACATACATACATACATACATAGATACATACATACAAACACACATACATACTCATTCTATTTTATATAAAGACTTTAATTAATTTTAGATAAAAAAGATCTATTTTTTTTAATTTGAAATTTTAAATATCATTTGTTCCTTGAAAATCCTTGAGAATTATTTAAAATGTACATTTTTATATAATCTTTACGATATTTTAAAATTGAAAATATTTTTTTTAAGTTAAATATTTCTTTTTAGAACCTTTTTTACTTCGAAAGAAAATTATTAATTTTTCTCGAGTTTTTTTCATTTTGAAAAATAAAATAAAAAATATTTTGTTTTCATGGAAAAATAAGATTCAATTCCGAATTTCTCTTTTATTTTATTATATTAAAAAATAAAAATCAACATTCAATTTTGATGTAACAATCAAAACTTTAAAATTTTAACAATTATTCTTTTGAAGATTTTAAATGAATTTCAAGTTTTTGAATTAAAAAATAAAATAAAAACAAATAAACAAATTTGATTCACCCATAAATTGTTTTCCTCATTATCACTCTTGGGAGTATATGACTTCCATAAAGAATCTCTTTGATTTTTATTAAAAAATTTAATTGAAAATAGTTTTAATTTTTTTTTCTCACATTTAAAATTTTTGTTAGTAATACAACATTTCATTTTAATACATATCTAGTCATTATGCATATTATACACATACATATTCATATATAGATTTTTAAATATATTAAAATATAATTCATACAGGTATATTAAATTTATCTAACAGCTGTCTCTCTATATGTAAACACAAAGATAATGAGAGAAATTTTCTTTTTAAATTATAATAACATTAGGGTTTCTCTTTTTTCGTTTTTTTTTTCGGGAATTTAAGGAAAACTTTTGCCATTCCCGGGAATTCCAAAAAAAATTTTTGAAAATCATTTACTTTATAAAAATAATCCTTTGTTCGGCTCTGACGAATCTTAAATATACGAATCTCAAATATGATTTGATATTTCTGAAATTCCGATTAATAATAGATTATTTCCGAATTTTATTAAAATAGTTTAACATTAAATAACTTTATGAACATATAATTCTATTCTAGGTAGTAGCCCTAATTTGAAGCTGCTATTTCAGAATTTGAACTTATGTTCCTAAAGATATTTTAGCTTAATTCCATTGAAACATTAATTTAAATAGAATTTTATCAACTTAATTTCTTTTTGAATATGGAGAAAATTAGAGCCGATTAGAAACAAATTATGCTAACAAATACAGTGAGTAAAATAATTTTGCCAAATTTAAATAGAACTATTCCACATATATAAGGTTTTTTAAGCTTAAAAACTTATTCCCAATAAAGAGCTCGTATTGGAGTTAGATGAAACAACCACAATTTTTTGCTAATAAAATATATTTGGGTAATTCAAAAAACGTCTTTCAAATTGCGACCCATTAATACGATTTAGATGACTTTTGTTACGAATATATATTACAATTAACTTCACTGTCAGATATTAGTCTATAACTATTTTTCTATTGGAGGTATATAGCTGGTTTAAAATAGGAAATTCCTTAAAACAATAACAAACAATTTTGCCAAATTTCATTGAATTTTTGAACCCTTCTGGAGTACACACGGAAGCAATATTCCCCCTTTTCTTAAATTACTTCCCGAAAATTCCCTATCAAAATTTCTCGTGATTTCCAGAGAAATTCCCGGTAGTGTTTTCCCGTGCAGAAACCCTTGATAACATTCAAAATTTGTTTCTTGAAAATTTTTCAAAATTAAAAACAAAAATTTTGTGATAAATAGATTTCATGTTGTACAAAGTGTTTTTAAAGAAAGGGATTTTCTAGTTGTCATCTATTTTTTTTTTCTATTTTATATTTTTCAATATGATTAGTTTTTCGTTTGTTTTCGTTTTAGAAAAAAAGTGACTAATTTCGTTTAGAAGATTTTTCGACTAAATATTATATCTGAACATGTGTATTTAGTTTGGTGACAAGTATAATAAAATGTATTAAATAAGATTTATTGAAATTAGCTTGTTTTACAAATCCCATCATTTGTATTTTTTCCTATAGAATTTTTGTGATTTTTTCTAATTTTTTTAAATATATTTTTCTTTATTATAAATTTCCCTAAAAATTAACACATTATTAAAACTTTTTTTTTTTTTGAAAATAAAAAAATTGTCATGATCAAAAGCCTCATCAAAATTATACAAAACTTTGTCAACATTGAGACGACAATAATATTTGAATTTTAATTTGTCCACTTCTTTTCGGGTTGTTTTTTTTTCATTAACTTTTTAAAATATTCTAATTATTGTTGTTTATCCAAATTGTCGTCTGTCGTTTTAGTTTGTCTGTTAAAATGATTGGAAAACTGTTTAATGTTAGATGATCCTGTCCCGCCATGTCGACTTTTCAATTATTTTCTTCATTTTTTTTCTTTCATTTGTTACGGTTCATACATTAATGTTTTTCTTCATTTTTCCCTAGAATCGAGTATAATAATTATGGCGCCAATTTGACGCAAATTTTCTTTTGAATATATGAAGTTTTATTTGTTTTTAATGTTGTTGTTTTGATTTGTATATTTTTCTATTAGGGTGGTAAGAATTAAGAAAATTTTTATTAATCGATCAATAGGAAAAATGGCTTGCGAATAAAGTGTTAAACTACAAAAAAACAACATCCAAAGGTGACGCCATAAGTCTTTTGGACTGATAGAGATAGGATTGTCTCGATATTTAAACAAATGTCGTGTATCTTGTGATCCTAAGCTATATGCAGGCGACATTTCAGTACGAAATTCATACTTGAAAACGCGAAATTAGTTTTGATCTTAGTATCATTATGTAAATAGTGTGCTTAGCACATTTCAACCAAGCTTCTTACTGTTCATAAGACTGCGTTTTGACAAATTTGGATGTTTCTACCTAGCGAAGGAGTCCACTCTGAAAAAAGCGTTCATTTTAGAGAGATACCGTTTTATATAACGCTAATATGATATCTTTATCTATACCTCTGGTATTGAAGGCTGTTGCTGTTGACTTCGCTAGTGAATGTGGATAACATTCCAGCATCCCTGAAACAATAATAAAAAGTCATGATTGTTTTTGTTGTTTTTGTAACAGTTTCGTTGTTATTGGAGTTTTTCACCCAGGGGAAAAAACTTCTGGTTGATAAATAACAATATTTGACCGATTTGTTTTCGAAGATAAAATTGCCGTGGGAACGATTCTTGAAGTGTTAGTGCAGTATAAATTAATTTCACCGGAAAAACTCTTAATAAGGAATAACAGAGTTAAACTGGATTTCATGGCCCTATAGCATGAGCTGGATTAAGATAAATAAAATCTTAATCTAAAAGCCTATAGAGACCATTCAGAAGACTGACCGTTAGTTCAATGCTTTGACTATTTGGTACGAAAAGTTAAATCTAATGCAGGTTTAAAAACTTCAAAAAGTACTTGAAATGATCGCTGCTAAATTTTGAGTCCAAAAACAGAACACAGAAATTAAATTCAAGTTTTCTAAAAATTATTCTCGTTGGATAATGAATGACGAAATGTATATTCTGGTAGATTTTTCCTGGTCAAAACTTTTATTTCTGATGCTTGAGAAATTTCGAAGAAAAGTTTAAGAATCAGAAGCAGTCGAAGTTTTCAAAAAAGGTCTCATTCTGTCATTATGCTTAACATGCCTTTGAGTGGTACAAGAAGAATAATGTAGTAGCTAAGAAGCTTAGGCCAGTTTAGACATATTAGGCTCTTGTTAATAGAGAATTTTAGAGCTCAAAAAGGTGTCCTCAAGAGTGGTAGATATTAAAGAGATGGATCTTAATTCCGACCTTAATAATGCTAAAACTACTGTTGCACATTATCCTTAATATCTTCGACTCACTCAAAAGGTTACTTAAACCTCCTCAGAATAGCGAGAACTAATGGAAAAATCCTTTGTGATATTTTTCTTTATTTCCTTTAGTGTTTAATTTTTTAAGAATTAAAAATTGAAAATAAGTTGAATTTACTGCCTTAATATACAACTATATGTATGTGCTGATAATGAGTTGTGGACATACATCTATGTAGATTTAAACAAACATATATCGAGATCATCATCGTCATGATCATCTGCCATCAAGTACACGAAACGATTTACTGTATAGCAATATGTCTACTAAATTGTTGGATACTTTATATGTCTCATAGATACATATATTGTGTATGTTTATATACCTATATGTACATACATATATATTTACATATATACATATTTTTTATATACATACATATGTATTTTAATGAAAATTTAGTCATACTAATATAATTATAATGCCACCACCTTTATTTTTATTTTTATTATATATGACAACCGCAAAATATATACATACATATACATATGTGTTTATATGACTGTATATTTATGTACTATATAGGATCGAGAGATTTTCAAAACATTTAGTTTTTTTATTTTATTTGTTTTTGTTTTTTTGTTTTTTTTTTTTTTTTTGTGGGCGCCATCCAATATATTTTTTATTTATATATATGTATATTTCATTATATGTACATATATACATATATATTTTCATTTTATTTGTATAATTTGATGTATGAACGGTACATTCGTGTGTCTATATATACAAATGTTTTTCTCTAATTGGCACTGGATCCAACATCATAAATAATGAGAAAAAAGAATACAAATAAAAACAAAATCTACAAAGTAAAATAAAACTGAAAACTTTTAATCCATATAGAAAATGAAAATAAAAATGAGAAATAAAAACATATTCAGAATATAATCTCATAATATGCCTTTTAATAATGATATTAATATTTTCCGTAGAAAAAAAAAACACTATTTTTTCGGGGGTAATAATAATGTTTTATATTAATATTTATTATTGTTTCATAGATTTTTCAAAAAATATATGAAATTAATGACGCCTCAACCACCTACGACACTCGAAATGTTTTATAATCATTTTAAAAATAAATTTTAGTAAATTTTGTTTTGTGTAAATATTTAGAATTGAACTTTAATAATTATTTTCCAAACTTTCTGAATGCATTTAATGATTAATAATTTTGGAAATTCTATTTTTTTTTCAATTTCAACTGGAACTAAAGAAAGTTCAAAAAACTTTTACTTTAAGAATTAGGATAAATAATTTAAAAATAATATATTGCATATATATTATTTTTAAAATATTTATATTCCGATTTTTTTTTCAAATATTAAAATTTTTCTTAGGGGTGAAATCAAAAAATTGTTGACATACATAAATGTTAATATTAACGAAACAATAAAACTTATATTTTTATATTTTTTATTTATTTATAATTATTATTACAATTTACAAAGAAAAAGGAATTGTGGAATCCCTTCCATTAACGTTTTTTAAAGTGCTTTCTGTTCACTTTGCTCGAACAGGTAATCCACCTCCATTTGGACACCTTTTTGTGCTCTTCAATTCTTTTTTAACTTTCAATTCTCACTGGTCTTAGCTCTGGAGAATTTGTCTCACCACATTGTTGTTCTTGTACCACTCAAGGGTAATGTTTTCCATAGTGACAGGATGCCAAATCAAGCCAAAAATAAGTGGACACTTTATGAAGTCGTTTTTAAAGCCTTCTTTTTTGTAAACATTCTTTGAAGAAAATTTCGAAATTTATAGAGCCCGTTGTAACAACGGGCTTTTTGGAAAATTTTAAACGCGTTTCCTTGAGCATCAACATAAAATTTTTGACCGGGAAGTTCGGAAAAATCTTTCAGAACATATGTATCGTTTTTTTTCTAACTTGACTTCAATTTGCGTGCTCCGTTTTTTGGCATCTAAATTTTTAACCTAGTTCCTTTCACGAATTTTTCGAGGCTTGTATGATTTTAAATCTGCATAATCTTTAACTTTTCGTACCAGTACAAGCTCTGAGCTAAACGGGCTGCTTTCCTACCGGATGTGTTGAGAGCTCTTTTGAAAATGCTTTGTATTTTTTGTCTTTAGAAATATCACATGGACCATTCCTTCTACCTGAACCAGGTTTTCTATCAACGGACAAGTTCTCCCGTTACTGTTAAATAACATTGAAAACAGTTTAACGGTAGACATTTGAATGCAAAAGGTTTTTGTCTAAATTTAGAAGTTGACTCAGATATCGCTATATAGCTTTTCTGTTACTGGACCAATTTTAAATAGCGAACTGCTTAGGACACTAAAAAACAATTTGGCCAAATTTAATTGGATTCGGGTTAATAAAGGGACCTTGAGACTGTTTCCAACAGACAGATGGGCTGTTGGAACTAAGTCAACAAAGATTTTGATATGATACATTAATATGGGGTCTGAAAATTTTCTAGCGAATGGAATTTAATATATTTCATGCCATGTGAATCCTTTAGTAAAAAAGAATCGTACATAAAAATCTGTAAATCTCAAAAAACACTTCTTTCCAAAAATCAAATAAATTTCATAATTCCATTTATTTCATTTTCTTAGTAAACTTTTAAAAAATGTTCTCAAATTTCAGGACAATTTTTTTGTGGAACGAAAGCTAACGAAACAACCTTAAAATACGGTTTTGACTTAGAAAGTTAGAATTTTCCAAATTTATTACAAATGTATTCCTCAAAGAATGTTTGAAAGAGAGAATTATCCTTTTTTAATCATGAGAAAATCGAATCCCTCCCGTAATTTACTTTAACATTTTTGTTGCGATGAAATTTGTCATAAACGTTTTTTCGAAATCTTACTTGTTTTATCAGATTTTTAACAATCGATAATAATTAACGATGGGACTTACATAAGTTTTTTTTTTTAATTTAGTATTTTAAAAAAGGAATGTTTAACATTTTCAAATAGTTGATTTATTCCTTAGATAAATTTTTATGAGAAAACCCCCTAAACATTCCAAAAAAATACCACACAATATCTTCATTACATCAATTTCGATCGATATGTTATTTACTTTATATTTTAAGGTTAATTAAAACAATCCAAAACTCTTTTTTCTCTTTCTGGTATATGATATGTAACACATAAATAATTTAAACTGTTTCCCCTTTCAAATTCATATGTTTTTTTGTTTAATTTTCCAAAAAATTATGTGAAATTTGTATTCTCTTCAATTTTTGTACTAAATATATGAGAAACTAGCAGACTCGGGAAACTTGGTTTTGCCCAAAAAAATGTTTGCTTTATATGGGTGATACCCCTCCCTCTGGGGCATCATTCCTACGTTTTGTCCAATAATATTACTTTCTTGAACATGTAATTGTGACCAAATTTGAGGATTATCGCTATTATACTTCTTAAGATACTCGACAATCAATATTTGTAGGGGGGTGGGTGCACCTCATCCAGGTCGTATCGGTAATTTTTATAGCCTACATTACTTTCGGGTAAAGTAATGTTTTTAACAAATAATTCATCTGACAATAAATTAAATATTTTATTCTGTATTTAAAATATTCCAAATATTTTCTTATTACATGCATAATAAATAATTTACAATTTTAAGAATTAAATAATAAAAAAAGTAAAAATAATTCTTAGATAATGCTTCATTTCATTAAGACTTTAAAAGAGCTTTCATTGTGCGTTCAGGGTTATGCAGTTCGTACTTTTCATAAAGTATCAGAAGTAAATTAAAAATAAAAAATAAATGAAATTCATTATACGCATTGCGTAAAATCCATATGCTATATAATCCAAACAATACCACATATATATGTGTAAATTAGAGTGCTTCAAAAGATCATATCATCCTTAAATTACTCGCATATTTAGATCTCAAGAGGATATAGTTTTCAGGTCATAAATTGATTACAAAAGTTGAAGTTAACTTAAGTAGTTTACATCCTTTTTAAAATTTAAATTTATTACTGATTTCCGTTTCCTTTTTAGATCTTTTAATATTTTTGTTTTTATTAGTGAAATTCATACATGAATCTCTCTAATACATATATTCAACATAATATTGAATGGAATATGTTTTTACGAATTATTGTTCTTAATGTTGTTTTTCGTATTTTATTATGTTTTTTTCTAGTTTTCTTGTTTATAATTTTCTTGTTGTTGTAATTTTCTTTTTATACCCTACAGCAACATAGGTGGTTGTGGTTTTATGTGCTTGTAACGATCAGAAAAAATTGTGCTAATACAGACACTTTTAAGTATATCGTTCGATTCAGAATCACTTTCTGAGTCGATTTAACTTTGTCCGTCTGGCCGGATGACTGGCAGACTAGCTTGTGAGCAGAATGCAGACCGCATTTTTAAAGATATCATAATGACGATTGTACCAGTGGATGTTTTTAAGCATAATTTGACAAAAAATACCTCTATACGAGGGTGGTTTATTAATTTTTGGTCGCTTCCAATTACAATCAATAATGTAGTGTGGGGTATTAAATAGTCGAGCTTGACTGACTATAACTGTTTACTTGTTTTTTATTTACTTTTACTTCAATTTAATTTATTGTTCAATGTTGTTTTTTTGACTTGCAAAACATTTTCCTCATTTTCTTAATAGCTTGCTTTTTGTTGTTGTTGTTGTTGTTGCTATTGTTGTTTCTGTAGTATCTGGTACTCGAACTTGCGTATTCAGAATTCATTATGGTTAAATAATGGACTAAAATGCTGGATATTCATATATAAACTAACAGAAAACATACGCACACTTACGCACGATCAATTTGGACGAAGCAGAAGTTTGAAAGAGTTTACATTTTTAGTACCAATTTTCTAGCAAATTTCATCTACACCCAGATACGCCTTCATGATCGAATTTTGATCGAACAAAAACCTTAGAAAATTTTGTCATATCCGCGAAGGTTTACGCAATTCAAGACAAGGGGAAGCCAGATTAATTATATATATAAAATAATGCTTTAATGCTATGAAAGACGTCATTTGTCATTTTTACAGAATTTGAAAAATGTAAAAATCGCGGATAACCATCCAAATCAATTATGAAGATTTTTTTAATCTTCTGTATTTGATGGGATCGGAATGATTTTGTATATAACAAACTCTAAAAATAGATATACGTTTTAAAAAAGCTGTCAACGAAAAGCTATGCAGAACTACAATATAAAAATGTCACGGTGGCTTTAACACCTGTTGAGTACAATGCGCAAACCAATACACTCACATCATTATTTATAGATACAGCCCTGTGGCTTATGGCTTGGAACTATCCAATCTCCTATCATGCTATTGATGACTTCTGCTGCAGTGCAATAGCACATTGGGAGCGGGTCCTTTTTTCAGCTTTTTTGTTTAATCACAGCCAGTACGAAAGTCCTCACAAACAATCACTCCAATATGATAAGACCGAGTAAGTCCTCCTATCAGAGACTATTGAGACCCGTTCTTCTTAACTAAGGTCTCTGATTAAAATTTGAAGGTTTTTATCTCCCAGTTTCAACACCAAACTGTCTGTATATTAGTTCAGCCTGCATGTACCTCTCTTACGTTAATAATTAGACCACGAAAGAGGTACCGAGAATGCGGTCAAAACTACAGAAGTTATAATGTCACAATCCTCTGCATTCATTATGTTAAATTTAATACACTTCATCCTTTCATAAGAAGCACAATGTGTCAAAATAAACAATTTTCCTTAACCATTGAGTGGTCAGTCCACATTGCCCGGAGAAAACACCAGAAAATACATAACGTACTCTTCTCGGAGAAATTTGAGAGACAAAACATAGCTGACAAAAAAACACTCTAAACCATCCATCATGTTAATCTTTTAAAGTTCTGTATTCAAAAACTATCGCACATACGCATTTTCCACACAGAAGTGATGAAAAATATCTAAATTTCAATTTATTTCTTTTTAACTTTTTTCATCTTTTTTTTGTATTTAAGCGATATTTAGTCGTATATAAATGTATTTGTTTTTGTCTTCAGCATACAAATATCTCCGTCTACTGTGGAAATTTCAAAAGATGGACAGAGAAAAAATTGAAAAAAGTGATCAACAAAATTATCAAAGGAATACTAAACTGAAAGTTTGTCGTTTAAATTTTTATAGTAAAATAAAAATTCTCTTCACTTTCAAAGACACTAAATGAATCTTTGTCATACAAAATAATTGTTGGTTTGGCCCTTTTTTCCCCCTTTTATTTTAATTCTTCTTCTTTTTGTTTTTTGTTTTTTTTTTTTCCTAAATTTTGCTTTTAATCTTTAACACATGATTTTTAAAACATAATGATGTTTCTTTTATAGTTCAGAATTAATTTGTAGTTGTTGTTGGTGCTGCTGTTGTTGGTTGATGATGTTTTGTCTGTCTGCAATTTTCAGACTGCCTGTCATTATTAATTTTGCGAAACGACGATGGCGGCGGTTAGATGTTGTTTTTCAATTTTACTTGAAAAATATTTTCAAGAGGAAATGTTTTCGTTTTTAATTTATTTAAGTTTTCTTCATTTTTGAAAACCATTTTATTTTCATTTTGCTTTTCTTTAATTCGTTCTGGTTCTGTTTCATAAAATGAAACTAATTTGAAAATGTTGTAAATAAAATTTTATATTTATTTGGTTTAATTGAAAATAAGTGAAATAATAAGAAGAAGAAAAAATAGGTTTGTTGGTTTGATGGAAAGTGAAAATTTAAAACTGAAAATAGAGGAAAAATAATATCAATAACGCTTAAATTATGAAAAGAAACTGTTTCGTTCTAAGGGAGAGATCCATATTAGATGTTTTAATTTTTTTTTTTTTTTTTTTTTTTTTTTTTGACAATTGTCATCATCCTGTCTATTGTAAATATTGAACCATGAAATGCACGAAAAATATTTGTTTGAAAGGAACAATTTGGTTAAATCTCCCTTTATTTATTTTTTCTCCATTTTCTGTGATTGAAATTCTATTTCACACAGTTTAAAATTGACCAATGACATTCGATTGAATTTGTATTGCTTTCAGATAAATCCAGAAAGAGTAAGTAAGTTACGCCCGACTATATAATTCCCTACACCATAATACAAGCATGTACAATTATGGAGTGACCCTCGTAAAATTTGAATTAATAATTTGTGTATAATATATTTTCATGATAATAACTTATATGAGAGATTAATACCATTTAAAATGATTTTTGGATATGAAGTGATACAAGAAACATTTTCTGGTTGTATAGTTCTTAAGCATACTAAAATTTTTTTATACACTTTAATATGATTTTAGAAAGTGGGTCTGCATGGACGATCATTTCAAAATTGTGCATGTGGATTTGAATTGCTGCAAAACTTATTTGCTCCAATTTTAACTAAAATATTTTCACCAGTAGAGTAGAGACGGTCTGCATTGATTTTAACAAATTATTTTCAGAAGATGCAAGTTCTCTCATCCATTATTTTCCATTGTATTTTTTGACCGTTTTTTGTCTTTATGAAGGAGTCTGTTTTGAAATTTTTTACCTATTTAGGCAGTCCATCTCCGTTTAAAATATACCACACTTTTTGAAGCTCTTCAATTTTATTTTCATAAGGTCTAATATCTTTCCACCGGCTTTAGCTCCGCGCAGTTCGTGGTATAAATACTATATTATTGTTCTTGTACCAAGCCCCTGAGGTTTGTTTGCTATCGTGACGGAATGCCAAGTCAGATCAAAAATAATTTGACACATAATAAAGTATAATGAATTGGAAGCAGCTTTTTTGTAAACATTCCATAATGTAAATTTCGCTAAAACAAATTTTTGGCTTCTTTTGTTGCAACTGCATATCTCTCGCGTTTGGGTCCTAAACTTTTCTTCAACATTCCTTCAAGCTTAAACAACAAAATTCTTAACACATAATTTATGAATTTTATACGTGTTAAAATTTTTTCAATTTCACTAATAAGTCCATCACTTCACAAAAGTCATATTTAAAAGAACAGTTTTAAATAATTTTAATTACTTTAAAGTGAAAAACCTCTCCTATGCATGGAGAGGACCTAACGACCACAAAGTCCAAACTTAAGACTTAAACTCGCCAACACTTCACTTAGTTCATCAGACAATGTTATAAAAAAGTGTTGTTAGAATCGCAATAAATAATAAGTTAACCCTACGAATTCTTTATAATACTTTTTCAACTGACCAAACCTCTTAAATCTTGCAAAACACCTTTCAAATTTTTGAATTAATGGACGTCTATCAAATCTGAATTAAGGTAACAAATGCTTATCCATCGAAATACCATATTTGTTTTTATAGACACAAACCATATGTGATTGTTATGTCATATGATGTACAAATCAATATTAACTTGTACACCTTTTCTTTTTCCTTTTACGTGAAGTCATGTTAATCGAAAATGATAAATGTTCACTAGGGGTTCTCTTTTTTGTCTCCGGGAATTTAAATTAGAATATTATATGTTCTAAAAAACTAATGTATAAATAGTTTTCTAATAGAATAAATTCTTTAATTAATGAATCATATATTAGGCTCTGTCAATCAAGTATGATTCTATATTCCTGAAATCCAGACTCAAAGATATCATTTCCTGATTTTATTAAAATACTTTAATTTTGAGTAACTGTATTATAGGAAGTAGCCACAATAGTTTTCTCATATGGGAGCCAAAGTTGAATGTGAATTGATGTTCTTAAAAGTCATCACACATATTTACGTCAAGTCCAAAGTTATTTTAGTCGAATTCCATTGAAATATTTATATTTAAGAGTTTTAAAAGTTAAAATTCTCTTCTGGAAAATAAAGAGAATTATTCTTTAAATTATATTCAAGACAACTAAAACAATTATGCTAATTTTTTTATAGAATTATTCTACAGAAAAGTGTGTTTTAAAGATACGCTCTATTACGGAATGGGGCCTAATCGTTAAATTAATAACATAAATAACATACGGTAAGAAAAATTATTGTGCCGTATTTAAATCGAACTATTCCATATGTAAGAGTTTTATATGTTTAAAATCTTAGTCCAAACAAGGTCATTGTATTCGGGCTGGCTTTGGGGTTATATATATTTATTGTAATAAATTCAAATTACTATCAATATCACACACTGATATTTCATTAATTCGATTTAGATGAGTTGAATTCTTAGTAGATTCTTTCTGGAGTTACACACGGAGACAATATACCTTCTTCATTAAATTCTCGATAGATATTTCCAGGGATTTACAAAATTGAGTTTATCGTAAAAATCCCAAGATCCTATTCCCGTGGAGAAACCCTACTGTTAACTGAATACATTATTAAAATTTGTCAAACTCAAGTATTGAGAGCTTCAGGAATTTTAGCCCAACAATTTAAAAATATTTTGTTAATACGATAATTATAAACAAAAAATAAATAAAATCAAAATAAAAATGAATCTATTAAATAATAGAATAAAATGCAATAAATTAAATATAATTAAGCCAAATTAAATCAGCTTGTATGTATTCGTCTGAAAACTGTTAAATGTAGGAACATACTAAATAATATATATTTAACAAGACTTCTCACCCCCTTTGGAAGAAAAAAAAGAAAGAAACGTACAAAATTTATATCCGTTGAACTTTTTTATTCGCAGAAAATCACAATAAAATTTTAAAAATTTCTCACCTTATATAGCAGACGTTTCATACGATTTACGATTATTTTTATATTGTTCTTTTAATTTTTATTCTCTCGTTCATAGATTTTTATAATGTATAAATGTATGTTCGTACTTACGTACATCTTCGGAATATCTCATATAAACATGTTTTGTTTTTCTTGTTTTTCAGTATTTTTTTGTACTATTTTTTTGCTAATTATACGCTATCTAACCCCATCATACCTCGGGCACATATTTCCATTCATAAAATTCAACACAAAGTATCATTAAGCGCCGCTGCCGCTGCAACATTGTGTTGTTTGTATTTTATTTAAGTGGTTTTTTTTCTTGTACACACAATATTGTTCTATGCGGCATCAGTAGCGGCAGCGGCGGCATAAAAAAACAGAAACAACAGTTGTAGTAACAAGAACAGCAGCACTTAATATAAACAACTGATTTTCATAAATAACAATACAATATTGAGAAAGAGCAAAAAATAGGAGAATTATATGGGGAGATAGAGAACAAAATAAAGGGGACTATTTAGTTTAGTTCTCTGATATTCATTGTACTCAATTGAATTCCTCCCCATATCATAGATATGGTGTTTTTACGTGCACCCTACACTACGATAAATGGGTCATTTTGGTTTGATAAGAAGTTGAGAATATTTAAAATGGAATAACGAAATTTAAACTTTTGTTGGAATTCTTCAAAGATCACAGATAATTATAACCTTTTTCGGATTTTTGATTCTGAACTCGGATATTTCTTTTTAATAATAATTTGGGATTCCATCCACTTAAAATCTATCACACTTTTCACACCGTTCAAAGAACTTTTTGGGACTTTTGACTACTTTTGGGTCCTAAACATTTCTTCAACATTCCATGGAGCATCACCAACATAAAATTTTTGACCATCAAATTTTAAAAAATCTATTCGAACATAAGTTTCGACATTCATTATTTAGCAAGATTTTTTTCAGAAAACTTAACTTCAATTTTAGTGCTCTGTTTTTGGCAGCGTTCCATTCAGAAATTTTCTGATTCTTGTATGTTTTAAACCTGCGTTAGTTTTAAATTTTCGTACCAAATATTTTCTATTTTTTGGCTTTAGAAACATCATGTGGACCATTCCCCTCTACCTGAACCAGTTCCAATTCGTTCCCATAATTTTGATAAATGGTAGGATTTTTCATGGATTTTAATCCAGTTTGATTCCAAAAGTACTATAATTTTGATGATAATCCAAAAAATTGTTTGGATCTTAATTTTTCATATCTTGTTTATCCATGAAAGAAGGACTTCCTAAGAATATTACATTGATTTGGAAAATTTGAATGCATTAATTGTATAGGATTATAAAACAAGAATTCAAAGTCCTACATATACGTCTTTGCAGTCTTATAACTCCGCTCATGGAGCCTCTATTTAGACCAAACTCCTATAGTTGGGGAGCTTTATATAGTTGAATTCCGAAAAATATTATTTAAATAAATATTATTTAATAATAATTCAGAATTTCATAGGAGTTATTTGCGTTTGAAATTTTTTTGGGCAATATTTTTGGTTACCCTGAAACTATTGTTAAAAACATAAAAAAATTAGAGCAAACAAGTACATGCATTACCCAGTAGTTATTGCTCTATATTTTATTCCAATACTTGTTTGTAATGCTATATTATTACAGTTACGTACAAATATCTTACACCTGAGGCGAATACTTAATATCAAAAAATTTTTGGAATAAATTACGATCATTTCATTTGATAAAATTTGCATAATTTTTTAATAGCGCTTTCAATAGTCGAATATTAAGCAATAAAAATACATTACGTTCTCACTTGTTTTGTTTGTGTAATTCTATTCTAAAATGTTTATTTGTGGGCCACACACTCAACCATACATGATCATCATTGTATCCAACGACACACACACGATTATTGTTGGTTGTTTGGATTGAATAAACTTGAGTAGACTTTTGAACGTGTAGCGATTGAGTACGCGCGCAAAGTGATCGCGCTAAACTTTAATAAAGTTGATTAAGAATTTGGTGTTTTTCTTTCAATATTTTCTTTATTTCTTCAATATCGAATGTGAAATTTTATGGAATAACAAAAATAATAATAAAAGAATATAAAAAACAAAAATACTAAAAATATTATAATAATTCCCCCTCCTTTTCTAGTCACAACCAAAAGCAAATAAAAATAAATAAATAAAATAATAATTAAATAAAAGAAAACAACAACAACTAGAAATTAAAGAAGAAAAAGAAGAAGAAATACATCAATATTTATTAGTTTTTATTAATATTCGCGTGTGGAAATTGATTTAAATTAAATATTCTTAGCGCGCTTTTAACTTTATTCAAAAAATAATAATAATAAAACAAAAACAACAACAAAAATATTTACAACAATACAAATAAGAATTCTGTGTGATAGTTTTTGTTGTGTAAGAATTTATGCATTTACAACAACAAGAAATCAAAACCCGTATGTATTTCAAAATTTTTATTGTAAATTGAAAAAAAAATAAATCTAATAAAATAAATATTGCAATAGTTAAGGCTAAAGTTGGACTTAGATTGAAACCTATTAGACTTTGGTATGTAAATAAAGCAAAAGACGACCAAGACCTAGACAGAAGAAGTGACAGACAAATGTTTAATATTCTTAAGAAACTTCTTTCAACATCTTGTTGTGTGTGTTTGTTATACCCTACACCAACCGTAGGTAGGTTGGAGTATTATGAGTTTGTGTAAATGTTTGTAGCATGAAAAAAATGTACATTGTTACATTCACCTTTAAGTATACCGTTTGACTCACAATCACTTCCTGGGTCAATATAACGATGTCCGTCTGTCTGTCTGTCTGCCCGGCTGGCGGTCCACGTAAATGTTGTGAATACTCTACAGGTTACAATTTGTGAGATATTTTGATGAAATTTTGTACATATAATTATTTTGGCCCAAGGACGAAACCTATTGAAATTGGCCATATTCCGTCCAATATTACAGGTACCTCCTACCTTAATGAGATGTAAAGCTCATAAAAATCAGAAAGATTGTGATATTCTTAAAAAATGTGCCGCGATAGTCTGTTCAATATTACTCATAGGTCCCATACAAGCCATTTTAAATATCACTGTTAAGAGTATAAAACTTACAAATACGTTAGCATTGTAATAATAACTGGTAAAATTTAGATAAATATAATAAAAAAAAATAAATAAAAGATTATACAAGGGTCGGTCCATAATTTCTTTCATTATCCATATAATCCTCCAGCAAAATTCATTTTAAAACGCATACACAAACAAAAAAATGTAAGTGTCACATTAATATACTGCTGCACACTTAAGATAAAGTCGAAAAATTAAAACATACGAGTGTCGCTAACATTGTAGTGTAGGGTATTACATAGTCGTGCTTGACCGACCGTTTATAACATTTTTTCTTGTTGTTATTTCGGTTTGTGTGTGTATGAATGTGATTCTCCATTGCAGTCCGTCTCCTGAGTTTCTTTTTAATTTTTATTCTTTGAAAATTAAAACGTCAGTCCATCCACATTCAGCCAACCATACGTCCATCTATCTATCTATCCAACCATCCATCGGTGTGTTGTTTATCTTTTCATAGTGTTGTCATTGTTTGCATTCAAATGTGACGTTTATGGTTGTTTTTATATACAAATATATACATATATACTTTATTCTCAACATCAAAACAACTACAAAAATATCATCATTAATATCATCACCACCAGCATGATCATTGCCAGACAATACTCACACTACAAACAAACAATAACCACACCGTCCGGTTCATCTTTTTAAATTATGTATTTTTTAACCCTACACCCACCCCACCTTTCATTAATTTATACAGGGTGATTGTTTCACTTTTCAATTTTCTTTTTTTTTTTTCTATTTTTTTATTTTATGACAATCGTGTGAGAGGATCTATTTTTAAAATTATTTATTTTTAAATTTTATGATTAATAATTAATGTGTGCTAATCGAGAGAGACGTATAATAATGAATAAAGGAAATCCATAAAAGCTGAAAAAACAATAAAAACTTTAAATTTAAATGTGTATAGAAAATTTATGATCTATAAAATGTGTCCCTTGGATGATATAAGAATTTTATATTTATTATTTTTATTTTGTTATACTGAAAGATATTTATATACTTTAACTAAAAGATATATAAAATAAGATATGAAAATGGAAAATCCTTTTTTTATAACACATGCAAATCAAAAGCAGTCAAAATGACTTATAGTCCTTCTGGTAACCCATGTAACTTTAAAGCAGTCAAAATGACTTATAATACATAGAAATGACTATTAATACATAGAAAAATTAAAAATCTATTGAAAGTTATATAAGAAGTGTGATCAAAAGAAATCGTAACGTACATATTTGTTCATAAGAACGAAACCACTAAACATACACTTTTTTATTAGATTGAAATTATTATCACAATTTATGAAAAATATATAGTTTTAATCACTAGTGATGAAATTTAGAACCTATTTCGAAAAGTCTTTTATCAAAGTTTTTGTGCTCTCTGTCTCTTTGTTCTTCCTTAAAAGTCGACCGCAGTTTTGGACACTTTTTCGTGCTCTTCAAGTCTCATTTAACAAGAGCCTAATTCTCCATTGGCCTTAGTTCCGGGCAGTTTGAAAAATTTGCCTCTCTTGGTACAAATACAACATTATTGTTCTTGTACCACTTAAGGGCTTGTTAACAATAGTGACAGGATCAATTTATGAAGTCTTATTATGAAGTCTTATTAAAAGCAGGCAGGCTTGATTCTTGATGGAAATTTCCGAGTTTATAGAGCCCGTTATAACAAATTATTGACTTCTTTTGCCGCAATTAAAAATTGCATACCATATCAAGATTTTTTGGAAATTTTGACTCTTTTTGGTTCTTAAACTTTATTCCGTACTCTGTTTTTGGGCTTTAAATGTTTAGCAACATTTCAGTCAGGAACTTTTCGAGTCTTGTATACTTTTAAAACTGTATTAACTTTAACTTTTCGAACCAAATAGTTCGAAACCGAATCTAACCGGCTGTTTTCCTACCGGATGTGCTGGGAACTCTAATGCAAATGTTTTCTATTTCTTTGGCGTAAGAAACATAATGTGGACCATTCCTTCCACCTGAACCAGGTTTTTTATTATTGAACAAATCATAATAACTGACATGTTTTGCAAACTTTATCAAAAAATCAAATAATACTTGATTTAAAAGTTTTAATTAAAACTTGTGTTAAGTTTTATTCGATCTCATTCCATAATATTATTTTAAAATTATAAAGCAAAAATTTATAAAATAAACAATTATGATTCATAATTAAAAAGAAGTCAAAATGACTTCTTGGAATGCTAAAATGAATTAATTACAAATACAGGATTTTAGTTGAATATTAAAAGGTCTTCCAAGTTAAATGCCAAAATTTTTAACTCGAGAATAATAAATTGATCGTTATAAATAAAAAAAGATCGACTTCGGATTTTATATATATGAAAATAATATAAATCATTTCATTATCATTTAGCTTTGTATATTTCGAATAGAATTTCAAAATTAATTCTATAAAAAACGATTATATTCTAAAGTGATCGCATAAGAATACAATTTAATGAAATTTCTTGCATGATAAGTTTCAATTCGAACTATTTGAAAATATTTGACAATGTTTTATAGCGTAAGAATATTTTTACATATATTTTTATATAAATTTTGTTTTTGTTTAAAAAATTGATAGAAAAATTATAAAAAATTAAAAAAAAAAAATATTTTTATAGAAGATATTTTTTTCAATCAATTTTAATTTTATAGAAAATTTATAAAAAAAATGTTGTTTTTTATAGAAAATTTACGATAAATTTTCTTTCTGTATAAAATTTGTCGATTAAATTTCTTTTATGGAAATATTTTCGATCGAAAGTAGAAATATTTTCGATGTATTTTCTGTTCATAGAAAATTCTTGTAATTATTTTTTTGTGTAAAGTTTTCGATGAATTTTCTTCTTATAGAAAACTTGCGATACATTTTCTTTCTGTATGAAAATTTTCGATCAAATTTTCTTTATTTAAAAAATTTTCGATAAAATTTTCTTTATTTAAAAAAAATTTCGATAAAATTTTTGTATACAAAATATTTTGATAAGTTTTCCCTTTATAGAAATATTTTCGATCAATTTTCTTTTCGAAAAATTTTTGTATTATGGAAAATTTTCGGTGATTTTTTTTAAGAGAAAATTTTCGGTGAATTTTCCTTTTTAGAGAAAATTTTCGGTGAATTTCTCTTTTTAGGGAAAATTTTCGGTAAATATTACTTAAAAAAAATCTACGAATATTCTTTTTTAATAAAATTTTTATTAATTTTTTTTATTAAAAATTTCGATAAATTAAATTTTTCTTAGAAAGTTTTCGCTGAACTTTCTTTAAAGAGAGAAAGAAAGAAAATTTTGATTTTATAAAAATATTTTCATAAATTTTATATTTTTGTTAAGAAGTTTTGACCAGTTTTCCATTTCTATATTTTCTACATTTTTATTCAATTGTTTAAAATCAAAAAACTTAAAAAATTGTTTTCATAGCAAAATTTCAATTATTTTGATTTCTTATGAAAATACACAGCAACAAATATATTTTTGAAGAAAATTGAAAATTCATTTATGATTTGATGTCAAATTTACTAAAAATGCCAATATTTTGTTTATTTACCTTAATTGTTTAAAAATTAAAATCTATTTTTATTTTTATCTATTTGTGTTACCTTATACACCATTGTGCAGTGTGCAAATTAGTCGTTATAGACCGCCCAAACACTCGCTCTTGTACTGCATCCATTCATCCATCCAACGTACATGTTTTTATTTACAAAATTTTTCATACGTTCCCGATATTAACGTCATGTGCACATGAGTTCTGACGTTATACTTCATTCTAAATATTATTGTGAGTGTGTTGTTGTTAGTGTTTTTTTTTATTTCAATTTTTGTTATAATTATTATTTGTTGTAGTTGTTGTTTAGTATTTTGATATTCATAAAGTCGATCGTTGTCTCACTATAATTGTTTTCATTTTAATACCCTTCAACATCATAAGTGGTGAAAGGGGATTTAAAAAGTTTATTATTCCGCGTGTAAATCGGGAGTTTATTATAAAAAATATTAAATCGTGATAAATTTGAAAATGTTAAAATTCTTATATATTCGAAATCGTTTTTTATTAACCTGAATTCTCTGCAATGGAAAAATTAATTAAATCAGTTATTCTAAATTCTTAGTCATCATCCGGAATAAACTTCAGTATGTTCAACTGTTATCTTCTTAATCGAATCAAAGTGATATTTTTTAGGGCAGAGTCTTAAGTGTACTGTATAGCTTGATGTCGAGCGTAACTAAGGAATAAATACATTGCGGAACTATATTTCTTAAAACAACCTGTATATAGTTTAATATGCGTCCTTTTATTTTGAATCGTTGAAATGATTAAAACCCCGTTAATCGAAGAAAGCTCTTTACATGATCTTTTCGTCTTATTTTTTATTTGACAAGATTCGAAAGCGTTCATCGAAGTTTTCTTAGATTCTTCAAAAACTAGAAGTATAAAAGGGATGAATTCATATCAAAAACAATGCAATTATTACCATTAGTTATCGCTTAGTCTTAGTAATATCCTATTCTGAAACTTCACTGCTTTTATCGTAATCAAGTTTGTTATATAGTTGGTAGTCACGCGAACCCGGGGAATACATTCGTTGACATTGATGCATAGAAATAATAAGATTTTTCCCATAACATTTAAAATCCGTGGAATGAATGCTTAATGCGATAAACGAAAAAGACTGTTCATGACACCTTTTTCTTTTATTATTTCAGTTTGAAAGAACTATTTTGGATCGATTGATCGGATGCTTCGGATTGGAAAGCATCTTGTTACGTTATGATAGTTGAAAAATCTATTTTTTTTAGATTCTACTATGAAGATCTTCTGCAAAAAATATTATTGATAATGTCGGAGGCTTAACTTGTATTTTTAACGTAAAAATTCTCATAGTTGTCACAGTGCTACCAAATTTAAGAAGAAGTATCAATTTAAAAATTCGGAACCAAATATTAACTATCTATTTGTTCGGAATAATATATTTTTAAATTAAAACCTTTGTCGATTAAACTGTTTCCATCTGAATTTGGAATTTTCAAGTCCAACTGAATTCCATAAATTCTTGATTATTATTTCCGACATACTTTGTTTCTTAATATCAACATTGTTAGTTTCGCAAATATTTTATGTGACCCTAAAATTTTTCTTAAGTTAAAAATTTCAATCAGTAAAAAGTTCAGTCAGTTTCCCTACCAACGAAAGTTTATATCGCCTATCTCTATAACTATCTCATGAAATTCGATACATGACTACTGCTCGGACAACACATCAGACTACAATATTTGCGGATTGGGCTCAGGGAGCAAAACTATTAATTTCGCTTATCTTGAAAAATTTTAAAACAAATTTTTTCATAGTTGGGTGGGGGAGTGATATCCCTTATTAAAGGAAATTTTTAAAATCGCATATCTCTGAAACCGATTCAAGAAATTTAATGAAATTGGGCGTATAATGAATAGTAATATCAAAATATTATAAATCACGTTAGAGTAGCACCCTTTTACAAACGTAACTTTTAATATGTTTCTACAATAATTTATAAATTGATCGTGGTGTGGAGGGTATTAAAGATTCGGCATAGCCGAATATAACATGCTTATTTGTTTTCCTGTTATTACGTCTGCTCTGCTCTCTCCCCCTAAAATAAAAAATGTTTGTATGTGTGTTACAGTTTTCCGGCATATATTTTTTTTTTTCAAATTTTTGTTGTTCCTGCTGCAGTTGCTGTTTCTAGTGAATGCAACGCCCTCAAATCGCTGCTGTATAGTTTTTGTTGTTGTTGTCGCCGTCGTCGCCAATCACCACATGCAATTGTTGTTGATCGTCGAGAGCAAAAAAATAATAATAATAAGAAAAGAACACCAACATTTTTGTTTTATAAAAACAAATCATCCAACCAGAATTTCAATGTTGCAATTCAGCAAAATTTACATATTTTTTCGTATTTTAAAAAAATTTTTTTTAAATCAACCTTGAATAAAATTTTTAAAAAATATTCTTAAAACAATAACATCAAATTTTAAATAAATTTAAAAAAAAACATTATTTTTTAAGAATATTCAAAATATGTGTGTGTATATTTACAATTCAATATTAAGTTGATTGTGTTGAAAAACAAGTTTAATTTGAAAACTTTTTGTATTTCAAATATTTTTTTGCGCTGTTTTTGTTATAAAATTTATTCACCTGTTAAACGATTCTGAAAACTAAACTAAATATAAAAAAAACTTGTGCTTTTCCCAATATTTTTATAAAAAAATACTTACAGTCCCGAACAAAACTATTGGTACAGCAATCATTTTTTGAAAAAATATTAATACTGAATTCATCCGCAATTGTTTTGACTAATACAAACACTTATTTTGCTAAATACACAAAACATACTTAAAATAGAATTTAATAAAAGTCATCAAATTGCCGAACAAAAGTATTGGTACACTCAGTCTTGCATGTTCATTATTTTGGAAATTTCAGAAAATTTGCAACCATTAAAGAAAGTATTCAATAAATCATTATGTATCGGTTCTAATCGGTTAAAGAAATTGTTGAAATCTTTAAAACCAATAATGAGATCAATACTGCACCTGCATAACCAAGGCAAGTCATATGTCCACATTGGTTAAATAATGTAACGAAGTCGTTTCTCTATTATAAACGTAATGAATTGTTTAAAAGATAGTTAAGTGTCCAAATTGAACCAACGATCTACAGTTTTAACTCTAAAAAAAATATCTACCATGAAACATATATCGTGTAATGATCTTTATATGAATTTGTAACAAACTCCATCAAATCATATTTACACTGTATAATATAAACGTTTTATTTTTATTAGTGTTCTTCGGTATCGTATTTAAAATAATGTGTCGAGATATTATGATTTTATTTAAATTCATTATTTTTGCTATACGGAACATTTTTCTTCATTTTCTGAATATATCTAAATTAGAGATCTATATCTCTTTATATAAAAAGTGTATATTGCTGAATTATAAAAAACTTGTAGAATCTTATTTAATTATTTGTATTAACGTGGTGTCTAACTGACATTCGCATAGATCGAAAATAGAAATTATTTGAAACCGGTCAGTTTTCTAAAATGCAAAAAAACGGTTAAGCGATTTCCGGATTCGGTTCTTTAATACACTATGCTGATATGGTTAATTTACAATGTGGCTATTGTGGGCAAAACTGGACATACGAGTCATGAAGCGACCTATTTCAAATAAATCTGATCTTCAGAAGGCGTTAAAGGAAAAAATTATAAAAATCGGAGAGGAAGTTAAAAGAAATTAAGTGCATTTAAAGCAAAAAGGCTTGCTCACTAAAAAAATTCATACAATGAAAAATAATTTTTCATTAGATGTGCCTATACTTTTGTTCCCAAAATCGAGTTAGTATGATTTCAAATACATTATAATCAATTTGAAAAAATAAGAAAGCCTGCTTGCGTTATTAAGTACATTGATAAAGGTTATTTAAATCACATTTTTAATTCGTGTGAAAAGTTTATAAAAAAAATAAATTTGCTGTACCAATAATTTTGTTCATGACTGTATAAAGCCTATTTGTATTTTTATATGGATTTCCATAATTATCCCATTTATATGTACGAATGTGTACGAATAATGTTAATAAATTATTTAAATTAATTTTTAATAATTCTCACTTTCTTATATTTTTTGTTTTGATTTTCAGTTGCTAAATGTTGTCGGGGTTGATATTTTAATAAAAATTATTTTTTATTTATTAAGTTTCTTGGATTTTATATATGAATTTAACCCTTGGGCGTTCAGAAATGTGTTTATTGCGTGGTGAATTGATGTGGGAATTTAATAGAATAATTAATTATAAAATTTAAAATTGTTTTGTCTATATTTTTTATGAATGACTGTAAAGTTTACTGTTACAATAAATGTGATAATTTATATTTCCATATTTGTATGTAAAATATTTAGATTTCAATAATTTAATTTTTTTACGTACTGCACAATGGGTCCGAATGGCTAATGTGATTTCAATATTTTTTTTTTTTTTTTTTTTTTTTTTTTTGAAATTATTTCAAATAATGAATAGATTTGATAGTTAACTGGAATCTGTGGAATGTGTTTTTATACCCTACACCACCGAAAGTGGTTGGGGTATTAAGCGTTTGTGCTGATGTCTGTAACATGCAGTAAAAAAGTTGTTACACCCACCTTTAAGTACACCGTTCGACTCAGAATCACTGAGTCTGAGTCCATTTAACGATGTCCGTCTGACTGTTCGGCTGGCTGTCCATGTAAACGTTGTGGTTGCTATTTTTGAAATATCACGATGAAATTTGGTATATATTATTATTTTGGCCTAAGGACGAAGCTTATTGAAATTGACCATATTCGCTCTAATACTTCAGATACCTTCCATACAAGTGTTCTACCCGAAAAGGAGATTTAAGGTCATAAAAATCGATTTAGACGAAAATTTTGCACAAGAAAGTCTTACAATATTCTAAAACGATGTGCCAAAATATGCGGGAGTCGGTCCATTATTTTCATTATTTATTATAACCCTCTTTCAAATATCACTTTTAAGGTCAAAATTCTCTCATATGTTTTAATAATAATTGGTCAAATTAAGATAAATATAAACAAACATCGATGTGCAAAATTATACGAGGGTCGGTTCATATTTTCTTGTAGCCCCAATGTAAATACATTCAATAAAATTAATTTTTAAAGTCATACATTTTATATGAATCATAATATGTACTTCACATTTAAGAATAAATCAGGAAATCAAATTATACGAGGGTTGTTCATTAATTTTTTATAACCAGACGATGTGGTGTAGGGTATTAGATAGTCGGGCTTCACTATTTTTGCTATATCTCTTCACCCAGTATGGAGGTGCAAAAATTTTACAGCCCATCAAGCTTTGCAAAAATTGCTTTGCGAATCAGTCAAAAAATTTAAGTATTATGAAAAATAGGTAAAATTCGAGAAACTCTAGTTCTCCTAAAATTAAACTTTTTAAAAATTTTTGCATTACACTAAATCCTTTAAAGTTGTGTTTCAGAAGATTACAAAAATACGGTATCGGTTACTTAAGAAAAAAGTTTTATAAAACGAAAAGCGTTTTTTGAAAATTCAAATTCATTAACACCAGAATTAAAAATTCACCAAGGTCGGTCAAAAACAAAAAAATCCTTAAAACTATAAGAGATAAAAAATGATGGAGTTTTTTTTATAGGTCTTCACTAACAGAATGCACACGTAAAAAATCTGTCTGTTTAGATATAAAAAAGCTGGTCCGTTTTAAATATTTTTATTCACTTTATGACTCAGTGAAGTGTGACCCAAGTTAGATTCACAAAGTCCAAATTCAAAACTTATACTCGCCTTGACCATCACTGTGAGAAATTTCATTTAAATCGGACTTGCCGTTCATAAGTTACAGGTTTATTTTAATTTCATTTTTCATACGAAACGCTGTTCTTTGGTGCTTGAGGTTATGGTGATGTTTTAAGGTACACAAAAATTTTTTTACGCGAAGTTTAACGAATCAACCTATCAAATTACTTTTAAGTTGATTTAACGATGTCGGTCCGCCCGTCTAACCGACTGCCTTTCCATGTAAGAGATATCTCGGTAATATTTGGTATAGATAAGTTTTTTTGGTCAAGGCCGAAACCAATTGAAATATTTCTAGAAGCTTCTTATTAATGTACTTCAGGAAAGGGACTTTATGCGCATAAAACTTACCAATATAAAACTATTTTAATTAACTTTTGCATAAAGAACTCTCTATTATTCCAAATCACTATGCCAAATTTCAAAAAGATCTAGAAGGCAGTATTACAAATCCACTTCCGAAAAACGCTTTAAAGTATATAAATCTGAAAATGTGTTAGTATTGTAATACAATTTAATACATTTGCGATTTATACATCCTTAAAATAATATACCAAATGTTACGGGTCCATAAATCAAAATTGAACTCATTTAAATCTCACTACCTCAAGTTGTACAAATTTCACTTACATATTCGATTTACGGAAATATTTTGAATAAGAATGATTTATATAGTTACAAGTCATAGAACTAAATTCTACTGGGGTTGGTCCATAATTGTTCATGCCTCTCTCACACTCTGTTTAAGCATTGAATCTACTTGATATGGTTCTAATATTAAATATTTAAAAACTTTTCAATTCCTTCCGCTGCTATAGATCTCTGAGGAATCGGCTTTCACATAGTTCAGCAAATTAAAAACTTCTTAATTATTGATTCTGCCCGATAAAATTTTACATTTATTTAAATCTTTGAAGATAAAATGAAGTGAATGTATTTCTAACGATAATTTAACAGGGTATACAATCTGCACATCAGCAGAAAAGTCAATATGCTCTGTATTTGAGTCCACTTTAGCAAAAGCCTTGCAAGAGATATAGAATCATTTTGCAGTTTTTAATTGTAACATGATCTAAATAGGTAATTATATGGTATTGACCCTATGCAACTGACGTGATTTCATGAACTGTTTTCACAGACATTTTTCTTCTAAATTCCGCGGTGGGGGTATTATGCCTTTGTGCATATGTTTGTAACGAGCAGAAAAAATAGTCCTACCACCAATTTTAAGTATATCGTTCGACTCAGAATCACTTCCTGAGCCGATTAAAGCATGTCCGTCCGGATGGCTGTCCATGTAAAGCTTGTTCGCAAAGTACAGGTTGCAGTTTGAAGATATCTTAATAAAATTTGGCACGTGCTATTATATTATACATGCCCCATACAAATGTCCCCCCGGAATGGGATTTTTAGCTCATAAAATTCCTAAATATAAAACAATTTTAATGATATGAGGATCGGTACATTATTTCTATAGGTTCCATACAACCACCCTTACAAATATCACTTTAAAACTCATAAATCACTCATATACGCGGGTATTGTAAAAATATTTAGTCAAATAAGAGATAAATATAAGTCAAAATCGCTGTGCGAAATCAAACAAGGGTGGGTCCATAATTTTTTTCTAATTCCCTTATAACTCTTCAGCATAAATTTCACATAAAATACATAAAAATATATTGCACGCATAAGAATAATAAAGAAATCAAATTATACGAGGGTCGTTCATAAATATTTCATAGCAGACATTTACAATCAACAATGTGGTGTAGGGTAGAAAATAGTCTGGCTTAACCGACTTTAACATTTTTCTTGTTTTATGACCAAAAGCATTAAAGTCAAATTAATTGATCAGTTCAAAAAGAATCCATAAATCTTTTTTGCATAATAAAAACGACGTATTTGAGACAATCATACTATTTCATATCGTACAAATTAAATATTATTAACAGACAAGAGCAGAGGTAATACTCTAGCATCAATTTTTTTAAAGTATTTATAATTCGATTTAATTAAATTCGGTTTTTCTCACCAATTTTGTCATAAACAAAATATTTGGATTCTGAGAAACAACAGTTATTTACTTTTCAAGTCAAAACATGTGTTCAAATAAACAAATAAATAAACAAAATATATTTAGAATGACATAATGCAGAATTTTGGTGTCACTCAAATCTCCTATTCTTCCAATTAATGCAGAGATTATAGAGGAGATCTCATTGCACAAATATCTAAAATGCTTTGAAAACTTATACCAAAAAGTGATTATTGGATATTTGTTAGATTAGACCGTACTTTTAGTCTGCCTACTGACGAGGACACTCGAGAACAGATAACCGTTAACTACATGAAAAGATATTCTAGTAATAACAAAACCCTTTTTTTCGCCTTCGTTAGCACCATGTCAACGAGGTTTGTCAAGATCGCAGAACTCTTTAACTAGATGGAAAAAAATTCAATATCAAAGAAACATGATAGGAAGTAACATCCAAAAATTCTTAACACACGTTCTTAATTTATACTTCTAACCCAATTTTATATTGTTAATCTGCTTACCAAAAAACCAAAAAAAAAAAATACGTACTATAATTATTTAATATTTTCAACAAAACCCAACTTGGTACTACAAAAAAGTATCCAAGCATTCAAAGGTCTGCCTTCAAACTGTTTCCAATGTTATTAAACAGTACAGGGAGAACTTGTTCATTGATAGAAATGGTCCATATGATGTTTCTAAAACCAAAAAAATATAAAGCATAAAATGTTACCAGGAAAGCAGTCCGGTTAGCTAATTGCTTGAACTATTTTGTGCGAAAAGTTAAAGCTAATGCAGGTTTAGAAACATACAAGGCTCAAGAAGTTCACTACAGAAGCGATGCTAAAAATTTAGAGGCCAAAAACAGAACACGGAAATTGAATTAAGTTTTCTAAAAAAGAAATATTCTTGTTGCATAACGGATGATGAAATGTATGTTCTGGCAGATTTTTCACCACTTCCTGGTCGGAATCAGTCCAAATTTCCCAAAAAGTTGTTGGTATGGCAGTTCTGGCAAAATAAGCCCATCATTTGTTACAACGGGCTCCATAAATACTGAAATTTACATCAAGGAATTTTTACAAATAAACTTCTGTCATTAATTAGACCCTATTTTAGGCATCCTGTCACTATGGTTAACTAGAACTTGAATGGTACAAGAACAGTAATGTGGTATTTGTACCAAGAGAGGGAAATCCACCAACCTTCGTAGAGTTAATGGCAGTGGAGAGAGCTCTTGTGAAAAGAGAACTGAAGAGCACAAAAAAGGTGTCAAAAAAAGGAAATTACCTGTTCAGAAAACAGAAAGTTATATTAAAAGGTTAATGGAAAGGGTCTCTGAAAAAGTTTCAAAATGTCATCACTAAATTTATTTATGTAAATTATAATAACAATTTCAATCAAGTTAAAAATTAAAACGTCAATTTAGTGATTTAGTATTTTTTGACATATATGTATGCTAAGAATATTTCAATCTCACTCCTTTTATATTAATAGATTGACTTTAGTTTCAAAGAAAATGTTATTTTTATATAATTCTCTTATTAAATATTTGTATTAGTAATTAAGTCAATAGTCAACTAGCAACATTTCAATGTTTATAAACAATGTTTATAAAAAATATAATAATATAATGTAGTTCAGGGATTTTTCTTTTGAAAACATTTAACATTTTTTCTAAAAATTCTTAAAAAAGTTGTCAAAACATTCAGTCCACTTTTAAATATTTTTCTATTTATTTAGTTTTCAGCTCCATGTTTTTTGTTGTTTTTTTAGATAAAAGGCTGCTATAATTAAAATTAATTAAAAGATTTAAACGAAAAAAAACACGTTAACTATATTAATTATGGCTTAAACACGTTCACATGATTTTTAATTTATAAAATAAAACTGAAAATTTCAAAATGGGCTCTAAATTTGAGAATGTTAAATATCACGAAATAAAGTTTTTTATCTAAAAATTTCAAATAGGCATTTTTAAATAAACATGAAAAAATATTATAACAAAATTTTAAATGGGTTATCATCTACAACAACAATTTATAATCTGAAAATATTTGAAAAATTATTATTTTATGATATTTTTTTCTTAATTTGACGTGCTTAAATATTTTTTATATGTTGGAGAAAGAAAAATGTGAAAGAAATAATTAGTTTAATGGAAATAAAAAAGTGATTAACACGATAAGATTAAATATTTAAAGTTTTGTTGTCTACGATAAAAACAAACAGTAAAAGAGGTGACAAAGAAAGAATCTTTATATATAAAAATGAGTCTGTGTTTCTTTGGGACTTAAAGGCAGCTAATCTACTGGAACGATTTAGCTGATATTTTCTTACAATGATCAGTAAAATATAACGATAGGACCAGGGAGAGGGGTACCTCCTTAGAAATCCAACAACGAATATGGAATATCTTTAGAACTATAACTGCGAGTGTTCTTAAACTTTCCCAAAACACTTTTTGAAGGATCTGTTTTACTGGACAATATGTAGGACGGATAGGTCCAGGGGAAAAAGTTCCCCCATACATAGAGCGGATAGAACCAGGGGATGTTGTACCCCCATAAGAAGCAAAAATTCGTTATGGATTATCTAAAAATCTTTAATAATTTTCTCAAGGAACTGTTTTATTAAAAAAATATTTTATGGATAGAACCAGGGTGAGGAGTATGTATCCCCATACAGATCATCGAATATATAAATTTCTTTAATTTGATCCCAATCACTTTCTCCAGCATCTGCTTAACTGGACAAAATGTAGGATGGATAGGACCAGGGGGAGGGTTCTTACATCCATAAAAAGCAAATATTTATTATGGAATATCTTAAGAACTACAACGGCGGGAATTTGGTCCCAAACAATTTCCAAAAAAGAAGGGTTTCTCCATACAAAGCTAATATTGATAACCGAATATATATTGAACTATAACAGCGACAGTTCTCCAATTTGATCCCAATCACTTTCTCAGAAACATGTTTTACTGGTCAAAATATAGGACGGATAGGACTATAGAATGTACTATATACAAAGCAAACATTGATTATGGAATATCTAAAGAACAACAGCAAGAATTATTCAATATAGGCACTATCACTTAGAATGGATGGGGTCATGGAGAGAGGTAGTTCTCATTCAAAGCAAATATCGAATCCAGAAAACTATTTAAGTGATAGTATTAAGAGCGAAATATACCAATCGCTTGATGTGATGAAAAAAATAAATGACCATGGTACTTTGCGAAAATAAAACAGTAAAACAGTTTTACGTGACATGGATGGTAGATGTTGCCATACAAAGAAAACAGGATAGCCGACCATATATATATCAATTATTAATTATCGAATATGTAATGAACTATGTCTTCTAGAGTTTCCAAAACCGATGTTATTGGAAAATTTTAGAACAGATAGGGTCAGGGAAATTTGGTTAAATCCCCGTTGCATGACATTTTTTTTATTACTCGTCATGATTTGCGAATTTTCTATCACGATTTAATGCAGCAAAGCGCACCGGGTAGAACCTAGTACAATAAAAAATATTAGTAACTTTTCAAAACGACTTCACTTTTTTATGGAAACAAATTTATACAAATCTAACTTTTCATTAGAAAATTCCTAACATTTTTCTATTTAATTAGTTTGACATGAACAATACATTTTTCAATTTATTAAAAAAAAATAATAATTTTTCTTAGAGAAATAAATATTTATTTTCTTATCATTAAAAACTAAAGTTTACTAACAGCAAATTGCAATTTGCTCTATAATATAACACCTGTTTACAGGGGCAAATGTTTAAAAAGTGGAGAGGGAATGATCCGTCATAGTAGTGCGCATTCCAATATGATTGAAATAAATATCGCTACATAAAGTAAACGTTTTTAACGGTTTACACAAGCTAATAATTTTAAAGAATTTCTAATATGAGTTATTGAAAAAAGCAAACAAATTATAATTTATACTGATTTTATAACAAAAAAAATATGAAAAATACTTAATAAGTAATAATTTTTATTGAATTATTAATGAAACGATCGATTATTTGTAATTAATATTTAATGATTTGTTTTTAATATTATTTGCTTAATATTTTGCTATAAAGTATAGATTGAAAGGGGAACTGAATAAAATAGTTTAAGTTTTTTTTAATCTTTGCTGAATTCTCCAACAGAATCATTAAAAATTCTCCTGCTTTTATTATCTCAATAAAGTTTGAACGGTATGACGTTTCGATTACATGATTTTGAAATGATCTCATTAAACTCCCCTATTTGGAGGAATAAAACTATATTACAATATAAGATGAGCATATACCAGTGAAGGCGTCGGCATAGATTAAAAAGAAAGTACTCAAGAAAGGCCAGGTCTAGTTAATAAGAATTGTGAAGCAAAAAAAAATGGTCTTTTAATCTTTCGATATTATCATTCCAAGTTGCCATCCAGGTCAATTGTAAATTCATTCAATCAAAACGATATGTAAAAGACAGATTCAAAGAAAAAAAATTATGAAGTGCAACTGAAAGGAGAGTAGAGTAAAAACAGAATGAATGAGAGTGCTGCTCAAATCAAATGTTCCACTGTTTTAAACTCGGATAGCGTTGAGGTAATATTACCATCATTATCCCCACATTTATCCAACTACCATCCTCAAATTAGTCCTTCTCAAATTAATCCTACTCAGCACTTTCCATGGCTCAGAATGACTGTCATTTCCAACAAGTGTCATTTCCAACAATTTCGAGAAGAAGTATTTAATCCCCTCTTTATTATTCCTTGTGTCAAGTAAAGAGCCAGTTCATCGGTAACTTTATTGCCAATAATATCACCGGTACACATAAAGTCTCCCATTGATATTTCGATATTCGTCCCATCTTCCCTCATCAACTCTAAAATCACCAGCTGTCCTCTGAGTGTTTTCAATGTTGCTTGATTATCCATATAAATAATTATTCTAGTTCTATTTAAAACGCGTTCCTTGATCAGTTCCATGGCTTTGAGTATGTCCAAAATTTTAGCCTTGAAAACTCTGCATCCATTTAGTAACCTGAAAAATCTCCCGGTGCCATCCCCTACTAGGTAGATCACTGCAACGAATCATCAGACTTAGTTATTTCAAAATATTTACTATACGATATGTTTGAAATCCATTGTTGAATTACTAAATTCCTGTGCTCACATGAACTGTTAAACTTTTCTTCTTTAATACCTGTGAATAACCATTATCCATATTACAAACCAGTCCCAGTTCTCTCACCATGGTGATTCTCATCTCCCTTCCCATAACAAACTCTTCCAAAGAGAGCAGATGGAAGATTGTATTAAAAGTTTCCTGAAATGTCTCCATTTAATTTTGTTATTGTTCTAAACCCTTCCACATTTCGGAGAACTTAGCTTACCAGAATGCCTTTCAAAAATATGTATTTTAATCTTTTTTTATCATAAAATCAATTTTCACGATGCTCCAATATCATATAGACCTTTTTTAAATTCTGATCCATCTTTACCTTTGATTCTTGATAACTTTGAATACTGTTTCATTTCAAATCTTTATTCATTCTTCTAACCAAAAATGTAACTTTTTCTCATTTTTTTTCTGCAACAAAAATTCTCATGGAAAAATGATTTATTTCCTGTTGTTGCAAAATCATCATGTGCAAGTTTTAAAATATTTTACAAATCCAGTTCTAAACTACTCTTTAAGAGTAATTTAACACCCCAAAGTTTATGAAAACATCTGTAATCACTCAAGTTTGAAGACATTGGAAACAGTTATTTAAAACGAATGTAAATAGATAAAAGAAACAACCTCATACACCGACACACATACACAACCATCTCAGCTGAGACTTAAAGCAGAATATCTATGATTAATGCAAAAATTATCTTTAATATCTTATCTAAATTGTTGTTGTACTAAATTATTTTAAATTATCTATTGTCAGTACATAACATTTTTTAGATATAAATTTATCTAAAGAGAAATAAAAAAACATAATTGAAATGAAAATGAAATGTTTTACTTTAATTGCAGATTATTATATACGACGACAGCAAACAATAAAGCAGCAGTAAATACTCCACAAACATCTACTAGTGGCCATAAAGTAAGTAGTCTACACAATACGCCTACAAAACCTAAAAAGGAAAAATTGCCCTCTACAGCACATCCACTAATAAAACCTAAAGCATTTGGCAGCCAACAAATAGTAAAAGGTGAAAATGTGCTTAGTGCTCCTCCTATTCTAAGAGCCACATATGAGTTGGAATCTTCTCAGGCTCTGGAGGAACTGTTAAAGAAACGCGAAGAGGATCTGAGGAAACGACGTGAACATGTGGAACGTTTAATGCAATGGCATCAACGTCTGGACGAAGAAGAAGCTGAGGTCTTGAATTTGGAACGTCAACTCCTAAGTTATAATAATGTACCACATATGGTGGAACAACAACAGCCCAAATTGCAAACTATTAAAAATTCAACGTCTACGGAAAAGTTGACCCCTACACAGTCAAGCACTAGCCCAGTTCGGCAGGAAATAGAAATCATAGTCTCAACATTAAAAACACCGGAAAAGAAACGCGCCTCTCGTGCGCGTAAGATGGAAAAACGTCTTAAGGAAATCGATAAAAGTTTAAGAGAATTATCGCATATATCCGCATCAAGTACAACTTCTGTTGTTATGGGCCAAACTAACAACGAGAATGAGGAATCAGTATCTAGTGTGGCCACACAAGAAGTAGATTTTGTACGCACCACTGGCTTGAAACTTAATAAACTGTGGAAACGTTTGACATCTCAGCAAATAGAGAAGTTTGAACCAACTCGTCGTTACAAATTGTGTAAAAGTGATTTGGAACGTTTGTACGAAGAGGCGAAAATGGCTGTTTTAAAAGATTTTGCAGAAGATGAAGAGCGTATAGCTCAAGAACTTTTAGAAAAGAGTGCTTCGAACATAAGTTCTAGTGCAAGTCCAACAAATCAACAACCTGTGCCAGATAAACGTTCAGGCGAAAGCCCAGTTCTGGAAGTGCCTGCCTTAAATTTGAATTTTAGTTCCGGCCACTCTGAACCTGAAGAAGAGTCTGCTAATAATTCTCAAGCAAATGCCACCCAGCAAGGCAACTACAGTCCCAGTGTGGCAGAAGAGAATTTCAAAGCCCATACTCTGTTAAATTCAAGTGCTTCATCTGAAACAACTTCAGAAAAACTAATATCAAGCAGTGAAAAGCAAACAAGTCGACTGGAAAGTAATGTACAAATGTTTTTGGCTCTAAGTCAGCGCATACAAATGCCAGGAATTAGAGGCGGAGGTGGACTGCAACGCAGTTTAAGTGACACTGAAATTTCCGAAGTACCAAAGTTCAAGGCAGATAAAAGTACAACTAGTCAAATGAATATAGCAAATGTAACTAGTCAATCGAATTCAAGTATAACCACAAATACTTCAACACGATCTTTCGACGCATCAGGACACCAGCATCAAAGATCTAAATCTTCCATAGTGGAAATGACAAACATTCCTTCAACACAAACTCAAAACGAAACGCATACAAATCATACAGACTTAAGACAAACAATAACCTCCCCTCACACATTTAGTCAAAATGAAAAAGATTGTAACAAACCATCAAAAGACTTAAAAGATGTTAAGGAATCATCTAGTAACCGTCTGCATAGTCGAACCTCCGTTATATGTTCTATAGGTTCTGTAACACCGATAAAAATTTCTCAACAAACATCTTCCGACATAGCCACAATAACAGAAGACACAAACTCCTCTGAGACATTAAAAACTCAACCGTTAATAAAAGACTCATCGAGCAGCAAAATATCCTCAGTTACTAAACATAAATCATCTTATTCCGGTCAGGTTGGTACAGATTCAGAAACAAAAGCGAAAGAAATTTCTTCGAAACTTGAAGAAATATCAGCAGCTGTAACAAAACTTTCTCATATGAATGCATTACCTTCCTATGAGTCGGTAACCCAATCGCATTCAAGAAACAAATCCATAGATGAAGCCATTTTAACTTCAAATGATGAATCGAACTTAAGCACAGATGCCTCCTCATATTCCTTCAATTTTGATAACATTACCACAGATAAGCATTCCTCACCCGGAACTTCATCGATAACATCTTTGCACACAAACTCTTTGCCAAATAAAAACTTAAATTCTAAAACATTTACTAAAGATTCTGATCAACAAACATCTTCATCACCTCTTTACACTTCAAACTCCTTAAACTCAACGAAATCAAAAACATTTGTTAAAGATGATGCCAAATCAACAACACAAACCCTCACCCAATCAGTGTTGGAAAATCGTATTTCAGATACTTATGAAGCTGATTTTGAATCAGATTTAAGTAACGTAACACATATTGAAGACATAACGATACCTACATTTGAAACAACAAACGAAACAATACAAGATGAAGAAGATGTTGTTGATGATGAACTGTCGTCAAGGTCTACAAGTAAAGAGAATGATGTGAGTAAAGATCAAAGTATTGAAAATCTATGTACGGAAGCATCTGATAAAACTTACACTGCAAATGATTTGAAGAACTCACCACAATCAAGTAATGAAAATTCTTCAGCAACATCTTTAAGTGTAAAAACACAAAAACCTAGTCCAGATAGAGAATTATTACCTCCACCTCCTTTACCACCACCACCACCTCCGCCTGCTACTTCTACATCAACTGCAACAACAGTTTCCTCAACAGCAACAACCTCAACACAGAATGGCAACAATCATCTAATGCCTGATATAATTAATGAATTAGAATTAAGACGTCATCAACTTATATTGGATAATGAGGTATGATTTCTAAAAGATATTAAAATCAAGATTAGAACACAAATTAAATAAGGAGATTTTTTTTATTTCACTAGAAAATTTAAGAAAAAATTTTTTGTAAAATTTTAAATTTGATTTTCCCCATTTTCCAGCATTTAAAACAATATGAACATGTTACTGCGGTACCCTATATGTATGTACGAGAGATACCTAATAAACCGCCTCCACCATATGTACCGCCAGCTCATGGCAGTCCTATGACTACAATTTTTCCATCCGAAGATCGTATTAAAGATATAACTTTTCGCAGAACTCATGAATTGTACTGTGAACTCTTAAAGACTGGTAAGTTCTACAATGCACAACGGTTACAATAAAATTTTTAGATACAATTCAGTAACATTGAAACCATTGAAGAGATTTTAATAAAATGGTTACATGGTTACAGCTGAAGTGTTTTCGAGTTGAATTACAATTCTCAAGTTTAATTTAAGGAGAAAAGGCTCAGTTTAGGTTACATTCGAAATACGAAAATAACCGATCCATATAATAAGAATTTATCAATTAAAATTTTTTATCGAAGTAATCATTATTAAAGAATGATTCCAGTTTTGCGATTTTAAACCTTAAAAATATTATTTTTTTAAATCACAAACTTTGAATGAAGTTTTTGGCCAGTTCTTTACCCCAAGTTCATATGGATTCTCTTTGTGCATATATTTCCGATTAGATTTCTATAGTAAATGTATGGAAATTAACAAAGTTCAATAAAAACAAGTTGCTTATTACTGGTAGCTACCAAAAATTAATGACCGACCCTCTTTCACATATATTTTCTAATTACAAAAAAAAAAATATATATATATTTTATTAACTTGTAATGAGATTTTGAACCCTTTTGTGCAAATCCTTCCAATAGCTTTTTTATAGTATTTTCAGTTACTTTGCTTAATAATTTTAGTACGTAATAGTTGTATAATCTGGCAAATCTTTAAACAACTAAAATGTTTTGTCGCGTATCACAAATGAATTTTAGGTAAATATTCAAAAAAAAAAATAATAATATACTTAGCCACTATACTGTTGACCAGCCGGATGCCAGCTAATCAATTCAAAAACACCACAACAGATATCTCCAATGGTTCATAAGACACAAAATTATATAATTAATTTCTTTAAATTAATAAAAAAATTGTTCCTCTTACACTTTCAGATTATTGCAATGAAAAAGGCGAAAAACTACCCTCCGTCAATGAGGAGCAAATCACCAATATCTATGAGCGTATTATACTCGATATTTGTAGAGAATATCTTGAAGAACATAGTGAAATTTTACGTGATGGTGATCCTAGTAATTTCCACAGTCAATTGGCATTTTTCAATCCACCCAATCGTTTGAGATGCATACAAGATGCCATTTATAAAGAAGTGCGTTCCTGTTTGGCCATGGATAAAGTACAACCAAAACGTACACAAATCTATTCGGTTTATGGCCAACGAGCCAAACAAGATCATATAGGAAAAATAATCATACAAGAAATGTATGATGAAGATGATCGTTGGTGTAATTTTCATCGTGAAGAATCAGAAGTTTTGCATTTAATGGTAGAGGAAATGATTAATAAAAATATTGTTGCCATTGCCAAAGAAGTGTTAGTGGAAGAAGGTGGCACAATTGTTGAGAATGAAGAAGTGGAACAGGAAACAACAATAGCTGATGAAAATGAGGCCAATCATCAAGCAGAGGAAATTTTAGATGACAGTAAAATGGAGGAACAAATACAATTACTGCAATCATCATCAGTATTGGTGGAAACTTTAAATGAAGAAGACGATAAAACGTATTGTGTAAATGAAACAAAAACGGAATATGCAGTATTGAATCAAACAACCCCAACAAGAATTCAAGACAATCCGAAAGAAAATGTAAATAATACCAACAATGTTAACACCCTCTCCAGTCCAAATGTCGTTCAAACATGTACATAATTTCATTTTTTTTTTAAATTCGTAAAATCTTTTTATGATTTATTTTTTCTTCAGTTGCTAAAAGAAATTTTATCATTAATTTTTATTTTTATGATTTTAAAATAATTTAATATCATGTACTTAATTTAAATTTTGTTTAATCAAATTTTAAATTAATTAGAGTTCATTTTAATTATTCCTCTATAACTGATGTGATTTCCATGTGATCATTTCATCGAAATTTTTTTTAATTCAGAAGAATAAATCATAAAAACATTGGTGTCTGCTGGACTTCCACATCAGTTACAGAGAGTTAATATTAGATATGATTACTTTTAAAAGTCTATTTAATTTGAATTTTATGTTAATTTTTTTAATGGACTTTGAAAATTTTCATATCTAATTTAAATTTAAAACCAATTGTGAACCTCCATAATATGTATTAGTGTTTGTCTGTATGTGTACTAATAGATTTTAAATATAAAATTCTTTTATTTTTTCTTTAAAGATAAAATTGCTCATAACAATTTTATTCGATCACGTACAAATATTTTTTAAATGAATTATTAACATAAAATTTAGTTTAGCTTAATCTCTATATTTTTAATTTTAGTTTTTACTTAATTTTTAATTTAAACTATAAGTTTTGTGTGTTTATTTTTTAAGTTTTTTTTTTCTAATTTTAACGAACAAAATAGCATGTATGTAATTTTAATTGAAATCTTTTATTTTTCTTAAGTACGCTAATCGGCAGTGAAGAAAGCGTTAATTTTATTTTTTTTTAATAAAAATCAAGTTAAAATTTTACATTTTAAAAAACATTTTTTTTAATTATTTTATGTTGAATTAAAAGGATACAGGATTTTAAAATACAATATTTGTTTAGATGGCAGATCACTATTTCCAGCATAAACTATATATTCGAGACGGGACTTGCGTCGTTAATTAGGACCGAAGAAATTCGACGCCAATGGAATCAACTTTTTCTATATAAATGCACTGAAGTTTAATTTCTTGATAAAGTATCTTGTTTAGTTTGAAGTGGTGTGACAATCTCAATTGATCTTATTGTTATGGGTGCTATTCCAATAGCACTTCCTTTTCTCCTGTTTTAAACGTTTTCTTACGTCTAATTTTAATTTCAAACTTATTACTCATTTTGTTACGTACTCAATGTAATTTAGAGAATCACCACTATATTCTTACCATTACCAGACACTTCAAGAATGTCCATGCAAAATTTCGTTAAAAAAAAATATTCGATGTTCAATATTCAATGTAATTCGATTTTACAGAATTATTTCAACAAAAATAGTTTTGGGACCACTGTATAAAGCCAAAAATGGACTGTAACCGTTATTTCTTTCTTGGGGAAAAAACTTTCGTTTGATACAGCTGTCGCTGGGTTAACAATTTTTGGCCGGTTATAACTCGGGTCGTTCCGGAACGGAGATCCAATTGTCATGGGATCGACTAAAAAATGCTAAACATGGCTGTTGATGTAACAATTCAGCTGTAACTGGTTGTTCTTTCTTGGGTAAAAAACTTCCAATTGATACAGCTGTCATTGAGTTGGAACGGAGATCCAATTGTCGTGGGGACGTGCTCATGCTAGACATCTCTATATAATGCTGCAGCAAAAACAACACTTTCTAGGGACGCAAATCGAAATGATGCAAGTCGAGGCTTAAATTTACAAATATTTTTGTTATTAATCTGGCAACGCTAACGAGAAAAAAATCTAGCATGTGATGGGTAAAAAAACAACATGCGAGAAAATCTATTTTTATTAAAACAAAAACAACTAAAAGTGAAGAAGTGAAGTCGAAAAAATCTTAACACAGGTTTTTCATTAACCCAAGTCAATTTATCTTTTAACCCAGTTCAATTTACTTTTGCTTAATATCAAACAAATTAATATATTGTTAATCTGATTAAAATGAGTGACCAGAAAAAGGTGCATTCTAAAATTACTAAATATTTCCTACAAAATCCTTCAAGAAGCTGGTCATGTATTAAAAGATCTGCAGTAAATATGTTTTGAATATTATTAAACAGTAATGGAAAAACTATTCCGTTGATAGAAAACCTGGTTTAGGTGGAAGGAATTGTTCACATTATGTGTCCGAAGCCAATAAAGGTTGAAAGCGTTTTGAAAAGAGCACCTAACACATCCGGTAAGAAAACAGCCCGATTAGCTTAGTTCTCTGAATAATTGGTACGAAGAGTTAAACATACAAGACTCAAGAAGTTCCTAACAGGAACGCTGTCAAAAATTTAGAGGCCAAAAAACAGAGAACGGAAATTGAAGTCAAATAAGAAAATATTCTTTCCGGAGCAAAGTACAATGGAATTATTTAACGCTCTGAGAATTGAAGAGCACAAAAAGGTGTCCCAAAGTGTGATAGATTTTAATGGGAGATGCTCTAACTATTCGAGCAAAATATTATATAAAGACATTAATGGAAGGGTTTCCGAAAAATAGAAAATAAAACTGTATGTTAAGCAGTATTGCTTTTATTAACATATATGTATGTTTAGAATATTTCGATCTCACTTCTTAAATTTTAAAAAACTATTTTTTAAGTATGTTTCTCTTTGGAATTACTTGAAATGATGGCGATATTGGAAATATAAAAGGACCAAGGATTTTTAAATACAAAATTTGTTTGTTTGAATCAAATTTTTAAATACAAAGTTTGTCTGTTTGAATCAAATTTTTAAATACAAAATTTGTTTGTTTGAATCAAATTTTTAAATACAAAATTTGTTTGTTTGAATCAAATTTTTAAATACAAAATTTGTTTGTTTGAATCAAATTTTTAAATATATATATTTTTTTTTGTTTGAAGTTTGCCGATAACTCCGGTTACTTGGTTAAAATTAAGTTTCTTATGGTTTTCACCAGTAGTATTCCAATTAAAAACGAGTGCATGTGGGAAATGCGTGAAATCCAAGACAACGATAAACGAATACCGCTATGCGACGCTTCAACATTAATCAATGCGTAAAAGCAAGATGCAAAATTCTCGAAGTGAAGCGAACGAAGTACAGCCTGACCGCCTTTAACAGATTACGACGATGACGTAATAGGTGTTTACCCACTCAGAGCTGCTTTACGATTGATATAAAAATTTTCATGTTTTCTTAAGACCAGTTTGAAAAATATAAATATTTTTGTTATTATTCTGGCAACACTAATGGGAAAAAAGTCCAGCATGTGATAAGTGAAAAAAAACATATCACATGCGAGAAAATATTATTTCTAAACCAAGTGGGAGTATAATGTCGGTCAAGACCAACTATTTATTTACCTTCATGACCCGTTCCTTTTAGAATCTAATTTGCATATTTCATATGCATTTATTATAAACAAAATATAGGAAATAAATAATTAACTATACTGTTACATATTCCTATAAACGCACAAATTTTTAGTGGACAAATAATATTTTTATTAAGTCTACTAAGACTTCACTTCCTAAAAACGCACTTAAGTTGATCAGTCTCTAATATTGGGTGGTCCACAATTTCTTTATTTTTAGTTTAAGATCTGTTAAAGTCATTTGGCTTTAATTTTTATTGCCCAAACCATAACACTACGATCGTCGAAGTTACTTTTTGACATCCGAACATCGTTTGATATCAAATCGTGCCAATAACTTGAGTTGAATAAATTAAATGTTTTTTTGTCAGAGAAAACTGCTCCTCTGGTACAAATACCACATTATTGTTCTTGTACCACTCAAGGGCTTGTTTACGATAGTGACAAGATGCCAAGTCAGACCAAGAATTTGTAAATTTCGGTATTTAAAGAGACCGTTGTAACAAAAGTTTGGCTTGTTTTACTTCGGCTCTTCCTTTACATTTAAGCAGCGTTTGTAGTAAGAACTTGTTAAGCCTTATATATTTTTGAACCTGCATAAGCTGTAACTTTTTGTACCAAATAGCACGAACACTGAGCTAAGTGGACTGTTTCCCTATCGAACGTGTTGAGAGCTCTCTTGAAAATGCTTTCTATTTTTTAATATTTTATAAATGTCATGTGGATCATTCTTTCTACCTGTACCAGGTTTTCTAACAACTGTTTATTCCACAATTATGTGCTGTATTGAAGCATCACACTTTCGGAACGTTTTATTTTACGACCGATTTCTCTTCATTCTTGGTTATGAAAAAATTAATTTGGATTTTTTCCTAAAAATTGGACAAACAATTCTCACGTCTGCATCGCATAATTAAGGCAAACAACAAGACTACGAAAAAATAATGTTACACAGAAAAAGATACCGTTAAGTTGTGTCTCATCAAAAAAAAAAGTCAATTTTATTTTTTGATCTGAACAACAAAGATAAAACAAAAATAAAGAAAAAATTAAATGCTTTTATAGAAATATGCATCAGTGTAAATATTATATGCACTTAAAAATATATTTGGTTTAAATTAAGAATTAATATCATTATAAAAAATAAATTCTATATTACAGTCTCTTTTTTAGGTTATAAAGCTGAAATTAATAATGCTTTTCTGCACTATGAATTTGTATATAAGACTCCAAAACTTTGGGAACTAAACCTTTATAGCGTATTTTATTATTAGCAATACAACGGGATGCAATACATTTCAACGAAGTCAAAGAGTTTTCATATCCCAAAATAATATTTCTTAAACCACCTGAATTTAGAAAAAATAAAAATTATTTTTTACAAAATTTTATGATATAAATCCTAGTAAAATTTACCTATATGATCCACTTGTGCTGGAGTTAAGTCCTGGGCATTTATGGCATCTAAATGGGCACCAGCATCAACTAATAATTTAATAATTTGTTCAGCTTGTACCAATAAGTGAGGATTATTTTGAGGATACTGAAATATAAAGTTTTAATTGGATAAAAAATGTTCCAAAATGTCTAAACTGGAATTAATATTTACACTGGCAACCAGAGTATGTAAGGGAGTGTTACATAACTCATCGGTAGCAATAACAGAAGCACCTGCGTGTACTAACAGAAGGGCAGTGCGATAACAAGGGAACCTTAAAATAAACGAGAATTTATAAAAATAATTTTTAAAAATGCTCTAGTGTAAACAGACTCACTTGCACACATCACTATTATAGAAATCATCCATTGGTAAAACCCCGTTTACAGCCATATGCAGTAGAGTTTGTCCACCCACTAGACGTGTATCACATTTAATAAATTTCCTTAAGGTATTTTTCAAGAGATCTAAATGTTCTTTGTTGAACTGAGATTGCTGCATCAAAATGTTTGTTATAATTTTTATAAGATATAAAGCGCATATCACATTCTGTTGATTTTGATCCTTTAAAGAGATATATAATGATTTAAATAAATATATAATATTTATCACAGTGTAACAGTTAATTTTGCATATAGAAAAATCAATAGATACATTGGATATTCCACAAATAAGAACTGAACAATGTTTTTATCGTATCGGGTCAGATTTTTTAAATCGACTTTAAGGCTTAAGATGATAAACGATTTTTAAATCACATTAATACTGTGTTCGACGATGCTAAATCGTAAAATTGTATTGTAAGGTTTTATTAGCTTTGGTGGTCTGATGTTTCTGAAAGTCAGGCAAAATAATGCCAGACGGAATTTACTAAAATATATTTTAACATACTTTAAAGTGCTTTTTAGCTTAAATCCCTAATATATTCTGAGCTTTTTATACCCTCCACTCAAAGTGGTAATATGGGTAATAGAGATGATTTTTAATAACTTTGTCGCCAGAGAAAGTGATTTTTAAATCACTGCTCTTCTAAACAGTGACAGTGACGCAGTAAAACAAAAATGCTTTCATTTTAGATGAATCGGGAATTTATGCTCAGCACTACCTTTACGTAAACTTTGCTGGTTCAAAATAAAAGCAAATACTTTTGAGTATGCAACAAAAGAAGAAAGAGCGACAATTTAAGTAACTGTTATTTCATAACTTCAGTCACTGCAGTGATTAAATTACAGTCGTGAAAATAACGCTCATCTCTAATGGTTACTTTGTCATTCCGTTTTCAACGCTAAGAAGGAATCACCGTAGTATATATATTCCAGCATCAAATCAAAATCTAAGCCAAATTATTTATATCCGTCTGTCTGTCCGTCAATCTAATTAACAGAGCTCAATGACACTTTGCTGATTATAATCCGAAAAAGTTTCATGTTTAAAACCCGCAATTTCGGTTTAGTAGAAAAATGCTATAGACCGTTATATAAGACAGAATCCAAAACTGAAAATATGAGTAATACAAATATAAGTCATGAATAAATGGCATATTAAAATTTTATAATATTTTGAAAGCTTAAACTCCCATGCCGAAATGTGTTTCTATTTGGCTCTAGTTAAATGTGGACCTATATTTAAATGACAGTGGTCCGAAATGTGTTTTTTTTTCTAAATCATTCTGTAACTTTTAAACATCAGTAGAAATTGTACTTAAAATAAACATAGTTATAGCTGATCTAATTTTAAGTTGATTTGGAACCCTCAACTGGTCAGTTGGGTAGAAAATATTTATATTGATCATCCTTTTAAATTTTTAACCAATTTTTAGTCTTAATTTTCTTGATTTTTTAAACTTTTCAATATGGATCCCAAAATGTATAAAATATGTCCCTGATTGGAATTTTGGGTATTTACATATGAAAAAATGGGAATGTTTCAATTCCGTGATTCCATTAACTTCATTATCATTATCTTCATCTTTACAAATTGAGAATCTTCAAGTTCTAGCGTTTGTGCTTTATAGGTTTATAACATGACTGACAATTCGACCTAAACTAGGCTGAGTATTTTAGTTCACCCACTTTATTGTCCAGACCCCTTTTATCTCAATATACATCGATTTGTTCATGCGTACGATTTTAAAAATATTAAACTCAATATTATTTCCAACTTACCACAATCATTTCTGGTATATCCTTTGGGCCCGGATTAATAATTTTACATTTATTTCGTTCGATTTCTTGTTGACATTTCACTAATACCGACAAAACTTGTGACAAATCTAACCGAACATTTTCCATACGTAAAATTTGTGAAAAGAATTGCGTAAAACGTAATAAATCCGCTTGTATCGAGATGTTATTCATCATTCTTAAGTCCATGGCATAATTCCAAAGAATTTGACATTGTGAAAAGCGACCCTGATCAGCCATTATTGCACCTCTATATACTATCGACTGAGGTAGATCGGGATTGTGTTTTCCTAAAATACGTTCTCTTATAGTTAAGGATTCCATATGTAAACAATGATAATTATAACGTATCGACTGTAGGTCTGTTAAATTTTCCGTTTCAAACCAATCATCATAGGCTGACACTGGGGGTATTAATTGTTTCCTTATAATTTGTTTAGAATCACTGTAACGCATTTCCATTGCTTGCATTAAATACGTATAAGACTTTTCAATGTCGTAGTTGTCTTTATCATTCGCGAATGATGCACCCATTAATTCGAGAGCCATTATTACATCTTCAGTTGTCAAAAGGTTTGGTGTTTCTATAAATAAATTTACTATATCTTCATGAGTACGTTCGGCAGCATTTAGAATGGGTGTTAGTCCATGTTCATTTTCTAGTAATTTTGCTCCATAATTTAGAAGTATACGACATACCTCCATATGACCACATTCTGCTGCATAATGCAAAGCAGTCGATCCACAAAGTGCTTGCACATTGGGATTAGCACCATTCTTTAGCAGAGTGTCAACCTTAAAAAAGAAAAATATAATAAATTAGATTTTGAAGAAACGTCTCAACGATTTATGCCGGAGTAATTACTCACCACATTCGCGTGTCCTTTATAAGCGGCAATCATTAAGCAGGTATTATTATATTTATTGCTTAAATTTACATCTGCTCCATGTTCTATTAAATACTGAACAATATCCAGACGTCCAGTATAACAAGCAGCTCTCAAGGGAGAAGATTGTGGTTTTGTATTGTGATTAATATTTGCCCCATTGTAAACTAATAGCTTGACTACCTCTAAATGACCCAATCCAGCAGATACCCAAAGTGCAGTAGCTCCATACATGACCAAGCCATCAAATACTATATTACATTCTATTTCCAAATCAAGGGGATATGAAGAAAGCAATGATTTCACATACAATGTATTACCGGACATGGCAGCCATTGTAAGAGGAGTAATCGATTGTCCATCTATTTCATCAAATTTCTATAAAGTAAAATTTTTTTGAAAATTGTTTATAAGTGTTTTTCTTTTGATCTTAATTGAAATTGATTAAATTTTTTTACTTCTTGCGAAAAATATCGTAATTCGTAATATTTTTGAAAAAGCTTTCAAATGTATTCGAAAATTATTGTTAATCTAGGTTAGGTTACTATAGTAGTTCAAAAGCGTATGAACTGTCAATTAGAGTTTGAATGAAAATGTTTCGATATCGATAAATGTCTGTCACTAATTCGAAGTACTAAATCCATCCCGTCCCTATAAGGTTGGTCGTTGATTGACATGTGACCTGTACAGTATGTAGTTGCCCAGGTATTAATTCCTTTTGATTGCCAAATCCGGGCATTTACATAGGAGATGGAAAACACTACCCTCAATTCCCAAATTCTTACAGCTGTTACAATGTTCATTAAAGTCAAGTCAACTTGCGTGCCTTCCTACCACGCAGTGACCTCTGATTACAGTACAGTACAGTACAGTACAATAAAATAGATAAGTGCCTACGACTATGAGAAGGTCTCATCACCTTGGCGACTCTGTGCGACATAGTCCTACCATCTATCTTCGACCTGTTCGAGAAAATATTTAAATTACTGTTCTTTATATGACTAAGCGAAATTACTACTGATACCTCGTTGAATATATTGGATGCCGAACCTTTTTTGGATTGCTCATCGGCCTATTTATTACCATATGCGCCAGAATCTAAACTTGTGTAATATCAGACATTCCAGAGAGTCTTGACAATTCTTTGGATTGCCCAACTAATAGGGATTTAGTCGCCAAGCTTTTAGAAGGTCACAATTTTAAAAATAATTAAATAAATTTTTTAGAGGAAATTTTTCTTTGAATTCGGGTCATAATAATTCTTAGCTTAGTAATAGTTTATATGAGACTTGTAAAAGATGGATTCAGGTGTTCTTCTCAGATAAGAGAAAATTTAATATTTTCCGACCGGATGGATATTCCAGAGTATGGAGGATGCCTAACACGATATTGCAAAAAGAACTTTTACAAGATCAGTAAAATATGGTGGCGGGAAGTAAAATACTACTGTAAATACTTAAACATTTACATTTTATGGTTATTTTCATACTGTGCCTATACTTATGTTCCTAACTGTATATTATTCGATATTTAACCTGGTTTGTGCCACAACCTATTTCGGTTACGATGAAAAAATGAAATTTGGTGCTTATTTTGTAAGGACAAAATTTCCAAACTGTCCAGAGCTAGAGCCATTGGAGAGATATTACTGTGGTAGGTTTTAAATGGAGATGGACTACCTGTTCAACCACAGTGACAGAAAGCACTATGACACCGTTAATGGAAGGCTTTCATCGTTAGTGTTTAAAACTATAGAAATATTTTTTGCTAAATCGTAATAATAATTTCAATAAAATTAAAAAAATAAACTGTAAGTTTACACGCAGAAAACTAAAAAATACATGAATCAACAATTTTTTCAGCACTTCCATTTAGAATAACAAAATCCAAATTTCTTAAATTTACCGGCCAGATATTTTTAAGAAGTAAATATTTTATTAGAATTCAAAATTTTTAAATTTCTACAAAATTTATAAAATTTTTCTATGCACGAAAAAAGGTTAAAATATTTTACAGATTTATAGAAATAACGATTCTGCCTCACTGTGCAATATTATTTGCAGTTATTTTTATTTACATGTGATTAGAGGACTATTTCGCTTTAATTTGATCGTTTTTTTTTTTTGATCGTTTTTAAGATTTTGGCCGTTAAAATCGTTTAAATTTATGAGTTAATTTATCTTTTTTAAATTTAGAACTGTTTTATATTTTAAATACAAATCAGTATTAAATTAATAATCACTTCTTATATTATTTTCTTAGAAATTACCGCTGGATATGTTATGTGAGGCGATAAGGGGGTTGTTTTAGAACCTTTCCAGAATTTAGCACCCGGCCACATAGAATTAAATCTACGATTACGATTAATAATACGCTTTTGATTCATTTCAATAACAAAATATTTCAAAATATGAATTTTAATTTAAAATTTATTTTTTTTAATATTTATCACGAGTTAACTTCTTTAAGAGACGAATTTCAATACTAAAATAAATTTGTATTCTTTTATGTGGGTACTTCCAGGTCCTTAAAAAATTCTCAAATGTGTGCATTTATTTACATACATACAGACAGACAGGCAAACATACAGACAAACATATGAGTAGGTATGTTTATATCTATGCAATTTAAACAAACTTTAAGGGTGTTTTATAGAGTTATTTACATACATACATTTACAAATACTCATACATATATACATACACATCTATGTACGTACATATGTTCATGTCATGTGCCCTTGCAGCTGCCTGAAAAATAGTAATTTTTTTAAGTACTCAAACGTAACGTCAACATTATCATGAGACTTAATAGGTACCTACGAAAAGGTAATGAGTGACCCTCGTATAATTTGGTTTTCTGATTTATGTTTAAGAGTGCAGTATTGACACCACCTACGGTGGCGTAGGGTACTCTGTTAATGCTACATATACCTTCTATAAATGTTGTCTTTAGTCAAGGCTGACTATGTAATACACTAACATCTTTCTGAGATCATTTTGAAATTAATTGAGGGACTGGGAAATGGGTCTTGTATGAGTAAAGTGGTATCATGAAGAAAACATGAAAAATTATAGTAAACGACCCTCGTATAATTTGATTTATTGATTTGTGCTTTTATAAAGCATATTTAGTTAAAATATTTTTATTAGACTCACACATTAGGAGTGAGATCGAAAAATTCTTAACATTCATATATGTTCATTGAAACGAAACCACTAAATCTACAAAAAATACAAAAAATATCTTTTTAAGTTTTAATCACTACTGTTAAAATTTAGAACCTTTTCGGAAATCCTTCCATTAACGTTTTTATAGTGCTTTCTTTCACTTTAATCGAACAGGTAGTACATTTCCATTTAAAACCTACAACACTTTTAGACACCATTTTTATGCTCTTCAATTCTCTTTTTACAAGAATTCAATATTTCTTACTGGCCCTAACGTCTTTCAGTTGGTGGCTTTGTTTCCCTTGATAAAAATTATTCTTCTTAACTAGATTATGTTAATTTCGGCATTTATATATCCCGTTGTAACAAATAGTTGGCTTCTTTTGCTCCAACTACATATTGCTTAAACAATACCTCGAGCACCAGAAGCCTAAAATTGTTGACCAGAAAGTTGCCAAAAATATACTGCAGCATACATTTCTTACAAAATATTCCAAGCACTGCGTTAACCGGGCTCCTTTTCTATCGGATGTGTTGAGAGCTCTTTTAAAAATTATTTTCATTTTTGGTTTTTGAAATTTCATGTGAAACATACTTTTTTTTTTGATTTTGTTGAAAATATTTAAAACTTTAGTACGCATCTTTTTCTGGTCAATCATTTAAATAATTTTTTGACATTTAAAATAATAATTGACATGTTTTTCAAAAATAACATGATCAAATTTTTAAATTCTTGGGTTTAAAGTTTTAACGAGAAGAATTCCACTGTTTACTTAAAGGTGGAAGTAACCCCATTTTTTTCTCATACGCAATCTATAAAAAGTGCAAAAAATGGACCTAACATAGGAGTAATGGGGAAAAGTATGTATTGCGTATTAATAACATGTACTATATACCAAAACATCTTCAATAACTTTGTTAAATTTCCATAGATTCCTACATTCATATATGTTAATACATTTATCTACAGTCTGGCATCTCCATTTTTTGTATATGAAATAAAAATCTATAGCATGCAATTGATATAAAAACAATATGGCGTGCGAGAAATTTATAAAAAAAACAGATGTTTACATTATTCTATCAAGCCACTTTTTAAAATCGTGAATTATAGAATTTTTCATAAATGAAATAATTTTTATCATACAATAAAATAAATAATATATTCAAATTAAACGTAAAAAAAAACTTAAAATGAAAGTGGAGGAGAAGCAATCAGTAGTTACGGCTTCCAAACAAGATGCTGTACAAAAACAACAGCAGCCACAACAACAACCGCAAATGCAAATTCGTAAGAGTTCAGTGTGGAGTAGAGAAAAGATAAATCAATTGATTGAGTTGTATAAAAAACATGAATGTCTTTGGAATCACTGGCATGAAGCGTATAAGAGTAAAGATAAACGTAATCGCGCTATAGAGGATATTTGTGCAAAACTACAAGTACCAAAGTTTGAGTTTGGCAAAAAGATTCATAATCTACGTAATCAATTTAATACGGAAATGAAAAAATTGGAGCAACGCATTGAAGAGGCCGGTGTTAGTTTGGATGATGCTAATGCAATGGATTTACGTTGTAAATGGAGTCATTTTGAATCTTTAATGTTTCTGCGTCATGTTATAGAACCGAGACCAGGAGGTTATCAAACCGCATTCCAGCCACCAAAGGTATTTCAATTTATTTCCTGATTTATAGAAACAATTTCATAATTTCTTTCTATTATAGAAAATGCGTTTAAAATTTGATTTTAATACATCAGAAGATGATATAAATGTTACCACAGTTACAATACCCAGCAGCGGTAGTAGTGGTAGCAACAATACCTCAAATGCTGAAGAATTACAATATCAATATGATGATAATGTTTCAGAAGAAGTGATAACTGATGATTTTCAAAATTTCGAAAATGAAATAGTGGAACTTGAACAATCTAATTGCCGTGAAGAAGTTCACGATCAAAAATATCAACCTCCCTCACAATCTTCCCATAATCAGGATTTATCCAGCATTTCTGCCCGCAATTTAAGATCTTCCAATAACAAGAAGAATTCTCCAAATTTATTGCAAAATTCTTCAGCAAATTCATCTTCTCAAACTGAAGTTATAAACATTAATGAAGATTCTTCTATAATAGAATTAAATTCTAATAATTTATCTGTAGTTCCTTCGCATACACATATAATTTCATCCGTCTCAACATCTTCCCCTACTGGAACAACTCCTATTAGTTCATCAAGTTCATCTAATAGACCTGCCTCAGTTTTACGAGATCAATGGGATGCTTTTGGTGAGTTGGTGGCAAATGAATTTCGTAATTTAGATTCGGATGTTTCTCGAAAACGTCTTAAAAGAAAAATCATGCAGGCCATGTTGGAGGTGGGTGAAGAGGATGATAATTTAGCTAGTAATCGTTTAAGGAACAATTAATTTAATGTAGTTTATTCTTGCTTAAGTTTTAGGATAGGAAAAACTAAAAATGTAAATTAAATAAAGTTTAAAAAAAAATATAGCATCTTATAAATATTGAATTCTTCATTAATCTTGATTGTGTCCTTCAACAATATCTACCCACATCAGTCAAGCTGATGTAATATATATTCATAGAGAACGTATATGACGGTAAGTACTTACTGACAAAAAGTTGCTTATATTTCGAACATTACTTCTTGAAAAACAATTGCCAATCTTGTATACAAGAAATGTAGCTTATAATTTAAATTCTACAGCGATATATATTCCTAAAAACGCATTTATTTTTCCTCTGTTCCCTTCATTTCTATACATGCAGACGTGAATATAAAAGAAATATAAAAATATAAAAGATGCCTAAGGGAACTTTTTTGTCCGATCAAGATCTAAATTTATTTTTTCTTGCTCAAAAATGTTCCAATAGTGAAATTGCAAGTAAATATGTTCCGAAATTTTTAAGAAAGGACAGAATTATGGTGTTCGAAAACCTTCCAAAAGAAATACAAAATTAATAAAAAACAGATTTATCTTATAAAAAAAGAAACAACCCGAAAAAATTGAAGTGAACAGAAATAAAAACAAGCTAAACCTGTGACTTACAAACACGTTGCGCTCATTATATAAATAGAAAACAGCTTAAAATAAATCATCTAAAATTCAGACAAAAATACATAAAAAGCGTAGAAAAGCGGAAAGAGACAATTTTCTCTGACGGAAAAAAATAGTTAAGATGGTCCTGACTCATAATTATTTATTGGCATCATTTACGATCAAAAAATGCTCGGAAGTCAAAACGTAATTTCTGGCAGGTTTTTCTGCAGTTAATAAGTCTAACATTTTTCTTGTCCCCTCAAAACTTTTTTTGCACATTTTATAGCGAATTACTGGAATATATTCTCCCTTTTATGGTTGAAGATTACATATTCCATCAAGATAATGCTACGGTACACTCTTCAAAGCAGTATAAATCGTGGTTTAAGGAAGACAACATTCCTCAGTTGAATTTCTCGACTTACAGTCCGGATTATTGAAGGTTTTGTAAGGATGCAAGGGCTGTAAAATTTGCTCAATTAACGCCCCAAAAGAAATTAAAGCTGAGTTATTAACCATTTATAAAGCATATGTACAATAACTTAACACCACAATTAACAAGAAATATATTAACGTATATGAATGCATTTCGTAATTGGATGTTCATAAAAATAGGATTATAATATAGCATTTCTGTTTATTTTTACAAAAATAGAAACAATATATTTAAAACTGTAATTATTATTAGTATGTCTAAAAAAGGTACGCATCTTCGAAGCATACATTACAGCTCTTAATTTGTCTGCACTTGATGGTATTTTTCAAAAATAATTTTTTTGATGTCTATCAAATAGTGCTTTAAAGCAATGAAATCGGAATATTGAAAGATCCTCGAATTTTCATCGATTCCATTTGTTTAAAACAAAACCCTCTGATGAACTCTTTGCGTACTTCGGATCGTCATACTTTGAAAAATCCTATTTTACATCATTTTTTTATTAATATAAAAGACCAACTCCATGGTTTAAAAAGTATACATTAAGATTAAAATTCTGTACTCAGAGCGTGCCGAACATGTTATCTGGATCAAGAACCATTTGTCCACAATTTTTTCGATATTTCCCTGCATCATATGCCCATTTTGCATATTTAAAGGATATTGGAGCATGCTTTAAAAAAAATGAAAAGTCACAGAAAACCAAAAAGACCAGTAAAAGGCGACAAAGTACATTGTTTTCGTAGAATATTGGAGTCTCTAGTTAGGGTGCACACTGGTCTCCCGACTCATACTTTTGGTTTTTGCACAATTTGAAGTCAAGCGATCGTAGAAGTGTTATGGTTTGGAAGCATTTTCTGACAGTTGGTACATCTATATTTTGTCTTATCAAATGTAAAGCGAAATGCTGGAAGATGCCCTTCTTACTTTTAGGAATGAACGTTGCACATTTCAGCACGATAATTTTGCGGTACATCTTGCAAAGCAGTCTAAATCATGGCTTAACAAACACAGCATGCCTCTGTAAAACTATTCGGCATACAGTCGACTTAAACCCAATAGAGATATTATAGGGATACAATGTTTGTAAAGTTTATTAAAATAACGTCAGACGCGAAAGCATAATGACTTTAGCAGTGCTAAAATTAAAATAATACATGTTTGGGAAGGAATTTATTTGGACCATTAAAAAAAAAATAGTGAAATAAACACTAGGCTGTATTTTTGAAGTAATCCACAACAAAGGATCATTTAAATGTCATTTAAACTTTAAAATTAAGTTAAATAACTTAAAATGTTATACAAATTAATTTTTTTACTTTAAAATATTTTAAATGATGTATTAGTTGTTTATTTGCACACTAAATATTTTATTATTTTGTTAAGTTAAAAAAGTAGTGTGCGTTTATAGAAATATACACCAGCGTTGTTGCAAATGTTTTAAAATTGATTTGGGTTTTATGCTTAGAAAATTTCTGTTCATTTGATCTGCGTTAGATCTAATTTTAATTCTCTTCTCGACATCACTACTTTGTTCGCAAAAAGAACAGGACTAGAATATAAAGCTAAAAATTAATTCCAATTTTAAACTATAACAATTGTTCAAATTTAAACACGTTTTTTTGTAACACTCAAAAATGTATTTTGTACCAACTACCGGTCTCATCGATTAGTCATTTACAAAACTTCATAAACAAAAACAAAATCATCGTATGCAACTCTTGTCTATATGTGGAAGAATGCTGCAGCATTTAAACATTGCACTTTACACACAAATATGTATCCAAAAAATAAATAATTTAACACAATTCACTTTTTTGATTTTTTGTTTAATTTACAACATTGTTGTATATTTGTTTTAATGATGGATTTGTTGTTGTTTAATTATAAAATAACATCATAGACAAAACATGATGAGGAGTGTTGTAAAATTGTTGAACAAAAAAGCAGCAACTGCATCTGCAACACACAAAAATGTATCATATTTTAAAAAACAAACAATATCGATTTTCCATATGCACAATTGTCAGATAGCTCCATTTACAGCACTCCACATTTGTTCTATACTACTCCATATTCTCTACACCATCAGCTCACTCATGTTTCTCCTTAGTCGGACAGACATTATGTTAGAAAAAGGTATTTAGCAACTAAATTGGGTTTGGAAACTATGTTTAGGAAAGTCAAAATCTACTTGACTTCCTTAACTTGCAAGCCTGGGGGAAGGGATTGTTTGATTTTCTCGGCCTTCTCTTTGTCTTGAACGACCAAGGTATACAAGAAACGGGAGCAACGAATCTTGAATTTGGTGTTGCTGGGGTTCTTCTTGATCTTGACGGCACGAGCATCGGCGCGACGGGCCTTGTTCAAGAAATCTTTAACTTCTTTGATTTCACGGGGCATCTAGAATAAAGCGAACAAATATTAATGAAACCATTCATAACGACATTAAATGCACGACTTTTTACTTACAGTGTGTTAATTTGTAGAGAATTTTTTTGTAAAAATTAATTTACAATACGAGAAAAACCAACCAATGTTGACGTTTTCCACGTTTCGAAAGAAAGAGAAAAGGAAAGGTGATTTTCAATATGGCCGCATTGGCAACATCCGGCTGTCAAAAATTCGTTTTGTCAAATTGACATTCAAATGTGTAGAGTACTATTTAATCTTCCTAGCGCCCCCTAGTAATGAGTAGTATTTAGTTTTTTATAAAAACATCAGAACAATTTACTTAAAAATCTTTAAATTGTAAACAATAATACGACCAAAAAAATCGGTACTACTTTCAATTAAAAATTTAATTCTCTTAATGTTAGTTTGTTCTACTTTCAGTGTAAAATTCTGCACAGCATTGATATCTTCTGCATAAAAAGGTTCTTCGTACAGGGAGTTATTGTCATGCGGTTCACTTTTGTGAATTTGAATTTTTGCCTCTTTGGCAGCAAAGCCGCCTTGAAATTGAAAACTAAACGATTTTACAGTTTGTTGTTTTTCAAATTCTATAGCTATCCACTGTGGTGTACCCTGTAAATAAATTTAGATTTTATAAAAATGTTGCCAATTTCTTTACAATTTTATCAATCCTACCTCATTGGAACTCCAGGCGGTGTCATCCTGTTGATCATATAAAAATTGTTTGCCATGTTGTTTGGTATCTTTATTTAGCACTGAGCTAACACTGGAATTATTAATAGATAAGAAGCATTCGTTTAATTATTACCTTCGTAACAAAATTATGTAGAAAATACCTGCACTTAAACTTTTCACTTGTTAATAAATCCATACTTTTAGTGTTTGTTTACGTTTTACAGCTGTTAATAATTTGTCCATGCTCACCGGAGGGTGCATGAATCATATTTGACAATTGTAGACTTTTGATCCAGTGTCGCCAATGTAATAATAAAATGTAAATAATGTCAGATAATATTTTGAATTTATATACAATTAAATAGCAACACTAAGTCATTCCATGTTTAACTCTGAATATACAAGTCTGAGTCGATTTAGATATGTCCGTCTGTCTGCCCGAAATGGGAACTAAGAGGTTAAAGAGTGAGATTGAAAAAATCTTAACACACGTTTTTTATTGAAACTTTTAACTCAAGTATTACTTGGTTTCTTTAATCAAGTTAACTTTGCAAAACATGTCAGTTATTATGATTCATGTCAAAAAAAAATGAATCTAATTAAAATTAGTGACCAGCAAAAAGTGCGTATAAAAATTATTAAACATTTCAATGAAACCTACAGAAAGTGGACTAAGCATTAAAAGGTCTGCCGTCAAACTGTTTACAGTGGGAACTTGTCCATTAAGAGAAAACCTGATTCAGATAGAAGGAATGGTCCTTCTATCAGCGCTCGAACACTTTGGCACAAAAGTTAAGACTAATACAGACTTAAAATGCCCAAAAAATTCCTGATAGGAACGCTGCTAAAAATTTAGAAGTCAAAATTAGAGTACAAGCCATTGAGTGCTACAAGAACAATAATGTGGTAATTGTAACAAGAGGCAAGTCCTCCAAACATCCTGTAGCTAATGCCAGCGGAGAGATATTGGTATCTTGTTAAATCGGCACTTAAATGACAAAATAAAAAATTGTTCTCTTAATATGTTAATAATATAAAATATTTTATATATTCTTTATAAGCCTTTCGTACCTTATGGAAATTTTACAAGCTCAAAACCATTTTCCGGAAAGGGGTGTTAAATGGGAAATATATTAAAACGTGTCTAGATAATTGTTAAATTAACAAAATTTATTAAAATCAGAAATTTATATTAATTGGAACCAATCCTCGTATAATTTGGAACATCGTTTCAGAATGTCTTAATACCAAATTTCATTACAGTCGCTTTATATTTTGACTCTAAATCCTCATTCTGGGAGGATCATTTATGTAGGAGTTTGGTAAAATAATGAAGGACCCTTTATCATCAATTTCAACAGACATTATCCTTTGTCCAAAATAATGATATATGGCAAATTTTATTAAAATATTTTTAAAACTGTGGCCTGCATTTTGTTCAAAAGGTAGGTAGATATGTATCATCAAGAAATGCACACCTACACTCGGTGACCTAATGATCCATTGTGATCCCAACAGCACAGGATTGGAATCCAGTAGAGAGTTACATGAAGAAAAACAGCCAATCGGCTGAACGACGGCCAGATAGAAATCCTCAAATCGACTTAGAAAGTGATAAAAATCGAAAGGTATACCTTAAAGTAGTGGTAGAACAATATTTTCTGCTAGTTACATTTTTTTGCACAAATGCATAATTCCACACCACCAAACATTTCAATATTATTATTAAGAATTTTCTCGTTCCAATACAAGTTTATTAAATTCCAAAATAACATTAGAAATGGTGTAATGCAATTTTACGCTTATTTGATCAGTCTTTTAGCGCGTTTTTTGCATTTAAACAATTGGCATCCCCGTTATCAATATTATTAGTAATAAAAAATAACAAAAAATTTAATACTCATATTGTATTTGTGTGTTAAATATTTCAGAAATCAATTCGATAAGATAAAATAAGTTGGAAAATGCTTTAACATTTTAAATACAATATTTTCTTCATTCATTGTATTGGAAACGATAAATAAAGGTGTTTTGATTTTTCTTCGTTCGTGAGCATAACAATAATTATTGAACAATTGATAGACACAAACAAGACAAGAGAAAAAGTACCTTTTTGTATTTGTAATATATTTGTACAAGAGTTTTCTAATTGCAAGTGGAAAATAAATATAGAATACAGAAAAAGCCAAAATGGATAAGGAATATCAATTACACATGAGTATAACTAAAGCTTTAAGCCCCTCAGAAGCTCCACTTAAAGTGAAACACGCCCGTTCGGTTATCATAGCTACACATCGATCAAAAAGTGCCAAACCCTTTTGGGCGGTAATCACTAGACAGCCTTTAATGGAACACAGATTTACGGCTTGGAAATTTTGTCACTTACTGCATAAGGTATTGCGTGAAGGCCACGAAAGTGCTATCAAACATTCACAAACCCATAAAACATTAATTTTGGAAGTAGGCAAATTATGGGGGCATTTACAAGATGGTGTCGGTAAGTGTATAGAGGTGTACACACGGCTTTTGGTAAATAAATTGGATTTTCATCAGAAAAATGGTAATATCCCCGGATCCTTGGCTCTTGATTTCAATGAATTTGTGCGTACAGTTGGTGATGATTATAATCTGTACTTTCAATTATGTGTGGAGATTTTTGATTATATTGAACATATTCTACAAGTGCAAGCACAAATTTTCTTGGCCATTAACACCTATCGCCTGTCTTCGATGACACCTCAGGGCCAGTGTCGTTTAGCTCCTTTGATAACATTGATACAGGATTCTAATCCTTTATATGATTTATGTGTTCGTATAATGTTTCGTTTGCATGATGGTTTGCCACATGATGTTCTTATGGGTCATCGTAATCGCTTTAATGATATTTTCAAAAAACTAAAAGCTTTTTACGAAAGTGTTCGTCCTCTTCAATACTTCTCAGATGTTATACAATTACCACATTTACCAGAAAAAGCACCTAATTTCTCATCTGAACTAGATTTAGGCAATTATACTGCACCTGTAATGGTTTTGCCTCAAGAACCAGAGCCAGAACCAGAAGCTACTATAGAAAGTTTAGTGGATCTAGCAAATGCTGCGGAAAATAATTCGGCTACGGATTCTGCCATGGAGGAAAAAAATCATCTTATTAGACAATTAACTGAAGAGTTAAGCGAAAAACAAATAGCTTTGGAACATTACTCTAATTTGGCGCATCAAATTAATAATTATCAATTAAAAAATGAGACTCTCGAACGTGAAATGGTTAAAACAAAGGAAATATTGCAAAGTTCATTACAAGCCAAGGATATTTTAGAGCAAAAATTAAGTGAAATGTCTGAAACTGTGGAGCAACAATTAAGTAAAATTTCAGCTCTAACTGAAGTAGTGAAACAAAGTGAGGAAAAGGTTAAACAGCAAGAAGAAAAATTTGATAAAATCAAAACCATGTATACAAAGTTACGCGAAGAACATATAGGACTTTTGCGCATGCGTAATGAAGATTCCAAACAAATGGTCACAGAGAAAAAAGAAATCGAAATTTTGAAGCAAGAAATTGAAAATCTAAATGAAAAATTAGCTCAGAGCGAAAAGACAGAAGAACTGACTACAAGTTTGAAATCCAAAACATTGGAATATGAGGAAACCTTAGCTCAAAAGGAATCTTTAATTGAAAGTTTTAATTTAGATATAACAAAACTAAAAGAAAAATTAGAAAAAATACAAAGCGATCATTTGGTATTGTTGCAACAGTTTGATGAACAAAAATCCAAACTAGAGAATGATAGTCAACAGCTGGTTATCGAAAAGCAAGACAATGAAAAACTGAAACTTGAAATTTTGAATCTTAAAGGAAAATTAGAACATCAGGTTTCTAAAACGGATGAAATTGATATATCATTAAAAGCAAAAAGTCAGGAATATGAAAATGTTTTAGCAGATAAAAATCAAAATATACAACAACTTAATACAGAACTTTTGCAACAAAAAGAACAACTGGAAAAAACTCAACAAGAACACCAAAACCAAATAAAACAATATGAGAAACAAATAAAAACCCATATTGTCGAACATGAACAATATAAAGAGAATACCAAAAAAGATTTCGAAGCTAAACTACAAGAGATTGAAGAACTTTTAAGTGTACAAGCAAATAACAAAATAGCTTTACAAGAACTTGACTTAAAATTAAATAGTATTAATATGGAAAAGCAAAATTTGGATCTGGAATTAAAAACCCTTCAGGAAAAAGCAGAGCTACTGAAAAAATCTCAAACAGAGGCTCATTTAGCCACAGACACCATAATAACTGCTGTTATTGAAACCATTAAACATTCCCTAAATACAGACTTTACCCACAAAGTATTTGAAGTTAAATTGGTGTTGCAAGAGGCTGAAATAAATATTGACACCATTAGTTTACACTTACAAAATGCATTGCAATTGTATAAATCACATATCGAAAATAATACCAGACTAACAGATGACTTTGTGAAATCAAGTTTAAAATTGATTTCTAATCTAAGAACTCTGTATGAGTACATAACTCTTGTGGCGGAAAATACCACTGATATGGAAAATGCTCAAGTTTTACGCTCTCTAACCAATGATTTACGCGATTCGTTTGTCAAGCTACTACAAATGCTTTTAGATAAGAGCAATGATGTTAACGAATTGGAAAATCACAGCCAACATAATATTGAAGCCAAACTAATAAATATCAAGCAGTTGTTACTCTCAATGAGCAACTCTTTTACGGAAAATCTAAATATAGGCGATTTATTACAGCAGGAACTTAAAGATATGGATAATATGATAGAAGAAGCTGCTCAAAAAATGTTGGAAATACAACAGAATTCGAAATCTAAAAATGAGGGACTTAAACTAGAAGTTAACGAAAAAATTCTCGAATCTTGCACTAATCTTATGCAGTGTATTATTAATCTTATTAAAAAATCCAGAGACTTGCAAAATGAAATAGTGGCTCGCGGAAAAGGTACCTATACCGAAAAAGAATTTTATAAACGTAATAGCCAATGGACTGAGGGTCTTATATCAGCTTCCAAAATGGTGGCCAAGGGTGCCAATTATCTGGTAGATGCTGCTAATAAAGCTATTGTCCTGGAGTCCAATGAATGCTTTGAAATAATTGTTGCTGCCCAAGAGATTGCCGCCAGTACAGCCCAACTAGTTATTGCCAGTAAAGTTAAAGCCAGCAAGGATAGCCAAAAACTAATAGATCTAACAAAAGCTTCACGTGATGTTTCCTTGGCCACTGGTTCCGTTGTGGCCACCGTCAAAGATGGTTGTAATAAATTAGAATATAAAAATGAAATCGACATGACAAAACTTACAACTTCCCAAAAGAAAGCCATGGAAATGGAAATGCATATTAAGGTTTTACAACTAGAACAAGCGCTCGACAATGAAAGGCAGAATCTTATGTCATTCCGTAAGAAATTTTACCAAAGCTCCGAAGATGATTAAATTTTTTATACACATATACAAATATTTTATTTTTTTACAATATTAACAAGAAATTGTACTTTTTGTGAGTAGTTTAGCATAATAGTTTGTAAATATAAAATAAATAGCTTTTAATTGTAACACAATAATATTTATAATTAATTATAATTGAAAATTGAAACGAATAATATCGATTTTTGAGTATGTTATTTGTAATATTCGTTATAAATCAAATTTTTGCGAATATGTACATAATATGTTTTATGTTATTATGTATTATTAACATTTTAAAATGTATTTACATATATTTTTTTAAACTTTTTTAAATATTTTCATATGTATGTAACTTTTGTTTTTTTATAAATATTTATATATATTTTCATGTTTTCTGAAAACAAATTCCAGTTGTATTTTTTGATTTATTTTATATACAATTTTTTAATTAAACTAATAAAAACTAATTGTTGGTTAATAAATAGAAAAAATAAATTTTAATTTTATCGGGTCAATTATATGGTATTTATATCTTCTAATATATTGGGTAATATAAAAGATCAAAAAATTTCTAACACACGTTATCCATGGTGGTTCAAAAATGAAACATTTTTTCAAGATATTTTTTAGAAGAGTGCTAGAACGTGTTCTAGTGTTTTTACTCATGTAGAACTTTCACAGGAAAGAGTTGGGGTTTTAACGAACAGAGATCACTAGGGAAAAAAACATAGTTTATTTAATGACAGTATTAACTGACGGATCTAAGGGGTAGGTTACCTTCGGATAATAGTTAAGGAAGATGCTTATCTTGAATGAGACAGCATCAGGAGATCTTTCAGCGTGTTCCACTTTGAAACCTTGGGAGTTTTAATTGGCTCAGAGATGATCATACAGCACGTTGGAATTGGAACTAGCGTTACTATTTATATGGACAATCAGGCAGCATTGCGAGCACTAAGAGCTACTTAGACCAAGAATGGAACAGGTCTTACTTTTGTGTAATTTGACGATTTTTTACTTTTTTAGTCTTTTTTCCTTTTATATATTTCTATGAATCTAAAATATATTAAGGTAGTGTTTTAATGGGAATCACAATGGACCTCCGAGCACTCATCTTTCCCTACAAACATATTTCTGATATAAATATATAAATTTATTATTTAAATAATTCCAATTGCTAAGAGCAAAAAGTGATTTTCCTAATTATAAATTTTTAAAACGTAAATTTTGCTATTTATTGGTTTGAAGTTTTAATATGGATATCAGTACGTTTGAAACATTGACTACAATAAGTACTGTTATATTGATCAGAATGACTTCCTGAGTCTATTTATTACTGATATTATTAAAGATATTTAATAATATTTGGCACGTATTATTATTTTGGCCCTTTTAAAATTATTTATGATTGGTTCATTATTTCATATAGGCCAAATACAAATTTCCCCTTCGGAATGACGTTTTTTATATCAACCATTTACAACCATGTAGGGTATCACGTAACGGACTTCACCCATTAAAACATTTTTACTTGCTCAAATATATTATTGGTATATCTTTTACGAATGACAAATTGTCACCATACATTAACTATATATCAACCTTTGACACGGATTAAATAAAAAATAAAATTTTCTCAAGTTCTAAAGTGTCTAGTACATTTATTTGAAATAATGTTTTCATTCCATACTGTTAACTTTTTACAATATAAACCACGTAATTTCAAAGTTAATAAATAAAAAACGCTTAATTTCTAGTACCAATAAAAATATTGAAAATCGCTGTAACACATTTTAAAATTGCTTAATTGTTATCACTGAAGCCAGAGTAAGTAAAAGAATATATTTTTCGCGTGCAAACAATATAGAAAAACGAAAAATATCTTAAGCCTTTTTTATCGATTCTCCTTCAGAAAAAAATTTTATTTTTAATTTCCAAAATGAATAAAGAACAAGATTACGCCTCCGATACAGATGAAAGTGATGAGGATTTCCAACCAGACGAATTAGCCGGCGAATCACCAGCTAGCGAAGATGAAGAAGCAGACGATAGTGAGGCTAATAGAGAACAAAGTGATGGAGAACCCAAAGAAAAACCTGTTAAAAGAAAAAGACCAACAAAAAAACTTAAAACTAAGAAAAAATCCAAAGGTAAAAATAACGATTCGGAAGATGAAGATTGTGAAAAAACACATAATACCTCAAGAAGAGCCACAAGACGGACCGATGAGTCAAATGAAAATTGCAAAGGAAAATGTTTGGAAAAAGATGAATTAGTGTCAGACGAAGAGGATAAATCACGTACCAATGCACTGTGGGCAGATTTTCTTGAAGATGTTAATCCCAAGCCAGCCAGCTCAAAACCGAATGCTTCCAAAGTTGAAGGTAAAACATGTTCCTCCAGTAGCACGGATAAAAAAATAACTAAAGAAAGCAAAACAGCTACAAATGAAATTCAGCCACAAACAAGTTTAAGACCAAAATCAGAAGAAAATAAAGTAAAAATTACAGAAGTTTTAGATTTTGCTGGTGAAGAAGTGCGTATTGAACGTGAAGTCGATGCTTCTAGTATTAAAGAAAATAAAGCCGCCACTATACCTCCAGCTAAAAAGCAACCATTTAGTCGAATCATGCCCGGAGCAGCTATAAAACGTGCAATACCAACAGCTGCCACAGGATCTTCAGCGGGTCTTGGTTCCATACTAAATCAACTGGGGAAAAAGAAGAAATTGTCTGTTTTAGAAAAATCCCAAATGGACTGGAATAGTTTTAAACAAACTGAGGGTATAGATGAACAACTACAAACCTTCAACAAGGGCAAAGATGGGTAAGTTTAAATCTTTTATGCTAAAAAAATTTAAAAAAAATATTAATTTAAACCATTATTATTTCTAGTTATCTGGAACGTCAAGACTTTTTACAACGCACTGATTTACGTCAATTTGAAATTGAAAAGAATTTAAGACAATCCACCAGACGTCCTTTTTAAAAATAGCCTACTTTACTACACATAATAACAAACTTAAATTAATGCCACTATATGAAATTAATTCTATTATAAGTCATTAAAATAACTATAATAATCTTTATTCGTATAATTGTTTTATATCTATAATAATTTTATTATATAAATTTATTTCTTTTGAAATATTCCATTTTCTTTATTATTTAAGATAAATAGATTTTCTGCAAATAGACTAAATTTCTTTAAAAAAATATGTTTTATACAAAAAATTAAAAATTATATATGTATTAATTATTGTTTATTTATACCTAAATGTTATTGATAAAACATGTACGCATTAATACATATAAATATTATAAATGATGCTAAGAAATTTGGTGTTTTATTTGAGTATATATTTTTTTACCCGATATCTGAGGTGAATATTTGATGCAAACTCTTAATTCGGGCGTAGAATAAAATTATTAAAATCGATTTAGTAGAAAAAAGTTACACACAAAAATACAACTAATTTTATGACGAATTAAATGTTCCTGTATTGTATATAAAATAAAAATGTTTATATATTCTATACGTTCGTGAGTTTATGTGTGGGTATGTATGTCAGAACATACATACTTTACATGCATTTAAGGTGGAGGTATTGAAGATTCGGCATAGCCGAATATAGCATTCTTGTTTTCATTTAAGGTAAAAAGTGGTCTAATACATTTTGCTTAAAATAAATAAAAAGTCGTTCTTTTTATAGAGAATAATACACATCCTCCATCACCAAAAGTGGTGATGAGGGTATATTAACTTTGTCATTCCAAGTAACGCCAAGATGGATTCATAAGGTATATATATTTTTGAATCAAATAAAAATCTGAGTACATTTAGCTATTTCCACATGTCTGTGGGAAACATTCTCATGAAGTTTCATATTTAAAACCAGATATATCGGTTCATTCAAATTTAACTATAACATACTGTTATATATAGTTTATCATCGTACCAAAAATCATTAAAATCAGGTCAATAGAAAAAAATTTATAGGCTGAAATATGCAAATTTTTTATACATCCCAAAATTTGTGTTCTGAAATTTGCCATATAAATAAATTTTGATACAATAATAAACCTAAAGAAACTAGATTGTGCTGGGGTGATTATATGACATAGCTACCATATAAGGCCCATTCTCGGAATATGGTTTATTGCTTATGAAACTCTTAAATATAATTTGAACAATTAATTTTCTAACAGTCTTGAATCTTTGTTATTAATTTGACAATTATTTCTGGAGCTCCCATATAGAGGTTTTGAGCTTATAAAACACTTAAATAAAGACCAAATCCATTGAAATTCGGCACAATGATTTTTCTAACTGTCTTCAAATATATTTCTAATTTGATCAAATTTAATTACAATACCGGGTTATATGTAAGATTAAGGATTTTCAAAGTGACATTTGGAAGGCGGGTAAAAATAATGGACTGATCCTCGTATAATTTGGCACATCGTTTTTATCAAATTTTGTTAAATTCGCTTTATACTTAGAACGTTTATGAATTCAAAACACCGTTCCGCGAGGAATTTTGTATGGGGGTTGGGAAAAATAATGAACCCATCATTACCAATTTCATCGTCCTTGAGCCAAAATAGTGCAATCTCTAAAATTGCGACCAGGATTTTGTTCACATGTTTGACATGAACAGCCAGCCAGTCGTACGGTCGGCTTAGAAATTGGTGATAGCAATCTTTTTGCTGCCCGTTACAAACTTCTACACAAACGCATAATACTCCAATCACCTATGGTAGGGTGGGTATAAATAGAGAAAAAATTAAAAAAAAACTGACTGTAGATCTTGTAAAATTTTGAAAGTTCAAAGTTGAAGTGCGAATAATTCGAAAATTATAAGAGATAAGTATCACATGCAAGCATGGTTTTAAAGGTCTATTCAAGAATTATAAGGCGGTAAAATAAAATGTCTTTAATAAAAATTTGTCACACTTCGCTTTCTCATAACTCTGCCGATTGAGCTCCAATGAACTCTAAACTGCCGAAGTTAGAATAAAACACTTCTCCAAAAATGTATGTAAATCTATTGAATGGATTAATTAATTAGATTTAATTCCAAAATGCATTGGACCCTCTTAATCGGCTTGGAAATGCCTCAGCTATAACTATGTTAATTTTTATTTAAATATTACCAATGTTTCAAAAAATATTTTTGGAAACACTGTACCATGTCATGATCTTTAAGGCTATGACCGTAGTTTGTGTATAAGAGAAATTATATTTTATAAAGTGGATGTTATAAATTTTAGTTTTTCTTATCTCAATATATACATATTTCAGTGATATTCAGCAAAATTTAAATGTCTATTAGTGTTTTGCTATGTAATGATCTGTATGAAGATCAGTCCATGATAAAGAAAAACTTATTAAAAATCAATAAATATCTTAGAAATTTTAGTTTTCCAGTTATATTAGCTGGTTATACCATGGACGACTTTTGTGCAGATAAAATACTTTAGCCCTTGTAATTTACTGATGCAAACTAAGCGAAATTTTATCACTCTCACTTGTTTGTCTTCTTTTTCTAAATATCGCTTTTATAGGGTTAAGAAAATACATTTCACTAGAGACCGGAATAAAAACAAATTAGCACGTGTATAAACCTGAAAGAAACTTTACACATTTTATATGCTCTTCTCTATGCTCTGCATTAAGATCGTTTGCAGGGAGAAAAACTATTAAAGCTGAATTTAAGCATAAAACTTATAATTTAAAGTTAAAAAAAACAATGAGCAGGAGGAATAAATAGTTAAATTGGCAAATTGAGATTAAAAGAGAGAACAAGAAAAGTCTTTTCTTGTATTAATATTTAAGTTACAAACTTAAAAAACAACTTTTGCAGTATTGAATTAAGTTTGAAACTAAGCGAAACAACTTAAACGAATTCACTAAATAAAGTCATAACGAGGAAACGGTGTTTGAAATTGAAAATAAAAAAACTCAATTTCAATTGTGGTGGAAAAGAAATAAACTAAATTGAAAATACTTTTAGCGGTAGAAAATATTAAAGTCAGTTGCAAAACGTCTGGGCTTAAATAAACTACTGAAAGCGGGGAAAAATAAAATAAACGAAATTTTAAAAAATTGTTGAATAAAAATTATATATGTGAATTAAGAAAAATAAAAAAAAATCAAATTATAATTAAAAAGGTTAATTTTATTATTATATAAAAAAGAAAATTAATAATTAAAAAAATTTTAATGAAATAATTAAGTAAAAATAATTTAAATAAAAATTTAATTATTTTTTAAGTGTTTAAATATTTTTCTTATTAAAATATGAAAAAAATTAAAGAAATAAAAAATAATTAGTGATTTTTGTAGTTGTTGTTAGTTTTTTTGGTTTTCCAATGGTGAAAGTTTGATAACTTTGTTTTAAAGAGGGTTTAAAAACGTATTAACTACACAAATAACAAAAAAATCATAATCAGAAAAAAATTAAAGAAAATTTATATACATCATGTATTTAGTCCATTTGTTAGTTAGTTGGTCAAGTATTTTTGTTTTTGTGGTTATATTAAAAAATGGTTGTTAATACTTTTTGTGTTTTAGCCCAAAAAGTAAACAAAATAAAAATAATAATAATAATATAAAGTGTAACTAAATAATAAAAATATTTCTTTTTTTAATAAAAGTCTATAACTGCCGTTTTTAATTTTTTTCATTAAATTGTTTACAAGTATTTGTGTTAAACTGTGACAATGTGTTGTCTCTGTGTTTGTGTTGTCTTATAAAAGGTGTTGTTTACTACTGATGGTTTTATGTGCTGTAATCAGTGAAGAAAAAATAACAAACCATCGTATAAGTGCAATAATAACAACAGCAACAACAACAATAACTATATTAATAATAACAACAACAACTACCACAAATTTATTTTAGCTTTCGTCGCAATCGTTGCGCTCATTGCTTTTTATGTCGTTATTAATGTTATTTTAGCCATATTTATCCCAAAAAGCAAAAAATAAACCTTCCAAAAAACTAATTTATTGGCAATAGATTTTTACACTTATATTTTACCCTGCACAGTGGGTTTTAATGAAAATTGATTAAAAGGCATGTGTTCATTATTGTTATGTGCTGCTTATACCCTACATCATCATAGGTTTTTTGAAACGTACATAAAAATGGTTCTACATCCCAAAGTGTGTCCAAATCGATTGTTTTTTAATTAAGGAGTAAGATCGATAAATTCTTAACATACATATATGTATGTTAAGAATTCTGGAACGGTATGAAAGAAGAAATTGATTGAGCCGTGTCCGTCTGTATAGTTAATATATGTAATATTTATATCAACCGATTGGAAATGCTTTTGTGAATTTTGCTTCGAAATCCATGGAAATTGGTTCATTAATGACTCAGATATTAGCAAAAAACTGAAAGTACCTCACATTTTTTCGTTTTATTCTAATTTCTTAAGATTCTACAAGAGTTAGAGACTTCATTTTTCATAGATAAATTTCAATTAATTTAGTAGGTTTATGCGCTGAAGACATGAAATGAATCGGACCATAAGTTCTTAAGTTATTTTTTCAAAACTTTTATTTCAAATAATATAATTTTTTTGGATCCAGAAAATTGTGTATATTTTTTGCAGATTTAAGCACCGAATATGTAATACCCTACACTACAATGTTGGTTTTTAACGGTAGTTATGAAAATGTAATGAACGAATGAATTTTATGATTTATATTCTGAGTGAACATTTGTTTGGGAGCTTCCTAAAATATTGGACAGAATATAGTCAATTTTAATAGGCTTTGTCCTTCGTCCATTGTAACTTTTCTTATTTTTACCATTAAAAAATTTCTTATACGATCGGAATCACTGTTTTCCTAACTACCATAATTGATCACTCTCTTTTTTCGTAAAAAGCTTGTGCAAGAGAGTGTGTGAATTTGTCTTGTGCTCGAACCATTTAGAAAAAATAGGTGTCCATAACAGGTACGTGCGTGCAATCTACACACACACTCACATACTAAACAGTGACGTTGGTAACATATTGTGGTAGTAGTAGTTGTTGTTATTTTTAATATTGTTGCTGCTGCATTTGTTGTAATTAAAATTATAAAATTTAATATTTAAAATTCATCCAACAGTTTCATTCATTCATTCACTAAAAACGTTAAGAAATAAAATAATAAAAAATTAAAGAAAAATATACAAAAAAAATACTTATAAAATAAACACACAAGTGTTCCTCAAAGACCCTTCTCCTCTACAAAAAAATAAGGTAAGTAAAGTCGCATGATTTTTTTTTTATAAATTTAGTTTTTATTTTAAAGAAACAATTTTTGTAGATAATAAATTTATGATTTGTTTACTAATTTTATAAAATTTTGTAATAATTTTTATTTTCCATAAAATTAATTATGCATTTTTTGTTATGAATATTTGATAGAAATATTTAAACCGAAATTTTAATTATTTAATTATCGGGGTTATTTCATTTAGATGACCCACATTTTTGAAAGTTGTTTTGAGATTTTCCTAAATTTTTAATCACTTTAGTTAATAATTTTTTGGTGACTAGTAATTAAGTCTTTGAAAAAATGCAAAATCAAATTACAATTATTTAATCAATAACTATTGAAAGAAATTTGCTAAATATAACAATTATTCCGATTTCTATATATAAAGGTGCATATTCCTATAAAAACACATAACTTTTTTAAAGAATAAATTAAACAAGAATATTTTGTCAGCAAAAAATATTTCTATTAAATCAACCGGTCGACTCAGAATCACTTTCAGAGTCAATAAACAATATACGTCCGTCTGTCTGTCTGACTGACCATGTAAACGTTGTGAACACTCTACACGTTACAGCTTTTGAGATTGATTAAATAAAATTTGGTACGTAGGACGAATCCTATTTAAATTTGCCATATTCGGTTCAATATTTCAGGTACCTCCCATACAAATGTCCTCTCGCACACAGAAAAACATCAAGCAAAATCAACGTTGAACATAGTTGATTTGAGATTGAATAATTTTTTTATTTAGTTAAATTTTTTAATTACTTTTAAGTAGTAAAATTTTAAGTAGTAAAATTTCTAGAATGTTCTCAAGAAACTGTATTTGTTGTGAAACAATGTTAAATTAACATTTTTTATTTAGGAAGCAATATCCTAATTAAAACAGGTAAAATTATTTCTATTTGAATTGATTTTATTTGACATATATGTCTTAAGATATTCTAAACCCCCTCAAATTGTCACATAAATATGTGTGTGACAAAAATGTACTTAGGAATAAATTAGATAATAAAATACGAGGGTGGTACAGTACTTTTTTGTAACTACTGTTTAAAACCAACATTATGATGTAGGGTATTACATAGTCGGGCTTGACCGCCTATAACATTTTTACTTGTTTAAACTTAATATTAGAGTTTAACTGCCATTTTTAACTACATTCACCGTTAAACGCACTTAATTTTACCGGGCTCTATAGCATTATAATAATGATGGATGATCCTTTATAATATTAAAAACGATCTGGCATTGATTCCAATAATTTATTAAAAATATGGGAATCAGTTTATTACAAAATATACTTTATATACAGTTTTAAGTAGTAAGATCGAAAAATTCTTAACATACATATATGTTAATAAAAACGAAACAACTATATTTAGAGTTTTATTATTTCTATTTTGTTGAAATTATTTTTATACTTTTCGAAAAAAAATAGTTTTAATCATATGTGATGAAATTTTGAACCTTTTTCAAAAAGTCTTCCATTGCCGTTTTAATACTGCTTTCAGTTATATTGCTCCAACAGGTAATCTAACACTATTGGACAAAGTTTTTGTGGTCTTAATTCTCTTTTTGAAGAGTTTGTCTCTTTGGATACAAATACTACATTTTATTTCTGTTCTATTCAAGGCCTTGTTAAACATATTGACAAGATGCCAAGTCTGGCCAAAAATAAGTGGACACATTATGAAGTCTTATGAATGAAATCAGCAGTTTTTTAACATTCCTTGATATAAAGTTCAGCATTTATAGAGCCCGTAATAACAAATGATTGGCTTCATTTATCGCAAATGGATATTGTTTGCCATACCAAGAACGATTTTGGGAAATTTTGACCGCTTTAAGTACTAAAATTTTCTTCGACTTTCTCTTGACTATTAGCAATATAAAATTTTTGACCAGGAGGTTGCGAAAAATCTGCCAGAATATACGTTTCGTCATCCATTATGCAGCAAGAATATTTTTTTTACAAAAAATTGACTTCAATTTCCGTTTCTGTCAGAAACTTTTCGAGCCTTGTAGGTTTTTATACCTGCATTAACCATAATTTTTTGTACCAAATAGTCAGAGCACTTCGCTACGGAGGACGCTTTTCTATCGGATGTAATAGGAACTGTTTTTGAAAATGTTTTCTATTTTCGAAATGTTTTCTTTAGAAACATTATGTGGACCATTCCTTCTTATTAAACCAGGTTTCTGTCAGATTGTGATTACTCTTTCATTTTTATTAAAATTCCATCATTTAAAATTTGATAGATATTTCAAATTAAACTTAAACATAATTATTTTTATACACGAACTTGAGATTGAATAAAAATAAAAATTTACAACTTTAATTAAATTTATTTGTAGAACTTTTGAAATTTCTAAAAAAGCGCACTTTTATAATTATTCTACATAAAATAACACACGTTCCATAACTTGATAATCTAAACAAACAACCTGCAATTAAAATTATTTTTATGTTTATTTTGTGGGACAATTAAATAGTTTGAACAATAATTTGTTTTAGTAAGAAAATACTTTTTATATATAGAAATAATTAGACATTTTTTACAATTTTATATATTTTAACAAAAAATATATTTAATTAATTTTTTTTTAAGTTAAAAGACTTTTTCAATTTATGACTGACAGCATCGTAAAGAAAATACTTTTTTATACCCTACAGCATCGTAGATGGTTGGGGTATTATGCGTTTGTCTTAATGTTTGCAACATATGGAAAAGATGGTGTTACCCTCCATTAAGTATACCGTTCGACTCATAATCATTTTCTGAATTTATTTAACGATGTCCGTTTGAGCCGGCTGGCTGTTCATGTAAACGTTATGAGCACTCTACAGTTTGCAATTTTTGAGATATCTTGTTAAAATTTGTCTTAAGGACGAGGCTTATTGAAATTGACCATGTTCGAGGATCGGAGTACAAATTCTTCTAACTCTTATATAACAGTCCAGAAAAATGTATATTTAAAACCAATATTGTGGTGTAGAGTAATACAAAGTCGGGCTTGACCAACAATAAAATTCTTACATTTTAATTTATGTCTTTTATTTATGATTGATAGAATTAGATAAATGTGTTGTTTACAGTGGCTGCTGTTAATCTGTGTGATTTACAAATATAAAACAAAAGACTTAAACAACAAACTTGATTTTGTTTATCTTAAAATCTTGAAAAATTATAAGAATTAATTAAAATTTTATGAATATTAAATTTAATAGTTTTTGAAAACCAAAGAATTTTTATTAGATTAAACATATAAAAGTATTTTTGTCAACAAACAATTTTTGGACTTAAAACTAGAGATATTTCCATCCTCATTCCCCTTTAAATATATTTTTAAATTAAGTTATTCTACGTTTTTTGTTACTTTTTTTATGACAATTATGCAAAAAAAGAAAAAAAAAACATAAAAAAGATTTTTATGCTTTTAACCCCTAAATTAGCTTTTTTAGCTTTAACTTTTCTAAAATCTTTGTTTAGAAAAAAATATCAAAAAAATGCAAAAACAATTATTTTTTAGTGTTAAATGACATTTTACTTTTAAAATAATCATTAACACAGAAATGTATGCGTAAAAAAAAAATAATTTGCCAAATTTTATTAAATAATTTTTTTCTAAAGACCTTCAAATAAAAAAACATAAACAAACTCATCATTATTATCAATACTTCGGTAGCATCATTATCATGATCATCGTATAACAATAATTCCTGTAAATCAAAACAGTATTTTTTTTAAGTCAAACAAAAAACGTTTAAACCGTTATAAACGTCTTATAAACTTTAAATTTAAATAAAACCAAGTAAAAGTGTAATGATCGGTTAAGACCGAATATGTTATATCCTACCACATGGTAGAGAAATGAAAAATTATGGATTGATTGAACATTGGAGTTGCGTAAGACATAATTATGTGAGATCAACATATGACGCCATGGGAAATTATGGAACGATATTCAGAAAATTTGAATATTTTCTATTTGTATAAATCCGAAATATTTTACAGTGGGGCTAAATTGTTTTTATTTTTTCTAAATCTGTAACTTTTGATTGGCAAAATCAATTTGCACAAAATTTAATATAATGACGGCGAAGGAGTATAGTCTATATAACTTTGGAAGTAGAACCCAACAGGGACTCCATGGACAGAGCTATAGGTGTGCAAAGTAGATTATCTTAGGAATTCAATTTTTTTAATTGCATGATGTGTTTGTTAAAGCTTGATTTAGACTGCTTTGAAACATGTACCGCAGCATTATCATGAAAAAAAACTGCGTGATGATCCTGCAGATTTTGAAAGTTGGAAACTCAAGCCCAAATAAATCGAAAACTATGAGAGATAAATAACTTAGATAAATTCATAAGCATTTTTAAAGATTTCACAAAGGGCGATAACATGCTAAATAATTTTAGAAACTGAAAGAGAAACAGAAATTTGGCACTAATTAAAAAAGTGTACCCAAATATGCACCACCATAACTTAGGTTATGAAGTCTCAATGGATTCAAAATCCCAAAATCATAATACTACACTCCTCTGCTTTCATTGAGTTAATTTTCAAGTAAATCCATTCAGCCGCTCAAAAATTAAATATATTTATTACCAAAAAATCGATGTTGCCGCATTATGATTGGACAGACTGATAGCCAGCCAAACTAACGGATATCGTAAGAAAGTGATTCTGAATTAAACGGTATATTTAAAACTCGTGATAGCAATGCTTTTCTGCCCGTTACAAAACATCTGTGCAAACACTTAATACTACAAATATTTATGATGCTGTAGGGTATAGAAATCAGATAATTATTAACATGGTTAAAATTTAAAACGCCTACTCCTCCTTATTTTCAACACTTTTTCATTTGTTGTTTTATAATTATTTAAATGTTTCCATTTTTTGTTTAAAATTTTTGCTTGACTTCACGTTTTTGTTTGTTTGTTTAATTAATTTAATTTTTTCATTTGTAATTGAAAGTTTATTATGTTTTTTGTTAAACAATTTTGTTTGGATTTTCGTTTTTAGGTTTTAAACTTTTTGTAATTCCCAACCCATGTTAGGGTTTGCTATAAATCATTTTAAGTTAAAGATGTCGTTTGTTTTTTTGCTATAAATGTTTTATATTAACCTTGTCTTAAAAATCGGCATGATCTACGTTTTTTTTTGTTATAAATTGGCACATAAGCAGTATTTTGTAATTATTGGGTTATGTCTTTTTATTTAAATTGTTTAATATTTTATAGAGAGATTGTTGTGGGTTTTTGAAAATTAAAAATAAGGAGTGTGATCGAAAAAATCTTAATATATCTATGTTAATAACAACGAAATCACTAAACTTTTGGTTTAAATCTTTCTTAAAATTTCGAACCATTTTCGGAAACCCTTTCAATAATGTGCTAATGTGCTTTAACAGGTAGTCCATTTCCTTTCAAATTCTACACAAGTTTTTTTGCACTCTCCAAGTCTCCTTTAACAAGAGCCCAATATCGCTCTTTGGCTCCGGACATTTGCAAACCAATATTAGATTTGCCAACTACAGAAAATGCTGCCCAAACTGGTTTCTGCCCATTAAAAACATTTGCACAAACGTATAATACTCCCACCACCTATGGTGGTATATGATATAAATAGGAAAGGAATTATATGCGTTTATAGAAATATGTTTCATATAATTATATGATTCCTTCTTAGCATTACACACTAAATTACAAATTTTAGTTGTGGAGATTATTAAAGGAAATGAATTTTCTGCAATAGTTTTTGATTAAAATTATTTTTCGAGTGTAGACCTTGAATTGGAAAGTAATAAACCACTTTTTTAAATAAAAGACCAGTTATAGAGATCATTTAACTTCTTCACATAAATATATACATTTGTAACAAAAGAAATATACTTAAATATAAATGTTAAATGTAAATGTTAAACATGTCAATAACAACTTTTGAATATATTTTTATCAAATAAACATTATTGTTAAAATTTATTTAAAATATAAAATGTTTACCAAAGAAAGTTAATATTTAGCATATTTAATAACTTAAAACGATGATGTAAATTTTAATGTTTGGCAAAATCAATGAAATAAAATAGAAAAGAGTAAAATTAATAATAAATATTTAGTAACTAATTTTAAACTAAATAAAAAAAGACACTAACAAAATAAACCGTTTTGAAAAAGTAAACGTTCGGAGAAATGGTAAAACCAACTAACTGACTATTCATGGGCAACAAAGAGAGGGAGTGACGGAAATTTTTTTCATAGATTTTGTGCAAAAAATAAAAGTCATTCACTTTTAGTTTCTTGGTTTAAGCAGAAACTAAACTAAATATATTAATTTATTAATAATAAAATACACTGATGCGTATTGTTATAAACGCTTTTAAATAGGATACCCTCCACTACCTCAAGTAGTAGTGATGAGTATATATTAACTTTGTCATTTCGTATGTAACGCTAAAAAGGAATCATCTAAGAACTCATAATGTTTATCTAAATCGATTTAGCTATATCCATCTGTCTCTCGTTGGCAATCTCACATCTACATTTTCTGAAGGTGGCAAATCTTTGTTTTGTTCCAGCAAAAATGAATGGCCAAATATATACCGAATTGCTATAAGATGGTCTTTCCTCGTTAATAATTGAAAAAAATGGATGTAGATTTCATATTCAAGCAAGATTATTCTTCTATACATGGACTGGCCAGCTTGCAGTCCCACCTTAAACCCAATGAAGATATTGTGGGGATACATGATCCGCAAATTTTATTAAAATAATGTCAAAAACTAAAGCATGATGAACTTAAACTAAAAATAAAGCAACTTGGAGAGGAAATTTATTCTAATCTTCTTAAAGAATTAGTGGAATAAATGTCAGACTATATTTTTGAGGTAACGCTTAACAAATGATTATCCACCCATATTAATAAAGATACAGCGACGTTTATAGCAAAATAACATTAAAATTATTTGATTTGATATAAAGAAATAATGGTATATTCGAATATGGCGAGTTTTAAATACGCTCTACCATTTACATTATTTAAACATTTACGTGAATTGAAAAAACATAAGTTGAATATTTTATTGGTTCATATGTTCAATGGAATTGGTTCACATTTCCAGTCTAAAATCTTATCACGGGAAAGTTAAATAGACACTTACAAAAAGTATTTCAATTGAATTGGTCAATATAAGTATTTTATTAAAACCATATTCCGGGAAGGGGCCTTATATGGGAGCTAGGTCAAATAATGGCCCAAGTTAATCAAACTTTTTTTTGATTAAAATATGTGGAAATAACAGATAATAATGTTCAAAACTGAGACCTTTATGACAAACAGATTTTGCGGTGTGATCAAATTTTGCATATTTTAGTCTATAACTTTTTTTCTACTGATAAAATTTACGTACAGTTGTATGTTATTGTTTACTTCTGTCTAAATCGAATTGCTTTTTCATGAAGATTTTAGAAAAGATCTTCTTCGGAGTTTTGTGGTTGTCTTAAATATTGGCCGATAACTTTTTTGCTAAAAAAATCGATTAAAATTTTGATGCAGGAATATATAACTTTATGGGGTCTTGTTAATTCCTTTTTAGTATTAGAACAAAGTTAATATACCCTCATCACCACTTGTGCTTGATGGAGAATATAAAAATAATATTTTCCTACTAAATATTTTCTTGTAAATTCTTTTCTAATTCTTTTAAAAGAATGTGCAGTTATAGAAATATTCACCAGTGTATAACATTTAAATTTAACAAATATAAATATAAAATGAGAAAAATAAATCTTATTGAAAAAAGTTTATAATCAGACATGCGTAACAATATTTCTCATAATAACACTTCATGAATATACGACTCTATAGCTTATTACATACTGTTCTCCAAAACAGCATCAACTGTCCCAATTAATAAACATTATAGCTAAAACCTACTTCAACCAATTATGGTGTTGTAGCGTATAAAACACTTTTAGTTTTTGGTTGCTTATTTATATATCATTCCGAGAGGGGTAAAGAGTGTGACACAGAAGTTAAAGTATTAAAAAAATCAACAACAAAAATAGTATAAGTAACCAGTGGATAGCTAAAGCGATGGATGAATGAATGACAATCAAATTTACTTTCACTATCATCACATTTATGGTGACAGTATGCAAATAATATTTGTTACGTTTTTCACGAGCTGAAGTGCTAAATTAAAAAAAAAAAAAACTTTTTTAATGTTTGCAAATAAACAATAAAATGAAATAAAATCCAAATAAATTAAAATCTAATAAACAAAGAAATTTATTTAATTTTGTTATTTGGAAAGAAAAATAACAACAAAACTTAAAAAAGTTTTAACAAAAGTTTGATTATTAAAATTTACAATTTGAAAACAAAATTTTATTGTGGTTTTTTAAAAATATGTTAATAGATTTTATTACTTATTTAAAACCTATATAACGGATAATGATAAATAAGTTGGTTATAGTGTTTGTAACGCTTGGAAAGATATCACAATAAATATATTGCGATTTTTTGGAAATACATTTTGTATCGGATGTTTGGATTTCAAGGAAATGATATTGATTGATATTGCGGAAGATAAGGAGAATAACTATTTCCGACTATATTATAGTCAAAAATAAAATACAGGCCTAATATTACAGTTAGACTGGTTTAAGCTCTATTTTATAGTCCTCAATATAAGCTAGATTCGAGACAGATCCATAAACTAGATCAAAGTCAGAGCTTCAAACCAGTTATTTGTATTATATAAATTATATCATAGTCTGGTCTTTAATCTTTTAAAAAATGTTAAAAATTGCGATATGACAGAGTTTATTCAAACCTTTACATGAACGACCATTCCGACAAATAAACGGACGGTCGTACATTGTTAAATTGACTCAGAAAACCTATTTTTATATTTAGAGGTCATCAGCACAAATATATAATAGTGTAATATCATATAGTATAATAGCAAAAACAAATATCAGATATTTTAAATATTATTCTAGTTTAAGGGTAACGACCGTCATTAAATAAATTTAATCGCAATTGTTACTTGTGACAATTTGCAAAATATATTCCTTTCATTCACTTTGGTATTATTTGAATGCAAATAAACTTTAGAGGTTTAATTTTATGACTACGAATGTGATTTTATTTTAGTTTAATTGATTCCAAAAAAAAATTATTTAAATGAAAATACATGTTTGTTTCCTAAGTCTTTTGTTTGAAATCAATGATTTTTATTTAAACGTTTTTGATTGGTACTTTAAAGAGTTTTAAAGAAAAATTTATTTATTTAAAAAAATCTGTTTTTAGTTTTCACTTATCTTTAAAGGAATTTGCGGAAAGTTGGTTACTTAAATTTACTTTTGTCTCTAGTTATAAGAACTTTTGACCGTTAGAAAATTTTTAGGTTATGTGTTATATGTGTATAATGAAAGCACTTTTTATTTACTTTAAGCTTTAATACTTTTATTACAAAAATAGACAAAAATTAGTGAAATTGTGCTAGAGGAGGATATTGATTTGGTTTTGTTATAAAAGAATTTATATTTAGCAAGATCCAAAAGAAAAAAACAGTTTAACATTTTATTTTGGTCTAAATACCTTTTAAACTATATTGATGCTTATTCCTATAAACGAATTAGCTTTTTTATCTTTTTTTGTTTATCTTCTTGTTGTTATCTAAAAGTAATGTTGACGTTTTTTACTGTGAGGCAATTAAACGGTACTTGTTTAAATGTAAACAACATTTTCTTAGTCTAGTTATGTGCTTTACTTATGCGATTTATGTTATTGAAGCTATTTTATGTTGAATATTTCTATAAACTCAGATGTAAAAATTGTAATTGTAAAAAATTACCCAAAAAATATATTAATTTAGGTCTTTTATAAATAATAAAGTGTAGGGTGTTAAATAGTCGGTCAAGCCCGACATTGATGATTAAAAATGGTAGTTACGAAAAGTTATTAAACTACCCTCGTATAATTTGGCACTTTGACATTTGATTATATTTATCTTTATTTGACCAATTATTATTACAATACTAAGGTGTATGTAAGATTTTTGGTCTTAAAAGTAGTATTTTGGAAGGAGCTATTGAAAATAATGAACTGACATTCACATATTTTGGTATATCGTTTTAGAATATTGTATTTGTGCGAAATTAGGTTTAAATTGATTTATATTTAAGACTTTTCTGACCTTAAAACCTCATTCCGGGAAGAACATTTGTGTGGAAGGTACTTGAATTATTGAACCGAACATGGCCAATTTCAGGCTTCGTCTTTAGGCCAAAATAATAAAATGTATAAAATATATTTGAAATGTTATAAAAATTGCCACCTGTAGATTGATCACAGCATTTATATGGACAGCGAGCTGTACAGACAAACAGACAGACATACGGACATCATTAAATCGAGTCAAAAAGTGATTCTGTGTCGAACACTTGTTATTGACACTATTTTAGATCAATCTATGTTCTGATGTCAGAAAGAAATTTCGTCAGTGATAATTTATTAAATTTGAAATTTGTTGTGTTCCAATAAAAGTTAAAATCACAATTTATAACGAATTGCTGGAAGATGCTCTTATAAGGATGAAAAAATGAATGAAGATTTCATATTCCAGCAAGAAAACAACATACCCATGTAGAACTGGCCAGCTTGTACTCCGGACATAATGACTTTAACAGAGCAAAAACTAAAAATAAAGAAAGTTTTGGAGAAAATTATTTCCAATTTTCCAAACCATATTGTTGAGGTAAACCATGATAAAGGATCATCCACCCATTATTACTAATGCTATAGAGACTGATAAACTTAAGTGCATTTAAAAGAAAATATCATTAAAAATGACTAAAAAATTAAATTAAATAAAATACATGCAAACAAATTTTATTTAACAATATTTTAATGAATTCTTAGTTGATTTAAATATTTTCTTCTTTAAAAAAGTGTGTATTTATTGAAATATGCAACATTGTGTGTTTATAGAAATATGCGACCGAGTAGTTTAATTTTTCAAATTCCCTCCCAAATACTTTCCACTTTAGTTGAATATTTCCGGTAAATAAATATGAAATATTTTTTTTTAAATTTATTAACAATTGATTTAATGCATATTAAATAATTTATTTTATATTGTTTAACAATACAACAAAGTTTTTAGATTTTGTTTACAATAACAAAAATCTATTTTTTGTGTTGTAATTTTAATTCATTTAGCGGTTATTAACCACTTTCGATTTCGTGTTTAGCATTTTGTTTCGGTTAATAAATTTTTTAACAACAAAATAGTTGAGCTTTTAAAAATTAACTCAAATGTTGCATGTGAATTTTCTTTAGGGAAATTAAACAAAAAGCGAAAATAATAAACTAAAAATAAACTTAATAAAATATTTTTTAAAAGAAAATCAAATGAATTTCTTAAATTATATTAAAATAATAATGAAATAATATTTATTTCCTTTTTGCTAAAAAAAAACTATTAAAACAATCACCTCCGGCTTTAAATGCGATAGTTAAATGACAATAATGAGAGTTAATTAACAAAATAAAAGTGAACTTTTATTAAAGTGGAAAAAAAAAACTTTTTAAATAAATTTAATAAAAATGAAATTAAAAAAAAACAATAATAAAAAAAGTGTTATGGTCTATTTACATAGAAATTAAAGACGAAGAAAAAAATCCATTAAAATAAAACTCATTTAAATTTCCTTAATTAATGCTAAAAGTGTGAATGTTTATGATTTTTGCATCTTTTATTTAAACTTTTCGTTTTATTGCATTTTAAAAGTTTATAGTGTTTTTTTGGAGGGGATTTTTTTTCTTATTTTTTCTTGTTGTTTACATAATTTGTGTTTAAAAGAAAAATTTTAATACAAAGAAAAAAAGAGAAGAAATACTTTTAATTTAATAAATATTTTTAAAATACCCTACACTAATAAAGGTGGGTAATTATGACTTAATACAAAATTTATTATTAGACTCACATTAAATTCTGTTCTATAACTATTAACTAGAAGTGTACACTGATGCATATTCCTATAAACGCATTCAAGTTTTTGTTATATATAAAATACACCACCTTAGGTGATTGGGGTTTAATGCATTTGTACATAAGTTGAAACGAGTCCGTCCGTCTGGCAGGCTCTCCACTTGATCCTTGTAAACAAAATACATGCCGCAATTTTAGAGACATACTAGCTTTTAATCGATGCACTTTGCTGCAAAAAAAATCCCCTCAATTCATGATTTCAAAAGAAATTTCACAAATCACAACGTGTATTAAAAAAGTAATTGGAACCAAATGATTGCTGTTGTAGATCTCTAGATATTCATGAATCTTCTACATTTCATTCTATATTTGAGCAGTAAAACAAATTCTTGAGAAAGTAAGTGAAATCAAATTTGAAAACTCTTGCTGATATTTCATAATCAATATTTACCCCTCCCCATGGTCGTATTCGATTATCAACAATTTCCCTCTAATCCGAATTACGAATACTTCATTTTTCTAGTAAAACAGTTTGAGGTAAATTTTTTTCTTTAAGTTTAAATTTAACGTTTTTACGCCTGTGAGGAAATAATATCGTACATATTACAGTCTTTCGATATTAATATATAAAATTATTAAAACTACTTTTATATAGTAAAGTTTCAAGAATATTCTCAAGAAACTATATTAACTGCCGAACAATGTTAAATTAACATTTTTTATATATGAAAATCATAACTGAAAAAAGTTAAAATGTTTTTTTTAATTAATTTTATATTGAATTTTTTTTGTTTGATTGGGATTGCAAATTTAAAAAAATATGTAGGGAAACGATGAAGATATAAGGCTAAGAATGGATTAAATTTAAATTTGAAAATCTCGGAAACTATAAGAAATAATCTTAATACGTGGATATAATTTTGCAAGGACTTTCTAAATGCAAAATATTTTTTGTCTAATGCCGTAAATGATTTTTAGTGAATTCTCAAATATAAAACTTACCCAAGATGGGCCAATTTGGAAGGCTACCGATTATTTTTCTAATCATATCGAAAACATCTGAGCTATAACAATTACAAAAATTACTGTATGTTCTTAATGATGTAGTATATTATAGAGTCCACCATAACCAATTTCCATACTTGTTTACATTTCATTTAGTATGTGTATGTTTCTTTATTTTGGCTAATATTGGCAAAAGACTGGTATTTAAACTTAAAGAAAAACCATATAAAACAAGTAATGTTGGTTACCCGATTACTTTTGGTATTTTTGTTTACAAAAAGTTTGTTATTGTTTGCTGATCTTTCATTTCACTTGATGTCGTCACTTTTACATTTTGCACACTGCATTTTTTTTAATTTATCAACGCACATGAATGCATTTGGGTTTTTTTTATTATAAAAAATGCATTTTTGTAGCCTTGTGTTATACAATTACCAGTTTTTCCTTTAAAATTTTAATAATACAGTTTGTTTTATAGTTAAAAGTTTAAGTGGGGCAAATATGACTAAATGCTGAATATAATGAAGATCGGTTTATAATTGTTTAAAGCATATATAAATGATCGGATAAAGATATTGAAAGAACAACAATAGAAATATTTTAGAATGTATGTAGGGAATATAACAATTTTGTTAAGTATTCATAATATCGAAAACCATTTAAGAACCTTCAAACGGACGAAAAAAATCCCTTCGTTTTATTTGCGAGATGTTAGAGTTTTCTAAATTAATTTTGCTTTTGAGTTTTCTCTCTAATTCTGTGAGAAATGGAATTCAAATTTAATTAAATGTTATCAAAAATCCTTTTAACCATAAAACAAAGTATAAAAAAATTGTACTTTACAAAATTTCCACATCAACAACATGATTTTGTAAGTTTTCATAGTTGGATACTTGGATTCGTAAGTATGTTGTTTTGTGACCGGTAGTGGAAAATCAATACAATTTTTAACAAGTTTTTTTTTTTTATTGTTGAAAACAATTGAATAAATCACGTTAGATTAAAAAAATAAATTAAAGTTAAATACTAAAATAAAAAATAGTGAAATTATATTCATTTTCTATCGTATCGGATGAGGATAGAAAAAAACTATTGCAGTATGATGGCTTAAAATCTATATATGCATCTATATATATGTTCCTAAAAATACTCATATTTTTTAAAGGTCTAGAAAAATGTTATCAAAAAATTTTTTACATTTTATTAAATCAACTAAGACTTCATTTAAAATATTGTTTATTAAAAAGATTATTTGTATTTTATTCTATTTTTTAACTTACTTTTAGCGTTAAACTGCCATTTTTAATTCTATAAACGAATTGAAATTTATCAGTCGTTATAGCATTATTTATAATATGTGATCAAAAATACAGTCTAAAAATGGGAATCAATTTTCTTCCAAACTTGCTTTATTTTTTTGGGTGGAGAAACAAATTAAGTTTGCATTTCTGCAAACAGTATAAGCTATTCTTTCATTCTAGGGGTTAACTGGCACAATTTTTTTCAACCCACCCTAATAGTCGCCGACTAAGCCCTCAAAAAGCGATCTGTACTCCACCAAATCAATTCGTCAGTTCTAACCATGTCAACATTTTACAATTGATTTTAAAAATTTGTAATACCATTTACCACATACATATACATAGAAACCGCAGTATATATGTATGTTATAGGCAAGAAATTGAATTATCTCCTAAATGTAAGAGTCATAAGATATATTACCCTTTTGGCTCTTTTTACACTTAACCAATTTTATTTAATATAATTTTTTGGAATCACGATTGAATTATTAGAGTTATGTGGTTTATTCAGATATGGGTCAAGACCTATTTATTTATTGAACCGATTTAGTCGGTTTTAAAGCGCAAACTTTTCGAAACATGACCAGGTTCAATGGGGGGAGGGTGGTGGTTGTTATATAAACAAAACTGTAAAATGACTTTTTTTGTAAAATTATAAAATGTTTCAATTTGAATGTGGGATTCTAAATTTAAGAAAATATATATTTCATATATATTTGTATGTAAATCATATTATTATGTAATTCCAATGTACATAAATAATTTTTCTTCTTTTCCTTATTTTTATTTATTTTTTACATTAATAAATAGAAAATTGCAAATATTTTACACATACGAATGTTATTAACAAATTAAGTAATTGCATTTGACCTTAACGTAGCATCCATCATTATTATATCAAAGACATTTATAACATACATACATCCATACATAAAAACAAACAGACATATAGACAGACAGACATAAAGATATATAATACATTTTACTATTTATTGTTAAAATAATAAAACAAAACAAATTTCTATTATTTAACAATTTATTTAATGGAAACAATAACAATTGTAATTTTCTTTTTTTCTCTCTCTATTATTTTTGCTTTTTTCACATTGTTTATTAATTTTATGCTTTACACGTTTTCTTACAAAAGAAATGTTGAATTTTATAGTTTTTTCCAGTGTTTTATTTTAATTCAATTTTACGTTGTTATTATACCCTACAGAACCAAAGGTGGTTGGGGTATTATGCGTTTGAAATGGACAGAAACAATTTGATCCTAACACATTTAAATCCGTCCGTCTGGCTTGCTCACTGACAGACAAATGTTTCTCCCCAGATATTAGGTCATAGAAGTCCTAAATAAGCAATTTCAATGAAATTTGACACAAGTTTTATAATATTCTAAAATGATGTGCCAAATTACATGAGGGTTGGTCCGTTATTTTTCATTGGTCCTATACAACTTCTCTTCCAGATATCACTTTGCAGGGCTTAAATCTCACATATACGTTGGTATTGTAAACATAATTGTTAACATCAATACAAATATCATTGTGCTAATATACGAGGGTCGGTCAAAAATTTCTTCTAGTTCCCATTATAACACCCACAGAAAAAATCCCTTAAAATGTACTGATGTTAGTGACATTTTAATATGATCTACTCTTAAGCATAAATTGAAAAATTCATTTATACGAGGGGAGTTCATTAATTTTTGGTAGCTATCACTTATAACCAACAATGTGGTGTATGGTATTAAATAGTCTGACTTGGCCAACTGTAACTTTTTGTATTTTTGTCTTTGCTTATGAGTGAGAAAATAGGCAAAATGAAACATTAAAATTGCAAAATATTTTTATTTGAATGTTGAATGAATAAATGATTGAATGAATGCATGAATATTACAACATATTTGGCTAATTGATATTGCCAATGAATATATGAATACATCTATGAATTTATGCATATTTATAAGTTTATGAATATACAAAATTTAATTTGCCCAATTATTTGTTTTCTTTATAACTTTTGTTTCTTTTTTAATTTCCAAAATAAAATATAACAAAAGAATTGAAATTTTATTTGAATGATTTTTAAAATTTAATTAATTATTTTCTCATAAAAGTTATTTTATCTCTTTAAATCAATTACGGAAATTATCACTTCAATTTGTGTGACTTAAAGAACTCTTGTTTTCCATTCAAGTTTGTTTCTTAAGTCTTTTGTTTGATTTATTACTGTTGACCATAAATAATGTAAAATAATTATGTTTTTTATTGTTATACAAAACGTGTTATTTTTAAAAATTATTATTTTTTGTTAAATATTGATCTTCAAAAGAACTGCTGTTTAAAATTTTACGGAAGCTTTTTGAAACTTAATTTGTTTGTTATTGTTTGGCTGATAATCTTTTTTGTTGAACTAATTTTGTATGTTAACAATTTTGTTTATTATAAACATACATTTTGTATTTGTTAGTAGTAATTACTTCACTTTCACCAATCGATTTTGTCTTGTTATACTGCAAAGTTACAGTGTAAATAGAAGGGAAAGGGAATAATAAGATAGAATCCATCTCAAAACACTCCACCATAACGTAGTGACCATCGATTGCAGGAAAATACTTAAACAAGTTTAACTTCAATTTATTAAGGGACGAACATGGAATTAAGCGCATGGATTTTTTCTACTGAACCAAAAAAATGTACCAATTCCAAATATTTGGCAACGATGATAGCGATTTCGAAAAAGTTTGAAAATCGGAAATTGTAAGCATTAAAAAAAAAAGAATTTATATTTGGAGTAAAACACAGACCGACTTTCCAACGAAATTAAATTGGGTTGGGGTTGTATGTGATAAACAGATACATTACGTTATATGTTAAGCCAAATTAACGCCGAAGGCTTTTTTCGATGTTCTCAATGTAAAACTCATATCATAAAACAAAACACCCTGTTTAATGAGTTCTTGGAACCAGATAAAACGATCACAGGTAACTCCTCCGGCAACACCCTTCATCAACTGGATAAAAGAAGTAAGCATTATTGATGGAGTGCAAATTCCGACAATTGACCACTACAATCATACACATGCTGCGAAGAAGAAATAAAAATATCCAAAAATGTCAAAATGCAGACTTAAAAATCATAACGGGCTGTATTTAAATGTTCTCGGTCCTCCATACACATAATGAAATACTTAGTAAGCAGTTCTTTCTAGCATGTCATCGGAGAAACTACAAGAGTAGTAGTGGCACAACTGAGATCGGGATGGAGCAATATACTCAATGTATACTGGTCTTGTAGTGACCGTACCTTCCCAAACCTATGTCCTGCATATGGCCTTAGGTTTGGTACGATATTCATTCAATTACTAGTCCAACCCTTTCTTACTCTGTCCTAAAGATCTGGATTTAAACAATAACATGAACCAAAATTAATAAATATACTTATTACCTCCAACTGTTGAAACATCACAGGTGACTTGTACTAAAAACAATTAATTTATTAAAAGAGTAAAACCAACACTGCACCGAGAGAAATCTACTTTATTTGACTTCATGTTATTAATTTTTGTTGTAATTCTTATAACGATTTTTAATAAAAAGTAAAAAATTATCCCATAAATTTTCTCATTCATATTAAATTCTTTAATAAATATTCAGAATTTTCTATTAAAAAATTTCTATACTTGTGATTTTATCTTTAACTCATTTTAATAGGATTTACATAGTTACACTCAATTTGCATCAAATATACAAACATAAAATATTTAATCGCCTCAAACAAAATTTGTGTAAAGTTTTGAAAATTTAAAAAATGTGTTCATTTTCATTTTATTCAGATCTCATTGTGTCACTGTCATTAACTGTCATTAACAACAATTGTTTTTGTTTATTTCCATTCGAATTGAAATATACAAAAAAGAGTGAAGAAAGAAATAAATTATCTTACATGAAAAAACCAATATTAATTTTTATTTATTGTCAGTATTTTATACGATTTTTTCTTTACAAAACGGATTGTTAGGGTTTTGATGAAAAATGATAATAATGAGAGGTGAATAAAATAACAAGAAAATGAAATTGAAATCTACCTTGAACTTGACAGTGAATTTTAATTTTTTTCATAATTTTTATTCCCTCCACCATCACAAGTATATATATGTACTTTGTCATTCCGTGTGTAACACCAAGAGGAAATCATCTCATAGTCCATAAAGTACGTTCCTACATCTGCCTGTCCGTCTGTCAGCTATATCAATTCATTGGCAAAAAAATTAAAGACCGATTTCTGAAATAACCTCAAAATTTCGAAAAAGAACTTTTAAAATATTTTCAACAAAAGATAAAAGTATTTAAATAAAAATGTAACTATGACATAGAATTATATATTCTTCATTATCATACAAAATATGTTTTAAAAATCGGATTAATAGAATAAAAGTTATAGGCCGCATAAACAAAATTTTGACAAACCTCAAAGTCTGTGTGCTAATGGGTTGCAAATTTTAAAACAAAATTCGAAAATATGATATATATATTTATTTTGATACAATAATAATTCCAAAAAAACTAGATTATGCTGGGGTCATTATTTGACCCAGCTCCATATAAGGCCCCTTTCCGTAATATGATTTATTGCTTATAAAACTCTGTAATATGAACCGATTTTCTGAAAATAGTATTATAATAACCATTCCGTCTTGAGTATATGTTAATAACTTTGTTAGTATCGGTCCATATTTTACTATAGGTCCCATACAATGCTTCTTCTCGGAAAACAGATTTGAACTTATAAAACTATTAAATCAAGAAGAAATTATATTGAAATTCGGCACAATTGATTTAGTCCTCCTGAATATACATTATTAGTTTAAAAAAATTAGTCTCTATTTTGCTATAGCTCCCTTTGTGGGTAGCTACCTTTACCGGAAAATAGGTTTGAGCTTATAAAACATTTAAATAAATACCAATTCCATTTAAATTCGTCACTACAATTTTTTTACTATCTTAAATATATAAAATTAATTTGAACAATCTCAGTCCATATTTTGCTGCAGCCTCTATATAAGGACTCTTCATGGAAAACAGTTTCAAGTTAATAAAATTAAGACCAATTCTATTGAAATTCGCAACAATTAATTTTTCTAACCATCTTTAGTATATATTATTAATTTAGCCAATCTTGGTCCATATTTTCTAGAGCTCCCTTATTAGGTCCCTTTCTAGAAAATCGTATTAATTTTGATGCAAAAACTGTCTTTAATATATTAAAATAGTTTGATAATTATCGAGTCATATTTGGTTATTTCTTCTTTACAATCCCACTACCCGGAATAGTTTTTTAGGTTTACGAGGTCCTTTAATATGAACCAATTCAATTGAAATTTAGAGAATTATATAATTGTTTCAATACACGTATCTAATTTCTTGAATATTGCATCTGATGTAGGAAAAATTTTCTAAGCTCGGTAGCGATATTTATAGGTAATTTCTAGAATATATTGAGACTTCACCTTTTTCCGTAATCAACGTTTATGCTGATGAACGACAATAAGCTGGATGATGTTAATGTTGGAGGCAATTTAAATTCGGCACAGCCGAGTATAGTATTCTTTTTTGTTTATATTTTTTTACCACCTACGGTGGTGTAGGGTATTATGCGTTTGTGCATATGTTTGACAAAATGGTGTTATAACCACTTTAAAGTGTATCCTTCGCATCAGAATCACTCAGTCTATTTATCGATGTCTGTCCGTCCGTCTGCTCAGATGCCTGTCCATGTAAACGTTGTGAACAGTCTATAGGTCACAGTTTTTGAGATATCTCGATGAAATTTGTCACATATTAATATTTTGGCCTAAGGAAAAAGCCTATTGAAATTGGTCCCATACTTCAGGTACCTCCCATACAAATGTTCCTCCCGGAATGGGGTTTTAAAATCATAAAAGTCCTTAATATAAAGCCATTTAAAATTTGGCACAAGTAAGTATTTTTATATTCTAAAACGATATGCCAAAGTATGCGAGGGTCGGTTTATTATTTCTCAAATATTAACCCTCTTTCAAATATAACAAATATAAATATAAATCTTAAAATATACATTGGTATTGCAATAATAACAGGTCCAATTAATATAAATATAAACAAAAATTGATGTGCAAAATTATACGAGGTTCATAATTTCTTTAATTTTTAAATTCATAAAATTATCATAGGTGTTAATGTCACAATTATATACTGCACACTTATGAATAAATCAGAAAATCAAATTCGATTAAAGAATCGATTAAATGAAAATTAATATTTTTTAAATCGTTAAATTGTCATTTAATTCAAATAATTTAACTAGAATATTTTCAATAAAATTATTTTTTAAATTTATTTATTGAATCTGCCTCTCATTTGAGGCCTCATAATAAGTATTAAATTTAAAATTACTATCTAAGAAGATCTCATCTCCCCTTTTCCATCATAAAAACTTTAATTATGTTTTGATTTTTTTTTAAATTGTATTTTTATTTAAATTTAAAATATTTTGATATTTTCAATTTTTATACCCTCCACCACCACAAGTGGTGAGGGTATATTAAGTTTGTCATTCTGTATGTAACGCCAAGAAGGAATCATCTCAGACCCAACAATGTATATATATTATTGCATCAAATCAAAAACTGAGTCGATTTAGCTATGTCCGTCTGTCCGTCTGTCCGTCTGTCTGTCTGTTGGAAACATTCTCACGCCTAGAATAATTGACCGAATTCAATAAAACTTGGCCACATTGTTTGTTATTGTCCTAAGCAGTTTGCTATTTAAAACCAGCTATATCGGTTTATAAGCAAGGAAGTTATAGACCGATATCTGAAACAACCTCAAAATTTCAAAAATGAACTCTTCTAATTTCTTCTAAAAATGTAATTGGACTTAAACAAAAAATTAATTTTAGCATACAATTACACGTGCTTCATCATCGTGCCAAAAATTATCAAAATCTGATTAACCGGAAAAAAGTTATAGGCTATAATATGCAAAATTTTGATACACCCCAAACTCTTTGTGTCATATGGACCGCAATTTTTAAGATAATTTACTGAAATTTGTCACAACTAATTTTTAAACCATTCTTAATATATGTTATAAATTTTATTAACATTGGTCCATATTTTGATATAGCTCCCATATAACGCCATTTCCCGGAATATGATTTATAGCTCATAAAACTCTTAAATTGCAACCAATTCTATTGAAATTTGGCACAAATAATTACTTAACTATTTTAAATATATACTATAAATTTTATTCACATGGGTCCGTATTTTGATATAGCTCCCATATAAGGCCCCTTCCCGGAATGTGATTTATAGCTCATAAAACTCTTAAATTTGAACTAATTCTTTTGAAATTTGGCACAATTATTGTTTCAACTATTTTAAATATATATTGCGAATTTTATTAATATGGATCCATATTTTGATATAGCTCCCATATAAGGCCCCTTCCCGGAATATGATTTATAGCTTATAAAACTCTTAAATTTGAACCAATTCTTTTGAAATGTGGCACAATTATTGTTTCAACTATTTTAAATATATATTGTGAATTTTATTAATATGGATCCATATTTTGATATAGCTCCTATATAAGGCCCCTTCCGGGAATTTGATTTATAGCTTATAAAACTTTTAAATTTGAACTAATTCTTTTGAAATGTGGCACAATTATTGTTTCAACTATTTTAAATATATATTGTGAATTTTATTAATATGGATCCATATTTTGATATAGCTCCCATATAAGGCCCCTTCCCGGAATTTGATTTATAGCTCATAAAACTCTTAAATTGCAACCAATTCTATTGAAATTTGGCACAATTATTGTTTCAACTATTTTAAATATATATTGTGAATTTTATTAATATGGAATCATATTTTGATATAGCTCCCATATAAGGCCCCTTCCCGGAATTTGATTTATAGCTCATAAAACTCTTAAATTGCAACCAATTCTATTGAAATTTGGCACAAATAATTGTTTAACTATTTTAAATATATACTATAAATTTTATTCACATGGGTCCGTATTTTGATATGGCTCCCATATAAGGCCCCTTCCCGGAATATGATTTATAGCTTATAAAACTTTTAAATTTGAACTAATTCTTTTGAAATGTGGCACAATTATTGTTTCAACTATTTTAAATATATATTGTGAATTTTATTAATATGGATCCATATTTTGATATAGCTCCCATATAAGGCCTCTTCCCGGAATATGATTTATAGCTTATAACACTTTTAGATTTGAACCAATTCTATTGAAATTTGGCACAGTTAATTTTCTAGCTATTTTAAATATATGTTATAAAATTAATTAACATATAAATATGTGTTATAAATTTTGTTAACATGGGTCCATATTTTGATATAGCTCCATTATAACGCCCCTTCCCGAGTAAATAAAGACCAATTCTATTGAAAGTCGACACAATTATTTTGCTAACTGTTCTGAAGATATTATATTAATTTGCCCTGTATCGGTCCAAGTTTTCCTATAGCTCCCTTATAACGGGATTTTCCGGAAAACGGATTAGAGTTTATAAAACATTTAAATAAAGATCAATTCCATTAAAATTTAGCACAATAATTTTTCTAACTATAATAAAAGTATATTATAAATATGAACAATCTTGGTCCAAACTTTGTTGTAGCTCCCATATAAGACCCCTTCCCGGAAAAAAGTTTTGAGTTTATAACAATCATATTTTTTGTTTTTATACGCTCCACATTACAAGTGGTAGAGAGAGAATATTAACTTTGTCATTCTGTGTGTAACGCCATAATGTATATATTCTTGCATCAAGTCAAAATCTCAGTCGATTTTCGTCAATCTCTTTGTCTGCTCACATCCGCAAAAATTAACAGAGCTCAATGAAAATTGGTAGAAAAAAGGCAGTTCAGTAGAAAAATTTTATAGCTTAAATTGTAACTAATTTTATGACTAATTAAGTATTTCTGTGTTATATACATTTGTGAATATATGTGTGTCTATGGAACCTAACGTATTAACTTTACACGAATTTGTGGTGGAGGGTATTTAAGATTCGGCATAGCCGAATATAGCATTCTTACTTGTTTGTATTGTTTTTACTTTAAAAAAGTGTTATTAGTTAATTGCCTAGAATAACAGAATTATATATTTGCAGTATTTTTGTTCTTTTCAAATAATTAATGTTTTTTATTAAATTTTTGTATTACAATTGCGTATTTTTATTTAGCATTTTAATCGTTAATTATGATTTAATTTGTTTAATTTTTAAATTTAAACATGCAATATTTGAAAGATTTCCATTTATGCGCGAATTCTGAAATAAAATACGTGGGAGGTTTTGAAAATGCTTTATAAATTAAGGAAAGTATTTTTGGACAAATTTTCGTTCATTTGAAATTCAACAAACTAGTAAATACTTAATGTGCTTCGCTGCCTCAGCCGGCGTTATATTCCCAGATACTAATCGTTCTACATCCAGTAAACTGTTTTTGGGGCAGAATCGATTTTTTAGGAAAACATTATAACTTCGGCCCTTTGGGCCCCATTAGTGTCTCATAGACGGAACTTATAGCCTTTGATGAGTTTTAAAAAAGCATGCCCACATATGAACTTGTGTCATTTTTTATATATAAATCTGAAAGTATTGCTCTGGCTTGTTCATTGTTTTTATTTAGTTAAATAACTAAAAAATGAGCTTAATATCTCCAAACAACTTTGGTGTGTTAGTGTTCAAAATATGGTTGTTGGACAATCATATTTTATTGTGATCATATGTTGCCTCTATATTATGGTTACCATAACCATATATTATTCTGCGTGTATATTGCAGATTTTTACAGCTAAATAATACTGTAATAAGTTTTACTAATATCTGTCATATAAAAATCTCTAATAATTATGAGTCCACAATTTGTCATTTTCTAATTAAAATTCTAAGTTAATAGATCTTATAAGCTTCAGTACATATAGTTGCGAATTCGATCAATTTTTATAAAAATTTTGACTTTTATATTTAAAAATCCCGAATTTTCAACCAAAAATTTAAATGTGGGTTTTGTGGTCATTCCAATATGAAGAATCGGCGGTCGTGGGACTCCTAACACCCGAAGATTCTATGGGGACAATTGAATGTTAAAAAGATATTAAAATATATGAACAAAGAGAGTTTCTGTAAAATATCGTATTGGTAGCAGACATAGACACAGAATCTGCCGAGGTCTATAAGAGTTGTTCCAGCACAACTACGTTCGAAATGGAGCAAAAGGCTCACATGATACATAAAATTTGTTTAAATGCTTAGACATTTCTAACACTCTTAGTCCAGCAGGTCATCCTATATAAATGACATAATTTCTTCGCCTGGAGTTAAACCACAACTATAATCATAACAATTAACTAACTTGTTTTACAGCTATAATAACAACAACCTCTATGGATATATAAATATATAGATGTATGCATTTTCTAAAATCTGTAACAAAACATTCGCAAATTTTAAAATTTAATTTAAGAAAAAAATCTTAAATATTTATGAACGTACACTGAAGTTCAAATGAAAATTAATAAAAATAAACCAGAATTACAATTCAGAAAAAATATTAAAAACACATATTAATTTAGAAAAAAAAATTTACTGAAAAAAAACAAACTGGTTTGCAAAAAAGTCTTTAACTTAATTCGAAAACTCAATGCCATTTTTTGAGTTAAAGAAACTGTTTTGTCTCAAAATACAATTTTTAATAAATTGACATAAAAAATCCAATAAACTACTGTCGATTAAGTTTTATTACTAATTCTTAAATATCGTACGATAAATGGACCATTAAATGCTTATTTTAATACCCTACAGCAGTTGAGTAAATTCAAGGATTTTCTTTGATTGATGCGACATTTTTGAAATAAATATTTCAATCATTTTATTATTAGAAAAATATATTAATATTTTAACTGAGAACGTGCTGATGATTCAGGAAATACAAAATTAAACAAAAAAAATCTTAAAAATGTTAAGATCTATTTTTGTTGTAACGAAAAAATATCTGTATTTGTTAGTTTATTTTAGTTGGGAATGTTGTTTGAATTTATATAATTTGTTATTTCTAAATATGTGTTTTTTTTATTCCCATTTTAGTAATTTCAAAATTTTCATAAAAAATGTAGTATAGTTTTGCTGCGACCTTAATGATCCATAATTAAAGAATTTGTTAAACTTAATTTTAATGCCTAAAACTGTTAAAAGAACATAAAACACTGAACATGATTTTAAACACCAAATTAATAAACCGGATTGGGGTTTCAGCCTCTATTAGTAGAATATTTTACAAGATTGTAATTTACAAATGAATGTTAGAAACTGCTACTAAATTACTAAAGAATGGCTTGAATAATTATATGAATTCTAGCAAATTTATAAAAATATTCATATATGGACTATGATTATATACCCTACAATACGTCAATTGGTAAATGAGAATATAATAAATTAGTTGAGTATTTTGTAACAACCACAAAAGAATCATATAAAGAACATTCCAAAAATGTCTAACCATATTTTCCAATCGATTTAGCGATATCCTTCTGAAAACGCTTGAAAATAATTCTGTTATTACTGTAATGTTAGAGATATTTTAATGAAATTTCATATGTCTAAACTGAGTTGTTTTCGAGTTAATTGGAGAATGGAGGATTAAAAAAAAATGTTATCAGAGCCGAAGTTCTTCTGAAAATTCGTTAAAAAATCGTTTAGGAATTGAGACAAAAGAAATTTTGTATAAAAATAGGCAAAAAAAATTTCTATTAAAAATTGCATACATGAACAGGTAAGTACCTAAAGTATCAGAGATATTTAGGTCCAACCAAACTTGTAAGTTTTTTTTTCCTTGTTTTTTAGTATTTTAAGTTAGCGGGCTTAAAATAGGTCCTAAAATTTTCCAAAAAGGTATATGTGCTTTTTTTGATTTTCTAAAATTCTAATAAAGATTCTGGAAAAAGCATAGAAAAATCCGAAATTTTAAGTTTTTCATATTTTTTTTGGCTGAAAACTCAAGCTAAACAGGACATTTTGGCGAATTTTTCAAACATCAACATTTGGAGGGTCACTGAATATGCAGCTGACCATATAAAACCACATAAATTTGGAGCAGTTTTACTGTTTACTGTTCAAAAATACCTCATCTCTAACAATGTGAAATTTCATAAAGATATTTTTAACGGTTCAAAGTTACAGGATACCGAAGATTGATCCAATAATTTCGTGAATTTTCCAAGTCATCCCGAATGTTTGACATGCTGTCGGGTATTATATAACCGGTTTTAACCAAATGTTACACTTTTGACTTGATTTTATTTATAAAAAGCATCCATATTTTAGTCGGTTAACTGATACAAATATTCCACATAAAATAATTTCAACTTTATTTTCGGATGATAACAAAAAAAAAAGCAAAAAAAAAATAATAATAAAAATTAAGTAAATATTTTATAGTCGACTATGTAATACCCTGCACCACAATGTTGCCTATAAATTGCAGTTACGAAAAAATAATGAACGACCCTCGTCTAATTTTATTATTTTATTTGTTTTTAAGTTTGAAACTAACACTTATGTGAAAATGAGTTTTTCTGGGAAACCTAGAAGAAGTTATGGGCCGAACCTCGTATAATATTGCACATCGATTTTTGCTTTTATTTATTTTAATTTGACCAGTTATTATTGTAGTACCAAAGTATGTGAGATATTGTAGGGGAGTTTGTATGGGACCTATGAGAAGTAATCAACCGACCCTCGCATAATTCGGCACATTATTTTATAATTATTTATCACTTATCTCTGACAAATTTCTTTAAAATCGTTTTATATTTAGGATTTTTATCAGAAAGGACATTTGTATGGGAGGTACCCGAAATATAATACCATGGCCAATTTCAATAGGCCAAAATAATAACATGTGCGAAATTTCATCGAGATATCAGAAATATTGCGACTTTTATACTGTTCACAACGTTTACATGGACAGCCAGCCGACAGACTGGCACAAACGCATAATAATAATAAATAAGTAAAAAACTAGTAAGAATGTAAGTATGTACAAAATTTCGTCGAGATATTTCAAAAATTAAGATGTTTACATTGACAGCTAGCCGGACAGACAGACAGACGGACATCGTTAAATTTACTTAGAAAGTGATTCTGAGTCGAACGGTATACATAAAGGTGGATGTAACACAATTTTTCCGCATGTTACAAACATCAGTACAAACGCATAAAAATAAATAAATGCGTTTATAGGAATATGCATCAGTGTTAATATCATAAATAATAAGATTTTCTAAATTTTAAATAAAAAGTTTAAATTTTTTACTGATGAATTTAATTCAAAAATTTTATATTATTTAAAATTCATAAAATTGCTTATTTAAAGTAGGGTATCTAAACTTATGCTTAACGATTGCTTATGTTTCTCTCTTTAACTGTCGATTATTGGTACGTCATCAATCAAGCTAATTTGTTATGACATTTGTTATTTTGTCCTGAAAAGACGTCAAACCAGCGAAATTTCTTCAGTTAATGAAAATTTATTGAAAAATATTTTGTTACTGAAATGTATTTTAGATTCGTCATAGCCGATACCAACTTACTTAGTCTTTAAATGGTCTGTTGTTGCATTAAGAATTTTAGCCACAAAAATTAAATCTTAAGAACGAAAAAAAATGTTTAAACTCTAAATTGTTGTTTTACTTGTTGCATAAAAATAAAACAATCATGAACGTCAAAATTGTGTGGTAAGTTTCCATACATGTTGCAAATATATTTGATTGTTGCGTTTAAGAAACAACAAAAACTACAACAAAAAGATATCAATTTGTACTCCCTTGAACTAAAACTTATTGCAAAATTTCATAAAAATGTAGTTTTTCTTCTTTAGTTTGTAATTTTTTTTTTAAATTAAATTACTGGAAAAAATTGAAATTAAAAGTTTGTTGTTGTAATTTTTCTAGAAAAAATTACCATAAAAAATTACCCGAATGTGCCACAAAGTATTAACATTAAATGTGATGTGAAATATGGTGTAATCATTGGTGGTCATGGTCAATTAAATATATATTTTTTAAAAACATTTTTGATTTATTTTTAAAAGATAAAAGAAAATTATTTTAAATTAAACAAAAAAATAATATTTAAAAAAATATTAAATTTTTAATGAAAATTAGTTTCTAGAATTTGTATAATTTTAATGCGTAATGAATTTTAGACACGTTTGCATTCTAGAATCGCAGGAAATTAAGTTTTGTTGGTGAAAAAATATTAAAAGTAAAATTTTATTTTATATTTTTTTATTTAATTTATTACTTTTATTTTAATAAATTTTAATATTTTTTTTAAATTTATTTTTAGCATGAAATATTTTATATTTGGCACAGTGCTGCTGTTATGTCTGGGGAGTTGTTTGACAGCAGACATATTGATGGTTACGATGGGCGGCACAAAATCACATAAAATTCCTTTTTGGGAATTAGCAAAAGGTTTAATACACAGGTGAGTTAATAGTATACATTTTTTATGGTGATTGCCTCAAATATAGCGAAATACGTGAAACTCAATTCTTTTAAATGAACACATTGCACGGTGGGGCAGAAACGATTTTTAGGAAATAAATGTGTATCTTATCTTGGACTAAATGAAATTTAATTATATTTAATGCAGAGTATAGTGACTTTATAGTTTCAGAAGTTTGAACTCCTTTGGGGTTCTACGGGGGGAGTTACAGTGTGCGAAATACCTCCGTCATTACATTTTTGTTTCCTAGAAATTTTTGAGATATTGCGATGAAATTAGGTAATTTTTATTATTTTGGTCTATGAACGAAGCCTTAATAGGCCATGTTTGGTCCAATGTTCTCCCGGAATAAGGTTGCCAAAACTTTTTTCTATGACTCGAAATCATTACATTTAAATTCCCCTCTAAATATTATATTTCTTATTAATGCCACGAGCCATAGGTCGTAGTTCCTTTTTAAAATTAACATTTGAATTTGACAAGAAAAAATAAATTTTAATTTTACTTATTAAAATTTAAACAAATATAAACTTAAGAAAATAATAAAACAATAAAGTGAATTAAAACAAAAGTTTGTTTTATGAACTGTCAATTGATCAATAACATTTTAAGATAATAAATTAATCATATTTTACGATGAACAATGACAATTTTATCAAAAAAGATCGTAAATTCTTAAAAAAACATTGTTTTCCACAATTGAAAGTTAAACAAAAGACCAAAACATTGATCATTTCTTAAATACACAAAGTTACTTAAGTATACATACGTCTGTTTATTATTATCAAGTGAAAAAGGCGAACACTTAAACACTGTTAAAAATCGTTATTAATTAGATTAATTAAAATAAAAATCAGCAAAAATATATACATAATTATCTTCACCACAATGTTGGTTTTTAATCGTAGATATGAAAAATTAATGAACGACCCGTGTATAATTTAATTTTCTGATTTGTTTTTAAATTTGCAGTTAATTTTTGTGATACCAAATCGTCAAATCATTTTAGATTTATTTTTGTCAAAGATTTTTAAGATTTATTTTTGTCAAATCTATGAGCTTTAAACCTCATTCCAGGAAGACATTTATATGGTAGTTACTTGAAGTATTGCTCCAAATTTGGCCAATTTTAATAAGCTTTGTTCTTGACTAAAATAATTATACGGACCAAATTTCATCAAGATATCTTAAAAAAATTACGACTTGTAAAGTGTTCAAAACCTTTACATGGACAGTCAACAGGACGGACAGATAGACGGACAGACGGACGGACGGAAGGACATCGTTTAATTAAAACAGAAATTGATTCTGAGTCAAAAGCTATACTATAAGAATATGAATAATATGATAATATATAATAATATGATTAATATTTTTTGGTGTAACGTATTTTTTTGTATGTTACAAACATCAGCACAAACGCATAAAACTCCAATTTCACAAATTCTATTCAAGAAAACATTCTAAAGATCAAACCGTACATATACTTTACAACGTGTAAGCTTTTATACCCTACACCACCATAGGTGTTGGGGGTATTATGCGTTTGCGCGGATGTCTGTAATGGGCAGAAAAAATAGTTCAATCACCACTTTTAAGTGTACCATTCGACCCAATCATTTCCTGAGTCAATTTAAGCATGTTCGTAAGGCTGGATGTCTATATAAAGCTTTTTCGCAAAGTACAGGTCGCTGTTTAAAAGATATCTAAATGAAATTTGGCACGTACTATTATTTTGGTCCAAGTATGCGTATTGAATTTGGTTATGATCGGTCCATTATTTCATTTAGGCCCCATACAAATGTCCCCCGGAATGGGGTCTTAAGTCAATAAAATTACTAAATTTAAAATGATTTTAACCAAACTTTCTAAAAGTATACTTACTTAAGACTTTATTATATTCTAAAAGGGTATGCAAAATTATTTCTCAAAGGTCCCATACAACCACCCTTCCAAATATCATTTTGAAACTCAGAAATCGCGCATATACGTGGGTATTGTAAACATATTTTGTCAATTTAAGAGAAATATATGCCAAAACTGCTGTACCAAATTATACGAGGGTTGGTCCATAATTTTTTCTAACTCTCTCCAGAAAATATTCCTTTTGAAACGCATAATTTTCACATAAATTTGATTACCAAATATTATTATAACACAGATGAGCATAAAAGCAAATTATACGAAGGCGGTTCATAAATTTTTGTAGCAGTCATTTACAACCAAAAATGTGGTGTGGGGTATTACATAGTCGGATTTGACCGACTATAACATTTTTATTTGTATATTATAAAAATAGTGAACTCTTTTATAATCTTCTTTTTGTTTATTTATAATTTTTTTTTTGCAGAGGTCATAATATAACATTTTTAAATGGTTTTCCTTCCGATTTCCACATAAATGGTTTACATGAGGTCACACCTGCCGGTCTAGTTGAATACATACAAAACTATACAAATTGGGATCTGCTGGGTGCTCGTATGTCAGGTGAAATGCCAATTTCTATATGGGATGGTGTTCGTTATGCTTTCGAGGTAAGTTTTGAACGTTACAATGTTTCATATAATTTGACAGAATTTAATTGTTGTAATCGCTTTCGTTCGTTTGACAATGAAAATATTGTTTATCACTAAAATATTTCCATTTATTAAATTAAGTTAACTTAATTATCGTCACTTGCTGACTTGTTCATTTTACAATCATTAACAATTTTTGGATGTCAGTATGTAAATGTAATTTTGTTGTATTTAAAATGATTAATTGTTTAGAAAAACACAACAACAACAAAAACAACATATAAATATTTTGTTGGTATTTATTACTAAAAGTTATTTATTTTTTTTTTAATTTTTATTTAGCTGACAAAAAATAGTTGTGGAAATTGATGCTTCAGAATTGTAGTTAATTTTTTAAATAATTTATTAAATACCAGAGTTGGAAAATATTAATTATATTTACAATAGAGAAAATTACATATTTTTTAAACCAAAGTTATATTCAAATCAAAAAGGACGGAACAAATAAAATAATAAGAAATCCTTTCTGATTCAATTTAATAGTTCCCATTATCTCATACACTCTACACTATTGAAATTGTTTATGAATGATCGAATATTTCAGGCTGCTTGCATACAAATGCGTCCCGAAAATAAAAAGCGAAAAAATTAAAAAAAAAAAAAATACTTTTAAGTGAAATTTAAATTTTGCAAATTAAAAAAAATAATAATAAGTCCCAGACAACAGCGATTTAATTTTTACAAAAATGGCCTGTTATTATGTGTAGCTCCCAGATTCTTAATACACTCATTAGTAATGGAAACTTTTGTTTCCCATTGTAGGCAATAGGTCACGACTCTCAGAATTCAATCATATGAAAATCCAAAATAACGTACTCTATAGAATTTTTCTATTATTGATCCATCCATGTCTTTAATATTTTGTTATAAAGACTTTATCTACATTCCAAATTAGCTTTAAAATTTAATTTGGAACGTTGAGATATGAGATACTAAAAGTTTCGTTTGTTAGGGATTACACTCCCTCGTTCTCTAGTCTTAAATTTCTGTGTGGCAAGTCTTGTGAGATTAGCTGTATTAGATATGTGATATTAAATATTTCGGTTGTATATGGGGTACACTTCTTCTAGAGTTATTTAAAAAATTCATAGTCCGTAATATCTTCTCTTAAAACAATATCGTGCCAAATATCGTGAAAAATAATTAAGTTGTTTGATTGTAATCGTTATTAAAATTATTCAGTTTTATGAAGAAGTCTATAACTTTTATCTACTGAACTAATTTAGTCGATTTTAAATAGAAAACTTTTTAGGACAATAACAACAATTGAAATATCGGTGAGATCTATGTGTAACAACAATTCAGCATACTCCAAAATCCTTTTTTCCTTTTCATACTTAAAAATTTATGAAATCATATAAATCTACTATAATCGGAAAATGACCTTTAATTTGATAATCATAGTCGAGTACCAACTAGACTTGGTTCCGGTGCGAATGGTGACTTTATTTCTTCTATCAATTTTTTACTCATCAACCTCAAAGGCCAATAAACTGTGGTCATATATTGTTCAGAATTTGAAAATTTAAATCAACTTTGAGCAAAAATTTCCTTTGACTTCAACGATTTATTTAATAAAATGAGCTTCTAGCGTCAGTCTTAGTTCCACTCCGATACTACCATCAAAATCAGAATAAGACTGACTTCTTACAATTAGCATTCATCCTCCTGTTTGTTGAGAGACTTTTACGGTTTGATCAAACACTCTGCTCTCTTAACGCTCATTAAGAATTTTGTATCATAAGAGATCACTTACAGCATTGTTATTGTTTAAAGATAGATGTTTGGGCCAATCTTTATTGGATCATTTTGGGCTTTTTGAAAAATATGTACAACATTAGTGTCTATTTCTTTAAAAAGAGATCCTAAAAGTAATCTAATGTTGGTGGAACCAACATCAGTATTAAAAAATGAGAAATTAAAATATTTACTACACCAACAATGTAAATGACAAAAAGATTTTGGATAATAATTAGGAATCATAAACAAGCCATTTTATAACATTCTAAAAAGGTTCTCATATGCAATGAAGCTGAGCGACGTTAAACGGAGATTTTGCATGTCGAAAATAATGTTACAAAAAAGTAATATTTTCATTGTATTACAGCTGGTGGTGGCGGTAAAATATAGATGTGGGACCTATATCGGGAGTAATAAAAGAGAACAATCAACGAAAAATTAACTTAAAACCATAATCTTCCATCATTAAAACGCTTGGTCACTTGTTAAATGACCGAATGAAAACTATTGGGGAAACATTGAATGTGAAATTTTAGCTAATCTGTTTTAAAGCCCAGACATTGACGCTTCTGATTAGCATTTGTTTTGATCACTGCAGAACGCTCACTTCAATATTTTCTATCGCACTCCTTAATTCATTCCTTAATAATCCATATTAAACATACAACATAAATGACTTCAATAACAAATTTGATTATAAAACAAAAGTTGCTACAACAAGTTGCACGTAACTTGTTTTTAAAAAAATCGCTACAATTTTTTTCATTAGTATAAGACTTGCATGGTTCAAGGTTATTTAAAAAATTTAATATCAACGTCAAACTGCAATTTTTAATTTCTTTGTTTTAATTTTTTTCTTGTAGTCATGCGATGCCATGTTGGATGATGCTGAAACACAGGCATTATTAAATCGCAATTTCGATTTGGCCATATTAGATGGAGCATTTCCGGAATGTGCTTTAGGAATGGTGTATCAGTATAAAATACCCTTTATGTACATGAATACGGTGGGTTTTTATACGGGAAGCATAGCGAAATCTGGTAATCCTGGATCTTATGCTGTAACTCCCAATTTCTATACAGGTTTTACGGATAATATGAATTTATTGGAGAGAGCCATGAATACGGGGGTACAAATATTTTCAGATTTAATGCATAAGGTGAGCAAAAAAACAAACTGGTTAAACATGATTTGGAAGTAATAAAATTTTTATTTGAAATCTTATAGTTCGTCATGGCTTTTGTGTATCGTGTTATGAAGCAGCGTTTTGGTTCCCACATGCCTCATCCTTACGAAATTTCCAAAAATGTTAGTTTTATTTTACAAAATGGCCATGCTGTAGTATCCTATCCCCGGGCCCTAAATCCCAATGTAGCCGAAGTGGCTTGTATCCATTGTAAGCCTGCTAAACCTTTACCTAAAGATTTAGAAGACTTTATAGCATCTTCGGGTGAATCTGGTTTCATTTATGTCTCTATGGGTTCTTCGGTTAAGGCTGCCAATATGCCCTTGACCTTAAGACGTTTGCTAGTGCAAACATTTGCCCGTTTACCTTATCATGTGCTATGGAAATATGAAGGAAATGTGGCGGACATAGAAGGTCTGACATCAAATGTTAAATTAAGTCGTTGGTTACCACAACAGGATATTTTGGGTCATTCAAAATTAAGAGCCTTTGTTACTCATGGTGGTTTATTGAGTATGTATGAAACCGTATTCCATGGAGTACCAGTGGTAACTATGCCAGTATTTTGTGATCATGATGTTAATTCAGCAAAAGCGGAGGTAGATGGTTATGCTATCAAATTAGATCTGGCAACTTTAACAGCGCCTCAACTATATAAATCGATTATGAAAGTTATACATGATCCTCAATATAGAAATGCAGCAAGGTAATTTGAATTTAAGATCTCTGTTAAATGACGATAACTTGACTTTAATATAATTTAAGATTCCGCCAACGTTTATTATTGGATCAACGAACAACACCTTTGGAAACATCTATATATTGGACTGAATATGTTCTAAGACACAAAGGAGCTTATCATTTACAATCACCGGCACGTAATATGAGGTTTGTTATAAAATTTATATTTTGCTATCGATTTTTAATCATTTTTTTAATTTAATTTAATTTAATTTAATTTAATTTAATTTTTGACAGTTGGCTCCAGTATTATCTGATCGACGTAGTCGCTTTGTATGCTGCCGCTTTATATCTGTTCTATTTCCTAATGCGTCGTGTTTTTGCACGTTTTGATGTGATACGCACCCTTCACACCCCCACTAAAGCTAAAAGAATGTAAATAATTGTCTCCTCTTCTCTTTTACAATTATTTTCTAGTTTAATTTCTTTAGTTTAATTTTACTTAAAAATTATTAATTTTTAATTTAACTTTTTTCTTTTTCTTAATTTTTAAAACAAATTAGTTTAGTGATTTTTCTTTTAATTTATAAAAAAAGTTTCATTTAGTTTAAAATGGGTGATATTGTTGTCTCAATTAATGTAACAGTGAATTAAATCATAATTTACAAAAATTTTTATCCCTTTAATAACACAAAAAAGTTATTTAAATAGTTTTTATGAATTTATTATTAAGTAATTTTTTCTTAAATTGTTGTTTTCTTTGTAAATATTTTCTTTAGTTTTAAAAGAAAGTTTTCTATAACAAAATTTACTTAATTTAAGTTTTAATAATATTTTTTAACAAATATAAGTGGAAAAATTAGCGCAGAGTTAAAAACTATAAAACCAAAGTCAATTAATTATTTTGTTCAAAAAACAATGAAAAATATTAAAAACTAATAAAATTGTAATGAATGTAAATTATTGAAAGTGTTCTTATTAAAAAAAAACAATTAAAAATATTGTAGTCGGTTAATTCCGACTATTTAATACCCTACACCGCATTGTTTATGATCGACCCTCGTATAATTTGTTTTTCTTTATTATTCTTATGTGAGCAATATAGGGTAGGGTTGTATGGGGTTTAGAAAAATTTATGGACCGAAAACTTTTAAATTGAGTTAAATAAGTAAAAATGATATATTCGGTTATGTCCGTCTGTCCGTCTCTCAGTCTGTATACCTGTCTGTCCATGCAAACGCTGTGAACAATCTACAGGTCGCAATAAATATTATTTTGGCCAAGAGAAGAAGAAATTGTCCATATTCGGTCCAATATTTCAATTACAAATGTTTTTCCCGGAATGGGGTTTTAATAAGTCTTAAAATATTCTAAAAAGACATGCCAAAATATGCAAGGGTTGGTCCATTTCTCATAGGTCCCATACAAACCCCTTCTAAATATCATTTTTAAGGGAAAAAGTGATATTTGATCAAATTAAGACAAATTTAAGCTAAAATCGATTTGCAAAATTATACAAGAATCGGTTTATAATTTATTGTAGTCCCCATATAAGCCTTCCCCCATAAAATTTCATTTAAAAACGCATAAATTTAATAAAATTCTTAGTGTCACACTAATGTACTGCACATTTAAGAATAAATCAGAATATTATTAATTTCCATTTACCATTTTTAATCGATGGATTGGTGTAGGGTATTAAATTGTCTTACTTGACCGACTATAAATTCTTACGTGTTTTAATGATATTTTCTATGAGGGCAGTAACGTTCATCAGTCTCTATAGCATTATAAATAATGGATAGATTAACCTTCGTTGTGTATTATTTAAAAAATATAGTCTATTTAAGAAGATCGGAATCCATTCCCAACCACACTTGCATTATTTTTATGTTTAGTTTTGTTAAAGTAATTGTGCTTTCGTTTTGGGCATAAATTGAATAAACTATTTTCGAGCGAATTTTAAAGATTTTCATTATGCTGCTTTTTGAGCACTGAATTACACTTTGGCTTCTTCTATTTTATGTTAAGGTACCCGTTTTCAAACACTCTTGGGCTTCTTTAGACATTATGAAATTTATCGAAGAAATTATAAAATGATACAAATATATTGATATATTGTCACTATGAACATAATTTTAAATATACAAGAAATAATCATTTATAATACTTTTATACTATAAACCACCGTAGATCATTTTGGTTTTTATGTTAAGTCATTTTCTGAGACGATTTAATAATGACCGTACGTTTTTTGTCTGGCTGTTAGTCTATGTAAACGTTTTGAACACTCTACAGGTCGCAATTTTTCAGGTGTCTAAATGAAATTTGGTACATATTATGATTTTGGCCCAAGGACAAAGCTTACTGAATTTGGGCATGTTCGGTCCAATATTTCAAGTAGATGATCCCATAAAAATGTCCTCCCAGAATGTTTTATGCACATAAAAGTCCTAAATAAAAAGCGATTTTAATGAAATCTAGCAAAAAAAGCTGTTAAGATATTCTAAAACGAAGTAAGTATTTTTTCGAGAGGAGGTCCATTGCTGTTAATAGATCAAATATACGGTGGTATTATAATAATAACTCATTAAATTAAGATAAATATAAATAAAGATAAATCTATTTAATATAAGTAAAATCAATTTGCAAAACTAAATGAGGGTCAGTCCATAATTTTTTCTATCTTCCATATAACCCTCCAACAAAATTACTCCTAAAGCGCATAAATTTCACATAAATGTTAATGTCACAATTTAATTATACGAGTGTCGTTTATTTATTTATCGTAACTATTATTTAGAGCTATATTTTGTCAAATAAAACAGTTCCTTGAAGAAGTTAATATAATCAAATTTAAAAATTCTCGATAAAGTGATTCTTAAGATATTCAATAACCAATATTTGCATTGTATGAGAGTACCTCTCCCCCTGGTCCTATCGAAATTTTTTTAGCCTATGTTACTTTCGGGTATGTTGGGATCAATCTATACAAATTTTAGTAAAATCTGTCTAAGTAGTTTAGCTGTCTATAAGTCCCAAACAAACAGGTAGATTCCACCAAGAACATTTGATGTCATGAATAAGGCAAACAATAATATTAAAAAATCTTGTTTATTTTAAAAAAATACCATTAATTTGCCTTCAATTAATGTCTATGGAGAAATAAAATCTGATTTTTTTTATAAGTTTTCATCACATTTTTTTGTGAATTTAAAGGACTTTTTCAAATAATCACAAAATCCATTTTTCCTGAAAATGTCAGGTTGATATTTGATGATACTAAACAAAACTTCGTTTATTTCTAAATACCGGTAACCGATCAAAATTTGCAAAAAATATTCTACCCCACTGTACATTGTAATCAAACAGAATCCAACCAACTAGGAATGGGAAGAAATATACCATAGAGTGGTGGTCATCTTTTCTCCACTTTGGCTTATTGCAGTTAACAGGGAGATAAAACAAGTATTGGAATAGTTTTTGAATGTGATAAAGAGAAGACATTTATTTTTATATCCTCAACCTTCACAAGTGTTGATGGGTAATAACTTTGTGATTCCGTTTGTAATGCCAAGAAAGGATCATCTAAGACCCTTGCATCAAATCAAGGTCTGAATTGGTTTAGCTATGTCTGCCTGTCCCTTGTCGGAATGAAAAATTTTGCCACATTATTTGTTATTGTTTGACCAATTTCTGAGACAGCTTCAAAATTCTGTAATTGGTTTAACACGAAATTCAACTGTCATAATCTTTACATCAAAAATTATTGTAATTGAATTTATGCAAAAATGTTATAGACTTAAATGTTACAAAGCTCTGAAATATGGTTCAATTTCATTGGAACAAATATTTGTATAACAATATATATCTGTTACTAAATTGACGAATATAGATTTATACTTGATCGTAGATCCCATAAGAGTCGTCTATAAAGAATAGTGTTTAAGGTTATGAAACTCTTAAATATGGATAAATTTAAATTCGGCATAACTATTTTAATATACGTCTTAAATATACAAACAAATTTTACAGATATATGTGGCCAACATAGGTCACCTCCCGGAATATGGGTTTATTCCTAAATCCTCAAATATGTATGGATTCTATTAAAATTCAGAACTATCCTTAATATACACAAATAATTTGATGAAAACCGGTCGATAGTTGGTTATAAGAACCATCTAGAGCCCCTTACCGAAATAGGGTTTAAAGCTTAACAAATTTTTTAATATGGATTAAGTGGATTGAAATTCGGTTCACACTATAGCTCCTAAAAAAGTCTCAATTTTCCTGAAAAAAAAAACGATAAAATTTTTAAATATCAAAGTATCTCAGTAAAATTCGGAAACAATTATTTTGGTTTTGTCTAAAATATATGTGGTGAAATTTAAGATGTTCAGTCCATTTTCTTCTGTAACTCTTATATAAAAACCCAATCCTGGAATAAGGTTTTAAGCTTAGAATACTTCAATATATTGATTTATTCGATTCAAGAATAATAATAGTGCTTAACGCTAGCGACGGATCGCATGTGGCTTGAGCTTCATAAATAGGTTATTCATTCATTACAAGTCTTTTCTATAATGAAAGTGTTGAAAAGTTTTAAAGATTCGGCGCTGCTGAATATTTAATTTTTACTTGTTTTTCTAATCTTTCACATGAAATATTTGTAATTAAAATGAATCGTAAAATTTTTATATTTGAACAATTTTAATAAAATATTTTAACATTGAAATTTTATTGATGTTTAAAGCTTAAATTTGTCTATTAATTTGCATTATTTCCAACATTTGATCTAATATCAGTCACTTGTATTAAATCATTTTTACGCAAATATAACATTACGCCTGCGAATACGGCACCACACAGACCAATTACAACAAAATTCCACATAATGATCATGACCACCTTTTTAGTACTTTAAGTACATAAAATACAATTAAATTAAAATTAAAGTAATTAAATGGTAATTGATTAAAAACTTACGTAAAAACTTTTGATTTTATTATATCCGTAAAACTTTTGTCCAAATCGACAGCTTCTTCTATCCAAAATAGAGGCATTACTAAAGGTTTTAATTTACTCATGACGGGTAATTCCTCCACAGGTTCCACATCCAAATTAAATTGTAAACGTTTTGCTACAGATAAAGGAGTACCGGATATCTGAATAAAATTTAAATGGAATAAAATTAATTAATTAAATTTTAATTGATTTAATGAAAAATAAATACAATTTCAAAGTCTATAAAAATTCCATGTTTTTCCTCACTCGGCTGCAAACCTTCGATATTTTCTAATAATTTTGGATCACCATTTAAAAAATGTGGCATTGAAGCGATCATAGGTGTTTCATTACAAAGCGATAAATCCATGGTCCCCTTGGCGGGGCAGTCATCGGGATAGTCTTTGCAAAAGCATTGATTTTCTGGTTCATTCTAAGGGAGAACTTAAGATAAGAACATTTTCTCTCTTTAAAACTTAAAAATTTTACCTTTACATCACCAAAGTCCATGGTATATCTAAGGGCCTGTATTCCATTGTATTTAACTTTCTTTTGAAATTGTGGTCCTAGCGAACGACATAGATCTGCTGAAAATGCCCATAATCCTTCATTGGGTTTCATTAATGGTGCAAATATGGTAGAATCAGTTCCTCTTAACTTATTACATTCTTCTCCCGGCCATACATTAAGCTCTTCTTCTCCCTCAAATTCTAAGACTTGACCTATCATACGATTATTTCGGATGCCTCGAGATACCTTAAAACGTCCAGCGTCACTGTGATTACTCTGAAGAAAAAATGCAATTGAAAGTGAAAATTTTTCTTTAGGAAAAGTTTTCGCAAGAGAATTTCCAATAAGAAATTTCCTATGAAGGACAAGAAAATAGGAAATTTTTGAAACGTTTGCAAGAAAATTTCCTATAAAAAAACTTGAAGCAAATCCGTGATAATTTCTTGTGGACATCTTTTAAGCGATAGTTCCGTGAAGAAGTTTTGGAGTAAATTTAAGTATTTTTTTTTTCCTAAAATAATTTTTCTTTCTCTCTCACTTACCGCTCCCAGTAATGAAAACAAAAAATGAGTCTCATTTAATTTTTCAGCCCCCTTAATAGCTCCGGTATGAAAATTTAAACAAATTGCACCGGCAGCAAAACTATCTTCATTCGAGCAATCCACCATAAAACCTTTAAAGAATAATTCCATAAAAGTGACCTGTATAAAAGCACTTTTGGGTTGGAAAAGATCTTGTAGACCCTGAGCGATCATATTAATCATGGCAGGTTTTTCTCTCTTTATAGCAATTGCTATAAACTGCTTACGAAAGAAAACCCTTAAAGTTTTAATATAATTTTTATAATTGAAAATTTTAACCTGTATAAGGGGATGTGGCATAATAATAAATTCCTTTCCACTTAGACCTAAATCAGGTCTAAAGATAAATGTATTACGCATATTAAATTCCACTGCATCTTCATTATCGATATCTTCAATATCGTATTTATCTTTCCATTCTCTGAAATTATTTAAATATTTCACCATAAAAAATTCACCATAATTTTTAAACAAAATTTACTCAAATACAAATGGACCGATTTCTTTTAATTTAGGTTTATCACCTGTTAGAACTTCTTGAGGATTTGTCACATTAAAAACATAGATCGAAAACATTATGGGTATTGGAAATTTTTGCCACATTTGTCGTGTCTCCGAATTTAATTTTAAATTAATTTCCTAAAAATCAAAATTTTAAATTAAATTTTAATTTTCTTCTTGAACAAAGAAAATTTTACTTTTTTGATCATGATTTTCATAAGTTTGGGAAAACCCAAAATACTTATTATGGCCACCGATATTAATACCGCACAACCAATAAGTATGAAACGATATATTTTAATTGGTAATTTTAGCATTTTTATTGTAACGACTTGGTGAACCCTTTCGGAAATACTAAAAATAATTAAGTGATTTTACAAGAATTTTATAAGGAGGAATAGACAAAATATCACTTTGTCTTGTTTTAAAAATTAATTAATTAATTATTTTGGTTGTTATTTGTATAGAGAGAAAGTTTCTTGGATCAAACTTTTTAATTGGGGTCTTTTTATTTTATAATTATTTAATAAAAAACACTTAACCCACAAAAAGTCACATTTTTCTTTATTTTAGTGAAATTTTCTAATGGATTATTGGAAATATAGAATTTTAATATAAATATTGTTGGATCCAATAAGAATAGAATCGGATTATTGGAAATATAGAATTTTAATATAAATATTGTTGGATCCAATAAGAATAGAATTGACAAGAAATCTTGATTTATTTCTTTTTCTTTCTTTTTAACAAAATTAGAATTCTCAAAAAGTTTTAATAAAAAAAATTAAATGAAACATTTTGGTTCTGAATTTTGGAAACAATAACTTTTGTGCAACTCTTCTAGATACAGGTATGATATATCATGGATATATCATACCCTAATGAAAATGAAACACAAGTTTGTGCTAATAAAGCTTTGCCGTTTTATTATCCAAATACGAAGAAGATATGGACTTAAAAACTTTCTTGATTCTGATTTTTGGAAACAATTACGTTTGTGCAACTCTTCTAAATACAAATGTGATTCATCACTGATATACCACATCCATTCTTACTACTATTCATTTTGATCGATGCAGAATACGGTTCAACTCTGAACATCAAAACAAGAGCAGTTCTCTTAGTAGGGAATATATATGGAGATTTAAAAAAATCGATTTTTTATTAAGAATTTTCGTTGCCACTCAAATATAAATTGAACCTGGGGAAAAAAAATGGATGACATGGAACAGAATGATAACATTGAATAATCAAAATATTGTCGATCGTTTGCTATTACTTTTTGGTAGATTTCGTTTTTTTATTAAGTAATGAATCAAGCCAAATACTAATTCCATATTCCGAAAAGAAAAGTATTTCAGTAAGGATTTTTTATACTGATTGAAACAAAGGTTTGAGTTCAAAACTTCCGGTACCCTACACCAGCGTTTATGCTGATGTTTGTTACATGCAGAAAAATGGTGTTACACCCACTTTTAAGTATACTGTTTGACTCAAAATCACTTTCGGAATTAAATTAACGATGTCATTACGTCCGTCTGTCTGTTTGTTTGTTTGACTGTCCGGCTTTCTGTCCATGAAAACGTTATAAACACAGGTCACAATTTTTTGAGATATTTTAATGAAATTTGGTACATATAATAAGTTTGGCCCAAGGACGAATCCTATTGAAATTGATCATGTTCGGTTAAATATTTCACGTAGCTCGCACTCAAGTTTCCACACGGAATAAAACTTACGTTCATTTTTGGAAGTGGGGATTAAATGAGCGCTATGTGAAATTATGGACCGATCTTCGCAAGTTTTATTAAGAGTTTTTCTGGTTGTATAAATCTGAAACATATAAATAAAATCACAACACAAATGTTATGTGAGACTCGATGTCCCAACTTTTAAATTTGGGCCCAATACATTCAATCATAGGGAAATGGATTGTAGTGTGACTCCAAATAATAATTCTTGATTTTCTGTATTCGTTATCATTTTCAGTTAACCCAAAAGGTAAAAACTTTTTACAGACTAAAATATCTTTCACAGCCTAATCGCAATACAGTTCTTCAAGTTAAATAGCAATTAAAACATTAGAGTCCAGAAATAAAGTATAACATATTGAAAAGAAGCATTAACCTACTATTCCGCAGTGGTATGATACAAGCTAACTGAGTAAACAGTCACCAATTTGTAACCAAACATATTTATATAAAGTAAATTATTCGTAAGGATGTTAGAAAACAAAATCATGCTACGATCACTATAATAAAAGTTAATTATAATTATATCATTATCCCGATTATTTAGAATCAGTTTCTGAGTCGATTTAACGATTTTCGCCCATGTCTAAGTAATGTTAGTAAATTTGTGAACACTTGTTTTAGATATCTTAATGAAATTGTATAATTTTTTGTTTTTTTGGTGGTTTATGAAAACTCGTGGTGATCGCTCTTGATTTTAAAGTAGCTTTCATACTAATGTTCTCTCGGAATGGGATTTCAAGCTCAGAAATCTCTAAATATGAAAGTATTTTAATTTTTTTGCCATAAATAAATTTATCCAAATACACATGTAAAATTGAAAAAAAATCGAACCATAATGAATAGATTCCATTCCACTCCATATGTTAATGTCTATAATAAAAAAACAAATAAGAATACTATATTCGAATGCTGGAATATGCTCCACCACAAATTCGTGTAAAGTTAATACGATATAATTATACACACATACACTCACAAACGTATATTTTATATTATCGCGTTTCTTAAATATAACACAGAAACCCTTAATGAGTCATAGTATTAGTTATATTTTTCGCTATAACTTTTTTCTATTGAACCGATTTTAACAATTTTTGGAATCGTAATGGGATGGAATAGTAATGAATCTCACACTAATATTTTGACAAAATTTCATTCCAATTAAGCGACCTATAAAAGACAATTTTACGGAAGTTTCCCTCTTCATCACTTGTGATGGTGGAGGGTATAAAAATTTGATATTTTATCAATATTCGTACTTTAAAGATGTAAACAACCAAAAAGTACCAAAATCATAGTTTGTTCAAAAAATCTATTGGTATTGACTGCTGTCTACTGTAACTTATTCTCATTTGAAAGTTTTTATATAATAAATAAAAGACAATTGTTTTCGAAAGGGGTTAAAATTACTATTTTAATTCATAATTTATTTATAGTGTCAATAGGTGTGTTTACTGTTATTATCCTTTTAAGTTCTTAAATATTTAATACACAAAATAATTACTCTATTAAGTCTGCAACTAGAAATGTTAATAAAATCAAAGACATTATTTTTAATACTTTCAAGAACATCAAATGAGAATTTCACAAAGTTTTAATTGATTTAATATTTTGTGTCAATGTTAAATGAAATTCATAAGAAACTTTTTAATAAGAAATTTAATTAAATTATTTGAAATTATTTGGGATTATTGAAGGTGATTGGTTCTCTTAGTCAAGGTGAAATAAACAAATTAAGTGGAAAGTGAAGGTATTTAAAAATATCTCTATAAAAAAGATTATAATAAGTTTGTATGTTTATAAGATTTAAAAAATTTGGCATAAATAATAAGTTGGTGTGTAACTAGACGTATAATTAATATTTATGTATTATTGCTATTGTTAATACGTATAGTGGATCCATACACTATACGTATTAACAATAACAGATTGAAAACCCAAATTATTATAATTGATTTTTATACCCTACACCGCCATTGGTGGTGGGGTATAATGCGTTTGTGCTTAAATTTGTAACGCACAGAAAAAGTATTATAACCACCACTTTTTAGTACACCGTTCGATTCAAAATCTCTTTATGAGTCCGTCCGTTTGGCCGGCAGGCAGGCTCGCTGGCTGTTCATGTAAACCTTGTGAACAAACTGAAGACCACAGTTTTAAAGATATCTTAATGAAATTTGGCATGTTTCATTATCTTGCCGTGAGGAAATTGGTGATGATGGGTCCATTATGTATAAGCAACAATCAATGTGCGAAATTTTACAGGGGTCTGTTCATAATTTCTTCTAGATCCCATGAAATGCTCACAGTAAAAACCTTTTAGAACGTAGTTATTCCACATAGAAGTTGGTGCCATACTGTACACTTAAGCATAAATTAAAAAAATACTTTATACGAAAGTGGTTCAGTAATATTTGACATCCACATATAACCAACAATGTAATGTGGGGTATTAAATAGTTTGAGCGAGTATAACTTCTTATACTCGGTCTTGATTTCAGTTGAAATAATTAATATCGGTAACTATCTTCAAGCAAGTAAGAGTGGAATAAACGGTTAAAACTGACTGTATAAGACCCTACACCTTGGCACAGTCATGGACTTATGGAGCATTTAAAAGCGATAGATAATTAAATTTAGATAGATCTCTAACATATGATTGGCTAGTTGGATTTTCTTATTTTTATAGAGGAGGATTGTAGTTTTATGCCTTTGAAAGTTTTGACTCTAAGAGTGGTCTATTTGTTAAGTTTGGGGCAATATCTCCCCCTGATCGTATGCGCCATTACTTTCCTCCAGTGCAACTGTTTACTTTAGTAAGTAACTCTTTACTTTAGATTTATGAAAACTAACATTTTATTTTTATGGGGAACCTCTCCTCCTGATCCTATACACACTGCATTTTGAAGAGTAAATATTTCCTTAAGAAAGTAACTGGAACCAAGTTTTTAAACTCTCGATATAATGGTACTTTAGATATTTGGTAATAAATATTTTCTTTCTTATAATTAATAATGTCTATAATCCCAAACAAACATGGATTAATTTTTAATGTATTTTGAAGGCAAGAAGTCTAAAAAATTTTCACAAATCACGTCGTGAATTAAAAGATATATCCAACATTTGTAAGCGTGTTAAGAGATAAGAGATTTACAAAGACTTCCTACATCCAAAATTTATATTGTCTCAATTCATAAAAACTAAAATTGTGGATTTTCCAATTTTGAAGAAACGCCGACAAAGCCCCAGATCATATAGACACTTGTACTTCTCCAAACGTATTAAAAAAGTCAGCTCTAACAATGCAAAATTTCATTAAGATATTCATAACGTTTAGATAAATTACACAATTATTAAAAAATCGATCTGGACATAATGTCCATCGATATATCATGCAAATCATTCAGCCGATCAGAAGTTGCAAATTGTTAATAACTTTTGAAATATTTTAAACTAAATTGTGTTTCTTAACAGCTTCAACTTACCCCTCCCAACAAGGAAAATTTAAAGAAGGTCTCATTGAATTGTATACCACCCTTGACACTTCCGGTATGAAAATTTAAACAAATGGCACTGGCAGCAAAATTATTACTAGAACAATCGACATTAAAACCTCGATAGAAAATGTCCATAAAAGGAGCTTGAATAAAAGCACTCGTAGGTTTAAAAATCTCTTCTAAACCCTCGACAATCATTTTAAGCATGGGAGCTTTATCACGTTTAACAGCTATAGACATAACCTAAAATCATTTTATACAAAATTTGTTATTCTTCTTTTATTATTATTTTATAATAACAAACCTGTATTAGGGGATGAGGCATTATAATTAGTTCCTCACCACTTAAGCCTAACTCGGGTTTAAAAATAAAGGTATTACGCATGTTAAATTCCACGGCGTCCTCCTCTTCAATATCTTTTAAATCATATTTATCTTTCCATTCTCTGAAATTATTTATACAAAATTAAATTGAATTAATTTTCAGATATTAAAAATAAATCTCACTCAAATACAAATGGTCCGATTTCTTGTAATTTTGGATTTTTGCCTTCTTCCACTTCTAGATGATTTGTAACATTGAAGACATAAATTGAGAATTGTATTGGAATTGGAAAACTTTCCCACATTTTACGGGTCTCCGAAAGGGGTCTCAAATTAATTTGCTACAATTTAATAGAATTATTTTTAAACGATATTTTTATTTCACGATATAATCACTTTACTTTTTTTATCATTATCTTCATTAAGTGGGGAAATGTTATCGCAATTATGAGACTGATTATTGATATCAGTAAAAATACTATAAATATATGTCTATAAAATGTTTCTTTCATCTTAATCAGTTTTTATTAATTTGAAATATATAAATCACCAGAAATTTAAATTACAACTAATACTATGAAAATAGTTTAATCCTTTTATATTTAAAATAAATGGGTCACTTTTTAATAAAAATCTGTTCCTAATAAATAGAACAACATATTAAGTTATTTGGATTTTTAATTTTTATTAATTGGGTGTTTCTATTTTAAATTTTTTGGGCGTTACTGTTGATATTTATTTGTAATTTAGCATGTAATAAATACAGGATTTACACACACATACAAACATATGTTCATTCACACACAGACATATGAGTGAGTAGTTATAATCGGTCAAGCTCGACTATTCAATACCCTTAACCACTTTATTGATTTTAAATGCTTCCAAATATTGATGAACGACTCTCTCACATTCGTATCTTCAAATTGATGCTAAATAGTGGAGTATAATAAAATCATTTATCTAGGATTTAAGCTTTATAAAAGGATTTTTCTGGGGGCGTTAAATGGGAGCTAGAAGAAATTTCACACTAGAATTTTTGCTTATATTTATTTTAATTTGACCAATTCGTATTACAATACCAACGAATATGTGTGATTTAAGTACGTCAAAGTGATATTTGTAAAGGGGGTTGTAGGGGATCTATGAGAAATAATGAATTGTTTTAGAATGAAATGGAACTAATGGACCCATCATCACCAATTTCCATAGGCAAAATAGTAACACTTGCAAATCGAGATATATTTAAGATGGACGGACATCGGTAAATCGAATCAGGAAGCAATTCTGAGTCGACTGGTATGCCTAAAAGTGGTATCAAAATCTTTGTGTCCGATACAAAGTTCTGCACAAACATAAAATACCCCAACATCCTACGGTGGTGTAGGGTATAAATATTTATGTTTTAAAATAATAAAAATATCAGTCAGTGCAAATGTGTAATGCTAGACATCCTACACCATAAACCCAGGCATACACACATACAGACAAGCAACCAGAAAGACAGTTGGACATAGCAAAATAGACATAGACATGATCCTAAGAAATCTAAAGGTAACACAGGCTATAAAAAATTCAGAAGGATTAGGGGAAGTGGTACTCCCCATATAAAGAAAATAGTAATTGCCAAATATTGTAGGAACTATAAAAGCGAGATATTTAAAGTGAGAGTATTAAGATATCTTCCCAAGGTTTCCAAGTAACCATTTTCTAGACAAAAATTATGCAACTGTTCAATTTTTTATATATCAATAAAAAAAATTTGTCTATTTTTTGCGTTTGCATAAATCTAACTGATTTTAAAAAGGAAACTGCATTGGACAGTAACAAATAACCTTAGTCTTGATTGATAATTTTTCAGACAGACAGGTAGGCAGACATAGCAAAATCGAATCAGATTTTGATGCAAGAATATATGTATATACTTTATAGGGTCTTTTTTGATGTATACATTTATTTAGGTTGTATGATTTTACCGTTCAACCATATTTATAATTTACTCCACAAAGTGACACATTTAGCAAATACAATAACCATATATACAGCCACAACTTTACACCAATAGAGGGAGCTGTTACGATTAAATACCCGATACTACAAATGATATTGATGTGATTTTTTTACATCAATTGCAATTAAAGAATTAATAGTATGTGATTAACTACTTGTTGTACCTAACAAAAGCGATTGTGTCGGCGCTTGTAATTCTCACATTTACACTGATCAATTAAGAATTATATTTTATATTACATTTTTTTCATAATTACTTTATGTGACAAATGGTAGGTCCGTAATTGAACTTAGCCCACTTCCGAAAAAATTAATTTAAAGCAAATATATCGCAATAATCATGTGATGTGACGTTATGAATATAGAATTAAAAAATAAATCTTCTGAACTAAAAATCACCTGAAAATCTGTCAAAAGTGTCTTGAAGTGTTTTCGTAACAAATAGGTGGGATTATTTTGACAGGCTAAGCATTAATCAGATCGAAAACTAATCGGACTGATTTTTCATGAAATGTATAGACTCATCAAAATGTTAACTATGTAACAATTGCGATAAAATTTACCATATACTTTATGTCCATATTGGTTTTAAAGCGGCTTTATACAGGATGACATTACTGTTAAGATTTAATTTAGACTGATAATTAATTAACCAAAGTAAGTAATTGGATTTCAACTTCGTTTGGTTTCTATATGGAGACGCCATATAAGTCGTCTATTCAAATGAATACGGAGGTAGCGATGTTAAGACCATTACTAGTGGACAGTTTCCTCTTCTAAAATCGAAGGTGGCGTGTGCAATATCGGTCCATATTTTGCTGTTGCTCCTTTCCGGAAAATGGTTTGAGCTTATAAAACAATTATATGAATATACAAATTTGATTTAAAATTGTCACTAAAATTTTTCTAACTGTCATTATTGGCGAAAAGCGGTACATATTATGCTACAGTTGCCATTTAAGTCTATATATTGTTCTAACTATTTTAAATATATGTTACTTATATGACATATATCCGACCATATTTTGCTATAGTTCTCCTTTATGGTCCCTTTTCAGAGAATAATTTTAAATTTGATACATAATTTTAACTGTCTTTAATATATGAATCTAGTTTAATAATTATCGGATCATATTTGGTAATTACTTTCCTGAATAATGTTTAGGGTGACAAGATTCTTAGATATAAACCAATTATATCGAAATTTAGAAAATTATGTAGAAAAATACTTCCCTTAACATTATCCACCACCACAAGTAGTGAAGACGGTATATTAACTTTGTTATTCTGTGTGTAATGCTTAGAAGGAATCATTTCAGACCCCATTATGTATATATATATTTTTGTATCAAATTAAAATCTGAGTCGATTAACTTTAATCGGACAACTTTAAGACGAACAACTTTAAGACGGACAACTTTATCCGTCTGTCATGCTCTCATCAAAATTTATTTGTTATGGTCCTTCGGAGTTTCCTATTTAAAATAGGCAAATTCGGTTCTGTACATATAGACCGATATCTGAGAAAACCTCTAAATTCCGGCGAATAATTTTCATAAAATTGTGAATTAGAAATTTGGACAAGCGATATTTGGGCATAACATAAAGTTATATATACTTCATTATCATTCCAAAATTTTTCAAAAAGAGTTCATTAGAAAAATAGTTTTAGCCAAAAATATTACAAACTTTATGACTCATTAAGTGCTTCTGTGTTGTATTTAAGTGAGTGTATGCGTGAGTGTGTGTGTACGAAACATAACGTATTTACTTGCATGCATTTGTGGTGAAGGGTGAAATTCGACACAGTCGAATAAAGCATTCTTACATGTTTCGATCCTTTAATATTTTAAAACTTCTAAAATAAAAAACTCATATTTTCTTTTTAATTTTTAAAATATTTTTTTAATTTTTTAATAATAATTATTATTTTTTGTTTACATTTAATTATTTCTAAGCGATTTGTACAATTTGGTTAAAAACTTAAAAATAAAAAAAAAATAAAAACTAAACTAAAAGTTAAAACAATATTTTAACATTTTTTTTCAATTCTTTGATTTATAATAAAAATTGGGAGGAAAACTTTAATAATAATAAACTAAATAATTAATTAAATGATAATTTATATAATAAATAATCAATTTATTATCTTTGTTTTATTTTTTGTGATTTGTTTTTTTTGTGTTTTAAAAATATATAAATTTATTTTTTGTTGGCTTGAGGAGATTTTTTTTAATAATTATTTAATTAATAATAAGATCAGTCAATTTGGTTAGATAAATATTTAAAATAAAAATTTTGTATTTAAATATTAATCCAGCTCTAAATAATTAAATTCCTTTATTAAAGGTTGTGTTTGGGCTTGTAAATTCTCCATGACTGTACTCATTGTTATAACACTGTGATCCGGCACAATGTTTAAAGAGCTGGCGTTTAAATTAGGAACTATAGAATTGGCGGCAGTGGAACCAGCCATCGAATGATGATGAGGTTGATGTGTTTGTGGACCAGCAACGGCAGGAGGGGGTGATGAATAAACACTAAAAGGGGAAGAAACAGAAGTTAGTTTATATTTTCTTTGGGGAGGGGAACTTAAAGATTTAAAACTTACCTTAAAGAATTTGTGGATCTGTATAGAGGAGGCGGGGTATTTACTCTTAAGGTGTTGTAGGCGGCAGCAGCCTGTTGAGCTGAGGCTGTGGGATGAAATAATAAACTCATGCCAGCACATTCATTTAACGAAGTCAAATATGAAGGAGGAGGTGGTCTATGCTGAAATTCTGGGTACAAGTAATTACCACCCATTAGACGACTATTGCAATAGGGACTATTACAATTTCTACACATTTCCATATGACGATAACAAGGACATTCATCTACATCATCGGGTAAACTTAAACGCCATATAGCTCCTGATATTACCAGCAAAGAAACGCCAATACCAATCATTAACAGAGCAGCACTTAGATATTGTGTCGAGTGTTCTATGAGACCAGTAGAGCCCAAAACAATACCTCCCAAAGTACAGGCAACACCACCCAAAGCCAGTATACCTATAACAAATGGCAACGAAGGCCTTGAAAACCATTTGCGAAAACTTAAACGCAATGGTGGAGTTATGCCTCCTCCAGAGGGTACAGCAGAAGCTGGATTCGAGGGGGTGTGCAAATTTAAAGGATTTTCAATACCAGCCGCTGAAGTTGCACCATCAAATAAAGATCTGAAATGAGATGAAGGAAATAAGGAAATTAGTAAATATTTTTTTCATATTTTTACATGTTAATACATATTTGACAAAATGTAAACAATTGTTTTAAACTGTAAATATAGAACATATTTTAATATATATTTAACTAAAGATTCCTGCTACCTGCATTTTATCTTTTTTGAATTCTCATGCTGCTTTTTAATGTTAGAAATTTATTATTTTAAATCTCTTTAAAGATCCTTTAAAATTATTTCACAATGACTTGATAAATTATGAAAAGAACATTAAATGGAAATCCTTAGCAGGTAGATGAACCCCTACACATACACAAGATAAGTGCAGTAATCATGAAACTATTTTTAACACAATTGTATTTTAAGGATACAAATACCATAATTGTTTTTGTTGCAAGGAACTCAACAGGATACTTTCTCAAACCAAGAATATTAGGAGCACAAAGTCTTATGAATAAAGAAAATTTATATTAAAACATTGACATCCAGCACCTGCTTTTTTCAATATTTTCTTTATTTTCCCCTCCTTTTGACTTGTTGTTTTTCTTTCATTTTTTTTGTATTTAGATTTTGAAAAGTATCTAATGCGTTTTTTGTATTTATGAAATTCTTTGTTATGTGAAACTCAATGGCGGAATATTTGAATGAAAAAGAATGAATGTTTCTCTAGGGATGTTGTTGATCTTTTGTTTTTTTTTTTGTAATTTATCATAACATAAATCAAGCAGATGTTATAGATGGATTTTTTTTCTTCATCTGCATTTATTTCTAAGATTTTGGAATTCAAAAAGTATAAAAGAAGATGCAATTTTTTATGGTTTCGTTCTGCTTTTTATTTGTGGGAGCAATAATTGATAAGAACTGATTTTGAAAAGAGATTTAGAGAAAAAGGACGATTAGTAAAAACAGGTTTAGGAGACCATTAATCTTTTTTCAAATGGTCATTTTCAAAAGGATTTTTTATGAGTTTTAATTGTTTTTTTTTTCAGAAAAAAAGGAGCAGCAGCTGTTTAAATTTAAAATCATTTTAAAAATTTGAAATAGAAATGAAAATTCATATAAAATATAAACTTCAAATACCAAAGGTATTTAAGAAAGTATTAGTCAATAAAATTAAAAAAAAAAAATTCAAATTTCGTTGGATTAAAATTTTATATAAAACTTCGCCTAAAAATAATAAAATTTCTTGATTTAAGATTAGAAATTCTCTAAGACTGTGTCTAATGTAAAGAAACTGCATTATTTAATTAAATATATATTTCACTATTAATATTTATTTCAAAATTGTATAAATTTAAAAATTAAACAAAAAACTTAAAAAATTAAAAATTTATTTAAATTCAAAAACTTGAAAATTTTTAAAATTTGTCAAATTTTCCATAAAGCTAATTTTCTTATAACTATAATTTTATAAAAATCTATTATTTTAAAAAGTTATTCCCATTTCATCGAGATTATATCATTTAAAAAACGAAATTTCAAAAATTCATAAAAAATCGAAATCTTAAAAATTTTTTTAAAATTTTGGAACTTTTTATAAAATAAATATTATTGTTGTTTTAAAAAAATTTATAATATAAATATAATTTTATAAAAACCGATTCAGAAATTTTTGAATTTTTATCATTTACAAACTGTTAATGAAATAAACGAAAAATTTAAAAGGTTACTTCTATTACTGATCATAAATCCAGAAATATTAGATCAATTGTTTGGGATTAAATATCAGATAAACTCCAATTAAATTATATCTATAATATAGTAAATTAAAATATCTTTAAATTTAAATATTAAAAAATAAATATTTTTTAATATTAAAAAATCTGAAATCTTAATTTTTTTTTTACAAAATACTTCTTGTTCTTGCTTTTTTTCAATACACCCATCAAACATCACATTTTTCATAACAAATTATAGACCATTAAATCCACAAAAGCCCACAGATGTATTTTCAATTTCTTTACAGCTTTTTTAAATTTTTTTGTTTCTAAAGTCATTAAAGAGATATTTTCCAATAAATATTTTTCACACTTTGGCTTTCTTTTTATTTTATATTTTTCTTCCATTCTTTTGTACCGAAATGTCCCGGGGCAATTTTGTAAAAAATTATAAATTTTTTATTTATTTTCTTCTTTGTTGTTTTTTTTCTTAATGATTTATAAATAAAATATATTTTTTTATTAAAGTTATTAGTTTTATCTATTTATTAATAAAGTGTATAATTTATTATTACAAAATTGTTACGAGAGTTAGAAGGGGGGAAACAAATATTATTTAATTATTTATTTTGATAATTAAATTTTTTTTAAATATTAAATTACATGATGTATATTTATGATAATTATTTGAAAATTTTTGAAAAAAATGTCAACGAAGAAAATAAAATTGAAAAGAAATATGAAGTATTTTTATGGTTGAGAGGAAATTATAATGAAGGGAAATTAATCATAAAAAGTGAGGTTAAGAAAGTTATAAAAATAATAAATGTAAATATTAAAATTATAAATATTTTTAAGAAAACCCAACTTAATCATACAAAAAGTTGGTCAATCATTCAAAGGTTTACTATCAAACTATTTCCAATGCTATTGAATAGTACTAGAAGAATTTGTCCACAATTGTGGTCCACAATGAAGTTTCTAAAGACAAAAAATACAAAGTAGTTTCAAAATAGAAATTCCAACAATCAAATAAAAAACTTTTAGTTTAATGATTTAGTTTTTATTTACATATATGTATGTTAAGAATATTTCGATCCCACTCCTTAATAAAAATAATAATTTCTAAGCTTTTTGCCGTTATAATCTAAATTTAAATTCTATTTAATCAAAATATTTTTAATTGAATTTAATTTAAATTTTTTAATTAAAATTATTTTTCTATTTCGTAATAAAACAATTAATCTCTTAACAAAACCTCCTCATCTCGGCTTATTCTATAATCTAAATTCTTTTTATGGTTTTCCTTTACGAAATTCTTGTTTTTTTGTATTATTTTCAAATTAAATTACCCAATTAACCGAACTGTTGAATTTCAAAATAGAAAAACAAAAAATTTGAGATTAAATTTCAATTACTAGTTTTATAGCTTTATAATCTTCTTCTTCTTTTGTTGTTGTTGTTATTGTTGTTCTATTTTAGCATGAGTTTAGACGCAAGTTTGACATAAAAGTTAAAAGCTTTTTAAAGTTAAATGCTAATATTAGCTGTAGGTCGTAATGCTTAGTATGCTTTCATATCGCCTTTAAAGAGGTTAGATTAGTCAATAACTTGGTAATAAATTTCTAAATAAAATTCTGAATATTTAAGAAAATGATTTGAGTAGGTTGCATTTGTAAATCAATTAGTTGAGACAAACAACAAAAACAACAACAAAAGCTAAAATAGTGTAAAGCAATAAAATTAAATATTTTTATTTTTCGAAAGCTAAACACAACCTCATTATCTTCTTTTCCAACACAACATCATTATGATCTAAAGAAATTATTCCCTCTTAAAGTCCATAATGATGAAAGTCTACAAAAATGTTTTATTTCAAATCAGTTCAATCCCTAAAGAAGCTGCAGCTGCACTTAAATAAATTAACGACTTTAACACATTTTTGTGTTATATAAAATTGCGTTTATCTTTAGTTTTTGGGTGTTTGGGTTGATTATTTCTTAAATTTTAGAACAATTTAAAGAAATAGTAAATTTTCGATTTGTCAGTTGTTAAAATAAAAATTGTCTGATTTTATTAAGAACATAATAAATTTGATTGAAACATTTTCATTTTTCCCTCTCTTTGTATTTTTGGATTTCTCTGTTTTTATTGCTGTTGTAGTTGTTGTTGTTGTCTCGGGAAATACGTAATACTCACATACATCAATTTATGTTTTTATTATTACTTTTTTTGTTGGTGTAGAGTCATAAAAAATAAGTTTTGACACGCGTGATATTTTCAATGAATTTGATGCCTTTTGGCTATTATTCGTCTGCATTTTATACATAAATTATTTTTTCATTTTTATTTTAAAAATTTTTATATATTTTTGTTAAAACTCAATATTTTAAAGCTTCTGTGTATGAAGGTAAATTATATATGGAAATATATGTGAAGGTATAAAAAACACGATTTTCATGTGAAATTGAATTATGTATTTTTTTATTAAGTATTGAAATCAAACACAATTTTTCGTTTGGTTGTCTTGTTACACAGATATAATAGGGGATAATCAGAGATTTTGATGGAATTGAAAAATTAAAAAAAAGATATAAAATATTTCAACAAGAAATTAGTCTTTTTGGACTATAAATCAGAACTTTAAAATTATGTAATTTTGCTGATATCAGGTTATATATAAATTTAGCACAATAACTCGATAATTATTTAAACGATTTTATTCGTTATAAATGGTGTATAAATTATAGTCAAATTATCTCTTAATAATAATGATTTTCCAAAAATCATAAAAAATCTAAAAAATTAAAAACTTATTAATTTTTTACTTTTCATCGAAAACTAATTTTATTAAAATTAAACTAAAATTTATTTTATTAAAATTTGTGTAATAGTTTTTTTGTAATTAATATTAAACTGCAAATACATTATTTACAAAATAAAATGTAAATATTAAAGACTCATTCATATAATGCCTGATATCTCGGAAAATATTTAATTAATTTAAATCAAAAAAATATCTAAAAATTCCTTGTAAAATTTTTAGTTAAATATAAAACATTTATTTAAATACTTTAGATAATATTAAAAATTTTTAACTAAATATTTCAAAAATAATTACAAATTTTTTAAAATTTTTAAAATATTATTTTTGAAAAAATCTCAATTTTAACGATTTTTTGTAAAAAAATTTAAATTTTATTCTTAAATCATAAAACTGAATTTCTGAAAAATTTTATCTAAAAAAGGCTTTAATTGTTATGCAGATATTTTTTTATTTCACCTAAAATACTAAGAGATATTAAAAAATGGTGTGTAAGAAAATCATAGAAATTAAAAAAAATAAATTTTATTTTCAAAAAATCATTAAATATCTAAACAGCAAAAATTTCTTGTAATTCTTTCTAAATATTAAAATTAAAGTTGTTAACATTAAAATGTGTTCAAATTCATTAAAATCCAATAACAATTTTAGTTTTTGTATTACAATCTGTGAACACCTTTAATGTTATAATATATTCGCTCAATATGAATTAAGACAAAAAAATCACGCATCATTACTTCGTACAAACTAAATGAAATCTTATCTCTCATATTTCGTTTAAAATTACACCAAAAAATATATTCAACAATTTTTACATTTTACATAAAGCAACTTGCTATGCACACATTAACGCTTCCAGCTAATTTATGAGCCATACAGCAGCAGCATTACATATCATGACTGAAAACTACTTTAAAAGAAACCTCATACATGAGAGTATCGGAGTTTTAAATTTCCTGAATAAAATTTAAACGAAGAAAAAAGATTTCATCTGTTATAAATATAAATAAAATATTTTTGTTTTTCGTTTGTATGTTGAGTGAATAAGTGTAACAATATGTGAACAGTTTTAGAATTTTTATGACTCCATTTTACATTTGTATGCATATGTGTAACCATGTTTTCTAATACATGAACAAAATGCATTTGAAAACTATAAAAAAAAGAAAATATGTTAGAAGGTTTCTAATTTCCAAAGAAATTCTTAGGAATCACTTAAATGGTGTTAAAGTAAAGAAGTTTCAATAAAAAGTTGTTAAAATCATTTAAAGTTTATTTTCGAGGAGAGAAAAATAAACTGAAACTAATTAAAAATCAATGCGGGTTTTTTGATAAAAAAAGCCAGAATCAATAGCAAGAAAAAAGCTATAAAATGGAAAAATTAATTAAAATGACATTTTGTAATGAAAAAATTAAGTGATAAAAATTTATGAAAACTAATAAAGCTTTTTCTAAAAGCTATTAAGCTAAAACTTGTTATTAAAGATGATTAAAATGAAACTTAATTATAAATTGATATTTTTATTGACTTTAAATTGCACTCATTTAGAATCAAGGAGTGAGATCGAAAAATTCTTAACATAAATTTGTGTTAACAAAAATCGAAACCACTAAACTTAAAGTTTTGTCTGTTTGAAAATATTATTAAAATTAAAATTAAAATTAAAAAATATTTTTATAGATTTTATCACTACTGATGAAATTTTGAACCTATTTGAAAACCGTTCCATTAGTGTTATTTCTGTCACTTTGCTCGAATCTTACACATCTTTCGACCGCTTTATTGTGTTCTTCAGTTCTCTTTTAATAAGAGTTTAATATCTATCCACTGGCTTTAGCTCCAGGCAGTTTGGACAATTTGCCTTTCTTGATACAAATGCCACATTGTTGTTCCTGTACCACTTAAATGCTTGTTTACCATGTTGACATGATGCAAAGTTAGGCCAAAAATAAGGAAACACAAACGTTATAGGTGGACATAAATATAACCGTGCTCTGATTTTTGCTTCTAAATTTTAAAAGCGTTCGTGCCTGGAAGAGGGTTTCTATAAACTGAGAAGTTCTCTCGTTACTGTTCATTAACATTGAATGTTAGTATGTACTTTTTCTGGCCACTGATTTTGATAAGATTAACAATATATCAATTTGTTTCACATGAAACATAATAACGACGTGTTTTACAAAGGTGACTTGATCAACAAGAACAATCAAATAATACTTGGATTAAAAGTTTTTATAAAAAACGTGTGTTAAGAACTTTTTCATCTCAATCCTTAATTTTCTAATATTTTAAAAATTCCCCAAATTTCCTTTTGAACTTAAAGCTTAAACTTTAAAATCAGCCATAAATATGCTTGTCGCACAACAAGTGCTCTTTTATTAAAGCTGTTGAAAGGCTGCTTTAAAAACACCTGCATAATATTTATTTTTATTATTTATCAACTAAATACCCTCCATTAGGCATTTAATCAATTGTTTATTTAAATTTTTATTTGAAAATAACCGTTATTAAGACCCTAGAATTTATTTTAAATAAAACTTAAAATGTTTCTAATTTTTTCTAATGTTTCCTCCATTAAAAAAGACAAAACTTTAGCTGACAAATTGTGCTTAATTACAATTCTTAGAGGCGTTTTTTTCATATTCATTTTCTAAAAATTTTCAATATTTCAAACAGCTGGATACATTATTGTTGTTGTAACCAAATGTGGGCATAATTAAACAAAATCATTAGCAGTAAATTAAGCCTAAATCGATAAATTGTTTGGAAAAATAATACAAAAAGCACGTAATAACAGTGTAATTTTTTTATTTGAAAATTTAAATAAACATTTAAACTTAGAATTCTATTTATTTAAATAAAGAATAACAAAACAAAATATTCTCAACACTTCAATATTTAAATTTGGTTCTTAAAAAAACCAACAACAACAAATAACAATAACAATTGACTGTTGAAGACACCCATGGACAGGAAATGGCGGTATTTTTGTAAAATCCCCCCCAACAAAAGAAACTTCAAAATGTAATTAAATCGTATAAGAAAATTTGAATACAAGTGTTTAAGAATAAATTTAAGAAGAATTGAAATTCTATTTAAGAAACTTTCAAACTTTTGAATTTGTATTTCAACATTTAATAGAGCTTAAAAATTTCTAAAAAAAGGAAACAAGAAACCAAGAAAAAGCTTAAAGCTTTTTCTTGTTTTTAAAGTTTTAAAGAAAGCGCTTAACTTTGAACATTAGATAATAAAAAAGATAAGCAACTTTAAACTTTTTTGGATTTTTTTTAGTAAACCACAATTAGAAAAAGTAAAAGCTTTTAATTATATCAAAAAAGTTTTTAAGACAGCTTTTAACTCCATATATTAAAAAAATAAAATTAGCTTTACACAGCAACCAAAAAGTATAAAAAGTGTATGATCCTGTTTTTAATTTTTAACTGCAGAAAGCTTTTCATTATTTTAAAGCCTTAAAATTAAAATGTAAAAGCTTTTTGCATTTCCTACACTTTAATGGAAAAATATATGGCTTTGTGCTCTTAAGAATAATTTTTGATTAGTTAATATATTTTCAAAATTTTAGTTAACTGAAATTTTTTTGAACTTCCGTAGTATTTTTGTAAAAAAGCTTTAAGTTTACTATTTCTCGAAATATTCAAAATCCATTCAAGTGTAATAAAACTTTTGTCTTTATGAATTTTTTACGATTTTATTTATTCAAAAGGATTAGTTTATACTCTCTTATAGTTAATTCTCGATAAAGCTTTATTGATGCTAAAGTTTACTTAAACTGGAAGTTTTTTTAATTAAACTTATTCTAAAGTTCTTAAAATAAGCTTTAAACTTTTAAGAAAATCATTCTGTTTTATTTTTGTTAAAAATACAAATGCTTTCAAAGCTTTAAAATATAAGCTTTTTAATAGCTTTAGTAATGGTATATATAATCTTTAAAAATTTTTTATTGTTTTTTTATTTATTTTTAGCTTAAATTACGTCATATATTTGAGATTTAAAGAGACAGCTTAAAATGTTTGAAAGCTTTATTAAAAATAAGCTTTTACTTTAATCCAGGTATGATTGTTTAATATAAAAATAACGATCTTAAATTTGTTATTCGGGGTGAATTTTGAGAAATTCGGAGAGAAATGAATTATTATTTATTTTGATAAATTTTCTTTAAATAAATGTTCTTCTTTTTTTCAATAGAAATAATGAGCTTTTCTAGACTTAAACAATCTTTAAATAATATTTAATGGAAAGAATGGACTTTCTGGACCTAAATAATCTTTAAATAATAAATTTTATATGTTTAAAGTACTTTTCCTATCCTAATGACATTTTGATGAAAAATTATTGTTCTGAATTTTTAGAAAAATAGCTCAAATAGAAAATGACTTTTAAGCTTTTCTTTCTTTCTTTTATTGAAATTTAAAATAAAAAATTTTCAGATTTTCTCTTTTACAAATTTTTGTTTTGGTTATTAAGAGAAAATTCTAAGCCTTAAGCATAATTTACTCTTTAAATAATAAGCTTAACGTTTTAAAAAAGCCCTTTTAAATTCTATTTTCAAAGAGCTTTGAATATTAAATTTTTACTGTCTTAAGTCTGTTTAATGAGTTTTTTATTTAAAATTCCTTTATTCTAATTCATAACTCAATTTAAAGCTTTTATTAACAGCTTTCTTTTTATGATCAAAATAGAACACTATTACTTGACGCTTAATCTCTTTAACGTTTCAACTTTAAGCTGCCATTAAAAGTATTTTTTTTAAACCCCATGAAATATATACCCAAACAGGAAATTTATTCAGAATTTAATAGCATTTAATTTGGGATTAAATGAAAAACACACTACTGGTCTTTTCTAACAAAAATTAAAAGAAAAATGTTTTTCAAACTGATTTTATAGTTTTTGTTTTTGTTTTTTTATTTTATTGTTGTATTTTCTTTTATAAGACAAATTTATATAAAAACCTTCATTTATCATTTGCAGCAAAAAGTGATATATGATCTATTTTTGTTGTTCTTCTTTTGTTTTTGTAAAGAAAAATTTGTTTTCTTTATAAAAATGATGGTCCAGTAACTGATGATGATGGGTGTCAATGAATTGATATTTGAAGCATTTTTTCATTCTTGTTTTACGAAATAAGAGTTATACGAATAAACAGCATCAAATGTTGTGATTTATGAGAATCATTTATTTTATTGAAACAATAAGGTCAACTTGATGCTAAATAAATAGGAAAAACATATGTTTTCTTTAGTCTGTTGTTTCTGAAAAATGCAGAAATAGTGGGGAGTACATTTGAAGATTTCTGGTTTTAAAAGAAATTTTTATTTAAAAGAGATTTTAAAGAAATTTTTGAAATTATTAAAAAAAAAGCTTTAATCTTTCATTAACTGAAAGCTTTTCTCGAAATGAATTGCAAAATTAGTTTGAGAATAAAATTTTCAATAGAATTTTTAAATTTCTAAAATTACATTGAATTAAGCTTAAAGCTTCGAATGTTACTAACTGGAAGCTTTTTTGAAAGAATTTCCAAACTAAGACTTTTAGAAATTTTAATTTGATTTTCTAAAGTTAAAACTTTTGACAACATCTAAGCTTTGAGGGAAATTAAAAAAAAGCTTTTCTTCGAAATTCTAAAAAAAATTCTTAAGTAAAATTATAATGAATTAATAATAATGTTTCTCTTCATTTCAAGTAAAAGTATAAAAATTAAGGCTTTTAACCTAATTATGTTCATTTAAAAAAAGCTTTCTACGCTGGCTACTGTAAGGGTCATAGTATATTAAATTATATATTTTCCTCATAAAGCTTTTAATAATTTTTGAAATTTTATTATGTTTTTAAGTTTTCTTTCACTTTTCAGTCAACTTAAAAGATGTGAGATAAAATCTTCAGAAACATTAAAGCTTTTAAGCGAAATAATTCTTTAATTTAACATATCTAAAAGATGTGTTCCTTATAACTGTTAAGTTTAGAGTACCTTAAAATTCATCAAAGCTTTGCAACTAAATAATTCATTTCTTGTTAAAATTTTTCAGAAATATGGTCTTTTCCAAAAATAGATTTTGCTTAATAAGCTGTAAGAGCTAAATAAGTGTTGTTATATATTAAATTGTATTTTGTTTCCTCCTAAAAGCTTTTCTCATAATCTTTAAAATATTATTATACCTTTGATACTTTTTTCACTCTTCAGTAATTTCGAAAGAAATATGATAACAGCTTAAGTTTTGTTTCTTCCTTTCAATTTTTCCTTCCATATGAAATTTTACAATCTCTACTTCTTTAGAGAGGTATCATAGATAGCAACAACAAACTACTCGATAACATAAGTACTCGAATGTATTTTTTATGTGTGTAGATATGGATGTATCTTTTAGCTATTGTTTCTTATAAATATTTCTTACTTTTAAATCTGCTTAAATATATCAAATTACAATACATTACATTAACCACATAAAAATTCACACTCATACTTACGAAGGGCTTTTTATCTCTTCCATAATAGGAAAACAGCTAAAACACCCCTTTTTCGCTAAGACATCTGTTAGACTTTTTAGCCCCCAAGTTTTCCCAAAAAAAAAAAAGAAACTTCTATGTGTTAAATTTTAAAATAGTATTTTAAGTCTTTTTTGCTTTAAGAAATTTTTTTTTATTTTATTTTCAATTTAACCCCATTTACAGATGATTTAAACGAATTTCACATAAAATAATTTGTTTTATTGAAAATCTAATATTTTGAACGCTTAAGGGATGAGATTTTGTTGACACCCTTAAAGTCTATAAATATATGGAGAAGAATCGTTTGTAACACCATTTAAATTAAATTCTTTTTTATTTCGAAAAAAAAAGAAAACTAAATAAATAAAATATAAACAAATAAGGGTTTTAGCAAATAAATAACTGGATGGATTTTATTTATTTCTGGGAAATAAATTAATTTTGAAATAGACCAAAGAGTATTTAAATTTAAATAATTCAGGGACTTAAAATTTGGTTTACAAATAACAAAAGAACTTATGGCCAAAATATATATTTTAGATTAAATGAACTTTGAAATAAAGCTGTTTTTTTTGTAATGGATATTTTATAAATTATAAAAGCTTATAATAATAAAGTTTATCTTTTTAAAATTGCAAATTAAGCTTTTAAAGTTTAAACTAGTTTTAAAAAATTTTAAAGTATTCAATTTAATACAAATTATATTAGTTAAAAGCTAAGTTTATTTACGTTCCTGTATATAAAAGCTTTCAATGCTTTATATATTTGTAATGGTTCTTTTAATAAATTAAAATAAAATTTGGTTTAAGCTTCGGTTCTTTAATGATTTAAGTGAAAGCATTTTTGATGAGAAATTATCTGTTCTAAAAGAGCTTTGAATACTTAATTTGTTATTAAGCTTTAAATATTATTTAACGAATTAAATAGATCAATACTGTTATATAAATATATTTAAACTTTCCTATATAATAAAAGCTTAAATATATTAATTTAAAAGTTTTATTCAATAACGTACTATAAATAATTTTCTTTAAAATATTTAAGCTCAAACAACATAAAAGCTTTATTTTGAGAAATTTCGATAGGAATTTTGTTTTCAAGAAAAAATAATAACTGAAATATGATATTTCAAGTATATTAAAATAAAAGAATTTTTGTGAATAAAATCATTAAAGCTCTCCAATAATTAATTCCCTTAGCTTTTAAAAGATTTGTGAAAGAAAATTTCAAATGCTTTTTATATGATTTTTAGTTTCCAAAGCTTTGTGAGATTTTTTTCAAGAACAAATTTTAAGAATAAACCGTATATTTTTGTGATTTTTTAAAAGCTTTAAATGTTTCATAATTAAAAAGCTCTCTTGAATAATATAAGCTAAAGCCAAACTTCTCAATAGCTTTTGGTTTTTAAAAGCTCTGTAAGAGAAAATTTTATAATAAAAAAATTCTTTGTTTTGTATTTAATTTAGAAAAGCTTTAAGCTGAAAATTGAAGCTGATTTTTGAATTTCTCTTTACTTTAAAAGTTCTGAAAAAAATTAGTTTAAGATGAAATTAAAAAAACTGTTATAGGAAAAAAAATTATGATGAATTAGCTCTTGAAACAGTTATGAAGCGAAGCTCTTTTAATGTGTGTTAATACAAATATGATTTTTAATTTTCAGTTATCTTTTTTATTAAAATTTTTAAACTGAAATTTTTTAAATTTTTAAATAGAAATGATTTTTTTAAATAACTATTTGAGGTTAGAATAAAACCTTTTCATCAAATCATTTTAAACTAATTCATGTCACATGTTATTAAATTTAGAATATCTGCTCTTTAAAGAACTAAATAAGAAAAAAACCCTTTTCATTTCACACATGTTTGAAAAAATCTTTCAATATGACTTCAAAAAAACAGCCGAAAGTACTTTTTTTTTGGAAAAAATCATGTTCAGAAAAAAATATCAGAAACAATAAGAAATTTTAGAATAAAAGATGAAGAAAAAAAAATACACTAAATGCCCTTTTCAGAAAAAAATGTCTACCAGAATTGAGGAAAAAAAACACAACATGAAAACTGATATTGATGGGTCTTTCAAACGTCAAAGTTAGAGGGAATAATTATATTTACTTTTTGAACGTTTTTCTTTCTTTCTTTTCTGTTTTCATTTTGGTATCTTTTTTTAAAGGGAAATGTAGAGACTTTTTTTTATAGATTTTTGATGGTGTCAGATAACCGAAACCAGAAAAAAAGGTAAAAAAAATATTATTAATCTATGAAATATATTAACATTAATTGACAAGATACATAATTTTTTATTTGTATATTTTTTAAGGGGTCTTCTTTAGATATGGAGAATATATGTGAAGGTACTTTTTAGACCTAAATAAAGAATTCTTCGTCTGTATATTTTTTTATTTATCTAATTTATTATAATTAACAAATTTTTTTTAATATATTTAATATTTATTATTACAATTTCTAGTAAAAGTACAATTTGAAAACGTAAAATCGAAAATATTGGAGGGAGTAGTGAGGTATAAGTGGTGCCATAAATCAAGTACTTGTTACTTTTATTTTTTTGTTTATTTATTTATTAGTACCTTCATTTTTCATCAGATCTGTGTAGTTAAAATAATATTTATTTTGGTTTGAAAATAAACATTAATTTGAAGCTTCTTGTTTTCAATGTTGAAAACTAAAAATAATTTTTTTGATAATAAAAAAGATTTCTATTTACTTTAAATACTTTTAAATTTTGTTTGATAATGTAAAGATTTAAAAAAAAATTGGAAATTATACAAAAATATTTTGGTTTCAAAATTTTATCACAAAAGTTGGAATTAGGAATCTTAAAAGCAACTTGAAAAAAGGTGTCAATTTTAAAAATACACAAAAATAAAGGAATTTTTTAATTATCACTTTTAGCGCTTAAAAAGTCAGCTGATTTTATATAAGAATCTCAAAGTAGTGAGAACGTAAAATTCTTAACACAAGTTTTTTCAGGTATTAAATATCTGTTATCATGCTAAATGCCAAACAACTGACAACTGGTCTGCTGTCAAACTATTTCCAATCTTAAAAAACAGTACCTGGAGAATTTGTCCGTTGATAGAAAAATCTGGTTCAGGTAGAATGAATGGATGTTTCTTAAGCCAAAATAATATAAATCATTTTTAAAAGAGCTTCCAACATGTGTGATAAGAAAGCCCTCCGTTCAGTGCTCGAAGGAAAAGTTAAAGTTAATGCAGAACCCAAAAGAATTCAAAATTTTCCAAAAAAGGTTGTTGGTATCACAAGCAAGTTGAGGAGAAGCCAATCATTTGTAAATACCGAAATTTTCATCAAAGGAATGTTTACAAAAATGGCTGATTTCATTCATAAGACTTCATAATGTGACCATTGTTTTATCCGGAATTGGATTCCTGTTATTATGATAAACAAATCCTTGAGTGGGATTTGTATCAAGACACAAAAAGATGTCCAGAAGTGTGGTAGATGAAAACGGAGATATTTTCCTCTGTTCGAGGAAAGTGTGGAAAAAACACTATAGACATTAAAGGAAAGCTTTTGTTTATATTAGAAAATATTTATGTTAAGAATTTTTTGCTCTCACTCCTTATCATAAAAAAATTTCAAGTTCGAATTTTATCGTTTAAAATTTTTTATTTATTTTTAAAATTTTTTATATTTTAAATATTTTTTATTTTCTCTTTTTCCAATTTTTTATATTTCCTTTTACTTTTCCTTTACAATCTCATTATTTTTCTTATCTTCCTTTTTAAATCATTCTTTTACAAAAAAACCCTTTAAAAAACCGGAAATCTCTTTTATTTCTTGTTAAAACTAAACAAGAATTAAATTACAAAATTTTTCAATTTTCAACTTATTGAAAATCTATCAATCACGTTTTAAAGTTGTTTTCAGTAATAAATAACAAAATAATTAATTTTATTTTCTAAAAATACACACAAGTGTTTTATTTGAAAATTTTTCTATTCTTAAGAAAATTTGTCTTTTTCCAAACTTCAGAAGTCTCAAAAGAAAAAACAACAACAACAAATGTCTGATTGACCTGATTTTTGAAAATGTAGGGGGAATTTGTTGTTGATAATGATTAAGTAATGTTAAACATATGTTATATAAAATATTTATTTTTATTAAAATATCTTACAAAAACTAAAATATTTTTATTTAATAAAAATAAATTTCAAATATTTTAAAAAGAGATTTTTATTTCTTTAAATTGTGTTTTGAAATTTAACAAAAAAGGGGTTTTTTAACAAAGCAAATGATTAAAATCGTTTAAATACAAATTTTCAGAAACAAAAAGAATAATTTTAAGAAAATAAGAAGAAGAAGGAACAGCTTCCTCGTAAATGTGTATTAAAATATTTAAGTTATGTTTTTTCTCAAATCTACTTCTGTCTTGTTAGATTTAAACTGATATTTAAGAATATTGGTGGAGGGAAAAAGCTGTTTTCCAAACTAGAGAAGTAAAAAGTAAATATAAGAAATTTTTCCGAAGAAAACTTAACATGAATTGTAAAAACCTGTGATACACAAATTGAAGCCAAAAATTTAGAAAAAGCAGTTTTCACGCCCTCGACTGACATAAATTGTAAAGGAGACTGTATTAACTTTAACATGTCCAATATGTTACTTTTAGTTACAATCCCATCAAAAGGTCTTTATAGAGTATATGTACTCTTAAAACAAATCAAAATTGAAAGCAGAAAGACTACGAATGGGTGTCCTTCCGTCTGTCTGGTTTTCTAGATTTCTAGCTTCCAAACTAATGGTCTGGGTTTAATCAAATTTTAGTTAAAATTTTAGAATTTTGTTTTAGGAAGATCAAATTTCCAAATATGTTAATGGATTTATTGCGTCCTTACTAAAATGTATAATTGATTGGGTCCGAACTTAACTTGAAGCAGAAATTCCGAAACACATATCTGGAAAAGAATCGGATAAATATCAATTAAGTTTCTAAAACTAAATAATAAATATGATGTGGAATTTAATGTTAGGTAAATTTTCTCAAACGATTTCCCAAGACCGGAGTACGCTGGAATTTAATTTTTTACTGAAAGTGATTTCAAAACGTTTGTTTATTTAGACAAGAATCTGAGAACATTTAAATAGACTTGATCCAGAAATATTTTTTTTTAAATTTCCTCACAAATAAAATTCAAGTTTTTGAACCGATTTCGGTAAACTTTGAATAACAAATATACAAGAATTTGGGATTTCAGAATATGGTTTAACATTTTCAAACCAAGAACAAACATTCTATTCCCGAATGCTAGTTTTTCCCTTGCCCAATATATAATAATAACCCCTATATATAGTATAATGTCTGGAAACAAAAGCTGCTCCATTTCCATGTTTTTTATTATTTTAATTTTTTTCTAAAGATTTCTTAAGTGTTTTAAATACAAAAGCTACGCATTTGTAAAATTATTTTTTTGTTCATCTACAGCTCTTCTACATACAATTTTTTTGTTGTATTTCAGATATTTGTTTGTTGGCTGAAATATAGAAATGCTACCAAAAAAAAACAGAAAACAGAAAACAGAAAACTACCAATTGTTTTGTTAGTTTGCTGCATGCGTGACATGTTTTCTACATCATCCTCTTCATCAACAACAAAAAAAAAATATTTTTTTTTTTAAGTTTTTTTTGAGAATCTAGATGGATTTTCTTGATAGGGCTAGAGGGGGATACTGATATCATAAAGACCCAAAAAAAGCAGAAAAAAACATATCATTGGCATTGTTGTTTGATGCTTTAAATAATTCGTTGTTGTTGTAGTTTTTTTTTACATAAATTTGTTGTGTGTGGCAATAAGTGCTTTTGATGTTGCATGAATGCCAGTCAGTTTGAAACGACCAAAGCCATATTATTTGTTTGCTAGTGGTTGTTATTTATCCAATATTAAACGAGATCTTCACTTAAGAGTTTATTATGGTATTTTGTATATTTCAAATGTTATAATGGACAATATTTGTTGTAGCTGCTGTTGACCCTCCCCCCCCCTTTCCCTACATAACTCCAGAATAAAAACAATAAGAAAAAATTTTGCTTAGATACAAATTTGAGCAGTATCTTTGAGATGTGAATGTATGTAAATAAGTGTTGGTATGGTAATCTTTAACATATATATACATTGGAAATAGGGTCTGTCAAATGTAATAACAGAAAAAATGACACTGTTTTGTTGTTGTTTGGGTTTTTTTTTAAGAAAATTATTACTTTTTTGTCAGTTTTTTTTAAAACTTTTTCTTATAGATGGAGCATGGCAATTACAATTCTCTACATGACAGTGTTAAACTTTTCTTAATATTTTAAGGGTTTTTTGTTGTCTCTTAGTTGGTTTACAAGTCATTTTAATTGTTTACCCAGAACAATAATTTTGTTTTTATTTTATTTCCCGACAAAAAAAAAAGAAATATTAAAATTTGACATTTTAAAATCTCTTAAAATCACTTCAAATGAAATCTTGAAAGTTATAAACATGAAATCATATTTTTCCCAAAAAAAAAAATAATAAAAACAAAATCTAATTAAAATCTTTTTTTCATTTTATTTTCCTGTCTAACTGCCAATCTGTTTCACTTTTTTTAAGGAAATGGTCTTTACATGTGATTTTGTTATCAAATGTAATTAATGTAATTACTTAAGTTTTTTTTTACAGTTTCGGTTTGGTTTAACTGGAGGTTATAAACTACTTTAAGTGTGGTCTGTTAATAACATTAAAAAAAGGTCGTATTTTGTTTTTGTTTTGTTTTTATTTAATGTAATAATAAGCTATTTAATAGCAATTTTTATAGTTAACCTAAATTACTTTAAATCAGACATAATTTGAAAGGTTATTTTAAATAATAATTTAATAAGTTTGATCATTATTCTTATCATAATTTAGGGAATTAAAGAAACAACAACAACAACAGAATTGTTTGATGGAAAAATTGCTCATATTTCAAATTAATTATAAAAAATTAAATAATATACACCAAGAATATTAAGTAAAATAATTAAAAATTATGTAAAAAATAGATAAGCATGATAAATATAGTTTAAATGTCAGGAAAACTTGAAAAATCTAAAAAACTAAATTCTTTACACAATGTCAATAATGTTAACATAATGTAAATAATGTAAAATATACTAAAAAATAACCTCAAAATGGCAAAAAATTTTAAAAGATTTAAAGAATTTTAAAAGAAATTAAACAATCTCACAAGTTGTAATTCTTTACCTAAAGTAAATAATTAAAAAAACAATAAAAAATTAAATATATATCACAAACAAACTTTAGCACATCAAAACATTAGTATATTTAAAAATTTTCAATATTTTACATAATGTAAATAATGTAGAATTTTAATAAAGAATATATGAAATAGTTTTAAACAATAATTAAAACAAAATTTCAAAGAAAAACCAAATAATACATAAAATGTCTGAAATAATTGCATTGTTTACAGACTGTAAAAATTGTAGAATTGAAATAATACATATAAAAATTTGTCACATCATCGCTTTTGGAAACATCAAAAATACATATTAAAATCATAAAATCCGAAAATAAACAATTATTTACAAAATGTAAATAATGTAAATTTAAAAAAACTAATTAAAAAATGATAACAAATGAACCGATTTTAACAAATATTAAAAAAAATATTTGTGAAAATTATAGAAAAAATGTTAAATTCAATTGTTTACATTATGTAAAAAAAGTAAACTTTAAATAAATTATTTCAAAATCCCAATTTAATGAGTGTAAACATAAAACTGTTTTGAAATTCCCAAAAAAAAAATAAAAAAATATATTTTTTACATAATGTAAAAAATGTAAATTTCAAACAAATGATGTAAAACATTTACCAAAATTAGTAAACAATTTAAAAAATAAATTATTTAACAACGTTTGAAAAAAATATTTGCATAAATCATAGAAAATAGCACAAAATTCAATTTTTTACTTTATGTAAAAAAAGTAAAATTTAAACAAAATATGTAAAAAATAGAATTTAATGAAATGCAATATAAAACTGATTTAAATTCTATAAAGTTCTACTTAATTTTTTTACAATATGTAAATAATGGAAAATTTTATCAAATGATGTAAAAATTCATAAAATTTGATTTGATTCTTTAAAATTTTCATTTGCAAACATTTTTTAAATCCTGTTTTCAATTGTTTACATTATGAACATTTTTATCAATTATTAAAAATTTCAATAAACAATTTCCCTTTTAATCTTTAATTTGCTACAACAACAACTTACCTATGATGTCTATGATGACCACCCATTGGTGCCATACTGGTGACCATTGGTCTCTGTTGAAAATATTGAAATTGTTGCATGTATGCAGCAGTATCCGTAGCAACAGGTGCATTTAAAAATGGTGATGACGCTGCCGCACTTGCAATTTGTCCCAATGCATTGGCAGCGCCTCCGCCACTATGATGTTGTGTTGTGGTCATTACGTTGCCATATTGATTGGCATCCATAAAAATAGCAGTATAACGAGGAGGATAATGAGTGGGTGATGCACGTTGACTAGCGGCAGCCAGAGTTGCTGCTGTAGCCGTACATTTTGATTTTGTTTTATGTTTTCGTTTGGTACGTTTCGTTTGTCGTGTATTGGGGGGTGTTTGTGGTCCGGCCATTTGGGTGGCAACAGTGTTCCCGCCACTGCTACTCACATAACCACCACCACCAACACTACCATTGCCACCATTGCCATTAGTATTAGTATTTATGCCAACTACACTACCCCCATGTAAAGAGGGTGGAAATTGTAATTCACTATAAATGCTCGATTCTAAAATGTTACTTTCGGATGTTGTACGATTTAAGATAAATTGATCAAATTCATCTTGCAAAACTGCTGGCTCATCGTTTGATAAATTGCCAAGAGCGGAAGGTGTTGTCGTAGCCTCTAGCAATGCCGTACTTTCCATGGCACTTTCTTCGCTATTGGCGTTAGAGGAGATTTCACAGCGACTATGATTGAGATTATTTGAGCTGCAGCTAGCACTAATCACTATTTCCGGTATTGTTAGATATGTGGCCGTTGTTGTAGCTGTTATATTATCCGATGATGTTCCGCTTAATTTAGCAGCGGAATTGCCTGCCATACTCGTTGTAGTAGTGAGAGTATTATCATTGGAGATGGCACCAAACATAGTGCCATTTTCAAATATAATTGTGGTGGATGTTGTTGGAATAGGGGTGTTATTATTGTTGTTATTATTGCTATTTATATTTATTAGACTCTTGTGCTGAGGAGAATTATTGTAATCTTTAGACTCCAAACTAGATTTTTGTTTTCTTGGTGTTGTAAACATTTTATTATTATTGTTTAAATTAAATTATCACTTTTATTTTAGAGAAATAAAAAAATAATAAAATTTTACTTTGATTAAATAAAATTGAAATAAAAATTGAAAATGGTCCCTAACTATTTTTTGTTTAAATTATTTAATATTTTTAATTAAAATTCACTGCATTTTCATAAATTTATTTGTTATTTTTTCAAATTCTTATTAAATTTTCCATATTTTTTTGAAATGAATAATTTTTGTTTATTTCTTTAAATCACTTTATTTTTCTTTTCTCAAAAATCTTCGTAAGTTGTTTCTTTGGTTTTTCTTTAAAAATTTTTATATAAAATTTTGTTATCAAATTAAACCCGCAACCGTTTCGATTTGATGTGTTACGTTCGGAGTTCCGCCAAAAACTGATTTGTAGTCTTTACGTAAATTTATGTTTACTACAATTTTAGTCAGTCATTCATGTTTGAAGTCAGGCAAACTGTCAGGCAAAAACCATCAACATACATTTTCCTCTTCTTCCATTAATTGCCAGTATTCGATTTATTTTTTCAAACAACCACCATGTGCATTAAAATCTCTTTTAGGCATATTTCTCTCTCACTTTTAAGTATATTGAAGAGAGCAATGTTGTAGTTGGAGAGAGTTTATACTCTCTCAATGTACTCGATTAGTAACAGGTTTTACGAAAACTTATCTTTACAATGTAAAATTAAAGAGAGTGAGATATTTCGATATTTCAAATTGGGCCTTTTTAGGAAATAGAATTAAAGTTATTACACATAGATTCAGCTGAAGTATAGTCGAGTTGATTTGGTGGTCTAATAGCTCTGGTTGTTTGGTTGACCCTCCAAAGCTGGATATCTCGAGTGTTTCAGTTATTCTGAAAATCACCAAAAATACATTTATGATTTGACAGAAATAAATGTTATATATGTAACATTAATCTTTTTTAATGAAGAAATGTTGAAGTCAAAATTTAACTCATTTCTTGATTAGTATTACATTTTTATACCCTCCACTATAATTAGTGGCGCTGAGGGTATATTAACTATATTAAATTGCCATCTCGTTTGTAGTACTAAGAACAAATTACCTAAGACCCTGTAAAGTATATACACTGATGCATATTCCTACAAACACACATAATCCACAAGATTTGCATTGGGTTTAAGACCGGAACGCAAGCCGATCAAGAGAGGTAGGTTGCATTTATTTAGGCATGATTTAGACTTCTTTGACACATGTTCACGCAGGATTATGCAATCTTAATACATTTTTCATTCATAAAAAAGAGAGAAGAGCATTTTCCAGCAATTCGTTATAAATTGTGCTGTTAATTTTTGTTGGTACAAAATAAATTTTAGATTTGCCAACTACAAAAAATACTTCCCAAACCATAACACTACCACCACAGAAATTACGATTTATTAATTAAAAAATTGATCATCGTTCCATATTTGCTAAAGCTACAACATAGAAACTATTCCCAGAATAAGGTATATCAAGTTCTGAAAACTCTTTTATATTAAAGTGTTTAAAGAAGTAGCATTTTTGGCTTGATTTTAAAATATTAAAGAAATTTCAAAAAAATATCACATGATTTTTCTCTTCCATAGAAGACTCTATTCCTGTCATGCAATACAGTTCATAGAATGTTATATAATTTAATTAACTTAAAACAAAACAGAAGAATTTGGTTTATTTGCATGATTAATAGCAACTTGAATAAATATTTGAACTATTTTTCCCAAACAATATTAAATCTTATCCAGCACGTGTTCACCACTTCGAGATTACTTAAGTTGAGCAGGTATTTATTTTTGAAACTAATGATTAACTTTTATGATTTCGTCTAATGTCCGTCATAAACTAAAGGTGTTAATAAATCTACCTACTAAAATATAGACTAATTAACGCTACTAATTATTTTAAAATTTTAGTAAACAAATAAATATGTTTATTTAAATAAATCGTAATCATTGTATAACCTCGATATTTTTAATATACATCTATATAAATAACATGTAAAAATGTTATAGTCGGTCAAGCCCGACTATATAATACCCTAAACCACATTGTTGATTTTAAATTTGTAAACGGTTCTCGTATAATATGATTTTCTTATTTATGCTTATGTGTGTAATAATAATCTCTGATATTAAGATTTATATGAAATGTCGATCAATGACCGACCCTCACATAATTTAGCATAACAGTTTTGCTTTATATATCCACGTGTGTGTGCGGTTTATGAGTTTCAAATTGGAAGGGTGGTTGCATGGGACCTATGAGAAATGATAGACCGATCCTCGTATAATTTGGTACATTGTTGTAGGATACTATAAGACTTATTTTTGCAAAATTTGGTTAAAATCGTTTTAATTTAGGAATTGTATGGGCTAAAATCCAATTCCGGGGGTACATTTGTATTGAGATTGTAAAAAATAATGGACCTATCATAACCAATTTCAATAGAAATCTTTACTTTCATTAAGATATCTTCCAAACAGCGACCTGTACTTTCTGAAAAATCTTTACAGCTAACCGGACGGATTAACATGCTTAAATGGACTCAGTAAGTGTTTTAGAGCTGAATGGTATACTACTTTTTCTGCCCTTTACAAACATCTGCACAAACGTATTATACCATCCACCACCTAAGGTGGTGTAGAGTATAAAAATGAGTCTGTGATTGTTTGGATCTAAAGTAAAGTACTGTGATGAAATTTTCACAGAATGATCCCAATGTACCCAAAAGCAACATGAACTTTAAATTTCGTTTGGGTCAGGGGGAGAGGTACCCCCATAAAAAGCAAATATCGATTATGGAATATCTAAACAATTATAGCTGCGAGAGCTGTAAAATTTAGTACCTGTAAAGTACTGTTTTGTTGGAAGAAAATAAAGTATGGATAGGGCCAGAGGAAAGGATAGTCCCCAAGTATTGCTTTTTAAATACCTAAGGAACTATAAGAGCGAGAATTTTCAAATTTGGTCCCAATCACTTTCTCAAGAAACTCTTTTAATAGATAAAATGTCGAACGGATAGAATCAGGGGAAGATAGAAACCCAAGAAAGCAATAACTGATTATCGGATTTCTAAAGAAGCAATTGAAGTGAGAGTATTAAGCTTTTATCTCAATTACTTCCCTTGAAAATGTTTTAATTGATGAAATGTAATGCGGATGGGATAAGGTAAGATTACTGGATAAAAGGATTGGCAGATAGGACCAATGTACTGTTTATAAAAATTTTGCTGGAATAAGTATTTTTCTGTACAGTCTTAAGTGAGAAAATGATAAAAATGATGATAGATAATAAGAGAGCTGACCCTATACATAAAAATTATTAATTGTCTAATATCTGAAGAACTCATATAGTTTCCGAATTTTGTCACTTCTCTAAAAAATGGTTTTAATGATTTTAGAAAATCCCTGTTGCATGAAATTTTTTCATACACGTCGTGATTTGTGAACTTTCTTTCGTGTTCCAAAAAGGCCCCTTTAGAAATTCCCTAGAAAAATATTCAAATTCTTAACTTTTAAAAATTTCATATTTCTCGCTCTTATCATACTTCAATTTAATAAATCCAAATCTAAAAAATGTATGAGTTTTTAAACTCTTACACTCTCCTTCTTATTTTGGCCCTCTCTCTTTCTTTTTTTTTTTCTTTTTTGAAAAATAATATAAACAAATAAGATAGCAAACAATAACTAAACAAAAATACAATACAACTTCAAAAATGAAATAAAAACAACAAGAAACAAAAAATCAACAAAGAAATGATGTTTACTTTATCACAATAAAGTAAACATTACATTTTAGATACAACGGCAACATACACATTCATATATGAACAGCAACATACATACATATGTATGTCTGTATATATGTTTGTGTTTTATCAACATAATAATGCGCTCACAAAGGAATACACTTTTACTAACTTACTTACATGTCGTACTTATTTTTACGTATTGACACCAACTAACTTTAATACACAGATATTCATACATATATACACACACATGCACACAGAGTTACAAACGGTAAATAAGGAAGCCAAACAAAAACCAAATCATCATCAATAAAGAAAAAAAAGAATTCACTCAAATGATAACAGAAACAAAACAGAAAATAAAAACATTTAAAGTATAAAGTGTAGGTTAGTATATGTAATTGTATGTGTGTATGTATATGTATGTGTGTTTACAAAGTTAAATGTTGAAAGGATATGTACCTAAAATATAGAATGTTTATTCCTGTTTTAAATTGAACAGATGAAGTAAAAGGCTTAAATCTTATTTTAAAACTTCGTTCTTTTAAAGTTAAACATATTTTAATCGGGTTTACTTAAAGAACTTTGAATGCTCTAAGTATGGACGAGATTTGCAAGGCCCTACAGGAGGATATCTATATTATGTACTTTACTGTAGAAGTGTGATACATATTCTGAAAATAAATTAAATTTAATTAAATGGTAGAGTTTTTAGAAAAGGTACTATACGTATTGACGATTCCTGAAATTATTGGCCACAACAACGCGTCGAGCATGATATATCTTATTTGTTTGAATCCGTGAAATTTTTATCAATGCGATATCTATGAAATATAGGAAACCAATGGACTATCTTATTTTATATAATCTTTTTCATGAAAAGACCAATACGTTTAATAATACTCTGTTTTTAGGAATAAAATGAACACATAGGTCGTGTGTGAATGTTGCATAACATTTTAAGTTTTTTTTTTTAAATTCACGTATGAGTGTGATAATCATATGTGACAGAGTAAATACTTATACTATTATGAAATAACCTGGAATGCATGAGGTATAGGATATAAATGAAAGGTCTGCAAAGAAAGTCCACTGCTACTAGGAATAAATATGAATTTCTCGTTTGGTAATGCCCTGCAAAGAAGACCAAATATTTCCTAGAATAAGAACGATACATGGTCCTGTTGTAGAAATCGCAAAATATCTGCTTTTCACCCCTAGTGTTCTTCCTCACGATTGGACCATCACCAAAAGAAAATTCTGCAAAGAATATTTTGCAGTTTCTAAAAATAAGAATCATATTCAATCCATATGATCTTTCCGTCATAGTTCAAAAATAAATATAAATCCTTTTTCTTCTATAATATTTAAAATATTACATAATATCGAATATGTATTCGAGGGATTTATGCAATTTGAGGTAATTTTTGGTTGTAGAGTTTATATGAGAACTATAGAAAATTGTAAACCGATCATCGCAACAAGATCGATATAATCCGACATAGATCTTAAACATACGAAATATCTGAATAAATTTGGCATGTGGATGTAAACTGATGTTCCATATTTTGTATGTTCCACATCTGTGAGTTTTATAAGGATAATATCCCTTTTCGGGAAGATATTATAATGAAAACTATCTGAAATATTGGACCTAACGTGAGCAATTTCAATTTGGTCCTTGAGCCGAAAAAATATGTATTAAATTGTATAAAGTTATCTAAAATTTGCGACCTGTAGAGCGTTCACAACATTTGCATAGACAGCCGAACCGACAGATAGAATGACCCTGTCGACCCAGAAAGTGATTCTGAGTCAAACTGTAAACATTAAGATGGTCTATCACCATTTTTTCTTTATTTTATAAACATCAGTGTTAAGGCAATTTTTATGGATGTGAGCATGCTATAAACTTACGGCCATAGTTAAATCGGCTCCGATTTTGATTTGATGCAAGATTTCACCACTTATGCTGCACAATTCTGATATGTGTACTCATAACACCTTAAATTTAATTTTAACTGGCTCAAATGTTTTTGTCTTTTAATTCATATTATTTACAAGAGATCTGTGCGACCACCATGCAATCAGAGAAACAACAATTTTTCTCTTACAAATGAATTCATTATTTTAAAATCTTTCAACAGGAATATTTTGTGTGATATGAATTTTTGTATATTTTTGTAGGCTGGTTTTGTGACTCAAATAAAGGTCTTCCTTAACTGTATTTTTCAGTCACTACTCAGTCATCATTATTATTCTTGTTGTTGTTGTTGCTGCTGTTGCTGTTGTTGTAATTGTTAATTTGGTTTTCCTTGATAAATAAGTATTCACTTCTTTGTTAAGGGTTGGTTTTGATTGTGGTAAAAGTTGATAGATGATATTTTTTCTTTGTATTTGGTCTTCAATTTTTGTTATTATTTACTACAACCAGATAGATGATGCTTTATTTGTTGTTTTCTCATATAAAGAGCTCATTTCTACAAAAAACAAACACTAAAATGTAAAAGATAGATTAATTAAGTTTCTAGCAAAAAAAAGTAGATTTATTTGTGAAAATAACAGATGAAAATGGGAAAAGAACAAAAATATGAGACTTAAGAAAACAAACAGAAAAAGGTTTTATATAAAAATGTCATTACAATTTGCATTATTTTACAAAAATTAGCCCGATTTAAAATCCTAAAGGCGTTTACATTGACTAAATCGTTTTTTTTTAAATGAGTCAGTGTTTTGAGGTTTTCTTTCTACCTGCAGTTCCTTAAAGTGTTAAAATTAAAAGCCTTTATTTGGAGAAAAACGATAATATTTGTATATTTTACATTTATCAGTGTGTTTGATAATTTTTGCCACCACATTTTAATTTAAATTCTACAGAGGACCCGTATAATTTTATAACCTTTAGGGTTATAATCATTTTATTACTTTAAAGCTGTTTTTTGGTTTTTTATTGTTTCTTTTTTTAATTTTCTTTATTGAAATTATATATTTTTTCATGATAAATATAGTGTAATTTAACATACAATCTTGTCATAATTACAGAAAAGATGCATATAATTTTGACAATTTTCTGATGTTTCCAATTTTCTCAATTTGTTTCCGGTTTTTGGTTATTTCTTGCTTTTACGGTCATATGCAATGTGTTTCTTTAAAGAGGTTTGTAATTTTGGTTGGGCGCTACAAAAAAGTTGGTATAATCGATTAATTACAACCACTCTAACATATCGACATATTTACTCATACACAAACTGACAAATACAAACTGTTTCTTAAATAAAGCGACAAAGTTATTGATTTGGATTTAATCGTTTTATGTAAATTTTAGTTTTCAGATTGTGTACGATATCGGTCTAAAACTCTTAATTAATTTAACCAAAGAATGAAAGTTAAAACATTAAATAGAATAGTTTTAAGTCTAGATTTTATATTCCGAATGACAAAGTTTTTATAAATATAAAGTGAACTTATAATTTTCCAAAAACATTCAAATTAGATTTATAATTATTGTACAAGGAACTAATGATATATCCTTTTACTGTTCCAGTATCTGAAAATTTTGACCATTGGGAAGAAAATAGTTTCCATAGTGCTTCTTGTTAGAAAATAAACCGGTGCTGATTTGAAATCCTACAAACTCAATCAAATTTCAAACTAAGTATCTGAAACAATTTGTATTGATTAAAATATATCGAAAGATTTCTTAAGAAAAGCGAGGAACAGATCGTTACATTACACATAATCTTCTCTAAGGTCTTTTGCTTAGTGTGTGGATTCCTCGGCATAGCAAGTGTGCTGAGTGATGAGTTCATTGATCGTCTTTGATTCATATGAAAAGTATGATTGAGGTACAAGTCAGGATTTTGATTTCGGTAAAAATCGGACACATAATAAGCAAACCTCCTAGAAAAATGTGGTTTAAGTTTAATGGCTTTAATCGTAGATGAGATAGAGGAAAGGCAAATTTCACCTTTTGTGTGACTGACCCGCACTCGAAGAGCTGAAAAAGAATGATCTTGTAACTAGCACCCTCTCATGATGCTTGTTGAATACTGTACTCAGAACCAACCAACTTGTGCTACAACTTTCCTTCTTTAACGAAACAATTATTCCCATTTAGGAATAGGATTTAAATGGGTCAATGTAAAGGACTTGAAGTACAATATAGGAATATGGATGCTGACATTTAAGAGTTGGGAATAGATGAATTTTCGGAAGCTTTTACGTCACAGTTTTTTACACAATTGAGTGTTTTCAGTGGGTTATAAGAACTGAACCTGAACCATCAACAATTATATTTTTCTCTAAATAATTTTCTCTCATAATAATCTGAATATATAAAGGCTTAGAAACTTGATTTCCAAATATTACATCGATTTCGATTTTTTTACGGTAATGATCCACTACCGTAAAAAGAACCTATAAAAGATATTCCCTTAACATCGGAAATTTGATATTTATTGACAAAATGTCTCCATTATTTCAAATTTTTGAATTCAAACTCTTGAACAAATTTTCACCTTTAATATTTTAAGGCTTTTTAATATTCGTCTTCTTCCTCAAACTCTTTCATTTAATTTCTTGCCGTAAAAAAAGAAGTATAAAACTTATATTTTTTTAAAACATTCAATATTCGCCTAAATTAACTTCACTTAAAAAAACATCCTACTTGACCAAGTTGTTTTGTAGTTAAACTTTTTTGTTATTGTTATTGTTATTGTTGTTGTTTTTATGCCATTAAGACAACAATGGAAACAAAGTTCATTCATTCAAATAAACTGATAAATAGAAAGACAGACAGACAGACAGACAGACAGACAGACACACATACAGCCAAATATAAGTAAAGGCCAGACCTTTTGGTTTAATAACGATAACATGATGATGTAGGAACATTTCATTTTGAAGGTAGAAAAAGGTATTCCTCTTAGCCCAAGACATACAATCCTTACAAACTTGTATAAAATTTTAAAATTGAGAATGAAAAGAGAAAAGCACGAGCTAAATTTAAAATTGATTTTTTTTCTTATTTTTGGTGGTTGGAGTTTTTTTTTTTGGGGGGGATATGGGTTCATACATGAAGATTACTATTTTTTAATAAACTTCTTTTGGATAATAATTATTATATAATTGGGGATATTTTGAGTTCTATTATCAATCAAGTTTAACCTCTGTAGTGGATAAAATATATTGTGTGTCAATAATGAAGTTTATTCAACTTCTCTAATTTTATATGAATACCAGCAGACCCGGCAAACTTCGTATTGCCATAAAAATTAGGGCGTCGCTTGCTCTTAGCAAACATTAGTATTTGATTATCATACCATTTCAATAGATTATTAGTAACTTAAATTTCTTGGTATGGGGGTTACCTCTGCTCTGATTCTTGAGATAGTGATTAATGCCATTTTGTGCTTTATATGGGGGTACCCTTCCCCCTAGTCCTATCCGTCCAACGTTCTATTCAGTAAAACAGTTAATTGTTGGGACCAAATTTGATAATCAATATTTGCTTTGTACTGTCTCTATGCGTCCTACGTTTTGTCTTATAAAAAGTCTCTTGAGGAAGTATCTGATACCAAATTTGACAACTCTCTCCGTTATAGTCCTTTAGATTTTCTATTATTAATATTAGTTCTGAATGTGGGATACTCCTTCCCCTTTTCTTATCCGTCCTACGTTTTGAACATTAAAACAGTGAATTGAAAAATTAGTTGGGACCAAATTTGAGAACTCTCACTGTTATAGTTCTATAGATATTCGTTACATACATACACACATTCGATTTTATATATAAATTTATTTTATGTTTATTTCAGGTTAAAAGTTAATGGTTTAACCAACTTTAAAGTGAATTAATCTCACTAAAATTTGAGTATAATATTTTTTCTCGAATCGGTTCATAATTTTCCTATTGCATTCATTAAACTTCCTCTTCCGAAAGATTACTTTCTTGGCACAGCGATGAAGTATACAAATATTTGTTTTATTTTAGTAAAAAAGTTCCATATTGAAATTTTGAGTTTGTCTTGAATATCGGTCTGCAACATTTTGGTAATCAACTGATGTTGCTGGTTTTAAATAGCGATCTGTAAAGGCCAGCAATAAACATTTTTGCTAAATGTTATTGACCTTTGAATATTAATGGAGAAGAGACAGCTGGAATACAAACCGACAAATATAAATCGACTCAGATTTTGATGTGATTCTAGTACATATATATGCATTATGGGGTCTTGGATTAATACTTCTTTGTGTTGCACACGGAATGACAGAGTTAATATACTATTTTCGCCATATGAGGTGGTGAGGGTATAAAAATTGTTTTGAAAACACTGTGCTGTGTGATAAGGATTTAGACCGAAAAATTCATAACACACGATCGAAAAACTCTTAACAAGAAGAAAAGTTTATTACCCGAAAGTAGTCAAAATATCTTAAAAAGTTCTTGGTATATATTTCAGAAAAGGGTTCAAAATTTCACCACTAATAATTGAAACTGTATGTATAAGTTTTTCAAATTGATATTACGATTTCAATAAAATAAAACAAAATAAAACTATAAGTTTTATTAACTTTTATATTTTTTAAGAATTTTCGAATTCACTCTTTAGTTATTAACAAATTGAACTTATAGATTTTTAATTCCGCCAATAAATTCAATAGTTTCTTCAATGCCAATAAATGTACATAAGTATCTTAACAACTAATTGGGAACATTTATCAAAAACAAAAACATTTGTCAGTTATTAGAAATTGAAATCAAAAAACCGAATTTAAAAAAAAAAAAAAAAAAAAAAAAACTTTTTACAAAAGAAAAATTATGTTCTCTTGAAAAAAAACATGACATTTGAAATGTTCTGTTTTATGTTAAAATGTCAAATTTAAACAAATATTGATTTCACTTAAACATCAATAAAGTTCAATAACTTTTATACTTACAAACATTCTTATATTGATATGTTCGATCATTAATTGATTTCCAGAAACCAAAATTCAAAGATTCGATTTGAAGTGATTCGATTTTTTTTGAAATGAACGATAACCATGCGTGGTTAACTATTAAACGCAGCATATGGTGATTTACAATTTATTCCGATTGTCAGTTTTTTTAAATTGACCTTAAAACATTCTCGTTTCCAAAGACACACACACACACACACTCAGTGATAACCAGATAGAAAAAGTTGACAGAAAATAACTTCGATCGATAAAGTATTTACTAATGAACCCTTTCAATATACAAATAAACATAAACTTATAAAACTTTTATTAACTTATTTAATTTACAATAAAATAAATTTGAAAAAATACACATACTTACAGTATACATATGTATACTAGCTTTTACCCGGTGTGCTTTGCCTGCTTGATGCTCAATTAAGAAAAAAATCATATATTGTGACGTGTATAAAAACAATTGAGTATACTATATTTGGCTATGGCGAAATTTCAAGACCCTCAACCACAAATGCGTAAATTCGTTCATGTACACACCTACAAACACACGCAATATATGAAAGCTCTTCCTAAATATAACAAAGAGACCTTAATGAGTCAAAAAATAATTATATTTTTAGCTAAACTGCTTTTTTAACTGAACCGATTTTGGTAATTTTTGAAGTGCTAATAAGGTACATATAAAATGATTATACCATCTAACACCATAAGTGGTAAAGAGGGTATAGTAACTTTGTCATTCCGTGTTAGAAGAAATCATCTAAGACCCTATAAGGTATATATATAATCTTGCGTCAAATCAAAATATGAGTCGATTTAGCTCTGTCCGTCTGTCTGTAATTGACAATTGATACTAATTGATTCTACGAAATTTAGTATGAGGATTTTTTAAAGTCCTGAAGAGTTTCCTATTTAAAACAAGCAAAATCGGTTCAATATGTTGAAATTTATAGACCAACATCTGAGGCAACCTCTAAGTTCAAGCAAAGATCTTTCGTAAAATTGACAATTATAAATCGACAATTTAGAATGAAATTTTGTCAGAATATGAAGTTATCGGTTCATTGGAAAAAAGTCCAAATTTCATTGGTTGTGAGCGTGTCAACAACAGACAGATGAATATAGCAAAATCGACTCAGATTTTGATTTGATACAAATATATTTATATACATTATAGGGTCTTAGATGATTCCTTTTTAGCGTTATATACGGAATGACAAAGTTAATTTACCCCCTTCACTAATTGTTGTATATAAATTTCCAATAAAAAAATCGGTCCAACCGTTTAGCTATCTTTAAGATACAAACAAATAAATACATACATACAAACAAACACACATTAAGTTTTATATATATATACTGATGTATTTTAGGAGATATTGATCATTTAAGTAAATTAAAAGCATCAAAAAAATGAAAACTAACAACAACTTTACTTACATTTTAAAACATACTGACAATGTTAATGTTTATGTTAATCATATATCAGATATTTTTATATTGATATGACATAAAATATTTATTCATCGAAATACTCGAGTACCTCATAAGTACACACAGTATGAGTCTGTGTTTGAAATAAACAGACGTGTGATGTGATCTTGACACATGATCAACCCATTGATGTAAAATAGAAAGAAAAAAAAAACGTTTGTATACTCGCCAGTGAGTAGATGAGAAAAGAGGGGAAAAAATGATAAAATATACAAATATTTAAACCCGGTATTATTTACATAAATCTAGACAAGATTGTTTTTTTTTACAGACAACAACTCTAGCAATAACATTGAAATATCAGATGAAATATAGATTATTTAGGGCGTTTATTAGAGTATTAAAATGTAATCAATACTCTACTTAACTTATAAAAAATATCTTATACACTACGAACACTTTAAATAAAGTTCATTTAAAATATTTATTCTCAGTCATGGTAACTGATCGTTTTTGATATCTAATCGTCGAATGGGAGATCGTTCCAAGCGATGAGGAGAACGGGAAGGAAATTGTATATTGAGAGTCACTTTTTTGTAGTTTCTTTGGATTAAGTCACTGTTGTAGTATTCTGCAGGCCGAAATTTTTCTTGATCAAGTTGCTTTTGTAAAACATGTCGTTGTAGATGTAACATGTCGTTAATCTGATCAGAAAAAACTGCGTAATAAAATTATTAAATATTTTCAATAAATCCCAAATTCGTCCTACAAAATATTGGCCAAGCTTTCAAAGGTAGGTGGTCTAATTGTTTCCAAAGTTATTAAACATACCGGGAGAACTTGTCCGTTGATGGAAAGCTTGGTTCAAGTAGAACGAATGGTCTATATGGTGTTATGAAAGTAAAAAAAAAATTTAAAATTTTTAAAGGAGCACCTAACACAGCCGGTAGGAAACAGTCCGGTTAGCTCAGTACTTGAACTATTTGGTACGAAAAGTTGGATCCAATGCAGCTTTAAAATCATAGAAGGCTCCAAAAGTTCCTGACAGGAATGCTGCTAAAAATGTCAAGGCCAAAAGCAGAGAACGGAAATTGAAGTCAGGATAAAAAAGTATTTTTGCTGCGTAGTGCATGAGGAAACGTATGTACTGGGATATTTTCGCAACTTCTGGTCAAAAATTTTATGTTGCTGTTAGTCGAGGGTATGTTAAAGAAAATTTTAGGACCCAAAAGCAGTCAAAATTTCCCAAAATGCTCTTGGTGTGGCAAGCAATATTCAGTTGCGGCAAAAGATGTCAACCATTTGTTACAACGAGCTCTATAAATACCGAAATTTACATGAAGGAATGTTTACAAAAAAGTTTGCTTTCATTCACTTGGCAACCTGTCACTAAGGTGGTATAGAAACCCCTAAGTGGTATAGAAACAATAATGTCGTGTTTGTACCAATAGAGGCAAAACATTAAAACTGCTTCAGCTAAGAACAGTTTGTTAAAAGAGAATTTAAGAGCACAAGGTGTCCAAAGATGTGGTTTATTTTAAACGGAGATGGACTATCTGTGCGAGCAGTGTGAGAGAAAGCTCTATAAAAACGTTAATGGAAAAAGGTTTAAAATTTCATCACAATTAAGCGGTTTCGTTTCTATATACGTATATTAAAAATTTTTCGATCTCAATCCTTAATTACAAAATAAAATAAAACTATTCCCAACTATTCCAAGAAGATCGGGTTTTAATTCGGATTATTATTAACATTTCATCTACGGAGTTTAAATTACAGTTTATGCCCTTAAATAAAGCGCATGCAGTGTATTCATTTTATGTAAAATTATATCTAACAAGTTATATAGAATATATCTTGAAAAACGTACAGATTACACATAAAGTTTTTTTATGACTCTAGAAGGTCAATAAAATCGATGGTTTGAATAAAATGTTAGTCACCTATTTTTTTTTTTTTTTTTTGCTCCTAAAGACATCTCATCTAAGTCACAAGTATAATATTTCAATTCAATTCAGTCCGGTTGAGTTGAGTTTCTGTTCATCAAGTTAAACAAACATGACTGTCTGGTCGTATGTAAATAATCGAATGAATGAATGAATATTCGAATAAATGAAAATGTTTTTTCGTTTGATAATGTTTTGGTTAAAAAAATGCATTTTTCTAATTTAAAAAACAAATAACAATTTTTTATGTGTTGCTATGATGATGCTGACGATGATGATGATGGTCCTCAGATATCTGTATTTATGTTATATTCTCATTTCGATTTTCGATGTATACGATACTAAAAACAAGTAAGAAATGAAAATATTGTTTAGATGAAGGCATTTTAGCATCTGTGTGTTCTTTTTTATTTTGTATTTTTCATTTCTTTTATTTGTTCACAATATACAAATGTAAAGAGACAGACAGACGAATGGACAGACAGATAATCACAAAAAAAATCATTTGAATTTTATAAAAAAAGAACAATATTAAAATTTAAATCAACACCTTTTTATGACGGATATAAATGTAGTTTTTCCCTTGATGTTGTTGTTGATCAACAACACAAACGCATAATACGCTACACCACCTTAGATGGTTTGTGCTGATTTTTGTAACATACAGAAAAAATGGTGTAATATCCACTTTTAAGTATGCCATTCGATTCAGAAGAACTTTCTGAGTCGATTTAATAACGTTCTTGCATCTGTCTGTCTGTCCGGCTAGCTGTCCATGCAAATATTGGGAACAATCTACTGGTATAATTATTTTTTGGCTCAGAGACGAAGCTTATTTCAGATAGCTCCCACGCAAATATCCTCCCGGAGTAGAGTTTTGTGGTTATAAAAGTCTAAAATATAAAGCGAATTCAACGAAATTCATCAAAAATAAGTCCTTTGGTATTCTAAATCGATGTGCCAAATTATGAGAGGAATGGTCTATTACTTCTTATAGGTACCATACTGGTGCCATTCTTAATATCACTTTGAAGGACATAATTCTTACGTATACATTGGTATTATAATAATAACTGGTCAAATTTAGATAAACATAATCTCATATTGATGTTCGAAATTTTGCGAGGTTAAGTGCATCATTTTTTCTAGCTCTGAAGGAACCCAAGAAAAAAATCCTTTTAACATAAATGTTAGAATCATAATAATGTAATTATACGAGGGTCGTTCATATATTTTACGTAGCTGTCATTTACAACCAACAATGGTGGTGTAGAGTGTTACATATTCGGGCTTGACGGACTATAACATTTTTACTATTTTTTATATTTGTTGTTTATATAAACGTGTACACGTTTAAAAATCTAAACAAAACCTTAATTATACATACTCACACATCCATCCAAATGTTTATCTTTCACATTCAAAACTTTTAAAGTTGTTGTATTCTTTCCGGAATGTATTTCCACGAGAAGAAAAAAACACTTAAAAATATTTAAAAATTATGTGACTCTTAATGAAAAGAATACAAGAAAAATATATTAAAATCTAAAAGATTTCAGAGTGAAGGGGTTAATAAAATTTTGAATATACACGTACAAAAAATATTCAAATTAGCTTTAATTCTAAATGGAATTTAATTTTTTATTCTGTCTGCGTAACAGCTTCCGAATTTATTTGAGAAGAAAATTTAAATATTTAAAAACTTTTTGTTAGATAAATTATAATATTTTATTTGAATTGGTTCAAATTGGTTCAAATATGTTTAAAATTACTATTAATATGAGTTTAAGATGTTAGTAGAAAAATGGCGATAGGTATTATTAACTAGCTTTTACCCGGTGGGCTTTGCTGCACAAAAATTTTCTTAAGTCATAGACACAGAAAAAAATTGTATTCAAAATTCAAAAAGTACAAAGAAGAGTTTGCAAAAGTGAAAGGTTTTCGCTCTAATAGTTCTTCAGATATTAAATTACTAATATCTACTCTAGAATGGAGAGTACAACTCCATCTGACACTAAATTTTTTTAAAGTGAACAAATTTCACCTATTTGTATTGGATTATCTCTCTTACCGATTCTAACCGTCCCATATTTTTACCACTAAAACAGTTCCTTGAAAAGTAATTGGCATAAAATCTTAAAACTCCCATTTTAATGGTTCTGCAATTAACTGATAACTCAAATTGGTGCTGTATGAGTGGTACCTTTCACCCTGACTCTAACCGTTCTAATTTTTTCCAATAAAACATCTTTTTCAACAAGTGATCACAGCCGAATTTTAAAACTCTCGCAATAATAGTTCTTTAGGTATTTGATAATTCAAATAGGCTTTGTATTCCACTTATCCTATTTGTCCTTGAGAATATTTCACCTCAAATACTTTCTCAAGAAATAGTATTAATGGACAATATGTACGATGGATATGATCAGAGGGTAAATTAGCCCCCATATGTTTCATTTTATAAGGGAGGCAGAATGCATTGGGTCTCATCTAGTTGTATTTATAATTGGTAAAGTATCAACTATAATTGAAGGAATGAATAAAGAATTTGTGAATACGTATCAGTGAGTTTAAAAGTCATGAACGAAACTTTATCTTAGAGATAAAAATTAAGATGCCAACTTCTACCACTGATCTGTCTACTTCGTTCTCCATTTGTATGAACACATAGATCTTTTCTATTGTTATTTTGAAAGTTCAAATGAAGTGGTTCAGATTTTCTCTTCAATGATATAGAAATTCTAAAAAATGGATAGTAATAGTGACAACCTTATGTTCATTAGCTTTCCATAGATGTAAAAATTATTTGAAAATCGTCAAACATTTAAAGTTTTACAGAGGATTTGCAAAATAATCTGATCCGATATAAAAAACTTGAGAAAGCAAATATTGTAAAATCTTCTTTTTCATAAATCCTTTTGTAAAATAATTTATTTCAATTTATATTTATACAAAAAGTTTTCACTTTTACACACCTCCTTTTCTTGCCAAAGCGATACAAATATAATTAACTTAACTTTCAATTATCAAACGGCTAATTTTTGAAAATCTAATAATTTAAATAATTTTCTAATAAAATTCAAATGTCGTCCATGAAATTACAATTTGAATGCTTGAAATAACATAAAAATGCAAATAAAAAATTACAAAGGACAAACTACCAAATGACAGAGCGATACAGACAAACGAACATTGCAGGACGATAATAATTGAAATGATGACAATTTTAAAAATTACAAGTCTGTTTCTCTTTCTGTTTTTTTTTTTATTTACAACATTAAAATGTCACCGTTTCAAAGAAGCATTAAATATAAAAGATACAAAACAATATGACAAATTATGAATAAAAGACAAATTTATCCTTCGGATGACACAAAGAAAATGATCATAATTTGCAAAACAAACCAGAAAGAAATAAAGACAAAAAGGACGACAAACAATTGCAAATTTAAAAAAAAGCTGATTTATACCAGCGAGTTAACTCTAAAGAAAATACTTGTTTTTATTGTGGAAATTAAAAAAAAGAAGTGAAAAGATGAATGTAGAAAATTAAGAAAGAAAAGAATAAAGAAATGAGTAAAAAAGGAGGAAAAAAAACATCTTTATGTCAAATGTTTATAACGACCACCATGACTAATAGACAACAGCAGTGAAACAGTTTGTGATCAGACGGACGGATGGACAGACGAGCTGAATAAAACTAAATAATAATAATAATAATAATAATAATAATAATAATAATAATGAAGAAGAAGAAGAATAGTAGAAATAACTTGAGTAAAGAAGAAGAATACTAAAAAATTAAGTGTAACAAGAAATATAAACAATATTGCAACACAGATTGCACAGTGGGTAAAAATCCTGTATTTAGAATTTTTTATTTCAAATTTCAAGAATATTTATACGGTGCAACACAGTAGATGGCTTGCAACGGATAGAAAAAATATTGCATCTTAGTACACCGTATCTCTTTCTAATACGATTTAACGATCTGTCCAATGCTGTGTGTGCGCTCTTGGCTGTTTCCCAACTTTAGAGATTCTTGTGGGTCGAAACCTATTGAATACAGAATACAGCTCTAAAGAAATTTAAAAAAAGTATAAAGACAAGGCCTGTATTTAAGACCGATTTCGGCTTATATTCTTCTCATTAGGTTATAGTCCCATATAAGATCCCTTTTCGGAAAGTGGATTTAGCTAAAGGACTTTAAAGAATTTCAAAAAAAATTGCAACATTAATTTATGACTGCATATATTTGAGTGGCAAATTTTAAAAACTTCAGTCCACATTTTACTATAGCCTCCATAGAGAGTCCCTATCACATCTCAAACTAAAAAATACACACTTGTTCCGTTTACATTTTATCAAATTTGCTGTGAAGTGCATTAAGTTTTTTTTTTAATCTCCCATTCATCCCACTGTGCCATTCATTGCAGAGCATAACCGTGTCACTAAGTAGTGACATTTACAAACAAATATACAAACGTACGTAAATAGTCACCAAAACAGATGGAAATAAGAAACTGATTATAAATTCAGATTTCTCTCCTTTTTAAATTCTTTTCAAAGAAAAAATCAAACAAGAGTTTCTTACAAATTAAGCAGCCATAAAAAATAAAGTGTCCTTTCATTCTCCTCTTTCACAATGCTTTATCTTCTTTGTGCTCTCTATTGTTATTTTATTTATAAAATTTCAGTTTTTCTACAAAACAATTAACTAAATGGAGACAACTACACATACATGTACACACAGATACACAGCGTGAAGTACTGCATCATAGTTCAGGATTTAAAAAAAAGATCTTTGTCTTTCTCTAACTCAAAATGTGTTAAGTGAATGTGAATGGGTATAAATGTATCTGAATGTGTGTGTGTGTGTGTTTTTGGGTTTCTGTATTCGAAATATTAAATGAAAGATAATTTGTAGCAGACATTTAACAACCAAATTGGACAGGTGAAAATGAAAATTGTTCAGTTCAGTTTTATGATAATAAAAATCCAGCCCAAGAAAAAAAAACTGAAAATGAATATAATTTTAACACTCGTTAGAGTTCTAAATAGATCAAATTACCAACATTATTTAGATTTTAATACAAAAAGGTGCAAAATTTCTTTAATAAAAACTTTGTGTTTTTCTTTCTGTTTCTATTACCATTGTGTGTGTGTGTGTGCATATGTTTGCATATGGAAGAAGATTTTTGTCAGATTTTTTTATACCCTCCACCATCACCAGTGTGGAAGAGGGTAAAATAATTTTGTCATTCCATATGTAATGCTAAGAAGGAATCATCTCTGATCACATAATCACATATATATTATTGCATTAAATCAAAATCTGATTCGATTTATCTATGTGCGTGTGTCTGTTGTTGTTGTTGGCACGCTCATATCCACAATTATTGGCAGAGATAAATAAAATTTGGCCTGAGTATTTTTATAGTCCTGAAAAGTTTCCTATTTAAAATCAAAAAAATCGGTATCGTTTATCATTTTAAGAATGATCAAAATCGGTTCAGTAGAAACACAAGTTATAGCCGAAAATATAAGAAATTTTCCTTAGGTGTTCCTGTTTTGTATTTAAGAAAAACGGTTATATAATATATGTACGAAACATTACATTAGGATATTGAATATTCCGCATAGCCGAATATAATATTCTTACTTGCTTTTTTTTGTTTTTGTTTTAATAAGAGTCTGTGTGGTATTTTCTTCTTGTCTTGTCGTGTCTTATTTTTCTTCAGTATATTGAAGGCGTAAATTTTTAGTCCTTAAAACAGCTGTATTATTTTTAAAGGAGTTTGTTTCTTTTGGTAAAATTAAAAAAAATCTATTTTCATTTTATTGTTATTTTAGAAATTCCTTTTAATTGAAAATAATTTGAAAATAAGACTTGAATAAACATCTCAAACATATTGATTTGTTGTGTTCTTTCCAACACAAAAAAAACACAAATATATGTATATTTGACATACACACTCACGTGTCTGACACACGCAATCTGTTTTTCTTTAAACAAATCAAAAGTAATTTAATGTGAAAACTACGAACAAAATATGTTTTATTTCCTTTTTCTGACAACATGATATATTTTACTTTAAACGTTCATTATTGGAATGAATGTCCTTTTAAATTTTATAAAAAATTATTATTGAAGATTTAAGAAATTTTCGTAATAATTAACAAATACTTAAGAGAAGAAAACAAGTAGACATACTAAATTCAGTTGTGCCGAATCTGAAATACATTCCAAAGTATTATTAGTTTAAGAACAGATTCCGATTATGAGAAGTGAGCGACACGAAATAACCCCCAATTAGAAATATGAAATTACAGTCAATTAAAAAAAAAATATGAAAAAGCACCCAATTTCAATGAAATGACACCCAATTAGAAATATGAAATAAATTCAAAAAATTTGGACTTTATTAAATTATGCAATTAGAACAAAAATTTTTGGAAAAAAGACCCAATGAATAAATCCCAAAACATTAAATATGTCCCAAAAATAATTTTTGGTAATAGACCGAACGGTTGAAACTGTCGTTAAATATTTTAATGTGTTTTCATATAGGACCTTTTTGGTTCCACTCTTACACATGCTTTTTCAATGTTATTTAGATATTTCCAGATACATATCTCCTACTTCATATATTAAATAAGCTATTTTCTCTAAATTTTTATAAATTTAGTTATATCCTTAGATATTAAGATTATAACGATTTTAACTTGGTAACAATGGAGGTAGAAGCCATGAAAGTAACTTATATTCCTTCGAAGTCTCTAAAATGAAATAGTTGAATATATCGCCATATAAAGTTATGATGTGTGAAAGAATTTTAATAATTTTACAATAAATTATGTCAATTGAACAACAGCGAAATTCCTTAAATCATTAGAGAGTAATTATGCTGTATCAAATTGAAGTTTGAGAAAAAACTAAAAATTGCCGCAATTTTTATTTCGGCATTTAATTACCTTTTCAAATGTAACAACAATATTGAATCCCAATATTCAACGGGTTCCTTCATAACTTTAAGGGCATTTTTACCCTCATTCAGATTATTATAAAAACAATTAACTTCCCTAAAATTCACCGTTCATATGCTGGATTGATCAAACAACAGTCTAAAATAAGACAACCTAAGATGTTCTGATCTATTAAATTTACTCTTCAATGAATTCCAAAAAATAATATATGAAATGAAATAAAATGAAATTATGTCCAGAAAATTCGTATATAAAATAATTTCCAAAAAAATTGTTTGGTCTTTCTTTTCTTTTAAATTATTTTATTAGGCATCGCTTTATTTTTCTAATTGAGCATTATTTCATTTGGAGTTATTGCGTGTCGCCTGAGAAGTGATATTCATAAAATTAAACACTCAAATTTAAGACAAGTTAAAAATTAGTGTAGTCAAATAACATTGAAATACCTTATTTAAGATTTATATCAGCTTTTCCAAGACATGGATCTTAAAGCGAGATTAAAAAAATTTGTAACCAAACTTACAGATTTATTTTTTATTTAATTGAAAAAAAATATTTTTATAGTTTTAAACCGCTCGGAGCCTTAGCTCCGGGGTGTACTGTACCAGTGACAGAAAGCCAAATACGTAGTTTGACTCTATTTTGGGAGCCTTTCTGAAAATGCTGAATTTTTTGTTCATTCATTTTAATCAGATAAACAATAAAATTATTTGACATGTTTTAAAAAGGTAACTTGATCAAACAAAATAAAATAATACTTCACACAGAAAAAAACATGAAGTAAAATCAACATTGAACATAGTTGATTTATTATAGAAAACATTTTTTTCATTTAGTTTAAATTGAAGGTTTTTACGTTTGCGGTGAAATAATATTGTAAAATCTTTTGATATTAATATAAAATATTACAAAACAATAAATTAAACATTTATTGTTTATTGTATTATTTACTGTAAAAAATGTTAAATAAACATTTTTTGTCTATGAAGCAAAATCATAACTGAAGAAAGTTAAATTTTTTATAATTTAATTAATTTTATATTGATTTTTTTCAGTATTTTGGGTTAAAATACTGATGCCGCGAGATTGATTTTAATTAAGTAAATCATTTATATATCACTTTGTTAAAATTTGACACAAATAACTGCCAAAGCGATGGGTTCATAAGTCTCAAAAAGGCTACATTATCATAATAATGTTAACACACAAAAAATAAAATTTTACGAGAATCGTTCTACATCAAGTTGGTCTTAACAGAATATAACATTCTTAATGGTTTTAAATTTTGAAATCACTATTTAAAAATGGCAAAATTAGTTTACCGGCAATAACATACTGAACAATATCTAAAGCAATCTCTTCACCATTAAGGTTTGTTCATAAATAAGAGTTAAACCGGTAAGTTCTGTAATACATCAACATTTCCTACATCAACATATAAGTACATATGTTTACAAACACCTAAATTTTAGTCACTTTAGTAAAACAATAAAAACATAAAATAATACAAAGCTAAACCGCAATTGTACTTAGTTCTTTATTGACAACATTTTGGTAAAATTTATTACCAATTTACAACAAAAATGTATAAAAACTATTAAAATATTTAAATTAACAAAATATTAAATACCTGCGTTTAACTTAAATCAACTAAAACCGACACCATATTTAGTTACTCGTACCTGTTGTGAAAATGACATAAATTAAAGATAAATTAAAGAATGCCGACTAAAATTAATAACGACAAACGCATTTATTGATTTTTAATTAGATACAAAATTAGACATAATTACAAAAAAATGGGCGCTTACGAAATCGATGAAAAAACTTAACTGGCGACAATTACAGTACATAACAGTTTTTAAGCATTTAATCAGTGATAGAGTTTCCTTTTTGTAACCTTTTCTGTATGGCAGATTGTTAATGAATGTTCACATAATTAAATAAATTTTAAACCTTGACTTCTATTTTGGTTAACCTCACACCAAGGTGCAGTTAGGGATTTATATTCATTTTCAGGTACCTGTTATACAAATACATATACAACTATATATATATGAATATCTGTTAGGCTAACCAACCAATCCTTAATAGAGGGTTATTAGATTATCATCATCATCAGCATCATTTTTAACTGGAAATATAGAACTCAGACAAAAAATGTGATTTTGTTATAATTTTTTATTACTTGGACCACACAAATTTCCATATTATTTTTAGATTTATGACAAAATTTGATCGTAATCTATCTTAAAGATTTAATAGTTATTTAATTTTTTATGACTAAAAATGAAATATTAATGGGTTTTGGAGGATAGAAATCCCTACTTTTATTTTAAGATCCTTTTGTGATCTTATAAGTTATGCTGGAAGATAAACATGTTGAAAAAATCTAAGAGGAAATTTTGATCACATTATTAAAAAGTCCACATGATCATTTTTTATTATTTCGGGAAGTTAATAAATTTACACGATATAATATAACTCTTTATGATGTAAATCAAAGGGAGTTGTAAATACTGTTTATATATCTGATCGCTAATGGAAAACAAATAAATTGTAATCTTTTTCACATAATCAATATCATTATTTATTAAATAAGGCGATTATAAAACATCTCAAAATAGATTTTCTTCAAAGTATCTCAGCATAATTAATACACCGAACATCTTAGGTGTTCAATAAATCGCTTTATAATTATTGTAGATGTTATTATGTAAACGTTCTTGACCGACTATAATCAGTTTCTATTTCTGAATAGTTTCTAAATTATTTGAAAAAAAAAAAAACAAAAATGTATTTTTGTTTGAATTTCGCACGTTGCACCAGTAATCGGTCTATAACTTCTTTTCTAAATAATGTGTTAGTTTTAACAAGTAAAACTAGTACATTTGGCTGTTCTTAATCTTATATACCCTCCACTACTTACATTATGTAAACATTTACGAGAGTTGATAAAGTTTAATATAAAAACAGAAGTGAAATATAGCATTGTTCCGAGTTTTCAATGGAACCAGTCCATATTAAAGAAACTTTTTAACTTAAAACCCTATTCTGGGAGAGTTATAACCGAATATGGCACGATAATTGATAATTTAGATAAATTTATTAAAGTTTAAAAATAATCTTAAACCTTTTTTTGGATAGGGGCCTTAAATGGAAGCTATAGAAACACATAGACCGATATACATCAGGATAGAACCAAAAATAGTTAAAATTTAAATTTAATTTTTTTAAGAAAAAAAAAATTGGTACATAAAGAAGAGTTATTTATAAGCTCAAAACACATTCCAGAAATGGGCCTTAAATTGTATCTATATCAGCATATGGACAGATTTTTGTCAAACCAATAATATATATATTTAAGAAAGTTTTTTATTATTGTTACAAATTTTAGTAAAATTGTGTCTAATTTTAAAATTTGTACAGGCTTAAAACCATATTCCGGCAAAGGGTCTTGTATGGGAGTTATAGCAAAATATTGACCGGGATGGGTGAAATTAATAACAAGTAGTTAATACAGTAAGAAAATAATTGTTTTAAATTTAAATAGAATTTGAAACCAAATTTCAGGAGGGGGCCTTATATGGGAGGTAAAATAAAAATGATTAATTTTTAAATCAAAATAAATATATGTGACGAATTTCAGAAAACTATCTTTAAAATTCAGACCTGTAAGACTTTGATTTTGAAGAGTATTAAAATTTTGCATATTTTAACCTTTAACATTTTTATGGATATGATTTCGATCATTTTCTGTGTTAAAAACTATTTATTTTTTGTTAAAAATCTAAGAGATATTTTTCTGAATTACAACGTTGTCTCTGATATCGGTTTACACTTCTGTACTAATGCACAGATATAACTGGTTTTAAAAAGGAAAATGCTTAGCAAAATTAAATTCTAATAGTTTTTCTAGGCGTGAGAATATTTCCAACAGACAGACGATCAGAAGGATACAACTTAATTGGCTTAGATTTTGATTTGATGCAGAATATATATACTTCATTGAGTCTTAGATGATTGCTTCTGGGCGTTACACACGGAATGACTAAGTAAATATCACCACCTGTGATGGCAGAGTGTATGAGGAGTATGATCAATTTTTCGAACCAAAAATTCATAACTTCTTACATGATCGGTTGAATACTTTAGGATATATATTAAAAAACTAACTCAAGATCTTTCAAAATTTAGAATAAAAAATATAAAAGATAAACAGCATACGCAAGGATATTTTCCAGAATTTTCAACGGGAGCTAAAAGGTAACGATAATTTTGAACTTGTATAAGAAACAATAACTTGGCTCTCAAATTTTTCGCAGGCCAAATTATTAATACATGAAAAATTTTATAGAAAGAGCACTCCAGTCATCTGATCAGATTTGAAAGTAGTAAAATCTGTGCTGAAAAATAGGTAATTTTTAAAAAAGTGGACTTAAAGTAGGCTAAATAACGATTTGTTAAAATACATTTTTTTACTTTTTATATCCAAAGCTAAATAAAGTAATGTTTGGAGCAGCTTAATCATAAAAGATTCACAAAAGTAGTTGGCCTAATTTTTGAGGGCAAATATCGTTTCAACTCAAAAGGTAATCTGCCCATACGGCAAGGTTACCTTAAAGGGGAATCTATTTAAGATTTAGCGAATTTTGACGAATTCACTATTCGAAATATTTTGATGAGCTTTTTTTTATGGAATTAGAAATTTACAAAAACTTTCCAGTATTATTAATTTTATGTTGGATTCACCTCATAAACCCCTTTGAACTTTAAACTGATTAATAATAATTTTTTATAATTTATCAGTTTTATAGTAAAATTCCAAAACTCTCAACTTGTCTTACAACTTAAGACCTCATGGTTACCAAATTATTAATATTTTTTTCTTCCTTGAAATACAATTTCCTTTTCCTCTCTTTAAAATCCTTATAGAATTATCCAACTCATTTGTTATGCTCTGAAGTACTAAAAACTCAGTTAATCTATTTTTCTGTTCATTTTATTCAGAGTATTTATGTTTGTACTCGTACTTATTGTTTAACTCAGTTTATTAAATCATTCATTTACTCTTTTTTCTCTTCTTTTTTTTTGTTTATATTGCAACACATGTTTCATAATATTATTTTTTTCCATCTCTTCTACTACTTCCTTTAAGACCCTGAAGATCCTTCATAATCCTTATGAGCATAACAAAAATATTTGTGCTTCCATATGCTAAATTTATTACTGAATAACTAATACACATATACGTACATATATCTATCTCTGTATGTATATGTACATGTAAGTGAGTGAATGTCAGTTAGTATGCATGTAAGTACGTGTATGTATGTAAGTAGCTATGCAAGTATGTAATATTTATCTGGGGTCATATTGCATTCATATTCTGCATACGGTGTGTCACTCTTTTTTTTTTTCAAACACACACAGATGTTGTATGTATGATTTGGTTATGTTTTGTTTTTGTTTTCATCCTTCATACTCCTTGCAATTTTTTTTGGTCTTTTATATTTGTACTTACCATAGGGCGTAGCAGGATGTTGTAGATTGAATTGAAAAAACAAAACCATAACAACAACACGACAAAAAAATATAGTAATTTTTGACATTTTATGCACAGGGAAATGATCCTTCAGTTGCATTTTATGTGTTAAATTTTGTAGTGTTAAGCGTGCCAGAACATATGTTAACAGCAGGTTGTCTTTAGCTGTCCTTTGTTGATCCCTATGGATATGAAAATATATGTATATATTATTTGTTTTTGTTAAATATGAAAGATTAATAAGATTGCATGAAGTATATAGAACATGTTGCATTATGTTTACATTTCTTAAAATGAAAACATATGAAAAAGGTAAAATATTTTATGGTTACTTAATAATAAGAAAACAATCGATTTAACGAGTGTTTTACAAATTAGGTAGCTTGTGTTTGTATTATCCTAAAGAAGGATTTTAATTCTAAAAATAACTTAAACTCAGGGTTTTTTTCAAAAATACTAATTTGGCCTGTGACGTTTATTAGATAAAGTTGAATAATTCTTAATGATTATCGATACATAATAATTTACACGTGCACAGTGGTCCTCAAACGCATTTTTTGGAAAATATTGAATATTTTTTTAACGAAATTTCAAATGGCCTATATTGAAGTGTTTTTCAATTTATTTGTATTCTCGGGATCGGGAAGTGTATCTCCAAAGTTGGTCAACTTGGGTTTTTGAAAAAATTGCCAAAATTTGATTAATAATTTGATTTTAAAAATATTTTACCTACACTGAACTAAATGTCGGGTAAAATATGAACGAAAAATCTTCGTAGAACTTTAACGAAAAAAGGTGTTAAATATTTATTCAAATGAACGTAAATTTTCTTCAAATTAAAGAATTTATACTAAACAAATTTAATAAAAAAAATTTTTAATTAAAGATGTTAAATTGAATAAAATGTCTTTAAAAAATGATCAAAAAATATAGTATATCAACAGATATTTAGTTAAAACGTCAGTAACATATCGTAATTCAAATAACACACAAAATTATTCATGACTTCAAAAAAGTCAATTTGAATAATTTTTTTGTTTATTTAACTATTTTTTTCGTCAAATAATATTTTCAATTTATTTTTCATAATAAATGAAAAATGAAAAAGAAAATGTATGTATGCCATAGATACACATACAGGAGGAAAATATTTTATAGATTCATAAAAATGAAAATGGAAGATCAGCGCAGATCAACAAACATGTAAGTAATTTTTCATCAGAAATACAAGCCGGTCGGCTCACCACGAAAGGAAATTTCGTAAATCACAAATCGACGTGTATATATATATATGAATACAATTCGAAAAGTAATTATGTCACATTTCACTATATTATAATATTTTTTTTGCCCTTATAGTTGAGGTTGTCTCAGATATTGGTCTATAACTTTTTTCCTTTTAAATAGCGCAAGTTGACAAACAGACGGACATACCTAAATCGACTCCGTTCTTAACTTGATGCAGGAAAAATATAATTTATGGCGTCTTTTATGTTTCCTTCAATCTCATATAATGGGATATTATGCGAATGTGTTGTTTGTAACATACAGGCAAAGTGGTGTTTCACCGACTTAATTATACCGATCGACGAAGAATAATTTTATTCTTCTTGGTCAAATTTAATACTCTATATTATTATTTCTAGCTCCCACACAAAGATTCTCATAGAAAGGGTGTTTAAAGATCATAAAAGTCCTAAATATAAAGCGATTTTTATAAAATTTGACAAAAATAAGTCTTATTATATCCAAAACGATTCACAAGTCCCATACAAATATCTTCTTTCAAATACATAAAAGTATTGCAATAATGTATCCTAATTAGATCCTAATTGTACCGTAGATAATTGTTGCATTAGAGAAAACATACAACAAAAAAATTATATCGAATTTAGGTAATTGAACTCCTATTATAAATATAAATATATATTAAAAAATATCTATTATTCAATATATAGCTAAATTTTAAAATTTTTAATTAAAATATGAGTAATTTTCAATGAAAATGTTTAAAATTTTATAAACACGATTAGCAACATTCATACTATATTTTGTGTGTATTTTTGTAGACAAAAGTATGTAAAATTATATTACACATTTTATGCTCATTTTTACGCATATTTACTAATTATACATTAAATCTTACTAATTTTATTAGAGTAATTTTACATTCATTTTTTAGCAACATAAAAATTTTCAGAGATTTTGATGCTATTTGAGAATTTAAATCACCAATCGGATTAAAATGTGGATCCTGCTATTCTTTCTATAATATAGAGAGTAAATTATGTATTGTGTATTTTTCATATGGTCAAAGTCCACCAAACATATTTGAAGACTAGAAAAAATGGTTTCGTTTCATTATATAATCCCCAATATTTTGCTAATAAAAATTCTGTTCATATGTTTCAGATAAAAGTAAAGTACTCCAAATCATTTTGTATATAAGTCCATCGAAAGCTTTGTTGAAATCTATGAAGTACAAATACAGCTTTTTTATGATTCAATAAGGAATGATACAAAAGAAATCTTACAACGCCAATAGTTCACATTAATACGATTAATAGTAATACGATTAATCATCATTCAGTTTTTCCTAAGTTAAACGGTCTCTGCCTTTTTATTCCTTCGAAAACTAGATGTTATATTAACTTTGTCATTCCGTGTCTAAAGCCAAGAGGGAATCATCTCAGACCCCATAATGTATAAATATAGTTGCATCAAATAAAAATCTGAGTCGATTTAGCTGTGTTCGTCTGTCTGTCTGTCTGTCCCGCAAACATTTACAGTATGAGAAGTTTCCAATTTAAAACAATCAGAATCGTTTTAGCATGTTTAAAGATATAGACCGATATCTGAGGCAACCTCTAAATTCAAGGGAAGTACTTTCTTAAAATTTTCAATTATAAATCAACAAAATAGAATGATATATCGGCATTATTTTAGATTACATATACATCATTATCATTCCAATAAGCTATCAAAATCGGTTCAGTAGAAAAAAGTTGTAAAATATAACTAATTTTATGACATGAATTGTTCTGTGTTAACAAAAAAGTTTTGAGCGAATGTGTGTGAATGTGTATGTGCAAAACATAACGTATTTCACACGAATTTGTGATGGAGGGTATTGAAGATTTGGCATAGCCGAATATAGCATTCTTACTTATTTTCATTAGTTTTAACAAAAAATAAAAGCAAGAGTGAGCATCTTGGAGTTTAAACAAGATGCTGCCGTGAACGACCCTGGTATAACTCGATTTTATGATTTATAGTTGTATAGCAATAGACTTATTTAAAATATTTTATTAAAGTTCCAAATTTCATCAATATATCTCCAAATTTGCGTGTATTTACAATAGATAGTCTGCCTGTCCAGAATGACTTAAAATTGATGCCGATTTTAAATCAAGAAATTTTCAAATATTGAACACACATTATCTTCTTTGGTACGAAGATTTTCAAGTCTCCCTTTCATTTGAGATAATAACAATTCAACTACAATCAGATTTGTCACAAACATATTTAATGCGAAACTATAATTGATTAAAATAAACATCATTTCAGATTATTTACACAGAATCTGTTTTAAATATACGCCGAAAAGTTATCTGTATTGTGATCTAAAATTCATAGCATATCACAGGTGCAAATGATTGCAAGATTGCAAATATATAAAGATTTTTTATATAAATCTTCTGAAAAATTTTCACACGCACATGTTGCGTGTAAAAATATCTATTGTTGCAAAAACACACACACACAAAACCTTTTGATTATCAATACAATGAAAATCATAAAGATTTTGAAAAATTCAATAATGTCATTTTAGCACTAAACAAAAATAACCTTAAATGATAAATGTCAAATTTTATCCTTTTTCTTGTGTGAAAACTAATGACATTTCTATGTTATGATAGATAGAATTAATGGTAATAGACGACTATTGAATATACTATATTAAGGGACTGGTAAAATTGAAAATTTCAACAGGGGAATTTTTAATAAAACCGCACAGTTTATCCAAATCAACTTTTTTTGAAAGAACAAAAAAACTTTTAAGCCGTTCGAGATTTCTTAATGAAATATCATAAGGATATAACTGTATCATATAAATATAGGAATTTGCTAAAATGTTACTTTAATCTGGAGTTTGAACTTTGTAAAAAATTGGATTTTTCCAGAAAGTTGACATAATTTATTCACTGATAAAAACATATATTCGTTCAGAACTTTATAATTTTCTATAGCCCTATTGAGAAAGCTAAAAGCTTGTCCCAAGCTCATCACATCTACTCACATGCCCAATACAATTTTAAATATTTGATAATATTCAGAGTGAATTTTGTCCGGGAAGACCTGCAAAATTTGTTTAATAATGGCAGGTTATCTCATATAGTTTAAGTCACACTTAACTTCCAAATATTTAAATTTAAGACGTAGAGGAACTAAGTTTTATCTGATTTTTCTCAAATGTCTTTTGTTTTATTAAGAACATATCAAGAAATTTCGTAAAGAAAAATTTTGAAAATATCTTACTGGAATCGAAAGTTATAAACCAAAAAAATTTATTTTTAAGTAGCGATTTTCGCAGTATTTTGGCCAACAAAGTAGTTATCGACAAATTTTCTGAAGTAAGCTATATCGTTATTATATCCTTCTAAAAGACTACTACATAGGTTTTTGTGTAATGTAAAAAATAATTCAAAAACTTTAATTTTGAGAGAACCAGAGTTTCTCGAATATGACTTATTTTTTCATTATACTCCAATTTTTGTCTTTTCTGTTACGATATCGATGGAAGAGATATAGCAAAAAAAACATTTTTGGTTTTTTTTTTTTTTGAAATTAGAGACTTTTTTCAGAAAACAAAATAATTAAAAAAAAATCAGTTTAAAATAAAAAACTCTTTTTAGATGCAGAAATTCCAAAAATTTTCTTTTAAAAATCAACCTTGAATAATTTGCAAAAAAACTTATTCAAAATCCACTCATATGAAAACAAATCGGTTCAGATTTAAGAAATGTGGATTGTTTCAAATACTTTTATTTTTATGAGGTGTCCACATTTTGGGACCCTACGAAAATTCCGTTCGGAATTACAGATTTATATTCATTTGATACACTGTGTGACAGCGCGATCGAGTCAGTTAAAAAGTCAAATTTTTCATCATAATTAAGATTTTGGATATTTTAACATAAAAAATTCAAATATTATTCTTTGATTTATTTGAATTTTTCGTAAATTTTGACTTCAAATAACATTCTACTTCCTTTAAAGTTCTTGATCTTCAAGTGTAAAAGTCTTCAAAGGTACCAAATACTTGTAAAATAAATTGAAAATCTTACCTAAACTTGGCTTCCTTTAGTAAATTTTATTTATGGTGAATTTCCAAAATGTCAGATGATATTTCACTGTATTCTCTGCAAATTGGAGTTTAAGGCGATAAAATGCATTAATTTTCATGTATGTTAATGATCGGAAATTAAAATTTGTTTAACCCTACAAATTCCTGTACTTTGACCTAATGTAGGGTATAGAATCATCCCTAAATAGCAATCTTGCCAACTAAATCAAATATGAACTCATGCACAGTAGGTGTGACAATTTCTAATAATAATCAACCAAAAAAAACAACAAATCCCAATTACACAATAAATACATTATATACAAAAAAGACTTAAACATAGATACACACACATCTATACATAGATACATATTACTATATCACACAATACACAATAGATACAGATACACATTTCCTTATATTGTAATCTAATATAAAAGAAAATCATCATCATCATCATAGATACGTAGGTATACAAATATAATGAAACTTCATGGATGCGTAAATTACGATAGAAAAAAATCCCTTAGATAATCATACAAAACGCAAAAAATACTATTATTTTGAACCCGCATTCGAAATGCATGTGTTATTATTTTCACCATTATGAGTCCAAAATTATTGTGCAAAAATGTGGACAAATAGAAAAAAAATACACAAAATAAAAGAAAAAGAAAATTCATAAAAGAAACTGAGAGAAAGAAAATGACAAATATATTTTGCCGAAAATGACCACAACGAAATATTTAATAGTGTCAAAAAATTGTTGTTGTTGTTGTTGTTAAACCCCAAAGAATATGAACAATTTAAATATAACATTTCTGGATAAACTAGACAAGGGACCCTTAGATGTTGCTGAGTACAATAATGATGTTGTAAATGTATGAGAGTGTTAAAAGATTTTCATGCTCTTCTATCGCCTTTACAATTCCCAGGACACTTGTTTGGAAAGTCTTTTTTCTTGTTTTATTTGTTTTATGTTTTTTTTTTACTTCGTGATTTGGAGAAAAAGTCCTTTATGGAATATGATTTCTATATTTACACCAAAAATAGAGGGAAACAAATTTATTAGCCATTTTTTAGTTTTTTGTCTGTATTTTATGAATATTTTTTGGCACTGATATTTGGCATGTATATTCTTATAAGATGAGGGTATTCAGATAAAATAGAATGGAAACAGCGTGCATTAGAATATTATGTTTTGCAAATTTGACCCACAACATACCTTTTCGGTGATAACTCTGTAACTTTTAAACTAGCTTAAGAGATTGAGGTACCATGCATTTGTCTACCACCATCACTTTTAACCGTTCGACTTATAATAAGTTCCTCAGCCAATTAAATCATGTTCGTCCGACCGGCAGTCCATGTTAAGCTTGTTCGTAAAGCACAGAAAGCAGTTTTAAAGTTATTCCATAAATTTGGCTCGTAATATTATTTTGGCAGAACAGTGCATATTGAAATTGGTTATGATCGGTCTTTATCAACTGTTCCGGCACAAAAAAATACCTATAAGTAAATTAAAATATTTATAAAGCAGTCATTTTGACTTCTTGTGATATTCTTAATTGACTACTGAATTGGCAAATTGGCAATTTTTCGTAAGTCTCAATTAGTGACTTTAAAACCCGGAAGGTAACGGTGTTTTTTTAAATACTGGTTCTGGTTTCGAAAACTACTGATCCGATTTCGAATAATTTTTACTTTCGGTCGTTTAAATGGATGTTTTAATTGAAAATACTTTTTAATATTTTCCACTCAAACACTATTTTATAAAGTTGTCATTTTAAACGAAGTCTCTGTTCTTTTCTTGATAATAATGATACCTATAATAATGATATGGATCTGTCTTAAATTCTCATCCATCATAAATTCCGAAAAAGAAGAACTTCCAAAACAAGTGCTGAAAGATCTTAGGGTTCCGAATTGGAACCCTAAGATCTTTCAAATTTAAATTTCCATTTTTATTAAAACTTAAATATTTTCTCATCCTCTTACCATGCTCTTCGAGGTCAACCTGTAACCAAAATATGTAACTACATATTTACAATGCACTCGTTACTTTTATGTCTATAAAATCCAATATTTTAGATGTTCTGTTTGCTTTTGCAAGCAATTTCATCTAAAGCAAAAATTTACCCTCAATTATCATCTATAGAAATAGATGATTCATCTTAAAATTTTTTTACTCTTTAAGGGCCAAAAGAATCCAAAAATATAAATAAATAACTTGAATTTTCTTGTTTCGTAATGGTGTCCTTCGACATTCATATTAAAATCCTTGAGAATGTATATTCAACTGTCTCGATGATTTTCAGACTAAACACTTGAAAGTACTTTAATACTAAATGGATGGATGGATGGATACTTGTTGTTTAACTAAAATAATTACCGAAAAAAGTAAATAAATAACCTTATAATTCCAATTGGGGAAAAATATGAGATTTTTTATATATAAAAAACATACACAAGTGTCTAGACAAAATAGTAGAAAGTGAAATGGGAAAATTTAACTAAATAAAAAAGTCAAGAGGTTTAGATACTTTAAAAAAATACACTGATGAATATTACTATAAAAGAATGTTATATCTTTCTCTCAGAAGATTGGAAAAATGTAATTTCTCAGATGGAAACAATTTAATTAAGACGGCTGTAATTCATACTCATGTTTCATACTCACGATTGGTGATCAAACGATGGTCGAATGTCAAAATGCAAATTCTATGATAATTGTGCTATGGTTTGGACAGCGTTTTCAGCAGCTGGCTAATCTTAAATTAATTTTGTTCCAACAGAAATAAATATCCCAATTTATAACACATTTCTGAAAGATGCTCAACTCTCTTTTCTGGGTGAAAAAACGGCTGAAGATTGCATATTCCAGGTAATGTTACATACTATATTATGGTTTAAAAAATATCGCATCACAACCTATGTTGCGCTGAATATCGGTTGTCCCTTAACCCAATGGAGAACTTGTGTGGATACATGGCTCATAAAGTTTATTCAAACAAAGTCCAAATTGAAAGCAAAAATACGGTTTGGCATTCAATTTACTTATTTTATGAGTTTTATTTTGGCTATAACTTTTTCTTACTGAACCGATTTTGATAATTTTGGAATGATAATGAAATACATTATTATTATAATAATTAACAATTTTACGAAAGTTTTTCACTTGAATTTAGAAGTTGTTTCGTTATCGGTCTATAATATACTGAATCGATTTTGCTGATTCTAAATATGAAACTTCTCAGGACTACAGCACCCAGGCCAAATTTTAATGGTCTCTGTCAATTATTAAGAATATGAAAGTGCCAACAACAGACGGACAGACAGACAGACAGACAGACAGACAGACAGACAGACAGACAGACATAGACATTAATAAATTGACTCAGAGTTTTGATTTGATGCAAGAATATATATATACGTTATGGGGTCTGATTCCTTCTTACTGTTAAACACGGAATGACAAAGTTAATACTTCACCATTACAAGTGTGGAAGATGGTGATGATGATGGGTAAAATAATTAGTAATGTTATAGTCGATCGACTGTGTAATACCCTACACCACAATGCTGATTATAAATGGCATTCACGAATAAGTAATGAATAATTTATTCTTTATTATTATTTATTCTGATTTATTTATTAGATTAGATTTATTTCTGATAAACTTCGTTAAAATCGCTTTATACTTTTTTGGGCTTTTATAAGTTTTAAACCTTATTTCGTGGGGACATTCGTATGAAAGGTAAATATTAGACTGAACACGGCCAATTTCTTTGGGCCAAAGTAATAAAATGTCCCACATTCGTACTTTTACATGGACAGGCAACCGGACGGACTGACTGACAGACATCATTAAATTGACTCAGAAAGTTATTCTGTGTCAAACGGTATACACTTAGGTGGGAGTAAAGCCTTTTTCTGTATGCTACAATATCAGCACAATAAAAGGCACCATAAATAAAATTTGATTTAACATAATTCTTTCAGAGTTTAAGGAAAAATGATTTACAGTTCTGAAATTAGAAATTCGACAAAATCTTTATGAAACATTTTCTCTAAAATGTACTCAGATAAATCCGATAATATATTCTTTCGAAGAACTTATTCTGATAATCCTGTTGCATTTCCACTTAATTTATTCAGCCTATGACCACTAAATAATTAAACGATTTTATTATGATGGAATAATTATCGAAATGTTTGTTTATTACTGGCGCCTTTTCTATCCACAAATGCACAAAAAAGCCATAAGAAACAGAAAGTCCATTAAAATGTAAAAAAGAAAATTTAAATTAAAAATAAAATTAAAAAGAAGAAGAGATAAATCTTCCCTCCACCTTCAAATTGACACAACGTGACAAATATCAAATGAATAAGATTATCTAGATTTTAAAATAAAAACAACAACAACAACAACAAATAAAAATAAAATGAATAAATTTCCTTATGGTCCTTCAGCAAGATTCATCCACAATTAAGAGCATAAATGTTGTTGTAGATGGTTTCTGAATGGAAAACCCACAATATGCAGATCCAAATATCAATATTGACTTTTAAGTGGGTTTGGCAGCCATTAAAATTGAAAAAGAAAAAATTTGAAAGAAACTCTTGTGCATTTAATTGTACTGAAATTAAATTTCAATAAAAGAAATTTGTGCTTCATTTAAGAGAAATTCCCATAAAACTATAGAAATTAATATTTCAATAATCAATAACTCATAAAAAAACACTCAAGTGGATGTGGTTTTAGTCAAACTCGAATGACTCCCTCTGACTTTTGTTTATTAATGAAATAGAAACTTTTAAATATTTACACTGAAAGAGAAATTTGATAAAATTGTCATATAAACGAATTTGTAAAAGAAAACCTCTATAGAAAATGATCTACATAGAAAATAATCGAGATTTTCTATAGAAAATAATCGAGATTTTCTATAGAAAATAATCGAGATTTTCTATAGAAAATAATCGAGATTTTCTATAGAAAATAATCGAGATTTTCTATAGAAAATAATCGAGATTTTCTATAGAAAATAATCGAGATTTTCTATAGAAAATAATCGAGATTTTCTATAGAAAATAATCGAGATTTTCTATAGAAAATAATCGAGATTTTCTATAGAAAATAATCGAGATTTTCTATAGAAAATAATCGAGATTTTCTATAGAAAATAATCGAGATTTTTCTATAGAAAATAATCGAGATTTTTCTATAGAAAATAATCGAGATTTTTCTATAGAAAATAATCGAGATTTTTCTATAGAAAATAATCGAGATTTTTCTATAGAAAATAATCGAGATTTTTGTATAGAAAATAATCGAGATTTTTCTATAGAAAATAATCGAGATTTTTCTATAGAAAATAATCGAGATTTTTGTATAGAAAATAATCGAGATTTTTCTATAGAAAATAATCGAGATTTTTCTATAGAAAATAATCGAGATTTTTGTATAGAAAATAATCGAGATTTTTCTATAGAAAATAATCGAGATTTTTCTATAGAAAATAATCGAGATTTTTCTATAGAAAATAATCGAGATTTTTCTATAGAAAATAATCGAGATTTTTCTATAGAAAATAATCGAGATTTTTCTATAGAAAATAATCGAGATTTTTCTATAGAAAATAATCGAGATTTTTCTATAGAAAATAATCGAGATTTTTCTATAGAAAATAATCGAGATTTTTCTATAGAAAATAATCAAGATTTTTCCATAGAAAATAATCGAGATTTTTCTATAGAAAATATTTTTTTTCAGAACTTTTCCTTTCAAGTGTAAAATATCCACTAAGAACATTTCATTTTTTAATAAATATCACACAAATTGCCCCATAAAACAATATAAGAACCAGTGAAACCATTAAAATACTAAACATCAAACACTTTAAAGTATCCAGCATAAAATACAAATGAAAACCACCAAAAAAATTAGAGAAATTTTCATTAATTTTCAAAATATTTTTCATTTTGTTTGGTTTTTTAATACAGAAATTAATTTTTTGTGCCACAAAATAAGAAACAAAAATCCACACAAAATTATAGAATTTTTTTAATTGTTTTTCGATGCACTTGAATGGTATTCCGGGGTACAGTAAAATGTGTGTAATGCACAAGTATGTAATATGAGTGTGACTGGGAGTAAAACACAAATTACTTCTACACATATTGAGTAATAATGAGTCCGATATGCAGTAACACCAAAACATATAACCATAACGACAATCAAGAGACAAGAAAGTTCGAGTCTGACTATCTTATACCCTACACTAAACCATTGGTTATAAATGATAGTTAGGAAAAATTTATGAACGACACTCGTATAAGTTGATTTTCTGATCTATGCTTATGTGGGCCTGTTAAACATGTCAAACAGCCGAACGGTATACTTAAAGATGGATGTTAGACAATTTTTTTCTGTATGTTACAAACATCAGCCCAAGTGCATAATACCCCATCAATCTTCGATGGTGTAGGGTATAAAAACTTTAGAACATCTTTACAAGCAGGAAATGTAAAATGATAGTAAAACATTTTATTCAGTAATTGATCGGCTCTATTGAACCATTTAAAGACGACCACCACCATCACTATCATCAACAACAACAACAACAACAACAACCATTCATTCACTAACTTAAATGCTACTTACTTTTAGTATTTAAATAAATATGTATATGCATGTGTGTGGTTGTGTGTACGTGGTTGACTAATTGTATGGAAAATTATTAAAACATTTAAAATGGTTTGTGTAATTTATTAACTAAATTTGAGTTAAAATCCAATATTTTAATATTTCTTTCCAATTTTTCGAATAGAGGGGACTTAATTTAGACCCACCCTTAGACTAAGGGAATTTATAAAATATTAAAGCAGAAAATTGTGATTTAATTTGATTTATTTGTTTTTATTATGAGTTTTGTGTAAATTTTTGTTTTATAAATTTGAAATCTGAGATGAGAAATAAATTAATTTTTATTATTAAATTTCATTTGTAGTTTCTTTGTAAATAATAGAAATTTGATTAGTTTAACGAATTTGACAGGTGAAGATGCATCTTTTTGAATATTTTAAATTTACATCAACATTACAATTTCATAAAAATACTTAATTCTTATAAAATTGATTAAATGTAAAATAATATTTTTTTTTACAAAATTGAACCGAAAATAAAGTTTTTAATTTTTTGAAAAATGTATAAATTTATTTAGTTTAAGTACTCAATTATTGATATATTATTTTTCAAGTAACAACCTTTCCAACGATATAAGATACCCATATGAAAGTTTTGCTTTTCAGAAATTAACAAAAACCGGGACCCCTCTGCAGAAAATAGCACATTTCCCTGGTAAATATGTAATAAAACTCTGTAGGTAACGTTTCATAATTCTATATTAGTAAATATTCGCACAGTAATTTCTAAAATATATTTTGGACTGGTTTGGAAGAGCATAAGTTTTTACCTCCTCTCGGTTTATTTTTTCTTCTTAAAAAAAACTACTGAAAATTAATCAAAAATAAGAGAATTCCAATAGAACTGCAAGGAAAATAGTTGATTTTTAAGCGAGAAATTGTTGCCACCATTTTTGAAAAAATCAGGAAAAATCCAACTTTTTTCTTAATTTCTTCTTTTTAATTACATAACTTTTTATTACATCCTTATAAATATATAAATAAATGATTTCTATATAAAAAAATATTAATGGAATATTGGAATAAGTCCGGACAATAATTTTGATTTTTTTTTTGACCCAAATAAAGTATACCAAGTTCAGAAAAGTTAAAAAATATAAATCAAGTAAGAATGCTATATTTCACTGCTCCGGGAAGTGGAATTATGAAGGAGAAACATCCAAATATGGCCGATGATAATAAAACTTGTTTCATATATTAAAGACAGTTTAAACATGTTTATTAATGTAATAGTTTTATAAGCCTCCTAAACCCGCTTTCCAGGAAGAGACGTTATATGAGAGCTGTACCAAAATATTGATCAATATTGGTCAAATTAATAACATTTATGCAACACAGAAAAATAATTTTAATTTTATTAGATCGAAAAAGGGCCTTATATGGGATCTATATAAATATATTGACGAAATTGTCGAAATTATATTATACAGTTAAAAAAATAATTATGTCGAATTTCAATAGAATCTTTCTTTATTTACCAGTTTTATAAGCTAACAATTGTTTTCCGGGAAGAGGTCTTAAAAGAGAGCTATAGAAAAATATGATTCGAGATCATTCATATAAATAATATACATTAAAAATAGTTAGAAAAATCATTGTACTGAATTTCAATGGAATTGGTCTTTATTTACAAGTTTTATAAGCTCAAAAGCTCTTTTCTAGGAAGGGTCCTGATATGGAAGCTATATTAAAATCTGGACCGATTTTATTAAAATTAATAACATATATTTAAGACAGTCAGAAATTTAATTGTGCCACAATTCGTTTTATAAGCTATAAATCATATTCCAAGAAAGAGCTTTATATGGGAGCTAGGTCAAATAATGACCCCAGCAGAATCTTGATTCTTTGAGTTTATCAATGATAAAAAATAAAAGTGATATCAAAATAAAAGTTTATGGAAATTTTCAGTAAAGTATCTTAAAAATTGCGATCTTAATCAGACACAAATTTTGGGATGTATCAAAATTTCGCATATTTCCACCTGTAACACTTTTTATATTGATTCGATTTTGATGATTTTTTTCACGATGATAAGGAACATATAACTGTATTTCAGAATAATTTATGTCATAAATTTTAACTAAATTTTTGTTCAAATCCATTGTTGTTTTATTGAAAAAAATTAGAAAAGTTCTGTTTCGAATTTTGAGGTTGTCTTAAATATCGGTCTATAACTTTTTGGCAGATGACCCAATATAGGAAACTGCTTAGGAAAATAACAAATAATGTAGCTGAACTGTATTGAATACGGATAATTATTCTAGGCGTGAGAATGTTTCCAACAGACAGACGGACATAGCTAATTCGATTCAATTTTTGATTTGATGCAAGAATATATGTACTTTATCCTCATCACCACTTGTCGTGGGTGGGATTATAAAAATGGGACAAAAAAATTAAACATAATATTTCTAATGAAAACACAAACTATTTTTAGAATATTTTATGTCATAAATTTCTTTACTAAAAGAAAACCTAAAAATATTGCATGTTTAAACATGTCTCTGAGAGACGAAAACAAAAGAAAATTTTCTAAATGTCATTGTTAATGCATTCATACATTAAATTTGTGTACAACTTAATTTTATTAATTCTTGTACAACAACAAAAAAAGGACGAAAAAAAGGAAAAAGGACTTGGATCATTATTTATTGATTTTTTCGTGTTTGTTCGTTCCAATTTTATCTTGTTGTTTTCTAAAACATTTCACATGTCACCCTTATAAAAAAAAATTCACCATTGTTGTTGTTTTTGTTTCAAATTGTATTATTTCTATAAATAAAAATATAATTTTTTTTTATTTTCACCATCGCAAATTTCAAGTGAAATTATTTGTAACTTCAACATATGAAAATTTCTCGTTTTATTTTCATGCTAAAACACTCAGCAGGATGGCTAAGACTCATTCTTACGTCTGTATGGGCAATTTATTTTTGGGTCTTATTGTTACAGTGACAGGACATATAAATGAATAGTGACATACATACACACCCATAATATATACACATACATATTTACTAATACTTATGTGAGTATGTGTAAACAAAAATATAAAATAGAAACAAGATGAAAGAGAAATAGAAATAGAAGGACTGACAGACAGACTTTGCAATAGGAAAGAGAAAAATAGCAGCAAATAATACAAAAATATATATAAAAATAGCAACGTTTTGGTCACATACATACATACATACATACATACATACATACATACATACATACATACATACATATATACGTTTTAAAAGTCATGGTACCCAATAGGAATTCTTTTACATGGAAAAAATTTATATGGAATTGGTTTTCGATAATTATGAAATTCTGAGAAGGACTTTCTTTTGCTAAAAATTAGATAAGATTATGAATCTAAGTAATCTAATGTATTTTAAATATTCTTAAAATTAAGATCGATTTTTTCGAATGTATTTGTCATATCTTTACCGAGATCTAAATATTTTGAACAATTAAAATATATTTGATACTGTTCTACTAGTTTATGCTGACTTGAGTCTTTTTAGAAAATAAAAATATAAAATATTTGATAAAAATCGAACAAAATTTGGACTCTCTATAGTATAAAAACTTTGCCAAGATCGGTCAAAAAGTAAAATTTGTAAACTTTTGAAGCTAAATATCTCTTAAACTTTGGGAGATAGTCTAACCATATTTTATATGTCTTCAGTAGCGAAATCAACTTATATAAAAATCTTAAAAATCGGTTTAGATAAAAGAAATCTGGGTGACCAATTTAGGGACTCTGTTAGGTCCACAAAGTCCAAACTCAAAACTTAAACTTATGAAAAATCGGACTATCCGTTCGGAAGACACAGATTTATTTCCATTTAATTTTTCATTAGTGTATTTAAAAACCGAAACCAAAAACCGGTTTTTTGGCATTTCAGAAAGCCGACTGATTTTGAATAATCTAGATTTTTTAATATTCCGACATGCCAATTTTCAGTCGGTTAACCGGTTTTTAATGGAGGGCACTTTAAGGCATTTGACAGCTTCATTTTTGTATATTCGTCATGACTGGGAATATGTAACACTTTTCATTCCGTGTGTTACACTAGTAAAATATAGTATGTATATTAGACATAATATTCTGAATCGATTTTGTTATGTCCATCTGTTTTAGAATTCATCACGTCAATAAAAATAAATTAAATGAGATTCTGCAAGTTTTTTTCAAAAATATAAATTTTTCAGGTAAAGAGATATAAACCTACAATTTATACATATTCTGAAATAAAATAAAAAATATCTGCTAAGGAAAACCAATGGATTTATATAAAATCATGGTATCTAAATACATTACTTTCAATACGATACTGAAAAACAATACCAAGAAATTTTTATACTCCACCCATTTAGGACATTATGATGAAATCTATTACAAATGGTTATTTTGATATAAGAACAAATAAACATTTTGATTACGCTGGAATCATTAGCAAATCAACCTAATTCCGGTATAAATTTTTTATTCTTGAAACTCTTAATTTCTATATAAAATAATATTTTTTATAGATTTATAATAATAAAAAACGCTTAAACGGTTTTTTGTCATAAAACCGATATTTATATATTTTCTATATTTCAAGTAATTTGAAAACCGGTTATGTCGGTTTTTTTGTAAACACTAATAAATGTGGTCTGAAAAGTTTATATTTAGAACGTTTTCACTAAACTATATAGTACCAAAATCGGGTAACATGTAACATGTACTTTTTTAGACAAAACATAGAAGATTTGAATTGTTTGGATCCATTCTTTAACATGGACCCTTATATATGCGGAGTATTCTCCTGAACAAAAATAAAAATTGAAATTTTTTATTTTTTTAATTCTTTGCATTAAACGAGTTAAATTATAGAAATAAGTCCGAGCTGCTTCTTAATTATTCGATATGGAATTCTGTACGCATTAATGGTACTTTTTGAATTATTTGTCATAATTAACATAAAGACATGAAATTTCCAATGGTACTTTTGAATTCTTTGTAAATTATTGAAAATTTAAATATAATTAAAAGGGATAAAAATAATTCGAGAGTATAATGTGATAATTTTTGGATCATTTGAAGGTCCTATTTGATTTTAAGTCTAAATAAAATATTTGAAAGTCTCTCCTCAAATTTACTTTTTTTATCCCACTAAAATCACTTCATTATAATGTCTTTACTTGGTGATCGAGTAAGAGATTCCCTCTTTCCTAGATCTCTTACGTATGGCGTCTGAATCCAGTAAGTTCCTGTCTTAATGAATATTTTATTTTTCGAAATCCAAATAGTGCAAAACATCTATGTAAATATGAATTAAAAATGTAATAAGTAATCGCTCAATTGTAATAATATAAGATTTTTTTGATTTATGCACTTAAAAGCGGAAGTGAGTGTTGCAAGTGAATTGATCTTAAAGTTAAGCCAGATTATTTAAGAGTTTTATCTTTATCTGAGAGTACAACTGAATTGGAACTATCTGTTATATTAATCCTTTCATCACCTATTTCATTAGTTTAACTCAAAGTGTTCATAACATTTGAAGAACAGCTGTTCAAAAGGAGTGACATTGTAAAATCGACCAAGAAGTATTTCAGAGTCGATCAGTAACCGTTGAATTATTTTTTTTTTAATTTAATTTAAAAATTTAGTCCCAAACTTTTTTGTTTGGAAATAATTCGCTACAAGAAGCATTTGACCATCACTTTCCTATAACTCAAATTGGACCATTTTATGGGTAAAAATGCCTGACGGGTATAAGTTTTTTGTTAAGCAGATCCTTTTAGATTGTTAATTTAGGATCAAAAGCAATTACGTCTGTCCTCTGTTGATTTTGGGAAGGAAACGGAAGTGTGTCCACAGAGAGGTAATTGTTGGACACCTCAAATATTTCATTAATTTAAAATGATTTCTATTCTTGCCACGTCAGTTTTTCGAGTCGGGATCACCAAAGTGTTTTATCCGTCCTCAGAATTTCGTCCGTCCGCTAAACATCATGAATCCACTTTATGTGGATATATAAGTAAGTAAATCGTATAAATTTGAAACAATGCTTAGAAAACAACGGATGTATACAGCTAATTTTGCTCGATTTTTTATTCGATTCCAGAATTTATAGAATCTTAGGCGCTTCCTTCTTGTGTTTCCCTTAAAAAAATGCTGCGGCGTTAGTACTGAAAGCTAAGACTAATTTTGTACATCACTAACTAACTCTGAAAGAACGAGCTTTCCATCCTGTTGGCCAAGTTTTCAGTTTATTCCTAAAAATATTCAATATAAAAAATTATATAAATTTCCAATTGGATACCAAAGAATTCACAAAAAGTCCCCTTAAAACAAAATTGGAATAGAGTAATGAAACAAAATCAGTGTGAAATTCAATGTCATTACTGGAAATAAACATTTTCTATGAGGGTGGAATTTCAATTGCTTATTCATGAATCCCTATAAATCCATACAATACAATACAATAACAACAACAAGAAACAAGAGAAAACTAAAGCTCTACAATTTCTAAAACGCCACTCAATACAATTGAACTAAATCGTTGAATTTAATGTTCATAGTTAAAGTTGGATTTACTTATATGAATAGATAGACAGACGGACAGATGGACAGACATTCCAATAAATATATAAAATAAAATACACGTACAAAAAAGTTAGGATTTTTGTGAAATATGTTTAGATAAATTGTTGGAAAAACAAATTAATATTATACCCTACACCACCATAAGTGTTTGGGGTATTATGCGTTTGTGCAAAAATTGCAACGAGCAGAAGAAACTGTGCTATCACAATGTAACAATGTCGGTCCGTCTGGGCGGCTGGCTGGCTGGCAAGATTTCCATGTAAACCTTGTGGGAAAAATGCGGGCGGCAGTTTTAAAGAGAAGTGTCATGTCTTATTATTTTGGTCCAAAGAAGATGTCTATTGAAATTGGTGATGATATTTCACCAAGCCCCCTTACAAATGCTTCTTTCGGAATGACGACTTAAAGTCATAAAAGTACTTAATAAAAACGGTCTAGCTTTTACCCATTGCGATATGCTGTACAAACATTCTCCTCAGCGCAAGATCTTGAAAGAAATTTCACAAATCACATCGTGTATTAAAAAAGTTTTATGTAATGGACATTTTGCCAAATGCCTTTAGCCCTGTGCGTTCTAAAATTTTATTTAATATTTGAATTGTATGGGAGCTACCTCTTCCCTTGATCATAAACGTCCTACATTTTGTCCATTAAAACTGTTTGAAACCAAATTTTAGAACTTTCGCTGTTAAAGTTTTTTCGATATTCATAATTTCCTTTGTATGGAGGTATCCCATCCATCCGCCCTACATTTTGACAAGTAAAAAAGATCCTTGGGAAAGTAATTGCAACCAATTTGAATACTCCCGCTTTTACAGTCTTTAGATTGTCGATTATTTATAATCGGTCCATTATTTTCAATAAGTCCTATACAATCACTTTAAAGGGCTTAAATTTCACATATACGTTGGTATTGTAAAAAAAATTGGTTAAAATAAGACAAACATTTTACGATGGACGAACCATAATTTTTTCTAATTCCCATGGAACGCCCACAGAGAAAGACCTTTAGAATGTATAAATCCTACACGGTTGTTTTTATTAATTTTTTGTAGCTACGACTTACCACAATGTAGTGTAGGGTATTAAAAAGTCGGGCTTGACCGTGTTCAATTCTTTTTTTTTTCAGAAAAGTTTTTAAAGTAATTAAGATAGTTTTGGGAATCAATATGGCAAAATAAGCAAAACGCAGAAAACATACACACCCATCTTGATTAACTAAGAAGTAGAACAATAAAATAAATTGTATTTTAGTTTATTTTGATTGACTTCTAATTTTCTCTTGAAATTATTAGAAATAACTAAATTTGATCAGGAATTAACAACGAGAAAAAGTAAACACGTATCATTTTAATTTCCTATTAATATTATGGTTTGTTTTAATGGCAGAACCACTTAAAAGAGTTCAATCACGAAATAGTGAAATTGATGATAATGATAATTTTAAGTGAATCATGGTATGAAATTTTTGTGTTCCAAGGCAACATTAATTATTGTGATAATTGGAAATTTTAAAGTTCTTTATACTTATTTTTTATAAACAACTTTAATTATATTATAGTAAAGTATTAAGACGATATGGATCAAATTAAATAAAAATATAGAAATATATATCTAATTCTAAGAGCTGTTAACGTGGACCTTTTGCTGTTCTTACATTCCTCGAGTATTGAAATTTTTAAAATCGCTTTATTTGTATCTCTGATTTGATTAAAAAATATATGGTTTACAACAAAAAATATACTGCTCTGTGTAGGATATATCTTATAGCTTACAACATTTTTTGATTAAAATTAAGTATATTTTACCCATTTCTAGTCAATTTGAATCCACAAACAATTTTAGGTCATCACATATGGTTTGGATATTACGTGTTTATGCTGATGTTTGTAACATTAAAATTATGGTCTTAAACTTACTTTTGATTATACCGTGTATACAGGCTCACTGTCCAAGTAAATGTTTTGAACACTCTATAAGTACAATTTTCAAATTGATCAATATTCGGTTCAATATTTCCAGAAGCAAAAAAAAATTAAAGCATAATCATAGTTGATTTGAGATTAAGTAATTTTTTTACATTTGTGATGAAATAATATTGTTCACTTTACAATCTTTCGGTATAAATATAAGAAATTTTATAAAAGGATTTTTTTTTTTTAAATTCCTTTAAAGTAGTAAAATTTTTGAGAATTTTTTCAATTAACTGTATTTACTGTGCAACAATATTAAATTAACATTTTTTATCTGTGAAACAATTTCATAACTGGAAAAAAGTTATTTTTATTTTAATTAATTTTACATTGATTTTTTTCTGTGTGTACATAATTGTCCTTCCGAAATTTAGTTTTAAGCTCATAAAATTAACCCAAATTAGATAGAAATATATTAGGAATTACTCATTTGCTAAATTTCGGATCACAAATGATGTTAGCTCTTGTACAGTAGAAAATCACTTAAAAATACATAAATCTCAAAAAGTTGTTAGTGCAATCAGAAAATAAAATATCAAAATTTTTTTAGGATCGGCTCATAGTTTCTTATAGTTCTCATAGTGAAAATATTTAACAAAAATATGTTTTATAGAACAAGTCATGAGACAAAATACGGGGCGTTCATTTTAGGCTATTTTTGTTGTTATACTCACCAACGTCATACGTAGGTGTTGGGGTATTATGCGTTTATTCAAAGGTTATAACGGGCCGGTGTGTTATTATCACCTCAGAATTACTTTATGAGTCGATTTCAAAATGTCCAGTTTAAAGAGATCTTGATGAATTTAACACGTGTCGTTATTTGGGACAATGTCTATTTGAATTGGTGATGAATGGTCCATTATTTCACTTAGCCCCCATACAACTTATTCGAGGATCATTCATTAAGTTTCCGACATTGTGGTAAAGGGTATTACATAGTCATACTAGACGAACTCATATTTGAGTTTTTTCATAATTCTGACACTCTTCAATCTTCTGAATTCTTCAATCTTTTAAAAACTATGTGAAACTTGGCATCTCTTCTTAAAATTATCACATTTTCCTAATATTTCTATATTTCCGAATTTGGGGTCAGTGGTCTATCCATTTTACATAATAAGTAACTATGAGATTCAAAACTTACTTCTTTTAGTTGCGTTGAAACATAATTCAAAGTCATCTTTCCACGTCGCTCTGTTCCTATGTAATCCAATTTCTCTTCTATTTTAATGTATTCCAATGGTTTGATTTGTAACAATACAAGTTTTTTTGGGTTTACCAACATTCTACATTACTAATTCCAATTTCTCATTTACACATTTTCGACTTATCAGGTCAAGGCAACGACCGTTTGTGCCGAAGTCACCGCTTTTGAATTGCACACACTTTCATCATTAGTTTTTGTATTGGTCCTCGTTCGATGTAGGCTTCAAAAAAATGGTTACTAAACTCCTAGATAAAGTGAAGGGTTTACACATAAAATTCGACATTATTGGAGCGATTGCTGAAAATACTGAATTAAATGAAATGTGATAGTGATAGTAGAGGTGTAGGTGAGTTTAATTTTTGAGTGGAGCCAACAGAATTCAGTCCACAGGGTTTAAATTTGGTCACCTCACGTCTTAAATATATTTAAAACGATCCAGATTCCTAATAACGGAACCAATTTTAAAGATATTTATATGCAGTGAAGACCTCGACATTAAGTTTCAATAATTAAAAAATATTAAAAATATCATCACAGAAAGGTGAAAGTGGATAAAAAGATTGTAAATAATTTTTTGACATAAAATTGGTGAAAATCTAAATTTTTTGAAAATTCAAATTTTAATTTTTTTTTTTAACTTTTAATTCCATGAAGATATTTTTGACAAAATGTTTTTCTCTACTAAATTTTGCCATTTGTTCTTAATATAATTAACAAAATTAGAAAAAAAATCGGATTAGACCCGCTATAGCATAAAAACTTCACCATAATTGGTCAAGAAGTTTAAATATTAATTTTTGAAGCTAAATATCTCTTAAACTATAAAAAATAGCCCAACCGTACGATGAGATTTTTTCTAGGTCTTTTTTAGCATAATCCATTTAAAAATTCTTTAAAATCGGTTCAGATATACGAAATTTGGATTGTTTTAAATATTTTAATGACCCGAGGTTACTAATTATGAAAGCCTGTGGATCGATGCCCGTTAGCTACAATTCTCAAAATTTAATCGCTATGTGAAATTCCTTTGAATGCGGACTAGCCATTTGGAAGTGACAGATTTCTACTTCACTTTTCATATGAAACACTATTTGTCATGGAGAACAAACCTGAATGAAGGACCAAGAAAATTTCAATCTTGTCAAAGTTCCAATATTATATATCATCAAAAATTCGCCTTCTATTACTTGTGTTTTATCTAAAACTTCAGTTTAATTTACCACGTTTTAATTCTTTTAAATTTCCTCCCATATTAATTATATGCCAAACATTTCCAATTAAAATATATCTGTCTTAGGGACTTCATTTTCTTCATAAAATTACAAATCCTTCTCACGCTGTTTTATCTGACATATACACACACACACACACGCATATTCAAACATTTGAATTAAAGTCAAAAAGATACAACTTAACAAAACAAAATTTATTAAAATACATTTAACATCCCCATCATACATTTTTTCCTCTAAGTCACATCTTCTTCATGGTATTATTTCAGCTACAAGATACAATGTACACATATGTGTGAATGTATGTGTACACATACATAAGTATAAGTAAGACAAAAGATTTTAGTATTTAATGACACCACTGACATATTTATGAGTTCAAGTGTTATTAGAATTTATATCTGTTTTGATTAAATATTACGGATGTTTAAGCAAAAGTACGTGTATTTAAATTATTCACCATTAAAGATCTGTACCGGAAGTAAGTTAGTAACTAGATTCTATCTATCTCACACACACAAACGCACTATGAAGCGTTTAATTAATAATTTCACTTTTAGTGTTTCATTTTTTTGGAGTTTTTATTTATAATTTTGTGAAAGTGTGAATAAAGTTTTCCCATGGTTTATTAAAGGAGAAATAATATAAATTGTGAATGAAATAAATTTAGAAAGAAGAAGAAGACTAAAAATGTTAATTATAATATGGTTTCCAAAAATCAATTAAGGTTAAATATAGTTTATAATAAGTTTATAATAAGTACTGGTTTTATTAATTCATATTTTACGATTTTATGCTTTTTTATCGTGGAAAAAATTATTTCCTCAAAATCTAAATTACGATGTTAATAGGAACGTTATAGATCTCATATTATTAATGCCTTTTACTAAATTAAATTACATTATTAGTTAACAAGTCTTACAGTTTTATTTTTTTATTTAATTTGAAATTATTTTTACAATTTACAAAAAAGCCATGATCAGTCCAACCCCGTTTGAAATCTACGATACTTTTTTTGTTCTCTTCAATTCTTTTTTAACAAGAGCTCTATATTACTCCACTGACTTTAGCTCCGTGCAGTTTAGAGGTTTTGCCCATCTTAGTATAAGTAAAACATTATTGTTCTTTTACCACTAAAAGGCTTGTTGACCATTGTGACAGGATGCTATGTCAGGGCAATAACAAGTGGACACATTATGAAGTCTTACGAATGGAAGCAGACTTTTTTCTAAACATTCCTTGATGTAAATTTCGGTATTTAAAGAGCAAGCGCATATCGCCTCCAATGTCAAAAACTTCTTGGGAAATTTTGACTGCTTTTGGGTCCTAAACTTTTTTTAACATTCGAGCATCAGAAGCATAAAATTTTTGAGCAGGAAGTTGCAAAAACTCTTCTAAAACGTTACTTGTTCCATTATGCAGCAGGAATATTTATACCCACTTTGTGTGTCGATTTAACGATGTCCGTCTTTCTGTCTGTCTGTCCGTGTAAAATTTGTGAACAGTCTCCATATAGCAATTTTTGAAATATCGGAATGAAATTTTGAACATATTATTATTTTTGCATAAGGACGAAGCATTTTGAATGTTCTTCCCGGAATGGGGTTTTAAGGTCATAAAAGTCCTAAATACAAAGCGATTTAAATAAAATTTGGCATAAGCAATGATGGGGTCGGTTCATTATTACTCATAGGTCCCATACGAACCCCCTTTCAAATATCACTTTTAAGGGCAAAAATCTCACATATATGTTGGTCTTGTAACAATAATTTGTCAAATTAAGCAAAAATCGTTGTGCAAAATTATACGAGAGTCGGTTCATAATTTTATAGCCCCCATATAACCAACAAAATAATTTTTAAACGCATAAATTTTACATAAATCTAAGTGTCACAATAATGTACTACACACTTAAGAATAAATCAGAAAATCAAATTGTACGAGGGTCGCTCATTAATTTTCCGTAACCATTTTTAATCGACGATGTGGTGTAAGGTATTAGATAGTCGGGCTTAACCGACTATACATTTTTATTTGTCTATCGATGGAAAAGTTTTCACGGTACTATTTAATAATATTGGAAACAGTTAGATGAAGACCTTTGACCAACTATTTTAGGATTTTGTTGAAAATATTTAATAATTTTAGTACGCACTTTTGTCTGGTCACTCATTTTAAGAGGATTAACTATTTATTCATTCGTTTTAGATTAAACATAACAAGTGACATGATTTACAAAGGTAACTTGATAAAAGAAAATCAAATAATACATGGGTTAAAAGTTATTTCGATCTCACTCCTTAATAGAATAGCTTTACGCAGTTTAACTTGGACCATGAAAAGGACTTTGACGTCGGCATTAGAAATCATTTAAAATTCATATTTAACTGTTAGAAAAAAACTACTCTTTGCATTTCTAATGGAACGTGTTGCGATGTTTTCTTTAATAAAAAAAGGAATCATAAGCCACAAGGTCTTTTTTGACGGCGATAATTCCAATCAGTGTCATATATGCGAACTTCTCGAAGTCTAACGGCCGACTTAACTTTCATTTGAGGCAAAATAAAGACAAAGTTAGTATACTTTCTTCACCTCTTTTGGTGGTGCAGAATATAAAAAAGGGTCGGTATGATCGGCTTCCTAACCTCTATGGGTATCGATGTAAATTCTTAAAATTATATCCTCTATAAATTTCTGTCTTAATGTTAATTGGTATTTCTAACGTTGGTCTACAGTTGAAAAAAAATACAGTATAACTCTTACATCTTGAGAGAAGTGAAAAGACGGGATAATTTCCAGAAGTATGTATAGCTAGTGTGAACACCTGTGGCAAATGTTTTCTTATGTAATTGGCTCAATCTAGGATGTCCATTACGAAGAGGAGGAAAATGTTAGAATGTTTTAAAATTGTGAGTTATGAAATTTCACTATTTCAAAGTTTAGAGATATTTTTGAGAATTCCTAACTTAAAGACTAAATCGTAAATAGGCTATCGAATATCAAAGTTGCCTCAGGTACAAGCCAACAACTTTCATTCTGAACGGACGTTGTTAATTTAAAATAGCGATCTGCCACGTGTAATAATACACAACTATGGAAAATTTCATGGTGTTTGGATCATTAGTAAAGAAATGAGCATGACGAACGTACTGGGTAAATTGACTCAGATTTTGATGAGATGCAAAAATATCAATTCCTTCTTAGTGTTATGCCCGGAATGACAAAGTTAATATAACTTTTTCACCACCTCGACCAGTGAAAACGCAATTGAGCATAAAAATCAACTTAGTCGAATTTTAATTATTTTATTGCATTTAAAACATCTTAAATTACACTTTAAAACCGCCCACTTAGCCATATGTATGTGCACAAATCTAAAACAATCTAATTTATATTCATTACACAATACATTCCAAATTCTTTGCATTAATGCTAAAAACCAATTCACTTCAAATACCATTAATATTTCATACAAAATAACCACTTTAAAATCGCAATAATGACATAATTTACGAAGTAAAATCATTTTATTGATAATGGCACAGATGGCACAAATTGTTGCAAAATCTATTTAATATTAATAAGCTTAATTGAATCTTCAACCGGAAAAGGAAATTGTCCTGCACAAAATTAAACAAACGTAAAACATATCAAAAAAAATACTCTCACCACTTTTTTTACAAAACATTGTTAAAAAATACATATGAACATAAATGCACACATATACAACTAATAAAAAGAGTAGTATGTAGTTGTAAATAAGTAATAAAATCTTAATTTCCTACACTTATATAAAAAACGGATATCCGACTAAAACATGTAAATAAATAATAAAAAAAAGGAATCAATCTGCAAACAAAATAATGGTCAACATGGACAACAGGAAAGGGAAATGACAAAAGAAAGGCAAAAATTCTGTGAACTATAAATGAGGTAAAAGGAACACAAAAAAACACACACACATATATATAAATTGCTGTATATATTTTTAGTTTATTATTTGTTCATAATCCCAACCTTAAAGTGGATCAATAAATATTTCAATTTTATTTGTATTTTGTAAATATCGACAAAAAACAGATGATTATTGTTATTGGATTCCATACGAGTTGTACAAATATTTTGAGAGGAATTAGAGAAATGTTTTGGAGATATAGAGACAGAATTTAATATATTTTTATTTTGTGTGAAATATGACTTTGGATCTGTTATTTAATGTTTTTTATAGAAAAGATGTTAAATTTTCTATTAAATATTTAATTTTTGCGGAAGTATTTGTTAGTTAATAAATGTCAAAATATTATTTGAAAATTTATCTCTGAAATGTTACAAACAAAAAATACTACTAAATACAACTGTGCCTAATCTCTAATGTCAGATAATTAAGAACTGCATTCTGTTTTCAAATATATTCATATTGATCTTAGAACATGTAGATGAATTTCAACATTTTGTTTTAAAAAATGGGTCAAATTCGAATTTAGGATAAAATTAAATTTTATCTTTCTTTCTTTAAGAACACAAATAAGAATGATATATTCTTCAAAACTCTCCATACTGTTTACGTCATACACACTCACAAACGCACACAAAATGTAAAAGTTTTTCTTAAATATAACAAAGAAACCTTAATAAGTCATCAATTTTTGTCTATAACTTCTTTTACTGAACAGATTTTGGTCATTTGAATAGTAATGAGGTAGATATAGCTTAATCTTACTGCAAAATTTCATTTAATTTGGCAATGTTTAATTAACAATTCTACGTATGACATTCTCTTGAATTTAGAGGTTGCCTGATGGGGTCTTAGCTGATTCCTTTTTAGCGATTCACAGGGAATGTCAAAGTTAATATACCTTCTCCACTCACCAGCTGTAATAGTGGGATTGTGAGATGTGTAGGCAGCTGTCTAATGGAAAATTACCAAAAACAGGCAGCTGTACAGATTAGATATGAATAGCTGTACAATCAGTTGATAGTTTTTTTGTGGTAACACAACGGAATCAACTACACAAATAAGCACAGTAATTGGAATTTTGTTCTGAAAGCCTTTCAAAGAAGAACTCTTCCACTTGACAAGATAAGTAAGATAAGTATACATTTATATTAGTTTTATGATTAAACCAAAGTATCGTTTTAGTAAGTTTTTCAAATGTGTAAAACTTTTCTATGGAGAACTATTACGTGATAATAATTATCAACTACATAAATCTCTGGATATTACCAAAAAGGAACTCATATACCTTAATCTAAATAAAATGTATCAAAGTTATCTGATAGCAAAACAAGAAGCCGTGCCTGTCTAAGGAACTCCTGAAAACATGTCATACTCTGAGTCTAGAAGACACAAAATACAGCTACAAACTGTTGTTCATCAGAAAGTAGATTGTCGATGAACTTTTAAACCTTTGATCTGGCAGAGTAACTCCAGATTAGTAATAGAATATTTCTGTAATAATATTCTATAAGGACTGAAGGACTGGAAGATTGCTAAGATCTGAATCTTCAATCACACAGAATTCAGCAAAACGATAATAATTCAAAGGGCATAGAATTCTTTTTTAAGTGTCACAGAACTTAAATATTTATTAAGTTACTTAAAACATTTGAACAAGTTATCCCTTGATCCAAGGGAAATAGCATAAACTGAATTATCAATAAATGATATGATATACAGAAGAGGGTTTCTGTATATCATATATATCCAAAAAATATAATAAAGAACAACTCGGTTCTATTAAGAGAATAAAGGGAGAACAGGCCACTAACAAACATTAGCCTCCGAATATACCACTCAATAAACAAATAATCTAAAATTTGAAACTATATATCGCTGTTCTTATGTGAAAAATGTATTTTTACAAATTTCTTGAACAAAGAACAAAAACTTGAACATAAGCACCATGAAAAATCGTTCCTCACTTTTAGGTCTTGTAGATTTCTATTAGCATATTTTAATTTACGAGCTTTTTCAAAACTTACACATAATAAATCACCCTTTTCCGTGTGCATAACCTACAAACACATGTTAATATAAATATGAATCGATGCATCCGATAAATGTATTTACGAAAAAAATTTCCACATGAATGACAAAAGATATGAATAAATGTTAATTATGACTAAAGATAACAAAGATATTTCATTATACCCTACACCACTATAGGTGGTGGGGGTATTATGCGTTTGTGCAGATGTTTGTAACGGGCAGAAAAAATAGTCATACTACCACTTTTATGTATACCGTTTAACTCAGAATCACGTCCTGAGTTGATTTAAGTATTTCCCTCCGGTTGGCTGCCCATGTAAAGTTTTTCGCAAAGTACAGGTCGCAGCTTTAAAGACATCGTAATAAAGTTTAGCACGTACTATTTTTTTTGCCTAAGGACGATGCCTATTGAAATTGGTTATAATCGCTCCATTATTTCTTATGGGTCCCATACAACCACCCTCCCAAAAATCACTTTGAAACTCGACGGTCGGTCCATAATTTTCTCCATGTGTATCATATACACATACACATACATATACATATATATATATATGTATGAATGTATGTATGTATGTATGTATGTATGTATGTATGTATGTATGTATGTATGTAACGTATAGACTCTAAAAAGGCTGGGCCAAATTTGATGGAATTTTTACAGAAAGATCTCAAAATACCCGACAATTTAACCCCCCCCCCATACAAGGCAAATATTGATAATCGATTATCTAAAGAACTATAACAGTGAGAGTTCTCAAATTTGGTCCCGACAACTTTCTCAAGGAACTGTTTTACTGGATAAAACGTAGGACAGACAAAACTGGGGAGAGGGGTATCGCCCATACAATGCAATATTTTTTTCGCAAAACGAAGGTTGCCGGGTCTACTAATTTCACATAACTGTAAGCACACAAAAGCAAAATAAGTAAAGCATATTATACGAAGGTCGTTCATATTTTTTCATAGCAGACATTTAAAATCAACAATGAGGTGAAAGGTATAAAATAGTCGGGCTTAACCGACTAAAACATTTTTAATTGTTTTTTTTTTTATTTTGCTTTTCATTTGATACAAATAAGTTCGTTTATGAGTTTCATTCGTTCATTCATTCATTAATTCATTATTGTTCAAATTATTTGAAAATTTGCAGCTGAAAAAGAATGTTTTGTAGCATTAAACGCTTCAATAGAGATTCTCTTTTGAAGATTTTCAGAACAAAATACGCATTTGCAAATATGAAACGAAATAATAAAAACAAAATTGGAAAACAGAAGAGAAGAGGGAATAGAAAAAGAGGGCACACAACTATATGAAAAACTATAATGAAAATATCTGATTATTTATTCCTTTACAAACTCTATCTAATCATATATGAATACAATATGTTACAGATACAAACACACACACATGAAAAAATAGACAAAGAGTTTTAATGTAATGAATCTGTATATACTTTCCTCGATTTTTTTTTTGAAAATTATTATCTTTTGTTGAATTTGGTAAAGATGAAAAGGTTTTGCAAATTTGACATGTTCATTCATTATTTACATTCATTTGTTTTTACATATCGGCAAAATCTACATACGTACGTATAAATAGGTGTATAGATATGCTTGTCAATGTCAAGAGATTCAAAGGGCTAATGAATGAATATATGAACGTGTGACGCTAAACACCTTTTATGTGTTACAATAAATGGAAATAATGCAGTACTGATATCGAGGGGACATTTGCAACAAAAAAAAAATAAGTGAATAATCTCACTTTGAAATTTTTGTGAAAACGCATTAAATAGAAAATATTTGCTTTGAAAAAAAGTGCATAAGTAAGTTTATAGTGAAATACAAAAGTTGTGTTCCTAAAAAAACAGTACCCCACAATTGTATTTCAAATCGTTTTCAAATCGTTTTTTGAAAAAGACAATTTAATTGGAGGATTCTCAATTTCATCTAGATTAATGTAAAAAGATTTCGAGCTATGGCGAACTTAAGATGGATTCCACCGATTAGACATCCGAATCCTGAAGGTACATCAAAAGTAAAAATTAAGTAGAACATTACTGTGGGTCACTTAAATAGTCACCTTTTGTAAATTAAATAAATTCTGAGTAATTTATCCAGTCATGTCATAAGTTGAAAAGAGATAAACTTTTTATCTTAAAATTTTTTATTTGTGGCCTTTCTGACTTACGAATCATACAAATCCTAGGGCGTGATATATCGTAAAAAATAAGAAGTTAGAATGCATAGAAACATTTAAAGAGTCATCAAATTTTTTTTCCACTAGACCGATTTTACATTGTCGATTTATAATTAAAAATTTAAGAAAGTTATTCGCTGGAATTTAAAAGTTGCCTCAGATATCGGTCTATATGTGTTTAGATACTGAACCAATATTGCTGTTTTTAAATAGAGCAATCATAAATATTCAGGTCAAATTTCATTGAACTCAGTCAATTACTGCGGACGATAGTCTAACAGACATATTTAAAACGACTCATATTTTGATTCGATGCAAGATAATATTACATTTAAATATATGGAGTCATATATATTTTGGGGTCTTAGATGATATCTTCTTAGTCTTACACACAGAATGACAAAGTGAGAGTGAAGAGTATAAAAAATGTTATTTTTCTTCTAATTCGGGAACATTTTTACAGTTTTAATCAGCAATAGTTTGTCAATCTCTCGAAACTCAAAGAACAGATTCCATGTACAACAATCGATTCTTTCATTTAATTCATTCATTTTTTTAAATGATAAACAAATTACGCTTTTTTGTCTCGTTTTTTACCCATTCTCCATTTGCTTTAGGATGGCGCTTCTAATAGTATGTAATCTGAAGAAGGCGTTGCATCGAGGATTTTCAAATATCTACATAAGGATGCAGTTTTTCTCAGAGATCCTTCTTACTCTTTTCTGACCTTCTCTTAGCTACAATTTGAGTTGAGATGAATCTTTGGACTCTTCTTTTTTCAGCCAAGAGCAGTTCAAGACTTCGCAATGTGTACCAATTGCTTTTTTGGAAATTATTCTGTAACTTTTGAACTGTTAAATACACCCTAAAGAAACTCCACGTGGTTAGAGCGGAAGTGTTTTGGCGCCTACATGGTCAGGTACATGATCGGTGGCCCTCCTAATTTGCCACCTCAGGTATGATGATTTTTTTAATTCACTAAAAAATCATTTATGAATATAATACATTTTGGAACAGTTAACTGGGCAACAAATTTATAGAAAAAAATTATCATTTGGTGGAAGAGAAATTCAAATTACAATTAAAACAATTTCGGCAAAGATGTTAGAAACAATAATCAAACAAATAATAAAAGAACCCTAATTAAAACGTTTCCAAATTGAATTGAAACTAAATAGAGGAAGAATAATTTTGTCTGCTCCCAAAAAAATAGTATTTTAAAATCGCCCTCCTACATTCAAAATATCTACTGCAAAATGTATCTAAAACATTTACCGCAAATGTCAGATAAAATTCTTAACCGTTTTTCGAAACAAAAAAGGATCTTCATTATTATTATTATTGTTACTGATTAAGAATTTAGCACATTTTGTTCTTAATTTATCATTTTTTTCTCTTCCTTATGATTTCCAAAACATCCCTCTGTGGTATTTTGATGATAAAGATATTTTATTTTATTTTATTTTATTTTATTTTATTTTATTTTATTTTATTTTATTTTATTTTGTGTAAATATCTGCAATACAATGAAGTATTTATAACTTTGTGTGTGTGTGTGGATTTGTGTGCCAAAGTATTTACGTTTTTGTATTTATAGATTAAGATACTTTATTTTTAGTAACTTTTATTTTTATTGCTACTTTTTCATCATTTTGTTAGTTATTATAATCGGACCGAATGACTAACTGGATGTTTGCTGTTTGTTGTTATTGTTGTTGTTAATGTGGTACACACTTTAAGGATTAGTTAAGGATTTTAAATTATTTGTCTAGACATTTGACCAAAATGAGCATAACGCAAATAAATTTTACCTAACTATACAGTATCTTTTGAATATCATACAAACATACATACAAACTCCTACTTTGTAGCTGAGTGTGAGTGTTTGTATTTATGATAAAAATAAGTATTTAAGTCTATACTAAATCCGGAAATGCCTATTAAGAATTTGATACAGTTTTTCTCAACATTATATCTGTATGCAAGTGTGTACGTGTGTTTTTATGTATCAAATTTTATTTAATATTCTTAACTTACTTTTTTTTACAGGTAGAAAAAAATATCTGAGAAATGAACACATTTTTAGGATTAAATATCTTTTCCTTTTCCTAATTTTGCATTATCATTTTTTGCATATTTTTGGTGTAAAGTTTTTATTCTTGTTTAAACATTTTTGGTGAGAATTTTGTATTGTAGAAGTAAATTATGTAATATGAAGGTATTTATAAATATGTTATTATGTTTGTAACACTTTTAAATTTTTATATTCATAATTTTAATATTTTTTATGATCGGTAACTAATGTCGTCCCTCCACCCCCACAAATGACGATGAGGGTTTATTAATTTTGTCATTCCGTGTGAAACGCCTAGAAGGAATCATCTAATCATATCTTAATCTGAATCGATTTAGCTTTGCCCGTCTTACGGCTTTAAAACTTCGCCACACTATTTGTTGTTGTCTTAAATAGTTTCTTCTTTAAAACCAATAGCAAAGATGTTACAAACCGATATCTGAGATAACCTTAAAATTCGAAAAAGATTTCTTCTAAATTTTTCAACAATTAGTAACTGATTTTAGACATAATTTATCATACTAATATCGAAATCGAATCAAAAGAAAAAAAGTTATAAGCAAAATTTTTATACACCCCAAAATCAGTTTGTCAAATAGGTCGCGATTTTAAAGATAATTTTCTGAAATTTGCCACATATATTTATTTTGATATAATAAACCCAAAGACACTTTATTGTTCTGGTACATATATTCGGATATAATTATTGTTCTTGAATATATGTTATTTATTTAACCAATATCGGGTAATATTTTGATATAGCTCCCATTTTTAGGTCCATTTCCCGCAAAGAGGTTTTAAGCTTATAAGGCTATTAAATTTGATTGAAATTTGGCACAATTTTTTCAACTGTTATTAATTTGGCAATTATCAGTCATATTTGGTTATAATTCCATTACAATATCAGTTCCCGAAATAAAGTTTTAGTCTTAAAATTGATATGGGTAATTTCAAGAATATGTTTTCATATTCCTCTGTAGTTTTTAGAAAGGCCTTTTTTTCCGAAATCGGTATATATCTTTAACTCGTGGGAATAGAAAAATTTGCAGAATTTAAGTGGTGGAGAATATAAAAGATTCGACACAGCGAATATAGCAGATGTAATGTTTATCATCATAAGTCATAAATAGAATCTTGAAACATTTTTGAAAGTTTAAAATTCAAATACAAATGACCATAAGAGATAAATATCACGTTTTATAAATACTCGTCCTGCATGTTTTTTAAAAGCCTCGCCCACAGCCTCAATAAAATCCACGCTGCGAGATGTTAGATTTCATTGAAAACCATTAAGCCGATCAAAATTTGAAGATTTATTAGGAAATGATGTTACCCCACTCTATACCTCATGAAATATTTATATTCTCCCATCAAATCAATTTTTGTATATTCGTCTGTCTGCTGGAAACATTATTATTCCTAAACTAATTGAAATTTAGCCAGACTTTTGTTATTGTCCTAACCCAGCAATATCCTTCCAATATTAAAAAATATAGATCGATATTTGAAACAACATCGAAATTCAGATGAAATCCTTTATTTTCAATAAAAAGCAATTGAATTTATGCAGAACTTAACTTCTTCATATATCTGCTTTATCAAAATACCTAAAAACGTAGAAATCAGATGTTATATGCCAAAAGCTGCAAAATTTAGATACACCCTTAATATTCTTAGATTGCGTTGGGAACCTTATTTGGTATAGTTTCTAAATAGGTCCCCTTCCCAAAATGGACCAATTCTACTGAAATTCGGCAAATAGAATTTTCTAATTGTCTTAAATGAATGTAACTAATTTCGCGAATATCGGTTCATATTGGACTATATATGATTTTAACTTAAATATATATTTATGAAATAATCAAACTTTTATGTTTAAAAAAAAACAAAAATAATTTTTAGTAATATAAGTTACTCAAGATTTAGAGGAAAGTGATCATGATTTAACGTCTAAATAACTCTAACACATTATGCAAAGTGATAATGGATTAACAGAAAAAATCTCAAGAAATATAAGTGATCGTGAGTGTAAATAGTTTCAGTCCATATTGTTATAGAATAGAAATAAATCGATTTATGGCAATTTATGGCTTTGACGGCTATAAAATGAATTAAAGAACTTTTAATACGATAAGCAAAATTTGTAGCTTCCAAAATTTGTTACTCTATCGCACTGTACAATATGTAAATTTTCGAAAAAAAGTTGATAATCAAAAAACATTTCCTGCCTCCTAAATCATTAGATTATTCAGGAATTCAAAAAAACACATTTTACCTACTGAAACCTAAAAACATTCTCAAGTAATGAATATAACACTTTTATTTCATACATTATTCATTCTTTCATTCATTCGCTAATTTTCATGTCATTGTCCTTTTACGTTTATTCATCCTGTTAACATAATTCAACTGAAGAGAAGTACAAAAAGAAACTAACACACAGACACAGGATGAATAAAAAATATGTGAACATTTTGCAGCTGAACTCATTCATTAACACTCAGATACATAAACTCACACACACACACATACTCGACGAAACAAAATTTATGAATTCGATTTTGAATTTAATGAATGAAAAAAATAAATAAATAAATAAATAAAGTTCGGTCTAGACTGACTATGTAATACTCTATACTACAATGTTGATTATAAATGTAAGTTACGAAAAAGTAATGAACAACCCTCGTTTAATTTTATTTTAAAATTTATTATATTGAGTGTTTAGTACATTATTGTTACACTAACATTTATGTGTAATAAATCCGTTTTAGAATGAATTTTCGGGGGGTTAAATAGGAAATACATGAAATTATTGACCAACCCTCGTATAATTTTGAATATTGATTTAAGCCCTTCAAAGTAATATTTGGAAAGGGGTTTGTAATGGACTTATAAGAAGCAATAAGCCGACCTTCGTATAATTGGCAAATCGGGTTAGAATGTCATAAGACTTTTTCTGTCAAATTTTTTTCAATTTTTTTTAAATCGCTTTATATTTATGACTGCACTTTAATCTATGTCCTTCAAAGTGATATTTGGAAGTGTCTTAAATGGGACCTATAGGAAGCAATTAGCCGAACCTATTATAATTTGGCAGATCGGTTTAAAATATTTATAACTTTTATGAGCTTAAAACCTCATATTCGTAGGACATTTGTATTAGAGGTGCTTGAAATATTGAACCGAACATGGTCAATTTCAATTGGCTTTGTCCTTAGGCCAAAATAATAATCAAATATCTCTATATATCAATATCAAATATCAAAGAAATCGCAGTATTGCGACCTACAGAGTGTTTAGAACGTTTACCAGACGGAAAGACAGACAGACAAACGGACATTGTTAAATCGACTCAGTTAATTATTCTGAGTCGAACGAGTGTAACACCATTTCTTCTATATGTTACAAATATCAGTACAAACGCATAATACCCCAACCACCGGTGGTGTAGGGTATAAAACCTCTGTAAATACGTTTAAATTTAATTATGAAATTTGATATTTTAATGACGCATTTTTTTAACTTGTTTGCCTTTTTATTTCATTTCAATATTTTTTTTTTCAACATCACAATTTTTTTTATTATTTTCTGGTTAATTTGCAACCATGCAACAACAACAACATAAAGAAATATGAAAATTGAAGCTGAAAAAAAGGTTATTAGCTTCTGATGGTTACAATTATTGGAAAAAAATTTAATGAATGAAAATTAGAAGAGCGATTTTAAAATAATACTCTCGATCTCCTCTTGGTTTTGGAAGGAACAAAAAATGTTTCCTTTCAATTTTTGTTATTTTATTTTTTTCTTTTCATTAGAGAATAATAAAATCGTGTTATTATCAAAGGATGTCTTAAAGGATTTAAATTTCAAAGAAATTTAAGAGGAGATTTTTTGTTAAAGCGCAGACAATTTTTTTGTAAGATTATTTTGCATAAAATGAACAGAGTTCTTGGAGTTAATATCCTGTTGTTGACAGGAGTTATTTAAAGGGGAAAAAATTGATTTTTTCTTTATCGAATGAAAAACTGTCAATTTAAAAACAAGGAGTGGGAATGGAAAATTCCATCATTTAAATTCAATAATCGATTATCGTAAGAAAACGAGTTTTAACGATTCAAATTAAATTAAATTAAATTCAAGTTAAATTATGTCGAAAAGAGTAATGAAAAGGGTAGATCGAATTTGGAGACTGTGTTCACTTAAAATTAAAGTTTTTGAAACTTTTTACACAAAATCCTTTTTAGTGGTCTTTTACATGAATATATATATATATATACTTACCGTATTCCATAAGAAAAATTTTTATAACTCCAAGAAGTAAAACTACTTTTTGTGCAAAAAATCACAAAAAATAATTTTTTTAAATTGAAATTTAAAGGTTAATAACTTTTGATTTTTATAAAGATTTTTTCAATTTTTTCTCCTTAGAAAATTTTGTCATGAGTTCTTTATAAAATAAGAGAAAAAAAATAAAATAATAAAAAATAATAATAAAATTTGAACACGTTATAACATAAACAACTGAGCCAAGATCGGCCAAATATCTCTTTAACTACAAGAAAAATTCATTCATATAAAAATCTTTAAAATCTCTTCAGTTATAAAGAATTTATATCGTTTGAAATATTTTTATGACACGGGGTTTTGGTCTGCAGGGGCCGAATTTATTGAAGGTCAGGAAAAAGCCTTTAAAAACTCATTATAAACACATTGTGGTTTCTTGAATTATATATTAAAACTATATATTGAATAAAACTATATATTTAGTTGAAAACCCGAACGATATAGCTGATCTCAAAGCTGAAAATTCAACTGCAAATAAAGCTCTAATGCCGTATGATAAATACTGATCCCAACTGGCTACAATCTGCCGGACTTCTCTGTTATTATGTTAAATTCCATGCAGAGTTACAGATTTATTTCAAAAAAATCGAATTTGCTCCACTGTTACCAAACGACCTGAGGGCAAGGACCACAAACCCTATCAAAATGTTGTCAATTAAAAGATCGTAACTTTTTTCTCAGTTCTTCAGTTCTCAAATCGCAAAGCTGGAATTCAAGCATATTTTTCAAATAAGTTTTCAATGTTTTCTATTGTTATAAAAATAATTTATATTTACTTGAAAATTATAAAACAATAAAAACAATATGAACTTAAAAATTAGCTGTTCGAATTTTAAGCAACTTTTAACATTTTTTTATGATTTATTCCATTTCTTTTAATCTCAAGGCATTTTGTTGAATATTTTGGGATTTTTGTTATTTTAGCACAGAGAAGTTGTAATTTTTTCAATGGACCGAATATTGATGTTCATATCCATCAAATTAGAAATTCCAATTAATACCATAATTCGCTTTGATTTTATTGTGCCTCCAGTATCAAAATAAATGAAATTTTATGATTACTGGAAAAAATAAATTTTTGTTGTGATCATAAGTTAACGTCAAAATGGTTTAAGCTCCTCTAGTATACGAAATAAATAGACTTTAATATTAGTGATCATGGATCTGCATCTTAATGGAATTAATTTTTAAGGTTTCATGCAAAAAATATATATTTATAATAAATGGGATGAGAAAATTTAATTATACTAAAAATGGCATCAGATTAAAGTCTTTAAAACTAAAATGCCTCCAAATTCGAAAATATATGAATTTTTTCATAAGTATTTGAACTTTTAAAGGCGTTAAAGTATTTTTAAATAATATAAATAAAAATGTTATAAATTCTATTAAATTTTAATTGAATTTTGCTTAAATTACGTAAACAGTTAAAAAAGAGATTTAAACTCTTTAAACTTCTCACTTCGATTAAAAACAAAGAAATGGAAACCCTCATCTTTAAAGCGAAAATAGAAAGAAAAGAATCGAATCTATAATTCTTTTTCGTGTGAATTATGCTTAAGATTTATTTGGATTCATTTGAAAAATGTCACTTACAATCACTTATTTACACCCAAAACACACACACACACACAAACAAAGTGACACATAATCTTAATAGAAAAATCTGTAAAATTTTCATAAAACAAAGAAAGAAAATCTGTGAAAAAAAGAAAAAAGAAGAAGAATTATCATTTATAGTTAAATGAAAATTTATGGTTTTTTTATTAAATTAAATGAAAATTGTCATTTGACAACTGTGAATTTTCATACATAAAAACAAGCCTTTCAATTAGGTTAGACTTTGGTTTAGATGGTTAGAAAAGAAATGTAATGAAATTAGATTTGGAGTTTCATTTTTGTGAATAAGGGCGTAGCAAAGGAATGTTCTGAGGGTCACAAGGTGAAAGAAAGTTGAAAAAGTTTAAGCGTCATTATCACTTTTCTTACAACGTTCCACAAACATTTTTAATGAAAGTTTTTTTATGGAAGCTGTGGCAAATTTCATCACAGTAATTACATTATTATAAAGTTACAGTGGTACCCTGATGGTGTTTCCAAATAATTCTGTAAAAAAATATAAAAAATTTATCTAGATGAATTCCAGTTCAAGTTGGATATCAAAAAACCTAATAAAATGATTTTTGGAGTTTCTTTTTAGGAATTAAGGGCGTAACAAGGAAAGTTGTTAGGGTCAAGCATTGAGTTTAAGCATTATTATTATTTTTCTTCCATCGTACCACAAAAATATCTACGAAGGATTTATATGGAAGCTTTGGCAAAATTTGTCATAGCGCCTTCTTTATATAAACATACCCGTGAATGAATAAAATAAAAATACATTCCCTTACTCATGTACTCGAAATCCCATCTAATGTCATGAAGGACGTCTAACAGAAAACATTCTCTGGGATTTTTTCCATATACATTGATGCATATTCCAATTAACGCATTTAATTTGTATGCCCTTCACCACAATAGGTGGTTGGGGTATTTTTCGTTAGTGCTGATGTTTGTAACATTCAGAAAAATGTTTTAATACCCACTTTTATTTTTACCGTTCGACTCAGAATCACTTTCTGAGTCGATTAAGAGACGTCCGTCCGTCCGTCCGTCCGTCTGTTTGTCCGGCTGGTTTTCCATGTAAACTTTTTTAACACTATACAGGTCGCAATTTTCGAGATATTGTCATGACATATAACTTTTTTGGCTCAAGGACGAAGCTTATTAAAATTCGGTGCAATATTTCAGGTAGCTCCTATTCAAATATCCCCCATGAATAAAATTTTAAGTCATAAAAGTCCTAAATATAAAGCGTTTTCAACGAATTTTGGTACGAGTAAGTTCTAAATTAATGTGCCAAAATATGCGAGGGTCGGCTTATACAAAATTCTTTCCAAATCTCACTTATACGTTGGTGTTGTAACAATAACAGGTCAAATTAAGATTAATATAAGCAAAAGGCGATATATAAAAAATTATACAAGGATCGGTTCATAATTTCTTGTAGCCCCCATATAATCACCCAGAAAATTCATTTTAAAATGCATAAATGTAATATAAATTTTAGTTGCACAATAATGTACTACACACTTAAGAGTAAATCAGAAAATCAAATTAAACGAGGGTCGTTTATTTATTTTTCGTAACTACGTAGGGCAATAGATAGTCAAGCTTGACTGACTTGTTTTTCTCATCCGAAAATAAAAATGAATGGCAATGCTTAAAATAGCATAATAAAAATCGTCTAAAATTCGCACGAAAATTCATAAATGGGCCCATAAGTGGGAAAAGGTAATTTCCCCTAACGAAAAAAAAGTATATAATTTTGGAGGTCCTTATTCATACGTTAATGGCACAATTTATGATCAAGTTCGGATGTCAAAACGTCTTTTCGGCGATGGTAGTGTTATAGTTTGAGCAGCATTTTCTGCAAGTTTACTTGTTTTGTTCCAACAAATATATAAAGTACAATTTATAATGAATTGCTGAAAATGCTCTTCTCTCTTTTACGGATGAAAAATAAATAAAGATTGCATATTCCAACTAAATAATGCTACGATACATGTTTTAAAGCAGTCTAAATTATGGTTTAACAAACACAGCGTATATCTGTTGAACTTACTGTCTTGCAGTCCGGACTTAAACTCAGTAGAGATATTGAAGAAATACAACTCCTATAAAGTTTATTCAAATAATGCCCAAAACGAAAGCATAATGACTCTATAAAAGAGCTAAAGCAAAAAATAAAATTTGGGAGCAAATTGAGTTCGATCTTCTTATGAATTTAATGGAATCAATGCCAAAGCATATTTCTGAGGTAATCCACAACAAAGGATTATCCAGCCAGTATTAATAATGATTTAGAAAAACTAAAATTATGAAATAAACAAGACTTAAAATTGGTTGAAATTGATTTCAACTTGATTATCTCGGATACTATAGGGAACCAGTTTTTGGAGAGATTTTTAATGATCATTTATACAAAATTTCTTTTCTCTCATATCATAAATGAATTTTGTGTGTATTTAAAAAAAATCAAAGTCAACTTTGGACTACATCTCTCTAACACAAACTGTGATAGGTGTAGTAATCCTGTTATCCTACAAGTCAATTTAAAATCATTTCAACTATAATTGTTCAAAATTATTTAAAGATATCTCGCATGGTTCACAAGTTATGGAATTACTTACTAATTAGAAGCCTTAATGGAGTTTATTAGGCCCTAGGGACTGTTTTTTCTAAAATCCCGCGATCCTAGGACTTTTCGGAGTTTCAGTATTTTTCAGGATTACTGGATTATGGATTTCTTAATCCCAAAAAATCCCTGGATTTTTACGGAATTGGCACCACTATAATGCACCTCTTGTTCCTCCCGAACCATTCTAACTACGCTTCTGTCCTTTAGCCACCATTTTATTAAAACAAATTTTTAGTGGGAAATTTGTGACCGAATATCTCTCTCTCTCGTTTTGTTCGTATTCAAAATAAAATATTACAAATATGAATTTATCATAATTTTGTAAAAATTTATGCATTATTCATAGTTATAGTATTCATAGAATTGATGTATACATATATTTCTATTTTTGTTGTTGTTGTTTTGGTGATAACACTGTAATTGATATTTCAAGTTCATTTAACAAAATTTCAATTTTGTCAAAAAAAAGGGGTTGAAGTTATATAATTTTTTCCTTCATTCATTCGTTTGTTTGTTTTTTTTCACTACAACGCACATAAATTCACTCTTTTTTCTATTTAATATAAAAAAATAATAATAAATTTGTAAATTTATACTCTTCATACATATAAATAATCTGTGTGTATGACTTTAAACGCATACATTAACAAAATCTTATAGAAAAAAAAATAGTGACCCCATGTCTGTCTAATACCGTTATTGTAACAATATAATTCAACAAAATACCATAAAGTCACGTTTCTGTTTAGAATCGGTAGCATGATTTTTACATGACTATTGACTATAATAATATGTTATGGTTATTGTGTGATTTTCAATAAATCTACTCTGTTCGGTATGGGGTTAAATAATAATGGAGGGAGTAAAATTTAAATAAAAATAAAAGATTTTGAACTCCAAGAGTTTTCAATACGAAAACAATAAAAATTTATAGAAATATTTTTAAATAATCAGAAACAAATCTATGTGCGCAGTTTTCGCCCCGTAATTCGGTTACTTTTAGTCAGTAATTTTTATTTCAAGAAAGAATCACTCATTATATGTATATATTCTTACATCTTATCAAATTCAAGGACGATTTAGCTATATGTACTGTTTGTAGGCACAAAAGCAACATCAACATTGAATATAGTTGATTTGAGATTGAATATATTTTTACGTTTTTACGTTTGTGGTGAAATAATATTGTACATATAAGAATCTTTCGATATTAACATATAAAATTTTATACAACAATAAAATTTTAAAATTACTTTTATGTAGCAAAATTTCAAGAATATTTTCCAGAAACTGCATGTACTGTGAAACAATGTTAAATTAACATTTTTTATCTATGAAACAAAATCATAACTAAAACAAAATTAAATTATTTTTATTTAAGTTAATTTCACAATAATTTTTTTCTGTGTATAATTACAAAATTGCAAAATTTAATGAAATTTGTTGTAGTTTTAAAGATAAAATTATTAAAAACTAGAAAATTGGTTCTGTAACATAGAATTTATATGCCGTTAAAAGAATCCAAATCCATTTACTAAATTTTCTAATTAAAGCTATTAAGTGACAAGTAACTACAAATATTTATTTGCGAAATGAGTTGCATATATTGAAGAAATTTAGAAAAATAATTGTAACGATTTTCAATAGAAATTTTAAAAATTTTATCCTTAAAATTGCCATCTATGAGCCCCACTTATTTTACAATGTATCAAACATATAATATAACTTTTACTACTCCAATAGCGATGTCTACAAACATTGCATTTTATTGTAAAATTTTATAAAATTTTTTGTCGGAATTTTAAAGTTGTATCTGACAAATTGTTCTATATTTTTCCCTTTTTATCCGATTTTTCTGTGTACAAATGTGAAACTTCCTATAAAACTAACATTTAGGTGAAATTTATGACATTTTGAAGAGATTTTTTGCTGTAGGTCATATATAGATGCTATGGGAAATTGATCCTCGTATAATTTAAAATAATGATATCTGTGTTTGTAACTTAAAACTAAGCTCATTTTTAAAACTGCCCTAATATTTTTCACCCAGCACCACCATATAACGTGCAGATAAATAGAGTTATCACCACTTTTAACAAAACCGGCTGACTTAGAACCGATTTAGCGATGTCCGTCCATTCATCTGCCCGTCCAGGTAACGTTGTATTTCGATGAAAGACGATGTCTATCGAAATCTGTTCAATACTTCAGAGCAAATCCTACTGTAATTGGGGTTTAAGCTCATAACATCACACAATAAATCGTGTCTTAGTCCCAAATTCACATTCGAAATTTCAAAACCATTGGTCAAAAAATAACTTTAGCTTCTTTTAAAGCAAACTCTCGAAAATCACTATAAATTGCATAAATCGTAAACAGTTTTAGAGTGATGTTAATATTACATCCATTTTAGATTTAAAAAGTTCTAAAGTTGAAAGTTTTACGAGTGTCAGTCCAAAATTGTCTTTATAAAATTTCAACTACAGAAATCACCTTAAATATTATAAATCTCTCAAATAGATAAGTATCATGAAAATATATAAAATCCAATTCTGCAAAAATCGATCCACGCTTCTTCATTTTTATTTATTTGTTTTTTATCTTTGCAAGGGTTCCAAATGTGTATATTGTAAGGGAGCTTTTATAAATTATGAACGGATCCCAATATATTTTCGATAACAAATGACTAATTATATTCAAAATATACACTAATGGACTTCAAACGCCTTTGTGGAAAAAGGCCTCTGAAATATGGCAACATATTCTTGAAATTATTTACAAATATTGCTGCCGAGCTATAGATTTTAATGGCCCATTTTATTAAAAAAGTAATATTAAGTAAAAGAAATTAGATACATATATGAGAGCTTAAGCAAAATATGAACCGATATTATTCAGATTAGTAACATATATTGACGACAGTTAGAAAAATAATTGTTGCGAATTTCAATACACCGGGGGTTTATTTAAGAGCTTTATAAGCCCAAACCCTTGTTCCAGGAAATGACATTGTGTGGGAGAAATAGCAAAAATATCGACCAGGATTGATCAAATTAATAATATATATTAAATATAGTTAAAAAATAACTGTTGTGTGGGGTCTAATATGGGCGCTAAAGGACAATATGGCCTGATACTGTTCAAATCAACAATATTTATTTATTATATATGTACGACAAATAGAAAAATCATTAGGCCGAACTTCTATGGAATTGGTCTTTATTAAAATCTTTTATAAACATAAATACGTTTTCCGGAAGGAGGCGTCATATGGGAGCTAAATATCAATATATGGACCGCTTATTTAAATTAATAACGTATATTCAGGAAAGTTAGAGAACTAATAGTGTCGAATTTTATTATAATTTGTTCTTCTTTAACAGTTTTACAAGCTCAAACCCGTTTTTTCGTAAAGGGGGCTTATATGGAAACTATAGGAAAATATGAACCGAAATAGGCCAAATTAAAAACATAAATTTAAGGCGATTATCAAAACAATATATGTGGCAAATTTCAGAAAATTATCTTAAAAATTGTGGCCCATACAGCGCACAGGTTTCGGGGTATATCAAAATTTTACATATTTCAGCCTATAACTTTATCTTTTGGTTCGATTTTAATGATTTTTTGTATGATGATGAAAAATGTATAACAGTATGTTATGTTGGAAAAATTAGTACAGATCTTTTTCGAAATTTTGAGGTTGTCACAGATATCGGCCTATAACGTTTTTACTGATGATATAGCTGGTTTTAAATAAGATACTGCTTAGGATACCAAAATTTTATAGACAATTGATATTTAATATATGATTTGAGTGGGCTGTAATACTGTCTCTGAGTAATGGTTATTTCGGTGATTTTGGAATCACTTTGTAAACATTTCAATTTTCGATCCATAGGCTTAACTGCTTAAAAGGTCCAAAACAAAAGGTTACAAATAAAAATATCTGCAATATATAAAAATTAGTTATTTAAAGAAACTGGTATAAAAAGTAAACAACTTGGATCGATTACATTCATATGAAATCTATTAAAATATAAACAAATAAAATTCGAATTCAAAATCTATTTTATAACCCCACTTAAAGGTCTAAAAAATCTTTGTATAAAAACTTTTTAACGGAAGTTGACTTAAGAAAACAAATTGTAATTTTTGTCTATTTAAATCTTTAACAATTTTTAACATTAAATTTATTTGTTTTTTTTTAAATCTTTTAATCGAGTTTCGTGCGTTTAAAACTCCATTATTAATCTTTTTAACTTTTTACCTCTTTACCTACCTGTTTATTCATTTGTTTATTCGTGTGTTTGTTCGTTTTTAAAGCAATAAAATTTAAGAAAATTAATTCTACTTCGTTGTGGCCGCTGTAAACGGTATTTGTTTTTGTCACCATCAGCTGTTACCGGAAACAGTTAATTTTTCTTGTAATTAACTCCATGTGTGCCATCAGATACACACATACATACACAAGTATACAAACACAAAAGCAATTACATTAAGATTTTTTTCGTAAGTAAAGAAATTTAAATGAATTTTTAAATAAAGTGAATGAACAAAATAAAATTGGAATCATTTTAAAATCACAAAATTAAGGAAAATTATCGTATTTTGAATCATTAAGAAGAGTTTCAGCAGAAATCAGAAAGAAATAAAATTAAAGCAAATATGATATTTATAAGATTATGGGAGTATAATCGAAATATCGAAGTAAAGGTTTTGCATCTTAATTATTTGAAAGCAATATTTTTACATCCTTCGCTACCCCAAATGGATGATTAGCGTTTTATACGTTTGTGCTGATGCTCATTGGTCTCTAAATGTTTTTTTTTTTTTCGAAATAATTCTATTACTTTAGAACTGATAATTTTTAAATGGAATTTAATATGCACATTCTTGAGTTTTTTAGTGGTGGACCTCTAATGATTTATGATTTGATCGAAAATTTTTAACCAAAATTAAAGTTTTGAAACAATTTCTGAAATAATTTGGGCTTAAAAAATAAAAAAGTGTTATAGTCAGTCAAGCCCAGCTATGTAATACCCTACACTAAAATGTTGGTTATAAATAGCACGATAACTTTTTGATTTATTCTTAAGTTTGCAGTACATTATGGTGAAAGTAACATGTATGTGAAATTTAAGAATTTGGGGGGTTACCCCATGAAAAATTTACTTCAAGATGGACCATCCTTCGTATTATTTTCAACATCGATTATTGCTTTTATTTATTTTAATTTGACCAGCTTTTATGGCAATACCAAAGTATATGTGAGATTTAGGTCATTCAAAGCGATATCTCGAAGGGAGCTTGTGTGGAACCTCGCATAATTTGGCACAATATTTTAGAATATCAATACACTTATTTTTGCCAAATTACTTAGGACTTTTATTTGTTTGGGAAGTACTCGAAATGTTGGACCGAACATGGCCAATTTCAATAGACTTCGTCTTTAGTTCAAAATAATAATATGTACCAAAATTTCATCGAGATATCTCAAAAGTTGCGACCTGTAGATTGTTCACAACGTTGTCATGGACAACCAGTCGTACCATAAATAAGCCGTTTAGCCATAATTGATATTGAAATATTCTTCAGTTTTAGAAGATTGTCTCAGATACATGATTGATATACTTAAATCGACTCAGATTTTGATTCGATGTTAGAATATGTGTATTTATTTTATGGGGTCTTAGAAAAATTCTTTATCGGTTTAAAAACAGAATGATAAAGTTAAAAAACCCTTATCACTATTTGTGGTGGTGTAATTATAAAAAATAAGTCAAATTTGGGTATTACGGAGACCATCCAGCCGATCAAAATTTATAGATTTATTTATTGGAGTTTTAGGTATTTTGGACTCAAACATGTAAAACTCTTAATTATCCTGTATTAAGTTGTAAACTAAGAGACAATTTTGTTTAAATCCAATAATTTTTCTGAATTATGATATTTTCCTAAAAATCGATCTATAATTTTTTTCATACTGCACCAATTTTGCCTATTTTAATAGAAAAGACAAACATCGATTTAGTTTTTGGTTTATAAGATCTTAGATGATTCCTTCGTGGTGTTAAAAACTGAAATGAATAATTGATCAGACCATTCAAGGTTCGAAATAGCTGAATATATAAATCATATTTGATTTTCCATAAAAAAAACCTGAAGCTGATTAATTTAAGTGATTTTCTTATACGCACTGTAAAAGAACATTTTTTCATCAATAAATATTGAAAGTATATCAAATTTTAAATATTTATTGAAAAATAAGAAAAAACACTTGCATGTGTATTCATCTTTTTATTTTCGCTTTTTTCAACACATTCCAGATCTTTTATGTTTTAAGCTTTATTATTTTCGGTAATATTTCTTTTATTACATATAACTTCGTCTCCCATTTATGGAAAAAAGACCATATGGTTCCATTTTAATACCTGTACAATTTAAACACTCAATCAAGATTATTATAATTTTTTTAAATAAAATAACAAACAAGACGACTATGTAATACCCTGCACAACAAGATTGGTTACGATAGTTACGACTAATGAACGACCCATGTATAATTAAATTTTATGAATTATTCTCAAGTTTAAAGTACAATATTGTGACAATAATATTAATGCATTTTTAAATTAACATATCTGAGGGGAGTTATACAGGATCCTTATATAATTTTGCCGACCCTCGCATAATTTGCTATATCGATTTAGAATATCATAAAATACGACCTGTAGAGTGTTCACAACGTTTACATGGAAAGCCGAACGTACAGACAGACGAATGGACTGACATAGAGTTGATCGATACCATAAGTTTTGGATAACTTCGATCTCAGTGAAACTTCTTTAAAACAGTGACAGTGGCGCATTAGAGTTAACACTGTGCACCGTAGGAAACGGTAAAAAACAAATGAATTTAAATATGCAACAAAAGAAGAAAGAACGACATTTTAAGAAACTGTTATTTCATAATTTCAGTACTGTAGTTACCAGTGATTTACCAATCACAACTATTAAATCACAATCGTGAAAATATTGCTCATCTCTAGATGAACATCCTTAAATGATTCTGTGACAAACGTAACACACTAATAACCTACGGTGGTGTAGGGTATAAGAAAGGGAATATTACTAAAAATTTCTCCCCATATCAAGAATTTTATTTGAACGTTGAAATTATGAAAATAATAATAACTACAAGATATGAGTATTAAAAGTACAAAAAAAGTAATAAAAGGAGCCACAATCAACAGCACAAACAACATATGTTCAACAAATTACAAAAAATTAGGAAAAAAATTAAAATTATATTTTTAAAGAAAAAACCAATCTATAAAACATTGCTATATATACATATGTATGTATGTATGTTTGTATGTATGTATGTATGTATGTATGTATGTATGTATGTAAATGTGTATGTAATTTGTTGTAATGTGTTAAAGGTAATTATGGAGATTCATGCGTACATAAAGTAAGAAAAGGACCACCTTGATTCTAAACACTACAATAATAGACTCATTAAAATAAACATGTTATAATTAATAAACTGATAATTACACGTTCCAAGGTAGTTAGACACCCAGTCAGTCATTCATTCAGTCAGTCAGTTAGTATTTGTATCAAAGAAGAAGGAATATTTAAAGTAATAAAAGAAATTTTATGGAAATTAAACTCATCATATGTTTTTCTTTATAATAAATTTTTTACTCTTTGTAAACATTTGTGAATTTTATTACATGGATACAGAAGCTACCTTTTCCTCAGTGTAAGAAGTGAGATGGAAAAATTCCTAACACACATATATACTAATAAAAACGAAACCACTGAAAGTTTTTATGCCCTCTATCAACATAGGTGGTGAAGAGGGTTTGTCATTCCATGTGTAACGCTAAGAAGAAATCATCTCAGGCCCCATAATGTATACAAATTCTTGTATCAAATCAAAATCAAAGTCGATTAAGCTGTGCTCGTCTGTTTGTTTTTGATACCTTCACATCCTCAATAATTGACTGAGATTTTTGCACTGTGTACTTGTTATAGTCCTAAGAAGTTTCCTATTTAAAACTATCAAAATGGATTCAGTATATGAAAAAAGTATAGAACGATATCTGAGATAACCTCTAGGTTTATGCGAAGAACTTTTGTAAAATTGTCAAATTATAATGAAATTTTGTCACAATATCAAAATCTCTTCAGTAGAAAAAAATTTTAGCCAAAAATATAACTAATTTTAGAACTCATTTAGTGTTCCTGTATTATATTTAAGGAAAGCTTTTATATATATTATACGTTAGTCTGACACATAGATTTCCTGAAAAATTTTTTCTTAGATTTTTGAAATTGATTTTTTTTATTTTGAACTGGATAACGATAAAATGACTCAAGATTTCATATAATTTTAAATTTTTAAAAATTCAAGTGCAAACAATTCACAAACTTTAAGAGATAAATATCACATGTAAGCAAAAACTTTACACAAAATAATTATCTGATGTACTCCCGTCAATGGAGCTCTAATGGTTTTCAAACTGCCGAAGTTATAACGTCACACTCTCTGCTCTCATTGTTGTACTTGATGCCAATCCATCCAACCGATCAAAAGTGACAGATAAATTTTACAAAAAACTCTCTGTACATATGCAATATTACCGAGGTTATATCCGAGGACTCGAAGAAAATAGTCCTAACCCGGCAACGGGTGGAGCTAGAAACTTAAGGACATGTTGAAATTTGATATTCTGTATGGGAAATGCGCAAATTTGTGAAAGGGCCCAAGTTTTAGTTAATTTTTGAAGAATGATGTACAATTTTTATATTAACTTTTAGCGTCGTTGGAAAGGTAATTACTTTAAAAATAATAATATGTACATAATAAACTATTCAAATGAAGTATTTTTAATAAATTTATCACAAAATTCAAAATTTTTTATTTCCGGTGCATTTAAGTAAATAGATTTTTAATAATTTAAATTAAATAAACAACATAATAATAAATTTATTCTTCTAAAATTCGAATATGATATGAATAAAGTGGCCTTTAATGTAGAACTATAAAAAGATTCCAACTTTTACATTGCCAAATATCCAAAATTCCAATCCGGGGAAATTTGTTTAAAAAATTCACTTGTTTTCAGTAAATTGCTCACCATTCTGTTATAAAAGGGTCGGTCCATTACAGATTTATTGTGTGGATAGCTAATAAATGTAGCTTCATAATTAAGGTACCTTTTGGCAATTCTGGCTCTCACTTTTTTCTGCTTTAAAAACTAAAAATTATATTTAAAAATTAATGATAGGGCTAGCGGTAAAATTGTTTCCCCTAATGTCCTTCAATTTGCATTTAAGTTAGAAATTCTTTCAGTATTGAGGAAAAAATTTTATAAATTTTATATTCCAGAAGAAAATAGTTGATTTTAAAGTGAAAAAAATGCTGCGAACTTTTTGAAAAAAATCATAAAAAAATCTATTTTTTTCCAAATTTCGATTTTTAAAATAATATACCTTTTTATTTAAACCACATAGGTGTATAGTTCTTTCGCTAAAATTGCCCACCAAGTCAAACGAAAACTAAAAAAACCTGTCCAAAAATAGGTAAAATTTTACTTTTGTCTAAATATCTCTTGAACTATAAGAGTTATTCCACACAGTAAGCGCATTTTTTTGTAGAGAGTTATAAGGACTGTACATATATAAAATATTTTTTCAATCAAATTTTAAATAAAATTTTGGCGATTTTTAAAAAAACGTCATTCCGAGGAGACATATTTCCCGACTTCAGAATGTCCTTGTAAAATTTCGTTCAAAATATTCAATTGTTCCAAATGTACAAACGTTTTGGGGCCACTGTGGGAATTTTATGGGCATAAAACCTCATTCCAGGAGGAAATTTTTATGCGAGGTAACTGAAATATAAGACCGAACATGGCCAGTTTAATAGGTTTCGTTGTATTTCAAAATTTTATCGAAATATCTCAAAAATTGCGACATGAAGAGTGTTCACAACGTTTACATAGACAGCCAGCCGGACAGACGGACGGATATCGTTAGAACATTATTCCGAGTTGAACGGTATATCTAAAGGTGGGTGTAAAGCCAGAAAAAATAGTTTATGTATGTTACAAACATCAGCAAAAATTGCATAATACCCCAACCACGTACGATGGTATAGGGTGTAATTGTAAACCACTCACCACAACCGTCGGTTTTATTTATTCGCTATTTGTACTTAAATAATTTTTATGAGTACCGTTTTCAATTATTTCAATTGATCGATCATATTTCATCATATATATCATATGGTGATGATGCTTTACATAGACGTAACACTCTACACTCATCTTTTAAAACTGTCAAGTACATTATTTTCTCTGTTATTTTTTTAAGATAACAATTTTGTTTTTGTTTTGTTTTATTCTTTTTTTTACTAAAGAAAATAAAAACATTTTGTTTTGTTTTATTTCACCACAGACGCCAGTGGCCGAAAATCATATCTCTCATATTCTAGATGGATGAGACTCATTTGGAACTATGGATGAATGTGATGTTGCAATGGGATGGTTATTTGTAGATAGAATAAACAATCTGGTTAAGAAGATTCAAAACAATAACAACAACATAAATTTTAAATTCCGTCTAACGATCAATCAGACAATGTTTTTTCAGTAACTTTTTTTGTTTGTTATTTTTGTTATTTTCAAAATTTTTATGAGCAGGCAGATGTTTTTTTAAAACTCCTATTAAAATTGGAAAACACTAACAAAATATATAACTAATATTTTAGTATTTGTTTTATTGTGTGTATGAGTCAATAGTGGTCCTTACAAATCGGTATTCTTTTGTATCTTAAATTTTTAAGTTTTTTTTTTATTAAATTAAGGTTGTTGCATTTGAGGAGACTTTTAATACAATTTTATGATAATGAATTTTAATGGAAAAACACGAAACTGACGCGTCATTGTTAATTATAACTTGACTGTGAGTTTTAACTGGAAGACATAAAAGGATTTTTATTTTTTAAGGATTATAAAAAGCTGGAATAAACAGAATTAATGAGAAGAAGCTTATATTAAAATATATTTTTGATATATATATTTATATCCTACACCATCGTAGGTGGTTGGGTATTATATTATTCAAATCCACCGTTCGACTAAGAATCACTTTCTGAGTCGATTTAATTTCTCGATGAAATTTGGTACATATTATTATTTTGGCCTATTGAAATTGTTCAGTCCAATATTTCAGGTACCTTCCATACAAATGTTTTTTCCGGAATGGGGTTTTAAGGTCATAAAAGTCCCAAATACCAAGTGATTTAAACGAAAATTTGCATAAGTAAGCCATAAAATATTCAAAAACGATATGCCCAACGATAGTCCATTATTACTCCCAAACAGTCCCATACAAACCTCCTTCCAAATCTCACATATACGTTGGTATTATGTATATATATATATTGTGTAATTGGTATTGTAATAATAACAGGTCAAATGAAGACAAATATATAAACAAAAATCGATGTGCAGAATTATCGGTTCATAATTTCTTAAAGCTCTCATAAAACCTCCCAGAAACAAATAATTTTAAAACTCATAAATTTAACATAGAAGTGTTACAATAAAGTCATATACACTGAAAAATAAATCAGAAAACCAAATTATACGAGAGTCGTTCACTAATTTTTCGTAACTATCATTTCTAAACAACAGTTTGGTGTAGGGTATTCGATAAGCCCGAAAATTTTTACTTCTTCAGTTTTAAAAATAAATCGTTTAACATGCTTTTATTTCGATTGTCTTTTTCTGGATTAATTCAAAGTTCTGATTTTAAAGGGGTACAATGCCCTTCATGCCCTGTCACAATTTTACAAAGTTTTTAATATTTTTCAATTATTGCTTTAAGGTACTACTCCCAGTTTAAGCGGTTTCAAATAGGAAACTTCTTAGAATAATAGCAAATACTTATGCCAAATTTCATTGAGCTTTGTCTAATATTGTTTTGTGAGCCCGCAAAAAACAGACAGCCGCACAGACGAACACAGCTAAAGCGACTGTGAGTTTGATTTAATGTAAGAATATAACATTTTTGAGTCTTAAATGATTCACTCTATTAAATTCTTCGCGTTATACACGGAATGACAAACTTAATATCCCTCACCCCCACTTGTGTAGGAAAAATTAAGAATTGATTATTTATTTTGTTTACCATTCACTATACGTTTAGTTTCGATATCTGAAAGGTTGTAAGTCAAATAAAATATATTAGTTAGTTCGCACATGTACAGTCTGTCTAAATCGTTTTTTAATAATACCCTAACTTTTGAACCGTTAGAGATATAGGAATGAAATTTCACATGGTTAGCGATGAGGTACTTTGGTGTTGATTTGGATGAGTTCAAGTTCAAGCGCTTAATGGGTGACCTTCTAAAAATGGCACCCACAGGATTTTTGTAAAAATTTGCAAAAAATCCTTAATGACTTCAGACAAAACAATTTTAAAATTTCAGACAAAACAATTTCACAAATCACGACATGTATTTAAAAAATTGTCCCAATCACTATTTTAAATTCAAATTTGAAAATTCTAGCAGTTACAGTACTTTAGATATTTAAAAGGCAATATCTGATTTGTATAGGGAGTACCCATAGTCCTATCCATTATACATTTTGTTCAGTAAAACAGTTCCCTGAGAAAGTATATATTCGATAATCAATATTTCTTTTGTATTGGGGTACTTCTCCCTCTGGTCTTATCGGAATTTTTTATAGCCTATGTTATTTTCGGGTATATTAGGAACATTTTGTGAAAATTTCATCAAAATTGACCCAACCGTTTTGGAGTCTATACGTTATATACATACATATATAAATACATACATACATACATACATACATACATACATACATACATACATACATACATACATACATACATACATACATACATACATACATACATACGTACATACATACCTTATAGGTTTAGTGTACGAAATACTTAAGTCAACAATTTTTTAACCTTGTCTTCTTTTAGATTTTTAAGTCAGCGCTCTCAATATAGGTCCTAACCAGGATCGTTTAAAAAAATTATGTTAATCTAATGTTGGAAATTTGGAAAAAAACTAATCGTTTGGCTGGGGTTTTCAAACCAATTAACAGTTAAATCGTTCTGGAAATTATTACAAATTATAGAAAAAAATACATTTACGGAAATTCCTCCATTAACGTTTTTTATAGTGATTTCTGTCACTCGAACGGGTAGTCCATCTCCGCTTAAAATCGGCCATACTTTTGGACACCTTTTTGTGTTCTTCAATTCTATTTAAACAAGAGCCCTATACCCTCCATTAGCTTTAGCTACGGGCAATTTAAGGGATTTACCTTTCTTGATACAAATAGCATAATATTGTTTGTGTACCACTCAAGTCAGGCCAGAAATATGTGGAAACATTAGGAAGTCTTATGAATTGGAGCTTTTTTTCGAATTTTTCTCGATGTTTATTTTGTTGTTTATTAAGCCCGTTATAACAAATGATTGACTCCTTTTACCGCAACTGCAACATTCCCCCGGTCATCAGCAACATAAAATTTTTGACCAAAAATTGCGAAAAATGTGCCAGAACATACGTTTCGCTATCCATTATACAGTAAGACTATTTTTTAGAAAACTTGACTTCAATTTCCGTGCTCTTTATTTTGGTCTCTAAATTTTTGTAGCGTAATTGTCAGGAACTTTCTAATCCGAGCACTGAGCTAACAAGACTTCTTTCCTACCAGTTGTGTGTGCGAGCTTTTTTTGAAAATGGTTTTTATTTTTGATTTAAGAAACATCATGTGGAACTTCTACATAAACCAGGGACAAATTCTTCGTTTACTGTTTAATAATATTAGAAACAGTTTGACGGCAGATCCTTAAATGTTTGGTCAATTTTTTTATTGAAAAACATCAAAATCTCCGAACTCACAAACAGAAAAACAATCAGTAATTGCTAAATCACAACCAGTTGCCCCGAATTTACATATGACAATTTTTATTTCACTTAATGGATCAAGTTCAAAATAATATTAAATTAAATTTAAAGAAAAAGGTTTATTAAACCACTTTAATCGTATTTAAAAGAAGTAAAATATTATATAACATTTTAAGTATTTATTAGATAATAAAGAATAAAAATAAACTGTTCAAAAAAAATTATATATAAACATTTGAATTGACAAGTTCCCGTCTCCAGTAAAACGTATTAAATAAATATTTGCCATTAAAACTACATTTATGGTGTCAAGACTAAAAAAAAGAGGCCATTAAAAATGTTTTTGACACACTCATAAAAAATAAACTCATTAAAAAAATAACAACATTAAGTAAACAATCTAATCGAAAGAGAAAGAGAGAGAGAGAGAAAAAATAAATAAATAAAAATTCTCATCAAGTTTAAATTCATTTAGTGAACATCCTTTTTCTAAACAACAAAAAATAAAATATTGACATATTTGCGGTACTGTGAGAGTAGGAAAAAAATTGTGTTAGTATAAGTGCCTTACAAAAACAACAAAAAAAATCCTAAAAAATGGGTTTTGGGTACCAAATATAAATGTTGTAGTTTTTTAGATTTTTTTTTCTTTTGAGAGTCCATATTAAATAAAACGTAGAGGACCCGCATGTGTGGCATCTGTTAACAGGATGTGGCATTGAGTGACATTTAGTCCCAAGAAACAAAAAAACAAGTTAGAATGATATATTCTGCTATGCCGCATCTTCAATACCCTCCACCTCAATGTGTGTAAAAAAATACGTTATTTATCATACATACACGCTCACATACACTCACAAACGTATCCATTATATACAAGTTTCTCTTAAATATAACACGGAGCACTTAATGAGTAATAAATATTTTTGGCTATAACTTTTTTCCTACTGAACCGATTTTGACAGATGGGCATAGCCAAATCGACTTAGATTTTGATTTGATGCAAGTATAAATATACATTATGTGGTCTAAGGTGATTTCTTCTTAGCGTCAGCGATTTTTAAAATCGTTTTATATGCAGGACTTCTTCAACTTAAAAACCTTTTCTGGGAGGAACATTTGTATGGGGGCTATGTGATATAGTGGACCCACTATTAATAATTTCAGTTGGCATTATCCTTGGGAAAAATGATACGTTTCAAGTTTCATCAAGAAATCTTTAAAAATTCACAAGGTTACATGGACAGCCACCCAGCCAATCGGACAGACAGACGAACACCATTAAATCTACTCAGAAAGTGAATCTGAGTCATGACGTATACTTAAAATTTATGGCAGCAATATTTTTTGTACCCGTTACAAACTTCTGCACGAACGCATAATAATACCCCAACTACCTACTGTGGTGTAGGGTATAAATACATCAAACTACAATGTTACAATTTAAAAGTATTTCAAACCATAAACAAACTATAAATTTAAGTTTTAAGAAAAAAATCAAAATTTTAAAAAGAGAATTTCAATTATTTTCAAAAAATCACATGTGTGCGTTGGGATTTAAAGGATTTCATATCCTTTCAGTTCTCTTATATTTATTGCTTTCTGCTAAATAAAAAACGGGTTTGTAAAAAAAGGAAAAATCTATTAAATATTTTTTTTAATTTATAATTGGTTCCATTAAATTTTCAATGCTACGACTTTGAAGTGTTCCGTGTTATAAATAATATTTTTGTTGTTGTAGGTTTTTATATTGTAGTTTCTAAGCGATTTTATTCGGTTGGCTACATACACACAATAAATATTTCCAATTAGTTCTACTACTACTACCACTACTGCTACACATCAATATTTTAAAATTGTGTATATGAATTTACGAAGGACGCGTTAGAAGTCAATTGAAAAATATGAATAAAAGGATTTTTAATTTTCTGCAAAATACTGCCAAACGAAGAAATTACCTTAAAAAATTAAAAGCTGGTCCATTTAAAACGTACAGTAAACATACGATTTATAGATTTTTAGAAAAAATTCTGTGACTTTTGAGCCGTTAGAAATATCTAATGCTTTGATGTGAGATATTTTGAAGTCGATCTGGAGGAGTTCAAATACTTATGTTGTCAGAGGCGTGGTAGGGGACCCGCCAAATTTGGCGTTGTATGGTATGTTGATTTTTTAAAATTTCACCATTTTTTATGAATTGAGGCAAAAAAAATGTTGTAAAGAGTGAGATCGAAAAAATTTTAACAAATATACATGTATGTTAATAAAAACGAGACTACTTAACTTACAGCTTAAAATCTTTTGTTATTTAATTGAAATTATGATTAAAATTTGAAAAATATTTCTATAGTTTTAATCACTAGTGATAAAATTTTGAACTTATTTCGGAAACCTTCCATTAATGTTTTTAAAGGGCTTTCTGTCACTTAGAAACCCTTTTTCCAATGATTGGCTTCTTTTGTCGCTACTGTATGTTGCTTGCTGATACCGATAACTAAATTTTTCTTCAACATTCCCTCGACCATCAGCAAACATAAAATTTAGACCAAGATGTTGCGAAAAATCTGCCAAAACATACGTTTAGTCATCTATTATCCAATAATATTTTTTGGAAAACCTGATCTCTCTGTTTTTGATCTCAAAATTTTAGTCAAATAGCCCGAATATCGAGTCAGATTCCCGATCAAATTCTAAAAAAAAAACTTGCCCTAAAACCATAGTTCCTTTAAAACGTTATATTCTTCTAAATTGTTATGGCAAAATTTCGTTCCAATCTGTCAATTTTAAATTGACAATTTTCGAAAGTTCTTCGCTTGAACTTAAAGTATGCATCAGATATCGGTCTCTGAACTGAATCGATTTTGCTGATTTTGAATAAAAAACTTCTCAGGACTAAAGAAAATACCCAGTAGCGTCAATTATTGTGAAGGTGAGCTAAATTAACTCAGGTTTTAATGGGATCTGAGATGATTCCTTCTTAATGTTACAAACGGAATGACAAAGTCAATATATCCCTTTCACCACTTGTGGTGGTGAAGGGTAATAAAAAGTTACCCTAAATGAAATTTCAGCGAAATCTACAATTAGAGCGTATCTTGTTAATAAACGTCAGCCTTATGAAAATTTAATGCTTCCATTCTACTTAAGAACTAGATCGAGCTATCGTCAGCTCAATCAAATCATTATCAGATCATAGTTACAAGCCCAGCGATGGATATAGTTCAGCAATTACTAGAGTGCCGCAAATCACTAAACATGGACAGGGGATTATTTAAGACAACACCAAGTCACTTAAGTAGAACGTCTTTAGGAGAAGCTGTCGTAACAAAGGAAATTTTTATTCCTGTACTGAATTCCGATTTCTACGACCACAATTCAATATCTTTGCTCACTTCAATCTTTAACAGTTCAATTAAGCTGTAATTTAAAGGAGGTATTGTAGTAGTAAAAAGTTTGCATTTGATGAGTCATTTCTCTCTCTCTCTTTCTCTCTATCCTTTTTCTCTCTCTCTCTCTCTCTCTTAATTTAATGTTTTCTCTTTTCTTCATTACTATTTTTCCGCTATACTCTCTTACTATTTCATATAATGCAAAGCCAAGTATGCAAAACATATCTTCATTTTCCTTCATTATGACTGTTATCCTGTTTCGGAACTTAATATATATTTACAATGGACTGGATACCTAAAAATTTAATATTTGCACTTAAACAAACATAATCTTCTCCTTGGATGGGTGTGTGTATATTTAGGGAGTTATTGAACATGAAAATCAAACAATCAAACAAATGTATCCAGAAGAATTAAGATTTTAAAAGTCAATGCCTTCTAGATCATTAACTAACCTTCCAAGACGTGAAAAGGTTACAGAGGTATCTGTGCAAAAATTAAGCAGTTAAAGATGATGACTGATTTAAATGAATGAAGTTACAGGCGATTTGTATCGTCAATATAGATCTTACATTTTCTTTTTTATCTGATTATGTCCTTCAAATTCGTTCCTATCACTTACAAGACCCTTCGGAATGTACTTTTTCGATTCAGCTTTAATTATCTGCGTTAAAAAATCTTCAGTTCAAAACAGAACCAGAAGTCGAACGAAGCCAAATCAACAGTTGGAACAAGTTGCAGAATGATGAAAATCTAGTAACTCTAGTAACATCGTGTATATAAAAACTTTTTAGACCGCCCTCATATTTACATACCAGTCATTATGAGTACAACTTATATCTGGGTGTTTCATGCATATAAATAATTCATACAGGTAGAAAAGTCTCCTCCTGCACACATCGAACCACATACATTGATCCTTTATTTCAACACACTAAAAATCTAACGCCATCTGTTTTATTGTTACTAAAAGCAATTTTAATTTTTATTATTCAGTTTTTATGATTATTTTTTATTTCTTCTTCTATTTCAGCGATTAATCTTCCATCAATTTTCCTTTTGTAAGCGAAATATAATAGAAATTCACTTAATACGAAAATTATTGTATTCGTTCAATATGAAAAATATTGAATGAAAAACTCGCATGTAATTACAATTATTTTGTTTGAAATTAATATAATTTGTATTATGTGTTTGTGTGTGTGTTTGTGTGGATTTAGAATTTCTAAAATGAAAAATTAAAGGCGGAACAATTAATAACAAATTTAAATTACTTTTAGGAACATTTGAAACATCAATTGTGCAGCATTAGAAAAACTCTTTTCCTCAAGAATCAATTATTAATTTCACTAATTTGATTTACAATAAAGAAACAGATGTTTTCGGGAAAACCCTAATAGATCTTTGAAGTTAATTACCTCCTTGATAATTTTGTCCATTCGAATTTTTCTCATGTGCTGAGCAATAAAAGACCAATTATGATCAGTTTTTATAGGATCAATATTTATGTTTACCACTTTCGACTAATCTGTGCTTTAGTGGCATAGCATCGTCCTCTTGAACTGAGCTTTTTCCATCCATCTGGAGTCAGTTCGTCAGTGGGCATTGAAAGATGTCATTCTATCAATTATTATTCTCCTAGCAAAAAAGCCCATTACGTAGTGCCTGGTTAATACCATTGTGAACTGCCTTCTGCTGAAACCAAGAAGCTGGTTGGTCCTTTGAGCATCATACGTGGATCAAGTAGGTTTGAAAAGTTAACTCCGTTCCAATGTCCAATGCGGCAGAAACCCTTTTTTGACTAGATGTACTTACATGAAATTTAACATTATAATAGCAGAGCATTATAACTTTGGCAGTATGAACCCCATCGGAGCTCCATGGGTAGAAATCTTAATTCAATATATATTCAAAAGCATTGTCCCGATCTTGTTAAATTTTGAATTAAGCTTAAATACAAATTCTATGTATATGAAAATGAATCTGTTTGTTTAATTGCGACTTATAAACAGCTAAACTGCGATATTGTTTAAATTCTGACAGAATGATTCCCATATATCCGAAAATAACATAGGCTATAACAAAAGACGCAAGGTAGCTCCCATACAAAGCTTATTTTATTTCTCGAATACCCAAAGACTTATTAAAGCAAAAGCTTTGGTCTCAATCACTTTCTTCAGGAACAGTTTTACTGGAATATATAGGAGAGATAGGATTAGGGCGATAGGTAGTCCACCTATAAATCAAATATTAAAATCAAAATCAAATATTGATTATCTGCATAACTATTTCAGCGAGAGTTTACAAAATTTTGTCCAAAAGACTTTTTAAGGAACTGCTGGAAAACTTTTGATTGGACATAGTCAAGGGGAAAATGTATCCTACATTCAAAGCAAATATCAGTATTTGAAAGTCTGTGAAACTATTGCAACGAAAATCTTTCAATTGGTCCAAATCCCCATTGCATTTCAAGAAAATTCCGATAATAAATCAATATTTTTTTTCTATAATTTAATTAAGGTCAAGTTTTTGAAATTGAATGATCCAAATATTTTGCATGTTATCCCACAAAGACTTCTAATAAAGTAACCAGCTCCAACTACGCCTCAACGTTTGGAATCCGCTGAGACCCTAAAAGGGTATTCGGTCAGCAGGTATCATATGCTACCGTATCATCACCAGTCATTACTATCGAGAAGATCCTATCGATCGCAGAGCACCTGTAATGATTTTAAAAATTTTATGACAATTTAGCTATATCCGTCTGTCTGTCAGCCTGTTTGTCGGAAACATTCTCACGTCTAGACTAATTGCCACATTATTTGTTATTGTCGTAAGCAGTTTTCTATTTAAAACCAGCTACATCGGATCATCAGCAAGAAAGTTATATACCGTTATCTGAGATAACCTCAAAATTCCGAAAAAGGAAATTTTCTAAGTTTTTCAAAACATTCACGGATTTAAAGAAAAGTTTAACTATAATATACAGTTATATCTCATCATCGTGGAAAATCCGATCAATAAAAATCTATGTCTGATAAGGGTTGCGATTTTTAAGATAATTTACTGATATTTGCCATATACTTTTATTTTAATTCAATTATCCAAATCCAAAGAAACAAGATTGTGCTGGGTTCATTATTTGACTTAGCTCCCACATAACACCCCTTCCCGAAATATGGTTTATAGCTTATAAAACTCTTCAATATGAAGAAATCCTATTTGTCAAATTTGTCACAATTACATTTCTGACTATCTTAAATATATATTATTAATTTTATTAATATCGGTCCATATTTTCATATAGCTCCCATATCAGGTCCCTTACCGTAAAACAGTTTTGAGCTTTTAATTATCAATTATATTGAAATTCTACACTATTATTTGTCTAACTGTACTTAATATAAATTATAAATTTACTCAATCTCAGTCCATTTAATTGCTATAGCTCCCATATAAGTCAATTTTATATCTTATAAAACTGGTTCATAATGAACAATTCTGTCGAAATTCGGCTCAATCAATTTTTTAAACTGTCTTGAATATATGTTATTAATCGGACCAATATCAATCCATAATTTACTAAAACTCCCACATAACAGCCCTTCTCGGAATACGGGTTAGAGCTTACAAAACTATTATATTAATAAACATTTTTAAACTGTCTTTATATATGAAACTAGTTTGACAATTATCGGCCATATTTGGATATTACTTCTTTATAATCCTTTTTCCGGAATAAAATATGAACCAAATTTCATCGAAATTCAGACAAATAGTTAATTGTCTTCGAATATTGGTGGAGGGTATTTAGGATTCGACACAGACGAATGTCGAATTTTAAAAATTCAAAATTTCAAAATTTCCTTTATCTTGATTATATATCCATTCAGAATGCAGACATATACATTTTTGAATAAGTTAATAAAGAATTTTTCCTTAATTTTGTAAACGTAAACGTGTGTATGTGAGAGAGTCTATAAAATCATTAAAATCAAAATGTCTCCTACACACACATACACATAGACACTCATCAGAAACTCCTTCAAATTTAAAAAAAAATGATCAAATAAAAACTCAATACACGAGTGACATTAAGTCTAATAAAATTTGTAATTTGTGTGTGAAACGCAATTCAATTTTCCACCAGGACTTAAAAGACAAAAAAGAAACTAAAATGAAAGAAAAAAAGTCGGTCATTCCCGACTATGTAATATCCTACCAACTATGTAATATGTAACCAATATTATAAGGAAAAATTTATGAACGACCCTCGTATATATTACTTTTCTTATTTATTATTAAGTGTGCAATAAATTATTTTGACTGTAATATTTATGTGAAACTTAAACGATTGCAAAAACATTTATTCTGAGGCTTTATATCGGTGCTAGAAGAAATGATAGACCGGCTCTCGTATAATTTCGAAAGACGATTTTATATTATATTTATCTTATTTGACAAATTGTCATTACAGTACCAGCGTTTATGTGAGATTTATGCCCTTCAAAGTTATATTTGTCCTGTGAGAAGTAATGGACCGACCCTCGCAAAATTTGACATATCGATTTAGAATACTATAAGACTAATTTTTGTTGAATTTCATTGAAGTCGCTTTATATTTAAACTTTTATGGCCTTAAAACCCCATTCCGAGGAGACATTTGTATGTGAGCTACCTGAAATATTGGACCAAATATCAAGAATTTCAATAGGCTTCGTCCCTAAAACAAAAAATAATAATAACATGCACTAAATTTAATCAAGATATCTGAAAAATTGCAGCCTGTGGAGTTTTCACAACGCACAAGGGTCCCAAAAACGATTTTTTAGAAATAATTTTGTAACCTTGGAACTATTAAATATTTTTCAACGCATTTTCACATAAATTTCACATGAAATTGAGTACACGTTATTATTATTGTTATTATTGGGCTCAGGGACGAAGCCTATTAAAATTTTTCATATTTGAAATCGGGTTTTAAGTCCATAACGTTTACATGGACAGCCAGCCGGACAGACAGACGGACAAACGGACATCGTTGAATCGATTCATAAAGTGATTCTAAATTGAAAAGTAAGTATTTTTTGTATGTTACAAATATCAGCACAAAAACATAATACCCCAATCATCTAAGGTGGTGTAGGGTATAATTAAGTATGAAAAATTGTGTGTATAATAGAGCGCAACCGTTTCTTAAACTTATTTTATTACTGGAATATAAAAAACATTGAGTCCTTAAGCTTCTTTTTAATAAATAGATGACGAAACGCACAAACGAACAATTGCAATACGGATGGAAGGAAGGATGGATATTAGGAGTAGACAAGGAGTTGGGTGTTGGAAATCGTAGACAATGTTTGAAGTTTTTCTTTCTTTATTTTTTAAATTAAAGGAAAATTGTATTGAATGGGGAAATTTCTTTTCTTTTAACATTGTCTGCACTTTATATATATTTATGCTGTTGTTGTTGTTGTTGTTGCTATTTCACTATCATCATAAATCACAATATTCCTTAATAATTTGATTGTCGTTTAATAGCATTAACGTGTTTCTAAGGATTTTCTGTTAACTTTATTAAAACGTGACGTGGATTATGGTTTGGAAAAAATAAAACTGAGAAAAAAATAAAATAATGATAAATAAAAAGTAGACGGAAGCAAATTTAAAATACGTGAATTTATACATTAGTGAAATGGGAAATGGTGATGGTAACAATTATCAAAGGAAATTGACTTTTACTACTTACTGATGTGTGTTCGAATGTAATTTGTAAACTCTAGCATTCAAGGGTTTGCCGTCAAACTGTTTCCAACCAGTACCGGGAGAACTTGTCCGCTAATAGAAAACCTGGAATGGTCCACTTGATGTTTCTAAAATCTAAAAAAATTGGAAGCATAGGAAGCTTCCAACACATCCGGTAGGAAAACATCCCAGTAAGCTCGGTGTTCGGACTATTTGGTATAAAGAGTTAAAGCTAATGCAGTTATAAAAACCTACAAGGCTTAAGAAGTTCTTAAGCTTAGCTTAAACCCTATTCCGGGAAGGGAACTTTTATGGGAGGCTTAAAAAATGTTCACAGATTTATCAATTGTTTCAGATTTATTGTTATGCCATAATAAAGGTATGAGTCAAATTTCAGAAAATTATCTTTTGCAATGCGACCTTTACACACTGATTTTTGGGTGTATCAAAATTTTCATATTTTAGTCTATAACCATTACTCTACTTATCCGATTGGTACGATGATGAAATTGTATGTATGTTATTACTTTAAATCTATCTAAGTCCAGTTACTTTTGATTGAAATATTTATGAAAGTTGTTTTTGTGTGAACGTTGAGGTTATGTTATATATCGGTTTATAATTGTTTCCAAGAAGCGATTTGCATCCGTTTCAATTAGGAGCAATAACAAATAACGAGATCAAATATAATTGATTTGCGGATAAGGTCTTGTATTGCATCTTTTGGCAATTTATTAGGGTATCCAAAAACCGCAACCGAAAACTGGTTAACCGGTTTTATACATTTCAAAAAAAAACCGGCCGGTTTATAATAATTTCTATTTTCGAATTATTCGCCATGTTGGTTTTTCTAGTCGGTTAAATGATTTTTAATGTAAATCAATTTTAAACTTTTCACTGACTGAGAATATATAAAGTTTTTCATTCCGTATGTTACACGACCAAAGTATTGTATGCATTGTAAATCATCATATCTGAATCGATTTTGCTATGTCCGTCTGTTTTAGAAATAATCACGTCAACAAATAAAATTAAATAAGATTCTGCAAGATTTTTTTATTCAGCAATATACCTTATTTAGGTAAAGAGATATAGACCTATAATTTGGACATATTCAGAAATAAAAGATAAAGTTCCTTTAAAGCAAAAATAATGGATTTCGACACATTTTATTTTTAAATCAGATAACGAAAAACAGCAACAATAAAAACTTGTACATCCCACTCATTTAGGACATTATACAGTGCAAGGATACATTTTTAGATACATTTTTTACAAAAAGCGATTTTGATATGGACCCATTATTTTTACTTTATTTCATATAAGGGTCATTATACGATATATGTTTTTATTCGTTAAACTCTAGAAGTCTATTAAATAATAACTTTTTTCTATAAATTTATAATAAAATCGTATTCGAAATCGGTTTTTTTTGAAAAGCCTAATAACTCGAAAACCGGTTTTCTGAAAATGACGGTTTTTTTTGAATACACTACAATTTATACACAGTGACAAAGCCGAAAATCAAAAAAATAACCTCAACTCGTCGAATGTCCAAATAATATTAAACGTGAGGCTTACAGAACGATCAGTAGCATAGAGTATGTTGGTCCCCAAATATGAATCCTATAAAGAACTCCAATGGCATTTTAATAAGAAAGAATTGCGTATAACACTTCAGAGGTAATCTGGAGCTGATAATATTAAAGCTGCTTATTTAAAGAGAAGATATACGACATTGAATACTTAATGGGGAAAACTTGCTTAGGTTTCGAACAATACTGTATATCTACAAATTAGGACCTCCAATATGCTATGAATATTAAAAAAAATGTGTTAACACATTTCTTTGTTAAAAAAAAAATTCAACACTTAATCTAAACTTTTAAAGTTAAAGTCATCATCAACTTTTAACTTTTATTCCTCCATAATAAAAATATTAAAAGTTCTTTATTTTTCTCAAGAGTTATTAACTTCCGAAAATATGGGGGTTGTCTGTCATCTGAAATGCAGTTGAATTAAGAAGCGTAAAAAACTTAACTCGACAATTATATAATTTATTTTATAATTCCCAGTCTCTTAACACACACACACATACATACTCATTATGCACGCACGTGACTACAGGCCGTCATTACGTTGTACAAATATACAATAAAATGTGTGACTTAATTGGTGGAAATTTTGAAAAAAAAACATATTTACATTTTATCCTTTTTTAGTCTTTTTCGTCTTATTACAAAATATAACAAATTTATTGTTACGTTTCATAAATTTAAAGGAAAATAATTGTACAAACAAACAATTATGAGGAAGAACAAATTTAATTTGGGAGCAAAATGGATAAAGCTCGTGTCTATTTGATAGTTGAAATATTATTGAAATTCAAATAGAATTGGGTGGGACCTATGGGTTTCTTCACAAAAAGAATGTAATTATAGTCAAAAATGGATTCTATTCATAAACTTTTATATATTTGTTAGCAGATGTGAATTTTAGTTTCGTAATAGAAATTGTATCTCATGGACTCCTTAGAGACCAATTTAATACAAATATACAAAATTGACAAAGTTTAAATTTTGAAGCCTTTTGGACAGGTAAATGAAATTCAAAAGCTAATCAAAAACAAGGTCTCAATTAGGTGAATCGTAAGGAAAGTTTAACAAACCGGTTCCGAAGGAAACCTGTAAAATTCCTTTGAATCCTTACCAAGATCAGTCTGCGATCAAATTATTATTGACATTCAATTTGACATTATACCACTACATTATGAATACTTTGGCAAGATGCTTTTGGACATTCAAGCAAATAGTGCTAAGTTTTTAATGCCGAGTGTACCAAATCCTTTATTCTGTTCCATTTTTATTTTCATCTTGGGGTATAATATGGGTGCTAGAATAAATTATGGACTGATCCTCGTAAAATTTCGTATATGAATGTTTATCTAATCTATCTAAATTCCACAAAATATAATTACAATACAAAAGCATATGTCAGATTAAATTCCAATAAAGTGATATTTGGAGGAGGTTTTATGAAACCTTTTTCCAAACAATTTTCCACATTTTTTCGAAAAATCATACGATTTGTTTGTGAAAAAATTCCTTAAAATCATTTTATATGTAGGACTTTTATGAGGTATCGTCCTTAAGCCAAAATAATGACACTTGTCAGATATCATCAACATATAATAAAAAATGCAACCTGCATTTTGTTCAAAACATGAGTGGATTCCGCTACTAAAGACCTCCAGATTTCTTATATTTAAACCGATTTAAACGATTTTCCTATGAGTTTTATCATTAGTTTTTTATAAAATAAAAAAAGAAATTATAAAAATCGGAAAATTTTTGGACTCACTATAACATAAAAACTTCGCCAAGATCTGTCAAAAAGTGAAATTTTAATCTTCAGGTTTTTTTATAGGTCTCACTCATCTTTAAAATCGGTTTAGATATAAGAAATCTGGATCGTTTTAAATATGACCAATTTTGGGACCCTGTGGACCGACCGCTGTTAGGTCCACAAACTCCAAGACTTAAACTTGCCTATACTTCTACTATCACTTACAGATTTATTTCCATTTAGAGAGAGAATCAGCCAGACAGACTTTTTTAATTTATAATTTACTTTTAAATTGATTCTCAGTCGATCGCCATACTTTAAGAAAGAATAATTTTTTTCCATTCGATACACTTTCACTTCAAGAGGATCAACACTATGAAACAATAACACCTAACCTGAAATAAGAGAGTGAAGATCAAATTATAATTAAAATGCACAATGGGGATTTAAAAGTGATGATTTTGGTCAAAAAAAAAATAGAAGAACTTGTTAGCCGAATTTTTTTGAAGTTGAGCAATTTGAAACTTGAAAAACGACCAGGAAATTGTGGCTTCCATCACAGCAACTTTTACCTACATGTTGCCAGGTCAGTAAAAACTATTTGGAAAGCAGTAGAATGAAATTTTTAGCTCGTCCCACTTTTAGCCGGATCTATGTGGCATGTCCTAAACTATGAGGAACGTAATTATTAGAAAATGTTTCACTTACGAAAATCAAATAGTTAAACAGCCAAATTTCCATGATGCCAAGATATTGCTCTGTAGAAATCGTAATAAACGATCAGAGAAGACCTGAACTAATGACAGTTGATTCGATTCAACAACTTTTTTTGGAAAATCAATTGAACATTTAAGTGACATTTGTTTGGGATGAACGCTTTTAATCGAATACGCTTTATTTAGAACAGGATATTGGAAATTTTCTGAAATCATTATTTAAAAATTCTTTTAAACCTTCTACAAAGATCGGAAAAGTAATGGCAAAGATGGATATTGTTTTTCATAATGTAAAAATGTCTCTTTCAAACAAAATATTCGGCATCAATATGTCAATAAAATAAGAAATCTTGGTGACAATTCGGAAGATATTTGGAACTTTCGAAGAGATAATTGAAACGTGCAAACATATCAAAGTTTTCAAAAAGAAACTCTTTTATAGTGGAAGGATGAAATTTTGAGGATTCAAAAGTTATTAAGATTCGATTAATGATTAGAAATATAACAAATAAAAAAAGTAATAATGTTATAGTTGGTCAAGCCCGACCATGTAATGCGCTATACAAATTGTTGGATATAAAAATTAAAACCCTGTTTTGGGAGGACATATGAAATATTGAAGCGAACAGCACCAATTTTAATTTGCCTTGTTCTTGGGCGAAAATAATATGTGCTAAATTATAATATGCCATTTGTAGAGTGTTCAAAACAAAAGACAAAGGGACGGGGACATTGTGTAATCGACTTAGAAAGTGACTCTGAGCCGAAACGTATACTTAAAACTGGGTGTAGCAAACCCCAATTTAAGAAAATATCCGATATTAAATGGCTTTTATACCAAAACTTTTAAAAATAATTTCTAAAAGTAAAAATGCTATATTCGGTTATGTCGAATCTTCAATACCCGCCACAACAAATACATGTGAAGTAAATACGTTATGTTTCGTACATACACATTCATAAATACACTCACAGACTTATAAAATATATAAAAGTTTTTCTTAAATATAACACGGAATACTTAATGGGTCATTAGAGATTGCCTCAGATATCGGTCTATATCTGTTATTATGCAGAACTGATTTTACTGGTTTTAAATAGGAAATAGACTATATAAAATTTTGTGGATATGAGCGTGCCAACAGCAGACAGACAGGCGGACATAGCTAAATCGAATCAGTTTTTGTTTTGATGCAAGAATATGTATACGTTATGGGATCTGTGATGAATCCTTTTTAGCATTACACACGAGATGACAAAGCTAATATACCCTCTTTATCACTTGTGATGATGGAGGATATAAAAAAAGATAAAAAATCACTGAAATATCCGTCTTTAGTTAAAAAAGAATGAATTTGTCTCATAAATTTTACAATTAAATATAAAATGTCTAAGAAAACAAAAGAAACATATTAAAAAGGCGAAGAATTTCAAAGGATTTCACTTCTTCACAGCCTTCCAAATGACACTAACGGTCTGTCGTCGGATTCCTTTCAAACGCATAAACACTTTTGTAGTCATTTCATTTACTTTTTTTGTTTTTAATAAAAATAGAAAAAACAATTAAAAGAACAACAATTGGGGCGTCTTTTTTTCTTCTATTCCTTCAAGATAACATGAATTCTTGACATTTTTTGTGTTTAAAAAATAAATTAGGATTTCGAAGGACTTTAACAAGAGAAGGAGGGAATAAAAAGACAGATGATGTTTGTAGTAAGTGTAAATATACTTTTATATCCATCATATATCACATATTTGTATCATTTCACAAAAATCATTGTTTTTGTTTTTTGTTAAAAATATTGAAAACATCAGAGATACAAAATCTACTGAATACATGAATCTTCTTATTGTGAATAATAAATTTTCATAAATAACAAAAAGAGATAAGAAATGATAATTTATATATCTTTTGTACACCCTCCACCACCGCGAGTGGTATATTAACTTTATCATTTCGTGTGTAACACTAAGAAAGTATCATCGCAGAGCCCATAGTGTATATATATTCTTGTATGAAAATCTGAATCGATTAAGTTATGTTTGTCTGTCTGTTTGTTGTTGACATGATCACATCCACAATCATTTACAGAGCTCACTGAAATTTCACCCGAGTATTTGTTATATTCCTGAGAAGTTTTCTATATAAACCAGCAAATTCAGTTCAATTTTACAAAAGATATAGACCGATATATAAAAACAACCTTTAAGTTCAAGTTATTAACTTTCTTAAAATTTTCAATTATAAGTCGATAATTAGAAATTAGAAATTTTTTGGAATGTTAATGAATTCCATTCCAAAAGAAGCGTTTCATATAAGAGTTTCGGTTCATAATTTCTTGTAGCCCCCATATAACCCCCCAGAAAAATTTATTTTAAAACGCATAAATTTAATATAAATTTTAGTGTCACAATAATGTATTACACACTTAAGAAAAAAAACAGAAAATCAAGTTATATGAGGGTCGTTCATTAAATTTCTGTAAACACCATTTTTAACAGACGACGTGGTGTAGGGTATTAAAAGTCGGACTTCACTGACTATACATTCTTACTTCTTTATTTATACCCTCCACTGCAAGTGGTGAAGGGTATATTAACTTTGTCATTCCGTATGTAACGCTAAGAAGGAATCATCTCAGACAATATAATGTATATATATATTATTGCATCAAATCAAAATCCGACTCGATTTAGCTATGTCCATCTGTCCTTCTGTCTGTCTGATGATGGCACACTCACATCCCCAATAATTACTAAAAATCGATTCAGTATATCAAAAGATATAGACCGATATCTAAGGCAACCTCTAAGTTCAAGCAAAGAACATTTGTAAAATTTTCAATTTTAATTAGACAAATTAAAATTAATTAATTAGTTTAATATTAATTTAGATATACAACAAAATCGTTCAATAGAAAAAAGTTATAGCGAAATATATAACTAATTTTATAACTCATTAAGGGTTCCAGTTTCAAATCTAAGAAAAACTTTATATAATGTATACGTTTGCAATTGTATGCGTAAGTGTGTATGTACGAAAAATAACGTATTTGTGGTGGAGGGTATTGAAAATTCGTCATAGCCGAATATAGCATACTTAATTGATTTTCTTATTATAATAAAATCTCTGTAGGTTGCAGAGTTTTAATAAGACAACAACAACAACAAAAAAGAAATCAATTAACACCCGTATCGTATGTGTAAAAAGAGATTTTTTTGTAAAAGACAAAAGTGAATATTTGAAATCACTCAATCATATTGTAGATACTTAATGTATGATTTCTATAGATCCATTTATAACACAATTAATAACCATCAAAAGCAATTGAATCTGTTTTATATAAATACCTGTTATTGTTAATCAAAGTGACTGAAATTAGTGATTTAACGATATCACTGAAATAAAAATATTACGCATTTTATTTACACCTACAAAATTAAAATTAAAAACATTTAAATATTTATTTCTTGAATAAAATGTCATAATTAATTAGTTAATATGTTTTCTAACTTCTGCGATCAAAATTAAAGGTAAATTTTAACACCCTACACTACGAGTATTATGCGCTTGTTCTGATAGATAGTGGAGCAGAAACGATGACTGTCAGGATTTGAATGAAATGATAGCTGAAAAGAGTGGCAGATTGAATCCCATTGGGACTTTATGGGCAGAGTTATAGGGGCGGAAATTGGAGTACTTCGGACATTAAATTTTTAAATTCAAGCCAAATTTATGTTTCTTATTCAATCCTGTAAAACCATGAGAATGAAAACAAGACTATTGGCTAAAAGAACTTGAGTTATTGCTACTACGAAGTGGTAGTGAACACCATGACTTTAGTCGAACATGGGAACAGTAGTGACGTTATTGAACTCGGAAAATTTTCAACTACATACTTGTTTTTGTCCAGGATTTCAGTGATCGCGTGATTACAGCTTGCTAGACTATTCGTAACCGACAGGAACCAAATCAAATATGTTATACTACATTGACTTTTCGCCTTATCACAGTACTCTCGAATATTCCCGACAGCTGTAGCAGTAACACCATCTTGTTTCTCAGAATGTAGCGAGAAAACCCCATTGTCGAATCTTTCATCTCATTAATAATTCGAATTTAGAAATCCCAATGGCGATCATTTTTCGTAAAAGGCAATAATATTGACAGTATGGTACGACTCATCCATTCCTCACCACCGTTGCAGTGAAGGCAGTTCCATGTTGCGTGATTATTCGCTGCGGAATTCCGAAGAAACCATGCAAAAAATCTGCCATGATGCAGCAAGGTAGTTTTTCTTAGAAAATTGCCTTTAATTTTCGTGCTCTGTTTTTTTGTCTCTAAATTTTTGACAGCGTTCCTGTCTAAAGCTTTTTGAACCTTGTATATTTTTAAATCTGTTTAAGCATTAACTTTTTCTAGGTCAAGATCAATTTTCAATTTAAAAATTATACAAATTACTATTTTTAGGCGAAAAAGTATCTTCACTTATTTTTATTTAAAATAAAGTTTTTCTTTAAAACCAATATTGAATTCTTATCTGAATTTATTTACTGAAAGGCTTCGATGCAAAAAATGTTTTAGTTGCAATTATGTATCGAAACCCCTTACAGAGCTTTCTTTGAATACAATCTGGCTACCTAAGCTGAACTAATCTGTGCCTTATAGGTTTCGATATTCACTCCAACTAAATTTTAAGCGAATTGAATGGAAGAACCTTTTTAAAAACATAAAATATGATAAAGCAGTATATATATAAATGGTAATACTGTTCACTGATAGTGCCGAACGCCAATCAGATTTTTGAGATAGATTTTATTGTAAATAATTTATAAAATTCACCATATCACAAAAACACATCCCACGTTTTTAAACCGTATATTTTAATATATAAAACTTAATTTTAAAGATCAAAAATAATCTTTATAAATAATTAATTTTATAAAATAAGACGGCAATCTAAAAAATCGAATAAGAATCGAAAAAACTATAACGCCGGCAATTTATTTCAACAGCCAGCCGCGACATCTTAAATACATCTTCAATGCCCTTGTTTTAAGTTTTTTGTATATACAAATTTCTTGATCATAAACTATAAAATGTAAGAAATCAGTACTTAAATCTATAGTTTATTTTATAATAACACACTTAACAACCATACTTATAAAACAATGAAAAACCTTCCAGCCGCCGTTAAAAATTACCGGCAATGTTATAGTAAATAATAAATCTTGACATTAAAACCCAACACTCTCTCTCTCTCAGCTAACGTTGCTTGAAGCACGCTCGACTGCAACACCAGTGGCAGAGAACCAATAACAAATACATTGATGTTTACCAATTGCCTATCACCACAATTCTTTAATTCGCTTTAAGCTTTTAAAAAATACAATACGAAATGCTTGAAGCCATTGGAAGAATTCTGCCGTTGAACATTTTTTAGTGCGACTTTGAGAAAATCCGCTGAAAGCAGCAAAAAATCTGTCAAAATTTTATTTTCATTTAAAATTTACTTCTGATTGTGTGAAAAAGAAAAACAAAAATATTTTTAAAGTTTAAAATAAAAATTGATTAAGAATTAAAACAATAAGAAAACATACATACATACACATTATAGAGATAAAGTCTCTCTCTATTAATTTCCTAAACGAAACTTGAAAAAGGTGTAGAAGAAAAAAGTTTCAGTAATTTTTATTAAAACGATTAGGCGTATGTATTCATTCGGATTGTTTAATTGGAAAAAAATGTGTGTCATTAAAATAGTTTTTAAATAAAGTGCCAAAAAATAAATAAATTAGCAAATTGCAAAAATAAATGAAAAAAAATAAATTAATCCTAAAAATGATTCCTTAAAAGATCCGACGAAACACGCTCACACAAAGTAGAAATTGTATTTATTGTCTGCCCAATATAATAAAATAAGAAAAAAAACCTACTAGTCACACACTGCAATAGCAAAAAAAGAAAAACGAAAAATAATACGTAAAGTTAAATAAACAAGGAATATTAACTCTACGACATCATTTGCATTTATTGATAAAAGATTAACAAATTTTTTTATTTATTCTTAAACTAAACAATTTTTCTATAATAATAAAAATAATTTGCTTCAAAGAGTAGCAGTAGCAGCAAACAAACGCCCGTTCATTCGTACACACAAGTTAAATATACACAGAGTTAATAAAACAAATACAACAAACACAATAATAATGGGTAATAAAAATTCTTGTTGTGCCTATTCGAGTCCACAATCGGATCGAAAATCAAAAGACATACCGCCCGTTTATGAAGAACGTCATCACATACACCAACACACCTCGCAACATCAACTGGATGGCGGTCATCATGGTACTGCCTCTACGGCTGCAGTACACCAAAGCGAAGAGTTGAATGACAATCCACAGCATTTGCAACATATATCGGAACGTGAGGGCGTGGAAGGTGAAGAGGATCCCTCAGTTGATCCAACAGCGGCTACTATGTTTTTGGAACGTTCTAAAATTGAAAATGGTGGCATAACACGCAAGAGATCTCAACATCAAATAGCTCAACAAAATTCTACGGGTGGCCTTAAGAAAAGTTCATCCTGTTCTACCATCTTTTTAGATGACAGCACTGTCTCACAACCAAATCTAAAGAATACTGTCAAATGTGTATCGTTAGCCATTTACTATCACATTAAAAACCGACAGTTCGATAGGCGTTTAGATATATTCGATGAAAAACTACATCCTTTAACACATGATCCGGTGCCCGATGATTATGATACACACAATCCAGAACATCGACAGATTTATAAATTTGTGCGTACTTTATTTAATGCGGCCCAGCTAACGGCTGAATGTGCCATTATCACACTAGTCTATTTGGAACGTTTGCTAACGTATGCCGAATTAGATGTAGCTCCTTGTAACTGGAAACGCATGGTCTTGGGTGCCATTCTATTGGCCTCTAAGGTGTGGGACGATCAGGCTGTATGGAATGTGGACTATTGTCAGATATTAAAAGACATTAGCGTAGAAGACATGAATGAATTAGAACGACAATTTCTAGAACTATTACAATTTAATATAAATGTACCCTCTTCGGTATATGCCAAGTATTATTTCGATTTACGTACTCTAGCTGAAGCCAATGAACTATCATTCCCCACAGAACCCCTATCAAAGGAACGAGCCCAAAAACTTGAAGCCATGTCAAGAGTTATGCAGGATAAAGTAACGGCCGAGGCTTTAAAGAATGGCATTAAGAAATGGTCATCTATGGACAATATCAGCCAAGGTGGACCAAGACGTAGTGTAGCTATATTATCGTGATTTTTATTAGTTTATTAAAGTTAATATTATTGCAAAAAAACATCAAAGAAAAGGTTCACATACAAATCCAAAGTTATAACACAACAAAAAAGAATGGTTTGCTGCAACCTAGATTTCGGAAAAAAATGCATAAAACAAACTATGAAAAAAAGGAAACCAATTGCCAAAACATATATTTCTATAATGCACACACACATACATAAAAACACTCATAAATACGTACATACTTAAAACACCCACTAAATGACTGACATTAAACTATACCTCCCCAACTATATATTAAAGACAAAAAACCAGACAGACGGACGAACGGACAGACAAAACACGATAAACAAACATTTCTCTCGAAAACAACACATACATACGTAAAGTAAATAGCATTTGCTTAGCATTATGCTAAATAGACACGAAAACAACAAAACAAAACAAAACAAAAAGGGAATAACGAAATATTAAATATAAATCAAGTTTACCTTGTGATAAAATAAAACTATTCATTCTCAAATGAAAGTTCAGGCAAATGTTTAATCGCAGCGTTAGACTATCTTTTCTTATAAGATAGCTAAGATCTTAAATTTAGCATAAGTATTCAAGTATTGCTAATATTTATCTTTAATCACTTATTTTATAATAAACTAAAGAAACCAAAGTCAATTTTAAAACATATTTTTATACAATTTTTTTTTTGTCTACCAAATTAGATTTTTTCTAAAAACAAAAAAATGGCATTTGATTTGTGAAAAGACTAGATCAAATGGAAAACTACAAAAGCTTTCTAATACAACGAATATAAGAAACAAATTTCGTAACTGTTTACATACATGTGTATGTAGTTTTTAACTTATAATAAAAGATTCAAAAGAAAATAAATACTAATTTGAATAATATTTTTTATTCTAAAAAGAAATGATTCATAAAAATCATTTTGTGAAATATGAATATTTTAGAAGCTGAATTCTTTCGCACAATTTTGTTCGAAACTTAAGCAACTTTTTCCCAGTAAATCCATATTCTTTTTTATGTTCCTTTTAAAAAAAGTTATATTTATATAGTTTTACTATTTCATAATATGCTTCTAATCTAAAAAAGACAACAAAAATTTAATTCCACTTCCTTGGATGTTAAAAGTAATTATTTTAATTATTTAACTTTAAAATTCACTTTCACAAAATCTATGCAGCTTTTAATATTTCGTATAATCTCCTTTATTTCTTACCACCAATTATGTACTTTCTAAAAGAATGAAAACTAACTCTTGGTTGCAACTTTCACCAGCAATCCAACCACAGCACTCTTCACCAGAACTAAAGAACTAAATACAAATTTAGGTATCGTAGTCGATGAAATCCAAATTCCGATTGTTAACTACCCAAAGATCCTAGAGGTTAAAATTAATAGCCCATTCACCTCTTCAGCTCATATTATAGCAATCACGGTAGTAATTGGGGTATGGATAAACTATATTAGCTACTTACAAAACATAAGTGTGGTCTTCTTCTCCAAGTGATACGCAATGGAGAAATATACAAAGTTGCCAAAATACAGTCTTAAAAACTGTAACGAGCTGTATAAAAATATCCTCAATACAACATCTACATGAGGAGCCAAAGATCTTACCGGTTCAGGAACATGAAATGCTCATTAAATAGTTCCTACTTAGATGTCATAAAAAGTATCATCCTAACTTTAATATAACATAAGATCTTAGAATATATAAATAAATATATAACAAAACATAGGTATATGTAAGATCCTTTTACAACTACAGCATCTTTGAACGACATTCACAGAGATGTCAGCACAATTATGTTTGGGATGGACCAAAAGGCTCAATGTCTACTAGACACGTATAGACCGTGCTACGTAATATATAGCAATTGTTTAACTGCCTAGGCAATCCAACAACTCTTAGTCCAAATCCTAAAGAAGTGACACAATTTCTTGAACTATTTTGTTTTTACAGCTGTTACAACAACAGCGCTGGCTGAAAAACTGGTTTAAACCAAAGCTATGCCACCGCGAGTTTTGGAAGACCACGACTGTTTTTGTAACAGATGGAAGGAAGAAATATATTTATTAATTTTAGATCATGTTATTCTTCAACTAAGAAATCAAACAATGAGTTAGGATTGGACTGACAGTTGAATAAATGTCCTGTGGCCACATGCAGGGAATATGATTAGGACGTCACGGCCAATACGAAACCAGTAGGCATTGAGACATCCCGACCACGGATCTAGTCGTTTTTGCTTTATTCTTCTTAGCTGACACAATCCATTTAAACATTATAGTTTAAATTTAAATTCACCACTAAATAAAACTGTCCTCCATATTGATATATTTCAAACTTTTAGTACTTCAGCAAATCCAATCTAAAAAACAAAAAAAGGAGATAAAAAAGGTGCGAAAATAATCAAGAAAAAATTGTAATCAATTTAACTTTACAATTACTTCTTGTAACAAAATCATTTAAGATTCCTAAGTTCGTCAAAAAAACTAGTCCAAATTTTAAGCTCATTCACTACTTAGAAGTTTTTCGCGGTCAACCACTCATATTGATTTCTGCTGCTCTTCCAGAAGTTTTCATATTTTTTCATATGTGAACTATTAATTTTTTAATGTCTAAAGAACTATTTCGGATCGAAAACTCACCATAGCTGAATTTTGAATAATTGATATAACCTGAGTACATAAAATCAAACTAAAAATATTTTTCTATATGTAATTGATACACAATTTTATATAACTGTTTTTTTCTCTTTTGTCGCAAGTAGAATTATGTAACTATAACATTTATAGTTGCTTTGATTTCGAAAAGCAATTTCTTAAGTAAATCTTGCTAGTCTATGAGTACTAAGTAGAATAAAGTTGCTTAGGTTTCGAGCAATTCTGTATGGAATTGGACTTTATTACAAAAATACTTTAGAACTTAAATGAAGCTTTGAAATGATGATAAAATTGACAGAAGGAACAATTTTAAGTATACCCAGAATTACTTTCGGAGAGGGTGTAACTATGTCCGTCCGTCTTATTGACTGACTGTCTATATATAAACCTTGTGAACAAAATGCAGGTTTTAAGGGTAGCGTGAAAAAATATTGTAGAGGCCTTTTTTGGCATAAGGATGATGCCTATTGAAATTGGAGATGATTGGCCAATCACTTCACCTAGTCGATACATATATTTCCCCAAAAAAGAGTTTTAAGCCTATACAAGTCCTAAATATGAATAGATTTTAACGAATCTATCAGAAGTAAGATATATGTTATTTTTAAATGATGTGCTAAATTGTACGAGTACTGCTCCATTATTCCCAAAGTTCCCATACAATTCGACAGACAATCAGACCTTCCACAGATTTTCATTCTGATCGAAAGTGGAATTAATTCCGTATTCTGCTTCTTTAGAAAAAGTGAAACGAAAAAATGTTTTGTCAGAATGAAATCAATTTCAGTTTCTCAAGTGAAAGAAATATTTTTATGGATTTCAAATAAATCAATTTATATATAAAATAGGAAGTGTGTATAGGATGTATGTTTGTATCGTACAGACTTTTATACAGCTGAGCCAAATTTGATAAAATGATCCTAATATACCTAATATATCCTTAAAAATTCCGATAGGAACAGGGGGAGAAGTAACCCCCATACAAAGCAAATATTAATTATCGAATATCTAAAGAACTATAACAGCGAGAGTTCTCAAATATGTTCCCGACAACTTTCTCAAGAAACTGGACAAGACTAAGAAAGGATAGGACCAGGGGGAGAAGTACCCCCATACAAAGCAAATATTAATTATCGAATATCTAAAGAACTATAACAGCGAGAGTTCTCAAATTTGGTCCCAACAACTTTCTCAAGGAATTGTTTTATTGGATAAATTTTATGACGGATAAGACTCGGGGGTTGTATCGCCAATACAAAGCAACATTTTTTTTTTTTTTTTTTTTTTTTTTGGCAAAACGAAGTTTGCCGGGTTTGCTAGTAAAATTATGAAAACATATGGAAAAATAAAAAGATTCTAATATTTTTTAAATTGTTTTGTATTTTTCTAAATAAACAAAATCGAACAGAATAAAGAAAGTTAAAGCCAAATCGATCGGACTGGTTACTACGGAATAACATTCATATAACATTCTTGCTTTTGAATTTAGAAATAAAAAAACTTCAAATTAGGATTTCAATTGTTTAAAGTCGAAAATAGCAATTCCATTAATAACATCATTACAATAAAAATATAAACCAGACTTATATAAATTCTCAAAATTATTTAAAAATTTTAAATAAAAATATTAAATTGTTTCTTAAACAAAAACTATATTTTAATAAATTCAGTTTAACTAAAAAAATACATTTTAAAGTCTAAAATTGGACTCAAATCAAAAAATGCCAGAGACCAACTGAAACTCTAATAAGAATTCTCAAAAATACCTTATTATTAAAGGTATCAATCTCAAATAATTAAATAAATTGTACTATAATTTTTATAGTACTCTAGTTTCCTTTACATCTAAAAAGACTTATATTTTAAATTTTGAAACTCGAGATTTTATCACAATGTAAATTTGATTTATATTCTCATTAATAACAATATTGAAAATAAAATATAAACAAAAAAACTAGTAGATTTCAGTAGTGGTAAAGTAAATAACATAAAAATTAATAAATTAACTAAAATATTATTAAAATATGCAATTTTTAAAATAAACCAAATTCCAAAAATTATAAACGAACGAAATTCGTTAGAAATATTTTAATATGATTTTTTAAAATTCACCTCTTTTTTTGGCTGCTATATTTTATATTTATAAAAATTCAAACGAAAACGAAGAAATATAAAAAAACAAAAATGAAAATCTTAATAAATTCAAATTTTAACTTAAAAATCTAAATTATTTAACATTAAAAAAAGAAAAATTAATAAATATAAAAAAAATATGAAAAAAATTCTTTATTTTATATTTTTTATTTAGTTTGATTTTTTGTGTATATTTATATTTGTATATTTAATAAAAATCCAAAAAGAAAACTATAATTTTATTATGAATTTATGTTATTATTATTAATTTTTATTTATGTTTTAATTTTAACTAAAAAATTTCTGTAGAAATTTATTTCTACTTTTAATAGTTTTTAAGAAAAGCTTCCTTGAAAAAAAACACAAAAAGAAAATAAATAAAATATGAATCCAATATAATAACAACATTTTTTATGTTTAATTTCGATTCTAACTATTTTTTGTAATAAATTATAAGAATAGATTTTAAAAATACATAAAAATACGAAAAAATGAATACAAAAAAAATTGTTTTATTAATAAAAATGTTTTAAGGTTGTCAAATGGGTCGAGGGTTTCACAGAAAATTACTAACATTAATGGCCTAATTAACTGACCGGGATTTGCACCTCTAAACATAAACCTATATTAGGATATCAAAAAATGAACCGCGCTGACAATTTTTGATTGGTCACTCAATTCTTTACATACTTATGATTGCGCAAAGACCAAAAAGCACATTTCAATACATAAAACAATAATTTGTGAGATCGAAAAATTCTTAACATACATTTATGTCAATAAAAACTAAACCACTAAACTGACATTTTTAAGGGGTTTAATAACTAGTGATGAAATTTTGAATATTTTTTGGAAATCCTTTCAATAAAGTTTTTATATTGCCTGCTGTTACTTTGCTTAAGCAGTTATTCCATCTCCTTTTCGAATCTACCACATTTTTGTGCTCCTCAATTCTCTTTTAACAAGAACTCAATATCTCTCCACTGGTCTTAGCTCCGGGCAGTTTGGAGAATTTGCCTCTCATTATTGTTCTTGTACCACGCAAGGACTAGTTTACTATAGTGACAGGATATCAAGTCAAGCCAAATATTAGTGAAAGCATTATGAAGCAGCCTTTTTTATAAACATTCCATGATGTAAATTTTGATAAAAATAGAACCCGTTTTTTGCATATCTTGCTGCAACTGCATGTTGCTTGCTATACCAAAAACTTTTTGGGAAATTGAGTCCTAAACATTTCTTCAAAATTCTTTCATACAATTTTTTATTAAGAATTCGTGAGAAATCTGTCCGAAAATAAGTTTATGCAGTTGGAAATATTTTTTTAGAAACTTAACTTCAATTTCCCTGTTGTTTATATATATTTGAGTGCTAAATTTATAAATTTTTTTATCTGCAGCCACATATGGGGATCAAATTTAGGCACTCTCGCTGTTACAGTTCATTAGATATTCGATAATCCTATTAGAATTTTGTATAGCCTATGTTACTTTCGGATATACTGACATCAATCTGTGAAAATTTAGCTTCTAGCCGGTGCACATTGCTGTACAAAAATTCTCTTCAGTCCTAGATCTCGAGAGAACTTATACAAATCATGACGTGTATTAAAAAGGTGATTGGGACACAATATGTTATTGTTCTTTAGATATTTCATAATCAATGTTTGTTTTCTATGGGGCATACCCCTCCCCTTGCTCCATTTTTTGTATAGCATATGTTACTTTCGGGTATATTGGGATCATTCTGTGAAAATTTCATCAAAATTGGCCCAGCCTGTTTTTCTGCCTCACTCCTTATATTAACTATACCGGTATCATGTGAAAAGTTTTTAAAAAAATTTATATTGATATACAAAAGTTATAACATTATTAACCCATACGGAGACAAAATCAATTTTTATAATTTTTACCATCAAAAAGGTATCGAAATAACCGTATTCTTATTAAAAATGAAACTTCAAGAACCAGTAATATAATGTTCATATGTATTAACTATAAAAGAGATAAATGGAACTGTAACTCGAAAATGGGTTTCAAATTAAAAAAACATTTGAATTCAATTGCGAATCTTTTTATTTTAAGGCGCGAATTATCTAAATTTCTAATATTTTTATACTTTTAGAACTTATGTTGCCTCTTTGATTTAAGATATAGTTTGGTTTGTATCTTTATATACGGTCTATGTATAAACACACATATATACATATATGCAAAAAATATTAATATTAATATTGACCGAATTCTATCACATAATCTTAATTAATAAAAAATATGTACTTTTTGTATTTGTTTGGTTTCCATAACATAACCTCTAATGTTCATAACAAAATTTCAAAACGAAAACGATGTTGTATGCAAGTAAATAAACAATTTGTTTATAAACAACATTGAAATCGTTTTAGAAATTCTTATTACAAGTCATTAAGCAGTAAACTCCATTTTTCAAACAAGAAATAAAAAAAACAATTCCCATCACGTTAAACAACACGCTGCCAGAGAGCTACCATGTGCTGACTTTACTATGACACTTTTAAACAACTATTAGGAATGCAAATAAACAAAATCTACATTCATATTTTTTTGTTAACTTGATTCTACAAGTTTATTTTATTCTATAAGTTTTTCATTATATATTTTTTATATATTCTTAATATAAAAACTTTGCAAAATTAGGGAAAGACGTATATTAATAAAAGTAAAAGGAATACTTAAAGCTAAAGTTTTGTATCAGTTAAAAAAGTATTAAATCAAAAACTATTTGATGGTGGATCAAATGTTTATGAGGTCTTAGGTGGCGGTCTATAAACACCAACGACTACAGCATGATCACGTTCATAGGGTTCTAAAGTAATCTGTTCTTGGGGTTTTAATTTATCAGCTTGCATCTTTTTAACTTCTGCTGCAAATACAGCTTCAGGTTGTGCTGTTGAATCAATACAGGAGGCTTTAATGGAGATAACAAAATGACCACCATTCTTCAGGAAATGTTGAGCATTCAAAGCAACAATACGTCCTTGATCGGGTTGGGCAACATCAGCGAAAATTGTATCGACCATACCAACAAGCATGCGATATTTGTGGGGATGGCGGGCATCTTCAATAATGGGTATAATATTTGTACGTTTCTTTGCTACATTTATTAAATCACGACCAGAACGATGTGAGAATTCAACAGCATATACTAAACCTTCGGGACCAACAATATCGGAAACATGGGATACGGTTGTACCAGAAGCACCACCCAAATACAATACTTTGGAACCAGGAGGCATATGTATTTTGTCTACACCACCCAAAATGGCAGCAGCCAATTTTGAACGGAAAGGATTCCAGACTCTGTATTCAACTTTCTCACCATTTGTTTCAACTGATATACGTTTTTCACCATATACTTCCGAACCAGGTACGAAATTGCGGGTTACCAAAGCATCTTCTTTGCCACGAGCAATGAATACACCTTCATGACGATGGGGTTCAATAACAACTGTTTTGCCACCTTTGAAGCCACCACCACCACCGCCACCGCGGCCTCCTCCACCGCGTCCACGACCACCACCACGGCCGCCTCCACCTCCACGACCACCGCCACCTCCTTTGCCACCAAAACCTCCACGACCACCACCACCGCCTCCTTTTCCACCAAATCCTCCACGGCCACCACCGCCGCCTCCTCTACTACCAAATCCTCCACGGCCACCGCCGCCACCACCTCCACCAAAACCACCACGACCTCCGCCGCCACCACGGCCTCCTCCACCGCCGCCACCTCCTCTAGGTGAGAATCCAGGTTTACCCATATTTACTTTTTGTTTAAAATTTAATTAATAAAATAAACTTTTAAAAGTATTTGTGAAAACGACTATAACACGCGGACCTAAATTTCTTCAACTTCTACCACGTGCGCCTGATATTAAACGGTATTCAACGTTGTGTGAATTATCTGAGCAACTCTGTTTACTTAAGTAAACTGAACATTGCTCACATATGACGTTTATAGCTAAGCAGCGTTGTATTTAAAGTATGTAGAATTTGTGTTTAGGAATAAATTTAAATTTCCAAAATCCCAAAGAAAGATTACGCAATTGGTAATATATTTTGAAATTAGAAGCTGCATCTGAGGAACTTACATATGTGTTTTCTAAAAGCTGCTGGTTCTGTGTAGTAAAATTGCCAAATTTGGGAGAAATTGAGAATGCGTAAAAATCGACAATGTTTAAATATGGCATGTGGGCAGATCTTACCTAAGTTAATTGCAGCAATAATATTAGAAGTTTATGACACTTTAAAAACAACAGTAAAAAAATTAAAAGTTATTTCGACATAATATCTCTGAAACTATAAAAATTTAAGTAAGGGTTCGAATATTTCGAACTACAGATAAGATTTTTAAACTTAATAGTTAATAAATATACATTAATAATATGGATATTATGTAAATGATCTTAGAGAGAATCTCCCAATATTATATAATACTGACCCGTATGAGGAGAAAAGCATTTTTATCATTTTTGCCATGACAATTTTACAAAAGTATTAATATTTGGTTCGCTAAAATAGACTGGCTCTCTAATTATCAACAAGGAGAACGTTCCTTTATCTGGACAATAATCTGTCGCATATGAAACTAACTTTAAACATTAGGATTTTATATATCAAAACCTTATAGAATGAGCACTATAAGTATATACAAAATTTGGTGATACAATTCATATATAATGTAACATTAGAACTTAAATAAACTCTAAAATACAACCCGATAAATGCTAACTAAACACATCTTCAATGTCGAATTTCGAACAAAGTTGACAAATGTCAACAAAAACATGGTGGCTGTCAAATTTTCGAAAATGTCCCTTCTTTTCCGCTAAACTGTCAAAAACGTAGGTTGCAATTCTGGAAATTTTGTGAAATAAATCTAAAAAATATAAAATCTCCAATAATTTTTAATTAAAATATATAACAATTATGAAAATGCGATATGTGTCTCATAAAATTTTACTTTATTTAATTTCTTTACATATAAATTTCCATCGATTATAATGGATTTTATTATGGATTAAAATATTAATTTTTTCAATGGATTTGTTTATTCTCAATAAACAGTAGCGTACAATGGCCAAGTCAAAGAATCATACTAATCACAACCAAAACCGCAAAGCCCATCGCAATGGCATTAAACGCCCAATGCGTAAGCGCCACGAATCTACTTTGGGTGTAAGCATTTTAAACAACATTTTTTGTGAGATTTAAAAACATTTCTTTAATAATTTTTTGTTTCTTTAGATGGATGTCAAATTCTTGACCAACCAACGTTTTGCCCGCAAAAACAACTTGTCCCGCGCTGAAGCCGACAAACGTTACAAGGAACGACTAGCTGCTCAAGCTGGCAAGAAAAAGCCAGTTTCCCTACAATAGATTGTTAGTCGCAAACAAGTAGATTTAAACAGTGTGAATTTGCATTTGTTGCCTACAAATGTTTTTTAAGGAATTAAAAAAAGAAAATACAAAACATTTTTGTAAACAAATATAAAAACAAAATTTTTATTGCTTGTGATCTTGGCCATACATAAAACTTAATAATAAACACTTAAAACTTTGTGGAATGGTATGTATTCCAATTCACTGGCATGTTGGCGTCTATAATCCCATAGGAAGTGATCTATTAAGATGGAGTTCACATGTTCTTTGGGTATTGTTGGATGTTTTTCTTCCAACTCCTGCAGTACTCTGTCTTTAACTTGTTCTACAATGTAAATGGAGGCACCTCTAATTTCTACTTCCATGGGGTCACCATTTTTGAGAAGAGTATCAGATTTTAAAACTCGCATTAGCTCTTCACTGTACTCCAAGGAGCCAAAATGTACCAATACTTGAGGTACTCGATAGTCAGCAAACATAGTTATGTTATATAAATCATTAAATTTACCCAAACCTTTTCCTCTGAAACAGGCCCATACATCTCCCACTAATATTTGAGCGCGTTTGTACAAGGCTACACGTTGACCACAAAACTCGGCCTCATCTCTAAAGCAAGGAAATTCCCGTACAATTAATTTTAATAAATTCAAAGCTGAGCCCTCTGCTGCCCTAACAACATTTTCAAATTTTCCTTGCCATTTCTCCAAAAGTCTTTGCCCAACTTGATGGAAACATTTCAAACGTTCTTCTAATAGAGGCACCATAGTTTCCCCATCATCCGAACGGAATATATGTTTTACAGTTTCCAAAGTTATTTTACTATAATATTCAGCGTTTGTTATGTCTAAACCCTCTTTCATGGCACGATTGAGAGCTGCACATAAAGCAAAATAGCCAGTATGTCCCATCACCTTATATTTGGTATAGTCAGCTGGAAATTTTACAATTCAATAATTATTTTTTAGGTTCATTATTTTTTACTTACTTGGTGTCCAAAAGCAAAAGTTCAGAGTGTCCACCACAAAAATCCATTCCAATGCAAACTCATCGGTAGGTTTAGGATGTAGATCATGTTGTGAAAAATTGTTTACATCGATGCGTCTATCTTGAATGCCTTTTATTATCTCTTGTGTTAGGTTTTCCAGACCTTCTGGTTTAATTTTTATGTGTTTAGCATTTTTTACTATAAATTCCCCGGATTCTCGAGGCAACAAAGGAATTTCATACATTTGAAAGGAGATAAAACTAACAACCGGAGAAAGAACATAAATAAAAGTCGTAATTTTTTGACAGCTACAAATAAGATGTTGTTACACAAGCGATTATTTGATCGATTTCAACGTTTTTATTGTTTATTAACAGTAAGAGTTATAATATGCAACCCTGTTCTGCCATCGAAGTGTGGCGCATGTATGACTGCAAACGTTACTGACAGAGAAAAAAAGCGGAAAAATGTATGTTTGTTTACATTTAAAATTTACTGTTAATTGTGTTAAATATTTAGTAAAAAAAATTAAATTGAGAATGAATAAAATAAATTTAGGATTTAAAATGAAAAAGAAAAGCGGTATGTAATTAATATTCTTTGCGTGTATATATTTTTTAAAACGATTAAAGTTAAAAAATGGTATAATCCAAATAAAAGTATTTGATACATCAACTTGAAAAGGACGAATTGAAGATATTGCATTAGAAAAAATGTTTAACAGTAGAAATGTTGTTGTAAATGATTGCTACAAAACATTTTTGAGCGGCCCTCGTATAATTTAAAGTCCTAAATAAGAAAGGATTAAGGAGTGAACTTTTTGCAAGAACTCTTCCAATAACGTTTTTATAGAGCATTCTCTCTGTCGGGTAGAACATCTGCCTTTAAAATCTATCCCACTTTCGGACAGTTTTTTACGCCTTCAATTTTAACAAATGTGCAATATCTCTTCCCTGGCCTTAGCCCCGGGAAGTTTGAAAGATTTGCATCACTTGGTACAAATAACTCATAATTATTCTTGCACCACTCAAGGACTTATTTACCACAGTGACAGGATAACAAGTCAGACCACAAATAATCTCTTATGAAGTGTTAATGAAAAATGTGGATTAAGAATTTTTATTTTTGAATTTTCAAGTCCTAAATTTTTGGCGATTTAAATAAGAATAATATTCGCACCCGCGGTAACCAACTTTGGAGACCCCATTCTCAAACCCAAAACTCACTAGCAACATGTCCTTCAAATTGATTAAAAATACTTCAAGAATGTCCACTTCAAATTTTGTTTAAAGATATTTAATAGTTCCAAAGTTACGTTTGCGTTTTGTTCGATGGTGGTCAACGTTTGAGGATCACCAACTATGCCTTTGACCAGATAGGAAACTTATGGGATTCAATTCAAGACTTGAATTCCATTAGTTTTTCGATGAATGCTTTAATCCATTATCGTATCAATCCTAAATATAAAACGATTTAAAAAAATTATCGCAAAGAATTCGTATGATTTTATTAAACAATATGCCAAATTATACGAGAATCAGTATTTTTCGTATTTACCATTTACAATTAATATTGTGGTGTAGGGTATTACATAGTAGGGCTTAATTGACTATAACATGAAATTGTAAATAAAATTTGCGGCAATTTTGAAATATACTAATTTCTGTAGGACAGTTTCATTTGTTTGTACCCTAGAAGATTAAGAAGAAGCAAATGATTATTTTTTTATTTTTCCTAAGTACTTCACCTTTTTAATACCCACTTAACTGTCATACCTTTTTTCATATCTATTTTACATTTTTTTTTAATTTTTTTTTTTTTTTTTTTAATAAAATCTTACCTGATGTGAAGAACTGATTCCATATATGATATAAAAAGGTTTGGTGCACGGTTTTGTGTTTTTAATATCTTAAATATTTAATTTTTTTATTAATTTAATTTAAAATTTTCAAATTCGTATCTTCTAAAAAATTAAACTTAAGTCCTGTTTTCGAATTTTCGATTTTTAAATGGTTTCACATAATTAATTCAATTTACCAACTTCATACATGTAAGCGCCCAAAAGTTTAGTCTAAAATTAAGTAAAAGAAAATATAAACATACATATGTATGTTAATAAATAAAAATATCTAATTAATTTAAAAAGAAACTTACTCCTTCAATATAATTAGAAATGTTAATTTTTTCATTTTGTGAATGAGCTCCATCATCACCAGCACCCACAGGCACCAGAATAACATTTTTACCAGTAACCTCTTGCAGAGATAATGTTATAGGTATTGAACCACCTTCACGTGTCATATCAGGTTCCACATTATAAACATGTTTTACAGCACGTCTGGCTGCTGTATAATGGGGATGATTTGGATCTTCGGACCAGGGTTTTGCAGAGAATAACTCTTTTACAATCATTTTATTTATTGAACCACGTTCAGCCCATTTTTCTTTTAAATATTTAACAACACATTCGGTAACGTGAACCGGATCTTGATTGGGTACTAAGCGTATAGAGAATTTTCCTATTACTTTGGCAGGAATAACTGTTTTAGCTCCAGATTCTGAGAAAGCACCTTCAATGCCATGTATAGATAAACTGGGATAACGCCATCTATACATTAACAATTGTGTTTTATTTTCATTGTGGGGCAAGGAATTTGCACCGATTTCTTTTCTGAAAAGACATTAAAGAAATTCAGTTAATTTTTTTAACTTAAATTTCATTATATTTCTTACTTGTACTCTTCCACATTGAAATCAATATGTTCATACAACTCAAATTCATTATCTTGTAAAGGAGCCACCTAAAATTACTAAACTGCGATAATTTGTCATGAAAAAATGTATTATATTACTTACATCTCTTCCAATACCGGGTATTAAAATATTAGTATCTGTATCCACCAATGTTCCTAGCAACCAACATAAATCTGGCATCGCCTCATGAACAGTACCACCATATACTCCACTATGTAAATCTTTTTGAGCACATTCGACTTCTACCGTATAATAGATCATACCACGTAAACCATAGGTTAGACAGGGTTTTGTTTTACCCAACCAGTAGTTATCAGATATGCAAACGTAATCAATATTGTTTAAGAAGTTCTCTTTTATCTTTAATAGATATTCATTTAAGCCCTTAGAGCCATTCTCTTCCATTCCCTCCAAAACGAATTTGATATTGACTGGCAGATCAATGTTTAATTTTTGATAGGCTTCAATTGCATGAATCCAACAAAGAAGAGGACCTTTATCATCTGTGGAACCACGACCATATAGTTTATTATTTTTTTCTGTTAATTCAAAGGGTTCCGTATTCCAGCCATCATCTTTAAAAGCTGGTTGAACATCTAAGTGTCCATAAACTAAAATAGTTTTCTTTGTGGGATCCTGGAAAATAAATAAAAATAAATTAATATACTACACTTTATCCTACACTTAAGATTTGACTTGGGATTTCAGACTGGACTTTAGTCTACACTTTAGGTTAGACTAGGCATTTTGGAGGATTTGCCTTTTTTTGTACAAATATCATATTATTGTTACTGTACCACTCAAGTGCCAAGTTGCCAAGTCAAACTAAAAATAAGTGAACACATTATGAAGACTTATAAATGGAAGCAGTTTTTATTTGGAAAAAATAGGGCCCGTTGTAATAAATGACTAAATGTTTCTTGCCATGCCACGAACTTTTTGGAAAATTTTTAATGCTTTTGGGTCTTAAACTTTTCTTCAACATTCTTCTAGCACCAGCAACATAAAATTTTTAATCAGGGAGTTTCGAAAATTCTGTCAGAACATACGTATCGTCATCCATTATGTAGCAAGAATATTTTTTTAGAAAACATAACTTTCCACGCCTCTACACTTTTAGCTGTGTTCCTGTCAGGGAGTTTTTGAGACATGTATGTTTTTAAGTCTACATTAGCTTTAACTTTTCGTACCAAATAGTGCGAGCACTGAGCTGATAGGACTGCTTTCCTGTCGCATGTGTTGGGATTTTTTTCGTTCATCCTACCTGAAGCAGATTTTCTATCAACGGACAAGATGCTGTTTAACAAGATTGGAAGCAGTTTGACGGCACCTTTTAATAAGATTAGCAATAGACTTTACACTAAAGTCTAGTTTATACTTTATATAAATCTTTAGGGTAGAATTTAGACTAGATTTTAAACTAGACTTTAAGCTTGTCTTTCATTTAGGTATACAATCTTGATATGTCTTCAGTCTAAAGTTTGTACTAAATTTTAAACTAGACTTTTTTCTTCTAAGCTTTAAATAAGATTTTAGATTAACTTTTATGCTACTATCTACCCTGTCTTGAACCAATATAAAGAAACTATAGTCTAGACTCTAAACCATGTCCTTGAAACTATGTTACATCAGCAAAAATTAGAGTCTAAATTTGATAAACTTTATAAATATTAATATGAAAATAATAAAAACAAATTAACTTGCCTTTCCTATGGCTGCCAATAGAACTTTGGGCAAATCAATTTCCTCCCCACTTGGCAAAGTTTGTTTGCCAATATCATTTAATGTGGTTTCAGCACCAAGTTTTTGTAATTTCTCCTCGGTCCATTGTGCCATACGATTAATTTCTTCACGTTTTTCTGGCCATGCCGAAACAGACTGTATAGCAACAGCAGTTTTCAAGGTGTCAATATATCTTTTCTTATTTTTATCAATAAATCTATAGAAAATAATATTTTTTTAATAAACAATAAATATACAAAATTCAACTTACTCAAATAATTGCTCTAGTGAACTTGGTAAAATGCCCATTTTGAATTAATAATATAAATACGGGAATTTTTTTCAAGGATTAGACAACTTATTTGTTTATTTTGTATAAAAATTAAATTGTAATTTAAATATTTATGTCGTTTAAGTTCAGCAGTTTAAAATAAAATGTTAATAGAAAGAACAAGAAACACAATTTAAATACGTTATGTAATGTGGTTTTTCGATTTAAAAGAGTTGATATCATAATGAAGTCTCCAAATAGTAGAATTTATGTGTGATAAGTTTTACATGTCACGGTAATTTTTATTGTGATAATGATATTTACCACAAACAAATCAAACATTTTTAATTAAGTGTAAATTATGCGTAACGCAACAAATTTAAATTGAATTACAGTACAGATTGCAGTTTTAAATATTCTTTTATTTATTTAAAACTTAGAATGGAATCGGACTTAAAAAATATAGAACACTGATTTTGTATTTGTTCAACTCATCCAATTTCAAATAGAGTAGATCCACTTCCGAAACATATAATTATGATAATATTTCGCATATTTAAAATTTATCAAATTTTGCGGGGTTCGCTTTCTAATCCAATAATTGCAATATTATTGTTGATATTAAGTGCATTTCAAAATCGGTTTTACAAAAAAAAAAAATATATTGAAAAAAATAATAAATAAATAAATAAATAAATAAATAAATAAATAAATAAATTAATAAATAAAAAAATAAATAAGAAAATATTTAGTGGTCTAATAATATTTTTATTATATCAACTTAGAGCTCGTTTCTCATATTTTAGTTAAACTTAGTGTTAATCTATTTTTAAAATATTACAATATTTTGATATAATTTTAATTTGGTATATCTTAAAATATCCCTACAAATTTGGTAGTACTTTTACTTTTGTATATCTATCTATCTATCTATCTATCTATCTATCTATCTATCTATCTATCTATCTATCTATCTATCTATCTATCTATCTATCAATCTATCTGTCTATCTCTATATCTATCTATCTATCTATCTATCTATCTATCTATCTATCTATCTATCTATCTATCTATCTATCTATCTATCTATCTATCTATCTATCTATCTATCTATCTATCTATCTATCTATCTATCTATCTATCTATCTATCTATCTATCTATCTATCTGTCTATCTCTATATCTATCTATCTATCTATCTATCTATCTATCTATCTACTATCTATCTATCTATCTATCTATCTATCTCTATATCTATCTTCTATCTATCTATCTATCTATCTATCTATCTATCTATCTATCTATTTATCTATCTATCTATCTATCTATCTATCTATCTATCTATCTATCTATCTATCTATCTATCTATCTATCTATCTATCTTATCTGTCTATCTATCTGTCTATCTCTATATCTATCTATATATCTATATATAAAAAATAATCTGTGTTTGTTTGTCTTTTAATTTGTTTGTTTGGGACTTATAGACAGCTAAACTATTGGACCAATGTTTGCTGATATTTTCACAGAATGATCCTAATATACCCGAAAGTAACATAGGATATAAAAAATTTCCATAAGTCCAGAGGGAGAGGAACCCCACATACAAAGTAAATATTGATTATCGAAAAACTAAAGAAATATAACTGCCAGAATTTTAAAATTTAATCCCAACCACTTTTTCAAGGAACTATTTTACAATACAAAATGTGGGGCGGATAGAATCAGGGGAAGATCTAGTCCCCATACAAAACAAATTTTGATGATCGAATATATAAAGAACTATAACAGCGAGAATTTTCAAATTTGGTCCCAATCACTTTCTCGAGGAAGTATTTTAGTGAACAAAATGTAGAACCGATAGGACCAGGGGGAGAGGTATCCCCCATTCAAAGGAAATAATGATTATCGAATATCTAAACAACTATAACAGCAAAAGCTCTAAAATTTTGTTCCAAACAGTTTTACTGTACAAAATGTACGACGGTAAAGATTAAGGGAAGAGGTAGATCCTATGCAATGCAAATATTAAATAAAATTTTAGAACGGATGTATTTGGTAAAATGTCCATTCCTATTTTCAAAAATTTAACAATTTTAACTTTAGTTTAACTGGATAATATTCTCTAGTTAACTTTATATATTTCCAGCAATCCAATAGAGGTATGCTGTGTTCGCTTAACTATGATTAAGACATCCGAACATCGTTTGATATCAAATCGTGCCAATAACATGAGTATGAGTCAAGACCTTCTAAATCATTTTTTTTCGTCAGAGAAATGTACCTCTTTCCAATCCTCTGCCCATTTCATGCATTTTGGAGACTATTTTCCTTGAGCTGTTTTTAGCATATTGATTCCTTTCAACAAAATTTCTCTATAAAATACTGGATTGGATTTATATAAATTTACAAATTTGAATGCAATAGGTATTTGAAGAAATATTAAGTTTTAAAGATATTCGACCGAAATTTTACTCAAATGGGCACCATGTTAATTTAAATTTAAGTATTGAAAATGATAATTGTTTTGATGAAAGGTTTTCCTAATATTGAAGATCTGCAAAAATACATTATCAAACGATTAAGAACATATCACTCATTAGCTGCAAGATCGTCGTAACCCAAAATTTGCAAGTCTCAACTTAATTTCAGTATTGCATAGCAACGATAGGACATACAATACTGGATTTCAACAAAAATATATTATGCCAATTTCATAATTTATTAATTACTAGCAGAACCGGCAAACTTTGTTTTTCCAAAACAAATCTTGAAGGGCGTTGCTGTCCCTAAGCAATCATCAGTGTCGTATTATCATACGATTTAAATAGATTATTAGTAATTTAAATTTGCTTCGTATTGGGGGTACCTCCCCTGATCCTATCAGCCCAATATTTTTTTAGTGATGGTGTCTCACAGAAGCATAATTGCTGCAGATTTCTACTCTCGCTGTTATAGCTCTTTAGATATTCGATAATCAATATTTTCTTTGTATGGGGGATACCCCTCCCTCTGGCTTTGTCGTCCAAACTTTTTGCCAAGTAAAACAGTTCCTTAAAGGGTGTAGTTAGGACCAAATTTAAGAACTCCCGCTTAAGGGGATAAGCCCCCCTAGTGCTATCCATCCTACAGTTCTTTGAGGAAGTCATTCGCACCAAAATTTAGCATTCTCGCTTGTTTAGTTTACATTGCATACTTTTTTGTAAACGTTTGTAAAATTGACTTAATATTAAGTTTTATTTCATAAATTTCAAAATAAATGTTTCTGTCAAAATTTTAAAAATTCTTCTCCAGAATTAAATGATTCTTTGTGTTATGACTTTGTTAAAATTTTTTTCATTTTATATTTAAAAAATAATAAAAAAAATCGTATTTAATTCCTTCTATCAGATATACAGTTTTAGGTTTTTTAATACATTTTTATTAAAAATATATATCAGACCCAATAAAATTATGAATGCACGTTTAATTCATTCGGCCAACTTCATATAAATAAGCACCCAGGAGTTTAGTCTGTAAAAAAAAAATTCAAATCTCTTAATTTTATTTTCTATAAAAATATTCAATAAACAGATTGTAAAAACAAATATATATATTGGAAATAGTTCTTGAATGTGAACTTTTGTGAAAATAATAAAATAACTTACCCCCTCCATATAGTTATAAATATTGATCTTTTCGTTTTGTGAATGAGCACCGTCATCACATGCACCCACCGGTAATAATATGACATTTTTTCCGGTTACTTCTTGGAAAGTTAAAGTAACGGGTATAGAACAACCTTCGCGTGTCATATCAGGTTCCACATTGAAAACATGTTTTACAGCTTGTTTGGCAGCTTCAAAATGTGGATGATTTGGATCTCCGAACCAAGGTTTCGCTGAACTTATCATGTTCACTGTCATTTTGTTTGGCGAACCTCGTTCAGCCCATTTTTCATTTAAATATTTAGTAACACATTCAGTAATATGATCAGGATCCTGATTCGGTACCAAACGTATTGAGAATTTACCAATTACTTTGGCGGGTATAACAGTTTTAGCTCCTGATTCTGAAAAAGCCCCTTCGATACCATGTATAGATAAAGAGGGATAACGCCATCTATGCATTAATAACTGAGTTTTATTTTCCTTGTGTGGCAAACATTTTGCTCCAATTCCATTTCTAAAGTTAGAAAACATATAATATATTAAAAAATAGTTTAAATGAAATAACTTACTTAAACTCTTCTACTACATGATCAATCTTTTCATAAATTTCCATTTCATTATGCAATAATGGCGCAATCTATAACACATTTTTGGAAAAGTTAATATAAAACCTTAATATATATATTTTATGTAATCTTACATCTCTTTCAATGCCTGGTATTATAATATTTGTATCTTTATCGACCAAAATTCCAAGTAACCAACATAAATCTGGCATAGCCTCATGGACAGTACCACCGAATACTCCACTGTGTAAATCTTTTTGGGCACATTCAATTTCAATGGTAAAATATGTTAAACCTCTTAGGCCATATGTTAAGCATGGCTTTGTTTTACCCAACCAATAATTGTCAGATATACAAATATAATCCACATTATGTAAAAATTCATTTTTAACACGTTTAAGTAAATCATCTAAACCTTCACTATCACTTTCTTCCATTCCCTCCAAAACAAATTTTACATTGACGGGCAATTCAATATTTAACTTTTGATAGGCTTCAATGGCATGAATCCAACAAAGTATAGGACCTTTATCATCTGTCGAACCACGTCCATATAATTTACCATCCTTTTCGATCAACTCAAATGGATCAGTATCCCAACCATCTTCTCTTAAGGCAGGTTGAACATCCAAATGACCGTAAATTAAAACAGTTTTCTTATCAGGATCCTATTAAATGAAATATTCTTATAACATCAACTAATTTTAATCAGAGACATGTTTAAATTACCTTTCCTAAGGTACCTAATAAAATTTTAGGAAATGGTATTTCTTTTCCATTTGGTAAAATTTGTTTTCCAACATCTTCTAATGTAGTTTCAACACCTAATTCTTTTAATTTACATTCAGTCCAGCAAACCATACGATCAATTTCACCACGTTTCTCTGGCCAGGCAGAAACCGATTGTATGGAAACTGCTGTTTTTAAGGCCTCTATATATCTCAATTTATTTTCATCAATAAAACTGTAATGAAAAAATGAAAATAATTTATTTGTATTATTTTTAGATAGAATATATAATAAATAATAAGGGCGGAATAGGGAAAATCTTAACATGCACTGTATATTGTTCAAAATGCACAGTAGTTGGCCAGTACTACTGTACATTTTTTCCTTATCTGATACTCCTCTCTGCGTTTTGAAAACGTTCACATATTTTATATGTATTTTTTTAAGTAACTTAAAGAGGCATTCAGAATGCAAGAAAGTAGTAAGTAGTGAGATCAAAAATGTTTAACATACATATTTTTTAATAAAAGCGAAACCACTAAACTTTATATTTAAAAAATTCGCAGTTTTAATCGCTAGTAATGAAATTTAATTTTGCAAAAGGTAGTACACCTCCATTCAAAATCTAGCTCATAGCGTTTTGGAGGATCTGCCTCTTAGTACAAATACCATATTAATGTTCTTTTACCACTCAAGGAATTGACAACCTTAGTGACAGGATGCCAAGCAAGGTTAATACAATTGGACACATTATAAAGTCTTATGAGTGGAAGCAGCTTTTTTTTGTAAATATGCATTGATGTAAATGTCGGTATTAATAGAGCCCGTTTTAACAAATGATTGCTTTCTTTTGCTGGAATAGTATAGTGCATGCCATACCAAGAAGATTTTGAAAAGTTGCTGAAAATCTGCCAGAACATACATTTCGTTATCCATATTTTTTAGAAAATTTGACATTAATTTCCGTGTCCTGTTTTTTAGCTCTAAATTATTAACGGTGTTTCTGTCAGGAAATTTTTCAGCAAAGTAATTTTTAAACCCGCATTACCTTTAACTTTTTTGACCAAAAAGCTCTAGCACTGAGATAACTAGACTGCTTTCCTTCCGGATGTGTTGGGAGCTCTTTAGAAAATGTTTTCTTTTCTTTTTTTGGCCTTTAAAACATCATATAGACCATTCCTTTTATATGAACAAGGTATTCTTTTAATGGACAAGTTCTTCCGGTACCTTTGAACGCTTGGCCAACTTTCGTCAAACTGTTAACAGTGTTATTAAACAGTACCGAAATAACGTGTAGAAATAGAAAACCTGGATCATGTAAAAGGAATGGTTTACATGATGTTTCTAAATAAAAACTACTAGAAAGCATTTTCAAAAGAGTCCTATCGCAGCCCAGCAAGTTTCGTGGTCAAAAAATGATGCTCCAGAACTTGTTAAAGAAATATTTAGCACCAAAACAGTTAAAATTTTCCAAAAAGTTCTTAGGATTTCAATCAATATGCAGTTGGGGCAAAAATTCATTCAATAAATTCAATCATTTGCTATACCAGGCTCTATAAATACCGAAATTAACAGCAAGGAATGTCTGCTTCCATTCATTAGATTTATAAGGCGTCCACATTTTAGGCCTGATTTGACATGCTGTCACTAAGATAAAGATAGTAGTACAAGAACGATAATGTGTTATTTGTATAAAGAGAGGCAAATTCTCCAAACTGCCCGGTTGTAAGGCCATTGAAGAAATATTGAACTCTTGTTGAAAGAACATTGAAGAGCACACAAATGGTGTCCAAAAGTGTGGTAGATTTTTAAAGAAGATGAATATGCCTGCTCGAACAAAGCTGTATAAAAACTTTAATGGCAGAGTTTCCGAGAAAGGTTTAAAATCATCGCTGTAAAAATATTTTTGGCAAATTGTAATAATAATTTGAATTAATTAAAAAATATAAAATTGTAAGTTTAGTGGCTTCGTTTTTATTCACATTTATGTATGTTAAGAATGTTTCGATCTTACGCTTCTTAGTTCAGCTTTAAAGTCTATTAAAAATTGTGAAAATTTTAAGTTTAAACTTACTCGAACAGCTTATTTAGCACACCGGGTATGTGGGACATGGTGTTATCTGATTGCTTTATGCAATTGGAATGAATGACTGTTTTAAATAATTCTTAAAAATACACCCGAAATCGCTCGCAGACTTCGACAAACAAATTGTTTTTATGTAGAAACCTCAATTTTAATTGACCGATAAAGATTTAAACAAAACGTTTTGTTGATATTTGATATTTGACTGTAAATTAGTTGCTATTTTGTGGGCAATTGATATTGAAAATTTTGAATCTTATCTTTTCTCAATCATTAACATTTAGATTTTCGAAAAATTATATTAAAGAAGTAAAACAAAGTGATAAAAAGAAGGGTGTTTACTGATTAAATAAAATACAAGAAGATTTACTTATCACAATACAGTTACTCAATTATATATTTTGCATCTTTGAACTAAAAAAGAATTTATAAAATTGTAGACCGATTCAGTAACAGTTTTAGCAAAAATCGAAAATATTTCCAAAATTAATCACTTTAGAAAAAGTACTTTTTTATCTTATAGGTGTTGCATATTCCAATAAATACACACCTTTTTTTTTAAAGAATTATAATAAATTAAGTAAGAAAATATTTAGTGTGTAAATAATATCAACTAAGACTTCATTTCACATATTCGTAATAAAAAACTTCATTTGTATTTTATTTCTTTGTATACCCTCCATCACCACAAGTAGCGAAGAGGGTATTTTAACTTTGTCATTCCGTGTGTAACGATAAGGAGGAATCATCGCAGACCTCATATTGTTAATATATCCTTGCATCATTTCAAAATCTATCAAACAATAAACAGAACTTACTGAAATTTGACTTGAGTCTTTGTTATAGTCTTGAGAAGGCCTACCAAAATCGGCTCAGTATTTTTAAAGATACAAACCGATATCTGAAGTAACCTTTCGTAAAATGATCAATTATAAATCGTCAAATTAGAATGAAATTTCCCCGTAACATTAAATTATGTGTACTTCATTACCGTTCCAAATATTATCACACTGGACGAGTTTAAAAAGAAGTTATAGCCAAAAATTTAACTAATTTTATGACTTATTAAGTATTCCTGTTTGTGAATGTGTATGTACGAAGCACTTTTGTGGTGGAGGGCATTGCAAATTCGTTATTTTAATGGTATTTTGCCATAAACGCATATAAGATTATCAGACTCTATAGCGTTATAAATAATTGGTAAATGATTTTTTGTTGTGGTCTACCATAAAAATTTGGCCTGGTACTGATTCCACAAATTTTGTAAAAGGATCGGACTCAATTTTCTTCCGCACTTGCTTTTTAGTTTTTAGGTCTGTTAAAATCATTATGCTTTCGTTTGAGGCATTACTTGAATTAACTCTATGTATCCACACTGGCCATGTATTCCGCTGGCATATGTAATCTTCATCCATTTTGCGTTCATAAAAGAGAGAAGAGCTTCTTTTAGCAATTCGTTATAAATTGTGTTAATAATTTTTATTGCAAAATAAGTTTTGGATTTGCAAACTTTAGAAATTGCTGTGCAAAGCTTAAACTACCGCCGTCAAAATAACGTTTAGACATCCGAACATCGTTTGATCTCAAATCGTGTCAATCACATGGTCTAAATTAATTTTTTTTTCGTCAGAGAAAATTATTTTTGTTTCTCACGAATTTAGACAATTTTCTTTATCCTGGTTTTTTGAATATTAACTTACATTTGGTTTCTTCAATTTTATGTTTTCATCACATAAAGCAACTTGTTTGGAAGTCACAAGAAAATTTAGTTTGCACTAGTAGACGTCCGAATACCATAATTACATTTTTTCTTAAGGAAGTTACACATCACATTTTCGGAACATTAAATTTTACGTCCAATTTCTCTATTGGAACTTTCTCGTTGACAAATAAAATTAATTTCGATTTTTTCTTGATCGGACAGAAAAGCTCCCTTGGGAATCTTTAAATGTTACGAAGTTTGTCGATTCTGCAGTAAAATTGAGATAATGTCATTAAAAACATACACGTCTTTATAAATAACACAACATTTATAATATTTTATTTTTGATATTTTTTTAATTTCACGTCTGAGTTTGAAGAAATATTCCACACAAAATGGTACCAAGAATATTTGTTCGCAGAACTATAAACAATAAAACAAAAAATATAAAAAAGTTAAATACGTTTATAGGAACATGACTCGGTGTATATAAGAGTATTATGAACATATTTTAAGTATAAGTTAACAAAACTTTTTCTGTATTTTACAAATATCGACACAAATGCATAATACTCTCACCATACGGCTAGGGTGTAGGGTGTAACAGAAAAGTTAATTCTTCAAAATAAACGATTTGGAATACTTACCCTATAAAAGTTTACAATGGTTATTTTCAAAAATTAGTACAATTCAACACCCCAATATATATTTGAATAACTGTATGTAAAAATATTTTATTTTTATTAATGTTTTCATTGTATATGTTAAACACTAACTTATTTTAATTTACCAACTTCATACAAATAAGCAGCCAAGAGTTTTGTCTGTAAAATTGTAGGAATCATTTATATGTAGTTATTTAAAAAATTATTAAATATTGATATAAACTTACGCCTTCAATGTAATTGGAAATATTGATCTTTTCATTTTGCGAATGGGCTCCATCATCACTGGCACCTATTGGCAAAAGTATTACATTTTTACCAGTAGCCTCTTGTAAAGATAGTGTAACAGGTATAGAACCTCCAGAGCGTGTCAGGTCTGGATCTACATCATAAACGTATTTTACAGCTTGTTTGGCAGCTTCAAAATGAGGATGATTAGGATCTCCAGACCAAGGTTTAGCAGAATTTACTATTTTGACTTCCATTTTATTAGACAAACCACGTTCGGACCATTTCGCCTTTAAATATTTTATAACACATTCGCTAATGTGTTGGGGATCCTGATTGGGTACCAAACGTATTGAAAATTTACCTATCACTTTAGCGGGAATAACAGTCTTTGCTCCACTATCAGAGAATGCACCTTCAATGCCATGAATCGATAAGGAGGGATAACGCCATCTACGCATAAGCAACTGGGTTTTATTCTCTTTGTGTGGCAAATGTTTGGTACCAATTTCAGTTCTGAAAGAATTATTTATTGTTTTATTAAGATTATTTACTATTAATTCGTATAACTTACTTGTATTCTTCAACTTCATGATCAATATTATCATAAATTTCAATTTCATTATGCAGTAATGGAGCAATCTATTTTAAAAAATAAAATTTTGTTTGGAAAATATGTAAGAGTGTGTGTAATAGAGTGTGAATAGTTCCTCGTAAAATTCGGTATTTTCTGGTATAAAGAGTGAGTTCGAAAAATTCTTAACATGCTTATATGTATAAAAATTAAATCACTAAAAGAAGTTTTTATTCTTTTATTTGTTTAAAATAAAAATTAGAATTTACAAAAAAATGTTTTGTAGGTTTAATCACAAGAGATAAAATGTTTAACCTTTTTTGGAAACCCTTCCATTAACGTTTTTATAGTGCTTTCTATCTCTTTATTCGAACAGGTAGCCTACTTCTGTCCAAAATCTCCCGCACTTTTGAACACCTTTTTGAGCTTTTCAATTCTGTACCACATTATTGTTCTTGAAGCATTCAAAAGTTTGTTTACTTTAGAGACAGGATAACAGATCAGGACACACTATGAAGTCTTATGAATAGAAGCATCATTTTTTGTAAACATTCCTTGATGTAAATTTAGGTATTTATAGAGCCCGATATAACAAATGATCGCCGCAACTGCATATTGCTTTAAACTGCTTTTTGATCCCAAACTTTTCTTTAACAATTTTGAGCATCAGCAACATAAACATTTTGAATAGGAAGTTTTGAAAAATCTGAACATATGTTTTGTTATGCAATAAGCAGCAAGAACACTTTTTTAGAAAGCTTTACTTCAATTTTCGTGTGCCCTACATTTTTAGCATCCTTTCTGTCAGGAACTTTTGAGCTTTGTATGTTTTTTAACTTGCATTAGCCTAAACTATTTGCACCAAATAGTCTGAGTACTGAGCTAAAGGGGCTGCTTTCACCGCGGACATTTTGAGAGCTTTTTTGAAAATGCTTTTTATTTTTTGGTTTTGGAAACAAGCATTTTCTCCTGGTGTTGTTTAATAGTGTTGGAAACAATTTAAGGACAAACCTTTTAATACTTAGCCAACTTTTTGAAGGGTTAAGTTGGGTGATATTGAAAATATTTTATAATTTTGGTATGCACTTTTTTCTGGTTACTTATTTTAAGAATTTTTCGATCTCACTCTTTATATGAGGTGATTTTCTGCAGAGGAAGTTATATGAAGACTCTAAGCAAATATGTACCGATCCTCCTTAAACTTGAAACGGTGTTTCTGGTTATAAATCTAAAACTTTTAGAAATATTTTCACAATACTTATGTTTTTTTATATTTATGCACTTAAAAGTTAGGTGGATCTGTATAGAAGCTAAGGTCATTTGTAGATGTAGATTTGGTTATAACTGAAATATCTTCAAGTCTGTGAGTTTAATTGGCTTAAACCCCATTCTGAAAATTTTTGTAGGATGTAACTGAAATATTGGACCAATTTCGAGAGGCTTTGTCTTTGGCCCAAAATAATAATATTCACAAAATTTCAAATAGACAGATAGAAGGAAAAATGTTTCGTCTCAAAACGTTAGTGTGAAAAGAGTGGATTTAAAACAACCCACCTATGTTGGTGTAGGATATAGGGAAATATTTATTAACATTCATAATACTCACATCTCTTTCAATACCGGGTATTAGTATATTAGTATCTTTATCTACCAGAATACTTAATAACCAACATAAGTCAGTCATTGCCTCATGAACAGCACCACCAAATACTCCGCTATGTAAATCCTTTTTGGCACATTCAACCTCAATCGTAAAGTATGCCAAACCCCGGAGACCATATGTTAAACAGGGTTTAGTTTTTCCCAACCAATAACTATCAGATATGCAAACATAATCTATATTCTTTAGGAAATCATTTTTAATGCTCATTAAAAGCTCGTCTAATCCTTCACTATCACTTTCTTCCATTCCCTCCAAAACGAATTTCACATTGACCGGTAATTCAATATTTAGTTTTTGATAAGCTTCTATGGCATGAATCCAACAAAGTACAGGACCTTTATCATCTGTTGAACCACGTCCATACAATTTACCATCTTTTTCGGTTAATACAAATGGTTCAGTATCCCAACCATCTTCTTTATGGGCTGGTTGAACATCCAAATGACCATAAACTAAAACCGTGTTCTTGTTAGGATTCTAAAGATGAATTATGTCAAATGATTTATTTTCAAAGATAACTTATTAACCACTTACCTTTCCTAGTGTAGCCAAAAGGACTTTTGGAAATGGAAGTTCTTCTCCATTTGGTAAAGTTTCTTTGCCAACATCTGCTAACTGAGTTTCAGCATTCAATGCCTTTAATTTTTCTTCAGTCCATAACACCATACGATTTATTTCTTCTCTTTTATTAGGATTTGTTGAAACTGATTGTATGGCTACAGCTGTTTTTAAGGCGTCTATGTATTGTGTTTTATTTTCATTCACAAATCTGTAAGAAATTGCATTGTAGTTGCAGTCTGATAATAAAAATTCATTTAACTAACTGAGGAATAGAATACATACTTAAACAATTGATTAAGATCGTTTGGTAAATTGGACATTTTTTACAAATTAATAATCCTTCAAATTAAAGTAGAAATTATTTGAGTTGTTTCCCCAACAGCGATATATATACTGTCTTTATAAGTTATTCAGATTTCAATTTTGTATTAAATTTATCTCTATGTTTTGCAGTTTATTGACATTATAAATACTGGATTTTGTTTTTACAACTGATAAATTGTTTCTGTAGAAAATATTAGCCTCGTTCATTTTAATTTAATTTTTTATTTAAACTATTCGAAATCCATTTGTTTAATAACAGTATTTAAATTCAAATTTAAATACACTGGTTCATATTCCTATAAACGCATATAGCTTTTTAAGAATAAGGAAAAAGTAATGAAAGTGCAAATCAATTTTTTATTAAATTTTTTATCAACTTAGACTTAATTTATTATATTGGTAACTAAAAACTTCATTTATATTTAATTTTTCTTAATTTAAAACTGTCATTTTTAAGTATTTTCCTATAAACGCACTTAAGTTAATTAGTCTCTATATATACTAATAATGGTAGTGTATTACCTCAAAAATATGGTCTGGTATTGATTACATAATTGCATTAGTACGATCGAAACCAATTTTCTTCAAATTTTTTTATTTTTAATTCTGTTTACAGTCATTATACTTTCGTTTTAAAATGCTTTGAAACACGTATCGCAACATTACTTTGCTGGAATATTCATCAATTTGAGGTCTAACGATGTTCGAATATCAAATCGTTATTTCAGCGGTGGTAGGGTTATGGTTTGGGCAGCATTTCTGCAGTTAAGCAATGTAAAATTTGTTTTGTTCCAACAAATATGAATAGCACATATTATACCGAATTGCTGGAAGATGCTCATCTCTCTTTTTTGGATGGAAAATGAATGAAGACTGCATGACCTGTAAATTTTATTCAAATAATATCGAAAACGAAAGCATAATGACTTCAACAGAGCTAAAACTTAAAATAAAGCATGTTTTGGTAAAAATTGATTCCGACAATTTCTTATAGCAGGATAACGAATCACGGCGATAATTATTTGATTATAGATCTTATATAACACCTCTCACACTCTTAAAATTGCTCCTCAATCTCCAGGCAACAACTCAAAACGTTGATTTTTCATAGATCCCATACAACTCCCTTTCCAAATATCACTTTGAAGGGCTCAAATCTCATATATACGTTGGTGTTGTAATAAGAATTGCTCAAATTAGAAAAAAACCATAAGCAAAAATCGACGTGCTTAATTTTGCGAAGGTCGGTCCATAATTATTCCTAGCTCCAATAAAGTCCACCTAGAAAAAACCTTAAAACGCACAAATTTCAAATAGATGTTAGTACCATAATAATATACTGCACTTTTAAGTACAAATTAAAAGTGTCGTTCATTTATAACCAATTTAAAAAAATATTCCTTTTTGTTTAAGTAAACCATTATGGTATTTCAATTGTATGATATATTACGGTGTCTTGTTTCATTTTTGTGTATGAACTTTATTTAAAACGGTTAATTTAAAATTTTTCAGAGTTTGGTAAAAGTGCACTAACAGCGTTGTTTCTCATTTAAATCACGTTTCTTTTGACGGCGATATAATGAAAAATGCTACGGCGTCCAAATATGAATATCTGCCCTGTACTCTATACCCATATGTTTACCTTCAAGAAGAAATGAACAAAGTGAAATATAGAAAACTAAGAAGAGAATAATAGAAGAAATTTGCGATGACATTTAAACATCAGTCTTTCATTTACTATTTTCCGAAGATGTTTTGGTGAAAATGTGGTCTACAGTGAAAAATTGTTAGAAAAAAAATAATAATAAAAGAAATATAAATATATTGAAAAATAAGCTAAATCTTTAACTAAATAAAAAAAATAATACATATTATCAAATTTATATAAATGTGCAATTATTGAAGAAAAATATATTGAAAAAATCTATAAGTCAAATATACAAAGAAAGTTCTATAATTAAATAATCAAGAAAAAAAGGAAAAAATATACATCATAAATGCCAATTAATAAAAGCTATTACAGCAAATGAGTTCCAGAGTGGATGAAATTATTATTTTTTTTTAATATTTTTAAGTAAATAAACCACAGAAGTGTTGTTTTTTCTAAATGAATAATTACGAAAATTGAAAAAAATGTGATTTTATTAATTGATAAAATATCGTAAAAAAATAAATTGAAATAAATTTGTATGTAAGAAAATTAATTTGATTGATGTTTTGCGTGTAAAATTTTGAAGAAAAATTTCATAATAAAAAAATTGTGATTTTGAGAAATTGTAACAAAAAGAATTATACACAGAGACACACACAAAAACAAAGAATAAAAATATAGGAAATAAATTCCCCCTCTCTTACAAAAATAATCATATTTTCCAAATAAAAAAACAAAAACAACAAGTAAGAATTTTATAGTGGGTCAAATCCGACTTAAAAATACTCTACACCATATTGTTGGCTATAAATAGAGTAAAAGAAGTAATGAACCACCCTCGTGTAATTATATTTTCCGATTTATAAATGGGAGCTACAAGAAATTGTGCCGATCCCCGTATAATCTTGCACATCAATTTTTGCATATATTTATTATAATGACCTATTATCATAATATCAACATATCTGTGAGGGAGTTGTATGGAACCCATGAGAAGCAATGAACGTCCCTCTTGGCACATTGGTTTAGAATATCTTTCGATGTATTTTTGTCAAATTATTGAGCTTAAAACTTCATTATGAGAGGTGATTTGTATGGAAAGTAACGGAAATATTAGATCGAACACAATTTAAATAGACTTCGTACTTGACCCAAAATAATTTATTCCAAATTTCATCAAGATATATTTTGATTTTAACATGTATACTTAAAGGCCGGTGTAATGCAATTTCTTCTTTATGTTTATCCAACCATCTACGTTGGTGTAGGGTATAATAAAAGTAAAAGAAATTCTTGGTAATCTCTTTTTTGTTATTGTAACACTACGAGATTATTTGTTATTGACATTTCTTATATATTTGTTATTTTTTATTATAGCTTCTTTTTATGTTTTAACAAAACAACAACAATCAACATTGACAACTAATTATTTATCACAACTATAACAAGAACAACTATAAAAAATAAAATAAATACAAAAAGAGTTATTCTCTCTCCTCAACTGAACAGTGGTGTTAAATAACCGAAATTACGCTGAAATAAGCAAATAAACAAACAAACAAAAACATTTAAAATTAAAACAAATTATTTTGTTTATAATTTTTAAAATTAAATTTGTTTATGCGGAATTTTTATAACAGGTAAGTGATCATTTTCTATTAACTAATTTGATAGTTTTTATTAGGTTTATTATGGATTTCCTATAAAAAGTAGTCTTATGTCATAATTAAAATTTATTAAAAATATAGATTTAATTTGTATTCAAAATTTAATTGCTTTTTTCATTAATTTATTATATTTTAAAATAATTGTAGTTTATTTACAAAATTTTGATGTTTGTTTTTTCTTCTTCCCCAAATAATGCATTTATCAATATTGTGCTATAAATAAATTTATACGCCATTACAACTTTTAATACTTGAAAATAATTCAATTTTGTTTATTCTTTAAATTTTGTTAATAATTATTGATTGATTGATTATTTTGTTATTTGAAGGTGAATTAAATAAGGTAAAATAAATCAGATTTCTATATAGGGCTAAGCCGAACCATATATACTCTTCATACCTTAAAAGTAAAAAGATTTTGTTACAACTATTAATATTCTAGTCCCTTGCAGAAGTATCGTGACTTGTGGATTTCCTTTTATAGCTATAATGATGATTTTTTGGTTTAAAATATATATTTTGTAGATATGTCCAATCTTTCATATGAATTAAATGACTGGTGAAAATTTGACGATTGCAGGCAAGAGACTTATAAAATTTATTAACTTAAAAGACTTAAAAGATACATAAGAATATAAAATGTCTACTTAAGTAATAAAGATTTGAAATTAAAAACATGAGGATTATTCTTAGAATGTTTAAGGAACACTTACGTTAGGCAGGTAGCGGACCCTTCGTTAATGTTATAGATTAGAGAAGAGATAAAAGGAGTTATGGTATTTCTACACCCAAGTCAAAAACAACAGACAAATTCGCCAAAGAGCTGGTTAGTCTTATTCCATTCAATCTCACTTGCCAACTTCTTCTTCGTAAGATAGTTGTCCGGTCCTACGATAATTGCCAATTCGTTGTAAATCTCGTTGCCAGGAATGTTGTAGTGATCTGCTATTCAGTACAATCTGATACAACAGATAACCATTAGTCCCCTAATTCCTCCTTATCCTATGAGCTGTCTGTCTGCTCTAAATGTCGCTAGATGGGGAAAATTTTTGTTGAAAACGATAGATATGAAATTTTGAATTATCAAATTGTATTCTTTGGTCGATGACGGTATTAATTCATTGTTAAGCTCAATAAGTGAGATCGAAAAATTATCTACATAAAAATATGTGATTATTATTTTGAAATTATTATTACAATTTACAGGAAAAATTTAACTTTTTTCGGAAACCTTTCCACTAACGCTTTGTAGTGCTTTGCTCGAACAGTTAGTCCACCTTCGTTTAAAATCTGCCACACTTTTGGATACTTTTTGTGTACTTCAATTCTGTTATTCTGCCCAATATTTCTCCAAAAATATAACGTTATTGTTCTTGCACCACTTAAAGGCTCGTTTTCCATAGTGACAGGATGACCAAGTCAAGTCAAAAATAAGTAGGCATATTATGAAGTCTTATAAATTAAAGCAGCTTTTTTTGTAAACCTTCCTTGATATCAATTTCGGTATTTATAGAGCCCGTTGAAACAAATTATTGTCTTCTTTTGCCACAACTGCATATTATTTGTGATACCAACAACTTTTTGAATATTTCTGTTTTTGGATCCGAAAGAAACATCATGTGGACTATTCTTTCTGCATGAACCAGGTTTTCTATCTCCCGTTTAATAACATTGGAAACAGTTCGACGGCAGACCTTTGAATGCTGGTCTAATTTTCTTGGTAGAACCAATTTAGTATGGTAATGCATCCATTTGACAAAGGTAAATGTAATACTCGGGTTGTTGTAACAGCTGGAAATAAATAGTGCATTTATCAATTTTGATTTATGTTGTTGCTGAACTCCAGGCCTAGGAATCTGGCAACCTGGTTGTGTCCATAGATCTTCAGGACAAAGTGAGATTGGATTGGACTGGCAGTTGAATAGATGTCGTGTATCATGTGGTCCTTGACCACATGCAGGATATAGGTTTGGCAGGTCACGGTCAATACGTGACCAGAAGGCAGTGAGCCTATCCCGATCTCAGTTGTGCCGGAACTACTCTTGTTGTTCGCGGAAAATTCTGTTCATTGTCTGCAAAAGGCGGTGGGTGGCCTCCTAGCATGAATTTCATACGGTAACTTGAAACCGCGGAATTTGAGGCGTCTCTGTGAATGTCGTTCAAAGCTGTCATATACGAATTCTGATCCAAAAGATTTTGCATATACTGGGGTTAATAGTTTTAATGGGAAAACGTGTGTATGGATTTTTTCGATCTCACTCTTTATTTCTTCTATTTCACAGAAAATTAAAATGTTTTATACCTTTTATAGTTATATTTTTTAAATATTTTCAATAATATTAATTGTTTATGTCCTAAATATTTCTATAATAAATCTAATCTAAGATTTCTCACACCTTCAACAAAAAAAAAAACTTGTGAAAATTTTCATAATTAATTAAACTTAAGTAAATAAATAAAATTCCTATAAATATCTTTTAAAGGGAAAATAATTGACACTATTTTCTATTCGAATTAATTAGATTTCTCTGTTAATTAGTGCCAGCCAAGGTGGCGCTGTCAACAAAATATTTCCCCCTTAACTGATATGGACCTTAATCGATTTACATTTTTCTCTTTTTTTTTAATAAAACAAATCATCCATTGTCGATGATTTCTATTTTATTTTTGGCATTAGACACGTTTGTCGCTAAAATGTTGTGGTGATCTTTAGCTATTTAATTCTTTTTTTATTTTATTTTGTTTAACTTAACTAAATTATTTGTTTTTTAAAAAAATAATTAATTGTTGCCAGAAATTTATAGGTTTTAGAAAGAACAAATCAAAATAAAAAATGGGTTTTAATGCTTTTAAATCTATTTTTAATGATTACGATTATTATTGTTAGTAATAAATTTAAGTTGATTGAACCCGGACAATTTAGCACATTTGTCCTCTATTAGTGACATTTAACAAAAAATGACTAATAAATTTATTGCCACGTGAGTGATCGAAAGAAAGAAAATATTTAGAACGTTTGTTTTCTATGAAGATGACTAATAAATTTGATGCTTCAAGGTTGATACCAAAACGTTTTTACTTTTGTTAATTCTTTAAGAATTAAGATATTTATATGAATTTTGATCATAATATGGAAAAAGTTGTCCCTAATTTAGAACCATAGAAATGGTTTCCATTTTTTTAATCTAAAATATCAAAATTCCAATCCGGGGAAAACTTGTTCATAATTATTAATTTTTTTTTTGTACATTTCTCACCCAACCGTTTTAAGAGATTTGGCCCGTTACAGATTTCTTGGGTGGGTAGTTAATAAATGCAGCTATATAATCAGGGTATTTTTTGAAGATTTCAGCTTTGACATTTATTTTCTTCCTTAAAAAATTAAAAAAAAAATAAATAATGAAATAAAAATTAATGAAATTCCGATAGTGCTAACGGAGAAATTGCTTCCTCTAATGTCCTCGTATTTGCTTTATATGAATTTACGTTAGAAATTCATTCAGAATTAAGAAACAATTTTATAGTCCAGAAGAAAATAGTAAATTTTAAAGTGAAAAAATGTTACCACATTTTCAGTCCAAAAATGGGTCAAAATTTTACTTTGGTCTAAATATCTCTTAAACCATACGAGTTATCAAACACATTTTTTTTAGAAAATTATATTAAGGAAAACAATTCAAAAATATCCATATGAAATTTCGTTGAAAAATATTTTATAGTTCCAAAGTTACAGAATTATTATAAAAAGCGTTTTGGGACCACTGTATGCTTGAAATTGTGTTATACCTCGAGAGTGATCAAATCACATCAATTTTGTTAAAAAATAATGTAATAATGTCGTTCTTTCCTCTTCTGTTGCATACTAAAATGTATTTGTTTTTATTTTGAGGCAGCAAAGTTATTTAAAGGTGGCGCTGAGCATAAATGCACGTTTCATCTAGAATTAAAATTGAATTAAAAGAAAATAATGTCTTCTGTCGTCTCTTATTAAACATTCTCATGTTTTCTTTTGAAATACTGCGATCACTGTCACTGTTTTAAAGAACAGCGATTTAAAAATTCACTTTCACTGGCAACCACGTTATTCAAAAATCACGGTATCGCCCATTTCTAGTAAATATGCCTTTGGTACAAGGGCTTGGTATTAAAAGAGTCAAAAACGGATTCTTTTCTTTGGAAACAAATGGTCACCAGCACATTGAGAACGCAATTTGCAGACTACTTTTAAGTATCAAAACATAAACACTGCCCTCCATGTGTTTCTACGTGACCATGTTAATTTCATAAACTTTCTGTTATAAAGTTCTGGACATAATCAGCCGTTAAAAACCGCTAATTTTAAAACGTGTGAATAGTTTTATCTATAATAACGAAGCCTAATAAATTTCAATTTTTTTCGGTGATTTTTTCATATTTACATTTCGATTTTACAAAATTTCTAAAAGAAACATTTTTTTTCGATTTTTATTGCTGTTTTTCAATCATATATTTTTTTATAATCTTATCGTCTTATGACATTAATATATTAAATACTTTAAATTATATTTAATACTTTTTTATAAATTTTTCTATATTTGAATGACAAACTTTTTAAATTATTAATTATTGGAGAGATAAATTTCCTTGTTAAAAAGTTCGCATGAAGATATTCGAATGTCATGTTTAAGGAAATATCCTTGAGACAATTTTTATTACAGATATTTTTCCCATTTTTTTCAAGAGCAATAAAATGACGCGATGGTTATATTTGTTTTTATTTTACTTCTTTTCGAAAAAGGATTTTAACTGATGTCACGTTTTAAGAGTTTTTTTTGTTGGTGTTTAAGTTTTAAAAATAAATTTGCTCTCCATGAAGGACATTTATAGAAGTTTGAAATGAAAATAATAACTGAGAGAAAAATATTTTATCTTTAAGAACTATTAATTGCAATTATTAGTTTTTTTTATTATATTCTCTTACTTTGCAAGCGGATAAATTAAGTTTGCTATAAGAAATGTTACGTTGTAAGGAAATATAAGGACTGAAATCGAAAAAATCTTAACACACGTTTCTCATTAAAACATTTAACCTAATAAATTTTCATTAAAACTTTTAACCCAATTTTTATTGAATTTCTTTTGATGAAATTACCTTTGTGAAATTTGTCAGTTATTTAGTTGGATAACTTTTCTGATGATAGAAATCATGTTTCAGGTAGGAGGAATGGTACGCATGAATGGTTCACATTTAAAATAAAAAATGTTTAACACTTCCAGTAGGAAAGCAGCCCTGTTAGCTGAGTGCTCGAACAATTTTGTATGAAACGTTAAAGCTAATGGAGGCTAAGAAAATATATATGACTCAATAAGTTCCTAACAGGAACGCTGCTAAAAATTTAGAGGCCAAAAACTGAGCACGAAAAGTTTTCTGAAAAGTCATGTTTTCCCAAAAAATATTCTTGTTGCCTAATGGCAACAGGTACAGGCAGGTTTTTCGCATCTTTCTGATCAAAAAGCTTTATGTTGCTGTAGCTCGACGGAATGTTGGAAAGAAGTTTAGAACTGAACTTTATGTTCTATTGACTCTCATGCATTTCAAACTTAAACTATTCATACTTTAGTCGATTCACTATCATCCTACATAATTTCCAAGTATTTTGGTATTCCGGTAGGTAGAGAAGGGTGTTCGATGTTTTTCGAAGGAAAAGTCTATTGTAAGTTTTTGATTTCATGGTTAGAGATCTTTAAAGATAAAGATTTAAAGAGCTTTTGAGCTTTCATGTCGTATTAAAGACCACAAAATGTTGAAGATAAAGTGGAGAAAAATTTAGAGTATCTTTCTAATGAACCACTTCATTCTTCTGGATAAAAATGATCTGTAGATGGGAAAACGGAGATCCATACTCCGGTATCTTCCTGATGCCCCATTTCGAGTTGCTATTAGCTTTTTCATCTCTTCATAAGTTTTAAGAACACATTTTTTGAGAGGGTCCATAAACGTAAAGAAGGAAATAAATTTTTCCTTTTGCACGCTGTTTTTTCTGCTAGTCCATTCATAATGTGACCTATCTAAGGGTCATTTGGCTCTATTGGTACAAATATCAAATTATTGTTCTTGATCCACTCAAGGGCATATTTACCATAATGTTAGGATACCAATTCAGGCCAAAAATAAGTGGACACATTATGAAGTCTTATGAATGAAAGCAGCCATTTTGTAAGGATTCCTTGATGTAAAGAGCCTATTGGCTACTTCTGCTACAACTGCATGGTACCCAACAAAAGCTGAACTTTTTGGAACTGATTTTGTGGGTTACTTTTTTTAACATTTTCTCCGCGCCATTGACATAATATGTTTGAGCAGGAAATTTCGAAAAATATTTAAAAACATAAGTTTGTCATTCATCTATAATGCAGTAGGAATATTTTTTAGAAAACTGGACTTCAATTTCCGTGGTCTGTTTTAGTTTCTTAAATTTTTGCAGCTTTTCTGTCAGAAACTTGTATGTTTTTAGTCATGTATTAACTTAACTAAATTTAATTAAATTTTCGTACCAAATAGTCCGAACACACTCTAACGAGTTGCACCTTTTTTAAAATGCTTTCTATATTTTGGACTGTTCTCTCCACCTGAATTCCTATGAGCGGACTAGTTCTCCCGGTACTGTTTAATGACATTGAAAACAATTTGATGGAGGAACTTTTAGCTAAATTTAGAGTTATATTTCTGTCGCTTATCGCAGTTTAAAAAACGTTTAGATCGCTTTTGTGATTTTTTTTTTTTTGATATTTGGTATAAAGAAGATTCATTTAAGGGAGAAGATTTTAAATTGCCAGAGTAAAATCCTGGGAATACAATTAAATTAACAGAAAAAGATTTGGGGATAAAAGTTCGATTACTAAAATAGGATCTGAGAAATAGAATATGGTAGTGGGGGTAATACACTCTTACAAGTAAAGTATTTATGGTCGCATAGTTCTGGAATTATTATTTCAAATCCAAAAATTGTTCATAAACTGTTAAATTGAAAGTGTGTTTTCAATTTCAATTTGTTATTTGTAAGTTTTACTTAAGTAAGGAAATATGTGATTCATTTTTGAAGTTCTTCTTAAACTCCCAAGATAATAAAATAATAAATATAAATTTTATTTATTATTTTCCCTTTGGCCAGTGACAGTTATCATTTATCTTATAATCGAATATTTTATTTATGTTGAATATATTGTGATTATTTGCGCTCGCCGTAACAGATTATTCTAATCAATAACACTTGAGTTTTTGATTAAAATATTCTTGTGTAATTTCGTTCAACTTTAAGATAATTGTTTTCATATTATTCTTTTTAACTTATCTCTTAATAGACTTTAATTAGTTACTTATAAGTTGTTTATAAACGTTTTTTTCTTGGGAATAAAAGACAGTCTTTCCATTTTATAGACTGAATTATATACTGGACCCTCAGATTAAGAATGATACTCGTATTAAAAACTATTATCCAGAGCTAAATGGCAATTATTGCTGAATGATTTTTTCGAATTATTATTAATTAGCTTAGTTAAGTTGGAAAGGGTAGAAGTCATGATCAATAATAAGAGATATAAGAGAACATCATAATTCCATACTCGAAGACCTATTTAGTCTGTTGTGATGAGATCTGTACCCTTAGACCAAAGCTTTGATCATAAGGTAAATACTTAGTAAACAGTTCTTTCTTGAATGTCATCGGCCGCATCATTCTAACTTCAACATAACACAACTAGAGTTACCTCAGAGGCATGTTAGAAAAGATCCTCATATATATGAACAGATCATAGATAAGAATGTACAAGATTTTATTGATATGGATTCATATGTAGCAGTTTTGAACGATTTTCAAAAAGATGCCTCAAATTCTGTAGTTTCGAGTTACCATATGAATGGTATACTTGGAGGCTGCCCACCTCCTATCGCAGATATAGAACAAAATCTACCGAAGTCTAAAAAGTAGTTTTAGTACAACTACGTTCGGGATGTAGTAATAGGCTCATTTTGTTCAAACTGCGGCCAAAACCACATGATACATAATATTTCTTTAACTGTCTAGCTAATCCTACCAATTTTAGTTCTGAAGATCTATGGATTCATCCTATCGAAGTGTCATAAATTCTTAGACTGGAGTAAAATCAGAATCTGAATAATAATAACAATTAACTAACTTGTTTTACAGTTGTTAGAACAACAAGAATCGGTTTGTTGTGCAACTATCGGATCCCATACCTTTCACATACTTTTTACATGCTTTCCATCATTCCGACATCCTGTTTTACATGTCATGTGGAGTTATGTTTAGCAGAGCAGAGCGTCCGATGAGTACTCTCATCATCCTCTAAGGTCAATTTGATTTTCTTATAAAGATCTCTCCTCAGTTTTTTATTCATTCTGTTTCGATGTTTCACTGCTACTTTTGCGTCGATTTCGGTAACTATTTTGTGTTTATTTTGGCATAGAAAATGCTTTCTCTGATCAATCCGAATTACATTCTATCCAAAGGTATAGGACCATATAGGACCAGAAGATGCGATCTATTATTCTATCAGATATTATAATTAGATTATCTATTCTCCCATCACAAGGAGACTTCGGAATGTTTATGTTTTTTTTTTTTTTGAAGAGACCATAGCGACCTTTATGAACCTAATACACATATCCGAAAGGGTATTACAGGTCCAAAATTTCATCTCGAAATCTTAACGATCTCGATCTGTCGTCCTGTTCACAACATTTCGGTATATTTAAAAGTTGGAGAAGGTATACAAGTTATCAGTTTAATGCGATGAATTTTAATTCTCAAAAAAGAAAATTTTCGCGATGTAATTTCAACATTTTATCTATAGTTTATCGCAAAAAATACAATTTGAAGTAAAATTTCTTTTATTAATAAATTTAATTTCAAATATATTCAGTCTAAAAAATTATTGATTATTTAAAAATTTATTATTTAATTCAATTAATTAACAGTTTAATAAAATTCCAATAAATAAGAAATAATAAAATATACAAGACAAACTTCCAAATATATAAGACGCATATATTTAGTGAATTGTCAACGCGAAATCAATCAATCGAATTAAATTGATACTAATTTCTTGTGATGATTGAAGAATCTGAAAGCAGAGAAAATAAACAAAAATTGAGAAAAATACATAATTGAAAATCTAAATAATAAAAGTCACTAGTTTTGAGACTCAATCCGCTGTCTATTTAGTTCGAATTTAAAAATGAGAAAAATGAGTAAACGGAGAAAATTTATCAAGAAAATTATTTATTTTTAAATAAAATTAGCAACAACTTTACATACAAAGAAGTAAGAATGCTTTACTTCGGCTATGCCGAATCTTCAATACCCTCCACCACAAATGCATGTGAGGTTAATACGTTATGTTCGTTCACACACACTCATCTAATGTATACTTTATATAAGAGTTTTTTTCTTAAATATTACACAAGAACATTTAATAAATTATAAAATTAGTGTATATATTTTCAGCTATAACTTTTTTCTACTGTAGACCGATTATAATCATTTTTGAATTATAGTGAAGTATATAAAACTTTATGGCAAAATTTTGTTTTAATCTGTAGGTTTTACGAAAGTTCGTTGCTGGAGAAGTTGCCTCGTATATTGATCTTTATCTTTTAATATACTGAATCGATTTTGCTAGTTTTAAATAGGAAACTTCTCAGGACTATAAAAAATAATCAGGGTAAATTTGATTGAGCTCTGTCACTTGTGGTGGATGTGAACGTGCCAACAATAGACAGAAGGACATAGCTAAATCTACTTAGATTTTTATATTTGATGCAAGAATATATATACATTATGGGCTCTGAGATTATTCCTTCTAAGCATTGCACAGGGAATGACAAGGTTAATATACACTCCTCACCACTTGTAGTGATGGAGGATATAAAAATAACATTAACGCTTAGACAAAAAGAAAGAGAACAAGTAAGAATGCTATATTGGCTAAACCCAATCTTCAATACTCTCCATCCCAATGCGTGTAACACGGATCACTTAATGGGTAATAAAATTAGCTATATTTTTAGATATAACTTGTTTACTACTGAACCGATTTTGGCAGTGAAGTATATATAAATTTATGTTATGGCAACATTTTGTTTTAATCTGTCGATTTATAATTGACAATTTGACGAAAGTTTTTTGCTGGAATAAAGAGGTTGTCTCAGATATCGATCTTTATCTTTTAATATACTGAACCGATTTTGTTGGTTTTAAAATGGGAACTTCTCAGGTTTTTAAGAAATAATCAGGGAAAATTTCATTAAGCTCTGTTAATTATTGTGGATGTGAGACCAACAGACGGACAGATAGACGGACACACATAACTAAATCGACTCAGTTTTTTATTTGATGGAAGAATATATATATGCATTTTGGAGTCTGAGATAATTCCTTCTTAACGTTACACACGAAATGATAAAGTTAATATACCCTCTTCACCACTTGTAGTGGTGGAGGGTATAAAAATAATATTATCGCTTAGACGAAAAGAAGGAGAAAAAGATATAAAATTCTTATAAACAAAAATTTTTTATTACATAGAAAACAATAACAACAACAATAACGGCAGCAGCAGCCAGTTAAATGAAAAGATAACGCTTATAAAATCGGGCAAAGATTTTGTTTTAGTTTTTCTCCACACTTTGAATATCAATGTAGCAGAAAAAAAGAATAAATTGTTGAATAGAAGCCGAATTAAATATTTTAATAAAATTTAAAAAAATAACTATAATTAAAAGATTTAATTTAACAAATAAACAAACAAACAATTTATGTAATATTTGCCAAAGAAAAATATTATTTTAATGCAGTTTTTCCATAAAGAAAATAAATTTTTAATTATTTTTTCTATTGTCGGATATTTGAGTATACAAAAATTGCAAAATGTCGGAAAATGTTCCAGTTTATTCAATATCGTATTTTTTGGATACCATGTATCCACCAGCTGCAACTAGCTCATTGGGAAATATGCCTGCATTGACTTTAGCAGAACAAAATATTGTGAGTTTTATATATTTTTATTATTATTGTTGTTATTTCTTTCTTTAAATTCCATTCCATAAAATTCTTTTGTTTGAATTGTGTGTGAGTAAAGTAAATTTTATTGTAATTTGTTTAAATAATCTGAGACAAGAAATATAAAAGATTTATGGAGCTCATAATATCAGGCAGTAGTGGAATCAGTTTGTTTTTCTCTTAACAGTGAGTTTTTGAAAGTAAAAGATTTATTTTTCATATTTAAATAATAAATTTTTTATATTGGGTATACAAGTTGGAAAAGGCGATTTGGATTTATGAAGTTTTGTTTTTGAACCGTCCTCCACTACAAGTGGTGCAGAGGGTATATGTCCTTTGTCATTTCGTGTATAATGCTAAAAAGGAATTATCAAAGACTCTATAATGTATATATACTCTTGCATCACATCAAAATCTGAGTCGATTTAGCTATGTTCGTCTATCTGTTGTTGGCAAGCTCACATCCACAATAATTGACAGAGCTCAATGAAATTTGACCTGAGTATTTATTATAGTCCTGAAAAGTTTCCTATTTATAACCAACAAAATCGGTTCAGTATGATAAGAGATATAGACCTGTATCTGAAACAACCACTAAATTAAAGCGAAAAACTTTCTAAAAACTATAAATTATAAATCGACAAATTAGAATTAGAATTAATTAATATAAGTGACCACAATAACAAGAAATATGTAATTCATTTCTATTCCAAAAATCAAAATCGGTTCAGTAGAAAAAAAGTTATAGCTAAAAATATAACTAATTTTATGATTACTTAAGGTTTCTTTGTTATTTATTCGTATATTGTATGCGTTTGTAAGTGTATATGTAAGTTTGTATGTGATGGGAGGGTATTGAAGATTCGCCATAGCCTAATATAGTATTATTACATGTTCAATATAATTTAGTATTCGTTAAACTACAAAGCACAGAGAGAAAGTTATGTCAATCAAAATATTAAAGTAAATTTTCTGCCTTTAGAAAGGGATCTGATCAGAGAAAAGGCTTGAACTAAAGGAATTAGAAATATCACCGGAAAAAAGTTATTGTCAAACTAAAGAACTGGCATTGTTATTGGGAATCTGTCGATACGTCATTTCCTTACGTACAAAATCATTTGGATACATTCTTAATTAAGAATATTGTGATTCATAATAAATTATAATCGAGAGATATTAGAAAGGGTATTTATATGTCGGAAAGGATGTAAATCCTGACAAATATTATACCGAATCTAAATCACGACCAATTCTGTAACCTTATATCCGCTCTGAAGAAGGTTTTTTATATTATGAAAGTTTGGTCCCATGATCTTTTGAAAAGATTAAATAAATTATAAATGATCATAATAATTTAATAGATGAGAGTAAACAATCGTCTGTTATAAGAAACCTAAGCCATTATATATATCTAACAAATAGTAACATGGACGTTTTGTTTCACCTAAAATGTAATGGATTCCCCCACTTTACTACTATTTGTGTCGATCAATGCTGAATGTTCGTACTCGAAATCGTTTCTCTTTAAAGAGTGAAGAGAAGAATGGTTATAAACCGTTGCAATTCTGCAAATTAACACGAAACTCATATGGTACCTTAAAGGGGGGTTTATTTTTGCACAGAATTGCTCTACCCCTAGACATATATTATCCCTCTACCTAGATAACAGTTGATTATGCTTATCTTAGTTTTTTGCTAGGAAATTGGCTCTTTCCTCTTCTGATATACAAAGAAGAGGAGATGATTAGACACTTCTTCCACCATTACAACTCCCTATTTGTTTTGAAACGTGAATGTTTGACCATAAAATGTAGGTAAGCGAGATCCAACAGATTAGGTTTAGTAATAATAATTTGCTTGATATCGCTAACCTTCATTTTATTGGCAAATTTATTCATGTCTGAATTGGTTTTTTTAAATGTAGTACATCTCATGTACAGCAGCCTAGGAACCGTACCATAACCTTATTTGTGATTGCATTAGAAGTAGTTTTTGGTACTCGTATGCAGATATGTAATAATATACTTCTGCTTCTCCTTATAAGCAAAGCGTTTGATCTATAAATTTCGTGAAATGTTCAATAGCGAACAGAAGCTGATAAAAAGCTGAAACCCTCTTCTCTAAAGCTGTTCATAAGTTTTAGGTTCGCAGGTTTAAATAAGGGGGAAATTCTATAAAATATAACATTATTCAGAATTTGTTTCCAAATCTTTGGAATGCTTTTGAAATGTTGTTATTAGTGATTGGAAAATCGAATTCGATTATGGTTGAGAATCAATTTTTTTTCTAAAAAAGCGATTGTGGTCGATTCTAAACTGCTAATTTTATACTGAATTTGATTTTTAGTGGACAATTATTTGAAAAGTGTAATTTCTTATTCGCTTTATCAGAATTAAAAAAGTGTGAAAAATAAATAATTTAATTTTTGTTTTTAAACATCTTTTTTAAAATGTCGATAAATCGACGAAAATAATCGAATACAAAACAGTTGATCGATAAATCGTTAGTCGATTATTAATTTTATATACCATTCATTCACTAGTTAGAATACGTGCACGTAGAAGAGTCTCTTCTAACATCATAATTGACGTTCGATTAAGACTACTTTTTCTGATAGACAAACTATTAGATATAACGTTAAGTCGAGGTTGTATAAGATTCGACATGGATTTCCTTATTATTTTTTTTTATTCCTTTTTCGAGTTAAACAGATCTATATAAAATCGGACTTAAGGACTAACGGCCATATTCAAAAAAGCTTAGCAAAGATTTATAAAACAAAATTCCTTAAATTAAGATTCAGAATAAAAATATTTATAATCGAATTCATCAACCAATTGTTTAATATTTAATGTGGGTTTGAACCTTTGATAAACCTACATTAAGGGAAATTTATGATATTTTCCAACTTTTTTGTATGTTTAGACTCTATTTCTAGGTCGATCCTCTTTAAATTGGAAATATTTATATACTTTTATGTTCGGGTCATCAATTTCAATTTTCATATGTTCGTATTTATCATTTTAGGTAATAAATTATAGAACAAAAATAAATAAAAAAACTTAATGAAAATTATAAAAAATAAATTAAAAAATATAACACAATATTTTAGTGATGTATATATGATCAAAACAAATAAAAAAGGGTTATTCGAATACTAGTTTTGTCTATAAAATTTAGTATACTTGATTCTTTTTACTTTCTGAATTTCATCTATTTTAATATTTTGATTTATCAATGAGTATAAAATTTCGATTCTTTTTTTTAATATTTTAGAATTTAAACTACTCGATTGAAATTTTATTCGGTAGTTTCAAGTTCTAATTCAAAAGTGGGGAAAAAATGAGGTGATCGCCAGTATAAAATTAAAATTAACAAATTTCTTATTCGTGATTTTGAATACGATTTTTAAATTTTTTATTATTCGACTTAATGTACTTATTAACTCGTTTGTTCCTTAAGTCTACTAAAAATATTTAGTTTGAATACCGCTGTAATAGTTTTTAGATTTAATAGCACTTTTAGGCAATGAAATGTTTTCTTATTTGTATTATAAGAAGAGAAATTTAAATCTCCAAAAAAAAACCTTCAAAAAATTCAAAAACTGGTACTGAAATTGTTAATTTACTGCGTCTAATTGCAATTATTAATAATTGAACTATATTATTTATGTTTTTTTAGTAGTCTCATGCATAAACCTTTTTATTTTCACTTCTAATAATTATTAATTTGTTCACAAAATATATAATTTGTCATTATTTGTATTAAATATTTTAAGTCAATAATATAGCGAGTGTCATTTGACATACACGATAATTGTGCTAATTTTTTTGGGAAATTTTTATCTGAACATCTGTTTTTAATGTTTTATTTTGCTGTAAATATTTTTTGTTAACAAAATGTTTAAATATATTTTTTTGTTTGTAGGGAAAATAGTTTTATTTCTCAGAAATATATGTCTCCTGTTAATAATAATCAAATAAGGATAAAACTATATCACCAAACACAATCGTTTATTTTATATTTATTCGAATAAAATGAAAAATAATATGAGAACAAAACTATTTCATGAACATCATCGCAAAGTGGTCTTAAAACGCTTTTTTGGAAATAATTCTGTAATTTTGAAAATATTGAATATTTAACGAAATTTCACATGAACATTTGCTTTGGGGAAAGACGGTGGGTTCTCTGGTCACTTCGTATATCAAATTAAAAATTTAACAAGTAAGAATGCTATATTCGGCTATGCCGAATCTTAAATACCCTCCACCACAAATTCGTGTAAATTTAATACGTTAGGTTCCATAGACACACATATACTCACAAATGTATATAACACAGAAATACTTAATTAGTCATAAAATTAGTTACAATTTAAGCTTTAAAATTTTTCTATTAACTGCCTTTTTTCTACCAATTTTCATTGAGCTCTGTTAATTTTTGCGGATGTGAGCAGACAAATAGATTGACGAAAATCGATTGAGATTTTGACTTGATGCAAGAATATATACATTGAGGGGTCTGAAATAATTCTTTTTTAGCGTTACACACAGAATGACAAAGTTAATATTCTCTCTCTACCACTTGTACTGTGGAACGTATAAAATCAAAAAATATGCTTGTTATAAGCTCAAAACTATTTTCCGGGAAGGGGTCTTATATGTAGCTCCCATATAAGACCCCTTCCCGAAGTTTGGACCAAGATTGTTCATATTTATAATATACTTTTATTATAGTTAGAAAAATCATTGTGCTAAATTTTAATGGAATTGATCTTTTTTTAAATGTTTTATAAACTCTAATCCGTTTTCCGAAAAATCCCGTTATAAGGGAGCTATAGGAAAATTTGGACCGATACAGGGCAAATTAATATAATATCTTCAGAACAGTTAGCAAAATAATTGTGTCGACTTTCAGTACAATTGGTCTTTATTTACTCGGGAAGGGGCGTTATAATGGAGCTATACCATAGTATGGACCCACAATACAATAGAATTGGTTCAAATGTAAAAGTATTATAAGCTGTAAATCATATTCCGGGAAGGGGCCTTATATGGGAGCCATATCAAAATATGGACCCATTTTAATAAAGTTTACAACATATATTTAAAATAGCTAGAAAATTAGTTGTGCCAAATTTCAATAGAATTGGTTCAAATTTAAGAGTTTTATAAGCTATAAATCATATTCCGGGAAGAGGCCTTATATGGGAGCTATATCAAAATATGGACCCATGTAAATAAAATTTATAGTATATATTTAAAATAGTTAAAACAATAATTGTGCCAAATTTCAAAAGAATTGGTTCAAATTTAAGAGTTTTATGAGCTATAAATCACATTCCGGGAAATGGCGTTATATGGGAGCTATATCAAAATATGGACCAATGTTAATAAAATTTATAACATATATTAAGAATGGTTTAAAAATTAGTTGTGACAAATTTCAGTAAATTATCTTAAAAATTGCGGTTCATATGACACAAAGAGTTTGGGGTGTATCAAAATTTTGCATATTATAGCCTATAACTTTTTTCCGGTTAATCAGATTTTGATAATTTTTGGCACGATGATGAAGCACGTGTAATTGTATGCTAAAATTAATTTTTTGTTTAAGTCCAATTACATTTTTAGAAGAAATTATAAGAGTTCATTTTTGAAATTTTGAGGTTGTTTCAGATATCGGTCTATAACTTCCTTGCTTATAAACCGATATAGCTGGTTTTAAATAGCAAACTGCTTAGGACAATAACAAACAATGTGGCCAAGTTTTATTGAATTCGGTCAATTATTCTAGGCGTGAGAATGTTTCCAACAGACAGACAGACAGACAGACGGACATAGCTAAATCGACTCAGTTTTTGATTTGATGCAATAATATATATACATTGTTGGGTCTGAGATGATTCCTTCTTGGCGTTACATACAGAATGACAAACTTAATATACCCTCACCACTTGTGGTGGTGGAGGGTATAAAAATTGACAAAATTTTATTAATAATTTGGTTGACAAAAATACATACATTTTGAGCCATTTTTAACTTGATGTGCTTGATTTCGGCCAAAAAAAAATCTAAATTTTTGTCTGGATTCTGTAAAAAGTTCATTCTGTTTTTCCATGGACTGTTTTCCCAGACATTTGTAGGTAGTTTTTGATGTTTCGTGACTGGAAATGGTCAACCATTTGTGCCTATAAAGCACAAGATTTATAATTGCACTTTCAAATCACACGGTTACTTCAACTAGTTTGTGGATAAATTTAACTTTTTTTAAATATTCGTCATGGGTTTTGGTACTGAGAAATATCACATACGATCGTTTTCCTTAACATAGTGGACCTAATAATAATTGAAATGTTCCAATGCTTTGAAATATGCCTTTTAAGCACTTTTCACATCAAAATATGAGGAAACTAGTGACTTCTAATAATAAAAAAACGAACTGCAAAAAATCCAAAAATTCCAAATTATCAATGTTTACATATTTTTTTACAAAGTAAAAGTTATCAGGACTAAATTTGAGAACTATCGCTGTTATAGCTCTTTAGATATTCGATAATCAATATTTGCTTTGTATGGTTGACACCCCTCTCCTTGTTCTTATCAGTACTACATTTTCTCCAGTAAAATAGTTCCCTTAGAAAGTTGTCGGGACCTAATTTGAGAACTTCCACTATTAAAGTTCTTTAGATATTCGATAACCAACATTTGCTTTGTATGGGGGTTACATCTGTCCCTCGTCCTATAGGAATTTCTTATAGCCTAAGTTACTTGCGGTAATTTTTTTAAATTTTTGTCTGAATTCTGAATGTAGTAGTTCCAAATTAAAGTTGTAAAAAGTCCATTCTGAGAAGTAAATAATACCAGTATGATTGTTCTTCGTATATCAAAAAGTAATATTTATTTGAAATGACCGCATTTGAACTTCACACATTTCCAAATTTTGGCTCACGAATCAGAAATATAAAATTGATCACAGCATGTATCCCGATTGTCTTAAAATAATAATGGTTGCGCTACTTTTATGGCACATGAAGTTATCGTATTGCCGATGAATTCTTTCTGCACAAGTATTTTCATAATCCAAATAACAACGTATTAGATTTATATTCAAACAAGATTGAAATTTATCAGTCCCGGTTTATTATTGAAATCGTCTTCCGGCTCTTCATGTAACGATGCCAAAGAGGGTCTTCCATAGAGATTCATGTACTGAGATTACGATTAGCAATCCAATACTTAAATATAATTCGGTGATAATCAATTTTTAAAAAACTTCGGTGAATGCTTCGGGTGATTATCGAGCTGATACACCTAACGAAGGGCTATTTCCCGTTCAGCATAACATAAAATATGGCTGTGCAAAATGTACCTGATATAGTAATAATAATAATAATAATAATAATAATAATAATAATAATAATAATAATAATAATCCTGACAGACTCCACCTAAATTAAATGGGTTTAATATAGATTCATCAGGAAACAAAATAAACGTTCATTTTGCGGGAGTTATTGTTGTTGTGACAGTTTTGCTGTATCTGCATGTTCTCTCTTGATATAACTGCCACTGGGTTGAAAATCTTTAGCCAGAAATACAATTCTTGTGGAAACGTTTTGCTTGGGGTAAAATCCATATGTTCGTTATCAAATTCCAATCTTAAACAAAAAAGTGAAAGAATTCGAGGAGGATGTTAAAATAAATTATAAATCAATGATCTTTTGAAAAAATGAGCTTTTAAGTTTTGTTCCAATGAATGATTTCGTATTACAGAAGAACACAATTTTAAGTTCATTCATTTCATCTATCGATGAAATAAAGTGATTTTAACCATACGGAATACTTTCAGTTCTGTTTACTCAGAAGTTTTTTGTTGATTTCTTTATAATTGGTACAACGTAAGTGCAAAATATAAGTAAAATTTTTCTATGGAATTTTTGTTGTATTAAATTATTGAAGTAAATAGAACAACTTTGAAATTGCTTAGGTTACGAACAGCAATTTGTTGAATTTGAATTTTTTGGGGTAAAGATAGTTTTAATCACTGGTGTTGAAATTTTAAACTTTTTCGGAAACCATTTTATATTGCTACTGCCACATTGCTTCTTTTGTCAGAACTGCTTATTTTGACTGCTTTTGGGTCCTAAAATTTTCGAACATTAGCAATATAAGGAGCAGGAAGTTGCGAAAAATCTGCCAGATGATTTTTTTTGGAAAACTTAATTTCAATTTCCGTATTCTGTTTTTGGCTTCTAAATTTTTAGCAACGATGCTGTCAGGCACTTTTTGAGCCTTTCCTTGCTACCGGATGTTGGGAGATTTTTTGAAAATGCTTTCTACTTTTTGTCTTTAGAAAGGTCAGGTGTACCATTACATTACATATGCCTGAACCAGGTTTCATGTCACTCATTTTAATCAGAATCAAATAATAATGAAAAACGTCTGTTAGGAATTATTCGATCTCACTTCTTAATACAAGAAAATACATTATTACCAATTACCTTATCATTAAACATTCACCCATATTTGGATGACTGATTTTTCGATATCTAGGAAATCATATTATATAAAGTTCCAAATCATATAATTTTGTAATCAGGTTTACTTAAATGAGCTCCATACCTCAACATAAAGATGGTTAAAAATGGGTTAAAAAGGCTTTAAAAAAGGATTTTACTTAACTTTCTAAATAGAAAATTTTTGTTTCAAAACCAAATTAGTCACGATTGAAAAATAAATATAATAATTATTTGTTTTTGTAACTTAAATCTTTTAAATAAATAAAAATTTACAAAGATTATTATAATTTATTTACATTTAGAATATATTTTTATTAATATGAATAATTTGCAGTCATAATTCCGTAAAATTGTTTTTTCTCTCATATGTGTTTTTTTCCTAAAGAAATAAAACTTTAAATGACCTTTAAAATAAAAATGTCTAAAAAAACACAGACGAAAATTAATAAAACATTTATATTATGTTGCCACATACATACATACATACATACATACATACATACATACATACATACATTACATACATTCATATGTAAATAGTTTGTCAAATATATATTTGCACTCATAAAAAATTATGAAAAATTTTAACTTTAATAGTGAATTACAACTTTTATAATCCATTTTTCTGCACACATTTCATTGCTCTACCTTCACGACTATAAGTCCCCAAAAAATTTTTATTCGTTTTGAAAAGTGTCAAATAAATGTTGGCAAAAATTATGAAAAACATTAAAAATAAAAAAAATATTTGCTTTGTATGTGCGATACCCCTCCCCCTGGTCTTACCAGTCCTAATTTTTCTCCAGTAAAATGGGACCAAATTTGAGAACTCTCACTGTTAAAGTTCTTTAGTTATTCGATAATCAATATTTGCTTTGTATGGGGGGTACTTCTCCCCCTGGTCCTATTGGAATTTTTTATAGCCTAAGTTACTTGCGGATCTTTTAGGATCATTCTGTGCAAATTTCATCAAATTTGGCTCAGCCGTTTTAGGGTCCATACGTTACATACATACATACATACATACATACATACATACATACATACATACATACATACATATTTGTTGGAATGAAATTCATTAATGAAGTTAACACATCATTAAAATTCCAAAAAAATTATCGGTTCAGTAGAAAAAATGTTATAGTAAAAAATATAACTAATTTAAAATATGACTCTTGAAGGTTTCTTTGTTATATTTAAGAAATACTTTCATATAATGTATGCATTTGTAGGTGTATATGTGAGTCTATATGTGTGTATAAAGTTTATGTACGAAACATAATATATTTATTTCTTAGGCTTTTGTGGTGGAGGTTATTAAAGATTCGGCATATCCGAATATAACATTTTTACTTGTTTATGATTGCAAAGATATATTTGACAAACTGTATGTAAAAATACTTAAAATATTAAAATCAAAGATCATTGCCAATATGTCTGCATGACTGGGAAAGTTTAGAGAAGAATCTTTCGGTTTTTAAGTCTACAACATTTGACATATAATTTATTTTAAATTTATGTTACTAAATGCTGTTTTATAAACATTAAAACAATCAAAACAACAACTATAATATAATATTTGTTTCTATTTATATTTTCAATAACGTCACGATTCTTTTGTGACATTTTTTTTTGTTGGTATTTGAAAAATAAAAATAAAAATACATTTTTTTTGGCCGCTTCCTTTTTGCAAAAGTCCAATGTCATCATCATACCCGCACACACACATTCTATGTGTGAATGGTTCATTTAATTTTTGTCGCTTTTGTTTAGTTTAATTTTCTTTTTGTTTATTTATATTTTATTTAAATATTTATTTAGTATTTGTTTTTCTGTTTATTGGTAAATGAAATTGAAAGTTAATTTCGATTTTTCTATAAAAAGTTAATTTAATTAAATTAATCAAATAAAAACAAAATCATTCAAATGTATACATTTGGCTTAAAAGAGGCGGCATTTTTTATTTATACGATTTTAAAATTTATTTTTTATTTAACAAAAAAAAATAAATCTTTCTTTTTATAAAACTAAAGATAAAATCAACAAAATAAAAGTTTAGTTTCCTGTATATTCACTCAAGTGTTATGGGTTAATTTGTTTATTTTTAAATAAGCCTCAAAATATACTATACTATTTGATTATAATAAGTGGCTAAAGCAAATGAGAGATGCCACATGTTTGGTATTGTAAACTATTATGAATATGAAATGGATATTTTTTGGAGATTTTGTAAATAATTGACAATATCTAGTTTAAACATTTAGTTCGTAGTAAAGATGAGCGATACCGTGATTTTGGAATAATGTCGTCACCAATGAAGGTGATTTTTAAATCGCTGTCCATTAAAACATTGACAGTGATCGCAGTATTTCAAAAGAAAACAAGAATTTTTATTAAAAAATTTAAAATCACGGAAAACAAAAGGGTTCAATAAAAGACGACAGCAGACATTATTTTCTTTGAATATGGGAGTCTCTATAGAGTTCACACAATACACCGTAGGAAATGGATATTTTTAATTCTAAATTAATCGTGAATTTATGCTCATCGCCACCTCTAAGTAATTTTGCTGCCTTAAAATTAAAACAAATACATTTGAGTAAGCAACAACTGTTATTTCATAATTTCAGTCACTGTAATCAGTGATTTACCAATCACATTGATTAAATCACAGTCGTGTAAATATCTCTCATCTCTTTTGCGTAGTATTGTTTCGTCTTAAAATTATCTTAGTAATAACGCGAACAATGTTAATGTTCATGTCCGTGCTAACTTTAGAGCTACATATTTTGACTTTAATATTTTTGAAAATATTTCAGAAATATGTCTGCTATTTTGCAAAATTGATTTGAGTTAAAATATTTGAAAATTGATCCTATTATTTAGAAATAAAGAACATTTTGGGCACCTTTTATAAATTATCTTTTAATATCGAAAGTGTGAGGGTTTCGATCTGTGTTCACGTTTATTGTAGTTCTATTGTAATTCTGGAATTTATTGTAGACTTTGGAATTGAAAAAAAATATCTGTTAAAATCAAAATTTTATTAAAAAATTGATTTAGGGTCTGGCCGTATGGCGTTTGTCGACAAACTTTCACTGAAAAAACACCTTCTAATTTAAGAAGAAATTTATTTTAGTTGTTAATAAATGAAAACATTTTTCGACAAAAAAATCGTAATTTTCCGAATTAAAAATTGGTTATTTGATCTGGATTGAGTTATCAGCCTCTATTTATTTATTAGATAAAATTCTTTATTAATAAAACTGACTCGAGATCTTGGAAAATTTGAAAAGATAAATATACTATAAACATATTTTTGAAGATCTAATCAAGGCCGATAAATCAACTAACAATTTTTTTGATATTGAAAGAGAAACACATTTTTAACGCACAAAAATGCAGCAACCCCTATAATGGAGCCTTAAAAGGGTTAAAACTGGCAAAGTTATAATTCTACCCTCCTCTGTTAATATAATTAATTTCATGCAAATTCATCTGATCAATAATTACAGATTTATTCTAAAAATCGATTCTGTCCCTCGGTGCATTGTAGAATATTATACTGTGGCCTTAACCTTAATTTCACCACCACAAGTGGTGATGAGAGTATAATAACTTCTTCATTTTGTGTTAAACACCCATAAAGTCTATATATATTCTTGCATCAAAATTAAAACCGATTTTTCTATGTCCGTCAGGCCCAGAATAATTCTCCCAATTCAATGAAATTCGAACACATTATTTGTAATTGTCCTAAGTTGTTTCCTATCTACATCGGTTCATCAGCAAATCTATCCATTCTCCTATATAATGTCCCTTCCCGGAATTGGGTTTATAGCTTAAATATGAACCAATGAAATTTACACAATTTATTTTCTAAATGTCTTAAACATATTTTGTTGATTTAATATTGGTCCATATTTTTATATAACTCCCATATAACGTCCTTTACCGTAAAACCGGGTTTAAGCTCATAAAACACTTAAATAGAGAACGATTTCATTGGAGTTCGGCACCATTATTCTTCAAAACGTCTTTAATTTATATTTTTAATATGAACAATATCGGTCCACATTTTTTGTAGGCCTCTTCCTGGAAAACATTTGAGTTTCTTGGCGAATATCGGTCTATTTTTTGCTATAGATGTCATTTAAGTCTCGTTTTCGCAAAAAAAAAAAAAAAAACTTTTAACTTATTACACTTTCAAACTTGAAACAATTCTATTGAAATTCGGCACAATTATTGGTGGAGGGTATTTAAGATTCGCCACCGCCGAATATAGCAATTTTAATTGTTTTCTTTTATTAAATTTAATTTTTTATAAATAATGTCAACTGAATTCTTAATTTGTCATTTATTTCAACAATATTTGTATGAAAATATTAAAAGGCAACTTAAACTGCCAGTTTTAACTGTATTAAAGGCAAAAACGAACTAGAAACATTTAAATTGTATTTTAATACTCTTGTGTACAACTATTAATGACGACTAGTGATGAGTCGTTATGATAATTTAAAATAGTACCAAAAGGTACTATTTTATAAAAATATTAATTAAATTTGTGAGATTTTACTGGGATTAGGGTGGATGGTATAAATTCAGGTTAAATGAAAAAATATATAGAAAATATAGTTAAGGTGGACTTATTAGCGTTAAATTTGTTTAAATGGGCTTTAATGGAATGTAATAATTACGCTATGATCTAATTCCAAATTGAATTTAAACGTACGATGAGATCACTTCTAAGTTTTAGAAATACGCAACAATATATATTTCAATTTAGTGGTTCTGAAAAGGACGGTATTCCAATAAGTAGTTCCAAAAAGGTAAGATAAAATTCCAAGCCAGAGTTTTTCAAATAGTTTTTAGACAGGACGATTACATGACGGTATATTATGACTTCATATTTGGTTCCATGCAAACAAATATATTCGGTTTCAACAGTTCGTTTTATAGGATTCAATATCTCTTCACTGACCTTCGTTCCGGGCAGTTTGGATGATTTTACCACATTATTGTTCCTGTGCCACTCAAGGACTTGTTTACCATAGTGATAGGATGCCAAGTCAGATCAAAAACAAGTGGACACAATGTGAAGTCGTATGAATGGTACCATCCGTTTTTTGTAAACATTTCTTGATGTAAATTTCGGTATTTATAGACCCCGTGATGCAAGTAATTGCAACTGCATATTGCTTGCCATACCAAGATCATTTTGGGAAATTTTGAGTGCTTTTGAATTCTAAAATGTTCTTCAAGATTCCCTCAAGCTCAGGCATATTTAATTTTTGAAATTACATTTTGTCATTCATGCAGTAAGAATATTTTTTTAAATTTGACTTCAATATCCGTGCTCGGGTTTTGGCACCTAAATTTTTAGCAGCGTTCCTGTTAGGAACTTTTCAGCATTGTCTGATCAAAAAATCTTACTTGGTTAAACGTGTGTTAAATAATTTTTGCTCAAGAACGAATAGTGATATTGTAAATGCTGGTTATTTCACCAAGCCCAAATGTAAATATTATCCCGGATTTTTAAACCTTTTAAAGTCCTTCCACTAAAAATATTTTTATGAAAGTGGGCAAAAAATAAATTTTGAATTTTAATTATTGACTCTGACTTAACATCGGGGTTAAAAGAATTATATCTATTAAAAGATTTGTTTTTGGGTTGGTCCATAATACCTCCCTAACTCATGTGTGTGAAGATAAATTTAAATTTACTTAGCCAAGACAAAAACCACATGCTTCAACAGAGCCCTGGAAACACATTGACAGAGCATTGCTTTCACCAGACATACAAAATAAGAGGGATTTTGTGATCATTTCTGGGATCGGAAAAATGAAACCATGTGAAATAGTGGCCAATCGGCCTTATAAGTCGCTTTTCCCAAATAATCTTGGAATTTAAGAAACTTCAGGTTCACGTACACCTCATCGATTGGAGCAAAAGCAAGTGTATAAGCAAGTGTTCGGAGTAAATAGACAGAGTTTTATTTTTTTATTACGTCTTTGCACAGTGGTACTATTCGCTTATTATATTTTCAATATATGTCATGTGTAGTTATGATTGGAATCGTATTCCAATTTCAACTTATTGATTTATTTTATCACTTTCTCTGTTGCAAAGTTCTTCTTATATTAACAGCTTTTTCCCCCGATTTAAAACGTTTTAATAAGAATAATTACAATTATAAACTTATTATTGTACCCTATCACTTTCTGAGTCGATTAACGATGTCCGTCTGTCTGGCAGGTTGACTGGCTGTCCATAAAAACCTTGCGAACAAAATTCAGGCCGCAATTTTAAAATATCTAAAATTTGGCATGTGCCATTATTTTGTCCCAAGAACGATTGAACGAACCTATTGAAATTATACAAATATTCATCCCGGAATGGGTATTTAAGGTGACAAAAGTCCTAAATATAAATCAATTTTAATGTATTTTATAATATTCTAAAACGATGTACCAAATTGTTTGAAAATCGGTCCATTAATTCTCATAGGTCCCATATAACCCCCCTTCAAATATCACTTTGAAGGGCTTAAATTTTACAAAAAACGTTGGTATTGTAATAAAAATTAATCAAACCAAGACAAATATAAGGGTCGGTCCAGAATTTCTTCTAACTCCCATGTAACGCTCACAGTAAAAAATCTTTTAGAACGTAGTAATCCCACATAGAAGTTGGTACTGAACACTTAAGCATAAATTAAAAAATACTTTATACGAGGATGATTCATTAATTTTTGGTAACTACCACATATCACCAACAATGTGGTGTGGGCTTCACAGAGTATAACTTCTTAATTGTTTTTCTTTGACTTTTTCTAACTTTTTACGTTCTTAATGTATTTTGGCGAATCACACACACTCACAGGTGGCGATAAGTGTTATCAGTGATGCTAAAAATGGTGATCCACAATGCTGCAATAAAAAAATTTAACCGTTTTTTGCGATCCAAATCGAAATCAAAACAACGTAAATCAAACCAACGTAAATCGTACTGACGCAACTTAAAATTGCAGCGACGCAAATTGAATTTTTTCAGTTCTTAAAAAGTGACGCATGTTGGGGCTCTAGAATACTCTTTTTGCTACTTTTTACAAAAAAAGTACTCTACATGTCATCTCTGCTTCATATAGTAATGTCAACGAAACAATAAAAAACAATGAGGAAAACTGCTCAAATTCATGACATTTTACTCTATTTACTTTTATCATTTTACTTTTCTCTACTCTTTTCTGCTGTTTCATTATTATGTTTACTATATCGTACTACAACAGTAACAGTAACAAAAGTAACAGTATTATTTTTATATTATTCATTGTATGAATATTTAGATTCATCATAAAAAATAAATTATTATTTATATGTCTCTACTAAACAGTTATGTTTAGTACTTAATCTGAAACACAGAGAGTTAGAGAGAGAGAGAAAATTATCAAAAATAAAAATAAAAAAATGTATTAAACACGAGTTTGCAAATTAAAAGGAAAATATTTAAATAAAATATTAAATATTCATTTAAGTTAAAAATAAATTATTAATAATTAAACATATTTAGTAAATAATTAACAAGATTGAAAATGTGTTTGAGATTTCATATATAATAAAATAAAAAATTTTGAAATTTGTTTGTTATTGTTGTAAAATAAAAAGTTTTAAAAGTGTTAAAAAAAATATATTTATTTATTTAAAAAATAAATATTCGTGTAATGTGTTATGGGTTAATTTAGAAAATTTATTTTTATAAATATAAATTGAAAATTTATATTAAAAAATGAGTAAAACTCCTAAATTAGGACAAGTAGGTCGTGCCTATTCTGAATTGTCACCTTTAAATCCTGCCTCAACTTCAGCAGCTGCCGCTGCTGCTGCCACCAGTTCGTCTTCTCCAAATTCTCAATGTCATCGTGGTTCTTTATCAGGTTATGGTAGTCTATTCCCATTTGGGTTTTTACGCAATTCGTTCTCAAAACCCGGCAGTTCTTTTCAGGTATATATTTTCTTTTAAATATTTGATTTATTTGTTTAATGTTTAATTTATTTTTAAATACTGATATTAAATTTGGCACTTTAGACATGAACATTAAACGCATTAAGTATCATTTAATTCTAATTAAAACTTTTCATAAGACAGTACACAGGCACAGTAGGACGAAAATAAAATTTTATGAGCCAAAAAAACAAGCTAAATTAATCGCATATAAAACTTCTTTTATATATTTTGTATCAATATTAGGTTATATAAAAAGTTTCTTCAATTTTTATGCGCTCCACTGTAAATAGGTTTTATATACGATTAATTTAGCTTAATTTTTGTAGGCTCATAAAATTTTATTTTTGTCCAACTTTGCTCTTCCTTTTTGTGAACAACACCAAAATGAATACATTTCAGACCCTAATCTGAAACGAATTAGTGATGTCCGTTTCATAGTTCGCTCATTTTTAAACTAATGGTCCGAGCTAAATTAAAGCCCTGATTGTTTATCGTTATCCGTAGCAAATCTCCGAGAGGAAACCCAGTAAAATCGGTTAAAAAGTTATATACCGATATCTGATCGTTGTTTCTACAAGCATTTTAATCTCTACACCAAACTGACTTCAAAATTGCAATGCTAAATTGTGATTCGTGATTCTTTTCTCAGCAAATATGAAATGAAAAATTAGCAAAATTATCTAACACAACATCACACGTAGAGGGCGTTGTTGTAGGCTACGATAGATTCTTAGAACTTAGCTACAGCGGACTGATCATTTACTTGTTTGGAATTAAAATTCAAAATGTTTAGAAAAACTGAAAAAAGCTGAACAAAAACATAACATCAGCGAGTTTTGTTGAGGACCTGTACAATCAATATAGAAATCGTACTTGTATCTTTCTTAGTCAACATTTTAGCTTTCAGTACTTAATTACCATTATTAACTCTGATAATCTTTTATTAAATTTATATTTTTTTCACATTTTGGAAAATAATTGTGTAATATAAAATAACAGAAGAGACAATGAATGTCGTTGCCAGTAATTTGATTACTTTTAGATCTTTTTGAACTACTTATATCCACTAGCCCTAATTCACACGGAATGGGGTTTTAAGCTTGTATAATTTCAGAATGAAAAATATGTTTCTAAAATTTTGTCAAATGTAATAACTATATTACAACTCGAATTAACAAATCCATCTAATTTACCTCTCCTTGATCCCGTGGAGGTAAACCTGATTACAAAATCGATCTTAGTTTCTTAGTTTCCCAAATATCATGTATTGAAAATCGGTATTATGACTAATTAGTTGTGAAAAATACAAATATTTTTATATGCCCTCTACTCCACAAGTAGTGACAGATGGTATAAGACCCAATCTGAGTCGATCAAGCCATATTCATCTGTCAGTCTTATGGAAACATTCTTGCGTTCACAAAAATTTTCCGTGTTGAATAAAATTTGGCCAGATTGTTTTTTTTTTACTTATTGCCCGAAACAGTTTGATATTGAAAACTAAGACAATCAGAACAGTAACGAAGAAAATATAGTCCGATATATAAGATAACTTTGAAATTTAGACAAAATATTTAAGTCAATTTTTGAAACACTGTTTTTCATATTAAAATTAAATTAAACTATAACTTTTAGTTGTCAGCATCTAATTACTGTTCCAGAGTTGAGTCCATATTTTATGTAGTTTCCGTATAAAGGATTTATTATGACTCGAATATCATTAAATCACTGTGCTTTATAAAATTACGAATGCAGTCCAATTGTATGTCTATTCTACTGTTATTGACATTGGATAGGGACTAAAGTAATCACCACTTATTAACCACTTAATAACTAAAAATATCTAAATGTTATATCAACTAAAAATAGATATCGATATTGCGTTTGATTTAAGACGTAACTCCCGTATTTGCCGATAATATGAAGGGAAGTAAAGTTTTCTTAACTAAAATATGTTCTCTATCTCAACTTTCCCTTATGATTGCATCTACAACATCTGGTAATCAAAACCCTCTCAAATACTTTTCCTACAACCCAATACATCAACTGTGTTAATTAAAGTACACTCGACATTTTATAAGAGATCGGCCGGTAAACGTATCATTTAATTTGTTCATTATTAAGATAATTTGCGAGTCAGCATTTAGATTTTTATTCTATATTCCCATTATCTTTCGCTCTCCTGTACGTTATCAGTGTAACAATTTAACTGATAAAGTTGCTGTTTATGTAAAATATATAATTTATAAAAAAGATTTACATAAACGAAAAAATAGCGCCATTAATTTAGGGCGAAAATAAATAATTTTTTTTTACTTAAAACCAGAGTATAGAAAAACTCGGAGCAAAATTATTATTTTCAACTGCTCCTTCTTTTTTCACTCTTCTTTGAGGAATTAAAAAAATAAAACTCTTTTTTCGATTAAAATTTTATTCTTTTTGTGCTCTCTGCAAAATCGGAAAAATATTTTATTCTTCTTTTAGCAAAGAGCAAATAAGAACCATATTTTTTTACTCCTCAAAATTGCGAAATGGTTGAAAAGAAAAGAAATAAAGAAAAATCACAAAAAAATCTTGCCGTGATAAAACTTACTGTTGTTGTTTTATACTTAAAAATGCAATAACAAAAACCCACGAAAATTCATACAACAAAAGTGAAAACATCTTAATATGTGAGTACAAAGGTTGTAAACTTATAAATACACCTTTTTCGTCTTTATAAAAAAAAAATTCACTGCTTCACATGACAACAACACTTTATGCGAATTGTTCATTTTAAAATTCTTTTTCGGATTTCGCTCTTTTTTTGGTTTCACTCTTTTTGATTTTTATAATTTTTTTTTAAACTAAATTCTTGCTCAAAGAGCGATAAAATATAAAACTCTTTTTTAAAAATTAAACTCTTTGAAAGATCCGATAGTTTGAAGATTAAAAAAAAGAGTCAAAATTCGTATCTTACTTAAAAAAACAGGTGATTTTATTTTTCTTTAATTTTGTTACTTATCAAAAGTGCAAATATTGTGGGAATTTTTATTTAGGAAAAAAATTTTTAAATAATTATTTACATTATAAATTCATAGAAAATGTAATATTCAATAGAGCGTAAAGCAATTTACAACTAAAACGATTTATAATTGCTTAAAGTCAAAGAGGGGAAAGGTTTTGGGGTACTTTAAACGAAAGTTATATCAAAAGTCGATAATCATATTAATGGGTTTTCAACAGTAACGATTAAATTTCATAATTTTTTTGTATTAAAACATCATTATGTGCTTTTAACATTATTCGAAAATTATAAAATTTAATCTGTCTCCATTTCGTAATGCGAATTGTATTTTTATAGTGATTTACTGCAGTAAATACTAAAAATAGTACTTTCACCTTAAATTAATATTAATAGATTTTAATTAAATTATTAGATTAACTTCAAGACGATAAGGTATAAGTTTCTATTATCGGGGGTTTTTTAAAAATGTACAGAAGGATCACGATGTTCCGTTATAGACCAGAAGCATTCTATATAAAAGATTTTTTATTTTTAATTATCTTTTTCGAAAACTCTTCCATTAACAGTTTTTATTCTTACTTTCTGTGACTTTATTACAAACAGGTAGTCCATCTCCGTTTAAGATCTATCACACTTTTGAACATCTCTTCTTTTTTAACAAGAGCCCAATATATCTCCACTAGAATTAGTTCCGGGCAATTTGGAGGATTTACCTCTCTTGGTACAAATATCACATTGTTCTTGTACCACTTAAGGGCTTGTTTACCTTAGTGACAGGATGACAAGTCAGACCTAAAATAAGTGGACATTATTATGAATTCTTATGAATGGAAGCAGCCTGATATTATTTTTTTTTCAGCGGCTGATAATGTTTGTCATACCAAGAACTTTTTTCATAATTTCCTCACACACGTCAGCAATATACAATTTTTTAGCGGGAAGTTGCGAAAAAACTGACGGAAAATACGTTACGTTATCCATTATGCTGCAAGAAAAATTTTTTTTAAACTTGACCTCAATTTCGGAGCACTGTTTTTGACCTCACAAATTTTAGTAGCGTTTCTTTCAGAAACCTTATAACTCCCGAACCCAATTTATGCTATAAAACTAATAAAAAATGATTTATGTATTTTAGATAGAAAATTATAGACCGAACTATGTCGAATTTGGAACATCGATTTCTGTTTATATATATCCTCATACGATTTGGTACGTTGTTTAAGTAGCAAAACTTATTTGTGCCTAATTTCTTTAATTGTTTAATATTTAGAATTTTTATGGGCAAAGGTCCAATTCCAGAAGGACATTAATATGGGGCCTATATGAAATAATGAAATGAATATAACTTTTTCAATATGCATCGTATCAAGGCCAAAATAATATTACATGCTAAATTTTATTAAGATATCTTCAAAACTGCGACCTGTACTTTGATAACAAGTTTTACATGGAAAGCCAAGCCAGACGGGCGAAGAGGCTTATTCCGGTAAGGTCATTGTATTGGAAATAGGTCAAACAAATCTAAATTTTTGGGGTTATATTCATGTAAATGTATGTGGGAAAATTAAGAAAAATGTCATTCAAATTGCGTTCTACCGATATTCTATTAACCCGATTTATATGACTTCTGGTATGAAGATGCAGTTCGGTTAACATTTGTCTTAAATAATTATTGTGATATTGGAGCGATTTCTAATTCATCGAATTCTTTGATGATTCTTTACAAACGAGACAATATACCTTCTTTAGTTAAATAACTTCCTGAAAATTTCCTTAAGGAATATCCCGGAATTGAAAAAATGAATTTCTCGGGAAAATTCATCGAACGTGAAGAAAACCGATACCCGTTACAAACGCATGCAACCCCATCCACCTACGGTGTTGTAGGATATGAATACATTGAAATTTATTAGGAAGTAATATACAAATTGTTATTATTTAGAAAATCATTTCAATTCAAATTACGATTTGTGAATTTTTATTTATATCAATATTTAGATTTTTTATTTTCTTCCTCCCAAACGTATGCAACACTTTTTATGCATTTTAATTTTAAATTTCAAAAATGTTGATAAAACTTAAACTTGATAAAAAATGAAACGTTTAGTTTTTTTTGAATTATTTTTTTATTTTTATTTTATAACAACATTGTAAACATTTTAATTGACACGAGTTATAAATAAATAAAAAATGAAGAAAACAATCTTTATGATTTTATTTCAAAATACAAACAATTAGTTTTCATTTATACGGGTAGATACTTTTTTTGTAGGCATATCTTACAAATGTTACCATTGTTATTGTTGTTGATATTTATACATTTTCTTACTTGTCAAATCACTTGTCTTAATATCATGATGAACAATAGAAAAAATACTATTAAATGTGTTTATTTATAGACAATTCAAATAAACTACAAACTTTTCAGCTTTAAAACCATGTTATGGTTTTCTATTCTTTTTTTACTCTTCATAAGATCGGATCTTTCAAAAAGTTTAATTTTATGTTTTAAAAAGGAGTTTTATTTTTTTATCGCTCTTTGAAAAGAGCTTCATTATAAAAATTTATAAAAATCAAAAACGAACAAAATCAAAAAAGAGTGAAATTCAAATAAGAGCTTAAAACTGAAGAATTTTAATTTCAAACAACAGTAAGTTTTATTGCGGCAAGAAATGTGTTTAAGAGTTTAAGGGCACAAGTGGTGAAAAGGGTATAACAAATTATTCATTCCGTGTATAACACTAAGAAGGAATCATCTCAGACTCCATAATGAATATATATTCTTGTATAAAATCAAAATCTAAGTCTATTTAGCAATGTCCGTCCGTCTGTCTGTTGTTGGGAATGAGTATTTGTTATAGTTCTAAGAAGGTTCCTACTTGAAACCAGAAAAATTGGTTTAGTATATTAAAAGATATAGACCGATATTTAAGGCTCAATTAAAGAGCTTTTGTAAAATTGTCAATTATGAATGTCATAATATTAAGTTTACTTCATTACCATTTTAAAAATTATCAAAATCGGTTCAGTAGAAAAAAGTTATAGCTAAAAATAAAACCAATTTTATGACTCATTAAATGATCTTGTGTTTAATTAGGAAATACGTTTGTGAATATATGTGTGAGTGTGTATGTATGAAACATCATGTATTTACTACACACGCATTTGTGGTGGATGTATTAAAAGAATCGTCATAGCCGAATAGAGCTTGAGCGAGTTAAAAAATAATTACTAAAAGAAAGAAGAGTAAAATATTTATTTTGCTCTGAGCAAAATCGAAGAAGTAAATATAAAAGTGTTTTAACTTTTTAATCTTCGCAAATGAAGATTAAAATTTAAGATCATTTGAAAATAAAGATTTTGCTCCAAATTTTTCCATACTCTGGATAAAACTAAATTGGCGATTGCAGTTATTTGTGGTTGAGAAAATTTTACAAGTTTTTTTTAATCACTTTTTTTAGTTTAAATTAAACTCGATGGTGGCAAGAGTATTTCGAATGCGGCGCTCTTGAAGAAAGCAAATAAATAAAAAAACAAAGAATATTATGAAAGAAAGTCGTTATTAAGTTTAACCTTAAAGAAATTCTAATAACTTAAAAGTGTTAAATTTCGTGTGTAGATTTTCAAACCGGAAGTAGTCGTATGTGTGTTTGTGTTTGATTTTCTTTAATGTTTTTTTGTAAATAAAATTTATTATTTTATCTATTAAATCGATTGTTTATATAACTTATCTAAAAAATTTGTTATTTTTCCAAAAATAAAATTAAAAAAATAATAATTAATATTTCTTATGTTTTTACATTCGCTTTTCGGGAGCTTATTTCAATTAAAGAAAAAAAATATGCTTTAAATTAATTTGCACAACCGATTGTAGTTTCAGTTAATCTTTTGTGCATTCGAAAACTACAACTGAACTTCCGTCACCGCAACGTTTCGCTTTAAATAAAATAAAAATAAAAAAATATTAATTAAAAACTTTATCCTTTATTAAATTTTAATTGTTTATTTGTTTGCTGGGGCGCTGCTTAGGATTGTAATTACTTTAATTGCCTTCAATAAAATAAAATATAATAAAGAAGAAGAAAATACAATAAAATATCAAAAGTAAACATTTCAAGTGTTTTTTATGCGCCTAAAAGTGTTGTGTACAAAACAATTTAATTTCTTTGGCATAAATTTCCTGTCAAAATCCGAAAATGGAAATGTCACATGGTAAAACGTTAAAGAAAATTCTAAAGGCTCGTTTGAAAACACCATCCCCAGATGTAGAGGTATGTTATGTTTTGTGTTCAAGGATTTCTATATTTGAATTTAATGTCCTGCAATAAAATAATATTGAATTTAGTATTTAATTGTTATTCAATTGTAATAAAAATAATTTATGGATTAGAGATCAAAATAATAATATTTGTTTTTATATTAAATGGATCTGTTAGTGATTATAAGGTCTACACCTATTTTGATATTGAATATTATGTTCAGGGTTACAATATTTTTGAGCAATTTTTGAATTTTAGTGGAATTTCCAGAGTTTCAATTGCTTAAATTAGACAAAATGCAATCTAAACAGTGATGGCCAAAACAGCGAGCAAACTCAGCTTTCTTTAATTCCTCGGTAAAATTAGGATTGAAGGTAACATATTATTGTGCACAATCGTATTATCTATATTATCAGAGTATGGAAAAACTCAGAGCAAAATCTCAATTTTCAAATGATCTTTTTTTACTCTTCTTTGAGGAGATATTTTATTCTTCTTTAAGCGAAGATCAAAAAAAAAAAAAGGTTTATATTTTACACCTCAAAATTTTGAAATTGTTGAAAAAAAAAACAAAATGTGCATACACAAGCACACAAAAATTTTTTTGCCGCAATAAAACTTACTGTTTTCGTTTTATATGAAAAAATGCAATAACAAAAACACCTAAAAATATGTGAGTACGTTTATCTATTCATTCAAAATTTGTAAATAACAAACATCCCATTTTCAGTTTAATAACAAACATTTTTCACTGCTAAACGCGACTTCAAAATAATTAGTGCGATTTTTTTCTTTATAAAATTCTTGTTCCGATTTTACTCTTTTTTGATATTTATTTTTTTGATTTTAATCTTTTTGAATTTTATCATTAAACTCTTGTTCAAAGAGCAAAAAATACATAACACTCTTGCTTTTTAATTTAAATTAAAATTTATTGGACGTGGGGAAGGGTACAGCGCGCTTTATAAGGGTGACAAAGCGTCCCGGTTCTTAGCTAGTATTCTATATTATAAAGTCAGCACTATAATTACCAAAACACCAATAACGGTACCCCTCCCCACGCCCAATAAAAAAGATCCTTGGGAAATTTATTGGAACGAATATCAATATTCCCGCTTTTACAGTTGTTTAGATATGCGATAATTAATATTTGCTTTGTGTGGGAGTAAATTTCCCATTGATCCTATACGTCCTATATTTTTATCAGAGTCGAATTTGAGAACTATTGTTGTTATAGTTCTTTAGATATTCGATAATCAAAATTTTCTTTGCATAAGAAAAACTCCTTCCATAATTCTATCCGCCCTTCATTCTGTCCAGTTAAACAGTTATTTGAAAAATTTATTGAAACCAAATTTGAAAAATTTCTTCAGATATTCAATTATTAACATTTTCTTTGTATGTAGACTACCTCTCCCCCTGATCCTATCCGTCCTTTATTTTGTTTAGTATAATAATTCCTTGATAAAGTGATCGGGACCAAATTTGAAATATCTCGATTAAGTGGTTCTAACTTTTTTATGATAAACGTACATTACATAGTAATTCATTAACGGGGCATTAGGTTAAGCTCAGATTGGTCTAATAAATCCTTTTTTCCCTCATCAAAACGGTAATTTTATCACGTAAAAGAACATATTACATTATTTTTCCTTATAATTCCAAAAAAAGAATATGCATATATTCGACCATCTCTGAAAATCCGATTTCAAAAATCCCAAAATTTTTGGTATTAACAAATTTCTAAACACGAGATTTAAATAAAATGTATTCTGGATTTTTCGGAACTTGTTATTTTAACAAAGTGTTAACAATGTGTTACTTTTCCATCCGAAGTTCGATTTTTGAACAGTTAACATTTTTTATTTCAAAATAATTTATATATCGAAAAAATCTGTTGTAAATGTTAAGTTATTAACAAAAATCCTGAAATCACGAAAAATGCTGATTTCAATAAAGAATTTTCCTCAAACAGAAAAAATCCATCCATCTAATAACACTAGTTGTACTAATCAAAATTAAATCAAAATTGTGTTACTGTTGTATGAAATTGAAAACATGTTGAATTATTCTCACAAATTACGGTTTATGAGATTATTTTACATTCTACATAGCGAATTTAAAATTTTTTCCAGAACTAGAAGTAAAATCAAAATTGAACATAGTTGATTTTAGGCAATGTTATTTTTTATTCAGTTTAAAATTAAAAATTTTAAGTTTGTGGTGAAATAATATTAGAATTTTTCGATATTCATTTATAAAATTACACAACAATAATTTTTTAAAACTATTTTTAGTAGTAAAATTTCAAACAAAAAAATTATAAAAAAATTGTATTTATTGAGATTCAATGTTGAATTAACATTTTTATCTTTAAAACATAATTTATAATTTTTGCATTTATGATTCATGTATAAAAACTTTTTTTTTTTGAGAATTTTTCTTCCTTAAAGTTTTATTTGTAAAAAGTAATTTTAAAAATTATCGTTTTATAATTTTATGAATTGATATAAAAAAAATAAATAAATAAATAAATAAATAAAACGTTTAATTTAAACAAAAATGTTAGTTAATATCAAATTAATTGTTTTAACGATGATTTTTCATCAAGTATTTTTCTGTGTTGTGTGTTTAACAGTTTTGATAATTTAACATTGTTCAATATTATTAATATTTTATTTCATGTATAAATTCAACATTTCACGTGCTGTCAAAAAAATCCACATTTATTTTAAAACACAGTTTTCAATGTTAAGTTTTATTGTTTTTTTCTCTGTGTAAAATGAGAAAAAGAACTAAAATATTCATAGTTACAGAGAATATTAATAAACCATTATTATTTTATTCTTATCATATCACTGAATGAATATATTAAATTCCACATCCACTTTAAATGAATAACTTTATTATTGAAAACTCTTAACATTATTTCAATTCTTTTACCTACCACAATATTGAACTAAATGCGTTATTTCAGCAATACAAATACACAGTGTGTCCAAATCGATTTTTTTGGGAAAATAATTCTATAACTTTTTAACGGTAAGAAGAGATGTCTTAATGAAATTTCATATAATCAAAGGTGTTTTGAGTTAATGTAGAGGAATATAAATCCCTATACCCCTGTGGCACTTCTAAAGTTAACCACATCGGGTATTCTGATTTTTCAAAATTCGCCAAAAGTCAATTTATGAATTGTGGGAAAAATTTTGTATATAGTCTTTGTAAATGTCTATACGCCTTCATGTTTGAATTGTTTCTGTATGTGTGTATATATGTATGTGTATATATATATGTATGTATGTATGTATGTATGTATGTATGTATGTATGTATGTATGTATGTATGTATGTAAGTATGTAACATACATACTTACATACATACATACATGTACATATGTTTGTATATATGTATGTAAGTATGTATGTATGTATGTATGTATGTATGTATGTATGTATGTATATATGAATGTATATATGAATGTATATAAGTATGTATTTATGTATGTATGTATGTATGTATGTATGTATGTATGTATGTATGTATGTATGTATGTAGATATGTATGTATGTATATATGTATGTATGTATGTATGTATGTATGTATGTATGTATGTATGTATGTATGTATGTATGTACATATGTATGGTATAGACTCCAAAACGCCTATATCAATCGTGAAGAAATTTTCGATATATACAAAATTCCGGTAGGACCAGGAGGAGGAGTACCCCGCATACAAAGCAAATATCGGTTATCAAATATCTAAAGAACAATAACAGCGAGAGTTTTTAAAGTTGGTCCCAACAACTTTTTTAAGGAACTGTTTTACTGGACAAAACGTAGAACTGATAGAACCATGAAAAGAGGTCCCTTCTTAACAAGGCAAATATCGTTTTTCGAATATCTAAAGAACTACAACAGCGGAAGCTCTCAAATTTGGTCCCAAAAATTTTTACTGGATAAAACGTTGGACGGGTAGGACTAGGGGGAGGGCTACCCCCCATACAAAACAAATATTGATTATCTAATATCAAAAGAACTATAAGAGCAAAAGTACCTTAAAATTTTTGCATCAATTATGCTACTGTAAAACACCATCACTGGAACAAATATGGGACTTATAGGATCCCCATCCAAAGCAAACGTTTTCAAATTTACAAGGACTAATTATATACAAAATTATTTTTTCTCTCAATTCATCAATGGATTTTTGGCGAATTTAAAAACAACTCAGCTATGATTATGTGAAATTTCATTAAAATATCTCCAAAGGTTTAAAAGTTACAGAATTATTTTCCAAAAAAAAAATCGATTTGGTCACACTGTGCAAAAGGGATTACAAATATAAAATTGATTACAAATACAAGTTATTTCGATATTCTTACAAAACTTTATTGATTTATTTCTATTTGCGTTATAGAATGATTTCTGTACAGAATATCAATATAAATTAAAAAGACATGAAAAAGTAGAAGAAGAAGAAGAAAATAACAAACATCAAAATTAAATTCATGTGATTTTGTTTACATTCATTTTTATTTTTGTTGTTTTATAGAAAACTTGAAGACAAAAATAATTGAAAGTAAAGAAAATTGTAAAAAAAATAATTAATATTTTAATAGAAGAATAAAAAATATGTAAAATTAATTAATATTAAATTATGAGTAGTTTACTAATTGATTATATTTGACATTAATATGTTTGCCATGACAACAGAGAGAAAGAAGAGTTGAGTTGAGGTGAGGTGAGTTGAGTTCTGAAATTATGGTTTTAGAATTAATAAAAAAATATGAAATGTAAACATTGACGTCTTTATGGTGGAAATATGTGTAAAATATTAATGACCATAATTAGAATTTTATAGTTAAGTTTATTTATAATTATTAGTTTTTTTTTTTAATAAATTTTATTAAGTCAATAAGAAATAAATTAATAAATTAATTTAATTTTATTTCAGTTTATTTTTAAGATTTTTTAAAAATTATATAAAAATATTTCGCACTTTTTTATTATTTTTATTGAGCAAGAAATATATTTTTTCAAGTCACTAACATCACACAATGGGATAGAATCGAAAACTTTTGGTAATAAATTTGTAATTTTTATTAGATTAAATTGATTTGCATAAAATTCTACACAGATGTAGCAGAGGAGTGTTGCATTATAAGTTTGCAAGTGGGTCGCTACAGGAACGTATAAAAAAATTCTGATTTCTTAATCTTTTTTAAATGGTTAAAAATCCAAAATTTATTTTCGATTTTAGCTAACTCTTCTGAACTCTTTATTTAACAGTTCTGATCAGCACTACCTGGCAAAATTTCTGAACTTCTAAATTGTTTGATGATGACGAACGTTTACAGTTAGTTTGATTTTAGCTTTAAATAAGAATTTTAATAAAGTTTTGGACTCACTTTAGGTGAGACAATAGGATTATATTTTGTATCCAAGAGAGCTCTATTAAAAATTTAATTATAATATCAGATATTTTCTAGCATATTATATTAATTATATTGAAAGGACACGAGTCATTTCAGGGAAATTTACATCTATTTTAGTTAATTTGATATGATCTACTTTCAAACGTATAACGCAACATTTCTCTATATGTTAATCCAATTACCGGATTAAAAGTTTCAGATTTTTCCTAAAATTTTGCGATTCTAACCCATTGTGTATTCTATTCTATGATCTTTACTAACAACTGGAATATTTACATGATTTTTTTAATGTCATGTAGAAATGAAATGTCGTGGAAAATAAAAAATTAAATCCTTTTAAATATTGGATCTCTAATAATAATTCTTATAAGGATTTATAAAATTTAAAAAGAAAAATCCACAAATTTCATTTCAATTTATGACATTTGAAAAGGAAGAAACTGTGAATATCCTTAATTATAAATACAAATTTATTTAATTTCTCTTTTTGTTGTTATTTTCAAAAACTTAATTCACTTGTCTCTTGATCATTTCCTTTGTCTTATAATGCAGATGAAACAAATTTATGACCCATCTGTTTATAAGAGTTCCAAAAAAATCAAAACGCAAAACAGAATTTCTTTAAAAAAACTAAAAACAAAAGTCTTTCACTACAAAATTTCTTGTATATACAAAACAAAATCATGAAGAATGATGATGATGCTAATAAACGTAAACAAGAACAACAACAACAGCAACAACAACAAGATCAGCATAAGACTCAAAATCAGTTATCACCATTAATTCCAATACAATCAATAAATAACACAAATGATTCGATGACCACTACAAATGTGGCAACCGCCACCACCACCACCACCACCACCTCCAGTTCCATTAATTATCAACAAAATATTCATAATAAGAATCAAAATCAAAATATTCGATATTTTTCCCCAACAATAAGTGCATTGGTGCGTGGTATACATGATACGGGTATCAGAGATACAAATACTTTGCAGTTACCATTATTTGAAATTGAAAATGAAGAGGAATATGAGGAAAATACTGAAAATGAAAAGAAAGCTAAGACTGAAGAAGACAAAACTCCAACACATGATCAACATGTAAAGGATGATGGGGATCATATAAAACCTAAACTTGTAAAGCAACCAACACTTAAGAAAAAATCACATTCTGCTATAAATATTCTACATCATACAGTCTCACCTCATCATAGTCATTCAAATGATTCCTCGAAAAAAGAATTGACAGCAGATTTATTATCACCGCATGAGCACGGGTCCGATCCGCATCATCATCACCATCATCATTTGTTTCATTTACATCCGTCATTGCCACGTTTTGTGGTGAATTTGGCAGATGATATTTCGGATAATAATGGTGATTCTGCTCATAAAATGCTCGAATCACATGCTCCACCTAGTCCGGGTGGTGCACGTCGTTTGAGTCAATTTAATTTTAATTTGAGACGTTTCTCTCATGCTCACCCTACGGTATTGTTAACATTTTTCTTCACTATTTCTTTTCTTGTGTTGAAGTTCTTAATTCTTTCTGTTGAATTGAATGAATGAATGAATTTGTGTTCTTCTTTTAACTTGAATGATCTTTAATCAATAAATGCGCTTTAACACTCTTACACATTTGTTCTTAAATGCTTTAATTCTAGCTCTCGTTTAAACCAGTCTTGTTGAATAACTGATTGGCTGACTAATAATTGGATTTGTTAAATTTCGAGGGAAAATGGAAAAACTTGCTTATAACAAGATCAGCCAATTTTCCTAAGAGAACTGATCCCTATCATTTTTCAAGGAAACCGGATCTAGAACTGTTCAAAATTAAGTGCATTCATTGCAGTTTCATTTAATTATACGTCTATATATAAATTGTAGTTGTATTTATGACAGACATGTAAGGGTCCTTGCTCCGTAAACCTTTTTGAGTTATCTTTCCTGTAATATGAACGCATTTATAGCTGTGGAATCGGATTGACCATTGTTAATATACCTCTTTAATTCGCAAGATAATGACCCGATAATTTGTTACTATTGGTGGTTGTCATATCCTGGATCATTCTTGATTTAGCTTTATCTCTGTAAGTCCTAAAGCTCATCTAGTATATAGTTGATCTGGAATCGGAAATTATAAATCTTGGTTTTCAAAGGCTGCATATTTTCGCAGAAGATGGAAAAACTTTCCTTTCTGAAACACTTTTCAGATCTTAAGTAATTTTTTGTGAATCCAGTAGATTTTTTTGAAGAATGTTCGGTTCAAAGTACCCGTATATTTTCAAGAAAAATAAAATATATCCGGCATTGCGGTTCCCAAAAATGCACCAATTTATCTTAATTCAAACCCGTATTGTATCAAACCATCTCCGATTTTATAGTCAATACTAAATTTTAAAAGGAATACGTCTACTGAATATTATCGTAATCGGAGAGTGTAATATTCAAGTGTATCCAAGGGACTTGGATACAATTGGATAAGAGATAAGTTGAATACATAAGTCCACTTCTCCGTTGCCATCCTTCGTTTGCATCCGGAGGTCAACGAATGATTATAAACCCTATATTTTGCCAAAGTTAATGTAATACTTTTTCGGAATAGTTTATAACAGTGGTGCTCAAAATACATAGTTCCTGATAAGCGTCGCAAGATTACAAAATTTACTAACTTCAGTCGTAGACTTAAACCAAGTGAAATATATTGTGGGTGCTCACCTCTGGTTTAAAGTCCAGGAGTTACTGTATATTATCATTCAGATTTGGAGATTCAGAAGTTTGGATTGTTTGTTTAAAGTATCAATTAACTGCTTGATAATTGGACGCCAATAATTTCAGAATTTGTCATGATAAAGCATAGAGTCCAATACATAATAGTTCTCCACTTATAAACATACATAAATAGTTCTCCACTTATCTGTTCTCAATATTATGCCACATTACTTTGTAGATTATGATTTTCTCCCAAGTTTCTAAGACTATTTCGAGAATTTTGTCAATATTCGGAGCATCGAAATCGGAAAGTATTTGGTATAAAATACCAGTTTGGCATTTGATAATTGTTCTCAGATTCCAACTACAGATTTTATTAGAGAATTATTTTCTAGACAAACGATATTATACCGAAATTATCGTATTTATGTATAGATCCATCTTTTCTCTCCTGCAAGAATAAATACAACTGTGCGAAAAATCTAACACCGAACGGAAATGGATTAATAAGTATTCACAGTCTGTTAACGTTTTTGTTAAATGGAGTAATGTTTTGTATATTTATGATGAATAAAATTAATTTAAAATATTTCTTGGGATTCGCCGGAAAATTTCAGTCTTGAAAAATCCCAAGATAATTTTTGTTTAAATCGCAGGAAAAATTCCAGGGTTGCCATCTCAAATCAAAGGTTTCCCCTATTCGGCTCTTTCGAAAATGTCTATGATTATTTCAAGTTGTTTTTACCCATTTTCGAGAGCTTCAGCGTATTGTCTTCCATACTGAGTCGTTTGCTTTTAATTAATTTCATATTTAAAATTCTTCTCTACAGTCCAAGAAACTAAATTTTAATTGAACTAAAATTTTTTGCAAGAAGAATTTATTTCATTTGTATTAAAGTTTGCACAAGACTGGCTTAAAAACTCTATTCTGCTGTTGCTATTCTTCTAACTTTTAATGTTGCTTTTGTTTTGCTGCCTGTATTTGCTCCTTCCTCTCCTACTTGTTTCCTTTCAATCATTTGTTATATTTTGCTATAAAAAGAAACAAAAACAATGCAAGAGCAATTTAAAACTTAACTAAATAAGAGATGCATCTTGTGCCACTAACTAACTTTTGTGTTTGCAACAAAGAAAAATGGTACTATAAAATGATCACTATCATGATCATAGTATTTATACATCTATTTTTGTATTCTTGTTTGTACATGTTTGTTCTATTATACTATTGTTTTTATTGTAGTTGTATATTTATTTTAGATTTAAAAATAGCCAATTGTGGTTTTAAGTTCGTTTTTTTATAGGTTTTTTCATATATGATGTTGTGATTTAGATTTCTAAGCAGAGTTGTAAAATAATTAAATCATTTAATGTTTTCAAAACTTCTATTGTTGAATAAATAATTTAACGGTGAAGAGAATATTCCAAATATAACTAAATACCTGAACCCTTAGTAGATTTAGCTTTCCTTCCTTAATTCCTAATATCACTTACACTCTCAGTTCCACACTTATCTGACTTCCATTTAGGCTGATATCTTAAATATAACATATTTGATTGTTAACATTTTCTCAATCCTTAACAATAATTAAAATGTGATCCAAATGTGATCCTGCCAAAAATCGAAATCAAAAATCTACTGGACTGTATGATTCTTAACATGCAAATTTAACATGCTTCACTCTTACACTCACATAAAGGCAAGTGAAGTGTGGGTGCTCACCACTGATTTAGAAATATAATTTGTGCCAGTCAATAAACTAGGTGATTCTAATTCTTGGCCTCGGAATAGTTTTATAGTATGGAATTTTTTGCACTGTTTTCAAACACAAATTGGCTTTAAGATATCGCACAAAATTATCGAAACGTTCTTTCTTTTTACAACTAAAAAAACAAGTCTGTTAATTTTGTTATGATTGATGTTCATAGATCTTTAGAACTAAAAGTGGTAGGATTTGATTGTCAGTTAAATAAATACCTTGTCCCTGGTCACATCCTTAATTTATATATGGGACTGCAAGATCAATACAAGACCAGTAAGCATTGAGTCTACTGCTCCATTCCGATCTTAGTTGCGCCATAACTACTCTTGTAGAACTCGGCAATGACGACGATGGGAGGTGAGAAACCCTTAACTATGTCATTCATGTGGTAACTTGAAACCGTGGAATTGGTGGTGTCTCTGTGAATATTATTCAAAACTGCTGTATATCAATCCCAATCAAAAAATCTTGCGCATGACTTCCATTCATCCTTCTTCAATATATATTGGAAGATATTTTCTAATATACCTTAAGTGAAACTTAATTGTTATATTAATTGTTATATTAAAGTTAGAAACTGTTTTCTGAGCATTTCATTGCGTTCAATAAAAAAGGTAAGATCTTCGACTCATCATATAGATGATGTATTGAAGGTATATGTATACAGACTCTCAAGACTGCATATGCCTTCATTGTGTATCACTAAGCAAAAGAGATCGACTGGATCAGTATTTATCACTGATCGTTTTGTAAGCAACCAATAAGGTTTGTTATTTATACCCCATTTACTGCCGGTTAGTGCAGGGAGAACCTTATTCCTAATTCGCAGTTTTGCGTGATTGCAGTGGCATTACCTCCCGAACATTCTCCTGTGACTTTTTTCGGTTTTGTATTTCTATAGGAAAGTTTTCCCAATAACTTTAAAAATTCAAAGCATATATAAATAAAGAAGACTCAGTTGAATTTTTAGGAATATCTCCGCCCTATATTTTTTCTTGTAAAGCTTTTTTAAAGAAAATGGAAAATGAACATGGAAAATGAACATATATATAGAACATATAGTATAATTGCGATAATAATTTTTAGGATAATCTATTATTACTTTATTGTTGGGATTAACTTTTAAAACTGTATACTTTGGATATATTGGGGTAACATTTCAAAAGAAATCGGTCCATTGGTTTAACAGTCTATATATTCCAAACAATACAATAAATACATATATAGATAAAAAGGTGACCTCCGAGAGTTATTACTGGTAAGATTAATTCTTGACTGCTTAGAAAGAAATACTTATAACCGAAGACATACTGATCTGAATTCATAACATCTGTAACAATCTCTTGTAAAATTTACAGTTCTTTTTTGAGGCTTTTATATATGTCAGTCCGTACTTAGAGTAACTATCACTGATATAGTTTTCGTATCATGAAATCACTCTTTTAATTATCTGCTATTGTCTATAAACACAATGGGCAGTTAGTTGTCAGTTGTGTTCCTCTCTTTTTTTTTGTCATGGTTCTTCTTCTAATTTTATAGGCTTATGATGATGTTGTTGATGATGATCCTTGTAGTGGTATCAAGCGAATTTTTTTTTATTGTTGTAAGTTCATATTCATCTAAACTAAAGAGTTGAATGATCTTTTATGTTATTGTTTGTTTTTTCATATTTTTTCTTTTGGACTTGCTTTGGTTTCTGCCCTCCTGCCAACTGTTGACTTTAGCTTTGATTAATACAAAACATACACACACACAAACACGCCCAGACAAACATTGACAATCATGTGAATTAAGTTTTGTTCGTTGTCATTTGAAAAGTTGTTTGTATCCTATAGATTGTCTGTGTATCCATATATAGTTAACCCTGTCCTTAGGGCATTCTATAATGTTAATTTGTATGTTTTGATAGCAATAAAATATTTAATTAAATATATTAAAATTATGTGCGTGTTATTTACAATAATTTTGTTTATAAACTGATTTTCTACTTTCAATTTATTTTTGAATGACAGAAATTGAAGTTATTTGAAAGTTGTTCGTTACTTTTTAAAAAATCCAGAATTTTAATCATTAATTTTATTATTGATTATTTTTATATAAAATGATATTAAATTAAATTATTTGTTTTAAATAAATGGGATGCAAATGTGAGTATTAATATGATATTAATATGATGTTATTTCGTCAGTAAATCTTTATTTTGAAGACTTTACACCACATCAAATCGGACCAGGAATAAATTGTCTTTTCAAGAATTTAGTCTGGTATTCAATCATTAATTTAATATAATATTTATTGCCATCGATTCAAACATTAGTGATTTTTACGTGACGTCACCTTTAGAAAACTTATTCTGCCAATTAAGACATTGTATTGATGTTAAAGATTTGTTTCAGTCAAAAATCGCTTCTGCCTTTTCCAAAAAGATTTTTTTCAATGACATTGTCATCGTAGTGTAGGTATTTCGTTCGTAACTATTCGACCTGCCATTTTTATATAGCATTGTTTTGGGTCAAAATTGTAGAATTTCTACGTTAACAATTCTTAAGATATTCGACAATAATTTATTGCTTTGTATGGGTGGTAAATCTATTCCCTACATTTTTCGAGTTAAGCAGTTTCTTAAGAACGTTACAGGTTTCCTTAAATATCCACTACTAATTAAATTTTTTCCCGGAAACTATTTTTTATAGGAACATAATCGGGAAAAATTTTGATGCTATAATTTTTCATGGGGGAAGTGATTAAGACAAAATTAAAAAAATCTTGTTAAGGTGTTCAACTATTGGTTATTTAAATAGAGTGCTTTTGTCTTATATCCTCCTTACACATAAAACAGATAATATCGCTTATTTGACAACGCTTTATTGTAGACTACAAAATATTACAAAATTATATGGCAAATTTTTAAAAATTTGAGCTTGAATGAAGCGATAATGGCAAAATATTATAAACAACGTCATTCTGTGATAGGTCTTGGGGGTAGTATCCTCTTACAGTCAAAATTTTTGATATGTAACCCCCTGGTGGAGGGTTTTAAATATTCGGCATAGACGAATATAGAATTTTAACTTGTTTTGCTTGTACCTGTTGAGTTGTAATTTTTTTAATAAAAACTTTGTTTATAAAAAATCTAAAACTTTTTTATGGGGGAGTGAAAAATCAACGGATTTTTTGAAGCGGAAAAAGAGGAAAAAGAAAAATTTTCCACGCATTTAAAGAGATTTTTCGAAAATTTTATCTGGTATTTTTGATTATATGGTGAAGTGATAAGGATTAAATTGTAAAGAACCGCTATAACAGCGTTTGATATATTCGATATTTGAGTAACCATTCTCCCCTACCCTAAACGCCCTTCAAGATTTTCCCAGGATAATGATATTGACAAAATTGTAAGTCTTAGCTGTAATAGGGATTTTAAAAAATTTTAGGATCACTCTATGAAAAAAGTCCAGACTCTTAGCTGTCTAAATATAAACAAATATAGTTTAATGTTTATTGGGTCAAATGTTGCACATACGGCCGAAATGTATAATATAATTAAAGTGTCTGACATTTCTTTTCATTCGATCAATTCACATCTTTATAAAAAAAATTATTAATTATGATTATTTGCATGATGTTGCAAAAAAGAATTAAATACTTAATCGTTTAATGAACCATTTGTGCAGTTCAATATATTTCTTTTCAATACATTAAGAACTAATATTTGATGAATATTTTTCAGGTTAATTATTTTTATTTACAGTGAGTCCCAATCATTGCTTTGTTGAAAAAGACACATTTCTTTTACTTTTTTTATTAAAAAAATTTTTCACAAGGATGTTTATTTTAATAAGATCAAATAAATAATTAATTAAATTTTGGTCTGTCATTAATTTTGTCAAAGTTTAGTTTTATGTATTTAAAGGCCAAACAATTAATTTGATATTTTATTTTTTGAAAACAAACAAAAAACAAGTAAAAATGTTACAGTCGGTCAAGCACGACTTTTTAACTTCCTACACCAGGAAAAGGCAGAGTTATAGGGGAATTATAAAAAATTATGGACCGACCCATGTTCAATTTCGTACAGTGATTTTGGCTTATAGATATTTCTTATTTGAATAAATATTTTTACAATACCCGCGTATATGTGCGATTTATGAGTTTCAAAATGATATTTGGAAGGGTGGTTGTATGGGACCTAATAGAAATTATAAACCCATCATCGTATAATTTGGCACTTTCCCTTAGAATAAGACTTCATTTTGCAAAAATGGGTTAAAATCGTTTAATATATAGAAGTTTTATGGACTAAAAAAAACCATTCCAGGGGGATATTTTATAAGGACCATCGTCCTTGTGCCAAAATAATAGTACATGTCAAAATTTCATTAAGATGTCTTCAAAACTGCGAACTGTTGTTTGCGAACAAGCTTTACTGGATAACCAGTGGTGGTAGGACTATTTTTTCTGCCCGTTACAAACATCTGCACAAACCCATAATACCCCCACCACCTATGATGGTGTAGGGTATAACAAGATTTTTCATAAATAAAATATTTTAAAGTTAATAAAAACAAATTTATTAAATCAAGTTATGAAACGGCAGGCGCAGCTCAACATCAGTAAAACTCTACAAATAGAGAAAATAATCAATTATAAATTTAAAAATAAACTTTATTGAAAAATCGCTTGAAGGTAATAACGATTTAGTGTGAAAAACAAAGCCAAGTTTATATATAAAGACAATAAAAACAACAACAACAACAACAACAACAACAACAAAAAAAGAGACAAGATTCAAGAGAAAATTTTTAATGATTAAACCACAAATAGATTTTATGAACATTGAAAAGAATTTTCAAACAAATGACAATAATGATGCCAGATCGAGGGGGGATATTTTTAAATTCGTTTAGGAATAGTTATAGTTTCTAATTATTCCGTTTAATAAATTGAATAATATTCTAACAGTCCTACACAATTCGATCAACGAAATATGTCAATAAGCGTGATATATGGGCGATAATTAGATCTTATTATAAGCTCTGAGATGAACAGTCTTAAAAAAGCATTCAAATAAAATGACTTGGATCGACCACATCCTAGAAAGGCAAAACTACGATATTACCAAAATTACCAGAAACTAAAACCAGTAATTGATCTGAAGTGTGGAATGATAGATTTCTTAATATTTAAATTGAGACCGCAATTAAGTCAAAAGGTCAATTAGGGAATTTTTTAAGGGGCATCACTAGAACATTATAACATTGAATTTTTTAGAGATTCTTCCTGGCACTTGATCTCCACAAATGCTTTAGTATTTTGTTTTAACACAAGTTAAAAATTCTAAGAAAACACATTTACTCATTATTTACTTAACCTTAGACGAGCTGAACGTTTCCAGTTGATCGGTTGATAACTTCGAACTACTAAAAACAGTATTAAGAGCCAATAAGTTTGAAACGATTAAAATTTCTCTAGTACTCTCTTTAGCTGAGATCTTAATATGTTAAAAGTTTTAAAATTAGATAATAAATCTCTCTCCAATATATTCTGGCCAAATCTTCTCATATGGCAACACCAGAACACTAACTATTACATTAAATTAGTAACACTAGTACTAAAAGAGATTCTTCATAGTACTTAATCACCATAAATGTTTTAGTACTTTATATTAAAGCCAAAGGAAACATTTTTACTCACTCTACTGTTAACCTTAGAAGAGTTGATCAGTTAAAAGTGGTCGGCTGACTTCTTCGAATGACAAAAAATTCTATTGAAAAAGTTTAGAATTTAAAAACTGCTAAAACTTCTCTTTCTATTCTTTTAACTCTATTTAAGCTCACCGATCACAATTGATCGTTTGACCTTTTTCAACTTCTAATAATAAGGAATCAGATCGGAAGATCTTAACAAAGTAAAAATCCTGCATTTAGAAATGGTTAAAGGTACGATTTTAATTTATCTTTAGTTGTTCATGTCTAGATATGCTGATCGCATTCAACTGATCACTTGATATTTTTATACTGATTTGCCCTGAAAAAATGCAGTAATATCCATTCAATATATTGATCGACACTGTGTCATTTCTTGAAGTGATTTAACTATATCCGACCGTCTGCCCATCTGGCTGGTGTTCTCCAATCTAGCTGTTGACGCTTTTTAATATTACAGGTCACAGTCCCCATTTCAAGAATCGATCGATACTGCTCAAATTCCTGAATAGATTTAACGATATCCGACGATGCGCTCATCTGCCTTGTGACCTCCAATTTGGCTGTAGATGTGTTTTATATTACAGATCAAAATTTTATAAATTTCTTATTGAAGTTTAACATACGATTATTTTTGGCTCAAGGCGCAGCCTTTTAAAATTGGTGATGTTTGGACCAATACATTATGCAGCTCTCACAAAAATATTTTAATTAAATTTAACATATTTTGTATAAGTCCCTACTACATGCCAAATTTCAAGGCGATCGAACCTTAAGTGGCCATAGTTCCCATACAGACTCACTTCCGAAATTACTTTCAACTACATAAACCTCAAACAAATTTAGTATTACGATTATATTTCATCCATTTAAGATTCATAGAACCAGAAAATACTATACCGAATTTTATGAGAATCGATCCTAAAGAGATATAACCCCTACTCCCAAAAATCAGCTTAAATCTGATAAATTCGTGATAATAGAATTTGTTGCTTCATGTTGTATGGCATTATAAAGTCGATCCAAACAGACTTTTAGTGTTTTCGATATTATTAATCAGTATCGGGAGAACTTGTCTGTTGATAGTAAACCTGGTTAAGGTAGACGGAATGGTCCAGATGATGTTTTAAAGCCAAAAAAATAGAAAGCTCCCAAAACATACGTGTGGAACGAAAAGTTAAAGCTAATGCAGGTTTAAAAAACTCAAAAGGTTCCTGTGCTTTAAATTTAGAAGCCAAAACAAAGCACGGACTTGAAGTCAATTTTTTAAATATTTTTGCTATATAACGAATGATGAAACGTGTGTTCCGACAGGTTTTTCGCAACTTTCTGGTCAAAAATTATATGTTGATAATGCTCGAGGAAATGATGAAGAAAAGTTTAGGATCCAGAAGCATTAAAAAACGGACTCGATAAATTTATATTTGGGTATGTTTAGAAAAAGCTGCTTCCATTCATAAGACTTCATAATATGTCCATTTATTTTTGGTCTGACTTGGCATGCTGTCACTATGGTAAACAATCACTTGAGTGGTACATCAATAATAATGTGGCATTTGTAGGGTCAGTGAAGAGATATTGGGATCTTGTTGATAGAGAATGGAAGAACATAAAAAGGTGTCCAAAAGTTTTAAACCGAGATGGTCTATCTTTTATATAAAAGTGACTGAAATCACTATAAAAACATTAATGAAAGGGTTTCCGAAAAAAGGCTCAAAAGTGATTAAAACTTCAAAAATATTTGTTTGTAAATTGTAATTATAATTTCAATTGAGTTGTAGTAAGAGTTTTATCAAAGTATATACAAAAATATGACGCAAAAATCAGTAAAGGTCCAAACATCCTGATTGACGGATGGCGATTTAAATGTCAGAGATATAGTCTATCACATGATCGTATTCATGGTTTATAAATATCACCTCAAATAAAAAATGTAACAAATTCCCGTCTTAAAAAAAAGTCAAAATTTTCATATTAACAAATTCTCTCCTGCTCTTTAAGGGTTAATAAAAGAGTGGTCAGTTTTTTCATGTGTTTACTTTGTGCGTTCTCGTTTGTGCATTTGTACGATCGTTACATGATGCAGCAGGAGACTAAATAAATGTAAACTTTACAAATATTTACAAAATACAAAATTTAAAAAAAATACGATTTATAAATTGTATTTGGTCTTTTAATAAACGAAGATTTTTTACAAAATATTAGTTTTAAGACAGTCTTACAAGCTGTTGGTCGTTAGTTTACGGAAAACGTTTTCTCATTTAAAGTGATCGTGCAACAAAAACGATCTTAATAATTTCAAGAATTTACGCGCCATTTATACGTTATTTTCTTATTATAATTTAAATTGAATTACAATTTTAATATGTGTTAAATTAAATTCATTAAATCAACGTGAGACTATTGAAATTTTGTAAAATCATACAAAATTCTTAATAGAATTTTGTTTTGCAAAAAAAAAACGCGTTTTTCATGTGTTTTGATTTGATTTTGTATCTTTTTTTAAATTATAATTTGTTGTTTTTGGTTTTGATTTAATTTGTTTGTTGTTTACATAAATTGTTTTATTATTATGATTTTTGTTTAAAGTGGCACAAACTGTTACAAAAACAAGTAAAAATGTTATAGTCGGTCAGGCCCGACTGCGTAATACCCTACACCACATTATTGCTTGTGAATGACTGCCACGAAAATTTTGTGTACAGCCCTCGTATAATGTATTTTTCTTGTTAATGCTTATGTGTGCAATAGATTCAAAATGATTCTAACATTTATGCTAAATTTATCTGTTTTAAAAGGAGTTTTTCTAGAGGGTTATATGGGAGTTAGAAAAAATTATGGACCGAAACTCGTATAAGTTCGCACAGTGGTTTTGGCTTATATTTATGTAAATTTGACGAAATATTTTTACAATACCCAGATATATGTGAGATTTATGCATTTCAAGATGATATTTGGAAGGCTGGTTGAATAGGACTCGATTCTCGTATAATATTTTTGACAAATTTGGTTAATCTTTATATTTAGGAATTTTATGGACTAAAAACCCCTTCCAGAGAGCCTATATGATATAATGGACCGACCATAACCAATTTCAATGCGCTTCGTCTTTGGGCCAAAATAATATTACGTGCAAAATTTCAAAACTGCGACCTGTACTTTGCGAACAAGCTTTACATGTACTGTCAACCGGACGGACGGACATCACCTATTCTGGTGTAGGGTATAAAAATAATTAATTCAAAATAAAGTTAAATAACTAAAATGAAAGTCAACTGATTATTATGTATTATAATTTTTTTTTTTTTAAATGCTTCAAAAATAGTCTCAGAATATATATTTTTATCTTTTGATAAAAGTAAAAAGGCGATATTTTAAATTTTATGCTGAATTTTATATAAAAGTCAACTGAAGGATATGTCAATCGTTTAAAATAAACAATAAACAAATAAATCTCATCGATTAGATCAGTTTAGATCAACTGTAATATGAACAGTATTTAAACGAAACAAAAAGTCCCTTTATGATCAGGGTCAGTGACCCTCTAATTTATTATCATTTAGGTTATGTTGTTTTTTTTAATTCGTCAAAAGAAATAATGTATAAAGACAGTCCTGTAAAAATATGTTTGAATTCTTAACGTATTTTAAGCCTGTTTATTTTGGGACCGGACAGTAAGATTCTATAAATTATTGTTGCAATTACTTACTATATAATTTTATGAATCCGTAACACAGTTATGTTAATCTGAAATTGGAACTTTAAAGAATTAATAATAAATAAAATATGGATGCGATTTTGGGCAGAGAGTTATTATGGGGTCTTAGATGATTCCTTAATATACCCTATTTAGGATTTGTGGTGCTGGAGGTTTGCTTTTTATCCTTCATTCAAAAGAAAAAAAACTCTCTATTTTTAACTTTAAAATTATTAAATGTAAATTATCAAAAAGGTCCAGTTAAAAAATCTTCTTTTGCTTTAAAGTTTTCTTATATGACAAATTGTATATATATAGATGTATATATTTTTATTAATCTGTAAATAAAACCATAAATTTCCCTTTTAAAATAATCAATTGCATTTATATTTAGTTTATGGTTTTGCGACATTTCAGTTAAATTTGTATTAAATATTTTCTATATTTATTCGATTAAACATTTATTTATTCTAATAACACTTTTAGTAATTAAATGAAAACAATTAAAATTCAATTAATTAATATAACAATTATTGTTATCAATAACAATTATGTTTGAGGAAATGGTTGTGATAATTAATAAAGCAATTATTCTATAATAATTTTATTCATAATAAATAATAATTTCCTAAAAAAATTATTATAAAGTATAATTGCTTGAGACATGGTTTTCAATTTCCCTCTCATAGATTTCCACATTATTTTTTATATCGATCGGATTTTCTTCCTTTTCGCTTTATTCTGGTTAAAACAAAATAAAACGAAATATAAAGAATATTTAATTATAAGAGTCCTATTAATGAGTGAGATCGAAAAATACTTAACTCGCGATTTTCATTTAAATTTCTAACCCAGGTAAATACCGGATTATTTTTTTATCAAATTGCTTTTGTAAAACATGTCAGTTATAATTTATAATGTCAAATACCAAAAATATTGCTAATTTGATTAAAATGTGTGACCAGAAAAAAGTCCCTACTAAATTATTAAAAATTTTTAACTAAACTCAACCATTAAAAACAAAAAGCATCATACTATTGTTATCGTAACTAAAATATTTGTTTACTCGCTTAGTGTTTTGCTTTAATAACAATAGTTATTGTTATCACCACAAAAAATATTGTTATTGTAATAACAATATTTTATATTTATATTTATAATTCGCATTTATAAAAACAGTTATTGTTATCGCCACTAAGTTTATTTTAATATCAATAAAAAATTTGTTTATTTGCATTGACATTTTGCATTGATAACACTTAAATATTGTTATCTCCACTAAAATTATTATTACCATTCAAAATATTGTTATTCTAATAAAAACATTGTTAAGTCAATAAAAATTTGTTTGTTTCGCATTATTTTGTTATTGAATAAAAATATTTCCATACGAAATATTTTTATATACATCTCATTTGAAAGATTTTCTTCATATGATTTTATTTCTTCTATTTGTCATTTTTGATTAAAAAATAATAGAAATATTAATTCAAATATATTATTTTCCATGTTAACATAAATTGTAGAATAGAAAAAAAAACTGAAAATAATATTTTGTTCGAATAACAATAATATGTTTTATAACGGGCTGTTTAATAACAATAAAACTGTGATCAGTCAAACATATTGCGACCACAATATTTTTATTTAATACAAATAATTTTATTACAGCAATGAAATTGTTATCAAAATAAAATTAATTCAACAATTAACATGTTGGTGATAACAATAAATGTTTGCCGCAAATAAATAAGTGTTTGCGATGAATATATTACTAAATGATGTTTCTCTGCGTGCAGCATGTTACTAAAGCCAAACATATAGATTTCAAAAGACCTTCCAATACATTCGTGTGCGCTTGCTTTTTGACTGACTTGTCACTATAAATATATTTTTCGAAAAATTGTAATAACAATTTTAATCGAATAAAAAATTAATACTAAAAGTTTGAGGTTTCGTTTTGATTAAGATTTATGTATGTTAATCAAATTGCTCAACAATAATTGTTATCTTTTACGATTTTACATGATCTGACTAGAGTTCCGAGACAATGAATACCCTCCTTTTATATTTCCATACAATTAGTACTTCTATTAAATTTGTGGCGCTTTTGTTTTGTTGATAGAACACTTGAAACGAATAAAATTTTTTATTTTACAAAATTTTAATTGATTTTTCTAAATTTTATACTTCAGATAATATTGTGTCTTCTAAAAGTCTAAGAGCTTTTAAATATTTTCTTAAAAAGTTCGTATTAATCCCTCTTGTATTTTTATTGGTTATATTATCATAAAGTCTATTTATACCCTACACAATCACAGCCGGTTAATGTATTTTGTCACTGGGTTGTTGGGTTTTCTATCAATGGACAAGCTATTCCACTTCTGTTAAATAACATTGGAAACAGTAAGACGGCAGACCTTTAAATGTTTGAGTTTTGTTGAAATTTTTTAAAAATTTTAGAACGCGTTTTTTTACAAAGATAACAGATCAAAAAATGCAAATAATACTTGACTTTAATATTTTAATGAAAATTGTGTCTTAAGAAATTCTCGATCTCACTCCTCAAAATTATACACTATAAGCAAAAATATTGCTCTACAATTGAAATGTTACTCATACGTTCTGTAGGTTTGAAAAGAGCATCATTAATATCAACACTTCTTCAAAATATGTCAACATTTTGGGTTGATTTCATTAAAAATAATGAGAAAAACATTATGCGATCGTGTGCTTGCGTCTATAACTTAGTTATTTTATCAGTCAAAACAAATAAATCAAAAACAAAAACAACAACAACAAAAGCTATTAAAAATACCTAAAGAGTAATAACAGTAGTATTTGAGACTCTTACTTGCTTTTCGCCATATTTGATTACCGTAAAATTGGCGAGTAATTCTACAAATTTAAAGAAAGAAAAAAATACAAAATTCAAATCAAAACAATTTTTTTTTCATAATTTTAATTCAAATATTCAAAACGTTTTTAAACTTTAAACAACTCACAACGATTCGTCTTTGCGAACTGTCGGGTGTTGTGAGTTTTTTGAAAAAAAAAAAATAATAATAAAAGTGTTTGTTCTTTTAAAAAATAATAATAAATAAAAATTATAACAACTATTTTTCTTTACAAGTGAAAAATATCGTTTTTTTAAGAAAAAATTTGTGTTAAATTAATTTTTTTTTATATAAATTTTGTGCCATGAAAAATAAATAAATTTAAATTCGTTTATCTGTGTTAAAGTGGCCAAACAGTGTCACTTTTAACTACTTATTGTTCATACCCAACTGCTGTCACTTATATGATCGTTCTTGCTCACTCTTCGCTTTAAATGACACTTAAAACTGTCAACTACACGAATTTGTACGCGCATTGTTGTTTGTCATCATGAACTAAAATAAAATTAATAAAAATAGTTACAAAACTATATATATTTATATATTAAATTAAAAAAATTAATAAATAAATATTAAAATGTCAAACTTTTGATTACTTGGCGAAATATCGAAAAATATTTAAAAGAAACGAAATATTTTTCTGCTGAAAAATAAATTTTTTTCGCGTATTTTTTATTATTATAAATGTTGTGACACGATCAATTAAAACATTTAGTATGAAATTATCAAAGAGTTGGGATGAGTTAATTTTAAGTGCGTCGCGTTTGAGTCTAAATAATTTACGCACGCCCGGAAAAAAGAAAACTAAAAATGTTAGTATCTTATTTCGATAATAATTATAATTATTTATTAAATTTTAAACTTAAAATAAGGTGAAAACAAGTGCTTTTTTAATATAAAAAAATAATCACAAACTGTTTATTTATATAAAAAAACGTATGATATCGATATATAGTGAATTGGAGAACAAACATTAAGATAACTTTTAATGAAAGATATTAATTAAGAAGCCTTTTAATTCGTATAACATATGAATTCTTTTAAAAATTGCGTTTTTTTTCTTAATCGTGAAACAATTTTATTAAACGCGAAACTTGAGACTGACTTCATTTCATAAAACAGCGATTTTAATTGTTCCATATCATGGCAAAATTTTCCTCTAAAATAATCATTAAATTATACACTGAACCAAAAAAGCTACTAAATATAACGTAAAAGGGTGTAGAATTCAAGAAAAGTAGGTTAAATATCAGCCAACGAAAACTTTATTCATCATAACGAAAATGTTCGTTAATAAGTCGTAAATTTTTCAAATTGACAAAAAAATCTTCAAAACGAATTCAAATCGTTAATAAAAAAGCCGTCATTTTCAATAAATATTATTCAATTTGAATAAAACATTATTTTCATATAAATATTTGTGAATCTTTAAAGTTGATTTAAAGAAAAATCTGATTCGATATGAAAAACGTTTGTTTTTATATGTGAAATCTTCAGTTCCATAGCTATATTTTGATTTTTAAAGTTATTCCATGGAGAAATATAATGAATTATTTTAAAGTTGCGGTTATTGTTAATTTTCCGAAAAAATATTACAATTTGAGTTTTCACTTTCTCCAATTTCGCTTAAATATATTTAATAAACTTTTCCTATGTGAAATTTATAATAAATAAAACTTTGGAAATTTTAAAAATGTTTCATAACCTCAAATTAGACACATTATCATATCAAAATTGTTATTTTATGCCATATCGCTTATTTGCTGCCAGGTCGTTATAATTCTAAAGACACAAGTTTCAAATTAATAAAAAATAGAAAAGTTTAATTTACTGGTCAATTTTTGTGAACCAAATTTTCATATATCAGAGAGCGAATCGAAATTATGGACTTGGTCAAACATAATTAGTATCCAGCTTTGAACTCATAATTATAGATCGTTTTCCAAACGTATATTGAAATGTTATTCTATTCTATAAATGTAAATTATGTTCGATGAGAGTTTTCGATTAACAGGTTCTAATTTTTATAAACTTTACCACTACGTGTGGTAAAAAGGGTTTTATTAATATTGTCATTCCGCGTGTAACGCCAAGAAGGAATCATCTCAGAACATAATGTATATATATTCTTACATCAAATTAAAATCTCAGCAATAATTGACAGAGCTTAATTAAGTATTTGCTATAGTCCTGAGAAGTTTCCTATATAAAATCAGTCAAATCAATCAAAAAATTAGACCGATATCTGAAGCAACCTTTAAGTTTCAACGAATAATTTTCGTAAAACTGTCAATTAGAAATCGACAAAATAGAATAAGATTTTGGCATAATATAAAGTTATATGTTCTTTATTATCATTCCAAAAATTATCAAAATCGCTTCAGTAGAAAGGAGGTTATAGGCAAAAATATAGCTAATTTTATGACACATTAAGAATTCCTCTGTTGTTTATATATTGTATACATTTGAGAGTATATTTGTGAGTGTGTATGTACGAAACATAACTTATTGACTTACATGCATTTGTGGTGGAGGGTATTGAAGAATCGGCATAGCCGAATACTTGCTAAAATTCAGCTACACGCTTTCGCAATTAATGCATTTTGGATATTCCATTAGTAAGATCAACATTTTAGATATATTATTTTCTATATATGTATCCAAGCGTTTGATCTTAAAGACTTTATTTGTATTTGCATGATTTTCTTTTCGAAAAATTTAAATTTTGAATAATTGTGAAATATTCCATAAAGATATAAAATTTTTTTGGTTCAAAGGATTTTGTCATATATTCCAAATTCTATACAATAATATCTTTATTGTTATTAAAGTCAAAGAAAGACTCTTTATTAAATTGTACGCTTTAAAAGAGAAAACTATCTCAGAAGTGCATCTTATACGACAAATAATATTCTATATTTATATATATAAAAATGGATCTATGTTTGTTTGTCTGTTTCTTTGTGACTTATAGAGAGCCAAACCACTGAACCTATATGCTGAAATTTTCGCAGAATGATCCCCATGTACCCGAAAATAACATAGGCTATAACAAACTTCGATAGGGGCAGAGGGAGAGGAACTTCTCTAAAGAACTATAACTGAGAGAATTTCCAAATTTGTTCTCAATTACTTTTTCAAGGAACTATTTTACAAGACAAAATTTAGGACAGATTGAATCAGAGGGAGAGGTAGCCCCCTTATAATACAAATTTCCATAGAAGAATTTTCAAATTTGGCCCCAATAACATTTTCAAGGAACTTTTATATGGGGCAAAATATGAAATGAAGGAAGAGGTAGCCCCCATACAAGGAAAACATTAACTATCAAATATTTAAAGAACTATAACTGCAAGGACTTTTGAATTTGGTCCCAACCACCTTATCAAGGACCTGTTTTACTAGACAAAATGAAAGACGGATAGGTTCAGGAGGAGTGGTAGCCTTCATACAAAGAAAATGTTGAATATCTAAAGAATCACTACACCGAAAATTTTCAAATTTATCCCAATAAATTTTTCAGATAATTGATTTACTTGACATAATGAAGAGGGCGGATACGATCATGGGGAGTGATGTCCCCCATACAAAGGAAATATTGATTATCGAATATCTAAAGAGCTATAACACCAATAGTTCTCAAATTCGACCCCAAACATTTTCTCAATAATTTGTTTTACTTATCAAAATACAGGACAGGTAGGATCAAGGGGAAAGGTACTGCCATACAAAGCAAATATTAATAATCAAATATCTAAAGAACTGGTTCTAATTACTTTCCCGAGGATCTTCTTTACTGGCCAAAATGTAGGACTTTATAAGGGCGGCGAAATTCACCGGGTCTTAGCTAGTATTTATATATAAAATATAATTGCAGTAACTTAAATAAGATTAACTTTAATATTTATTATCTTTTATGATTATAAAAGCATTTAGTAATTAACGGATCCACTATGCAGTAAAAAAACAAACCCTACACACTTCTAAAAAGTATATACGATTCATCATAGAGTTTGAGTTAAGCTTTGAAAATATAACATTTTTTATATGATTAATTCATTTTTAGGGTACCTAACGCTCTTCCCCATTTCCATTTTCTTTAGTTTCGGGTGTGAGAATTAACAGCAGTGACAGATGCTAAATATTTTTCAGATAAAGTTCAAGATTTTTTTTCACTGATAAAATTTTTCTATTTTTACTCCAAAATAATCAAATCAGTCTTCATAAAAAAGACTAAAAAAGTGATTTATTTGTCTGTCTCGTTTTAAAAATATTTATAGAATATTTTGAACGTGTCTTTTATAGATTGCGAAGTTATTTTATTAGAATTCACTTACAGGGCAGAAATTTTCTTTGTTTGAATTAAATAAAAATAAATTCACGTGTTTAAAATATATATATATTTATTGGAACATATATCGAGGACAATGTAAGACTCAAAACTTGTATATTTAATGAATACGAGTGATTTTGATCATTGACAAATATAAGGAATATCATAAGGCCCCTAATAATTACCTACACTGAACCAAAAAATGTAGTAAATAAACGAAAAAGGGTTAAGAATTAAAAAAAAGTAGGTTAAATATCGTTCAACGATATAATGAAAATTTTGACGAAAAATCGTCAATATGACTATTTGAAGTCGTTAATAAAAATGCAGTTAATTTTAATAAATATTATTCAATTTGAATAATACATTAATCAAAACTCTTCATATTGATAAAAATTATTCAATTTAAATATCATATTTTAGTTAAATTTACGAAATTTTAGTTAAATTGAGGAAAGAATTACATTAAATTTAATTGTAGTAGATTTATAAATAAAATTTTGATTATAGAATATATTAAGAACTGTAACAGCGAGAATTTTCTAATTTGGTGCCAATGACTTTCTCAAGGAAATGTTTTACTAGACGGTTCGGATCAGGGGAGAAGTAGCCTCCAAACATAGCAAATATTGATTATCGAAAGTCTAGAGACTCACTAAAGCGAGAATTTGGTCCCAATTACAATTTTTAATACACTCCGATTTGTGATTTGAGAAATTTCATTCGAGATCTAGAACTGAGGTGAATTTTTGTTCAGCAAAGCGCACCGGGAAAAAACTGGTTATTTAGCACCTTTTATATTTCGCGTGTAACGCCAAAAAGGAATCATTTCAGACCCTACAATGTAAAAACTGAAACAAAAACTGAGTCGATTTAACTATGTCCGTCCGTCCGTCTTTCTGTCTGTTGGTAACATTCTCACGCCTAGAACAATTGTCCGAATTCAATAAAATTTGGTCACATTGTATGTTATTGTCCTGATCAATTTGCTATTTAAAACCAGCTATATCGGTTTATAAGCAAGGAAGTTATAGAACGATATCTGAAAAAACCTCAAAATTCCGAAAAAGAACTCTACCAATTTCTTCTAAAAATGTAATTGGATTTAAACAAAAAATTAATTTTAGCATACAATTGTACGTGCAAAAGATCATCAAATTCTGATTAACAGGAAAAAAGTTATGGGCTATAATATGCAAAATTTTGACACACCCTAAACTCTGTGTGTCATATGAAAAATTTTCGTTAATATAACATGCGATATTTGGTTCAGTGTAAATATACTTGTTTTTTTTTTTTTTTTTGTTCTACTTATCCGTCCATCCTTAGATGCAAAAAGTGTCTTAACCGATAAAATTGAGAATCATTTGCTTCTTATGAGGTCAAGGGAAAACGTGACTTTCTCTATCCAAATTTCACTCATAGGCGACAGAATATGTAAATGTTTTTGATAGATTCCCTGAGTTTTTCACAGAATATAGAAACTAAATATTCATTTATGAATCATTAAAGATAAAAATATATTTTTCAATTAGATAAGTCATAAAAAGAACGTTAAAAAGAAATAGATTAATTTTAATTAAAATTTTAATTTAAAAATATTTTATGTTTCTAAAACATAGAACAAAATTCTTTCAAGTGCCGCCAAATCAGACAGCAAACCAAACAGAGTTGCCAAGCGATAAAAATACTATTTAAAACAAATTAACAAATTATCATTGGTCAGGGCCGACTAGATGAGACCATATATCTTGATGAAAGCTTTATTTCGGTAAAACATAAATGTTGTTACTTTTTTGTAGAACGGTAATTTCCGTCCATCATTGTGTCTTAAGATTCTGTTTAAATGGGCCTCAAAAGATCTCTTAGTTTAGAGTAGGCTTAATATAAGCCTGTTTAAAAATTATTACATTTTTTGTTGTTTATAACTTTGTAAAAAAATATTTTTGGAAACCTGGTATGTTTGGGTTGAATAGTAATGCCCTTCCTCTGTCTATATACTTTGTCAAAAATTTTATTTTCCGGACAAATCAGAACAAGCATCATGTAGCATTTTGATGGATCGACACTACAAGCTTTACACATATTTTAATTTATTTGTTGTAAGTCGATTCATAATATTTTATATGTATTTAGCATGAAGCGTCAATCAAAAAATCTAAATTTCCGAAAATTTTTAACTTCCCAAAATTTAAAACTTGGTCCAAAATCTAAAAAAGCATTCTAAATGCAGAAAATGTTGTAAATAAATAAAAATTTATTATAACAACGCAAAAAAAAATAATAATTTCGGATTAAATAGGAACATTAAAATGGTCCTTTAGACCCATTATTGCTCATAAATTCGATTCAATTTCAATTCCTTATATCTCGGAAACAGTTTTATATAAAGATCCAAATCATTAAATATTGCAATCAGGTTTACTACTTCATTGTGATAGTGGTCTAAAATGGGTTAATAAAAAATTAATTAAGAAATTTAAAATTGATATTTTTAAACGGTATATCGACCTTTTCCATCATTCTGTTAGCACAAGGATTTTTCGCCAAATGTGACTTTTTCGGTTTAGAGTGAAAGTGTAAATCATGATTTACTGTTTTGAATGTCCAAAAAGGACATTCTGCATAAATAGTGACAAGAGAAAGAGAGGGAGGCCAAACTTTACCATCCATTCAACTTCCTGCCCGTTATTCTCTTAACATAGTTACATTATAGTCTATTGTCTTTTGATATAGTCTGATCGTTTTTTTAGTGATCTCTATTCGAGACGATTTTGACAGATCATAATACAAAATACCTTTTTGATCCCATCAAATAGAGAGCATTACTTTGGCGTAATGGATTTTTGCCGTTTGTGTCGATTTGACTGGTTGGTCAGGCTGAAATGTAATGTATTAATTTTTCATCAATAAGATACTTGTTTTGAAAGCCTTTTAAAAATCACATCCCACTAAAAAAATCGCCCTCAAAAGTTACTTGGTTTGAATTAATGTGGAAATATATACAAATTATTGTTATTTGGTTTATAAAAATAATGCTAGTTTTTCTTTACAACATTCTTAGTTGAATTATGGTTCCAATTAAACTTTTTCGACCAGACCTTTTCTTTTTTGTGACGAAATCGCAAGTTTTGCAACGGACAAATCATGGTTCACTAGTTTTTTTAAATTGGTGCATTTTTACCGTAAGCTTTTAGCAACAATCGTAAACTTTGAGGAACCATTTTTTTTAAAGTGAGAAAAGGTTGCCAGATTTCTCCATAGTACATTATTATTGACACAAAATCCAACATGATTAAGCAATTGAAAAAAGTCTTTATATTTTTGGATCCATCGAATACGAAATCTAAATTAGAATGTCAGATATTAACCCTTTAGAACCCTTTGTTATTATTGACACAAACCATGTGTGATTGTTATGTAATATAACTAAAAATAGTGTTAATAAATAATAAAAATAGACTTTAAATTAAAAATCCCTATCGGATAGAGTATAAAAATATCCGATAATAATTAATCATCTAAAATATTTAAATAATGGTCAGTTTAAAATATAGCATGTGGACAATTTCCAATATTTAGATAACAACCAGTTTTAGCTAGAAAAGACCTTTACGTCGAAATTTTTATCATAATGACTAATATATATTTTGTAAAAAGATTTCCCTGTTTTATTTTAAAAAAAATAACTTTTTTTTTAAGTTCTGAAGATTTCAATATTTTCCAATCTTTATCTTAAGTTTGACGTAAAAGACAACAAAATCAAAAGCGTAAATAATTAACATTAAACTCCAGTTTGACAGTTCCTTATCCTTTAATATTGCAAGTCAAAATTATGAATTTATCATGATTTTTTGTTGATTTTTTTATCTGGTATTTTGTTTGCATTGTTATCAATCATTTAAACACATGATTGATAAGTTGACATTTTGGGATTTTGTTTGCTTTGTAATTTTTCATTATACCTACACCACCATAGGTATTATGCGTTTGTGCAGATGTTTGTAACGGGCAGAAAAATAGTTCACTTTTATGTATACCGTTCGACTCAAAATCCCTTCCAGAGTCAATTTAAGCATGTCCGTCCGTCCGTTCGTCCGGCTGGCTGGTTGTCCATGTAAAGCTTGAACGCAAAGTACAGATCGCAATTTTGAATATATCTTAATAAAATTTACCACTTATTTTTTGTCCCAACGACGATGCCTATTGAAATTGGTTATGACAAAATCATTATTTCATATTGGCCCCATACTAAATGTACCCCCTTCCGAATGGGGTTTTTAGTCCATAAAATTCCTAAATATAAAACGATGTCAACCAAATGGCAAAAATAAGTCTTATTATATTTAACAATGATGTGCCATATTATACGAAGATCCGTCCATTACTCCTCATAGGTCCCATACAACCACTCTTCCAAATATGATCTTGAAACTTATAAATCGCATATATAAAAATATTTAGTTAAATTAAAATAAATATAAGCCAAAACCACAATGCGAAATTATACGAGTTTTGGTCCATAATTTTTTCTCCCATAAAACCCTCTAGAAAAATTCCTTTTAAAACGCATACATTTTGCATAAATGTTAATAACATAATAATCTATTGCACACATAAGCATTTACAAGAAAAATAAATAATACGAGGGCTGTACACAAAAATTTTGTAGCAGACCTTTACAACCACCAATCTGGTGTAGGGTATTACATAGTCGGGCTTGACCGACTATAACATCTTAATTTGTTTTTTGTTTTTGATTGACAGAATTGTATGTCTTGATACTGAAATAAAATTTTGGTTATAAATTATAAAATTATGGCAAATAATAAAATAATAAAAATAAAATTATAATTAATTGTTATTTTATAAAAGACATTATTTTAAAATACGTGTTTTTTAAGTTTATTTCCGTTTCCTAATCTTACATAATTTAACTAAAACGTTTTAATACTTAAACACATCTAATTTGATTTATATAATAATTCCTAATTTAAAATATTATATTTAATATTGATAATGATTTTAAATTCGCTTTATATTCTAGATGATATAATTTTCTGATATTTTTGTTTAGATATTTTAACAATGACATATGTTTTAGCGGATTTGCAAACCACTTCAATTTGTTAAGACTTTTGTTTGTTAAATATTTTTTTTTAATTTTCCAGAAAGAATTAAATATTCATTACAAAATTATTATTGTCTCTAATATAAGACGATAAGAAATTATTGAGTTCTTAAAAAATAAAATAAATAAATAATGATCCCAAAATACCCGAAAGTAATATAGTTTAGAAAATTCCAATAGGTCCAGGGGGAGAAATACCTCCCATACAAAAGCGAAACTTGATTATAGGATATCTAATGAACTATAACAATGAGAGTTCTCAAAATTTGATCACAACAACTTTCTCAGAAAATTGTTTTACTTGATAAAACGTATAACAGATAAGAAAAGGTTACGCATATCGCTTATAAAGAGTAAAATCTTTTTTACAAAAACGAAGTTTACCGGGTCAAGTTAATATATAAAATTATACAACGTTCAATTTTTCATTGTTTTCTCTCTGATTCAGGAGGTTACGTTTCGTCATACATTATGCAGCAAGAATATATTTGTTTTGAAATCATGACTTTAAGTTCCTGATTTTGACCTCGAAATTTTCTAACCAGCGTTGCACAGGAATATTTGAGCCTTGTGTCCATTAGCTTTTACTTTTTAAAGCAAATAGTCCAAGCATTGAGCTAACCGGGCTGCCCTCGTATAAATTGGGAGCTTTTTTAAGAATGTTTTCATCATGTCGGCCATTCCTTATACCTGAACTAGGTTCTCTGTCAACGGACATTGTATTGATGGCACCCTGTGAATGCTTGGCCAACTTTATGTAGGTTCAAATTGTGTGTTTTTAGTACGTTTTTTTCTCACTCATTTTAATCCGATTAAAAATATATTCATCTGTTTGGCATTGAACGTAATGGCTGACATGTTTTACAAAGCAACTTGATCAAGAAAATCAAATAATAGTTGGGTTAAAAGTTTTCATGAAAAAAGTGTGTTAAGAATTTTTCGACCTTACTCCCTAAGACGGATATAGTGAAATCAACTTTTATGATTGTGATCCTAAAACATTATAATGCATCGATCGATGGAATTGCTTTGGGTATATTGAATATATTTCTTGATCTATAGAACTTGTAAATACCGTACAAAATATTGTCGGACTTAATTTCCTCACTTTCGAAAACCGTCCCAAATAGAATTAATCTCTCGTACATGTGAATAAAAAATGTTAATGAAATATATTTAAACATTTACGATCTAGAAAATGTATGAAATCCATCATTTAACGCGATAACGGGTAAAATTGTTATAGTCGTTCAAGTCTGACTATGTGATACCCTACACCATATTGTTGGTTGTAAATGACTGCTACAAACAATTTTATGTATGGCCCTCGTATAATTTGCTTTTCTTATTTATGCGATATATTATTATGATATGTAAAATTGATGTTAAATTTATCCCTTTTACCCCTTTCTGATCAGGAGCGTATTTGGTGATCCCCCATATTGTTGATCGAGACAAAAGAAATTGTATATATTTGATAGTTCTGGTGAATAATTTATTAGATTCCCTATTAAATTCTAAATTCAGATTCCTAATTATATTATGTTGTGCATCCACGTTTTTAGGTTTACTCTGAATCACATTTTGAGTCCATTTAACGATTTTGTAAACATTCTACAGTTCGAAATTTTTTAGGTCTCGTAGAATTTGGTATATATTATTAACTTGTGCCAAAGAAGAAACCTATTGAATTTGTTTGGTCCAATTTTTCAGGTAGCTCCCATACAAATGTCCTTCCGGTATATGGTTCCAAGTTTTTCTGGAGGATTATATAGGACTTAAAACAATTATGCACTGATCCTTATATAATTTCGCACAGTGGTTTTGGTTTATATTTATCTTAATTTGGGTAAAAATTTTTACAATGCCCACGTATACGTGCGATTTATGAGTTTCAAAGTATTACAAAGAAGGGTGGTTGTAAGGGACCTATGAGAAATAATGGACTTTGTATAATTTAGCACATCGTTGTAGAATACAATAAGACTTATTTTTGCCAAATTTGGTTAACATCTTTTTATATTTAGAATTTTTATGGACTAAAAACCCCCATTTCGGGGGAACATTTGTATGGGGCCTTTATGAAATAATGGACTGATCATAACTAATTTAAAAAGGCATTGTCCTTGGACCAAAATAATAGTACGTGTAAAATTTCATCAAGATATCTTCAAAACTTAGACCTGTGCTTTGCGAACAAGCTTAAATCGACTCAGAAAGTGACTTTGAGTCAAATTTAAAAGTGGTGGTAGGGTAGGACTATTTTTTCTGCCCATTGCAAACATCTGCACAAACGCATAATACCCTCGCCACATATGATGGTTTAGAGTATAATAATTCTATGCCAAAGTTTAAGTTTGTTTATTCAGTTTTTTACAAGTCTGGAGAACAGTGGACGGTAAAAATTACACATTCTTCAAATTACTTAATATTACCATTCTTTCATTCAAATATATCAACAAATAGTATGTAATAAGAAAATTCATTTGTTAATAATTTATAAAAAAGAAATTCAGCTTAAAATCAAAATTTTGCTTTAATAAAACTTTTTAACTGATGCAATGATAATGACAATTTGAAACTAACTAAAATTGTTTAATTGTTTGATTTTTTGTTTTTTTACGTTTGGTACTAAAACTTTTACATTTCGTACTTTTATAAAAAATGTAATACTTTTTTTATAGTTAAATTATTAATTTATTAATTTGTTTTGTTTATAATAAAAATAATCGTTAATATTTTTGTCAATAATTTAAGATATTAAAAATACATATACTATTTATATACACTAAAACTCCCACTGTAGCATGTTTATTTAATTAATTTATTTATCTAATTATTTAATATTTTTAATAAAAATAAATAAATAAACTTTTCAATTAAACAACAAAGTATTTGTATTTTAATTTTAAATTCCTTTTCTCTCTTAGAACCTCAATCGTTTTGGAGACTCTATGGGTTCGTTGGGACATCGAGCACTTCTACAATATGTGGATTCAAATGATTTATCTAGCCTACGCGCTATCTTAGATAGTCGTCATTTATCTGTTGATGATCGTGACGAAAATGGCTCTACGGTTCTTATGGTTGTAGCCAGTCGTGGTCTAACACCTTTTGTTCGAGAATTTTTAGCTCGTGGTGCAGATGTTCAAGCCGAAGACAATGACAATTGGACAGCTTTACTATGTGCCTCTAAAATGGGCCATTACGATATTGTACAATTATTATTGGATCATGGTGCGGATTTAGAGCATCGTGATATGGTAAATTTTCAAATTTACAAAAATATACTTTAATGTTTCACTCATTCATACATTTCTTCATTAATTTCTTAGGGTGGTTGGACTGCTCTTATGTGGGCAGCTTATCGTGGCCACACGGAATTAGTTCGTTTCCTTTTGGACAAAGGAGCTGACGTTAATGTCCATGGCAATTATCATTTGGGTCCTCTACTGTGGGCCGCAGGTCGCGGTTTCAAAGAAATTGTGGAAATGTTAGTTAGTCGTGGTGCTAAAGTAAATGTGGGTGATAAATATGGCACGACTGCCCTAGTGTGGGCCTGTCGCAAAGGAAACGTTGAAATAGTTGATACATTATTAAAGGCTGGAGCCAATGTGGATACAGCTGGCATGTATTCTTGGACTCCTTTGTTGGTGGCCGTCTCTGGCGGTCACACCGACTGTGTTATATCTCTTTTAGAAAAGAAACCCAATGTCAATGCCCTGGATAAAGATGGTATGACTGCCCTGTCAATTGCTTCGCGTGAAGGTTATCAAGAAATCGCTGCTGCCTTAATTGCTGCTGGTGCTTATATTAACATACAAGATCGTGCTGGTGACACACCACTTATACATGCAGTTAAGGGTGGCCATCGCAGTGTGGTGGAGGCCCTATTGAAAAAACATGCAGATGTTGATATTCAGGGTAAAGATCGTAAGACAGCCATTTATACGGCTGTGGAGAAGGGTCACAATCAAATAGTTAAAATTTTATTACAAACTAATCCTGATCTCGAAGCAGCTACCAAAGATGGCGATACCGCATTACTGAAAGCTGTGCGCAATCGCAATTTGGATATAGTACAAATGTTATTAGATCGTAAAGCAAAGGTTGGTGCTAGTGATAAGAAGGGTGATACTTGCCTACACATTGCCATGCGTGCTCGCTCAAAGGCAATCGTGGAAGCTCTTTTAAGGAATCCCAAAAACAGTCAATTATTATATAGACCTAATAAGTCCGGTGAGACTCCCTATGTTATAGATACCTCCCATCAAAAGACAATTTTGGGCCAAGTATTCGGTTCAAGACGTTTAAATACTAATGAAGACTCAGAAGGTATGTTGGGCTATGAATTATACTCCTCCGCCTTGGCTGATGTCTTAAGTGATCCCACATTAACCACACCAATAACAGTGGGCCTGTATGCCAAATGGGGAAGTGGTAAATCTTTCCTGCTTAATAAACTTAAGGATGAAATGACAAATTTTGCTCGACAATGGGCTGAGCCGCCATTGAAAACGGGTGGCTTATTATTTTTAGTGTGTTTCCATTTAGCTTTAATACTGGGCACCATAGTGGGTTTGGCTACTTGGTCGGAGATATGGGGTAGCGTTGCTGGTGTTAGTTTCCTAGTATTTGCCTACCTACTACTGGCCATTATACGATATTGTAATTATCAATTGGACATGTACTGGGCATATTCTATTGATCATGGAATTCTTAAACGCATAGGACGACTACGTTTAATACTGCAAGTAGCCTTTTGTCATCCTCCCGGTGCTCAGTCTGACTCTCAGGCAAAACCAGTACGTTTCCATTTTGCGGAAGCCAGCAGTGCTTCACCCACTGGTGAGGGTGCAGTAGCCCATATGTTGGCTTCTTTATTTGAAGCCATAGAAGTACATTATGGTTGGCTATCGACTCGGTTGTACAGAGCATTTCGTCCTAAACCTTTAAAAGTTACAGCTGGCTGGCGTTGGCGTCGTATGTGTTGTGTTCCTATAGTGGTAATCTTTGAGGTTGGTTTATTAGCTTTAATAGCTGGTCTCTCGTTGGTGGTAGCCTATTTTGCTCATAACAGCAGTGTGAAACGTGATAATGTATTAATACCAATTTATGTTATATGTGCTCTATTTGTTTGTATAATTTGCACAAATCTACATGTTTTGGCCAAAGCGATAGGCTCATTGTTTGTGTCACAAGGTCGTCATCTAAAGCGAACTGTGCGCTCTAATGAAGGTGCCCCTCTCACAGCTTTGGGTGCTGAGGTGGCTTTAATGACTGATATGGTGAAGGTAGGATTTAATAAATGATTTTGAATTAATTAATTATCAGATTAATGGAAGAGATTTTACATTTAAATTTTAGTGCCTGGATGCCTTCACAAACCAACAAAGTCGCTTAGTAGGTGTTGTCGATGCCTTAGACTCCTGTGATACTGAAAGAATTCTTTCTGTTCTCAATGCTATACAAACATTATTGTCTTCACCAAATCGACCATTTGTCGTACTTATAGCTGTGGATCCTCATGTCATAGCTAAAGCTGCCGAGGCGAATAGTCGTCGTCTTTTTACCGAAGGTGGTATTGGTGGTCATGATTTCCTTAGAAATTTAATCCATTTACCGGTATATTTGCAAAACTCTGGTTTACGAAAGGTACAAAGAGCCCAAATGACCGCTTTATTGTTTAAACGTAATTATGGTGAATTACAAGGCGATGATGCACCCACGTTGGGTCATTCTATATCAGCCAGACGTTTATCAAATGCTTCGGAAATAATGTCGAGTCAAGAAAAGTTAAGAGCACCTATGGCCGGTGGTCGTGCCTCTGGGCCGGGTAAAAAATTACGTTTATCAGAATCGGTTGCCAGTTCGATTGGTTCTAATTTACATCGTTTGGGACAAAATCCTCAGGGTGTTTTAGATATGTCAAAAATTATGTTGACAGATGATTACTTCAGTGATGTGAATCCCCGCAGTATGAGACGTCTAATGAATGTTATTTATATTACTGGTGAGTGTAAATTTATGATATAGAAATTCCAAAGAAATTAATATATTTTTATTTTACTGTTCCATTTTGCAGTGCGTTTATTAAAAGCATTCCAAATTGATTTTAGTTGGTATCGTTTAAGTTCTTGGATTAATTTAACTGAACAATGGCCTCTGAGAGCCAGTATGATTGTACTGTATCATGATCAATTCATGGATCAATTTGATGATAGTCTTTCTCTACAAGCTGTCTATGAAAAGTTAGTTATTTTTTCGTGATTATTTTTTAATAGTTTGTAATACAAAAATCTCCATATGATATTTCAGAGTACGACCCAAATTAGCTTGTTTACGCGAAGCTGCACCTTTGTTAGAATTAGATCGTGATGAACGAAAATTAGATGCCTTTTTACAATTACATAAATCTGATCTCTTAGTAGCAGATTTACGTATATTTCTTCCATTTACTATTAATTTAGATCCATATTTAAGAAAAGTATTAAAAGGTTTGTAAAATCACTAAAATTCATATCATTTCGTTCGTTTTGTGACATTTTAAAAATTATAGAGGATCAACAATCCATTGAGGATGAAGGCTCATTGGTTTTACAAAATCGCCCTAGTGTTCAGCCGTCTGTACGTTTGCCACCAACACCCACTACCTATGTGCCTTCACCTATGGGTCCTTATCCACCATATCAGCTATTGCATAATGATTATGCCATGCAGGAATTGAGACAACGTAATTTTAGTTCCAGTACTGAACCACCCATGACTCCTTTACTAAGTTCACCAGTAGATTCTTTTGGTGTAAGTTTTCAAAAATGTTGTAGAGATAAATAAATCAATATTTTTAAATTTATCTGTAGGATGATATTTTACAAACCAAACTATCTGATCTTACTGTGGAGGGTGTTATAAGTTTAATTGAACGCGTAGAGGATTTAAAACCAGCATTAACAAAATTAGCACCAGTTTTAAGGGAAAATGCCATAAATGGACGTGTACTTAAATACTGTGAATTAAATGATTTAAAACAAGTAAGTAAAGTTTTGGTGAGGATGTTAGTAGAAAATTATATAATATATTAATTTTTCATAGGTTCTTGGTTTAAGTTTTGGCCATTGGGAACTTTTTCGTTTACTTATTAACACTATGCGCGATTGTGAAAAAGTTCAGCGCAAATTTAAACCTTCACCCGCTATATCGGATATACCATCAAATACTGTATCAGCCTCAACAAAAGATCAAATTGATTCACATACATTAGCACCAAATCCACCACATTCTAGAAAAAATTCAACAACATCTCACATGGAAAAACAGGTAGGACTATATAATTTTACATTCGATTGGAAATTTAAATAACCAAAACACATTAGTCAACATATTATTTTACACTAGACAATCAAATTTTAAATGTAACAATTACACAAGACACCTGAAATGAGCCGCACTACCGAATTACGAAACAAAAGTTTCACTACCCAACGACAATACAGATAATTTCAATATATATTTTTTAAAATATTATAAAACCGATCTTTAACTTTTAATTTGCCACACGTATTCATATGTGTTACATTAACGCGTATATACATACACTTTGTGTAAGCTTATTATTATTATTTTGTTGATTTATTCTTTATATAGAAATTGTTTACATTTCAAATTGTATATAGAATAAATCAATAAAATTTTTCACCTGTTTTTCATAGTCATAATATTTAATTGAAATCATATTATTTTTTATTTACCTCTTTTTTCAAAATTTTATTTATGCATCACAATTAAAAATTCAAAAAAAAATTCCAATAAATCAAATCAGTCTAAAGTTCACGATTACGATATACTACAGGTAACAGAATATGAAAAAAAACTAAAAAAAAAATTGTTTTATCATTTTTATTAATTCGTATTTATTGATTTTACATTCATACGTATATTGTTGTTATAACGTATTGTTTGTGTAATTTTTATTTGTTTTAAATTTAAATAAAATATGTTATTTGATCGATTATTATTTTTTATTAAAACAAAAATTGATTTGTTTTAAACCATAGAATATTTAATTTTATATAAAACTTGTTTAATAATCTGAATAAATCATTCGATATATCTATCGAAAGTGTTTCTAATAAAAGTTCTATACTATGACTCACAGTGGAACCACTCTTGTATTGAAATAATTCTGTAATTTATGAACCTTTGGAGGCATCTTAATATCTGTGCTCTGCTTGTGTCATTTGTTTTTACATGCAAAAGTTCAGCAAAAGTTCAGTAAAAGTTCAGCAAATAAATGACGTATTTGGAAGCTGTCCACCTTCTATTTCAGACTTACAAAGAAATCTACCGAGGTCTACAAGAGTAGTTCTGGCATAACTAAGTTCGGGATGGAGCAATAGGCTCAATACCTACAGGTCTAGTATTGACTATGCCCCAATATTTATGTGGCGAAGGACCTCATTATACACAACATTTATTTAACCGCCAAGCCAATCCTACCACTCTTAGTCCAGAAGATCTGATGAGTCCATCATCACATAGAAGTGGCCTGTAGGTAAACCAAAACCTGAATCACAATAATTAACTAACTTGTTTTTACAACTGTTACAAGAACAAAACAAACTCAAGTATTTTTTGATTTTCTTTTCAAGTTTGTTTTTTGCTATATCCTCCCAACCGAATCGGGGATCTAAAATTTCTATTACTAAAAATTTTCTCAAAAATGGCTTTGCGATTTGAATAATTAAGCCAGAAATTGGAGAATTGTGAAAAAATATGTTGAAAATTAGAAACTCTGGTTCTCTTAACAAACTTTGAAAAGTTACTAACAGGAATGATGCAAAAATTTAGAAGCCGAATACAGAGCACGAAACTTGAAGTCATGTTTTCTAAAAAATTGTTCTTGCTGTATAAAGGACGACAGAGCTTATGCTCTTACAGATTTTTCACAACTTCCTGGACAAAAATATTAATTCGGAATTTCCCAAGAAGCCAATCATTTGTTAAAACGGGCTATGAATACCGAAATTAACATGAAGGAATGTTTACAAAAAAGGCTTCTTCCATTTATAAAACTTCTTAATGTGTCCACTTATTTTTGACCTTACTTGATCAACTTTCTTTGTTTACAGACTTCGCCCCTGATCGGAAGCATATAGATAAGGTATCATTAATGGCTCAAAATCTACAGAGTTATTTCCAGGCCATCGTTTAGGAACCCTCATACATCTGTCTATTGTTTTGTTTTTGGCTATCGTGGTAGATATTTATTTCAGAGCACATGAATTATTTTTATTAAACCAATTCAATTCAACCCAATTCTCTTAATGGTTCCAAAACGATTTTTTTTTAAATTCTGTAACTTTTGAAACGTTGAAAATTTTAAAAATAATTAAAATTGAATTTTCTAATTATTTCAATATTAAAATCCATATGATTTGATTATGATAAATATTCTATGGTTCAAATTTAATTTTAGTAGAATAGTTCAATTAATGTTTAAACAACACAACACCCTTAAATATTTTACATAACACTTTTTTAGAAATTATTATAAAATACATAAATACACTTCAAGAAAAAATAGACATTTATATATTGGTTCATATAAAATGTATTTCCAGCAAGAATGTATAGACTATCTAATACCGTACAACACATCGTCGGTTAAAAATGATAGTTATGAAAAATTAATGAACGATCCTCGTATAATTTGATTTTCTGATTAATTCTAAAGTGTGTGATACAGTATTGTAACACTGGGATATTTGTTAAATTTAAGCGTTTTAAAATGAAAAAAATTCACAATTTCACTTTGTATTTAGGACTTTTATGACCCAAAACCCCTTTCCGGGAAGAACATTTGTATAGGAGGAACCTGAAATATTAGACCGAATATGATAAATTTCAATAGGCTTTGTATTTAGGCCAAAATAATTATATATACCAAATTTCATAGAGATATATTAAAACTTGGGAGCTGTAGACTGTTCACAATATTTACAAGGACAGCCAGACATCGTTAAATTGACCTTCGGTGGTGTAGGGTATAGAAATATATAGAAAATGACAGACACTATTTATATGAGCCAATATAATTTAATGTTTATTAAAAAAATTATAAATATATTATTTCCAATTTTTTTACAATACAACTGAATACCTTATTTAAGGAGTGAGGTTGAAAATTTCTTAACACAGGCCTTCACTAAAACCTTTAACACACATTATTTGATTTTTTATGATCAAGTTACCTTTGTCAGTTATAATGTTTAATGTCAAACGAACATGATGTTTCTAAGGCCAGAAAACAAAGAAGGGATTAACCAATCTGGTTGGAAAGCAGCTAAGTCCTCGGACTATTTGGTACGCAAAATTAAAGCTGGAGCAGGTTAACAAACATACAATGTATAAAAGATTCCCGACAGAACGTTGCTAAATGTGCAGAGGATAAAACAGAGCACGGAAATTGAAGTAAAGTTTCCTAAAAAAATATTCTTGCTACATAATCGAGAGAATGTCAAAAAATTTAAGACCCGAAAGCAGTAAAAATTTCCCATAAAGTTGTTAGTATGGCATGAAATATGAAGTTGCCCCCTAAAAAAGTCAATCTCTTATTATTTGCATCAAGGAATGTTTACTTAAAAGGCTGCTTCAATTCAAAGGACTTGATAATATGTCCACTTATTTTTGAACTAACTCGGTAGCCTTTGGTAACAAAAGCTTTTGAGTGGTACATGAACAATAATAACAAAATTATGGTCTTTGTACCAAGAGAGGCAAAACTCCCAAATTGCCCACAGCAAAGGCCAGTGAAGAGATATTAGGCTCTTGTTAAAAGGGAATTAAAGAACACAAAAAGGTGTCTCAAATTGTGGCAGATTTTAAACAGAGATTCAAAATTTCGTCACTAGCGACTAAAACTATAAAAACTAACACCGTAGTAGTGGTTTCGATTTTATTAATATACATATACGAATTTTAACAATTTTCGATCTCACTCCAAATACATACACTTTAATAAAATTCTATTTTTTAATTCCCACAATTCCCGCACATAAGTGTATTTTATATTTGATCTTAAAATGTTTGCTCATGCCAAATTTATTTATAAATTAAATACCACTTAATATTAGTTTTTTTCTTTAATCTAATACATTCTTTAAAATGTTTTCTTTTTCCTCTTGGTATTTAGATTTTTAACTTTTTTACAAAATTATTTCTTCAATTTTTCTTAAATTAAAATTTATATTTTTTTATTTACATTTAAAGGTCACTTTAGAGGAACAAATGATATGTGGGGCATTACAAACTTTAAATGAGGATGCCTTTGAGGATGTGGCCAGTAGTGAGAGACCAAGTCCATCCGGTTTGCCAACAGGTGAGATGATAGCTGCAGCCACACAACTGCATTTAGCACCCATACGAGAATCATCGGAATTCGGTTCACCATCCGATGAACAAAAATATAATAACAATTTACTACCATATGTTTCAAACAACAACAATAACAATAATAATAATAATAGCAATAATTTTAATAATACTACACCAACATTACAACAGCAACAACAGTTACAAAACAAACAAACCACTACTACCACCGATTATAATCGAAGCGCCAGTTCACATTCATTACATAGTTTAAGTGGAAGTATATATATGGGTAATGGTATCAATAATAGCACAATTACTACTGTTACTAATAATTCTTTAAATATGGGTAATAGCAGTAGTGGTGGTATTGGAAGTAGTAGTAGTGGTGGTGGTGTTGGTAGTGGAAACATTAATTTACATATGGCTTCTAATAATTTACGTCATAGCATAGGTGATGGTACTCATTTATTATCAGCCTCTAATATAAACAATACATCCACTCCTAATGTAGATATACGAGGTTTAGCACAACGTCATCATTCGGTAGGTGATGATTTATTGTGTGATCCTTTCACACCACAAATACGATCACCATCTAATTCAAATTCTGGTATACCCACTGTGGTTATTATACCAAATGCTAATGGTGAACAAACCACCACTCATCACATTGTTGATGATACAAGATTATAGAATTTAAATTGGTTGGGTAAAGGTTGGTTTCAATTATGATAAAATTAAAATCCTGCTGAATACGAAGAATTAATTACACTATAACATATCCTACTTCCTAGTAAAAAAACAATTATAAGAAATAAACTACATTTGTAAGAATAATAAACATTAAAAATTGTAGCTGCGAACAAATGTAACTTAGAAATTTACACGAAAACTTAATTATATAAAACTCCAAAATAAAAACAGGTTCAATTTAACATAAAAAACGATTAGTATTTTAAAGCCTTACAAATTGGCTTTAAAATAAAAAATTCTGTTTCCTTTTTGAGATTAAAATTCATTAGTAAAAATATTTAAATACTAAAAAGTAAAAAAATTACAGGAATCACAACAATATTTTACATTAGAACTTATATATTTAATAAAGTCATAACATCATCATAACTATTATATATACAACATATACCTACATTTATACACACATATTACTACATTTGTTTAAAGATTTTAATTACTCTGTTTATTATCAATAAGTAACAGTATTAAGTATTTTTTCCAATACTAAATATTTGTAAAAAGAAAAGCCTCTTCTTTTCAACAATCAATAGTTTTGAGTTTTTTTACATCAATTGGCAGCATATCTCTATAACCTACACATACATCTATATAATAACATATTTATGTAGTCTGGGATAATTTTCCTTAATACAGAACCACTTTGTGCTGAAATTTTTAGAATGCATACACGTTATTTTTATTAGTTTTTCAATATATATTTTTTAATTTATTCCAAATTTTGCTTTAAATTAAAATTTGAGAAATTAGAATAAACATTTTTCATAAAAAATTTTCAAAATTTATATTTAACATTTTAAATCTCTTAAGATTTTCCTTTCTTGACATTGATGCGCTTTCCAAAATCACTTATTCTGTTATGAAAATCTTAACAATCATTCCATGATTATATTATAAAGATGACCATATTAGGTTGTTGTTGTAATAGCTCGGCTGTACCCAATTAGTTTGTATGCGAAAAGAACTTTCATTTGATTCGTGTGAGGAGATCCAATTGTCGTGGGAACGACCATATTAAATTAATAACATTGCTGTCAACTATAAAAAAATATGAAAATTGGATATTGAAACAAAACTGAATACAGATTCTTATTAAGGAATTTGAAAAATATAACAGCTGTACAGTATTGAATAATCAAATAAAAATTATTAATATCATCAATTATGAGAACTCATCTCTAAGTCGACTTAACGATGTCCGTCCATCCATCCAAGTAAAGGTTCTGAAATGTGTCCATGTAAGCTTCCTGAAATATTGGATCTATCATCACCAATATCAATAGGTTTTGCCCTAAAAATTATAGATTCCAAACTTCATCAAGAGATTTCTATATGCACATAACGTTATGCGAACAGGCAGTCGGATAGACGGACGAAAATGATTCAGAGTTGATCGGCATGTCGGATACTATAGAATAAACAGTGTAAAACTGCAGCAACGCAGGAGAATTTGTATGAAGGCAACCTCTTCCCCTCAATTTGTTCACTCTCATGGCTGTAATAATTCATCTCTTGAGATTTATTCACGTTTTTTTCGATAGAGTTTTTAAGGTAAAAATATTTGGAAAACGATCTTCTTGAAATTATTCATGCATATTTAGTTTAATACAGTATTGGAACTATCTAGGCATCGTTCTTAGTCGAAAACATTTGTTTTTTTAATTGCAACCTTAATTTTGTCTCCCGAAGTCAAATGTCTAATGGTACAGTATTGACAATTCTTCCAAGAACCACATGATACGATATAGGTTGCCCGATTTCTTGGCCTGGAATTGAACCAACAGCTGTAGCTGTTACAACATCAACAACTATTCCAAATTATACAGTTTGTAAGTTACTTAGTTATGTGCCTTCAACAACCATTACAGACAATGTATAGAATCTGCCACATTGTATAAGAGTAGTTCAGGCACAATTAAGATTGATAATGGAATAATATGCTCAATATATAATGGTTTACTATTGACCGTGTCGTCCCAAATCTATATCCAGCATGTGGTCAAGAATCACATGACACAGGACATTTGTTTAACTGCCAGTCCAATCTTATCTCTCAATTCTAAAGATCTATGAACTTACTTAATAGAGGTTGTCCAATTTCTTAATCTGGAGTTGAACCAACAGCTGTAGCTGTTACAACAACTTTATCAAATTTTACAAAGATCACACAGAGTATAAACAAATGTTTTGCCTTGTTTTGAATATTTTCCTCAATGAATTAAATTTCAGCGCATTATTTAGAAAAAGTTGATTCGCTTTGTTCCGCATTTCTCCGGTCTTCATTGCCGAAGCAAGTCGGGGCTCCAGTGTTAATGGAATTATTCTGAAATTTGCTAATAAAAAAACTTATTTTTGTATTTTTTTTCAAAAGTTTAAAATTTTCAAACAAATTGTTTTACACTTAATTTAAATAAATTATTTCAACCACCATCTTTAATACATTTTTAAGGGCGTATTTCATTTTCGAAGTTGAAAAAATATTTATTTATTTTTTATATATTTTTTCTTTCTGGCTTCAGTGTTTATAAGCACTTTAATTGGTTTGTATAAATCAAATAAATTTATTTATTTGTTGTTAAAATATTTAATTTGTGCTAAATTAAATTTTTTTGGCTTCAATTTTGGTTTTTTTTAAATAATTTCTTAACACCGTACACAACTTTTGGTTTTATATTAATTATTAATTAATTAAGCTTAATACAATTTATAATAATTTCTATTCAATTGTATGTTTTACTAATACATGTTTGTAGGTATATTGTTAAAATGCAACAAAAAAAAACTGAAATAAAATTAAATAAATTATATAAATTAGTTTAATATTAACAAAAATTAGTATTGTGGGAAATCAAAAAACTGAGAATTAAAGAGAAAAGAAAAACATATTGAAACTGATATAAAAAATGCATGTAAACGCATAAATTTTACTAATAACAAAATGCTATTGTGGTAGAAAAAAATATATATTAAATTAAAAAAAATAATAATAAAAATAAAAAACAATAATAATTGTAAGGTATTTAAGTAATAAATACAATAAAAGCTATTCTTTTAATGCAAGCAAATAAATAAAATAAATAACATTTTGGCGTTTTTCTGGTTATTTTTATTTTGATTCAAATCTAAACGCTTTATTTCATTCCTTTTTTAATTCTGGTGTTCAATTTTCCTTTTTTTTTTCAAATAAATCAAGTACCTGGTGACGGCAATTTTTTCCTATCATATTTATTTTTACTATTTTTATACTTCTTTGCACGTTTTTTTGTAATTTTTATTTTTGATTTTATTATCTAACTACTAAGAATGTTATATTCGGCAGTGCCGAATCTTAAATACCCTCCACCACAAATGCGTGTGAGGTAAATACGTTTTGTTTCATACATATAAACTCACCCAAACACTCACAAAGGTATACAATAGATAACAGTTTTCTTAAATAGAAATAAGACCCCAACAAACCAAAAGGTTTTATAATAAACTTGTAACAAACTTATTAGCATAAAAATAAGGCTTACAAAAGTGTTAAGATAATTGTTATAAAACACTTGTTAACAATTAATTTATTAAGAACATTGCGGTAATATATTAAGTTAAAATATAAAAAAAGCTTTTATAAAAAAGGCTTTGAAACATGATTGAAGTAGGCTTAATTTCGTAATATTCTTATAAGCTTTGAAGCACAATTTAATGAAAAATTTGTATTTTTCATATATTTTTTTTTAATTTGTACAATTTATTTTTATTTAATTTAAAAAATTTGTTCCAATTTGTCAAAAATAGACATGTATGTTTTATAAATTCGTCCTCTCTAAATCCAATAGAAATGGCGGCATCTTTAAAATTTCTGCTCACTCATTCATTAATAACTTCCGCCAGCAGTTTTTATGGAGTTTTTGCAACAATTTTGAGCTCGTTTATCTGTTGATACGAAATAAATGAACATCGAAGAGGTATAATAAAGTGTAAAAGTAAAAACTTTTTTCAGATCCACATTATCTTCAGAACTTGAAATCTCGTTTTTATTTGTATCCAAATTTTCATCACTAATTTTGGAATTAATCTGACTGGGGCTGTTTGAAACTTCAGGCGAATTACTTATTTTGGATATTTTATTATTTAAGGGCATTTTCAACAAATTCTTTTGATTCTTTACGGACTTTTTATTTCATTAAAATTCCTAAAAATCATTTTTTAAACACAGATTTTATATTTTTATTTTTAAACAGAAACATTTACAAAAGTATTGCGAGCATAAGTCTTTTATAATCACATTTGTAAATATTATTATTCCAACAAGTGTATAGCAAGTATAATTACAAGCATTATTTTAAAAGTATTTATAATTTTGACTAAAATAAAGCTATAATAAGTATGCTTATGAAATGTTGTCGAAAATTCTTTATTATAAGTTTATTTTAGGAAATAAGTTCATTTTTTTTGTGGCTTGGTTTGTTGGGACAGGGACACTTAATTTGATATATTATTTTTATACGTTATGGTATCTGAGACGATTTTTTCATAGCATAACACACTGTATATGTGGTGGAGGTGGAAGGCATACAAAAAAAGAAGGAAAACTAAAGACTCATATTAAAAAAAATTATCATTAATGTCATTTATTAGTATTAAGTGGTATTTTGTATGTAATCATATATTTACAATTAAAATTATTTATATAAAATAATTCCCTCAAATATCTGTTACTGTATGAATTTTGATAACATTTGACACATGTCATTTATATTTATAATTCCATCATTGTAAATTTAACTAAATTTAAGTTTTTAACAAATTGACAAAACAACTTTAGACGTTGGTTTTTTTCTTATTGCTGCTATCAATTTGAAAGTCTCAGTATTAAAAAAAAAATTTATTATTGCAAACTTTCCAATTTTATTAACAAATAATTACTTTAAGCAGTGAGATCAAAAAATTCTTAACATACATATTTTTCATATACTTAATATTAGATATGTATGTATGTAACGGCTGGCCCAATTTTGATAAAAATCTCACAGAAAGATCTTAGTATATCCAAAAGTACCATGTGATTTAAATAATTTCCCTCATGCAAAGCAAATATTCATTTACAAATTATGTTCTCTAAGAACTGTTTTACAAAATATTGGACGGTTAGGATCAAAGGACGCAATGCATCTCCGTTTAAAATCTACTACACTTTTGGACACCTTTTTTTGATCTTTAATTCTCTTTTAAGAAGAGACTAATATCTCTTCCTGGCCTTATTTCAATTTGGAGAATTTGCCTCTCTTGGAACAAATAATACATTATTGTTCTTGTACCACTTAAGAGCTTGTTTACTATAATGACAGGATGTTAAGTGAGGCCAAAAATAAGTAAAGACATTGTGAAGTTTTATGAATAGAAACAGGCTTTTTTGTTAACATTCTTTGATGTAAATTTCAGTCACAATATGCCGCAACTGCATATTGTTTTCCACACCAAGGACTTTTCGAAAAATTTTGACTGTTTTTGGGTCCTAAACTTTTCTTCAAAGTTTAGTTTGGGACAGAACAAAGTTTTTTTTTTTTTTTTTTGCTTTCCGTTCGATCATTATTTTAATAAATTTTAAGGGCCGTTTATACCCACAAGTTCTCCATTGGGTTTAAGTCCGGACTGCTAACCGCCCAATTCAACAGGGATATGCTGTGTTCCTTAAATCATGATTTAGACTGCTTTGAAATATATACTTGCTTGAATATGGTATTTTTCTTCATAAAAGAGAGGAGAGCATCTTCCAATAATTCGTTATTAATTGTGATTTAATTTTTGTTGTAACAAAACAAATTTTAGATTTGCCAATTACAAAAAATATGCTGGCCGCAGCATAACGCTACCACCGCCTAAATTATGTTTTAACATCCGAACATCGTTTGATCTCAAATCGTGCCAATATCATAAGTGCCAGGTCTGGGTCAGTCTAAATTACATTTTTGTTCGTCAGAAAAAATAACTTTTTTCCATTCATCGTCCTATTTCATTTATTTCTGTGAGAATTTTAAACGATTTGCTTTATGTTGCTTTTTTTCCATTCATTACACTTTGGCTTTTTCCATTTTATGTTTTCATCTCTTCGTAAAATATGAGCAACGCGTTTGGAAATCACAGAAAGATATAGTTTGTTGCTTCTATGTCCGTCTTCCTTCCGTCCGTCCATGTGTCGGTTAAAATCAAGTTTATGAAGCCGACCTATAGTTAACAAATATGATATGTGTATAAAACGATTGGAAATGCTTTCGAGAATTTTGCTATTGAAATCCAGGGAAATGTGTTCATAATTAGCTCAGATATTAGCAAAAAACTGAAGGTATCTCAATCTTTGTTCAAGTTTTTTTTCTAGTTTTTGAAGAAAAACTTATAGTCTAAATTGAAGCATTAGTTCCAGAGTTATAGGCAAAAACATATTTTTATATATTTTGAAGTCCCTATGTGACCTATGGACGTGGTTATGGCACTAACTGATTTAAATTTTTTTCTCGAATTAAATATTTTTAATTTTTTAAAATCGTTTCATAAATCACCAAGATTTGACCATATCTTTAAAAATTTAGTCCCATGTGGTTGTTGCTGACATAAACACGATTGGGCCATTAGATTCCGAGATATAGACGACAACTTATTCTGACGTTCCTGGAGCAGCTACTTGCCGCGCAGAAAAATTACTTATGTTTTCCACGAATTTTGTTTTTTTTTTTTTTTTTTTTTTTTTTTTTCAATTTTCAGTAAGTTTCATAAATGGCCGAGATATGAACAATTCTTTATTTTCTTTGTGGTTGTTGTGGTATTGAAAACAATAACAATGTAAGACAAAGTAATGTTTCCGACTTTTTTAGCGTTCTATTTAAGCTAGAGACACAATTTTTGTACTAGCAGATTGGAAATAATTAGTAGAATTTATGAGTTGAAATCATCACAATAACTGATTCATTAGTTTCCGAGTTATAGGCAAAAAATTTGATGAATTTTGATTTTTTAAATTTTTACAAAAAAAAATTTGCGTGCATATTGAGTGCTCTAGAAAATCTAAGTTGACTCATAAAAAGGCTACAGTAATGGCTGTCATTTTCTCCTTCTTCTACAAATGATGATATTATAAAAGCCTATTTATAACTTACGTTAAATATTAAGTCCGTTGCTTAAAAAAAGCTAAAAACTCCATATAAAAAATTCCAAAGTGTAGAGAAAATTCAGAAGAGCCGAATTAAACATTAACAATTTGTATTTGATTTCCTTAAAAAGGATCATAATTCTGTCCTTTTCTTAAAAATGCGCACCATACTTTCGAAACATTTTATTTTACGACTAATTTCCCTATCTCTGGAACATTCTTGATTATGGGAAAAAAATTATGATTTCCCTTTTTTCACACTTAAACGTTAACTTGCAGTAAAATTGAGATATTGAAGAAAAAATTGAGATATTGAAGAAATTTTGAATATTTTGTTTTTGTTAAATTTGTTCACGTCTGCGTTTATAGAAATATTCCACATTAAATAGCTCTAATAACATATGATCACAAAAAAGGCAAGACTGAGAAAAAATCCTGTTTTTTTAAGTACCGTTAAGTTGCCTCTCATAAATAAAATACGACACAAAAAAATCTTGAGATTTGAGTCATACGTAGCGCCTTTCTGAAATTAGCTATAATCCACTATTGTTTCGAATATTTGTAGAAATAATAAAAAAGTAAGTAATAAAAAAACTAACCAAATTTCAGAAATCATAATACCTCTCATTTGCTGCAAGGTAGTTATAACTCAAAAAATTATATATTTTTCTAAACGGATTTTTAATTTTTAAGAGAAACACATTTTTGGAAGTCATGAATGAAAAACTTTATACAAAAATCTGCAGTGAAAATTTAGAAACAACCGATGCGCAACCAGAATAATATTTTACTTCTGACAATAATCAAATAATTATATAATTGACATAATATATTTCTATTGAAATCCTGTCTGATAAGTGAATGGTTTAGTCACAAAAATTTGCCAGATAATAAATTACATGATTCACTATGCACTACTGTTGTTATGTCGAAAATGACGATTTTTGAATTATAACGATCTTGCAGCAAATGAGTGTTATAATTTTTAAACTAGGAATTTTATTCGAATACGCTTTTTAAGCTAAAATTTTTAATAGTCTTTTACGGTTTAACAGAAAGATAGAAAGATATATTATACCTGTTTCAACTTTCCACCGCCACCATTCCTTTTCCTTTCCTCTCTTTATATTCATTCCAAATTGATGTTCGAATATTAAAAACCTTTTAATTGCGTTAATGTTTTTATAGTAAAATCATCTTCAAAGTTCCAGTTTTGGAAAAATTAAGTTTAGAAACTGAAAAAGAAATATATATAGAGAGAGGTCTTTAATATTGTTTTTAAGATTTCAGATAATAATTAAGTGAAAAAGAATACACTAAAGGTAAGAATAACTAACAGAAATCATTTCCATTTCCATCTTCATTTCTCATCTCACATTAATTTCATTTTTCAAATATATTTGTATTTTATATTGAATATTACATCTATTAGCTGATTACATTATATATCTATATAATTATATGTATTTTAACCCGATATTTTCAATTTGTAAACTAATGTTAACTTTATTCCTTTTCTATATTAAAATTTCCAAATTTCTATTTGTTTAAATCTAAAAATCAAACTATCAATTTTCCTCCATATGGATTAATCTCATTACAGATCATGAATTGCAAGGACCATCTACGGTACTTTCATCTACTCTAATTAATACTAATCTAATGCCACCATCATCACCCGTACAAACACGAAGAGACTCGATACTTAAACATCAGGGTAGTGCTAAAACCGATAAACGAGTTTCCATCAAACAAACCTCAACAAATAACAACAATAATACAAAATTATCATCATCTAATTTAGAATACGTATCGGAAAAATTAAATGATAACTCAGCTACGAATACATTGGGGAATAATAAAAAAAGACAAAATAAAACTGCATCAGGTAAATTGAACTTGTTTTAAACCTCTGTAACTGACGTGGTAGTCCAACAGACATCAAATTGTACTTGAATCGATTTTCTAAAAAACGGAACTTTTGAAGAAAAATTTTAGTGAAATGATCACATGAAAACCACATCAGTTACAGAGGGTTAAATGAGAACATATATATTTTTTAAATTAATAAAAATTTTATTTTATTTGATTTGAAGGTCCTCGTCCTGCATCTTTGGTGATAACTAAAAATGAGGGAAATTCACAGTTTAAATTAGTGCGTTCATCATCTATAGATTATGATGATATTGAGGCACAACAGTATAATGCCAACTTTCAAAGGCCCACAAATCGTACCACACTTTTAGAACAATTACAGGAAGACGAATCGGCTCCTTTAGTATTTACTGTACACAAGTGACATTTCTTATCATCATCATATCATATTATTCGGTTACCCAATTGGAATGTATTTAGATATTTAATGTAAGACATATAATTTAACTAAACAAACATACAAATTGTGGATCGAAATGTTTTAAATATTAGAAATAAATTGTTATACAATGATTTCAACTTAGAGAAGATTTCAAAAATATCTTAATATGGCACCAGTTACAGTAATGTTCGAAAACCTAGAAATTGTTCACCAGTAAGAACTGATTGTTAAAAATATATTTACTATACCCTCCAACACCACAAGTGGTGAACTTTATTATACCGTGAGAAACACTTCTAAGGAAACATCTAAGATCCCATTATTTATATCAAAACCTGAGTCGATTTAACTATGTTCGTCTGTTTGTCTGTTGTTAACAGGCTCAAATCCGCAATAATAGACAAAGATCAATGAAAATTGTCCTGAGTTTTAATGTTATTGTCCTGAGAAGTTTCCTATTAAAAACGATCAAAACTGGTTCAGTATATTAAAAAAGATAGGCCGATATCTAATCAACCTCTTAGTTCCAGTTCGTAAAACAGACAATTAGATATCGACAAATTAGAATAAAAAAATTAACAAAAAAGGTTATAGCCAAAAATATAACAAATTTTATGACACATTTAGCGTTCCTGTGTTATATTTAAGAAACGCTTTTATACATTGTATGCATTTTTATGTACGAAACATAATGTATTTCCTTCGCACACATTTGTGCTAGAGGGTATTGAAGATTCGGCAAAGCCGAATATAGCATTCTTACTTGTATTATTTACATTTTCATCAAATGCTAAAAAGGACAACAAAAAGTCGATTCCACTTTATTGGAAGTTGTAAAAAAATAAAAACAAAATCTATTAAAAATAAGTTGTTCAAAACCTTAGCAATTTTCTATGCTCCATATTAAATTAATAATAAAATAAAAAAGAATGAACTTAGAAATGTACTGTTCAAAATCATAAGCAACTTTTTATATTTCGTATAATTTGTTTCTTATGACCTCAATGCACAGATTTTATTCGATTCCTTAGAATAGACGTTGGCAAAGTAGCCCACTCTTATTTTAGACATTTAAATCAACTCCCGTTTATTTTTTAAAGCGTCCTTTTTTAAATTCTCATTGCCATGCCAATAGACTTGGATCCCATTAGCTGATAACTTATTTCCAGATTCAAAGCTTTTCATAGCCAAAAGAACAATATTAAAGAATCAGAATCAGTTTTCATTAATTTATTTTAAGACAATAAACAAGAAAATATTGTTTAGGTATCGAACAATACTGTGTAGCGATTTGGACTTAGATAAGATTTAAAATAACCTAATGTAGCAACAGACAGTGGTGTCAAATCGCTTGTTTTTGAAAATAACTCTGTAACTTTGGAACTAATGAATATTTTTTTAATTTTTTATTTTGGAGTAGAAAATGTCCCTAGTGAGTCCTGGGGTCGGGAAGAGGATCTCCAAAATTGGTCGCCACGAGAAGGAATATTAAAAAAATAACTAAAATTTTATTTATTACTTGATTGGACAAATATTTTACATACATAAAGCCCTAATAATTCTTTATAAAAAATCAAATGTGAAAAAACTGTTATAGTTTAAGAGATATTTAAACCACAGTATAATTTTTGGATAGGATTTTTTTTGGTATCTATAACTTGGTGGACTTTATTTGGTTCCAAACAAATTTGAAAAATTTATATGCCATATATATCATATACCTATGTGGTTTCAATAAAAATATACAGTATTTTGAAATAGAAATATAGAATAAAATGGGATTTCTGTTTTTTCAAAAAGGTGGTAACATTTTTTCTCATTCAAATTTGGTCACCTCTAGGACCCACTAGAAACATGTCATTTGCCAAATCAATTGGAAAACACCTCGTTAAAAATAGTTAATAGTTCCAAAGTTATAAAATTATTAAAAAAATCGTTTTCGGACGGACCACTGTGTTGCACTGTTTAATTTATGTTCAGCATATCGAGTAAATATAAAATTCTTAATATATCGCTGACAAAATAATACAAATACTGGTTTTAATTGTTTAACTATTTATTATTATATATATTTTATTTAATATATAATTTTTACCATTTTGTCCTCAATATCTGTACAAATTAAATTAATTATTTGTTTGTTTTTATTTGTTTATTTACCTTAAAAGATAATATGCAATTATGAATATTAAGACTTAAATATAAACAATTTGAAACAATTTGGGCAGTTATAGAAAGGGGTCAGTTAAAGTTTTGAGGCCTCTTAAATATATTGGAAAAGAAATCTGCTCACATTTAGATAAAACTTAATGTTTTTAAAATTTGTTTTTTTAGAAAGAATAAAATTATACCAAAATATTTACACACACACACAAAATACCTACAAATCAATATATTTAAATGTTTTTATTAGAGAATTGATGAAAAATATATATTTTTTCGAATATTTTATGTATTTAAATATTGAATATTAATTCAATAAATGAATATTTTGTTTCAACATTAAGAGAGAAAGAAAATAAAAATTTTATCTTTATAAAACTTAATAAAACTTCAATTTACTCAATTTTAAACAAAAAATAATATTTGAATTGATTTTTTGGCCTTCTAAGATAAATACTAAGTATGCTGTATGTACATAAGTATATAAGATGAAACTATTATTCTTAAATTATTTTGAAAATTATATTAAAGAAATAATTAAATAAAAACTTTATATTAATTTAAGTAAATTTCTTTTATTTTTTTACAAACAAAAAAACGAGTAAGAATGTAGTCGGCCAAGCCCGACTATCTAATACCGTGCACCACACTGTTGCTTAAAAATGCTTGTTACGATAAATTAATGAACTACCCTCGTATAATTTGATTTTCTGATTTATCTATATTAAATTTATGAGTTTTAAAAATAATTTTCTTCTTAGGGGTTATATGGGAGCTACAAGAAAATATGAACCGAACCCCGTATAATTTTGCACATCGATTTTTGTTTATATTTATATTAATTCGGTCTATTCAATTCCAACATATATGTGAGATTTATGCCCTTAAAAGTGATATATCGAAGGGGATTTATATGGGACCTATGATAAATTATTGTCCGAGCCACACATATTTTGGCACAACGTTTTCGAATTTTATAAGACTTACTTGTACCAAATTTTTAAATCGCTTTATATTAAAGACTTTTATGACCTTAAAACCCTATTCCGGAAGAAAATTTTTTATGGAAGGTACCTGAAATATTGCAACGAATATGGTCAATTTCAATAGGAACCGTCCCCAGACAAAAATAATAATATGTACCAAATTTCATCGGGATATCTCTGTAAGCTGTTCACAATGTTTACATTAACATTCAGCCGGACAGACAGACGGACGGACATCGTTAAATCGACTAAGGAAGTGTTTCTAAATTCGAACGGTATACTTAAAGGTGGGTGTAAAACCATATTTTCTGCATGTTACAAACATGTTTTGTCATTTGTCCATGACGAAGTAGTTGGGACCACTTTTTGAGAACTTTCGCTTTTATAGTTTTTTAGATATTCGAATACCCTTCCCCTGATTCTATATGTCCTACTTTTTTTCCAGTAAAACAGTTTCTTGAGGAAGTTGTCCCAACAACATTATAGTTCTCTATATATGCGATAACCAATTTTTGTTTTCTATTGGGAGTAACACCCCCCCCCCCCCCGTTCCTGTCGGAATTTCTCAAAGCCTATGTTACTTTATATCGGGATCATTCTGTGAAAAATTCATTAAAATTGGCCCAGCCGTTTTGGAGTCAATGCGTTACATACATTCATATTTACATACACCTACATACTATTTTTTATATATAGATAAGCTTAAAGCCCTTTTCCGAAAAGAAACATCAATTAGCTATAACAAAATATGAAATATATATTAAAGATGTTTTCGATTTTCAATAAAATTAGTTTATATAGAGATTTTGTTTATATAAAGAAATGGAAACTATATGAACACATGGGCCGATATTTCACAGGTTAGAAACATACATTCAAGACAGTTAAAGAAATAATTCTTCTTTATTTTTATAGAATCGATCTATATTTAAGAGTTTATAAACTTAAAAATATGGAGTGATATTCGTCAACGTTAACTGCGTGCTAAAGGAAAGTTGTAAAATAATTGCAACCAATTTTAATTCAGGGAAGGTGCATTATATGGAAGCTAAAGAAAACTACTGACCGACATACGTCAATTTAGTTACGAATGTTAAAAATAGTTTGAAAAATAATTGCGCCAAATTTAATCAAATTGGTTTGCATTTGGAACTTTTATTAACTCAAAACCCTTTTCCGGAAAGAGACTTTAGCGGTGCATAGTGACATGAAGTCTTATGAATGGAAGCAGCCTTTTTTATTATTATTCTTTTGCCACCACTGTATATTGATTATCAAGAGTTTTCTGGAAATTTAAACTGTTTTTAAATCCTAAATTTTCCAATTTTTTTTTAGAAAACTTGACATAAATTTCCAAATCCGATCTGTTTTCTACTTCAGATTTTTTAGCAGCGTTTTTTTAGCAGCTAGTTTTGAACCTTGCAATTTTTAAACCTGCTTTTGCTTAACTTTTCCTACCAAATAGTCCGAGTTCTGAGCTACTTTCCATCCGTAAGATTTTCAGTTATTAACTGACAAATAAGAATGATATTATGCACCTCATTACTATTCCAAAAATGATCAAAATCGCTATTCCAAAAAAATAAGTAATTTTATGGCTTATTAAGGATTCTTCATATATCACTCATTTACTGCAAGAAAGTCATAACTCAGAAAATCGATTTTTTCAATAGACGTATTTTTATTTTTTGACAGAAATATACATCTTGGATTTCATGAATGAAAACATTATATTTGGTGAATTTTTCAAACGCTCATAAAAAATATGCAATGTAAACTTAACAAATACCGATGCGCTACCGAAATAACACTTTATTTGTGGCAATAATCAGCATACTATATCATTGGCATAATATATTTTTGTTGAAATCCTGTCCAATACATGAATGGTTCATTCACAAAAAATTGCCAGATAATAAAATACATTATTTACTAAGCACTAATGATGATAAGTCAAAATCTGGGAATTTTGAGTTATGACGTACTTGCAGCAAATGAACGATAAGTATTTACGAAAAACTTTCATATATTGCATGTGTTTGAGAGTGTATATGTGAATATGTATAAATGCAAATCGTATGTACGAAACATAACGTATTTACTTCATTCGCATTTGTGGTGGCGTTCTTGAAAGCATTCTTACTTATTGTACTTAATTTTTCTTTTTTGTTCTATGACAGGTCAACAACATTTTTTTGCTTTTGTTTACCTAAAAATTTGCCGGTATGTACGATAAACACAGACACACTGATAGTGAATATACACTGGCATTGTGACGTCATTAAAATGGCCCCCAAACAATCTAAAAGTCAAAATATTTTGAAATACATGTATTTGTATTTTAAAAATGCGAAATAAAATATACTTCATTCATCAACGTGAAAGAGAGTAGTTTAAAGAGAAAGAAGAGAACATGAATAAATGAATAAAATAGAAAACACAACATAAAGTAGAAAAATAAAGCGGCTGCCACAATAAAATAATAAAAACAAAACAAATAAAAAACAGCTGTTCATTCGATTTAGTTTAGTTTTGTGTTGACTTTAATAACGCGAACGCTGTTGGTGAGTAGTGGTTTGGCCCAAAACATACAAGTGATTTGTTTTGAGAATAAAAATATATAAAAAAGAGGGAATAAATAAAAAATTTTCATTTAAAAGGTCACCTTGAAACGTTTGAAAAAATATTTCATTCAAAACGATTCCTGCGTGCGTCTCAAACACATCGTGATTTAAAGAAATATTTAGGTAATTTTAAAAAAAATATATAACTTAAATATTTAAATAAAATAAAACTCAAATAAACTTATTAATTGAAACAATTAAATAAAGTTCTCTGTTAATAAAATGTTTGTTAAAACCCAGTTAAAGTAGCGCATACGATAAAGAAATATTGTGTATCTATGAAAATGTTGGTGACAATTGGATTTAGAAAATTTGTGTTTAAAATTATCTAGTGATTTGATTTAAAGAAAAAAAATAATATAATTTTGAATTTTTTTTTATATAAAAATTTGAAAATTTTATATTAAAAATATAACGGACTTGTGGGATAATCAAAATAACTGCATAACCTTGCTTTCAACAGCAAATGCACTTCATATGAGATTCAATGTTATGGGCAGATACTAAAAGGAATTAAAACATTAAACATTTTTTAACATTTAGCCCAAATATCTAGATAAAAAGGGAATGTGAATTATTAGAAATTAAAACTAAAAATGGGTTCTTTACTATTTTGTTTATTTAAGAAATTATTAACAAATCATTTCCAAAAAAATCTTTAATATATTTTTTACCGGTATCATTAATTTTGCGCATGACCATTTAATTTTTCTGAGATAACCGCTATTTCTTATGAATAAGGAAACCTTAAAATATCTAAAGATAGCGTGTGTGTGGTAAAAATGGTATCTTAATACCCACCACAAGTGGAGAAGAGTAGGAATCATCTTAAATCCCATATTGTATATATATTCTCTCATCAAATCAAAATCTAAGTCGATTTAACTATGTCCGTCTGTCTGTTTGTTATTGGCACTCTCACATCATCAATAGTTAATTAAAAATAACTTGCTATAGTCCTGTGAAACCAGCAAAATTGGTTCAGTATATTGAAAGAGACAGACCGATATCTGAAGCAACCTCTAAGTTCAAGCAAAAAAACTTTTGTAAAATTGTTAATTATAAATCGACAAGTTAAAATGATTTTTTTCCATAATATCGAGCTATATGTACTTCATTATCATTCCAAAAATTATCAAAATCGGTTAGGTAGAAAAAAAGTTATAGCCAAAATAATAACAAATTCTATGACTCATACTTTACATCAAATATATTGATTACATGTATGAGTGTGTATGTACGATACATAACGTATTTACTTGTGGAAGGTAACTGAATATAGCATTCATACTTGTTTAATTATACAATAGACACTTAGAATTAGAACCAATTTGTTTCATTTGTAGTTCTAAATTCCGGGCGTTTTTACATTAATAGAAATTTACTCTACGAAGTATTCAACTGTTCGTGTTTATGTTTATTCGGATAATAATTTTCGGGGGTTATATCACAATCGGTTAATAATTTGGAAACTTCCGATTCATCACATAATATAGAAATAACTAAAAACTCTCCAAATACGTAAAGAAATGCTACTAGCGCCCTTTTATTTCACAAATACAACATGACATTAGTTGGGGAATACTTCTGTCATCACCGATATATGAAAACAATGTCTGGTTTTTAACAGATATTAATTTAAAAAAGTAGCAATCCATAAATTTGTGATACAATTTCAGAAATTTTGTATTTAGGGGAACATTTCTTATATGTTTCTGAAACAACTTAAATTTAGAACTGTTTTTGAAGTTTTTTTTAGTATCTGTTGCCTGATCTAAGGCGGTTTAAAGATTTTTAATATCCAAGGAGTTCGATTTTCGGACCTATGTCCGTTATAAAGTCCAATAAAAAAATGATTAACTTATCTACATTTTTGATACAAATATTTGAAGTTTCTTGGAACTCAAAGATGCGCTTCTGAAGTTACTTCAACATTATTCATTTCTGGATCAAAACACTTATTCGTTCTTCTCAGAAAGTATCACAAAACACAGGTTACTCCTGGTTTAGCTCCTTCTGTTTCTAACTATTCAGAAACGGCTTTGGCACGATTAATATAATGAAAGCAGTATTACAAAGTATTGTTAAGACTACTGATAAGGATGACTTTGATCACAACTGGAAGAATCATTAGCATAATCTAGTGGAAGGTGATCAACTTTAAGGGAATGAGTTATGGTAAACAATTTATTTCAGTGTTTTTTTCTCTTAATTTAAAATTATATCGGAAATAAATATTTTAGAATATCAAAAACTATTACATTTCGTTTAATGTAATTTATTCGAACTATTTGTTATTCGCAATTTGCGCACTTTAATTTAATAGAACAGTTAATCGACTATAATTAATCGAAGAAATGATAAACGGTTAAACTGCGGAAGAAGGACAATCAAAGACAGTTAGTTATGAGTTCCTTAGAAGCAATTTTGCATATAAAAAATTCATATAAAATTATTTTTATCTACCAAATGATTTTTTAGTTTTTTCTAATGTTCGGTATTTTGTGTGATCAAATTACAATTTTGTATTACGATAACTGTACGAAGGCAATTGAATTGTTTGAAGATATTAATATTTGAAAATTTGTTTGCATTATGCAAACAGATTTAGTTCTTTTAAATATCTGCTTATAACCTTTACTAAATAAAACAAATTGCAATCATTATGTGGTCGCCTATGAACTGATATAATTGAACTTGAAATAATTTTGTACTAAAAACACTAAATATAAATAAAATAAACAAAAATAGAAATGCGATTAGAAAAATACATTTTATATTTAGATATTTCTCTTACTCGTCGTTATTTTAAAATGATTTATTGATAACATAAATATTTGTAATATGATTCCGAGAACAAATAAATAATTTGTTCCCGGAAACAATTGCCTGGCTCTAAAAGAAGCAAACGCTCATTTGCCGCATCACTCAAATACTCAAAATACGCAAGATTCAAATTAACAACACCAGCGAAATATCGCAACACTAACATTTTTGAGATTTTCAAACTTTTCAGAATGGGTCTGAAACGTGGATTTGGCCTTTTACATGATTCATTTGTATAAAATTTAATTAAAAGCAGCAATTTTTTATATCTGTGAGTTTTGTGTGCTTAAAACACCATTCCGAGAGGATATTTGTATGAAATATTGTATCGATCATATTCCCATGGTCCATGTCCTTGATATAAACAAAATCATACGTTTTAACTTCTTTCCAGATAACTCTAAAACTGCTGTCTATAGAGTGTGCAAAACGTTTACATGACTAGACAGAAAGAAATTATTAAATCGATCCAGCAAGTGATTCTAAGTCGCATCTTATACTCAAAAGTGGTAGTAGCACAATTTTTGTCCCTTATTAACATCTGCAAAAACGCATAATACCCAACCATCTGAACGTACGACTAAATTACTTAGTTGAGAACTCTATGTTCATATTATATACTGTCCATTGAGACGATCAGAAATCAAATGTCTTAAAATCGCTTTTTGTTAAAGCAGATTTGGAACGTTTTCTAATATATTTTTGAAAAATATTTGAAGATCCTTATTAATACAATTGAATAGAAACAACTGTATAAATTCTGAAGGGCTACTTTGATTTTATTGAAACATATAGTGATAATAATAGCAAAGGAGGTATTAAGCTTCCATGAATTGGACGAAAGCGAATACCATAACTTTGTCGTGAAGCATTTCGAAAACAATTCAGATAGACTGATTAAAAAATCGCAACTAAACTATTTCTTAGCTATTTTCTTGTTTTTCTGCATAATTTGATAATTAATTTAATAGATCCACAGATAAAATACTATAACTGTTGAAACAATCGCCAGAACAATTTTGGATAAAATTTTGAATCACTATAATAAATATCTTATAATACCGATATTAACCGGTTCTTTTTATAAAACAAGGATAAGACTACTAAGACTTTGACCCCTACAAAATACCACCTTGAAATACTGCAAATACATATATTCAAGATCACACAATCAATTACAGTACGTTAAAATAGTGCCACATTTTATTGTCTGTAATTTTGAATTCTCAAAATAATTTTCTTGTTGTCAAAGTAATTACTATTATATTTAGACATTTACCTCTATTTAGTCCATCTGACATTTTCTTCAAATATGTTTTCGCCAAATTTATTTTCAAAAAACAAGAAAAAAAAGAAATTCACGTTCGTGACGTTCTTGCTATGCGGTAGTCAAAACAACCATATATACATACATGTTTACCTCTATAATCTATAAATAAATAAATAAATTCTATTGAGAAATTGGTTACTTAAAAATATAAAATCATTCTCTTACGAATCACCTGACGAAAGGGTAATGAAAAGAAGTGAAAGTGATTTTTATTCTATACAAAACAAAAGAAAAAAACATTTGTTTAATAACAAATGTTCGGAGTGGGTGACATTTCGAAAGAGAATTTAAGAAAAACAATCAAAAAAACTGGGACAACTATAAAATATAAACACAAGCGAAAATGAAAGCAAAGAAAATTAACGAAAATTAGCGATCAAGAGATAGAGAGGTCTTTAACTTTTGATAAATTAAATGTAAACAAAACGAAATGTTTGTGTAAAATATGAGAGGGGGAAATAAAAACAAAATTCTATATTTTGCCAAATAAATCACGAGAATTATAGGAACATTTTGATGTTAAAGGTGGAATTTTTATTTAAAGAAAAAAATCATCGATTGAATTTTCGAAATTTATTTTGAAATACGTCTGATATATAACCACGTTATATATATATGTATATATAAGAATTATATTGAATTTGTTGCAATATTTAGATGGCGCTTCACGTGATTTATATCGATCAGTTTTCGCCATATGCGAAATTTGGCGCCAGCTCCGCCTTCTAATATAATATGGAATTAATGGTAATTCTAGGGTGTAGTAAATTTTTCTTTCAAGGTTAATTTATTAGAACCTTTTTAGTAATTATTATTGCAAATGTTCGTACTCATAGATTAGCATTAAAACTTTTTAACAATTCCAATGCAAGGCTCCTGCCATCGTTTGCGATGATCTGTAAAAACCCTTTATGACATGCCTCAAGGAAAATTTTTCTTACTTAGTATGGCATTTTAAAATGAACTGTTAGCAAAGCATTATATTTTGTTGTTTTATTGCTTGAAGAAAGTGATATGGTAAGAACATTTGATCTCAAACTCTTACGGTACATAGTGTTGCGTTTTGGACATTCTTAATATTTTTCCAATAGAACAGCATAATTTTCTAACGTCTGTTTGCAACTGAATGAGTTGAAGATGTAGGCGGGCTATCAACAGGATTTGCGGTGAATTCAGAAAGAGAATTTGTACCCTATCGACTAAGATGATTAAATTTGTATTGTTTTTTTTTTTCGCTAAGTTAATAACGATTGATCTTTAAAGTCAAATTTTATTTTTAATAGATTCTTATTACTTATTTAATTAGTTAGTTAATGCTTTAAAGTCGATTAAAAAAATATCTGATACGATAAGATAAAGTGATGAAATTTTAAAACTTTTTCGGAAACCCTCACCATAACGTTTTTATAGTGCTTTCACTCAATTTTGCAACTCCGTTTAAAATTTATTACACTTTTGGGAAATTTTTTTTGTACTCTTCAATTCTCTTTTAACAAAAGTCCAATATTTCTTCACTGGCCTTAGCTCGGGCAGTTTGGAGAATTTGTCTCTCTTGGTCAAAATACGACATTATTCTTCTTCTACCACTCAAGGGCTTATTTACCATAGTGACAGTATGTCAAATCAAGTTAAAAATATGTAGACATATTATAAGGTCTTATAAATGGAAGCAGTATTTTGGTTAACATTCCTTGATGTAAAATCCGGCATTTATTAAGTCCGCTGTAATAAATTATTTACTTATTTTGCTGTAACTACATATTGCTTTCCATACCAAGAACTTTTTTAGAAATTTTTATTGCTCTTGGGTCCTAAACTTTTCTTCAACATACCCTCGATCTATGCAATAAAAAATGTTGACTGGGGAATTAGGGAAAATCTGACTACAATTTTCGTGATCTGTCGAAATTTTAACCAGCGTTCCTTCCAGCATTATCCAGGTTTTCGGATCATTCTTTCATTTTAATGGCAGTCCAACTTTATGTAAGACCAATTTGGATTTTGTTGTAAAATATTTACGCACTTTTTTCAGGTCATTCATGTTTTACAAAGGTAACTTGATAAAAAAAATAATAATTCTTGTGTTAAACGTTTCAATGTTAACGTGTGTTAAGAATTTTTCGATCTCACTCCTAATAAATCAAATAGTTGTGTAACAAGTTCATAACTTTACCTAAAATCCAACCTCCTCTAGCTTTTTCAAAGTTTCAGAATTATGAAAAAAACATTGTCTTTAAACCACTGTGTTCTGATGAAGGAGGGCTATTCGTCACAGAAAAATTTCACTTTCTTACTTGTTTCAATATTATGATCATATTCCAAAAAAATAACTCTCTAAGTGGAATTTGTGTATTTTATTTTATCTGATCTGTTTTTTTTTTTGTCTCTTAAAGAGCGAATTCAAATTGAAAATGTTTTCCATTTATACTTAAAAAAATGTGTTTGTACTCCACAATCGCAGACCAGTACATATGTATGTACATATTGTATGTATGTATGTACAATAACAATCGATCTGTACACTTTGTACATTTTTTTGCTGAAGCTTTTTTTTAAATGCTTCACTTATTTTCGATCTTATTTTGTTTGTAGGCATCATTTTACTTATCGCTTTCAAACCGTAAAGTTGAAATGCAATCTTTTTTTTTTTGTTTCGTATTAAAATAAATTTTTAAACTTTGTTCTTTTTTCTATAAATTCTTTTTGGATTATTTATAAAAATAATTAATTAAAAATAATAAAAAAATAAATAAATAAAACAAACAAAAGTAAATCAATTTTTAAACGAAAATGTGGTGGTTTGATGGTCTCCAATGGGCTTTTAGAGTGGTGCAACGTAATTTTTCAACTGTTTTGACAGTTGTAATGAGCCTGTATATAGTACGTTGGGTCTACGAACGCTATCAGCAGCTTAATAATGGAGAGGAAAATGTTATTGTCGAACGTAGAAATGAAATAAAAACAAACGAACAAAATAGTATTAGTAGAAAAACAAATTACAATGACAGTCCTGTCACTAGTGATTCTAATGATATTGATACCGATATAGTTAAAGCTAAATCTCTAACACAACAACAGCAGCAACAACAGCCCAAATTCCAGCCTCAACAACAGCCGCCTCAATATCAACAAAACCTAAAACAACGATCCGAAATAAAACAAATAAAACTACTGGAAGAAAAACAAGAATCAATATCGAATAAAATATTTAATATTATGGGTAATAAGACTGCAAAATCTCAAATAATTGAGGTACGTTTTGGTATTTAATACAAATTAAGTTTTCTTTTTTTAATGCAAAACATTAAAATTTTGTAATGATAATGACAAGTGAAGTGTGTGTGATGTGATGTGATGTGACCGGTGATCAATTAAATTAATATAATTAAAATGTTGTTAATGATAATGTTTTTAAATAATATTATTAAAAATAAAAATAATAATCATAATAATAACAAGAATGAAGCATGTGCCTGTGATGTGTAAAAATAGTGTAAAGTGCATAATTAATCTAATGTAATTTTTGTGTGTTTTGGTGTAAAGTGAGTAGTGAGTGCTTATATTATATTTAGTTTATAGATTTAAAACTGTGATTAAAACGAAAAATTCTATTTTTATATATTCTGTGGTCTGGTCGTTGATATTTAGTAATTAAAATAACTTATAAGTTATTATATTTCGAAAACAAATAATAGGACTGACTGACGTCGTGGGGCGCCATCACTTCAATAATTAACAAAATAACTACAATAACAAATGTAGAGCCAATAATTTTGACATTCGTTCAGCCATTAATTTATAACAAAATAAAATCGTGTAGTATGGTAAATTAAACATAATTGTGTAATTTAATTTATTATTTATATTTTTAGATACCATTAATTGAAAGTAAATAAGTGATATGACATTTAAATCAACGAATGACATAATACTTATACAATTTAGATATTTGTGTTCTTAATATTTTGTTAAAATCGTTTGTTCTATTATGCCCATATGTATATACAGTGGCATACAAAAGTAAGACGAGAAGTTCAGTTTATTGAAAATGAAATTTTCTGAACCTGTTTAGGTTTAAATTTAGAGCTCTTTAATATTGCATTTAATAATTTTACTGTCGTAAAATATAAAAAAATATAAGTTTGGGTATATACACCTATTTGTACTGTTTCATATGAAGTCAATTATAAACAATATGGATATAAAATATATCAAAATGAATATAATTTTACCTTTACAATTCTGTTCATTTTTAGCTAACTAACCATTACAGAAATACATACATTTCGTTTTAGGATCACTGAATATGACGTTCTTGGAAATAAGTTCTTCCTTAGAAAGTAGCATTCTTTCCTCTTTAGAAAGTAACGGATTTTTTTATTGTTTAGTTGTTTAATATTGTCTAATTGTTGAAGTTAAATGGGAATAGATCGGGTAAATCAATATCCTGAAAGTCTGGTGTCGAGACTGGGTCTGATAGCACGGGAACTTACTCGGTCCTGTCATATTGGATTCGTTGTTGGTGAGTCCTTCGGAGAGTTTTGATTTGGCTGTTTAAACCAAAATTGCTGGAAGGGGGTTACGCTTTCGATGTATTGTTGCATTGCAATAGATACCCTTAAACAAGAGAGGATTTTATATCCCGAGAATTTAAAATCCAAATCGATGCATTGTTATTATACCAGTTGTCCACGGATTGTAGTCCTTGGATTTGTCTATATATTTGAGGGTTCATATTTCTCTAAAATATTGCAATATTTTCAATGAAAGTTTATAGATTTGTTTTATAGATTTGGCCATCTAGGTAATATATCCACCATTTATTGAATTATTACATAGCTGGTCCATAAAGTGTATGTTTGGATAAAAGTTTTGACAAGAAACATTTTGAAAAATCTCTGCTTAAAGCAAAACAAAAATTGAAATGACAGGTAAAAATGCTATAGTCAGTCCAGCTCGACACTATACAACATTGTTGGTTTTAAACGACTGTTACAAAAAAATTATGAAATGACCTTGTATACATTGCCTTTCTTCTATATGCTTATTTGTTCAATAGATTATTATGATTCTAATATTCATGTCAAATTTATTCGTTTCAAAAAGATTTTTTCTGGAGGGTTATATGGGAGATAGAAGAAATTATGGACCTACCCGCGTATAAATTCACACAACGGTTTTGACTTATATTTATTTTAATTAAAATAAATTTTTTTACAATATGTTATGTTTATGAGTTTCGATGTGTTATTTGGAAAGGTGGTTGTATGGGACCTCTGTGAAATTATAGCAAATTGATTATCGTATAATTTGGCAAATCATTTTGGAATATTTTAAGACTTATTTTCGCAAAATTTGGCTAAAATGAGGTCTATATGAAATAATGGAATCAAAACCAGTTTTAATAAGTATCATACTTGGGCGAAAATAATTTTACATGGAAAATTTTATAAAGATATATTAAAAACTCCTGCACTTTGAGAACACCGCAAAGTCCAGGAAGGTATAACAATCCCTTACTAATTTCCCCATTAACAACGCATTTGCCAAATATTTTTGATTATCTAAACAACTGCCTAATAATCTATATTCCTACATGGCTTTATAATGACGAGCATCTCCGAAATATATTTTTATATAATTAATGAAAATTAAGTTTTTTATTCCACAAAACATTAGTTGAAAGAATTTAATTGAATTAATTTTGAAAATTCTTTAATTTTTAATAAAAATTTAAAAACGTCTCAAACGAAACAAAATTAAATTTTATTAAGGTTATTAGAACAACATATTTTTTTTTAATTTAGGTTATAGTCTTTGCATTTTAATAATAAATTAATAGAATTTAATAACAAAGTGAACTGGGAGTATTAGTTTCATCTGCCACTGTAGATAGTATACATACATAATAGAATTGAAATATAATTTTGAAAAAAAGTACCAAAAAGAAGTATTAAATAGTTTGAATTTTTTATTGAAAATAAACAAAAAACGCAATTTTTTATAAAATTCTCCTCTAAAATTTTGGCAATGACATATGACTCATTGCGCTACAAATCGGTGAAAATTTCAAACGTTTTATAATTATTTTCTTATTTCTTAATTTTTTTTTAAATTCTAGATATGTATATGAGATCATATGAAAAGTACTACATATATATTTAAATACATGTGCGGCATACATTTAAATCCATCGCACAAGTGGTGATGAGGGTATATAAACTTTTTCATTCCGTGTGTAACGCTAAGAAGGAATCATGGCAGAACCTATAATAGATATATATAATCTTGCAATAAATTGAAGCTTTGTCCGTCTGTCTGTTGTTGGAACACTCCCACAAAAATTGGCAAAGCTCAATGACATTTGACTTTAATATTCACTGCAGATCTGAGAGGTTTCCTTTTTGAAACTAGCAAAAAATGAGTTCATTATTATAAAATATTTATCTTATGTGTATGGATATCTGATGCCACCTCTTAGTTCTAGCGATGAACTTTGAAAATTTTCTATTAAAAGTCGTTAAATTGGAATAAAACTTTGCCATAATATTTAGTTATGTTAACTTCATTACAGTTCCAAAAATTATCAAACTGTAATCAATTAAATCATAGAATTAATTTTATGACTCATTCAGTGTTTCTGTGTTATATTTAAGAAAAGCGTTTATATAATGTATACGTTTGCGAATACATATGTGTGTATCTGTATATCTATGGAACCTCAAGTATTAACTTCATACGAATTTGTAATGGAGGGTATTGAGGATTCGGCATAGCCGAATATAGCATTCCTTATTAATTCTTTTTAACGTGTATATGGAACACTCTCAAAAATTTTTATTCAGATATATTTGTCTAATTCTTATTTAGATAATTGAATGGACCAATATATTTAATCTTTTTTATCATATGACAAGTTTGACAATATACACAAATTGTATTAGAAATTATGTGAATATCACAGTATCTAAGTCTATTGCAGTGGAATTATTGTATTTGTCTGTTTCGAAAGTCTTAAAATTGTGTCCGGAAAAATTTAATTTTTGTGGAAATGGACTTATTAAAAAAGTTTATTCGCTATGTTGCTAAAATGCATTTGTTTATAAAACATAAATTTCGAAAGTTTGTAAGTAAAATACTTTAATATATGTATTTTTTATAATTAATAATATATTTATGAGCAATATACAGTTTGTCAAATATGTATTTTTGAATCATAAAAAATATGCAAAACTTTAAATTTAAAATCGTTGAATTATTTATTGGGCCTTGTAATAATTGAAATGTTCCAATGGTTTGAAATTTGCCTTTAGAGACATTAATTTTACAAGGAACACTATCTTATTCCTTAAAAATTGTAATCCGTTTATAAAAGAAAAAGAATTGCAAATGAATCGTTGTTGTAATCTATCCGTCTATTTGGATAATTTGGGGTATAATCAGGAAATGTGTACAGGGAAAAATGGATAATTATAGAATTATTAGTTGGAATTTATTAATGAATGTAAATTTTTTTTTAATTTTTTTATTGCAAAGTTATATTCGACAAACTGTATGAATTTCGAAAAATTAAACGGACTGTTTGTGGAAAACCATAAAACTATAATTTCATTATGAACATATCATCAAGATCTTTCTAAAGACCAAATAAAAGAGGATTAAACTAATTTTATAAATTTGGACAATTTTAAAGATTTTTTGGAAGAAATTTTGGCGTCATATGAACTCTAACTAATAAAATTAAGAAACCCTGAAATCTTAAATATTTGTAACTAACTAATTTTTGACAGTTCCTACTAAGTTAAGGGGGCATAATTTATGGCAAATATTTAAAATATATTTTAAATACAAATGGATTTGTTGTGCGGAGAAATCGGATAATAAAAAAGTTATCGAAGGGTAGTTTGCGCACAAGTTATCGAATGTAAACGGAAGTTTGTCGAATTCATTATTGGTGATTTCTACCCAGAAGAACAACAACACTAATTTTCATTTGCTTTTGTATGTGAAACAGGAAACATTAATTCTGTTTAATTTTGCACTGAGAAAAACTCTTGATTTATTGAATTTAACTGTCAAAACAACAAAACATATATAAAACCTTAATTTTTGATGTGACGACTTCATTTTTTTTTCTTAAAAATATTATTGATTTCTCTACAATACAATTTTCTCTACAATACAATATTGTGATTTCTCTACAAAATTTCGTTAAAATACAAGCAAAATATTAAATGTAAAATAGTTCTTTTAAAAAATTTAGTTGAACTTTCTGCTTAGTGAATGTTTTGTTTACAAGAAAACTAAAAACAAACTTTTTCTCTCATACTTTTGAGAGAGCGGCAGACACTTGTAATGTACATGTGAATCTCGAGTCGATAATTTTGATCATTTGTCATCTCTGATTTTAATACATTACTGATCGAAGATTGTTGTCAATAAAGAATTCCTCTAAGTAAAAAAGTATTGAGAAATATTAAAATTAAAAAACTTTAAGCCGAAGACGAATATCTATAACGTTAAGCTATTTGGTAGATTTTGCATTAAAGTTGAAACACAGATGTTTCGCGCGGACGTCTGACTATAAATGGCAATTGAAACATATCAGTTGTGAACAATGTTTTTTGGAATTCAGAACTTGTGATTTCGACACAGAAGACAAACCTTTTCTGCCTTAATCGACGAAGGTTCTTATCAATGAGGCAATAAAATTATTGCGATAAATAAAATGTAAAGAAATTGAGTTCCATGCGAATTGAAGCCTAGAAGCGCAGAAATGCAATTTTGCATAAGAGAAATGATTCTTGAACGTTACAAATATAAACATTATCATAATTTTAAGTGATAAAGTATATATGTAATATTTGGTAAACCATTTTATTCAATACTGAATTGACATTACCTCAAGATTATTCTTCTTATTTGGTAGGATGGATCATAATAAAAAACTTCCATATTATGAACTGTAGGAATCGGGTGAGGAGATCATTAATCAGTTCTACCCTAGAACTCTCTGATTGGAATTTATTTAACTTTAGAATAGGGTATCTGAAATTGGTATTATATAGACTCTAACAGAAAGATTTAAAAAGTAGAGGCCAACGTTAACGTATAAACTTATTTTCTTATTATAATAATTTTATATATCGAATTTTTATAAAAAACACAAATTTTTCACAAGTTTTTAGTCTAGAAATTAAAAATCAAAGAACCATTTATAAACTGAAACTTTCTTAAAAAGTATGGAAGCGATTTCTTCGCAAATCCTTTCCGATATCTTGTCACGTCCATAACAAAAGTAGAGTGATGGCATTTCGACGTGAGAAATAAGTTTAGACGACATACACGGTAATCGCGATTTTTAATGTTTTTGATACCTTTAATATTAGGAAGTGTATACTCCCATCATAGTCTTTATTATATACTTTCGTATAAAAGTTTCTAATATAATTTGCAATAGAATGAAATTTCTTATTAAAAATTTGTTAAATTAATATAAATTTAGCATGCGTGAAGTCGATTTATAATCGCATCAACTTACTTCTCTATCGGATTACTAATTTTAAGAATTTGTCTTCAAAAATTCAATGGATTTATGTGCAAATCGTTTTGGGTATATTTTAACCGCAATACGTCCATTAATTTTTAAACGTAACTGTTCGATGTTTACATTTTTTTCAAATGCTCTTTCACTAATTAACGAATGTTTATTTTTTAATTTCAGGATATCAGCATGGTTAAAAATGCTAAAGCTATCAGCATTCCCATCAGGGAGGGTCCAAATGCTGAACATACTCTATATCGTGTAAAACGCGGATCCACAGTACATATTCATCCCGATGCTGGTCTATTGGGAAGAGAAATTGTTCTCTATACAAATTATCCTCATGATGGTTAATACTCTCAATTAAAGATCATAACTGTTTTAAATAAAATAATTCCCATATTTCAGATAAACATTTTAAACGTACGGAATATAGAATATTACATTGGTCTTTGAAGAGCGGCAAGAAAATTACCTCCAACAAGTATAACTCTTTGCATGTTGTGGATACTGATATCTATACGGAACTTAATTTTAATATTTCTGGTACTTTCCGGCTGTGGTTCCATTTCAAGGAGAAGTAATCATATTTTGAAATGTACTTTATTTCAATAATATATGATTTGATAAATTTCAGTATAAAACAAGAAATTGCTGGTTCTCTTTATATACAAGTTGAGCCGAATTTATGTGTGGGTCCTTCAGGTGCACAAAAAGTAATACCTTTAAATTCTGTACGCTGTCAAACTGTTTTGACTAAACTTTTGGGTCCTATTAATACCTGGGAGGCAAAATTGAGAGTGGCCAAAGAGTCTGGCTATAATATGGTACATTTTACTCCTATTCAAGAATTGGGTGGTTCACAATCGGCCTATTCATTACGCAATCAATTGCGTGTTAATCCTCATTTTGCACCAAGTAAAGGAGCCAAAGTCACTTTTGATGATGTGGAAGCCATTGTAAAGAAAATGCGCCAAGAATGGGGAGTAAGTTTACATTTAAACTTTATCTAAAATATTTACTGACCGGGATTTTTCATTTATTTAAGGTTGCTTCAATTTGCGATATTGTTTTAAATCATACGGCCAATGAATCGGAATGGTTGTTGGAACATCCAGATGCTACATACTCTTGTGCAACTGCTCCCTACTTAAGACCTGCTTTTCTTCTCGATGCTCTCTTGGCTAAATGTGGTGAGGATATAGCCAGTGGAGCTTTGGAACATGTTGGTGTTCCCGTTGTAATCAATCATGAACATCATTTGGAAGCTCTGAAATATCAATTACATAGTGTTTATTTGCCCAAAATCAATATCCATGAGTTGTATCAATGCAACATAATGTATTATGTTGAAGAGTTTATGAAACAGTGTAGATTACGTGAACCACCCACAAATGTGGCTAAAGGTGAACGTTTTGCGGAAATCAAGTTAATCACAGATCCTGAATATAAACGTTTGTCTTCCACCATTGACTTGGAATTGGCTTTGGAAATATTTAATGGTTTCCATGGTGATTGCTTTGATGAAGAATCACGTTTGAGAAAATGTGCCGATACTTTCCGTCGTCATTTGGAATGGTTAAATGAACAAGTTCGTTGTGAGATACAAGATTATCTGAATTATGCCATCGAAAATGTTTTGGCGGGTGCCAGATACGAACGTGTTCAAGATAATGGTCCCAGAATTACCGAAATTTCTATTAAACATCCCGTATTTATGCAATACTTTACACAAACTAAAGCTCTAGGCAAGAGTTTGGTGGAAATTGAGCAAGCCATGTATGGTAAAATGGGTGAATTCTTTATGGCTCACAACGGTTGGGTAATGGGTGCAAGTGATCCCTTAAAAGATTTTGCTGAACAACAACCAGGTCATGCTAACGTTTATCTGAAGAGAGAACTTATAGCATGGGGCGATAGTGTTAAATTGCGTTATGGTCGCCGACCAGAAGAAAGTCCTTATTTATGGGAACACATGACAGAATATGTTGTTACAACTGCAAGTATTTTTGATGGTGTACGTTTGGATAATTGTCACTCTACGCCATTGCATGTAGCCGAACATCTTTTGGATGCTGCTCGTGAAGTTAATCCAAATCTATATGTTGTCGCAGAATTGTTCACCAATTCAGATGCCACTGACAACGTATTCGTTAATCGTTTGGGTATAACATCCTTGATAAGAGAAGCTCTCTCCGCTTGGGATTCTCATGAAGAGGGTCGTTTGGTTTATCGCTATGGTGGTGAGCCTGTAGGAGCATTTATGGTTAGTCCCAACCGTGATATGGCGCCTAGTATTGCCCATGCCTTATTCATGGACTTGACACATGATAATCCATCTCCTGTGGAAAAGAGAACTGTATACGATTTGTTACCTTCGGCAGCTTTGGTAGCAATGGCTTGCTGTGCCACTGGCAGTAACAGAGGTTACGATGAATTGGTTCCTCATCATGTAAGTTAAATTGAAATTATTTTCTTGTACTTAATAATTAATTGTTTATTATCCTTAAACAGATTCACGTCGTTGATGAGAATCGTCCTTATCAGGAATGGGGTAAAGGTGTTGATTTTAAAAGCGGTATTATTGCTGCCAAGAGAGCTTTAAATATCTTACATGGTCAATTGGCTGAAGAAGGTTTTACTCAAGTATATGTAGATCAAATGAGTCCCGATATTGTAGCAATTACTCGTCATTCACCCACCACACATCAAAGTGTTATATTAATTGCTCATACCGTTTTCAATTATCCTCATCCAAATGCTGGTTCCACCTTTGTGAGACCATTACGTTTTGAAGGATGTTTAGAGGAAATTATTTTGGAAGCTGAACTATGTATGAAGGGTGATAAACCTTTTGATCGTCCTGTACCTCATCAAAAGAATCCAAATGTTTTAAATGGTTTCAATCAATTCCAATTGACTTTAAGAGAACACATCCCCTTGTCGAAATCCCAAATCTTCCGTATTCAGCCTTATATTGATGGAAGTGTTACACAATTGGAAATTGTTAACTTGAAACCGGGATCTGTGGTGGCCATAAGGTATTAAATAATTTAAAACAAAAAGAAAATTAAATTTAATTTCTCGTTTTTTAGAACTTCCATGAAACCTGAATTACGTAAGAACTTTGAAACTTTGCAAGAGTTTACCAAGTCCTTGTATTTTGAGGAAGGTCCAGTATATAAGGAATTAACACAAATGGCTGAAAAACTTGATTTGACCGACATGAATAGAGTTTTGTTCAGTTGTGATCAGGAAGAACGTGATTTGGGTTATGGAGGTGCTGCTTATGATATACCTGATTTTGGACCCATAGTTTATTGTGGTCTTCAAGGTTTTGTTTCATTGCTAACGGAAATTTCGCCACATAATGATTTGGGTCATCCTTTGTGCAATAATTTACGTAACGGTAATTGGATGATGGGTAAGTTTAAGTTTTAGCTAAAAGCTCAAATGCTTTGTCAAACTAATGGTCCTTTTTTGTTTTAGATTATATTGCTGATCGTCTAAGCCACTTTGAAAGTACCAAATCTTTGGCTGCTTGGATTAAATCGGCTTTTGAACCCATAAGAGATATTCCACGCTACTTAGTACCTTGTTATTTTGATGCTGTTGTCAGCGGTATTTACAATATCCTAGTACATCGTGTCTTCAAACAAATGCCCGAATACATTCGTGAAGGACACGATTTTCCACAAACCTTGGCTTTGGCTACTCTGCAATTCTTGACCGTATGCAAATCTGCTAATTTGCCACCTTTGAGTCCAGCCCTGGAACCTCCAAAACCACCTCAACAATGTGTTACGCTATCTGCCGGTCTGCCTCACTTCTCTACCGGCTATATGCGTTGTTGGGGACGTGATACATTCATATCGTTACGTGGTCTTTTATTATTGACTGGTCGTTTCAATGAAGCTCGTTATATAATTTTAGGTTTCGCCGAGTGTATGCGCCATGGGTTAATACCAAATCTGTTGGATAATGGTACTAAACCACGTTTTAACTGCCGTGATGCTGTTTGGTGGTGGTTACATAGTATTAAACAATATGTAGAAGAAGCTCCTCATGGCAAACACATTTTGAAAGATAAAGTTTCACGCATTTTCCCCTATGATGATTCCGAACCTCATGGTCCCGGCCAATTCGATCAGATTTTGATTGATGTTATGCAAGAGGCATTGCAAGTACATTTCCAAGGTCTACAATATCGTGAACGTAATGCCGGTTATGAAATTGATGCGCACATGACAGACAATGGTTTTAATAATCAAATTGGTATTCATCCTGAAACTGGTTTTGTATTTGGTGGCAATCAATGGAATTGCGGTACTTGGATGGATAAAATGGGTTCTTCGGAAAAGGCAGGCAATAGAGGTCGTCCAAATACACCAAGAGATGGTTCGGCTGTCGAATTAATTGGTTTGGAATTAGCAGTTTTGCGTTTTATGCAATCTCTGTCGGATCAAGGTGTTATCGAATACAAAGGTGTAACCCGTAAGGGTCCAAATGGTAGGTTACAATTTGTGTTAGTGTCTGTATGAATTTTTAATAAATTAAACTCTTTTTGGTTGTAGGACAAGAAACTTCTTGGACCTACAAAGAGTGGGCAAATCGTATTGCCGCAAACTTTGAGAAATATTTCTTTGTTACCGAAACTGAAAAAGCACCTTTGGCCAATAGGAAAAACATTTACAAGGATTGTTATGGTGCTTCTCAAAGATGGACCGACTATCAATTGAGATGTAACTTCCCTATTAGTATGGTAGTGGCACCAGAAATGTTCAATCCTCAACATGCCTGGATTGCTTTGGAGCAAGCTAAAGCTATTCTTTTGGGTCCTTTGGGTATGAAGACATTAGATCCTAACGATTGGAATTATCGCGGTAACTATGATAATTCCAATGATTCTACCGATTGTACTGTCGCCCATGGCGCCAACTATCATCAAGGTCCTGAATGGGTATGGCCTATTGGTTTCTATTTGAGAGCTCGTTTAATTTTTGCCAAGAAATGTGGTTTCCTAAATGAAACCATTGCTGAAACCTGGTAAGATTTATCTTTTATACAAATCGTTAAAAAAAATTTTAAAAGTTAATGAAAATATCAATTTTTAGGAACATTTTGAAAGCCCATTTGAAAGAATTACAAACATCACATTGGCGCGGTTTGCCCGAATTAACAAATGAAAATGGTTCCTATTGCAGAGATTCATGCCGCACACAAGCTTGGAGTATTGCCACTATAATGGAGGTAATATAAACATCTTTAAACGGAATCGATAAAAAATATATATTGATATTTCATTTTTGATTACAGGTTCTTTATGATCTTCATGCTTTGGGTGCTGATGTTTAGACAAATAAAAACCTTTCGAATACTGCCTTGTAAAAAAAGGTTGTTATAATTAGAAAACTAATATACCTCTAAAAATTTGTAATACATATATATTTAAAAAAATTAAAACCATTAACTATTAATTAATACTATTAACAACGACACTGTTAGTTTGTTGCACCTATATTATGCTCGTACGTATGTAGTTTGTTACGAAATTCCCCTTTATTTCGAACAATAAAAAGAAATTATATAAAAATTAATTCATTATGTAGTTCAGATTTTAATCTAATACCAATTTTATGTTCTCATTTTTATTATTTTATTTTAAATTTATAAATAAAAGTTAATAGAAAAATAATAAAACTGTATTCTGTGCATTCTTTAATAAATTACGAAAAATAACTATTACGATACATTCGCATATCTGAATTTGTAGCTGGTGCTATTCGCGTATTATCCATTTCATTTTGCCAATTACTATTGTAATCTTTATTGTATTGTAATTTATCTTGTGGATGTTCGGCCTGACGACTTTGATAATCTTCTAAGGGTTGTGGTTCATAATAGAATTCTGTCGCTCTACGTCTTGGATAAAGTTCCAAGTTATTAAAATTATATCCAAAAATTTGCTATCAAAATGTATTGAGGAAACATTTCAATTATCAACAAACATATAAAAGTAACTTACATTTGTGGGAAACATTTTATGCAAAATATATTGTAAAGGTGAAGTAATATAAATTAATAAATTTTGTAATTTATCGAAAATTTCAAATTTTGATAAAAAATTTAGAAACATGTCTTTTTTTGAGAAAAGAAACAAATTTTAAATTATCAGTTTTGACTATTTGAAAACAATTGAGAAAATATTTTAGGGTATTCAATTTTTATTTTTAATATTGCACAGTAGTTCAGAATCGATGTTTAATGGCTAAAATATATATTTTTTGAAAGTCTTGCTTTTAATGAAGATTGAATTAAAGTTGAAAAAGCTATTCGAAAATCAAAAAAATATTATTACATTTTATGAAAAATAAAGTTTTAATCACAACTGATGACACCATTTTTGTGCTCTTCAATTTCACTTTAACAAGAGCTTGGGGCATTTGCCTCTTACCATATTATTGTTCTTATATCACTCAAAGGCTTATTTACCAGTGAAATGCCAATTCAGGTCATTTCATTCCTTGATGTAAATTTCGGTATTTGTAGACCCCGTTGCAGCGAATGATTGGCTTCTTTTACCGCACAAGCATATTGCTTGCCGTACCAAAAATTGGACAATTTTGACTGCTATTAAGTCCTAAAATTTTATTTAACATTCCCTTGAACATAAACAACATAATATTTTTAATTAGGAAGTTACGAAAAATGTGCATTAATATATTTTTTTACAAAACTTCAACTGACTTCAATTTCCGTGCTCTGTTTCTGGCATCTAAATTTTTAGCAGCATTCTTGTCAGGAACTTTTTGAGCCTTCTATGTTTTTAAACCTACATTAGGTTTAAATTTTCGTAGCAAATAATTCGAGCACTGAGCAAATTGGGCTGCTTCCCTCCAAATGTGTTGGAACATCTTTTGAAAATGCTTTCTATTTTTTAGATTTGGAAAAATTATGTGGACCATTCCTTCTACCTGAATCAAGTTTTCTATCAACAGATAAGTACTGTTTAATAACATTGGACATTTGAATGCTTAACCACATTTTGTAGAACCAAGTTGGGTTCTGTTGAAAATATTTAATAATTTTAGTACGCACATTTTCTGGTCACTCACTCACTCAGATTAACAACATATTCGTTTGATATTAAGTAAAATAGGTGTCATGTTTTACAAAGAAAAAAATTTAATGAAAAATTTAATTAAAAATTTAAATGAAAAACGTGCGTTATGAATTTTTCTATCTCATTACTTATATCGATCATCACCAGTTTAAAAAATTTTGTGTTTAGAACAAAATAATCGCTTTTAAAAAATTTCTTATCGAATAAAAATCAAAGACGATAATTATCAAAGGAAGAGGTACTCAAAAGAATTAATTTCCACCAGATTTATTATTGTTGTAGCTAACGTTTTCTTGTTGAGGTGCCATAACTTTAGAGTCATCCCATTAGGTTATCTTACCTTAAACTACTTCTGGGCCAGTAGCTTTCGAAATCTTATTACTTCACCGAAACTGTGAGCGTAGTTTTTCCAGAGATTATAAATCACGCGACAAGGAACATGGGACATAATTTTTCCTTGGACTTTGTATTTTGTAAAAAAAATATATTTTATATTGAAATGGTGGCTCTAAGGGAACAAACGCAGGCCGAACGGGACATTTCACACTATAGGGTACTATAGTGAAAAAGAAACACTTCGAATGGGTTTTGACAACAGACGGTAACAATCAGAGGAATGTAGCTCCAATCATCCACCCCTTGCATATTGAAAACATGTTTGCTTTACTAAATTAAAATAAAAATAAATAATCATATATTTTTTGTAATAAAATTAATATCTTTATCTATGTATTTTTTTTAAATTTCTATAATGATTTACATATTTACAAATAAATAGATAATTCATTTTGAAATACATAATTATATATATAAAATTCTTTAAACAAATTTCATTTTTAGATTCATTTCAATTTTTTAACAATAATAAAATTTAATATTATTTAAATAAAACTAATAACTATAATGGATAACTATTATTACTACTAAATGCGAGAAAAATATACAATATTTTCTTTTTAGTTTATTTTTAGTTTAAAACTAATAAATTAACTTTTAAGTCCTTGAATGTGGTGGTATAATTAATTATATTATTATTTCTTCGATTACTCTACTCTTCATCTTTAATTGATTTTAAATCACGTCCAACTTTTATTTCTAAACCCGAACTATGACTAGCGGCCATTAGATTTTCTACTTTTGGCTCTGTCAAACAATTTCCATTGACTTCTAACGATTGATAGGAACGTTTATTTCGATGAACTGATAAATTATCTTCATTGTTATTATCATCTGATGAAATTGTTGTAATTTCTTCGGGTTTTGTTTTCAATTGCAAAATCTCACGTCTTATAGCTTCTACATTCAATTTATCTGTGTCTTGTATAGGTGACACACTATTATCTAGGGGTGGTATATTTTTGTTTACGGTATTATTTTGATTGTCTTTAACAGGTGTTACAGGAATTTGAGGTTTGGGATAAAGCGTTTCATTCATTTTCGCTTGGGAAGCATTTATTAAAAGAGCTAAGGGTAAAGGCAAACGTTTTTCAAATAAAGAATTATTGTGTACACGTTCCATTAATTCACCGGTTTTATACGATAACGGTTCATACACATCTTCTTGAGGTTTAGGTTTGTTAATTAAATGAGTTCGATTTTCTGTTAAAATCGAAATTAGTGAACCCTTTTTGGCTTTAAGATTATCAGTATCATTACTCATACTGGGTAGAGTATCCGATTTTTTTAATTGCATTTCTGCTTCATGATCTCCCATTTTAGCAGGTTGGAGGGACACATCTTCATTTTGGTGTTGCACTTTACGTTCAATAGCCTCAAATTTTTCAACAACTTCTCCTAGTTTTTCTACCACTAAATTTTGTGTTTCTTGATTTTGTTTAACTAACTCCTCCTTAAGTTCTTCTACTTTTTTCTCTAATAAGTCTTTAGTTTTTTCCAATTCTTTTTGAGTTTTCTTCAACTCTTCATTTTCTTGTTTATATTCTTCCTTAGCTACTTCTTCATCTTTTTTAATCGCATCATTATCAATAGTTTGTGGTTGTACTTCTAAGACACTGGCAGTAGTTTTCTTATCTGTTATGGGCTTTTTATCTTGAACATCTTTTTGCTCGGTTTTATTTAAAGGTAAGATTCTCTTAACATTCTCTTCAAGTTTAACTGGTGGTAAAATGTCGGGCTGTTTAACTTCTGATAATTTATTAGGTTCTTTTTTAACTTTACTTTCATTTGTTTCTATTACTGGATGTGCTTCATCAACTGGTAGAGGAGGTGGTGAAGGTTTTTCTTCTTTAATCAGTTTAGTTTGATTTACATTCTCCTTTTCAATTTTTTCTTTAAAATCTTGTACCATCTTATTGACATCTGCTTCCACCTGTGCTTTTTCTTTATCTTTCTTTTCGAGAGCTTTTTCAATACTCTTAATTTTCTCATCAATCAACTCTTTAACAAATTCAGTGGGTTTTAAAAGTTCATCATCAAGTTTCGGTATATTCATATGAGATCCTGAACTTTTCTCATCAATAGCTGAGAGATTGGCATATGTGCCTAATATCATTAAGCAGAAACCACTTATTATAATAAATTGGGCTAAATTTCTTTCGGTAGTATCTTTCTTAATAATTTTTCTAAAACAAGCTGCTGGAAACATTATACAAATAGCTACACCAATGGTGGAGCCCACGAGACCTATAACAAGTTCCACCGAAGGTATCATTAAGGCAATGCATAAAGAGAATATTACAATAAATAATGTGATGGCTTTAAATCTTGCTTCTGGTATATAACCAGTAGCATCTGTTTGGCCCTGCAATAAAAAAGTTAATTATATGTTATTATTTTCTTTTGTTTATTATATACATCGTTCATTTTCTTATTATCAATTTCCTGAAAACCTGACAAAAAAGTCGGAAAATTATTTTAATGATATTTGAAAATGTATGGAGTCAACAATATTTTTCATTGAGTGAGATTGAAAAATTTTTAACTAACATACAGTTTGTAAAATATAACTTTGCATTTATAAAAAATATGAGAAAATTAACTTCATTAATGAATTCCAACAAAAACTCCTTTTCTTTAAACATTTAGTTGTTATACCGTTTCAACTATTAGACCCAAATTAGACAACTGCAATAAAAAATTTACACACCTTGAAAAGTGGCAAAATTCGTTTTGCCAAAGAAAAAAATAGGGCTTTGCCTAGCCTTAAACAAACCTTAGTTTTCTATTATCATATGATTTAAATATATTATTAGTTATTTTAATTTGCTTTGCATGGAGGGTACCTCTCCCCCTGGTCTTATCCGTCCTACGTTTTTTCCGGAGAATAGGAACACTTCAATTATTATAAGGGTCAATACGTTAGGGAAAACGATCCTATGTGATATTTCACAATCAAGATTATATACAATAACATAACCCATGACGAAAATTAAAAAAAGGCTCGATTTAAAACCATCCACATACAAGTTGAAGAAGCTTACCGTGCGAGAAAAAGTAATATTTTTAATCTTGTACTTTATAAATACAAATGGAATTTCTTCAATTTTGTTTTCCTAGCCTCCCTCTGCAAAATATTTGAAATTTTTTAACACATATAGGATAGTTTCATTGGGTACTTAACCTAGAGTCCGTATTCGCTCCTTAAGTACTTATGATCAACAGTTACAAATAATGTTGGTTTCAATTCGCAGTGTTAATTATTCAACCAACCTGTGAATTGTTTAAACTCTGGGGTTTCACCATTTATGGCATGGGATATGGTATTATAGACAATCCTTTATGTGGAAGATAGAATAACATCGATTTCCCTACCGCTTTTGCCTTTACAATAGTTGAAATGTCTCGAACCTTTCTTGCGACATTTAATTACTTTTTACATTCAATTTGTTTTTATTTGATTGAAATCATTTTTAAAATCTATTAAAATAATTTTTATCACTAGTGACGAAATGTTGTACTTTTTCGGAAACTCGTCCATTAACGTTTTTGTAGTGTATTCTTACACTATGATCGAACAGTTAGTACATCCCCTTTTAAAAATCAATAGTGTGGTCGATTTTTAAAAGGAGTTATATTAAGTTAATAAGTTAATAAATCGGCTATTTGCAATTTTTTATCAAAATATTAAAATTTTGATTTTTGATGAACTTGAGACAAATGTGACATAATTACTTTATTACCTTTCTATAGAGTAATGAGTATAAACTGGCACGACAAGGAAATATAACCAAGGGAAAACTAAACGCCACTGACAAGACAAAGCCAATTTTAATAACATCACTACCAAATGAAGCAGACAAATTCATTAATATATTGCCTGAAAAAAGTAATTAAGTTCATTAATATTTTCTCCATGTTAAAATAATTACAATTAAAAGTTGAATTACCTGAAAATGATTGTGTACAAAACGCCACATAACCAAAGAAACCGACAGCGATATAAACCAGTGTACATATCCAAGTGGCATTACGTACAATACCATTCAATTTCTCTAAACTTTGATTATTAATGCTAGTAAATACTTCAAAAATTTGCCTAAATTAGACAAAAAGAAATTATAATCTCAAATAATTCAATACAATTTAAATATCAATCATAACACACCAAAACTTACATTTGACACGATAAAGCCATACTAAATATTGGTAAACATTGTAAAACACCACCCGGCTGCCAATAAACTACTTTTTCCATCCAATCATTTGCGATTATATGTGTCTCTGATTCCAATATAATTTTTATTACCAAACACAAATAAAATCCTATCGAAGCTGTGCACACTGTTGATAAACTATCTACATTTTTTAACATGCCTAAAGGTATAATACAGAATAAGGTAACGCCACACATTAATAGTGTTCGTAAATGACGGTGTTCATTTTCTAATGAGAACATTTTGGTTACAATTTGTGGTCCCAAATCGCCAACAACAACAAAATATGTAATACATGATCCTAAAAGATAACCGATAATACATAATTCCACCAATAGTTTACCAGATGTACCAAAGGCATGAAAACCTAAAAAGAGGGAATATAATATTTGTAATAAATATTTGTGGTTTTTCTTTTTACAGGCAGATATGAGATTATTTATGTTACTTACCTAGAAATTCAAAACTTTTTCTTCGTGTAAGTAATGAGGTTTTTATAAGGTAATGACAACAAATTCGTGTTATCCAGTTACTTAAAACGAGTAAAAGTATTGCTAAAATAATACCACACTATATAAAAAGATATTAGTTATTGATTAGTTTATGTATATACTATTCCGTGAAAGCAATCATTTTAAACTAAAACAAGTAAGAAACGTACAGAGAGTGAAAGTGAATATCTAATAGTCTACATTATATCGGGAGTAGCAATGAGCAGTAATGGTTATTTTGATTTGCTACATTTTGCAAGAGAATAGATAATAATATTTATGTATTTTAATTCAAATTTTTCTAAGAATCTTAATATGGAAAATATTGGGGAACGATCCCTCTAAAATTTGAAGCATCGATTGTTTTCTTTATTTGATTTAGCTGCTTACTATAATACCAATGTTTAAGTTCACTTTTAACCCATTAATAATTAGTTAATCTGATTAAAATTAATCTGATTGCTATTATTAAATATTTAGAAAAAAAACCAAATCTGACGGAACAGAAACTTGACCAAGCATTTAAATATATGCTGTCGAACTGTTTCCAATCTTAATTAACAATAGTCGGAGAACTTGTCTGTTGATAGAAAACTTGATTCAGGTAAAAGTAAAGATTCAATTGATGTTTTTAAAGCCAAAAACACTAGAAAGCTATTTTCAACACAGCTTTCAAGACATCAGATATGAAGTAGCCTGGTTAGCTCAGTGATCGGTGAATTTGGTACAAAAAGGCTAAAAAGGTCCTGACAGTAATGCTGCTAAAAATTTAGAGACCAAAAACAGAGCACGAAAATTAAGTCAAGTTTTCTAAAAAATATATTCTTGTTGCATAACGGATAACAAAACACATGTTCTGGCAAATTTTCGCAACTTTTTGGTCAACAGTTTTATGTTGCTTATACTCGAGAAAACGTTAAGAATATAATGGTATGGCAAGTAATATACAGTAGCGCCAAAGAAGTCAATTATTTGATACAATGGGTTCTATAAATACTATAATTTATAACAATGAATATTTACATTCATAAGACTTCACTAATATGTCCACTTATTTTTGGCCTGACTTGACATCATGCCACTTTGGTAAACCAGCATTTTTGTGGTAAAAGAAAAGTAAGAGCACAAGAAAGGTATCTACAAGTTCGGTAGATTTTAAATGGAGATAAACTATCTGTTCGGACCAAAAGCACTATAAAAACGATAATGGAAAGGTTTCCGTTTATAATTTTTTGTAAATTTTAAAATAATCCACTTCCTAAAATAAACTCAAATAAGTTTACCATGATATCATTTTTAATGAATCATACAATCTAGTTTTACGAGATTCGGTTCATAAATTTGTATGCATGTTTTTTTTTTTTTTTTGGTGTAGGGTTATTAACCGTCTTTTACACTCTTACTTGTTTTGAAAACTTTCCTTTAGTTGATAAGATTTATAAATAAAATTCGCACTTAAAATTATTTGCACTTACCTTTTGAAAACAAAATGGCATTGCAAGTATACCAACACCAATGATACTATTGGCTAAGGTCATCACATAGCCAGAATTGGCCAACATCTTGAGAACTTCAAGGTCAACGACTTGCTGCGACAGCTGCTGCTATTGCTATGTAAAACGTCTAAAATAAAACCAACAGCATAAATGTTGTTGATTAAAGAAGCATTGAGCAGCTGATGACCCAATGACCTTTACATTGAACTAGTTGTCCAACTTTCACTTTTCCTCCAGAAACAATTTCTTTCTAACACCGATGAAGAGATGGTAATTTTTAGTTAAATATTTATTTCAATTTACACGTTGACGTCGATTTATTACTCACTAAAATTGGTAGCAAAACGTTAAGATAAGGAAATTGATTTTTGATTTAATACATTTTTGAAATGATAATTTAGCACTCAAGTATTATTGTGGAAAACAAATGTTAGACATTTAATAAAATTGTTAAAATTTTTATTTGTTTCAATTGCTATACAATAAATAATAATATTAGTTGCGGTTGGATAAACAATAAACTAAAACGTCAGCAAAAAACTTAATTACTTCAAGTCATAACCAAAAGAAGATGTTCACGAAGACACCGCTCTTGTATTTTTACGGTTTATTTATAAAAAAGTTATTTTTTGTTTTGTTGTCTTTACCTCGTACGTATGTGAACAAAACATAACGAGAAAATAAAGTTTTCAAAAACAGTAGGAAAAAAAACAAAAACAATTTTAATACTATTTTTTGCAACACTTATCTTATGTTTTCTTTTGAAGAGGTGAAAAACAAAGTCGATCTCTTAATGTTTTAAGCCGTCAGTTTTCAATATTAGGTTTTTAGTTTTATTAATCGATTTTTCAATTGATTTTTTCCCATTTTTTAAATTTAATCAAGTAAAACCTGAATTCGTAATTATTCCAAAAGCATCTAGAATAGGGCCGCCTGAGTTGCGCCTTTTAACGTACCATTAAGACCAATAGAAATATACGAAAAAAATCAAAAAATGTGCGACGAAAGATAGCTTTCATAACAAGAAATATAAAGAGACGTCTGCAGTCTAACATTTCCAAAATCCTTAGTTTTTCTTTTCCTTGTGTCTTTTATAATTGATATTATTCTCTGCGTATAATAAATAATTTCTATTGAAAAATTTTCATAAATTAATTTAAGTGTAAATAGTGTAGAAATTTATGGCAATATTTGAGCTATATTTATATACTGGTAATACTGTGGACAGTAGTGACAACTTTGAAATACCAAAATTTTCGACTCTGGCAATACTTACTCCTTTTGTTTTTCTTTCCGTTCTGTAAACCGAAACGTCAAGATGGCTGAGGTAAATTTTGTTTAGAAAATCTTAAAAAATATCAAACATCCTACTAAAAATTTGCAATATTTAAATAAAACTCAATATTTAGAAGTGTTTTTAATAAGATGTAAATGGAATTCGGAAGATTTTTTGAGTTTATATTGATTTTTTTTAAGTGCTGAAAAATTGTAATCGTTTTACTATTGTTATTTCAGGTTGATGAAACTCTTAAAAAGAAGCGTACCTTCAAAAAGTACACCTACCGTGGTGTCGATTTGGACCAATTGTTGGATATGCCCAAGTAATTTTTTATTTTTATTAACTTTTAAGAGGAAAGTTAATCTACTGTGTTTTATTTATTTTAGCAACCAATTGGTTGAATTGATGCACAGCCGTGCCCGCAGACGTTTCTCTCGTGGTTTAAAACGCAAACCTATGGCTTTGATCAAGAAATTGCGTAAAGCCAAGAAGGAGGCTCCCCCAAATGAGAAACCCGAAATTGTTAAAACTCATTTGAGAAATATGATTGTTGTACCCGAAATGACCGGCTCCATCATTGGTGTCTACAACGGCAAAGATTTCGGTCAAGTTGAAATTAAGCCTGAAATGATTGGTCACTACTTGGGTGAATTCGTTTTGACCTACAAACCCGTTAAGCACGGTCGTCCCGGTATTGGTGCTACCCACAGCTCCAGATTCATTCCATTGAAGTAGATTATCTTTCAATTGGAACAACAACAACTCCACCTCCTTCGTCATGTAAATCACAAGTTAATAGTTTGTTTTATTTGGTGTACGACCGGTCCTCCAATCAACTAAATGCATATTGTATTTTTGTTATGAGTGATCTGCTGTTCTTCGTTAGTGAAGAATATTAAACAAGAAAAAAAATAAAAGAAACTACTTTTTTAAGAATTAACTTAAAACAACAAAAACAACAGTGTGTGTATAATTAAATTGATGTGGAATAATTTTAAAAGATGTACTCTTCTAAATCTTTCAGCTTAAAGAAATCTTTGAAAATGATGGGTGTTAATTGGAATATAATTTGGACCCTGAGTATATATAAAGTTAAAGCCGACTTTGAACTTGCCATAAAATAATTGAGATTGTGCGTTTACATTTTCAAGATGGTATAAAAATAAGATGGATATAAAGGTATTCATAAAGTAGTTAGAATTTCATATAATTTCAAAATCGTGCAGGATGCATGAGAATTTCTCATCTAAATTAAAATCAAGCTTTAACCAATATAGTCTTGGTTAAACCTTTTTCAATCTAAAAGTGAAAACACGAAATGAGGTCCAGCAAATCATGGATTAGGAGGCATTTTTTCGAGGGATTTAAAAAGTGCTTGATGGATATAGTTAGAAACTCAACTGAATGTTTAAATATGACCAATATAGAACACATGTGCGAAAACTGTTAGAAAGCATCTGATGTCATGTTACAGTTACTATCTAGATTGATTTTGTTGACATTTCATTTGGTTCTTCTAAAACAAGGAAATGGTACAATCTGTTGGACTTTCATGTTTTATTAAATATATCATAATGTCGCCCCAAAGGCCCAGAGTTAATTGTTCTAAATACAATTTACAGAATCTCTTGGACATCGCTTTTGTTCTCTTCAATTCTTTTTTAACAGGAACATAATATCTCTCAGGCAGTTTAGAGAATTTGCCTCTCTTGGTACAAATACCACATTATTGTTCTTGTACCACTCAAAGGCTTGTTTACAACAGTGACAGGATGCCAAATCAGGCCAAAAATAAATGGACACATCAAGTCTTATGAATAGAAACAGCCTTTGATGATATTTATAGAATCCGTTGAACAAATGATTGGCTTCTTTTGCCGCAACTACATATTGTTTGCCATACCAAGAACTTTTTGTGAAATTTTGAATGCTTTTGAGCCCTACATTTTTGTTCAACATTCCCTCGATCAACACAACATTTTTTGACCAGAAAGTACGAAAAATTCGCCAGAACATACTTTTTATAATTTATTATGCAGTATTAATATTTTTAAGAAAACTTGACTTCTCTTAAATTTAAAATTAGATATTTTTGGCTTAAAGCATTTCTGGGCGAGTAAAATCTATCGCGTCCTTGTCGTTATCTCTTACAGGCGGTCAGGCTATACTTCGTTTTCTCGTCTTCGAAAATTTTATTGTACTGTTGTGCGGTGTTTTACGCGTTTACACCATGCACTTGTTTTAATTGGAATACTATTGGTGAAGATCATAAAAACCATAACTTTTTCTTTTCTATACGAAGGTAAGGGTCGTGATTAAGAGTAACCAGAATCATAGTTATATATCCTGGCTTTATGGCTTACAGCCATAGTTGCCAAATTTCAAAACCCAAAGCCCGATTATGTAATACCCTGTACCACAATGTTGGTTATAAAAAGTAGTTACGAAATATTATCAAACGACCCTTGTACATTTTAATTTTCTGATGTAACCTTAAGTGTGTAATACATAATTTTGACACTAACATTTTATGAAATTTTTGCGCTTTAAAATTAATTTTGCAGGAGAATTATATGAGTGTTACAAAAAATAACATATACTAAATTTCATCGAGATATCTCAAAAACTGCGACTTATAAACTGTTCACAACGTTTACATGAACAGACAGATAGACAGACGTACGGACATCGTCGACTCCAAAGATGATTTTAGTCTTAAGGGTATACTTAAAGGTGGGGATAAAATTTTTAATTTTTTTCAAATCCGGTCACTGTCACAGATTTCAGATTTCTTTTTATTTGATGGGCTCTTTTTGTTATGATTCCTTCTTGGCATTATGCACGCCATACCCAAATCCAATATAGTTCATATCTTATGGTGCATTTCAAAAGACTTCCATTAAACGAAAAGTGTTACATTTTGAAAGTATTTAATTGTAATATTTTGTTATAAAATAGAGTTAATCCTAAAAATTAATTCAAAATTTCCTAAAAATTATTTAATATTAAATTGTTCTACACGAACAAAAGTTATAGATTTTATTTTAAAAATTTGTTTATTTAAAAACTAAAAATAAAAATACATAAAATTATAAATATTATATTGTAAGTATAATAATTATTTAAAAAATATAGAGAATATTTAGATTGTTTGATCGAAATCGACAATCTACTGAATTCATTTTCTTCTCGCATTATTAACTACAGTTCGGTCGTAGGCTGTATCTTTCATGCTGGATGTAACAGCTCCCGTATAGCTTCTCTGTTGTTGTGAACTTTGTGTCCGTACCGTAGAAGTATTGTAATTTTGTCGTATAGGTGAGGGCGCGTTGCCATTCAATTTACCATTTGAAGTTGTTTGATGGGAACTATAAACATCATTAGTAATTTCGGAAGAACCATAAGCACTGTCTTTAACTGGAGAATCATAATAAGGAGTTTTTGCGTTATTATTGTTGTTATTATAGTTATATTGTAGCTGTTGTTGGTTTGGATTTTGATTTTGTTGCGAGGTTGTTATTTGCGTATTAGTATTGGAACTGTTGGTATTATTCATATTAATATTGAGATTTTCAGGCATTATAATGGGTGCTAATGTCTGAAATGAATTAGCTAAACCCATAAAGGTGACCGATTTATTATTGCTATGATTAGCTAGTCGATCATTTGGCATATTCCACAATAAACTATTATTTTCATCTAATGTTGGAGTACTGGCAAATATGGCTTTTCTAAGGGAATCTGATTTGGTGCGTTGTAAAATACTTTTATTAGGGGAACGTCCCGTATTAACGCCAATTGAATTTTTAGTAGTGGTCAATTGTTGTGGTGTTGCCATATAATCTCCTTGGGCTGTTGTTAATGCTAAATTACTATTGCTAAGCGTTTGATAAGAAAGTTGATTATCACTACCATTAAGCTCACCTAAGCGATTTAGATCTGTACTATTGGAATTATAGATTTCCATATTACTAGCTAATAAATCGGGTCGCGAGCCTAATGTTAGGATACTACCGGCTAAACTGTCGTTATTATTCATCATGGACATGTTACTTGCAGTTAAAAACGGACTTTCAGATGTGGATCTTGCCACTACCCCCATTTCACTTGGACCCTGTTGAACTACACCCGTTCGAGGATCAAAATGTTTTTGATTGGCATCTTTCAAAGTGGTTTTGATTTCTTTAGGCTTTTCGGCAGAAGGTGTACGCAATGATGATATATGTCCGCGAACTGGTTCCCGAGATACTGAAGAAGAGGGCGAAGATGCAGAATTTGTCTCATCAAGTTCCTCCTATAGATATAAAAAATTTATCGCATCATTATAAATACAAATTCATTTGATTTATAAAACTTACTTCATCTTCCTCTGTTATAACCGATGATTCAATCCACTCTTTGATGCGCATTTTCTTTGTATGTCTATCAACATTTGTCTCAATTCCACAATCAGCAAGATTATATAACAAACGATTCTTTTCATCTGGGCTACTGTGAAATGAATACATAGACGGACACAATTCATCAGTCTCATATTCCGCCATTTCTTTTTCTGCCGTTTTTGCTAACCAACGATCATCCAAAAATTTTGCCAAATCGGTGAGATTCTTTGGCCTTTTATCTGCTTTTGGTTCTAAAAATCTTTTAAACATACGTTGAGCTCTCGATGATAGAAGTTTAAATAATTTTGGTGTACGTCTTATAGCTAACATCATGGTATTTTGCCAGATTAAATAACGCACATATCGGGGGTCATCGGAAGCCGCTTTCTGCCAAGGCAAACAACCAGTCAGACATACGAAAATGACAATAGCAAATTGCCAAACATCATGACTGGGATCTGCTCTGTAAAAATAATATTGTGGATTAACATTAATTTTCAAATCTTGCGATAATGAGAAAGGGACTTTTAGATCATGTTTAAGAAAAGTCTTTAACTGGCTTAAACACTGCTTCTAATTTAATATCATATAAATGATAGAAGTTCTCATTCTATTCATTTTTATTTTTGGTCTACCTGTTCGGGTAAAATGACAGAAAAAAATAAAAAAGAGAAGGGGTTTAGAAAAAGGTTCAAAATTTCATCATAAGTGATTAAAAGTATATTATTTTAAACAAATAAAAATTAAAATTGTAAGTTTAGTGCTTTAATTTTTATTAACACATACGCATGTTCAAAATTTTCGATCTGACTCCCTAAATGGCTCCAGCGTGTCTAGTTTATGAAATAAAAGTTTAAAAATCTATTTTACGAAATAATAATATTTACAAAATAGACTATTAGGGAGAAATGTAGGATATAGTGGATCACTTTTTTTGTGAAACCGAAAAGATGTTAATAAAATAATTGCACTATTAAATTTTCATAAAGAAATCGATTTTGGTGAAGACGTATTTAGTCATAGATTATCATCTAAATGGCCTTTTCGCTATAGTTTACGAAATAAATTGTCTTTTATATTTATATGTTCAATAATGGATTGTTGATGAGGAATAAAATATGTGATAAATGGTTATGGTGCCTACAGTTTACAAAAAAAAAAAAAAAAAAATACAACAATCGTTCATGGTTCTGAATAACACATCAATTGAAGATGGACATGGATTGTCATCTTAATAACTTAAGCGCCTTTAGTTCTTTTTAAGTTATCATGTAAAATACTCACTTGTAAGTTCCTTCGGGTTTAATCTCTAATACTTCTGGTGGACTATAAGGTAGCCACTCGTTGCGTCTTTCAACCACCGTACCCGTTTGATATGATTCACCAAAATCACATAATTTGACACGTGAAAAATCGGAACGATATATCAAAACATTATCCAGTTTAACATCACGATGTACAATGTCTCTATATAGAAAAGAAATGTAAAAATGCAACAACTTTAAAAAATAACATTAACTGTAATTTAGCTAAAAGTTAATCAACTTACTTTGAATGCATGTAATCTAAAGCTGAAGCGATTTGTTTGGCCACCCTTTTGCTATAGACTTCACCAACACCAGTATCAGTAACATTTGACGTCAGATCACCTAGAGATATAAACAAATTTATGAATAAAAAATTGAGTTACTTTAAATACAAAATATTTACCTAAAGGTGCATATTCCTGAGTAAAGACATAAAAGCCCGCAGTTTCAAAAGCCACGTCATAGGTCGTTACAATATTCCGATGTATACCCAAATGTAAACCATAATGAAATTCTCTATAAAAGTCTCTTAATGATACATAAGGTTTGGGCACAGCTTTCAATACCATTTCGGTGTGTGAGGCTCGATGTTCCACCAATAATATTTTGCCAAACCATCCTTCACCAACTATTTGCAATATATCAAATTCATCCACCAAATGTATCTGGAATATATTTTTAACACAAACAATGATAAATATTTCAAAATCTAAAGATTTTTAACATTTTACATAAACATTAAAGTGGTATTTTATAGAACTAATAAACTAATAAACCACCTAAAGAAATAAAATATATCATCAGAAGTGGTGAAGAGGGTATTCTTAATTAGTCATTCTGTATGTAATGCTAAGAAGGAATTATCTAAGATCACATTGCGTACATTTATACTTACATCAAATCAATATATGATTCGATTTATCTATGTCTCCTGTCTGTCTCTTTGTCGGTCTGTCCACCTTTCTGTTGTTGGCACACTCACATTCATAAGAATTGACAGAGCTCCATAAAATTTGGCCTGAGTTCTACGGTCCTGAGAAATATTCCTATTTAAAATAAGCAAAATCGCGGATTGGTATATTAAAAGCTATAGACGTATCTGGGGCAAACTCTAAATTCAAACTAAGAACTTTCGTTAAATTTTTCTTTATAAATCGAAAAATTCGAATGAAATTTTGCTATATTATTAAGTTGTATGTACTTCATTACCACTCCAAAAAATTATCAAAATCGGTTCAATAGAAAAAAGTTAAAGCCAAAAATATAATTGATTTTATGACTCATATTGAGTTCCTGTTTTATGTTAAAGAACAACTTTTATATATTGTATGCGTTTGTGAGTGAATGTGTGAGAAACATAACGTATTGACTTCACACGTATGTGTGGTGAAGGGTATTATAGATTCGGCATAGACGAATATAACATTCTTATATGTTTTTCTGCCATTTTTTTGTTAAAATGGAAAAAAGTGAAAAGAGGAATTGTTGATATTCGCATTAAATTGGCTGATTGCCAAAATAAATTTAATGTCAAAACATATTGAATATATTGTCTATAAAATATACGAAAACGAATATAATTTTATTAACGAATATGCATTTTTAAATTATATTTTGAATTAAACAAATTTAATTGTTGTTACTTTTTTATATATCAAATCACACTTATTCCGCTTGTGAATTTCTTAAAAGATTTATAACTAAATTATTGAAAGGGTGCAAGTGAGAATAATCAAATGTATAATTATTTATAATAATTAATTTGTTCAATTATTTATTACCACCTGTTTGAGATTTTTCTGAAATAATTTATATCTATAGAAATAAATGGAAATGTGTAATCAATTACGCTTCACTGTAGGTTGCAATTTCTATTTAATCAATTAATAAGATCTCATCATTAGAATATAATAAATTTTCTATGTTCTTCCTTCTGATTAAATGAAATACTTTTATTTTATTATGCGGGTTAAAAATCCTTGCAAATTGTTAATTTGTTTTTGAAAACTCTTTTTCTATATTGGATATCAGTTATTATCTACTGCAACTGTAGAAAGAGAATAAGGAATATTGGCCATAAAGCATATATATTTATGTACCAAATTAATACCTGAGTCTACTTAGTTCTGTGTATTGAAACCGTTTTTTTCGGATAGACTAAGGAGTGAGAATGACATATTGAAAATACTTAACATACATATATTTTAATAAAAACGAAACCACTAAATTTACAGTTTGAATTTTTTATTTGATTAAAAAAGAAACAATGTTTTTTAATCACTAGTGATAAAATTAAAAAAAATCTAAAACTCTTCTATTAACGTTTCTATAGAGCTTTATGTCACTTTGCTCGATTAGGTAGTCCATCTCCGTTTAAAATCTGTCCTCAGCTCCCACAATTTGGAGGATTTGTCTTTCTTTCTATGCATAACACATTACTGTTTTTGTACCACCCAAGAGCTTATATATCATAGCTACAGGATGTCATGTTAGTCCAAAAATAAGTGGACACATTATGAAGTCTTATGAATTAAAGTCTTGTTTGGAAATATTCTCTGATGTAAATTTCGGTAATTATAACGATTTAACCAGTTGTTCCAAATGATTGATTTCTTTTGTCGCATCTGCGTTTTGTTTGTCCTATCAAGAACATTTTAAAAAATTTTACTTTGAAGCATTTCTTCAGCGTTCCCTCGATCATTATTTCTGAACATTAAGTTGCGAAAAACCAGAACATATGTTTCATCATCTATAATGACACAAGAATATTTTTTCGAAAGCTTGACTTCATTTTCCGTGCTTTATTTTTGGCTTCTAAATTTTTAGCAGCGTTCCGCGTATTAGGAACTTGTTGGGCCTTGTGTGTTTTAAAACCTGCATTAACACTAACTTTTCGTACCAAATAGTCTGAGCACTGGGTGTTTTCCTACCGAATGTGTTAGGAGATCTTTTGAAAATGTTTTTTTTTTGCTTAAGAGACATCATGTGGAGGTTTTTTATCGGCTGAAACAGTTTGACTGCAGACTTTTGAATGTTTGACCAACTCTTTGTAGGACCAATTGATCACTTATTTAAATCAGAATAACAATTTGTTTGACATAATGATGTCTTTTACAATGGTAACTTGATCAAAAAAGAAATTAATAATTAATCAAGAACGTGTGTTAAGAATTTTTCGATCTCACTTCTTAATTAAACAAATGTGTGTCATTGTTCGGAGAAGGGCTGCCCGATTTTTTACTTTAACGCCAAAAATTAAACTCAAATTTGCAAAAAATTACTAAATTTAAATATTTTTTTAATAAAAATCAAAGTCAATTAAATCATTTATTTTAGTTTGCATCTAATAATGAGAAAGTAACGGAAGTGTCATTTAATATTAAAAATTGACGTAAAATTTATTATAATTTTTTTAAATGAAATTTATAATTAAACTTTAATTTAATTAATTATAAAAAAGGAATAAATTAAATTTATTCGAATTGATGTTTATGAATTTGTCCATGAATCACAAAATTTATAAAATTCTCACTTTTCCATGCCGGAATACCCAAAATCTTAAACCATGTAAATCATAATTGAAAATTTGACTTTATCACATAAATGATCGTCTTGTTATGTCTGGTCAGATTTTAAAATTTCTTTTTAGTTTCAAATCAACATTATTCATAAAACTAAAAAGATTGAGATCGATAATATCGAGCGCAAAATTAAACAAAATTTAAATTCATTTTGTCCAAATCGTTTTTTTAATAATTCGGTAACTTAATGAAATTCCACATGTTTAGAGGCGAGGTATTTTGAAGTTTATCTGGGGAAGTTCATTCAATTTAAAGACTATATTAAGACTCTGTCTGTACTCAGCAGTTTCCTATTTTAAACCAGGTATTAGTTATAGACCGATTTCTGAGACAACCTCAAAATTCAGAAAAGGAACAAAGAGTTACTAGATAAAACATAATTAATCCGTAACATTAAATTGTATGTATTATGTTACGGTACAACAAATTAGATCAATAGAAAAGAAGTTATAGACTAAAATCTGCAAAATTTTGATACACACAAAATTTAGAGCGCCACAAAGACTACAATTTTAAAGGCAAATTTCTAAAATTTGTCATATATACCTTTTTTAATATAATTATAAACCTCAAACAATTTGAGTGTGCTGGGGTCTTTATTTAAACTACCTTTCCCCTTCCCGGAATAAGTTTTTAAACTTTAATATGCACCAATTCTATTGAAAATGAATGGAATGAAATGGATTGAATATTATTGTAAATGTCTTAAATATGTGCTATTAATCTGACCTATCTCGGTCCATATTAGCTATAGCTCTCATTTAAGTCCACTTCCCAAAAAACAGTTTTGAGCTTATAAAAATGTTAAATAGAGATCAATTCTATCGTTTTTTATATATGTTATTTATTTGACCCACATTGGTCAATATTTCGTTATAGCTCTCAATTAAGAACTTTTCCTGGACTAAGGCTTTAAGCTTCCAATACCCTTTATCATAGACCAATTGTTGTTATAACCTTTCTTTACTTAAAAATCAGATAACTTTTTTTTGGTGCAGAATCTTTATGGTACAGGAAACGTGAGAAAATGTTATATCTAACGATGAACAATATTTTGAAAAATATATATCAATTCCTTTGTACTCATTTCTCTAAGCTTTTCAATATTCTTTCCTGTTTTTTCACATTCTTTTTTAAAAGTTCACACAAAACCAAGGAAATAATTTACTCACCTTTTCTAATTCGAATTCCCGAATTTTATGAATGCTCCCTCGAGGTTTCTTCGACATGATGAATGAGTCAGCTTAAATAAATCATTGAATTTCCAATAGATTTTTTATGATTTATAAAGAATTTCTGGTTGCAATATGTTACAATTATTTATATTTATATATATTTTTGTGTATACTTTGTTTGTATGTTTATTTTTTCCGAAATAAATTATACGATGTAAACACAAATACGAAAATAACTTATATATTTTTATAGATTTTGCACGTTTCAATCTTTTTATTTGAAATTTTCAATACAATTGTGTTTCAAAAATAAAAAAAAGTTATAACTCAAAATACAATACACTCAGTACCGTCATATAAAAATTAAATTAATACAAAATACACTTTTTTTCGTAGGAATAATAAAAAATAAATTTTACACGATTTTATTTTTAGGAATTTTGTAAACTAGTGACCTTAAGTACCGGCTGATGATGTATATAACTTTATATATATTTTTTACTTTTTGTTTATTTTATTAAAAATAATTAAAAACAAATTTTGAAATTTTATTTATTTTTTTTGTAATTTTTTCCTTTTAATATTTAATTTGTAATTTGTGTTTTATATGATGAATTTTTAACAATAATTTCCTGGAAGATAAAATTAATTTATGACAATTAATTAAAACAGATTTTTCTTGTTTTTTCTTGTTGTTTAAAATATATTAATATTTATTTTAATTTATATTTATTTTATATTTTAAATAACACAATCACACATTATACACAAGTCCTTTGTTGATTTTAAAATTAATGTCTTTTTGTTGGCATTTTTGCACTTTATTGTCCAAAGTTGTTAAAGGAAATGAAATAAGCATTAAATGTTGATATAATGAACAAGGAAATATTAATAAATAATTAAATTTCTTGTTATTAAACAGATTTTTTGTAATCATATATATGTGTGTGTGTTTTCTATATTGCGATATCTGTCCTACGAGTGATATAAAGATTAACTTATTAAGTAAACAATTTTTAATTTATTGACACGCTCCCATCCATAAAAATTGACAGAGCTCAATTAAATTGGCCTAAGTATTTGTTATTGTACTGAGAAGTTTCCTATTTCAAACCAGCAAAATCTGTTTAGTATATTAAAAGATATAGGACGATATCAGAGGCTACCTCTTAATTCATGCGAAGAACTTTCATGAAATTATCATTATCGTTCCGAAAATTATAAAAAAATCGGTTTAATAGAAAAAAAGTTAAGCCAAAAATATAACTAATTTTATGACTTATTCAGTGGTCCTGTGTTGTATTTAAGAAAAACTATATTTTGTATACGTTAGTGAGTGTATGTGAGAGTGTGTAGTATAAAGGGTATTAAAGATTCGGCATAGCCGAATATAGCATTCTCACTTGTTATTAATAGAATCCTTTAATGTTAATTGTTGTTATGTATTAAGTGAAATGGGAAGATTACATTTTTATATGTTATTTTAATTTGGTATTTGCATGGTATCCAGCTGGACCGTTTTCTGTATTGCAAAAATTTGTGGCAAAAGACAACAATTATTTATATAAAAACCATAATAATTGTTAACTAATGTTTTCGATCTAACATTCTCAGTTTCTAAAAAATTCATAAAAATATAAATACAGTGGTTTCCCGGTTTAACGAATGATATGAGTAAAATTGAAAAATTCGTTAAATGAAGTAATTATTTTAATTAAGGTAGAAGGACATTATATGCTATATTTAGTAAGAAAATTAAATTTGATTTATTTATTTATTTATTTATTTATTTATTTTTTATTTATTTATTTATTTCTTTGAAAGAAAATTACAAAATTTATAATTTTTTCTCTTGTTTTGAAACTTTTGAAACAACTCTGTTTTCATTTTTGAAAATTCTCCCTCTTTAATTGCACTTTGAGCAAAAATTTATTTTTGCATGTCTTTTTCTCCTAAAAAGTGTATTACTCTCTAAAAGTGTAACAAAATATGTTCTTAAACACTTTTCGCATATTTTAAAGGTACCAAATGAAAAAAAATATCGTCGTTCGCTATATCGCGAATTCGCTAAACCGGGAAGCCAGTGTATCTTGTAAATACCCTTGATCATAATAAAATTCATGGAAATAGGAGTGAGATTAAAAATCTAAATTTTTTAAAATGTCAAACAAATGAATATATCGTTGATGTATATAAAATGAGTGACCAGAAAAAAGTGCGTACTAAATGTATTAACAATTTTCAACAAAACTCAAGTTGGTCCTACAAAAAGTTGTTGAAGCATTCAATAGTCTACCGTCAAACTGTTTCCAGTGTTATTAAATAGTAACAAAAAAACTTTTCTGTTGATAGAAAAGCAAGTTTGGGTGAAAAGAATGGTCCACATGATGTTTCTGAATCCAAAATATTGAAAGCGTTTTCAATGAAGCTCTGAACATATCCAGTACGAAAGCAGCGAAACAGAGCACGGAAATTGAAGTCCAGTTTACAAAAAATATTCTTGCTGCATAGTGGATGACGAAATGTATATTCTAGCATTTTATGTTGCTGATGCTTGTGGGAATGTTGAAGAAAAGTTTAGGACCCAATGGCAGTCAATATATTCCATGAAGTTCTTGGTATAACAATATAAGCAGTTGCGCCAAAAGAAGTCAATCATTTGTTACAACGGGCTCTACATATACCGATTTCATAGTGCTTCAATTTATTTTTAGCCTGACTTGGCATCATGCCATTATGATAAACAAGCCCTTAGTGGTACAAGAACAACAGGAACAACACCAAGAAATGAAAATTCTCAAAACTACCTGGATCGAAAGCCAGTTGAGAGATATTTGGCCCCGCCTTTACGTTAATGGAAGATTATCTAATTAATTTGATACACAAATAAAAATAGCATGATTCTCCTTAAAAATTATCATTTTATTAAGATTACATTTGTTGATCTCTTTTAAATAGCATTTCTCCTTTGCCGTGTTTTTGTACCCGGGAATTTTAGAAAAAAATCATTCCCGAAATTTAAGTAGCATATTTATATTCTAAAAGAAACTAATCCTTTAATACAAAATGTTTAACTTATGGTAAAAACAAGTAGTAATTTTGTATTCAGGATTTCTGTGGAATCTTTCTCATATCTTCCATATGATGTATAGTAGAATGTTATTTGTTGTTCTCAATTTTACGTCAAGTGCAAATTTAATTTAGCCGAATTCCATTGAAATGCTTATATGGAACGATATGCATTATATTGCTAACATATACTAAAGACAGTTATAAAAATAGTTGCGCTAAACTTAATAGAACATTCTATATTTAAGAGTTTTATATGCTCAAAATTATTCCTAATAAGGTTCTTGTATTGGAGATAGTTGAAACATTCAAAAACATTTTTGGTTATATTTTTATTAAAATAAATGTATGAGGAAAATTTTAGAAAATCATTTTTCAAATTGCGATCTATATTACACACTGATATTCTATTTATCCGATTTAGATGAATTTTGATATGATGTAATATAATATAATTTACTTTTGATATAAGTCTATATCTAGTTTGCTATTGAAGCGAATAACAGAATTAAAATAGGAAATTGCTTATAACAAACTGTCTGGTTAAATTACATTTAATTTTTAATCACTTGAATGACTTTATGAAATTTCCCGGAATTTAGAAAAGTGAATTTTCAGGTAAAATCCCGGAAACATTTTCCCGTGGAGAAATCGTATTTATAAAAGATATATTTTAAGTAAAAGATTTATTTGAATATCGTAATATTTAGCTGAAATCGAAAGCTATATTTTGGTGAATACACCCCCTTTCTTTATAAAAAATAGATAATTTATATTTAAATTAATTTAACCTAATTACAGTGCAAAACAAAATACAAAAAACCCAATTCATTCATATTTGCTTCATTAATTTTTCAGATTTTTCGTTTGGTTAACAAAAGTAAAATCTTTCTAGGAAAATCTTGGTGCATAGAGAATTCAGTAAAATAACATAAAAATGTCCAATATAAAATATTATAGAAATCTTGGCATGATTTTTAATAGAAACAGCTTTGCATGAGTGACACACGATGTGGTGTCGTTAAAAATATAAGTTTTAAACAAATGCATTAACAACAACAACAACAATAAAAAATAAAATAAATATAGAGCATCCCAAAAATAATAGATATATATTCATGTATATATCTGAATAATGTACCAAAAGGTTGATATACGATTATACATATTTTATATCAAGCTTTATAAGTAAAATTGTAAAAGATACATAGAATATAACTGTTTCTACGTCGATTTTTGAAATAGTTAATCACTGCGATATGACAAATTATGAAAATATTCTGATTGTGCTCTTAAATTTTAAAGATTTTTAAGAAATGAAGATATGAAAATCAATTTTATTGAGAGTGTGGAAAAAAAAATCATTTTGGGGAAAACATATTCACTGTGTCGTATATATTTTTAATTTATAATTTTGATATAATAATGAACTTAACTTGTTTACCTTTAACACTTCTTCACATGGAGAAATTTCTGAACCTGACTTTTAAATTTGAGTTGTTTTAATTAAATGTAATTTTAAATAATGTAAGATATACTTGTTATTTTTAAATCTACACTAAATCGAGATGCATTGAAAAGCAATATAAGAAAAAATTTCACTGAGATCAATGCTTATGGTCCCAAAATGCCCAAACAAACAATGTCGTATCAAACCGAAAATTCCACGACTTAGATGTCTTATTGGCAATTTTCTGCTGTTATTGGAATAGAATGCATTATGATTTGATAAGCTAGTACCTAGTGTATTCAAAAACCAAAACCGGAAACCGGTTAATCGGGTTTTTGCTTTACTGATAACCAGCTAGTTTTGAATTATTTTCGAATTGTTCGACTTGTCGGTTATTTCAGTCGGTTTATCGATTTCTAATAGAAGGCACTTTTAAGCTTAACACTAAAATAATAATCTACAATTTTATATATTCCGCCATGACTAAGAATATATAAAATTTTTCATTCCTTGTGTTACACCAGCAAAGTATTTTATGCATTCTTAGACATCATATTCTGTATCGATCTTTTCACGTCTTTAAAAAATGAGATCCTGCAAGATTTTTTATTCAGCAGTAAACATTTTTAGGTGAAGAAGATGTACACCTATAATTTGGACATATTCAGAAATTAAGGAAAAAGTTTCCGTAAAAGAAAAATAATGGTTTAAAATTAAATCACGTTATTTTGTTATTTCGAATACGATACCGAAAAACACTATCAAAAGAACTTCTATACCCTACCCATTTAGGTCATTATGCAGTGGAAGGATAATTTGATAAACGTCTTTGATATAAGAACAAATACACTATTTTGATTATGATGGAACCATTATTTCAACGTGCATTCATATAAAGGTCATTGCCCGATATATGTTTTTATTGGTTAAACTCTAACTTTCTATTAAATAATAATTTTTTCTATAAGTTTATTGTAAACAAACGAAAACCGGTTAATCAATTTTTTGGCATAAAACTTTACTCGAAAACGGGTTTTTTTGAAAAGTCCCTTTTTCGAATAACTCGAAAACCAATTTTTTGAAAATGTCATTTTTTTTAATACACTAGTAGTACCTAATTTGGGATAATATCGTTTCACAAGCAACTTATTGAATTGGCTACATGTGACTCCGGACTACCAACAAGGTCCTTAGATTCTTAAATAAATAAAAATCTATATTCGGCTATGCCACTAATACTCTAAAACATGATATGTTTAGAAATTGTTGTAGAATGTCATGCGCCGAATTTCATCAAATTTCCTGTCACAATTTCAGAGATATGCGATTTTAAAAGTTTCGTTTGTAAGGGGTATACCACTCCCTTGTGTTCTATCCTAAATTTATTCAAATGGGTGATAGAGCTACCCCATGTCCTATTTAAAAAATTAATTGTACGTAATGAAAACAATATCAAAAGGTCATTCGGTCATAATCGTTGTTCAAATTTTTCAATTATATCGGTCTTATACCGATTTATCCGATTTTAAATAGGAAACTTCTCAGGCCAATAAAAAATATTTAGTCAAAACAAGGAAGAACAACTGAGCAACTGATGCATCGATTTATTTGGTATCTGGAAAATATTTCAAATAACTTATTCACTAGTATCACTATTTTGAAATTTTTGGCGATATCTCTTTCATCTATTTTTTCATAGCTTTTGTTAATTTGCTAAACATTTCAATAACAATTTCATTTATTTTTGGATTTAGAAGAAATTTCAGAAAAAATCAAACGAAATGCAGGATGCAGATCTTAAGCTTATCAGAATTTTTAAGAAATTCACTTTTTTGGTCTGCAGTTTTTTATTTGGAAATGAGACCGTAATTTAATTTTTTCAGTAAAATTTCACTATTTAGGTATTTCACTAATGGTGGAAATTGCGAGTTAAACGTGTTGTTGTATATTTTATATTTATGTGAAATTTGATGACCATTTCGATCGATTGAAAAAATCTTTAGCACAAAATTTGTCAAATATTTCCACAATAATGTATTTTTGTAATTTGCTTGTTCTCACTAAATTGGAAATTCTACTTCAGTCTAATAAAAATAGTTTTGTTGTAGTAACAATTACATGTTTCACGAAATATTTGGATCTACTATATTAAAGTTAATTTGAAAACAAATATTATATTGCAGCAACAAAATTATTGTAAATATTAATTTTATTCAGCAACAAATTTGTTGGAGAAAATAATAAATGTTTGTCACAAAAATAGTATTGTTAAAATGACTTTTCTCTGTGTATCGAATGTAATTTTAAAAAGTATTTATTATCAGATAACGAAATTTATGTTTTTGTTGTTTGGCAGGCTACTGCTGGAACTGTAATCTATCTTCATATAATTTTTAAAGTTCATTTTTTGAAATTTACTTTGGACTTTATAAAGATTTATTGAAAACTATACAATTAATTGGTTTGGAAGAAAAAAATGATTTGCGATTTGTACAAATATTTGCAAACAGCGGATATATATTAATAAAAGTTAATTTATGATATTTGGACATAAATATTTTCATTTTAGATTTTAAACACCTTATGGTCTAGACAGGGGAAAATATAGTTTTATCTTTCACAGAACACTATTTAGATATTTCAAGATTTTATAATTTTGAATTGTCCATTATATACTATAATGCTTTCTTTTCACTATACATAAGTATTTATTTATTTATTTATTATTCTAATGTATGTTTAAATATATATATAATCATGTCACTGTCGGCATTCCTTTAAACAATATATAGATATACCCCCTTCACAACAATTTCGAAATACAAAATTAACAAAAAAAAAAAAAAAATCCGCAAACTTGAAGATTGTATTTTTTTTGATCTTCATACGAAACTGAAAGAAAAAATTCTTTTTCTATGAACAATTTTTCGTTTGAAACAGAAAACAGAACACAGAAATCTTATATAAAAGACACACTATATAGAAATTATGAATGATTTCAACATTTTCACAAATATATTTGAAAACAGTAATTAACTTATGTTTGTATATGTGTGCGTGTTTAGAATGTTGTATATTTTATTTCTTTATTTCTGTTTTTTAATAATTCATTTTGATTATATTTTTATGTTAATTTAATTACGTTGTTTAGCATACTTTTCTTTTCTTAATCCTTTAGATTTTTTTTTTTATTTTTCGTAGATTTTTTATAAAAAATTGAAATTTTTACAAATAATAGAAATTAAAAATATATTATTTTTAATTGTATTTTCATGATATATTTTTCAATTATGCTTTGATATTTGCTTTTAGTAAAATTAGTGGTGGTGGGCTATTTTTAAAATGCAATTTCAGGCACTCAGAATGCGTCGTTTCACCGAGCAGATAATTTTCATTTTATTTTTTCAGACCGAACCGTAGGAAAATCTTAAGAAAACTGATGTAGACATCGAAAATGATTTGATAAAGATTGTAGTTTCTACTCTCTCGAAATATGCAATCCAGCAAACATTTAGATATGAGCTGCGGAAGTTTTCGAAAATTTTGAAACATATTCAAAAAGTTTTTAAAAATGAATAAAGAATATGTTTACTAAAGTTGTTAAGCTATAGAATTTATATTATATTGTCATCCTGCCTTTATCTATCGATCTTTAAATATTAATCTATAAATATGTCATTAGAGTGACACACGACCGCCCTAAATGTTTCATTAGTATAGTATCATATAATGTGTTAAGACCAATTGCTAAACTTACACTTGTAAGAAAATACAGACCTTAAATGCATCATGGGTGTCCCATTTTGCGCCTTGGAGGTCTCCTCAAAAATCCTAAAATATAAATCTTTCTTCCTTTTTTTGAGTTTATATGAAACACCCACCCGTACGTATATGTTTTATTAGTATTGTATCATACAATAGGTTATAACCTACTTGTTTCGATATGGACTGTATTCGCCGTTTCTTATCGAAACAAGTAAGACTCCTTTTGACCTTCTTTATTATTACCTACACTATTACGAAAATTTGAATTTGTTTTATGATTTGTGTTTTTATAAAACATACTTATTCGAAATATTTATGATGTTATTTTCGGAATTTTGTGGGAAATTATGGACCGATCCTCTTTAAATTTGGTTTTAAAATCTTAAATATACAAAATGTTTTTATCATGTTAATAATTTATTGAGATTTATGCACTTTAAAATGATTTTTGAGAGTGGATCTGTATGTTTCGGTCAAAAAAAATCTTTCATATAATTTTTTTTGAAACAAAAGGAGACAACCAGCAGCATCAATTAATAGACGGATGGACTCAAAATGTTCGCAGTTTATTTAACGTAAGAAGAGGTCTTTAACCGGTCATAAGCAACTTTAATAGGATTTGCGTTTGGCCCAAAATAATCATAATAATCAAATTTGATCGAAATATCCTGTAGAGAGTTTAAAATGATACTCTGAAAGTGAAAAATTGATAATTTTTGATAGTGAATTACTCAGTTCTGAAATTAATTCTGAACATGGGTCTTACAGTTCTGAAATCCTAAGATCAGTATCTTTCAAGGACACACGCAAAACATTTTTACTTTCAACAGATTTTTTTTTTAATTTTTTATCTATTTGACGTTTTTTATTTCTTTAAATTTGACATGTTTGATATTGAATATTTCCGTTTTGAAAAATTGAAAAAAAAGAAAAATTGCTTTCAAATTTTTACTTCTATTGATTTTTCTAATTTTTTTATGTAACGCAAAATGTTAAAATTTGACATTCTTGATATCGAACTATTAAGTTCTAAAAAAACTCTGACCATGATGTAAAAAGGTCTGAAATCCTTAGAATTGTAGTTTCCAAAAACATTAGATCCTATTCATACACAATTTTTATTTTGATCCGATTTTCTCCATTCGTACGCAATCTTTTGATTTGATTCATTTTTCTAGAAAAATCCAAGTGTTAAAATTTGAAATTTTTTGATATTGATTTACTTAGTTCTGAAACAAATTTTGAACATGAACTAAACGGTTCTGAATTTCTTAGAACATTAGCTTTCAAGGACATAAGAACTTAATCATGCACAATTTTTATTTGCAACTGATTTTTTCTAATTTTTTGTTCTACTGAACCGACATTGCTGGTTTCAAAATAGTGAACTCTGTCGAACAGTCAAGCTGACGATCATATTGTTTGTTGGGTTTCCAATATATAGAAAAATATATTTTCCTTTGTTGTTTCCCAAGAGAGTTTTTTGTTGTTAACATAAAATTTCGAAAATTAATTTTCAATTTTCGAATTTTTATTAATTTAGCTCTCGCTCTCATTTACACGCTTTGCATTTCACTTTTTTTGCTCTAAAGAATTTCATTGTTTCACTCACAAAAAGCCGCTAAGAAAAATAAGAAACACACACTTTTATTGGCCTTTAGCAACCATAATTTTGGTTTATTTTGTTTGAATTTAAATATTATTTGTATTTAATTATTCGCTTTTCGTTATTTTCATTATAATTTGATATATAATTTTTATTTGTTTTTATTTTATTTCTTTATATATATTTTTTTGGGGGATCACAGACATGGCACTAGACACAACCAATTGATGCCACATGGAAAGAAATGAAAGTGTTGAAATTTATATGAAAATATAAAATAAATAATTTTAAAAATTAAATGTATTTCGGAATCGTTGTTAAAACGATTTTAATGAATTTTCCATAAAACACTCATTAAAGTGGAAATTTAAAATTCGCTAAAAAAGTGACCCTTTAAATAATTTTTTAAAGTCATTGATCGAGACTTTTTTATTTAAAGTTAATTAATGTTCTTAAATTTTAGCTGGCATATAAGTTCAAATATCAACTAAAGGTTTTATGATCAAATTTCCCTTATGAACAAAGATTTATCTACCCCTGTCGAGTATGATGCTAAACGTATTATTATACTTCTTAAGATTTCGAATAGTTAATGAATAATTTTCATTAATCACAAATTTTCTTCCTTATTATAATTTCTTTGGAAATATAATGTGGCAAATTTGTCTTAATCATAATTTAAACAAGTAAAAATGCTATATTCGGCTATGGCGAATCTTCATTACCCTCCACCACAAATGCCTGTAAAGTAAATACGTTATATTTCGTACTTTAAAGCGTAAACAGGAACACTGAATAAGTCATAACATTAGTTATATATTTGGCTTTAACTTTTTTTCTACTGAACCGATTTTTTAATTTTTAGAATGATAATGAAGTACGATAACATGTCATTCTAATTTGTCAACTAATAATTGACAATTTTACGAAAGTTATTCACTTGAACTTAGAGGTTGTCTCAGATATCGGTCTTTTAATATACTGAAAAAATGTTTGCTAGTTTTAAATAGGAAACTTATCAGGACAATAACTGATATTCAGTCCAAATTTCTTTGAGCAATGTCAAATATGCTAAATTAAATCAGATTTTGATTTGATACAAGAACATTATGGGCTCTGAGATGATTTCTTCTTAACGTTACACACGAAATGATAAAGTTAATATACCCTATACACTACTTGTGATGGTGGAGAGTACAACAAAGTTGGATGTTGTATAGAATCTTATAAACTGTTCATTAATAAAAAATAAAGAATTTTATAAGTAGTAAAACAGTTCTACGATGATGAGAGTCTTAGATATATTTGATTCTCTATAGTTATGAGTCATCTATCGCTTTTAAAAAATATTGTTTCCATTGTTGTTCTCTATTAAACGTAGTATTTACGTGTAGTGAAAGTATATAATAATAGAGAGATTTGCAACAACAGCTGTTCAATATATAGGAGGAAATCCTAGGTAGAATCACGGCTATGTAAAACTTGTAACCAAAGTGGAGGTAAAAGTTTTTAATATACGAAATTCGGTATGTGGTATTATGGTTTAAAAGCGAATCCTATGATCGGTCTATTATTTCATAAAGACCCCGGAATGGGTTATTAGTCTATATAATTTTTAAATATAAAATAATTTTAACGAAATTTGGCAAAAATAAGTTTAAACAGGATTCCAAATTTTATGAGGATCGGTCCATAGCATATAAATTTTCCATAGCTACCATAAAATGCCTTCGGAAAAACTTTTTAAAACGCATAAAAACGCATATCACAAAAATGTTTTTGTGTATATTAATAATAATATGCTGTAGGGTATTTCATTCAAAAATTATTTTAATTTGAAAGTAAATTTGGATGAGCATAGGGCTAAGTTCAACAAGCCTTTTCCAAATTTGTCAATTAAAAAAAATAAGTCCCCAAACCAAAGTGCTTGGGGTTACTAAAATTGGAGGTTATATTACTAAATGATAATTATTTTTTCATTTATGTAATAAATATTATATAGTTGAAAAACTGTTGGATGTATAGGATCTTCCATGTTATTTTATCTGAAACTGGGGGAAGGTACCTTCAATATATTGCAAGTATTAATTTTTGATAGATTGTTTTTGATAGATTTGCTCCCAACAATTATTATTATATCACTAGTGATAAAATTTTGGACCTTTTTCGAAAATTATTCAATTAACGTTTTTATAGAGCTTTCTTTCATTTTGCAGGAACAGGTCCAAAATCTGTCTAAAATTTACCACACTTTTGGATCCCTTTTTTGTGCTCTTTAATATATCTCCATTGGCTTTAGTTCCGGGCTTGTTTAACATATTGGCAGGATGCCAAGTCAGGCAAAAAATAAATGAATGCAGAATGAAGTTTTGTTCTGAAAATAATTAATAATGAGTCCTATAAGTTTTTAAACCTGTATGTATGTTTTAAACCTCTGAGCACTGAACTAACCGGACTGCTTTTCTACTGGATGGTAGCTGTTTTGAAAATGCTTTTTATTTTTTTTTGGCTTTAGAAATATCATGTGTACCATTCCTTCTACCTTAACCTTGTTTAACATTAAGAGACAAGTTCTTCTGGTACTGTTTAATAAGTTTGACGGCATACTTTTTCTAGGTTCCAGTTGGGTATTGTTAAAAATATTTAATAATATGAGTACGTCACTAATTTCAATCAAATTAGCAATAAATTCATTTGTTTTTAATTAAACATAATAACAGATATGCTTTACAAAGGTAACTTCATAAATAAATCAAATAATATTTGGGTTAAAAATTTTTATGAAAAACGTATTTAAGGAATTTTTCGATGCCACTCCTTGTATACATATAAGGGTTTATTTTTTATGAGTGTGTGTTAATGTATGTACCTTAATGTTGTCATTAATTTTTTAAATGAATCTGACTTTAGCCGCTAAAAAGTTATATTAACTTAAATATGAAACTTTGTAAGAATAGATTTTTTTGGATTCTTTTCAAAAAGGTGGCAATATTTATTCACTTATAAAGCCATTTTTCTGTTTTGTATTTTATAATTTGTTATTGTTTAATAAAGAAATCTTTACGGGAATGCGTGTAAAACTAAATCTGATGACTTTGAGGCAAAGATCTGCTCACAAAGCTTATACAAATTCGTCCAATTAAAAAAGTTTTTTTGTAAAGTTCACCAATCGCAAATATTAAGCAACAGATTTAAGATAAATATCCAATAAATATTATTGCCGGACAACCCTTGACAGGGTACGGAAAAGAGGAAAAATGTTCCTTGATTCATGACCAAGTTTATATACATCATATTGAAATTTCAAATAAATATTGTTATTCTCATATATTTTATTAAAGTTTGAATATTATTTAAATATTAATTATTTATTTTATTTTCCAAAGTTTAAAGCTCTTAATAAAGTTTGACATTCTTCTTTTATACCCTCTACCACCATAAGTGGTGAAGAGTATATATTAACTTTAGCATTCCGTATGTAACGCTAAGAAATAATAGTCTCAGAGTCCATTATGTATATGTATTCTTGTATAAAATCAAAATCTGAGTCGAGTTAGCTATTTTCGTCTGTATGTCTGTTTGTTCGTCTATCCGTTGTAGGCACGCTCACATTTACAATAATTGACAAGTTTTTGTTATATTTCTGAGAATTGTCCTATTAAAAACCAGAAAAACCGATAAAGTATTTAAGTATCTGAGACCAAGGGAAGATTTTTCGTGAAATTGTTTATTGTAAATCGACAAATTAGAACGAAATTTTGTTGTAATATTAAGTTATATATACTTTATAACCATTCCAAAAATTATCAACATCGTTACAGTAAAAAACAAGTAGGAATATAAAGTCGGTCAAGCACGACTATCTGATACCCTACAACACATTGTCGGTTAAAAATCGTGGTTACGAAAAATTAATGAACGGTTCTCGTTTAATTAGATTTTCTGATTTATTCTTATGTGTGTGGTACATTATTGTGACACAAAAATTTATGTTAAATTTATGCGTTTTAAAATGAATTTTATTTTTATTTAAAATGAATTTTATTTATATATCGTACAATTTTTTACATCGATTTGACCAATTATTATTACAATTCTAACGTACATGTTTTGCCCTTAAAAGTGATATTAGGAAGGGGGTTTGTATGGGACCTATGAGAAATAATAATCGCGTATTTTGCACATCGTTTAAGAATGTTAAAAGACTTACTTGTGACAAATTTCGTTTAAATCGCTTTATATTTAGGAGTTTTCAGACCATAAAACCCCATTCCGGGAAGAAAATGTCAAATTTCAATAAGCTTCGTCCTTAGGACAAAACAATTTATATCAAATTTCATCGTGATATTTAAAAAATTGCGATCTATAGACTGTTCACAACATTTACATGGATATCCACCGGACAGACATAAAGACGATATACGGACATCGTTAAATCGACTCAAAAAATGATTCGAATACCATTTTTTCTGCATGTTGCAAACAAAAGCACAAACGAACAATACCTTAATCACCTTTGGTGGTGTAGGGTATAAAAAGTTATAGCTAGAAATACATCTTATTTTTGGACTCATTAAGTGTTTTTGTGTTATACTAATTTAAGATAAACTTTAAGTATAAAGTTTTAATTTTACTCTCATTTGTGATGGAGAGTATTGAAGATTCGGCATAGCCGAATATAACAATCTTACTTGTTTCAAGTTAAAATGTTTTCAAAAATACCAAATTCTTGAGTAAGAAGTTTATACCTTTAGACCTTAGAATCCAACGCAAACTTTCTCAAGTAAAATTTAGTCATATTCCTTACATTTTACATCAGGATCTTTATTCCACCAAATTAACTCAAAATCACCTCAGCATGTTAAATTTCTTTTAGATATCTGTAACAGTAATTATAAATATTATTATTTCCAAAAAATCTGTTTGATTAATACCAACCATCAGATTTTAGTTTGTAAATAAATAAACAACTTTTGATATTTATATATTGAAAACCCTAATGTAAAAAAAATTAACATTAATGTTAAATAACATGAAACGAAAAGCTTAAAGCTCTTTCTGTATCTTTAAACTATAACAGCAATATTGTATATTGTGTGTGTGTTATATACAATGACAATTAATATAAAACCATTGTTATAGCACCTGTTTGATAACTTTACATTCATACTTCTTGCCTCTTCACTGTTTATAGCGCAAGCGTTGCAAGCCTCTTGTATTCTTAATGAAAAATTGTCATGATGCATATTTTCCACTTCCATTTTAATGCGGAAAAACTGGTATAAAAAGACTTGTCCTTCAGTGATATTTCACATTCGTTTAACAGTTATCGTTGTTTTAAAAACATTTTCATTTAAATAAAAATTTAAAAAATTGTTAAAATAAAAAAAAATTGAAATTAAAAAAAAATTGTGAAAAATATTTCTTGATTTCAAGTTGGTGTCTTCAAGTTTTTTTTTGTTAAAAAAAAAAAACTAAAATTAATTTTAAAATTGTTCCTCATCGTTATTTAAAAATAATTATTTTTCCTATTTTATACTCTGATGTGCAATATTTTGAGATACATTAGCATTTTGTATAGTTTTTAAAGATTCTTTTATTTTTATTTTTAATAAAATAAATCAGTTCTACGAATAAGAAAGAAATTATTAAAGTGTTACTACGAATTGATTATGATTTGGGAATAGTATTTAATTCATTTTGAAATTTCAAGGTAAATAAAATACTTTTGGTTTTTTGTAACTTCAATTTTGAAAAAATTTAAAAGTTTCGTTTTAAAAATTATGTAATGAATTCAAATTTTTGTTCTTAAGTCATTGAAGTTTAAAACCAAAGAAAAAATATTTCCCGCAGAGACTGATATGTAATAAAACCCTTAAACTGAAACAATATTTGTATAATATTTAAGGTTCGACCGAATATACACACATGCTCAATAGATACAACTTGAATGAAGACTATTGAATAGTCATAACTTTAAAATGATCCTAACAAATGTTTTAAATAATTAAATTATAGGATCAGTAATACCACCAAAAACGGAAAAATCGGATTGTATTCCTTAACATGTAGATTTACAAAACCGAATTGATTTTGCTGTCAAAATGGCGTGCTCATAATAATAGATACACTTCACTTATTTCAAACTTGCTGTCATTAAATTTAACCTTTTTTGTTACTTTTTGCTAAAAATAGCAAGAATAAAAAATTTCATTAAAAACTTAAAATTTTTGTAATAAAATTTTACGAAGTTACCACTACACAGAAGATGAGAGAAATATTGTTCAAACCATGATAAATCTAGAAAATCAGTTACAAAAGATGATACAATAAGCATAAGGATTCGCCAAATTTTATCCTTAATTATTTTCTTTTTTACAAACAAACTAGGGGGAAAGTAGCAATAGAACAAAGAAATTAACTCGTAGATCAGGACGACCTACCTGTTCTTACTCTGAAAAATTAATCTTAAAATTAATTCGAAAGCTATTTAGCCTGAGAAAGATGTTGGAACCCTTCCATAAACATTTGTTTCTTGTCATTCATAAATAAGTTTCCCCGAAATATTTGCTAGAAAAATTTTATTAAGGCTACAACAAAATATGAGGACAAGATAAGGACTTTCCAAAAATATTTTCTCGTTTTTTTTCTTCTTCAGATGGATAGAAATTTATTTAAATCCATTTATTAGTATATTTTATATTTTATTCATATTTTTTCACCAATTGAGAGAAATGCTTACCACGCTTTACACAATACTTATTTCAGTAGAACAAGCTTCCAAACATCTGTTAGCCTTGTTTTTAATAATAAGGACGACCCACCTATCTGATTTAAGAGTTGATATTTTAATCTAATGTGACATTTTCCTATTTTATTAGTTGGATAAATTATTCATTTTTCGCCATTTGTTATAAAGACTTTTTATGATTTCTCGTGATTTGAACAGAATTTATCTCATCTTCGATATAGAGGTGATTTCGTCTATTTATTGGAAAGTTTATAATTATAAAAAAGTTGATTATGAATATATTTATATAATACTTTTTATTTTAACAAAAAAACTGCACAAAAGTTTAATTTAACAACTTAATGTTGCAAATTACTGAAGTGTGTTCAATATTATGAGCAAGTCATTTTTTGACACTCACACAAAATATTTTCTATAAATTGAAGAAGAGACAATAATATCCGATTTTTTCTTTAAGTGATATTATTTTAGATATATTTTAATTATGAAAGGGATTCGTAGCTTTTGTTATCATATTGAAAATATTACTGACGTTTAAATGTCAAACTTTGAGGTGTATCTATTATTTTGAGCATATGTGTAAATATTTTTATTTCTTTCTTGAAAATTAATTTTAAATTATTCGAAATTTATTAACCGTTTAAATATGTAATATTTTCACACTTAAATGGAAGAATCAAGTAAACTAGTTTGTTGTTTTAAAAACTACGTTTTGTTTGCTCTGAAAAATTGCAGTTTTTTAAGAATATTTAGTTGCGGGAAAAAATTCGAATAAATTATAAAATCAAGATTTTTGCATCTGTTGTAATTGGAAACAAATTTAGATTATTTAATAAATATTTACATTTAAATGTAGAATATCGATGACTGTATAAAATAATCATAATTTAAAAGGTGATGAATAAAAATATTTTGGTTACAGAAAATATGATTTCCTCATATAAATCGAAACTATCACTTGGTATTGAATTCTTTCACTTAATATTGGAAACAAGTTTTGCTATTTTTATCCTTTAACACACACTTCTTAAAATTACCTTTGATTCAATTAACAAGCATAAATTATGGTTATTTTCAGACAAGTTCGACAACAATTAGTGAAATATATTCATAGAGAAATATATCTTTACTAATACATTTAATCGTTAATTTCCAAGATAACTCCCTGATTTCCCAAAACTAGTGCATGAACATCTAGACTTTTCAAGACATTAATTCACTGAGCTCACAATTGGAAGTTATTGGAAATGAATCAGTAGCATTTATTATAGATTAACCTATAAATTTAGCATATTTTAGCATAAAAGTGTAGAAATTTAAGACAGCTTATTCTGGAACCAAACTCCAGAGACTCCTAGTGTTCATAAATTAACTGATGAATAATCGGAAATTGTTTTGAAGCTCATTATTAATTGTTTATCATATAACGTTTCTCCAATTTTTTAAACGTTCGCTACGGAATTTGTTTACATCTACGGTTTTACTATGAGAACGAAACCATTGAACCATCAGTTTTATTTTATTTAATTGAAATTATTATTACAAATTACAAAAAAATATTTTTAAAGTTCTAATCACGCGTGATGAAATTTTGAGCCTTTTTCGGAAATCCTTTTATTAAGGCTTTTATATAGCTTTCTGTCTCTTTGCTCGAACAGATAGTCCATTTCCGTTTAAATATTATCACAATTTTGTACACCTGTTTTGTGCTCTTTAATAATCTTTTAACAAGAGCCAGAAAGTTCTCCACTGGACTTAGGTATGGAAAGTTTGAATGATGTGACTCTTTAGGTACAAATACCACATTATTGTTCTTGTCCCGTTCAAGGGCTTGTTTACTATAGTGACAGGATTCGAAGTCAAACCAAAAATAAATGAAGTCTTATGAATGGAATCAGACTTTTTTGTAAATTTTGGTATTTATTTAGCCCATATGTTGCGCAATTGCTTGCTTTATAAAGAACTGTTTGGGAAATTTTCACTGCTTTTGGACTCAAAACTTAACTTAAGTTTCCGTGTTCTGTTGTTGGCCTCTAAATTTTTAGCAGTTTTTAAACCTGCATTAAAATGTAAGAGATAACCTACCTGTACTACTCAATTTTTGTAGGTTTCATATAAAAATCTTTAAAATTGGTTCAGATATAAGCTAAATTTTGGGACACTGTGTAGTGCACACCTGGACTAGCCCTTTGGAAGTTACAAATTTATTTATATTTAATTTTTCATTTGAAACACTGTACAATATTTATTAAATTAAAAAAAACCAATAGATTTACTTCTGATTTAATTAAAACTATTTCAGATTATTTTCTTAATATTTCCGTTAAAATATAGAAATTCTATGACTTTAAAAAATAATTAAAATTAAAGAAAAAATTAAAGAATTTTATTAATTTAGCTTTTAAATAATGAGAATGTAAATAATGGTGGACTTGGATAAATACAAGTTCTTAATTTTATAATAAATTTACAACTGTTTATATATTAAGTGTAATTCCGTTCAATAATGTTATAATTTATTTACCGGACTTCATATATAATATTTTATAATAAAAATCGATAACAGTAAGAAGGTATACGATGTTTGGAGAATCATTATGTGAAAAACGAAAAAAATCACTTTCAAAACAATTTCGTTCTAGAAAAAGCAAAGAAGACTGAATTTCAGACTTAAATTTCTAAACTACACAGAGCATTTATTTTCGGCATTCGAATTCTTTTCGCTTCGATATATAAAAACGTAAAAATTCAACTTAAAAAAATTTTTTTCCAATAGAAGTGAAGTAAAAGATATGCAAAATTACATTGTTTCCCATAATTTCCAGATAGTTCCATTATTTCCCATAACAAATCTCACATTAATGTTGGTATTATATTTATGTTTATAGCAAACTTCTTAAGACTTTTATGAACTGTCTGATCTAAAATAATGCTGTATATTCTTTACAATAATTTGATAGGTTTATTTCAAATCGTAAAAAATATTTAATATTAGACAAAAAGCTTCAAAATAAATAAATTGAAATTGAGATTCTATTGCGGTTAAATTTGACATTTGCAATATTTAAAATATAATTTTAAAGCTTTTTTTTCTATATTTTTTAATTAATTATTTATAATATTATACTTCAATACGTATAACAAATAATATTTAAATAGCAAAATATAAATTTTCGAGAACTATTATACCCCACATGACCATTTATGCTAAATCAGGGTATATCAAATTTGTCATTCCGTATGGAATAATAAGATGAAATTAAAGTACTTATATGGTCTAAGAAAATACATTTTGTTACATTTTCAAAATCTTTACTTTTTTTTAATATTTAACAATATTTTTTACAAAATCAACAGAAAATACATGGGCCTGGTGTGATGGCTCATTATAGTGTTGAATAAGTAAGAATTCCCTCTACCACTTTATATGTGAAGAAAACAATAACATGAATTCATAATAAACGTAAATTGCTAAAAAGGACAGTTCCAGATTTTGTCATTTCACAAAATTGTTCAGCATTTACGAGCTTCTTAGATTAGTTCAAAGTCTGATTTTCAGTTACGATGTATACGATTATATATTAATAGTCAAATCTTATTACTTTATAGATCCTATCTGAAAATAGATATAATTAATATTTTAATTTAATATTTCAATTTATAGAATGATACCTGGATCAAAAATCTTGGAAATGCTTTTATAATCTCTCCCTGCGTATTCATAATTCGATTTTCTATTGTCCAAGCTCTGAAGGAAGTTTGTAGGTTTGAGAAAACTTAAAAATTGAGATTGAAATTTTCTTTTAACGAAATCGGAACAAATTAATAATTTTAATTAATATAACAATATCTGCTTTTATTTTAAAAATATTTGAATACCAGTACTAAAAAATTAAATTCAGTGTGAGATAACCTCAAATTTAGAAAGGCAATGAGTCTTATATATTTTTGCAATAAAATATAAAACCAATTATGCAAAATTTTATAATATTTGGACAGTATTTTTGAAAAATTATTTGTGACATACATCTTCAACTTGTTGTAGTGATTCCAATCGATTTATTGGCAATAATTCTGAAATTTTTTAAACAGCTGGATGTCATTAAGATATTAAGATATTGGGAAAAATATTATTGAAATTTATAAAAAATATTACATGCAGCTCATCATTCATCCTTTTAGAGATATTCATGTCAAAATCAATTTTTTTCCATTTTTAATGTTTTTTTCTTAGTTTATTAAAGTTTCTGCGTGAGAGAGATATGGCTCCTTATTTTGTTAAAAATCCTTTATAAAATTCTTTATTAAAAATGCTGTAAGCATCTTAAAATTATATGAATCTACTGAAATATTAAAGTAATTGGTATTTTAAAATATTCACAATTTTTGGATTGTTTCCTGAAAGGTGGCACTTGCTGTTAAAATTCTACTTTAGTTCTATTTTTTTCGAAAAAGATCTTACCGAAATAGCGAATAAAGTTTGTCAATTTTATTAAAAGTAACATTTTTTGTTTAAGTTGTGTATTCGTCTTTAAATCAACCTTGGACAGTGCTTTTAAATCGAGTATTTTGGCAAATAATTCTGTAACTTTTGAGCTTTTAGAGATATTTTAGTGAAATCAGCATTCATTTGCTGGAGTACAGATCCATATCTGTTCAGGATGGTAGTCGGTGAAGTTGGCCACTTCAATTGTCTTGATTTTTCTTAAGAATTCGCCATTAACTCATTTACGAATTGAGATAGAATACAATAAACATGTTTATAGTCCTTGTAAATCTCTAAAAAAGTATGTTTTGTCTTATAGTTTCTGAGATATTTATGTTTTTGTTTCCTTAATATAGGTTGTAATTAAAAAGTTATGTTCCAGATTTTTTTAAAATTGTAATAACCACATTAATATATGATTTTAACCAAAAAATGAGAACTTTAATTTATTAATAAAATCATTTTTTGTTCTGAACTCTATATATTTGATGAAATCCGGACAAAGATCTGAAGTTGAAGTTTGATTGTTTTGTAAAGTTAACAATCCGAGATGATTGCATAATCTTTAATTTATCTTTAATATACAGCTACAGATGAAAAGTAAACACCAAAAAAGTATTTTCTGACGTACGGCCCTTATAATAACAGGGTAATCATTTCAGTGAAAAAAGTTAAACTTCAGTATTTCGCATAGTAAAAAATTCATGTAAATGATACTGAAATTTCAAATAAAAAAGTTAATCGTTTAGATTCATTAAAAAATAAAAACTCCAAATTTTATTATCTTTATGTTCTTTACATTTCTCTTACTTTTGTTTTAAAAGTTCTGAATTTTCAAGTTCTAATGTTTTCATAAATACCAAATTCTTGTGTGAGGTCATAAAGCCCTTTCTAAAAATTCAACTTAAACTGGGTTTCCTCTAGTAAAGTTTAGTTATAATTACAAGTGATGTTGAACCTTTTCAAAAATTCTTCAATTAACGTTTATATAGTTATTGCTGTCACTTTTATCAAAAAAGTAGGTGTCCAAGTCAATCAAGGGCTTGTTTCTCATAGTGACAAAATGCCAAGTTAATCCAAAAATATGTAGACACATTATGAAGTCTTATAAATGGAAGCAGATTTGTTTTATAAACGTTCCTTTCTTCAACATTTCCTCAAGCATAAGAAAGATACATTTTTTGACCAGGAAGTTGCGAGAAATCTGCCAGAACATTTACGCAGAAAAAATCAGGAAGCAAAATCAACATTTAACATAGTTGATTTGAGCGTAAAACATTTTTTTCGACTAGTAACGTTTTAAAAATATTCTCAAGAAACTGTATTTATTTTGAAACAATGTTAAATGAACATTTTTATCTATGGGGCAAAATCATAACTGAAAAAATGTTAAATTATTTCTATTTTAATTAATTTTACATTGATTTTTTCGTTGCTCTGCTTTTGGCATTTAAATTTTTAGCACTGTTAATGCTTTTGGATCCTTGTTTGTTTTTAAACAAAGCATTTGCTTCAATTTTCCGTACAAAATAGTCTGATCACTGAGCTAACCATGCTGCTTTCCTAACGGCGTTATTGGATGCTCTGTTGATAATTCTCTCAATTTTTTGGATTTAGAAATTCAATGTAGACTAATTGTTTTACCTAAACCAGTTTTTCTTTCAAGAGGCAAGTTTTCCCGATACAGTTTAACGGTAGATCTGTGAATGCTTTTCAAAGGTGACTTGTTAAAAAAAATAATAATTATAATTAAATAATATTTGAATTAAAAGTATTATGAAAAACTTGTATTAATTTTTCGATTTTACTCCTTAGCTACATAAGTAAGGTAAAGCGCCAAGAAGTATTTTATGTCGCACGCATTTTATAAGGCCAGATTAATTTACACAGTTTTTTTTAAAGATTAGAACTTTGGATATTTTCATATAGAAAAGTGCGAGGGTTTCTGATTTCCTGATACGGGGAAAAATTTATTTGTTTTGTAGTGAAATTTCATAAATGTTGTTATTTATTTGAATTTTATTAAAGTTTAAATATTATTAAATTATATTATTAAATTATTAAATAAAAAATTATTAAATATTATTTCATTAAATAATTCAAATTAATCTTCATGTTTCAACGTTTTCATAGACATCAAATTCTAGTATGACGAGTTTATAACTTTGCCTGAAATCCAACCGAAACCAAGCCTCCTCTAACCAAATTTTACAGAACAACAAAAAAACTATATTCGATATTGCCAAATGTAGCCATCTCATTTGTTTAATTATTGACTTTATAGAAAAATAAAAACACCACAGACGGTAAAATATATTTACATATATACGATTGTGAATTTAATGCTTTTTTATCTGCTAAATGTATTAAAATCACATTTATTATTAAATTAATTAAGTTCAAACAAATTTTAAATTTAATCAAATTGTCGATACTCAAACAATTTTTTCTCTTTTTGGTTCTTATTAAAAAATCAATCTCTACTCATAACTAGACATTAATTACAACAAAAAAGCAATTACGACAACGACGAACTGAGTTAAAATGGTCCATTATTTATGAGTAAAAAAAGGAACAAAAACGGAAGAAATGAAAAACTTCAATTTGTTTAATTCTATTTTTTGTTTTAATTAATATTAAAATACTCGTACGTATTTTTTTACTAAATATTTTAGAACCTCTACCAACACAAGTGGTGAGGGTATACATACATTGTCATTCCCTATGTAACGCCAAGAAAGAGTCATCTCAGACCTCATAAACTATATTTATTCTTGTATAAATCATAATAATCTGAGTCGATTTAGCTATGTCTGTCTGTTTGACACATTCTCACGCCTGGATTAATTGTCGAAATCCAATCATATTCGGCTACATTGTTTGTTGTTGTCCTAAGCAGTTTCCTATTTAAAACCAGATATATCAGTTAATTGGCAAAAAAGTAATAGATCAAAATCTGAGATAACCTCAAAATTGAGAAAGAGAAAATTTTCAAATTTTCCGGAAAACGGGTCTGATCTTAAAAAACAGTTAAATAAAGACCAATTCGAATGAAATTCACACAATGATTTTTCTAACCATATTTAATATTTAAGCAATACACACAGAAAAAATCAATGTAAAATTAATTCAAATAGAAATAATTTAACTTTTTTCAGCTATAATTTTGCTTTATAGATAAAACAAGTTAATTTAACATTGTTTCATATTTTTTCTACTTAAATTTTTTTACTGAAAAGTAATTTTTAAAATTTACATTTTATATATTAATATCGAAAGATTCTAATATTAACAATATTATTTCACTACAAACTTAAAAACGTTTAATTTAAACTAAATGAAAAATTATTTAATCTTAAATCAACTATGTTCAACGTTGATTTTGTTTAATGTCTTTTTTTCTGTGTGTATGAATAAACTCGGTTCATATTTTGCTGTAAATCCCAAGTAAAGAGGTCTTATATGGGAAAACAGTTTTGAGCTTAAAAAATTAGTAAATAAAGACAAAACTCTATTGAAAATCTGCACTTTATTTGACCACAATATCGGTATATATTTTGATATAGCTCCCATAATACGCGTGTTTCCGGAAAAAGTGTTTAAATTTATAAAAAAAACTGTGAACTTATATAACTTTTAAACTTGAAACAAATCTTTTCAATTCTTGCTCTCACTAACTATCATAAATATATGTTACTGATTTAAGGCCCCTCTCCACAAAAGGGTTTAAAATTTATTTTAAACTGCCTTTATATGAATCTAGTTTGACATTTATATGTTTATGACACCTTTATAATCACACTTTCCGGAAAAGTGTTTTAGGTTCAAAAAGTTCCTAAATATGAACCAATTCCTTCCGAAATTCAGACAACGAGATAATTGTCTTCAATATAAGTTTCTAATTTCTTGAATATTGCTTCACATGTAGTAAGATTCTTTCTTTAACTAAAATTTTTTATCAAATCGGCCATTAAAATTTATACCTCTATATGTGTAACGTTTAGACTTTAAAACGGTTGGAATAACTTTGATGAAATTTCCTCGGAATGATTCCAAGTATAGAACTAAAACAGTGAAAGTTCTCAAATATGGTCCCAACGGTTTTTTTCAAAGACAAGACCAGAGGGATGAGTAATGTCCACACAAAGCAAATATAATTTATCAAAGAACTATAATTGCGAGAGTTATAAAATTTGGTACCAACTACTTTCTCACGGAACTCTTTTTACTGGACAAAACCTAGGACGGATTGGACCATGAAAAGGGTTCCAACCGTCCTATATAAAATCAAATATTTATAGCAAGAACTACTTTACCATGGGGAGGTATATCGACCACACAAAACTAATATTGAATTTTTTGCAACACCCTAAAACTTTTTTTGGCTATACGAATTTTGCCGGGTCTGTTAAGAACTCGTTACCATATTTCACGTAATTGGTGTTTAAGTTGATGAACGAATAATAAGTTTTTTTTGGTGCAATATTTTCAACTCATGTTAATGTTTGTAAAGCTTTTGTGGTGGAGGGTATTGAAGATTCGTCATAGCCGAATATGGCATTCTTACTTGGTTTACTATATTTTATTCATATTTTTCTTAAAAGTCTGTTAATATGCAGCTTTAGTTTAATGTATGAAAATGTTAATAAATGTATTATTTTTTAAGTTACTTTTAATATTATTATGCTCAGATACTTTAGATTTATATAATGACAAACAAAATTACAACAAAAACATAAAATTATATGTATTAGTAGGTTTATTTGTCCAGAGTATCTGTTGGATTTGAGACAGTGTTGTTGTTGTTGCGTTTGTTGTATCCACAATTCTGTTGTGTTAAATCAGTTGATTACGGTTAGAAGAACGAACAAGATGTTTAAAATACGTTACTAAAATCAAAGCGGAGAAATAAACGGGATTTTATTTAAAAAAATAATATTTTTTCAAAAAAAAAAAAGTGATAAAAGTGAACATAATTTATTCTTAATTTATAATAAAATAAAAATTAATAAAAATTTCAAAAGACAAATAAAATGACTAATAAAAAAGTTTATAGTAGTGTTAGAACAGAACCAGGTAAAAATATAAAAAATAAATAATGATTCGATAATTTTAAAAATGTTTGAAATAAAATTTTGAAAATTACGTTTTCATTTCAAATTAAAAAAAAAATATGAAAATAATTCGAACAATTAAAAAGGTGTTGTGAAATTTTAATTAAAGTGAATTAACTATTTTTTGCAATTTGTAAATTTTTTACAAAGCGTTTATAATCTATTTATAATTTTAAAAACATTAAATAAATTTTTGTAGTTAAAATTATAAATTTTAATTTGTAATAATTATATTGTTTATTTATTTAACAAAATCAAATGTGTGTTTATTTTAGAGATGTCAGTCCCGTAATCCCGAAAATCCCGGTATTCTTCGGAATCAAGAAATCCCGAATATCGGGATTTGAAAAAAAATTAATCCCAAAATTTTCGGCAAATTCCGAATAATATAATAATTTGAAATTAATTTTATGGACAAATATATTCAAAACTTAACTCCATTTAACAAAAATGTTAACAGAATGTGAATAGTTATTAATCCATTTTATTCCGGTGTTAGATTATCGAACGGTAAAAATGATTTAAAATAATGTTTAATGAAAAATACAAAATTTAAGAAAATATTTAGTCTGAAAAAAATATTTTTTATTGAATTTAAATGCCCGAATCCCGGGATTTGATTTTTAAAATTCCGAATGCCGGGATTTAAAAAAAAAACAGTCCAGTTTGCCATCTCTAGTTTATATCCTACACCACCATAAGTGTTTGGAGTATTTCTCGTTTGTGCAAAATTGTAACGGGCAGAAAAAGTTGTGCTACCAGCACTTTTAAGTGTAGCATTCGACTCTATCACTTTCTGAATCCATGTTACCCTGGTCAACAAAATACAGGTCGCAGTATTTAAGATATCATAATGAAATTTGCATGTGTCATAATTTTGGCCTAAGGACGATGCCTTAATTGGTAATGATGGGTCCATTGTTTTTCTTAGTCCCCTTACAAATATTCCTCCAAGAATGGGGATTTAAGGACATAGAAGTCCTAAATATGATAGTGATTTAAATGAAATTTGGCACAAATTAGTCTTATTATTCTTCATAGGTCCCATATAATCTCTCTTTCAAAAATTGTTCATAGGAAAAATCCTTTTAGAACGCACTAATCACACATAAATGTCAGTACCATTATAATATACTGCACTCTTAAGCATAAATTAAAAAATACCTTTATACGAGGGTGGTTCATTAATATTTGGTAGCTAACACTTTCAACTAACAGTATGGTGTAGGGTCAAGCCCGACTATATTGACTATAACTTCTTACTTGTTTTTCATTGGTTTATATATCAATTACGCCTAAAGTTCTTAACCAATTTTTATGAGGTTCGTTTTATAAAGAAAGTCTATACTGATAACCCTAAAGTTTGAAATGAATATCATTTCTATCTCTAGGGTTTGGAACATTACCAAAACATTTGAACTGAAAAGTGTAATCCGTAACATATTTTCACCGATGCAATTTGGTTACGTATTTACTTTTTAAATGTAACATTTTTAAGTTCTCTAAAATTATGAAAAAACCATCAAATTCGATCATTCCAATATCTTTATAAAAACACCTTAACTATTACATAGTTTTTTAACCAATTATCTGATCTTAAGCTGTGGATGTTTGCAATAATTCAAAATTTTGCAAATTTTTTTAAATTTGTCTCCGTTTTAATTTTATCGCTGGTTAAAAATCGATATTTTTCGAAAAACTTTCATTTGGTATATCTTTGTAAGAAGTTATTTGATTATGAAAATTTGGACTTTAACGAAAGTCAATATATTGTAGATTTTCTCTGTTATTACGAAAATAACGTACGACTGTGAAAAATTTGGGCCTCCATTTGAGATTTTGTCCCATTAGGAACTCTTGTATCCGAAACAACATATAAAAATGTATTGTAGATCATTAGGAAATATCTAATAATTTTCTAATTTCAATTTGTTTTTTTATTTAAATTTTTACTAAAATTTTAATTTTTGTTAAAAAAAACCAAATAAAATTTAATTAAAATTAAATTTACTTAAAATTTCAGAAAGTGGAGATGTTATTTGGAATATTTAAATAAAAGCTTTGAAACTAAAAATTATTTTATTTAAAAGTTTTCTTAATATTTGAACACAAATGGGACTTTGAGGCCTGATGTCAGGAAATAACTCTCAACAATATAATTCCACAAACCCAACGTGAAGGATTTAATTTTTTTCGAGACTTATGTTGTAATGAAATAAGTTTCTAAATTTGGGTAGTTATTTAATTTTTTATTTCCACAGTTATTTCAAGACGCCTGTTGGTCCATAGATCCCATTGGGTTGAATTGGATAATTTAAAAATGAGTTTCTTACAGTTTCCAAATTGCATTGTGTTAAAAAAATAATTTTTATAAAAAAGAGTTAAATTCGACCGAGTCTAAACTTAAACCAATATTTTGAAAAAATCAGGTTTTAAGTTTGAAAATATGGTTTTTATTAAAAAAGAGTCACAACTAAGCCATTTATAATAAATTTGTCTCAGTAAATTATTTACTCTTTTGTTTGGTCCATTTCAGGTTTTTTAAGTATTTCATTGGACTGTTTAAAACTTTGATTTTTTACTATTGTATTTAAAAATTTCCACCGAATCAATGTGTTATAAATTATTCTGTTCTGATATAACCTCAAAATTTCGAATAAGAATTTTTCAATTTTTTTTACAAAAAGTAACTGGATTTAGGCACAATTTAACTATAATTTACAGTTATTGAGTAAAATATTTAACATTTTATAAACCCTAAAATGACTTAGTCTAGAGGTCGTAATTTTGTAGATAATTATTTGAAATTTATAATTTATTTAATTAATTTATTTTGATGTGCTAAGGCTATTTATGAGCTAGCTCCCATTAAAGGCCCCATCCAATTCTGTCCCCAATTCTTTTGAAATTCAGCATTGCTTTTATTTTTTTAATTTTAGCAGTGTCCGTTTATATTTTGCTATTGCTCCCACAAAAGGATCTTCGTCGGAAAACGGCTTATAAAACTCTTATGTGAAAAGCATTTGAAAAAATGTTACTAATTTGATAAATATAGGTTCAAATTTGGTTATATAATTTCTTTTCCCGAAATATGGTTTTAAGCTTTATTATTTTTCTGTGTTACATATATCTTCTTAATAGTTTGACACCAAATTTTTGAAATTTAATATTGATAAAAGTGGTGGAAGTTTATATGTTTTGATTACGATTAACCACAATCGCAATCAATTCTCCAATCACTAAGTTATTGTATTATCTATTTTGTAATATTATATATTCAACTTAAATATAAATAATTGAAAGTAAATAATTCCAAAATCAATGTTCTAATAAAATTATTAAAATTAGTATGCAAATATATAAAGGCCTTTCCAAATTTTATTAAATAATTAATCATTAAGAAGTGATTAACATTTAAAATATTGTTAAATATAACACATATTTTATTTAAACGCATAAAATAATTAAAACATTCGAAAATTTTTATAAAAAAATATTTCCTATAATATTTAACCTACATTTACTTTACGTCAAAAACAAGTAATTAAACCAAACAAACAATTAATCAGTTAAAAATTATTGAGATTTTTGGCAAAAAAGAGGGGTGTGTGATTTCGATTTTTTCGAAAACTAAACACTATGTGAAGGTCATTCATATTTATAAAAGTTAAGTTATTTGAATTGCCTATTGAATATTGGCTTTATATAGTCATATAAATATATATAAAAATACGTAATAATAACTTGATAAATTTGTTTTAAGATACAACAATTTTTATATTATTTTCTATAAATAAAACCGGTTGGAAGAATTTAAATGTATTTAAAATATCGGTTTATTAATATAAAATGTAAATGGATTTAACACTATAAAAACCGAATGTAAAAATATTAATAAGAAAAAGTTACTGGCACACTAAACCAGTTTAGGAAAGAGAATTCCTAACAACTGCAAACTTCTGAAAGAGAGCAAGCCTAACACTATTTTATAATGTTTATAATGAAGAAGAAAATGAATCTTATCTTTACACGATTTCTATACCTTCTACCACCACAAGTAGTGAAGAGTCAATCCGTTATAACGCTAAAAAGAAATTATCTCAGGCCCCATAATGTATATATATTTATATATAAAATCAAGATTTGATTCGATTTAGCTTTGTCAGTCTGTTTGGCCTGATTATTTGTTATAATTCTGAGTTTCTACTTAAAACCAAAACAAAAAATTCGTTTCAGTATTTTAAAAGATATAGACCGATATCTGAGGCAACTTAAAAGTTCAAGCAAAAAACTTTTGTTCATAACTTAGAACGAAATTTTTCATAATATTATGTTATGTGAACTTGGTTACCAACACAAAAATGATCAAAATCGGTTTAAAATTAGTTAATTAATTATATAAAACCCAACTTGGTCCTACAAAAAGTTGGCTACAAAAGTTGGTCCTACAAAAAGTTGGCTACGCATTCAAAGGTCTGACGTCAAACTGTTTCCAATGTTATTTATCAGTACCGGGAAAACTTGTCGGATGAATCTGGTTTAGATAAGAGGAATGGTCCACATGATGTTCTTTAAAAAAAAAGACATTTTCAAAAAGCACCCAACACATCCGGTAGGAAAACAGTCCGGTTAGCTCAGTTTTCGTACTATTTGGTACGAAAAAATTAATCAAGGTCCACGCATCTACTTATTTTCGGTGATTATTTATATATATGTGATGGAGGTTTTTATAGATTCGGTGTAATGAATATGACATTTTTTCATGTTTAATTCTCCTCTCATTAGTTACTGATTGGTATTATTTCTCCGATCGATTCGTAAGATCACCAATTTCTTATAGGAAGTATTTTTATAACTAAAATTTAATTTTCTTATAAGAAAATAATCACTTTAATTCAGTTGTTCAACATTTATTTAAATAGTTATCACTTTTGACACACTTATCGGTTCTAATTGACTTAAAAATTAATTACAATTTCAAGAACTTTTTTTAATTAGTAACTAAAAAATATTAGTTTGCTTTTAGCATTTTATATTTACGACACTTTTATTTATGAGTAGAATGTATTAATATAAAAAAGAACATTAATTATAGACATTATTAAGGCACAATGCATTTTTATTGCAAAAATAGTTAACTACATTTCGAGGAACTTAATGGGGTTTCACACGATGTAAATTTATATTTCGTTAGATTGTAAAACAAGTAAGAATGTTATATTCGGCTGTGTCGAATCTTGAATACCTACAGTACAAATGTGTGTGAAGAAAATACGTTATATTTCGTACATACACACTCACACATACACTCACAAACGTATGCAATATTAATAAATATAAATAAATGACAATTTTACGAGAGATATTTGCTTGAACTTAGAGGTTCTCTCACATATCGTTTTATATCTTTAAATATAATGAATCGATTTTGCTGGTTCTAAATAGGAAACTTCTCAAAGTCTCAAGCTAAATTTCATTGAGCTCCGTAAATTATTGTGGATGTGAGTGTGCCAACAACAGACAGACGGGTTCGAGATTATTCCTTCTTAGCGTCACGCTCGGAATGACAAATTAAATATTCCCCCTTTACCACTTGTGATGATGGAGGGTATAGAAATTTTAATTTCTTGCAGTTTACTAAATACTTTGTAATTGAAAGAAAACTTATAAAATTGTTTTATTTGGCATTAATATATGAATCCCATTTGACAATTATTGAACTATATTTAGCTATAATTCTCTTATAGTTACAATTCCCGAAAAAGAGTTTTGGGCTTAATAGGTTCAAGGGCCAGTTTCATCAAAATTCAGACATTTATCTAAAGGTTTTAAATATATGGTTCTTAAGAGTAATTTCGAAAATATGTTACCACATTTAACTGTAAGTTTTATGTAGGCATGGTATTACACCCGCCTTTAGGTAAACCGATCGATTCAGAATCACTTTCTAAGTCGATTTAAAGATGTCCGTCTGTCCGTCTGTCCGTCTGGCTGTCCATGTAAACGTTGTGAACAATCGCAGTTTTTGAAATATCTCAATGAAATTTGGTACATACTAAGATTTTGACTTGAGAACGAAGCCATGATTGGTCCAATATTACAAGTACCTTTATACAAATATTCTTTCTGGAATGGGGTTAGAGAAATAAAGAAATTTGGCGCAAGAAAGTCTTAAAATATTCTAAAACAACGTACCGAAATATACAAGGATCGGTCCACTATTTCTCATAGGTCCCATATAAACCCCCTTAAAATTTAATTTTTAAGGGCAAAAATCTCACTTATACGTTAGTATTGTAATAAAAATAGGTAAAATTAAGATAAATATAAGCAAAAATCAATCATGCAAATTATATTCATAATTTCTGGGAGCCCTTATATAACATAAATCTTTTGGTCACAATAATGTACTACGCACTTGAGAATAAATCAAAAAGTCAAATTATACGAGGGTCGTCCATTAATTTTTCAAAATTCTCTTTTTTACCGACGATGTGATGTTGGGTATTACATAGTCGAGCTTAACCGACTATTTATTCTTACTTGTTTGTATTTGTATTTTTATATTTTTCTTAATTTCGATCTTTTGATTAATCATAAAATGTTTAATATCTTTTTAACTTTACATCACATCACCATAAACAAAATTTATATTTAATGTTAAATTGGCCAGAACTGTTGGTATAACTGGTTAATGAAAGATTTAAAACTTCAATAACTTGACCAGATTGTTGATGATAATCATTTGCATTTGATATGATTATATATAACATTTCATATGAATGTATGTAAATGACACTATACAAAAAGACATATGTACATACATACAAACATATGCTGTTGTAATAAATAAAGGTAGATTCTGGTTAACTTACTCTGATTCTGGTAACATTTAGTCATATTGAGATAAAAGAAAAAAATAGAAAAAAGTGGGAAGAAGCTGTTTATAACATTTCAATAGATTTTTTTTGTAACATGTTAAAGTACTTTTTATTGTACATGTATATGTGTATGTCTCGGTCTGTGTTTGTATTTATATTCATGTTTGTATTGGTAGTATTTATACTTGTAAACATGTTATCTGACTTTGTTTACATTTCATAGATGTTGGATGTTGTTGATGCTGTTGATGATGACTCCAAAACCAATGGTCATTGGCTTTGACATTAATGGTTTAAAAGGGGGTTTAAACATAACTTTTTTTCTTGCTTTTTTATTTATTCTATTCAATTGACAAAGGTTCTATTGTTTTGAGATTTATTTTTCCATCATAGAATATTTTTCTGTATTTACTTTTTATTATTTTTTATTACTTCCATTCAAATTTTCATTCACTAAAACAATTTGCGTGTTTTTCTAATGACTTTTCATAGAGTTTTTTTATTTGTATTGTTGCATTTGAAGTAGAGATTTGTTTTGTTTACGCAGTGACCCTTAAATAAAACATGTTCTACATTGATGTCATTATTTTGCTTTTAAAACAATTCATTTTATTTTTAGAAAAATTAAAATTCACCTGTTAACCCCTACACATACAAATAAAATGCTCTAACACAACTAAATCATGTTTAATGAAAACGAGATAAATTTTCGCCAAAAAATTAAAATTTCTAGTGAAAATTTCCAAAGAATTTTTTTTTGTATTTTGAACACAAATTTTCTATAGAAAATTTCATGTCTTATTAAGACAAATTTTCTGGAGAAAATTTCTGTCTTATTAAGACAAATTTTCTAGAGAAAATTTCATGTCTTATTAAGACAAATTTTCTAGAGAAAATTTCTGTATAATTAAGTCAAATTTTCTAGAGAAAATTTCTGTATTATTAAGACAAATTTTCTAGAGAAAATTTCTGTATTATTAAGACAAATTTTCTAGAGAAAATTTCTGTATTATTAAGACAAATTTTTAGAGAAAATTTCTGTATTATTAAGACAAATTTTCTAGAGAAAACTTCTGTCTTATTAAGACAAATTTTCTAGAGAAAATTTCATGTCTTATTAAGACAAATTTTCTAGAGAAAATTTCTGCTTATTAAGACAATTTTCTAGAGAAAATTTCTGTCTTATTAAGACAAATTTTCTTGAAATATTTCTGTCTTATTAAGACAAATTTTCTAGAGAAAATTTCTGTCTTATTAAGACAAATTTTCTAGAGAAAATTCATGTCTTATTAAGACAAATTTTCTAGAGAAATTTCATGTCTTATTGAGACAAATTTTCTAGAGAAAATTTCAATGTCTTATTAAGACAAATTTTCTAGAAAATTTCATGTCTTATTGAGACAAATTTTCTAGAGAAAATTTCATGTCTTATTAAGACAAATTTTCTAGAGAAAATTTCATGTCTTATTGAGACAAATTTTCTAGAGAAAATTTCATGTCTTATTAAGACAAATTTTCTAGAGAAAATTTCATGTCTTATTAAGACAAATTTTCTAGAGAAAATTTCATGTCTTATTAAGACAAATTTTCTAGAGAAAATTTCATGTCTTATTAAGACAAATTTTCTAGAGAAAATTTCATGTCTTATTAAGACAAATTTTCTAGAGAAAATTTCATGTCTTATTAAGACAAATTTTCTAGAGAAAATTTCATGTCTTATTAAGACAAATTTTCTAGAGAAAATTTCATGTCTTATTAAGACAAATTTTCTAGAGAAAATTTCATGTCTTATTAAGACAAATTTTCTAGAGAAAATTTCATGTCTTATTAAGACAAATTTTCTAGAGAAAATTTCATGTCTTATTAAGACAAATTTTCTAGAGAAAATTTCATGTCTTATTAAGACAAATTTTCTAGAGAAAATTTCATGTCTTATTAAGACAAATTTTCTAGAGAAAATTTCATGTCTTATTAAGACAAATTTTCTAGAGAAAATTTCATGTCTTATTAAGACAAATTTTCTAGAGAAAATTTCATGTCTTATTAAGACAAATTTTCTAGAGAAAATTTCATGTCTTATTAAGACAAATTTTCTAGAGAAAATTTCATGTCTTATTAAGACAAATTTTCTAGAGAAAATTTCATGTCTTATTAAGACAAATTTTCTAGAGAAAATTTCATGTCTTATTAAGACAAATTTTCTAGAGAAAATTTCATGTCTTATTAAGACAAATTTTCTAGAGAAAATTTCATGTCTTATAAAGACAAATTTTCTAGAGAAAATTTCATGTCTTATAAAGACAAATTTTCTAGAGAAAATTTCATGTCTTATTAAGACAAATTTTCTAGAGAAAATTTCATGTCTTATTAAGACAAATTTTCTAGAGAAAATTTCATGTCTTATTAAGACAAATTTTCTAGAGAAAATTTCATGTCTTATTAAGACAAATTTTCTAGAGAAAATTTCATGTCTTATTAAGACAAATTTTCTAGAGAAAATTTCATGTCTTATTAAGACAAATTTTCTAGAGAAAATTTCATGTCTTATTAAGACAAATTTTCTAGAGAAAATTTCATGAAGATTATTTTTATGAAGAATTTTTTTCTTTAAATTCATTGTTTTCTTTAGAGTATAATAAAGTTAATTTAATTTTTTCTTCAAGTTTCAAAGCGATTTTTTCCCAACAACTTTATTTTTAGAATTATAAAAGTATTCTAAAGTAGATGACGTACTTTTTGAGTAATTAAGCAATTAAGATATTAAAGATTAAGTGTGTGGTGCATGAGTATGAGTACGAATGAATGTGTGACTTTCAACTTGTGGTTGAATGGTTAATTAAGCTATGAACAGATTTACGCACTTTATATAAATTAAATAAAAATAATTTCATAATTTGAACAGTTTACGGAATCTGACATAATTGCTTAAGCTGAAGCTTAAACATTTTTCAGCTTGATTACTTTTACGATGTTGATTAGAGCTTAATTTATCTTTTGACTTATTTTGAAAAATTTATGTTTGAATTTTGATTTTAATCTTTTTAAGAAGTTAATTTGTAATACAAGTGAATGGAAAATGATGTGAAAGAGATTTGTAAATGTGAATTAAAATTAATATATATTTTTTTAAAACTAATTTTATGTTTTTCTTCATTAATTTTTATAGATTTAGAAGGCGAAGAAGACGACATCGCCTTGGCGATGTCACCGTCTAATAGACAAATAGTGAAGACACCAACACCACGTGACATCAGCGATAATCCCGATGAACGTGAAACATGGAGCGGCAAAGTCGATTTCCTTCTATCCGTTATAGGATTCGCTGTCGATTTAGCAAACGTATGGCGATTTCCTTATTTATGCTACAAAAATGGCGGTGGTAAGTTATCATCATAAAAATATTAAAGTACTTTTACGATTTTTTGCTTTAAATGGTAAAGTTAAATTTAAGCACGTCATATGACCATTATGGTTAAAATACTACTTATTGTATTATTATACGAATGTATTGTTGCAATTGTATTATAAAAGAATGACTGAGAAGCTTAAGCTAATTTAAGGCACTTGTCGGCTTTATGCCACAATGAGCACAATTAGAATTGTAAAACAATTTACGAATACAAAAAAAGGAAAAACGAGTTTTTCTTTTCTTAAGTCTTAAGTTTATATGAAGAGATGATTTGCTACTAAGAAGCAGCAAGTAGAAGTTATAATGTTCTATTTACTGGAGTAAAAACGGATGTGCTTTTGTTTCATATTTTGTTTACTGGAAGTAAAATAAAAAAATTAAAGGAAAAGTTTTACATATATAAGAGTTTATGACTTTAAGTATATTTAGCAAAGTAAATATTTTCTTTTGTGTCTGTATATATTTTTTTTATAAACAAAGGACTACGGAGCAATTATATATAAAATCTGTCTATCTATCTATCTATCTATCTATCTATCTATCTATCTATCTATCTATCTATCTATCTATCTATCTATCTATAAAATAGTATGTGTGTATGTATGTAAGTATGTATGTAACGTATAGACTCTAAAACGGTTGGGCTAATTTTGATGAAACTTTCACAGAATGATCACAATATACCCGAACTTTAACACTGAGAGTTCTCGAAATTTGTCCTAACTACGTTTTCAAGTAAATGTTTTATTGGAAAAAACGTAGGACGGATGTGAACGGGGGGAAGTATCGCCCATAAAAACCAAATATTAATTATTGAATATCTAAAGAACTATAACACCGAGAATTCGCATGTTTGGCCCAAATCACTTTCTCAAGGATCTTTTTTACGAGACAAAACGTAGGACGGATAACACCATGGGGAAATGTATCCACACACATTCTAATAATATATTTAAATCGTACGATAATACAACACTAATGTTTTCCATCAACGACCTACAATTTTTGGCAAAACGAAGTTTGCCCGCTTTACTAGTCCGTAACTTTATAACGACAAAAAATTGTCGTAAAGTTTCGAAAATTCGTCGCTTGATTATCAAATGGTGTATAGTAGTACTTTAAGTTCACAAAAACTACGCTATTGAAGATACTTGTCAAAGTGTGCTGTCAGAAGCTTAGTAAATTGAATAATAACGTATCTCTTTTGGAATTTTGGATAACTACTTTAGAACAGTTACCAAAAATAGTATAAAGAGTATTTGGTTGTCAACAAATAAAAAATTACAATTTGAATTTAATGTCGCAAATATGCAGTTTTAATTAATATTTAGAATATTTTTTTTTTGGATTGAACCAATATTATACTTCTCTTTCGACAATAGACCCTAATTAAACTCACCTTGGATACAGTGCAATAATGCATTCAATCACTTTATCGCCACTAGATGTATTCTAAGAAGTAGTGAAGACTTTATTTTATCGGATATGAAGCTTTTTTAAGGCATTTCATGTGTAGCAATAAAAAGAAAATATCTACAAGCCCATTAAAGACATATATTAAAATATGAACCGAAAAATTACAACTTACAATCATTCTCCTGAGGAGCTAATCGATTCAGACCAGAATTAGTTTTCTTGCTAGATGGAAAACCGAAACCAGTAGTTGAAACGAAAAAATGTTCTCATCAGATTATTTCCTCTATTTATAATTGTTAACCAACTAAAAACTGACGAATTTATTTCAACTAATTGTAGTGAAAGCCGAAAATAAGTATTTTGTCGACCAAATACACGAAGCATTTATCTTGTCGGATCGTATCTAAAATTTTTAGTAATTACACACACGAGAGATGAATAATTTGATTAATCAGATTAAAATTTAAACAAAATAAACTAACTTACCGAGAGCCTTAATATTTTTCTTGTCGAATCTTAATAAAAGATCACATTATATAAACGTTTAAGACCCGAAGGAATAAACTTCCAAAATTCCTAATCCAGGCTTCCTCTAGCCAAATTCATCTATTTTACATACATTTTTCTCGGAACATTTATTTCTTCGTTGTGCAAATTTGTAAACTTTTAATTGATTGAATTGGATTTATATATTTATTATATAAACGCAGTTATGGAAGAAATGACATCTTGAAAATTAATTATTTAATCGCGTGCCGTATGTTGGTTTCTTAAGCAATTCCAAAATTTTTATCACCTACTGAGACTTATATCTTCGGTGAAAAACAATTTTATTGCGTTTTTAAAGATATGAAGGAAAATTCTAAACATTGACTATTAAGGTTAGTTGAAGGAGCGTGGATCGAAAAATGCTATATGTTGTGAAGAGAATATATTAACTTTGTCACTTTGTTTGAACGCCATGAAAAAGTTATCTAGGACCTCAAAAAGTATACATATTCTTGTATCAGATTAAAATCTGACTCCTAAATCTGAAAATTTTAAAGCATATTTCATGAAACTTGTCTTTAATAACTATCATAATTTAGAATAGGGACAAGGGGAGTGATATTTCCCTTGCAATTAAAATGTTTAAATAGTATATCTCTGTAATCGCTTAAGAAAAGTTAAGAAATCTGAAACATATATAAACCTTTAATAGCAAAGTAATTCAAATCACAAAATTTTCCAATAGGCACGGGAGAATGTATACTCTTTGAGAACGCATTTTTCTGAAATTGTAATAGGAAATTTAACCCACTGAAAGTGATGTGGTAGTCTAGCATACACCAATGTTTTCAAAAAATGTCGGTAGGTAAGATTTATTGTTCTGAATTCCAAAAAAAAAAAAAAAAAAATACATATTAAGAATAATTTGAGCCTTTTAACGGAATTTTGAAGGAAAATCTCAGTGAAATTATCACATGAAAACCACTTCAGTTACAGAGGGTTTTTGAACTTGACGTTTCAACATGATCCTATAATTATTTAATCGTATGGAGGATATTAACGATTTAGCATAGCCCAATATCGCATTCTTACCTTAAATAACTAATTTTAAGCAAAATTATTTATTTAAATATTTAAGTAAAATATCTATGAATATTTAATTAAAATTATACTTTAATAAGCTTTAAGAAGAAATTGACTTTTTCTCTTATCTTCTAATATAATAAGCTTTAGAATTATAATTGTATGATCTGATTTAATGTTTCCAACCATAGAAGATTGCTCATATTTAGTTGTAGCCATCATTCAAAAATAATTTTCCAAAGTTAAGTGCTTTTGGAGAAAATACACACATACAGTCATACAAATGAATGTATAAAATCCTTCTTGATACACTATTAAAATATGCTCTTTACCAAACACTTTGGAAAAACCCATCATAATTGTCAACATTACCACCAACATTTTACCAACGTCTTTGTAATCATCGTCATCATCGTAAGAACATTTAATGCGATTCGGTATCGTTGTCAAGATACTCACACATATTTCACTTTTAGAGAATTTCTTCATTCTTCTCCCACCCCTTTTCAAGAAGCAACAAATCTTAACAACATCTATAACAAAAAGATTTTTATACTCTATTATTATGTCTTCTTTAGAGGGGAAAAGAACTAAATAAAGAAATGAAATGGAAATAAAAAAGGAGGGAAAATATAAGTAGAAAAAACTTATGGTTAAAAGCATAATATTAATACAATTGGCTATGATTTAGTGGAATAGACTTTCCTTGCACGTTTCTTATCCTTTTGAGTTGAGTTGAGTTGAGTTGTGGAGGGAGGATTTAAAAGCAACAAGCTGTACAAGAACAACAACTATGTGAACTACATATATAACATAATCTGGATATTTATCATTTTATTGCTTTGATTCCTTTTTCATATTGTATTATTACGCATACACACACATACACATTTACACGTACGTTGTGACACTTAAACACACACACTCGGTTACACAGAAACTAAAAACTCCTGTTGCGTTTTTATTCAAAATTGTACGTTTTAAGTGAAAATAATCAAAAAGTCATATTTTCAATTAGATCCTTTTTTTGTTCTTCTTCTTCTCGTTCTCCAATTTTTTTATTACATTTTCTTTTTGTTAAAAATTGTTATATTATTTGCTTGAATGATTTCAATAAATATTTTTCTTTATGCTTTTAGATGTTTTAGCTTTTAAAAGTGCTTCTTCCCTTTTTAAATTGTTGAGCATTAAGTTTAAGTTGTCAGGATTATTATTTGATTGTGTGTGTATGTCATTTAGTGGTCTTAAAATTTATGAGGTCAAAAGCTTAGGATCACTAAGGGTTTTAGTATGTGAAATACTTATTTTATACCTTAAAATTATACATTTATGTGATATGAATTATTATACTTTTTCACGGGTATTAAATACAATTAGCTTTAAATCAGTTGTGGTTATTACTTGTCCTAAATAGGTTACTACAGAATACAAATGAATTCAACTAAAATTATATTATAATTATAGTTATACTAGCTAAGACCTGGTGCGCTTTGCCGTCGTTATAAAGTGGGTGATACCCCTCCCCATGGTCCTACCCGTTCTATATTTTGATTAGTAAATCAAATTCTTGAGAAAGTGATTGAGGTTGAATTAGAGAACTAAAGTGGGCACTTCTCCCCATGATCCTATGGCAAATGTGAGATGGATAGGATCAGAGAAAGAGGTAACCCTCATACAAGGCAAGTATTAATCATCGAATACTTAAAGAACTATAACATCAAGAATTTTTGAATTTTGTCCCAACCATTTTATCAAAGAACTGTTTTACTAGACAAAATGATGGACGGATAGGATTCGGGGGGTGAGGTAGCCTCCGTACAAAGAAAAAGTTGATAATCAAATATCTAAAAAAGCACTACATCGAGAATTTTTAAATTTGTTGCCAATAAATTTTTTTAAGTAACTGTTTTACTGGACAGAATGAAGGGCAGAGAGGATCATGAGGAGAACTTGGACCATTTCATAGATTCCAAATAGCGTATTAACCGGTTTTTTGCATTGCAGAAAACCGAGCGGTTTTGAAAAATTTCTATTTTCGATTTATTTTATTTATTTTTTCAGTCGGTTAACCGGTTTTTAATGAATGACACTTTATTCGGCCATGATTGAGAATTTATACAATTTTTCATTCCGTGTGTTACATGAGTAAAGTGCAATATGCATATTAGCCATAATATTCTAAATCGACTTTGCTATGTCCGTCTGTTTTAGAAATCAATTAAATGATATACTGCAAGATTATGTAATCCAAACACACTACCAAAAATCTTTTATACCCCACCCATTTAGAACATTATACAGTGCAAATATAATTTGATTAAATCTGTTACAAATGGTTATTTTAATTCAAGAACAAATACATTATCTTAATTAAGTTGGAACCATTATTTCAACTTCATTCCATATAAAGGTCATTACGCGGTAAAGGTTTTTTATTTGTTAAATTCTAAATTTCTATTAAATTATAATATTTTCTATATAATTATAATCAAACAAAATCCGGTTAATCCGTTTTTTTTAATATAAAACCGTATTTGAAATCTGTTTTTATGAATATTCCATTTTTCGAATAACACGAAACCCGGTTTTCTGAAATATCGGTTTTTTTAATATACTAATACCAAATAATTGTGTAGCAAATTTATACCTTTCCCTTAAATCCGAACTAAACCAGGCTTTCTCTAGCCAAATTTTGCTATATTCCAAACCGTTAAATACCTTCCATTTACAAAAATTATTCTACAAATTCTGAAAAAATATTATGCACATTATTTCTATTAAAACACTTTCATAATTTCAATGAATAATGATTTCATCAACATAATAATGAAGTTTAACATGGTCATTTAATGTTATTCGAATAGTTACTAACTACTAATTTAAAGTCGAACAATTAAAAAAAATAACTTGTTATGTTAAGTTCTGAAATCGTAAAGGTCGTCTTAAATTCTGAAATCGTAAAGGTCATTTTTATTATTCTTTCTGCCGGAAGGTGTGATCATTTAAGTTGAAATAGTCAATTTATTTTATATGTATTGGGATTCTGGGAATTTTTTAAATTGTGTGATTCAAGGACAACATTATTAACAGTGTTGCCAATTCTTGAGGAACACAAGCTAAATATTTATAAAATGGTGGCTACAAATGGTTAAAAATTTAAAAAATGGCTTAAAAAATATATTGAAAAATTGATACATAATATTAAATAAAAACAAAATGAATTCATTTATTTAAGTATTTGTTAAAACACATTTTTGAAAAAAATTTTGCTTTTTCATAAATAATAAATTAATATTTTTAAACAAATAAAAATGCTATATTCGTGCCGTTGTACCGAATCTTCAAATCCCTTCACCACAAATGCGTATGAAGTTACGTTATGTTTCGTACATACAGTTTATGTACATACACACCGACTCACATATCCACTTACAAACGTATACAATTTATGAAAGTTTTTCTTAAATATAACAAAGAACCCTTAATGAGGCATAACATTACTTATATTTTTGGGTATACATTTTTTCTACTGAACCGATATTTGATTTTGATCATTTTTGGAATTATAATGAGGTTCATATAGCTTAAACTCACTGCAAACTTTCATTCTAATTTATCACTTTATATTTGGAAATTCTACGGATGATTTCTTGAATTTAGAGGTTGTATCAGATATCGGTTTTTATCATTTAATATACTGGTTTACAATTACAAATACTCAGACCAAATTTCACAGAACTCTGTCAATTACTGTGGATGTGGGGGACAGATAGATCCACTGAGATTTTGATTTTATGCAAGAACATAGATTCCCACTTAGTGTTACATACGGAATGACAAATTTAATATATCCTCTTTACCGCTTGTAGTGGTGGAGAGTATAAAAATAAAATTATCTATAAATAAATGATCGAATATACTATTTCTTCATATATTTCCCGAAAAATATAAGCTTCTACGCTTTTCAAAAATTATCCAAAATTCGGGAAACTGACTTTTTATTTGATAACCATCTTGTTTTTAATATTTTTTATTGATCCTTTAAGAAAAAATTGTATTGTTAATTTATTAAAATAAATTTACTTAGGAGACTAAATTACCTCTAGTTACATAGAATGGTAAACACAATTTACCCTTAGGAGCACACCAGTTTATTACAATTTTTAACATAGATGCAATTAATATATTTAATTGAAACTTAACAATGTTTTGCCAAAAAACGCTAAAATAATAATAATAATAATAATAATAATAATAATAATAATAATAATAATAATATCTCAGTTGCTGTGGTGGTATTTATAGCTTTCAACAAATTTTGTATTCATATAAAAACCACTAGAATCTGGCCACAACTGCTTATGTTTTCTCTTAAATTAAATACAATTTAATGATAATAATTATATTTGATTCTTGATCTTAAGAGGATCGAACCATAAGAATACGTAACGGGCTTTAAGAATATAAAAAATTATACACATACAATTATACGTAGATTTTTTTAATAAAAGTTCCTAAAAATACTATTTTACAAAAATACTTTCCATCTAATTTAAGAATTGTTAATATCTAATTTATGAACCGATTTGAAAATTAAAAAAAAAACAAATTCGAGGAAAAAAATAGTAATTTTTTTTCGTGGTAATTTGATCCGTAGCTGCCCAAGGAGCGTCAAAAACAGTTTTCGCCCATATCTCGGAAACTAATGGCCCAATCGAGTTTATGTCTTCAAATGAAAAATCCACAAAAATATTTCCGATCCATTAGTAAAAGAATTAAATTTCTAGCAATAATAGAATGGAAAAAATCTCAAACACATAATTTTAAAAGTTGTTATTGTTTTCCTATAATTATAAACAACAACTACATGGGACCCAATTTTTAAAGAAAGAATTGACCATATCTCGATAGTATATGAACCAATTTTGAAAAATTAAAAATATTAAATTCGGGAAAAAATTGTAATCATAGCCAAGTCCATAGTTCTCATAGGGAGTTTCAAACATAGGTAAATATTTGTTTGCCTATAACTCGATTCATTTCATGTCTTCAGTGCATTAATCCCCTAAAATTATTGAAATCTATCTGTGAAAAAATAAAGTCTTTAACTATTGTAGATTCTTCAAAAATAGAAGAAAAATCTGAAATGTGAAGGGAATAAAAAAAGAGATATGTCATTTGGTGTTTAAATTTTATGAGGAACTAAAAATGTTATTCAACTATATTGGCTTAATAGCAGAAAAGTTTTTGACTTAGACAGAATTTAAACCCAAAAAAAATTTTGGATTATGCTGGCACCATTACTTGATACGAAACCCCTTCAAGAATATAAGCTTATAAAAAGCTTAAATATGGACACATTTCATTGTAATACTTTACGTTCTTATGATTTCAAAAATTCCAAATATTTGGGTAGGAAATTTATGACTTGACATCCGAACTTAACCCAGCTTTCTTCAGCTAAATTTAGCTTCAATGCAGACATTTGGAAGAACATTTAATATCTTTCATTTACATTAATTATTCTCTAAATTTTAGAAAAATATTATATGCATTATTTTTTATTAAAAAAAAATTACTTTCATAATTTTAATGAATAATGATTTCATCAACATAATATTGAATTTTAACATGGTCATTTAATTTAATTCAAATATTTACAAACTACAATTTCTATAAAACTTTTTTTGTTGTTTTTAAACTAGTTTTCCCATTTTATTGTTATTTTTCTGAAATTTGCATAAACACAATAAAAACAAGAACAAACAACAAATAATTATGAAAAAAAAAACTAAAAAATATTAATTATTTTCTGACGTCATTATTAGCAAAATATAATTTTGTAAAGTAACTTTTTACAAAATTGTTCTACAGTTCCAAACACTTTCATATGATAAGACCATACAACTGATGTTACGCTATAATATTTTCATATTTTGTTCCATTAAAAAATACATACATTCATACATACATACATACATACATACATACATACATACATACATACATACATACATACATACATACATACATACATATGTATGTTTGTGTATAAAATACATGAAAATGTTAAAGTAAAAAACATTTTTCTTTTAACAATGAAAGTACTCAACACTTATTTTCCAACACCTTAACACTAACACAATTGAAGACACAACAGATAAGAATACAACACACACACAAACATTGTCATAACTAAAGTCAACATTATTGTCCTTATCATAGAGTCACCATCATCATCGTCATCACCATCAGATAAATAAAAGTCCTTTGAAGTGTATGACGTATGTTTGTGTCTGTGTGTGTGTGAGAGAGAGTGTAATACATTTGCACTTCTTCAATATTATAATGGTTTTTCAAATCATTTATACATAACTACTTTAGAACGGGTCATGATGATATATTTACTGGGGGGAGATGGTTGCTTTTAATTACAGTGATGTCAATTTGAAAAAGAACTCTTCGATTTATGAGTTGTTGACAACATATCAAGATAATTATTGTTTGTTTGAATGAATTTTATGAAAATTGGACATTTCAAATAATAAATCTGTCTTGGCTTTAGTTTCTTCATATCGAGTTAGATTTTCTTTTAAATCGATCTTAAGGCTTCAAGGGATATGGAACTTAAAAAAATATAAAATTAAAAAGAACAAAACTCTTCATCCATCACATACATTTCAAAAATTTACCCAAAGTCAAATAAATTTTTAAAGTTTGTGTCTATCCCGTGGAGTTACAGCCAAGTTCGTTCCGGCGATCTGAAAGTTCCTCACATTTTGTAGTGTTAAGCAAATAATTTTAAGTGTCAAATATATTTGAAACATTTTAATTTTATCCCGGACTTTATATATAGACAATATTTTTTTGGGCTTAAAAACTTATTCGGGGATGAGGCCTTATAAGGGAACTATATATATTTTAAGTTATATATATTAAATATATTTCTTAGGCTTGAAAACCTATTTGGGGAGAGGATTTATATGGAAACTTTAACCAAATTTGCTTTTAGATACATATATGAAAGGCAGTAAGAAAAATATTTGCTTCGAATTTCTATAGAATCGGTCTATATAAAATAACCTTAAACCCCTTTTTTCGTATAGGGGAAGCTATAGCTAAGAACGGATCGATATTCGTCAATTTAATTATTTTGTTAACAGTTAATAAAATAATTTTGCGAATTTCAATGAAACTGGTCCATATTAATGAGTTTTATAAGCTTAAAACCCTATTTCGGGATGGAGTCTTGTACAAGACTAACTAAGTGAAAAAAAGTTCCTATTGTAACCTAAACTTGTTGAGTTTATTTTTATGCCAAAATAAATTTATTCTTCAAAATACCGATCTCTACGACACGTTGGTCTTGGGGTGAATCAAAATGTATATTTTTGCCCATATTTTTCCATTAATCAGATTGATGGTGATTTGGGATTTCGGAAATGTGTAGATTGGGCAAAGGAATCTGGATCTGCCCAAAAATATCCTTGTAATTCTGGCAACTGTTAAAAGGCATTGGATTTTGTTGGCTTATATCTTGATGTTCTTTAGCCATGATTGCTAGATTATTTGCCTCCTTATTTTCAACAACTCCTTGCTGACGAGGTACCCATATTATATGTACTCTTCGATTCTTGGAGTATACGTTGATAGCTCCTTTAGATTCCAGCATACCATTTGAACGCGAAAATATTGAAATTCTTATGTTTTTGCATTGTTCACTCTGAGTTCATATTATGTTATGGTGATATGATTTATATCCCGTTTAATTCACTCTCCAATTACATGGAGTCGATATGCCATTAGTGCAGCCTCATATTTTACCCAAATTTCTATCATGGATGGAGAGTTTTGCTTCCAATGATCTAGTTAATATAGTCCTCTTGGCACCGCTCATACCTTAGCATTTCTTTTCTATCGAAATCCACCGGATTTTTGAAGCGTAAGTAAGCGATTACTTAATTACGCTTCTATAAAGCCAATATTTTTAAATTGAAACCTCTTTTAGATCCAATAGATCCTTTTTCTTCCACATAATGACTAATATCTGAAGGCTTTTGTTGCCCTTTCCTCCAGGAGTCTCTATTTCAGTTTCTGGTCCAAGATGACCACAAAGTACTTGAATTAGTTTGACATTATTAATTTCCTTCAGGTTATCATAATGGAGAACTTTCCTTATTCACTATGGTAAAAATTTCCTTTTTGTCCGAGTTTACGTTGAGATTTCATTTAAGGTCTATTTCTTGATTTAGATTTTTCCCCTTCAGAAGTTTTAGATTGATTTTAAACAAAAAACTACTCAAGATAATGACCAAATTTTTATGAATTCGAAATATTATAGGCGTGAGAAACTTTGGAAATGCGGATATTAATGTAGAAGAAGGTCCAGGCTATTACGTATAATATATGTGATATGTTAAGATTACTACATGACGTCATTTGTAAATTCCGACCAACCGCTCAAATTAACTCTGAAACCGAATATTTATGTTGCCATTTATTTGGTGGGATCAGACGTGTGTTTATGTTATGAGCTGTTGAAATCGGTTCGGGCAATAACTGAAAATTGTTTAATTTGAAAAAGTATTGATCATACCATGACCAACATGACAAAGCGCGGTCAAATGTTACAAGGCCTATTAGAAAGGCTTTGAAAAACAGTGAATGACAATTTTTAGCTTTTATAAAATTTATCAAAAACTTATCTTTAGCTACAAAATATCCATTGACATTTCTTCTTTCCTTCGTAAAATCTTCTATATTTTGTTCCTATTTCAACAGCCAATGACTGTAACTATCCTGTTCCTGTCAGTGCTGCTGCTATTAGTGTTGTTCTTGTTGTTTTATTGTGCTATTGACATGTTGATTGTTTTAAAAAGGCACTTTAGATTGTCAAATGTGTCTCACATACAAACACTATAAAAATAATACTCTTTGTATGTCATTCATATATATATTTGTATGTCTGTCCGTCTGTCTGTATGTAAGTAAATATATATTTAAAGGTTTTAAAGTCATACCCATACACTCACATACAACGCCACAGGTCCATTCATACAAGTACAAGTGACAGGATCTCTCCTTCTCTTGCACAATTTTCTATAATTTTTTTTTAACTTTTTTTTTTTCATTTCATGTTTTTTTTTGTTTTTAACAGGGAAATTAGATTTATTCATAATAGTATTTTGGCCCTTTTTGCATGTTGTTCTCATCAACGTATTAATACGATTTTAAAAGCATTGAAACCATTTTTTCCTCTTTTTATTCCATTGTTTCCATCTATTTTATTGTTCTTTGCCAGAGGACACAATAAGTGTTAGAAATCTGTGTATTTGTGTATGTGAAATATGTTTTGAGAGTATAAAATTTATGAAAAGTGAAAAAACCCCACCACTTTTATATTTGACCGGAAATTAAAGGAAATTGTTGTGTCATTTTCCATATTCAGCTTAAGTTTGATAGAATTCCGTTTGAAATCAACATTGTAGAGTTTATAATTAAAATAATTGTTTTGCAGGCAATTTGATATGGGTAATTAAGTATTAAAAAAATATAATAACAGATTGAGGAGTGAGTTACTTATTTTTGTTATATGTAAAAAGGTTTTTAAAATCTAAAACAAAACATGTGTCAATAAAACAATGAATATTTAGTTCCTAATTATAGAAATTTGAAATGCTGGTGAGGAGAATTTGGAATATGAAATGTAAAAAGTTTATTCATTTCATTATTTTAATAAGTGTGAATTTTTGATGAATTAATGTTAAACATTTTTTATTACAATTCGTTTGGAATATTTTCAAAGCTAAAGTTGATGAAAAAGAACATTGATTTACATACAGTGGCGGTCAACATAAAAGCACCACACATACCTGCCTGCTCTATAGTGGACAACATATCGCTATTATTGGTCGGTTTAATTACCGACCCCTTCTTTAACACATATGTAGATAAATTATCGATTGGAGACTGGGGAGGTTATTTCATCTCAGTTACTCCATTATTTTGAAGCCACTTTTTAGCTATTTTGCTAATATGTTTTGGGGCGTTGTTTTGTTGCTTGGGCAAAATTAGTGAAATTTCTTCAGATGCATCGTATAATATTTTCTTATATTCTGACGCATCCATAATAGTTTTTATATGGTAAATACGTCCAACACTGTAGTACAAAAAGCTCCCCCCATATGATTATATTCCTTGATAAGACGTTTCCACAGAATACTGACTCAATGTGTCAAGCCAAGTAAGTTTTTAACAAACTCTAATCTATTTGAGACATGCGGAGCAGTTCAGAGGGGGACTCTAATGGTATTCTGGTATAGTTTCAGTGCCTATTAACAGCTTTAAAATATTTTTTATCCCTGCTGCTGAGATAAATGTCGCCTACTTCTTTGACGTAATATACAATGAACCATTAAAGGTGCTCCCAGAGTTTTTTAACAGTTCGTAGTCTGATATTTTGTCTTTATAAACAAATTTATTGGAATATTCCTTAAAAGAAATGCATTCATTTTCTTCTAGAATATACTTTAAATAACGGGATTTTAAAACTTTGGATCAAAATATTTATGAACAAAAACACAAATTATCAATTAAAATGTGACATGTGAGTAGTGCTATTATTTTGACCGCAGCTGTATGTTTTTATATACTTAATAAATTTCTAATGGGTCAAAGCTCTAATATATACTTTTTTTGAAACAAGTTTTCATGGATTGTACTTTTGGGTATTTCAGTATCAAAAACTGGAAATCTGTTTATTTTCCTTCAATAAGGACAGTTGTGTCCATAATGTACTCAAATTTCATTTCAATTGCTTTATTTGTTTAGATTTTATTTAAAGTCTTGAATATTTAGAATACACTCTGTTCAGATCAGCTAGAATCTTGTATAGATTTTAAACCATATTTTAACATTAAAAGTATTTTTAATATTAAAGAAAGTTATGCCATACCCTACACCATATAGCTGGTTATTTACAGTGCATCCATCCTCATGCACTTTAAATAAGAATGTTGCAAAAACAAAAATCCCATTCCCATTCCGGAGCTATATGAAATAATGGACCGCTAATAACCAATTTCAATAGACATTGCGCAAAAGCCTTACATGGACAGCCAGCAGGACGGACAAGGTTAAATCGGCTCAGGAAGTGATTCTGACCTACAATGATGTAGAGTAAAAGTCATGTCAGAAAATTGGTTTGATTTTAGTCTAAATATTTACCAAACTATAAGATACGTCAAAAATATATCCTCCACAATTGCAAATGGTGAAGTCAGTATATTAACTTCATCATTTCATTTGTCTTCCAGAAAAAGGGTTTTAGGTTTCAAAAGTTCCCAGATAATGAAATTTAGATAATTATCAAGCTGTCTTAAATGAATGTCATCTTAATTAGACAATAGTTAGTTGAGTTTATAAGGATAACACCGATTGAAGTGAATGGAAAACATAGACGCCTTCCTCTTTTATGCTTTCCTGTTAGTCACCTTAAAGTCAATAATAATAACCAAGGATTATTGTCTCTGATGTAAATGAGGGGTCACTTAAATAAAAAATGAAAACTGTCCTTATCAGCTTCCCCGCACCATTTACGAAGGTCCACAGTCTAAAAGTCCATGTTCTTACTAATCATCTTCAGTTGATTTCTCTTCATTCCAAGACGGGAATAATATTACTTAAACTATTTTAATTCCATACACACAGAAAAAATCAGTGTAAAATTTATTAAAATAAAAATAATTTAAAATTTTTTCAAGTATGATTTTGTATCGTAGATAAAAGATGTTAATTTTACATTGTTTCATAGTAAATACAGTTTCTTGATGATATTCTGAAATTAAACTTAAAAGTAATTTTAATAATTTATAATTTATAATTTAATATATTTATATTGAAATATTCTAATATGTACATTATTATTAAGCCACAAACGTAAAAACTTTTAATTTCAACTAAATGAAAAAAGAAATCAATCTCAAATCAACTATGCTCAACATTGATTTTGCTTCATGTTTTATTCTGAGTGTATATTCTTCTATAAATAACTGTCTGATTTGAACCATCTATTAAGCCAAACAATTCTTAATTTTTGTTTAATCTCCTGAACAATGACGAATGAGGAAGGAAACATATTCATTTCCACTAAATCCGGAGGAAGAGCTGCACTTCTCTTCACTAGTTGATCTGCTCTTTCTTTAAGCTAAAAGCTTAAATATTGTCCTAGAATGTCTTCAGTGCTCTTAAAAACAGCTTCTGGAGCATTGTTTATTAACTTCTAACTACTAGAGCAGATGTTTGTAATGGGCAGAAAAATCTGAATTACACTTTTAAGTACACTATTTGATTTAGATTTACTTTCTATCGATTTAACGATTTTCGAGCGTCCGTCTGTCCATATAAACCTTGAGAATAAAATACAAATCGCAATTCAAAAGATATATAATGAAATTTAGCACGTTTTATTAGTTTGAGCCAGGGAAGATGCTTATTAATATTATGGATGATGGGTTTATTATTTCACCTAGCTCCCATACAAATACTTCCCCCGGAATTAAAATCCTCTAATTTCATTAAAGGATTTTAATGAAATAAGTTACAAATAAGTCCCATAAAATTAAACGAGGATCGCTCCATTATTTCATATCGATCTTATGCTATCTCATCTCCGAATATCACAGTGAATAACTTAAATGTAACATTTTAAAACTGAGGAGGATATAATCTAAGATCGAAGGGTCTAAGGGTTTTCGAGGGTAGGTCCTTTATTTCTTATAGCTCCTATATAACCTCATTCCGTTAAGCATACATTGCACATAAATGTAAGTGCAAAAATGAAAAGAATATTATATGAGGGTGGTTCATAAATTTGAGCTTGAACGACTATAACATGTTTATATGCTTTTTTGGCATTATTTAAATTATGAATCAATTTAGCTTTATCCTTCCAACTTTTACGTCTGATCATCCAAACTAAATTTCTTATTTATTTTTACTTTTACAGGTGCGTTTCTTGTACCTTATTGTATAATGTTACTAGTTGGTGGCATACCACTATTTTATATGGAATTAGCTCTAGGTCAACACAATCGTAAAGGTGCCATTACATGTTGGGGACGTTTGGTGCCTTTATTCAAAGGTTGCTACATGACAAACATTTTATATAAAAATTTTTATATTCAATTTCTGGTTTTTAATATTATTTATAGGAATCGGTTATGCTGTGGTTCTGATAGCATTTTATGTAGATTTCTATTATAATGTTATTATAGCCTGGTCATTAAGATTCTTTTTTGCATCATTTGCCAAATCATTGCCATGGACATCTTGTTCAAATTCTTGGAATACGGGTGATTGTCAACCGGTAATTCGATTTCAGAATACTGATCATTTAAAAATTTCTAATTGTTTTTGTTTTGATTTTTTAGTTTGAGCAACAAGTTGGCTCTCGTTCCCTAATGGGGAACATAAGCGATATTTTTTTAAATTCAACAATTACCTCTGATCTAAATGCAACATTTTCAAATTTAACCACCACATTAGCTACAACGGTAGCCCCCAGTGAGCGTTTCCAATCAGCAGCCTCGGAATATTTTAAGTAAGTTTCCTAATTTATAACCTCAAAAATTATTTGTTTACATCGTTTTTTAATTTATTTTCAGTCGTTATATTTTAGAATTAGATAAAAGTGATGGACTTCATGATTTGGGTGCTATTAAATGGGATATGGCTGCCTGTCTATTGGTGGTTTATTTAATTTGTTATTTTTCGTTATGGAAAGGTATAAGCACCTCCGGTAAGGTGGTATGGTTTACAGCTCTTTTTCCCTATGCTGTTCTCTTGATATTACTGATACGTGGCATAACATTACCTGGTTCGGCCATGGGTATACAATACTATTTAAATCCAAATTTTGATGCTATTTATAAGGCAGAAGTTTGGGTCGATGCTGCCACTCAAGTGTTCTTTTCGTTGGGTCCTGGTTTTGGTGTTTTATTGGCTTATGCTTCCTATAATAAATATCATAATAATGTTTACAAGTAGGTTTTGTTATAATTTTTATTTTATGACACTATAACCATAAGTGTTCATTTTATCCATTTCAGGGACGCTTTGCTTACAAGTTGTATTAATTCAGCTACCAGTTTTATAGCTGGTTTTGTGATATTCTCAGTTTTGGGTTATATGGCTCATAAATCGGGTCAAAATATAGAAGATGTTGCCACTGAAGGTCCTGGTTTAGTGTTTGTCGTTTATCCAGCTGCCATAGCTACCATGCCGGGTAGCACATTTTGGGCTTTAATATTCTTTATGATGTTGCTGACTTTGGGTTTGGATAGTTCGGTAAGTTGGAAAAGAAATCTAAAAGAAAGAATTGAATTGAACATATTTGTGTAGCACTCTGTTACTATTTTCGTAATAAAGCAGCTTCAAACGTAAAACAAGAAAAAAGTTTTCAGATCAGCTTTAATACATGTTGGGAAATTAACGGTTTTTAAGTCGGTTCAGAATTTACTAAAAGCAGTTGGGAAAGTAGTTAATTTGATTACAGGAAGTCAAGTGTTATGCGCAACGAAGCAAGTGTCAAAACCCCAATTTTAGTATACCGGTCGACTTAAAACCACTCTAATCGATTTAAGATTATTTTATTGTTTTAATAATTTTAGAAAACTTATTTTTTAAGATGTTTTCCATCCACTAAATTGTGCGAGTCCAAAGTTCTGTGGACTGACTGACATTAAACAAATGTCGTGTATTATGCGGATTTTAGTCACATGAAGGATTTAGGTTTGAATGACAATACGAGTCTATTGCTCCATTCCGTTCTTAGTTATGTCTGAACTATTTTTGTTGACCGTGGTAAATTCTTTTTATGTTTGCAATGAGTGATGGGCAGACTCATAACATTTATTCGACTTTGATGGTGTCAGAATTTGGACACCATCAATTATGTCTTAATTTGTATTTACTTGCTGAATCCAAATGGTAAAGAGTATTGCGCAGGTAAAAGTTTCATTTTACGTGCAGTGAAAAAATTGTCGACTTTGCTAACCATATACCAGCCCGCATAGTTCATTAACTCCATGGCCCATTGCCACAGTTGTATGGCTTTCGCAAAGGTTATGGCAACAACTGCAGGTGGTGACGCAGTTTTGAAGTTTTACAATAGCGGTGATAGAAACTCTACAAACAGCCGACGGCCAATCAATTATTTCAAGATCTATTCTTTCACTAAGTTATGCAATTTGGACTTCAAAATTACTTTAAAGTGCATAAGTCCCCAAAGATATTAGTATTGAGATAATATTCCATTCTTTTAATATTGATAAAACCAGAATATACTGTACCAATTGTTCAATACAATCGGTCCACAATTTCTAATAACCATTATATAACCGATATTATGATAATATTTTAATCAAGAATCTTTAATCATTAATCATCAAAGATTGGTTTACTTTTAATATGTGTTAGGAATATTTATTTAACGCCTTTTTCCGTCTTTACAGTTTGGTGGTTCTGAGGCCATTATTACTGCCTTAAGTGATGAATTTCCAAAAATTGGAAGAAATCGTGAAATTTTTGTAGCCGGTTTATTCTCCTTATACTTTGTGGTCGGCTTAGCCAGTTGTACACAAGGTGGTTTTTATTTCTTTCAACTTTTGGATCGTTATGCTGCCGGTTATTCTATATTAGTAGCAGTTTTCTTTGAATCCATAGCTGTATCCTGGATTTATGGTAATTTTTTAATATTAATAAAGAGATAAACTTAATAAAACCGTTTCTATTCCTGTTAGGAACAAATCGTTTCTGTGAAGATATTAAAGACATGATAGGTTTTAGACCAGGCAAATATTGGCAAATATGTTGGCGTTATGTAGCGCCCATATTTCTATTATTCATCACTGTCTACGGTATTATAGGTTATGAACCTTTAACCTATGAAGAATATGAATATCCAGTATGGGCTAATGCTTTAGGTTGGTGTATAGCAGGAACATCAGTTATGATGATACCAGCTGTAGCCATTTATAAACTAATTACCACACCGGGTTCATTAAGACAACGTTTACGTATACTTACCACACCATGGAGAGATCAACAGGTATCGGTAAATGGTGTTACAGCAGATGCAACGCAAGTACGTTTAAGCGATACCAAAGAGGCTTCAGAAGTTTGAAATCAACCATTTGCTAGATTTCAAGTTTATTATGTATAGTAAAATTAATATTAATTAATTAATTAATTAATTAATTAATTAATTAATTAATTAATTATTGTAATAATTTATGTTTATTGCTCCTCAAAATTTAGGCTTATTTTAGTTAATAAGTGAATACAAAAAAATATAAATGCTCAACTGAAATTCATATGCAAAACAATGTTTAGGGAATTAGTTTTTAAGGAAAAATTAAAAAACAAATAAACTTTTTGTACACTTAATTTATAATAAAAAATAACAACAACAAATAAATGCAAATTTCATATACAACGTACTTAGGTTTCTAAACTAAAACGAACTACAAATTGAAAAATATTAAAAAAATAAAATATTTATTAAAATAAAATTAAAAAATATATATTGTTAACAGAATTGAAAAAAATATATTATATATAAAATGCTGTGTAGATAATATTAGAGGGAATTTAAGTAAATTTATATTAAACTTTAGACAAAAAACAAAAAGAAAATGTTAAATTGCTTCATTAGAGAAAAGAAATAATTTTGAATAATTAACTGAATATGCCAATCGGAAATTGATAAAATTGTATATAAATATCAAATTATATAAAAAGTGTAGTTAAAAGCTTTAAAAACTAGTTAAGAACTTAAACAGATATCATGAATTATAAACAAAAAAAACTAATTTAATATTAATTAAGTTTATAAGAACAAGAATTTCAGAATTTTAAAATAATTAAAATTGATTTGTAATATTTATACTAAACAGCCATAAATAAATATTACAAATTTAATTTAAAATTTTAATAAGTTTAAGAAAACATTTTCAAAACTTTTTGAACAGCCATACAAAAGGTTTTGAAAATTGTAATTTTTTTTATAAAAAATTCAAATTGTATCCAAATCGATTTTACTGGAAATTTGAATTGTTAAAAATATCTTAATAAATTAGTGAGTCAGAGCTGAGGTGTTTCAGAGTTGATTTAAAAAAAAACTATAATGTCAGGGGTGTAGGGTATATTTATTTTTTTTAAATTCGCCAAAGGAACGTTTATGTACTGACAGAGGAGGGATTTTTTAATAGATAGTCCTTGTAAATTTCTATAGCGGACACGCTTACGTATTTGTCTTATCTTTTATAATTTCGCAGATATTAAAGTTGTAATAAATTTTAAATACTGTTTATTTTTTTTAAGAAATTGGACTTGTTGTAGGTCCTAACTTTATATGAGCCAGATTCCCAATATAATTCTTAAAAAATATTGGTGCAAAAACTCTATTAATATATGAATCGGTTAAAAAGTATATTCATCTGAAGTTGAAACTTTACAAAAATAATAAATTTTTTGGGATTTTTGTTTGAAAAAGGTGGCAACGTTTATTTACTTATAAAATATAATTTTTTAACTGTTTAATAAAGAAGTCTTAACTGGAATGCGTGAGATTGGGGCAGGGACATGTTCACAAGCCCCATCCAAACGTGGTAAATTTGTAGAAAAATATATTTTTTGTTAAGTTCTCAAATCGCAAAGCTGGAATCATTTTTAAATATTCTTAATAGATAACTACATATGTAAGGTTTACAAAAAGTATTTATGTCGGATGTCAATATTTTATAAATAATTTAAAATTTTGATTATTTTTTTGAAAAATAAAATTTATATTTAAAATTAAATTTTATTGAATTTTAATGTGATATATATTGACTTATACATGATTTAGGGAATTAAAAATATTCATATTTTTTCAGAAAATACTTTTTGTTTACCTTACATATGTAGTTATCTATTAAGAATAATTAAAAAATAATTCCAGCTTTGCAATTTGAGAACTTAAAGAAAATTTTTTTTCTAAAATTGATCAAGTATAGTAAGGGATTGTGGGTATATTTCCGCCCCAAGGGCATCCAGATTTTGTTTACACATATTCCCATTAAGACTCCTTCATAAAACAAAAAATTATATAATGCACAGAATAAAAAATTGTTTTATAAGTTTATAAATATTACTACGTCTTTGTAAAAGTTCCCCAAAAAATATAATTTTTTTAAGTTCCACCTTCAGATTAATATAACTATTTTAAGGATGCATATATTTATACAGTAATTGCATCAATATTTTTTCAAAATTTTATTCACAAAATCTGGCTCATATTTGAAAAAAAATGTAAGATCTTTAGTAAGTCCGCTAACTTAAAAATAACATATTAAACAATATTAAAATGGGCTAAAAATGTATGACGATTTGAATATCTCTGAAACTATATGTGTGTACCCAAACATGTAAGCGTATTTTTATAGTCATTTATAAGGACTATTTTTATACAAAATTTCTTTTATTTCAATGGAATTGACTAATTTTTAAAAAATCAAGATACTCGATGTGTTCAAGTTTGGAGGGTCACTGATTACGCCTCTGACCCTATAGGAGCTTGTGATCTTACAAATCAACTCAAAAGTGCCTCAGCTTTAACTATGTGAAATTGTATTAAGTTATCTTTAACGGCTCAAAAGTTACAGATTTATTTCCAAAAAAATCTTTTATAATATATTTTAAACAAATATTTTCCTAAAGGAAAAGCTTTTTAATAGCCATTAATAAAGCTTTTAAAAAGGATTTTAAAATTAATTTAATAAATATAAAATTAAAAAAAAATAATCAATAATTCCATAATAATTAAAAAAAATTAAATAAAACAGACTTTTAACAGCCATAAAGTTTGTTTTACATTTGAAACAAGTATTTCCATATAGAAAAAGCTTTATTTAACAGCCATAAAATAAAGCTTTTTTAACAAGATTTTAAAATCAATTTAAGTAACTCAAAATTGTTCAATATTAATAAAAAATAAATTCATAACATTTGAAAATATATTTATAAGAAATTATAAAAATTATTATATTATTTAATTAAATAATTTTTATTTCATAAATTAAATTAATTGTTGTTTATTATTTGACTTTATGTTCTGGAAAATCTTCCAAATTTCAGCCATATTTGGAAAATTTTTAAAATCATTGTTTAATTATAAAATTAAGTAGAATATTTACTATAAATTATTTGAATATTTAAAAACAGCCATTTTAAATATTCAAATAATGACAAATTATTTAAAATATTCAATTTTTGTTTGTTATTAAAATTTGTTAAAGATAAAAAAACTTTTCAAATCGCAGCCATATTTGAAAAGTTTTAAAGTTATTCTTAATTGTTAATTATTTACGCTTTAATTGTAAGTTTAATATAAATTATTTGAATATTTAAAAGCAGCCATTTTGAATATTCAAATAATAACAGTAATAACTTAAATTCTATAATGAATGTAATTTTTATATGTTTAAATTAATTATTATGCGTTTTGTACAAATAAAACTTTTTAGTTAAATAAAATTATAATTGTAATTTTATTAGAAGGAAGATTTGATAAGAATAAACGTCGCCAACTACTGCGACGAGTTCCAAGGGTCGTGTTCTATATACATCTTATTTGGGTCAATGTATAGCGTGTGATATCCTAAAATAATAGTCAACCGATTCGACTGACAATCAAAGGTTTGCATGGCAGGTTCTTTAAACCAGCCAGTATCTGAAGGCAAAAGAAGAATAAAAGCTCACATTTATATTGCAAAGATTATCTTGTTCAAGAATATAACTTCTAAACATGGATTTTTCCAAGTTTTTTAAGTGCTGGCCAGTGACACAGAAGACTTTATCTTTAGTTTGTCCAAAAACTCTGTCCAGTTATAAATGAAACCGGAAGCCAAATAACGTAATAACTTTGACACATAAATTCAGTTAACCATCTCATCTGCACTTTTCCATATAAAGTATTCATAAATTTTTTCAGTAACAGTCCAGCCAGCTGGTCGATACACTAATCACCATGACTGGCACATCTGCAATGTCATTCTAGTCACAATTACCACCGAATGTCTCGCTATGTGGTTCAAAGATATCAATCATCTGCTACAGATCTGATGGCCTGTTTACTGTCATTAAAGATCTGAAATCTTCCATTAAACTCTTCCACAATGCTTGCAGCCAATAGATACTAGCGCACAGTGTTCCTAATTCGATTTTTTTTGGAAAAAAATCTGTAACTTTTCAACGTTTAGAGATATCTTGATGAATTTTCACAAAATCGTAGATAAAGTGTTTTTGAGTTTATTTGAAGGAACAAAAGCTCCTATATGGTCACTAGTAGGTGACTCTCTAATTTGACGACCTCAAGTATGTCGATTTTTTAAAAATTTGCAAAAACATTTTTAAATTAAGAGAAAATAAATTGGATTAAAAGTTTTTAAAAATTAAAATGTTTCTGTTATGATTTTTTTGACCTCAATCCATACTTCCCTAATTTAATTAAGTTCTTTTTTTACTGCGACATGCACCTTGACAATAAGCTTCACATGGACTGTCAGCCGGACAGATATGGTTTCCAACCACTTATGGAAGGGTAGGGTAGTTTATAAATAGAAACCACAATAGAATAGGTTTCTATTAAGTCCTAAAAATTGGTTAATATATAACTGATCTGAATAACGTTTAATAATCATGGTGTCCAACTCATTGAACATGCTTCCGTTTGCTGCATAAAGTCCAGACTCAAAATTAAATCTCACCTATATTCCTCCTATTACTACCTGAAATTTTATTGATATCGGACATTTTTACCTTATTTTAAATAATATTAAGATCACAGCATTTACAATCAATTATCAGCTTTATTTATTAAAGAACAAGAAATTTATGTAAATCAACAATTAAAATCAATGCCCTCCACCACGAATGCGTGTGAAGTAAATACTTTATGTTTCGTACATATACTCACACAAACATTCAGAAACGTATAAAATATATAAAAGTCCATCTTAAAAATAACGCAATAACATTTAATGAGTTATAGAATTTTTTCTGCTGAACCGATTTTGATAATTTTTGGAATGGTAATGAAGTATAAATAACTTATTATTATGGCATTTTACTTTGAAGATTTAAAACTGACAATTTTAAGAAAGTTCTTTGCTTGAATTAAGAGGTTTATCGGTCTATATTTTTCAATATAATGAACCGATTTTGCTGGTATTAAATAGGAGCAAATACTGAGATCTGTCAATTATTGTGGATGTAATCGTTCCAACTAGAGGCATTAGCATAATCGACTCAGATCTTGATTTGACGCAAGAATACATGTATATAATGGCATAAGACATGATTCCTTATTAGCGTTACACTCGAAATGACAATGTTGATATAACATTAGTGTTTGTGAGAGGTATAAGTAAACAAAATTCTAATTTATTTATAATTTCAATGTTCAGTGAGATGGCAACTCTACATAACGTAATGTTCCATATGTTTCTTACGTCACAGTTGTTTAGAAAAAAACGCAACTGTCAAACTCACTGTCACATTTATAAATAAATTGCAATTTTGGAAAAGTTTTTGTTATGAAATTAATTTAAAGTGAAATTTATCAAAGAAAATTGAGTTAATAACGATGAATAATTTAAGATTTATTAAGGAACTTGGCAAATTGAAGTATGTTTACCTATAAATCTCATATAATTACAATAAAACAATAATAAATTATTATATGTATTTTCCCTAGACCATGGCCGGCATTGACTAACATACATCGCCGTTGTTTGGCACAAAAAATGGATAACAAAAGTTCTGCGGGCAAACGTTCTCAAACCGAAGAGGAATTAGATAACGAACCCATCAAATTCTTTGGCAGTCAAGCAGCCACATGGCGGGCCAAAGATACACGCAGCGGTGGCTCTGATGAACATTTGTGGTATCAACCTTATGTTATTTCTGCCAGTCTTGCAGTTTTCCTGCTCTACTTTTGTGTTTTTCGTGAAGAAAGTGATATTGACTTAAAATTGGAAGGCAGTTTATTTGAACATGTCCAGGGACTCGAAGAGGTACAACTAACTATGAATTATAAGTATAATAAGGAAAATGGTTTGGATAACAAAGAAGTTATTCAAAGGCTTAAAGAATTAGGTATTGATGTTAATTTATTGGAAGCTAAAATATCAGAGGGTCAATAAATCTATTAATTTCATTTTAATGTTAAGTATTTTTATGTTTGTGAATTAACCGAGTAAAAAAGTTATTGTAATAAAAATTTATCTCTTTTAAACGATATTCAAAATTATGGTAGATAACTTTTAAATTAGAAGTTGTTTTACAATATTTTCAAAAAGAAAAAAAGGTTTTAAAGAAATACTAAAAGTTTTTTATTTAAAATTATTTGATGTCCAACAGGATTTTGAATTCTATATTTTACAAATTCCTCTAGACTTATTAACGACTTCTACATATTATATTTTAATATATTTTATAATAATATTTTGAATAAGGAAGCATTTCATAAGGTGCTGATTCCCAAGACACAAAAACTACAATTTATAAGACGGTTGTCCCGATTATTCAGTACATCAGGAACTCTTTAAAATATTTTTACAGAATATAAAGAACACACAATTTTTCTGAAGTAAAAATGGTGCCTATATACTTTGAATACACATGCCATAGTTTTTTAGAACTCTCTATAAATACTATACACCATTTTCTCAAAATGTGACGAAAATTTTAATTCTTTTAAATACTGATATTATATGTTATAGAGTGAGATCAAAAATTCCTTACATACTTATTATTGTTAATAAAATAAAACCAGTATTACTTCAGTTTTCATTTTTTACTTGATGGAAATTATTTTGCAATTTACAAAAACAAAAACTATATTTTTATATTTTTAATCTCTCGTAATGAGATTTAAATTTTTTTTTTTCGGAAACACTTTTATTAACGTTTTTATAGTGCTTTCTGTCACTTTGCTTGATCTACCACAATTTTGGACACAATTTGAGTTCAACATCTCTCCACTTGCGTTGGCTTCGGACAGTTTAGAGGATTCGCTCTTGGTACAAATACTAGATTATTGCTCTTGTACCACCTGTTTTCCATAGTGACAGAACGTCATGTCAGGCCATAAATAAGTCGATACACTATGATGTCTTATGAGTGGAAGCAACCTTTTTTGTAAACATTCCTTGATGTAAATTTCTGCATTTATAGAGCCCGTTGTAACAAATAATTGGATTATTTGCCGCAACTGCATAGTGCTTGCCATACCGAAAGCTTTTTGGAGATTTTTATTTAACATTCCCTCTAGCATCAGGAACATAAAATTGTTGACCATAAAGTTGCGAAAGATAGGCCAAAACCGTACGTTCCGTGAATGTTTTTTGAGAAAATATGACTTCGATTTCCGTACTCTTTTTTTGCCTGTAAATTTTTAGAAACGTTCCTGTCGAGAACTTTTACCTGATTTAAATTTTAAATTTTCGTATTAAATAGTGCCAACACTGAGCTAATCGGCCTGCTCTTCCAACGGATGTGTTAAGAACTCTTTGGAAAATTCTTAATATATTTTGGCTTTAGAAACATCATGAGCACTTTTCCTTCTGCCTGATCCAGGTTTTCAATAAACGGACAGGTTCTCCCGGTACTGTTCAATAAAATGTTCATGTCAGACCTCTGAATGCTTGGTCAATTTTTTGTAGAACCAAGTTGGGTTAATGAAAAATGTATGTTAAGAATTTTTCAATCTCACATCTTTTGTAGTAAAATGATTATGTTTTGGTTTATTAAGATTTAAAATTATTCATGGATTAAGAGGTAAAATATCTTTCAGAAAATCAATTTAAAGAAAAATTTAATAGAAAGAATTTTGTTGTCTCTTTTCGAATGATATGGCATCACTATGGATGTGATAAATATAGCCATATGTGTGTGAGAATTAGTAAATACATAAACCTAATAAATAATACTTGACGTGGCTTTAATATTAACTAACTGTACTAAATGCCCTCCGAATTTATTACATTAGTAAATTCACAAACCATATACATAATATTTATTAAGGTTTTAATATTTACTGAATATACTAAAAGATCAGCCGAATAAAAATTAATGGAATATTAGGTTATTCGGTTTTAAATAAAATAGAAACGGTTTTTGGATTTATTTGACAAAAGAAATGAAAACAAAACTGAAAAGTGGCATATACAGTGAAACGACACACAGATTTTCTGTCAAAGAATATAAAATGAAATTGTATACATTGACTTAAAAGTGTCCAGTTTAGTGAAATAATTTGTACATACTTTTTTGGAAAAAATAGAGAAAAAAGTGTTGAAAATATTTTTATTCAATTTTGATTTAGAACATAATATATTTTTAATAAAATTATAATTTAAATCACTTTTTAGTACGTAAAGATAACATGTGTCATAAGTTTGAAAACTTTTTCGAAATGGGATTTTTTACATAGTAAATGTTTAATTATTATTTTTTAACAAAATTCCTTATTGAGCTAATTACAGGCCCCTTCGAGTTCTATAATTTTATTGTTATGAAAATGTTCACTTTGATCTACACTGGTGCATATTCCTCTAAATATACATAACTGTTTTTTAAGAATTAAAAAAAATAAAACAATAAAATATTTAGTGGGAAAATATTTTTATTAAATCAACTAAAACTTCATTTAAAATATTGTAAACTAAAAACTTTATTTTTATTTTATTTTTTATTTGTGCTGATATTTGTAACATGCAGAAAAATAGTGTTGCACCCACTTTTAAGTATTCCGTTCGACTCAGAATTACTTTCTGAATTTAAATACCTCAACATAATTTGGTACATATTATTATTTTGGCCTAAGGACAAAGCCTATTAAAATTGCCCATGTTCGGTCCAATATTCCAGGTATCTGCCATACAAATGTTCTTCTCGTAATGAGGTTTTAAGGTCATAAAAGTTCTAAAGCGATTTAAACGGAATTTGGCACAATTAAATTATTCTAAAACGATGTGTCAAAATATGCAGGGTTAGTCCATTATTTGTCATAGGCCCCATACAAACCCTCTTCCAAATATAACTTTTAAGGGCGAAATTTCCATATATACGTTGGTGTCGTAATAATAATTTATTAAAGTAAGATAAGTATAAGCAAAAATCGATGTGCAAAATTATACGAGAGTCGTTTTATAATTTCTTATAGCCCCCATATAATCCCCCTAGAAGAAATCATTTTAAAACGCATAAATTTAACATAATAATACAATAATGTATTATACACTTAAGAACAAATAGGAGATCACTAGTGCGTTTATCAGTCGTTATAGTATTATTAAGAATGATGATCCTTTGTAGTAGATTACCTTAAAGCTACGATCTGATATTGGTTCCAAGATTGTTTTAGAATTTTGGAATCAATTTTCTTTCAAACGTTTTTAGGTTTTGGTGATTATTTTAATAAACTTTACGGTCATGAATCCCCTCAAGTTGCCCATTAGGTTCAACTCTGACTGCAAACCGATCAGTCCATCTAGGTTTTCATTAAAACATGTTTTAGACTATTTTGAAATATGTATGGCAGCATTATATTGCTGGAATAAGCAATCTTCATCCATAAAAGAGAGAAATTGCACTATTCATGTTTGCTGGAACAAGACAAATTTTAAATTTTCCATCTACAGAAAATGCTGCCCAAACTTTATCACATCCACCATCGAAATTTATTTTTGACATTCGAACATCGTTTGATCTTAAATTGCGTCAATAACATGAGTATCAGTCAGGACCGTCTAAATTGAAATTTTTCTTTAGTGAAAATTACCTTTTTCCTCTTCTCTGCTCATTTTATGTATTTTCGTGCAAATTTTAGATGGTTTTCTTTATGTTGTTTTTTAAGAAATGACTTAAACTTTGGCTTCTTCCATTTGATGTTTTCATCTCTTCGTAAAATGTGAGTCACTGAAAGGTTTAGTATGTTCTTTATTTATGTAAAATTCAATTTGTTACGGGTTGCTACCCATTTTCTAAGGTAAATTCGACTTTTTAGTTTAGTATTCTTCCGAACACCATCAGTTTGTCCTTTCTTAAAGGTATGACTTTACCAGCACTTTCGAAACGATTAATTTGACGACTTTATTCGAACATATTTGGTCAAAATTTAATTTAGAACTTTCCTTGATCAGAACAAAAAGTTCCTTTGGGTAAAGTGTTACCATTGGTGCGACATTAGTCGTAAATTTGTAAGTCTTTTTATGTACTTTTTGAAAATTTCCACTTTATGTTTTCTTTTTATAATTTGGATTTTCGGCATAAAACTTTATGAGATTTTATTAATTTGACTTAATAAAGGATATAATTATAATATTTTATAAATTATGGATGAAAATGCGTAAATTTAGAACGATTGAATCATAAAAACTCATTGACAGCACTTTTGCGAAATACATAATAGAAATCAAAATAGTGTTAAATTAGAAAACGACTAATTGTTGGTTTTTATTCAAGCATATTTCTAAATAAACGTAACGCTGTTAGGGCATCTTTAAATGCTACGAAATATGTCGATTTAATTTGAAAACTTTGCAATAGAATTGAGATATTGTCATTAAAACATACATTAATTTATAAGAAACAAATATTTATAATCACTTTTGCGGTTTATAGAAATGTTCTCCAATAAATTGCGCCACCAACATTTCAACACATTAATAAGGCCAACAAAAAGAAAATATCTTTTCTACTCATTAAAAACATCAATTTTATTTTTAGATGAGAACAACAAAAGTAGAAAAAAGAAATAAATGCATTTATAGAAATACGTATGAGTGTGTGCAACTTATATTTTATAGTTTTCAAGGTATTTACATTTGTGGCAGTGTTTTTATATATTTCAAATTGAAAATGGATTGATTTTGAACTGTATTGAGATACTGACAATTTTATTCATTTGATAAATAATTTTGTTATTTTTTTAAGTAAATAAATTTAAACAAGATCGGGGCAATACTTTCAAATATATATCAAAAAAATTTACCTAAGATGTTGCAAAATTTTAAAAGTTGAAAATTCAAATTTAAATAACTCGAAAACCATGAATAAGTAAATACCAAATTTTTTAAATATAACGAGAATCATAAATTTGACACCCGTTTAAAATTGCATGTCCACAATACTCCAATACATTTTCATAAAATAATCTTAATTATGTGTTTAAAAGAGAAAAAGACTTACTATATTTGGTGCTTAATAAACTTTAAAAATTAAACTGTGCAAAATTGTTTGTATTAAAATTTAATATTTAATATTTAATATTTAATATTTAATATTTAATTAATCGTAGTGCAGTAATTTATTGAAAATGTTCATTTAAGCTTAAAACTACATTAAATAGTTTTCATATTTAATTTCTTAATTATAAAAAAAAAACAAATAAACGAATAAAGTGCAGGGGGCCTATTAAATCTATAACAGTGATTCCTGGAAAAAGAAGAAAAAAAATATAATTAAAAAAAAAAGAATTATAAAAAAATTATTGAGAATTATTTTAATTCCCACTCTAAAAGCTTTTAGGAAAGAGAATTTTAAGCAGAAAAAGATTGCATGCTTAAAATGATAAATATATGGAAATAAAACAACTTACCTTTTTTTAACAATAGGAGTGAAATCGAAAATATCTTAACATACGTTTCTCAACTGATCAAGTTAATCTTGTAAAATATGTCAGGTATTATGGTTAATGTCAAACCCATGAATTTATGGTTAATCTGATTTAAATGGGTGACGAGGAAAAACTGCGTACTAGAATTTTTAAAAATTTTCAACAAAACTTGGTCCTACAAAAAGATAGCCAAGCTGTTCAGAAGTAGAAGTTCATGGTCCATATTAAGTTTCTAAAGCCAACAAATAGAAAACATTATCAAAAAAGCTTTTAATGCATCAGGTAGGAAAGCAGCCTGGTTGGTTCAGTGCTCGGACAATTTGGTGCGAAAAGTTCAATGTTTTTAAACCTGCATTAGGTTTTAAAACATTTAAGGCTCAAAAAATTCTGATTAGTACACTGAAAAAAATTTTGAAGCTAAAAAACACAGCACGGAAATTCAAGTCATATTTATTAAAAAAAATTTTGGTGCATAATGGATGACAAATCTTAGTTCAGGTATATTTTTTTAGCAAATTCCTGTTCAAAAATATAATTTTGCAGATGCTGATTGAAGAGAAGATTAAGACCCAAACGCAGTCAAAGCAGTATGCAAATGTGGTAAAAATGCCATTCATTTGTTACAACGGGCTCTATAAATACCAAAATTTACATCAAGGAATGTTCACACAAATGTACACTTATTTTTGGCCTTATTTGGCATCCTGTTATTATGATAAACAAGCCCTTGAGTGGTACAAGAACAGTAATGTGGTATTCGTACCAAGAGTGTCAAATACTCCAAACTGCCCGGAACTAAGACCAGTGGAGAGATATTGGGCTCTTGTTAAAAGAGAAAAGGAGTCCAAAAGTGTGGTAGGTTTTAAATCTATTCGACCAACAGCACTATAAAAAAGTTAATGAAGGTTTTCCGAAAAAAGGTTCAAAATTTCATCACTTGTAATTAAAACTATAAAAATATTTTCAATCAAATAAAAAAGTAAAAACTGAAAGATTAATAGTTTTATTTTTATTCAAATTTATGTATGTTAAGAATTTTTCGATTTCATACCTTTTAAAACGGCTCTAAATTAATAAAAAAAACTTTGTATTTAATATATTATTTTTTAATTTTAGTTATAATTTGATTTTTATTAATTTATTTATAAGTATTTTTTTCTTTCATTTTTAATTATTTCCAGTTAATTTCAATCGTTTTTTTCTGTTTCATTTTAATTCGATATTCGTTCATTATTTTTGCTTAATTTTTTCATTGTTTTTCTTTCAGTTTCTATGCAATAAATTTAAATATTTAAAAAAAAATAATTTAAAATTTTACACAACATGTTTTTTTGTTTATTTTTGAATTAAATATAGAATAATTAAAATTGTTTTATTTTTGTTTTAATTATTTTTCATTATTTCCAAAATAAATGCACAGACAAATGAGCTGAAATCAGAAAAGAAAAACTTTTTTCTGAAAAAAAATTATAACTAAAATCATAATAAGAAAAATATGTAAAAATTGTAGTCGGTTAAGACTGACTATTTAATACTCTACACCACATTGCTTGATATTAATAGAAGCTACAAAAAACAAATGAACGACCCTCGTATATTTTTTATAATTTATGCTAAAGAATTCATTGTATTATGATTCTAACATTTATGAGGGATTTGTAAGTTTTTAAAGGGGTTTTTCTGGGTTTATTGTACGGGAGCTGGAGAAATTTATGGACCGGCCTTCGTAAAATGTTAACATCGATTTTTGCTTATCTTTATTCTTATTTGATAAATTCTTGTCATAAAACCAATGTACATGAAAGATTTAAGCTTTTCAAAGTGATATTTTTAAAGGAGTTTGTATGGAACTTATGGAGATAATGGACTAATTCTACAGTATTAAAAGTTTTTTTGTGTCAAATTTCATTAAAATAGCTTAATATTAAAGTCTTTTATGACCCTAAAACCCCATTCAGGAAGGTAAATTTGAAGGGAGATTAACGAAATAATGGATTTTTGGCAGTTTCAATAGGCATCATCCTTGGGCTAAAATTTTCATCAAACTATCTCCAAAATTGAGATCTTCATACTGTTCAGAACGTTTACATGGACAGCCAGCCAGACGGACGGACGGATGGATGGAAATCGTTAAATCGTTAAATTTCGTTAAAATTACTTTATATTTAAGTGTTTTATGACCTTAAAACCCCATATTGGAAATATTTATATTTATTTGGATTTATCCTCGACAGGAAAATAATGCCTGGAGCCAAGTTTTATAAGGATTTTGTTCAAAAGGTTTACATGGACAGTGAGCCAGACGGATGGACGAAGGACGGACGGATGTATATCGTTAAAACGTCTCAGAAAGTAATTCTGAGTCGAACGGTATACTTAAAAGGTGGTGGTAACAATATTTTTTTCTGTCCGTTACAAACATCTGCACAAACGGATAACACCCCAAAACCATCTACGGTAGTGTAGGGTATTAAAACTATATTAATTAATTTGATGCACAATTTTTGGGCAAAAAAAATATTTTTTGTTCATATTAAATGAGTATTTTGTTGCATGAATTCAGTTTTTTTTTAATTAAAATATAAATAATTTTCATTTGTATTTTTTTTAATTATGCAATTTAATTAAGTTAATTAAAATTACAATATGATATCAGTTTGTTTAATTATGGTTGTGTGTGAGAGAAATTATGGTTCTGTGTTTATGTTTTTTACATTAAGGATATTCACAGTTTTTGTGTGTTTTACGAGACCATAAAATGTATAATTTGGTGCAAGGAGATGAATTTTAAGAATTTTATTTTAATTTTTTCTGATTTATTTTTTTATTTTACTTAATTTAGTGGAAAACTATGTTTAATAAGGAATGAATAATTCAATCTATAATAAATATATTATAATAATGTTAAGCATTTAATCCATTTTGTTGTTTTGTAATAAAAAACAATATTAAACAATTCAGACAAGCCTAATACCCTATACCAGATCGTCGTTTAAAAATTGTAATTACAAAAAATTAATGAACGACTCTCGTATAATTTTCTGTACATAACTAAGATTTATGTTGAAATTATGCGTTTTAAAATGAATTTTGCACATCCACTTTTGCTTATATTTATCTTAATTAATTCAATCATTATTACAATACCAACGTATATGTGAAATTTTTGCCCTTAAAAGTGATATTTGGTAGGAGGTTTGTATGGGATCCATGAGAAATAATGGACCGACCCTTGAATATTTTGGTACATCGTTTTAGAATATTATAAGACTTACTTTTGACAAATTTAAATCGCTTTGTATTTAAGACCCTTTTATAACCTTAAAACCCCATTCCGAGAAGAATATTTGTATGGGATGTACCTGAAATATTGGACAGAATATGGTCAATTTCAATAGGCTTCTTTCATAGACCAAAATAATTTGTACCAAATTTTATCCAGATATTTAAAAAATTGCGATCTGTAGACTGTTCACAACATTTACATTGACAGCCAGTTGGACAGACAAGCAAACAGTCATCGTTTAATCGACTCAGAAAGTGATTCTGAGTCGAACGGTATACTTAAAGTTAGGAACCACTTCAAACATATCCTAGATTTCCAGAAAAAGCGTTATGAGGTCACTGTGCATTATTTTGTTTTAAAATTTGTCGAATGTCCAAAATTCTACTTTGTTGCACAGTGAATTAACTTATTTTTCACACTCTTTTATTAAAAGAAGTATATTCCGGAAAGTGTGTCCTATATCGTTCTGAACGAAAGGTAATTAGAAGGCAGATAAGCAAAAAACATGCTCCTCGTTTCTAGTGATATATTCTAGTTGTTAATTGTCATTTGTTATCATTTGACCTGATTTCATAATACAAAACTATTTTATGCTCGAATTCGGAGCCATATCATTGTCCTTGTATTATGTGGCGTAATCATCACTTTTGAATCGCAAAAACTATGAAATCCAGCGGTTGAAAATATGTGTGGCTACAGTTTGGCCTTTATCGAATACCATGGAATGAACATATGTTGTACATGTCGTAGTTAATTCTTTTTAAAGGGCAATAATTTCAAATTCAATAGTCCGATTGGCGATAAAACCTGAACCCATAGACAAAAATTTTAAACAAAGTTTTAATTCTATTTCGCGTTTATATCGATATGTTCATGAGTTTATTTTTTCATTATTTCATGATAATATTTTATAACAATCGGTATTATAACAATAAACGCCCTAATAAGCAAACATTCACTTTCTTTATTTTTCACATTTCAACTCAAACTTGTTTTGAAAATATAACACCAATTAAGAGGGAGAGAAAAGAAAAAGAAAATTAAGGTTTTAATAGCAAATTGTTCATTAACAATTATTAAGAAGAACTAAAATTAAAATAAAAGTTCCTTTGAAGTAATAATTGGAACATGGATTAAATGCTTTTTTAATACTGAAAAAGTTTAGAAAACTGAAAATTCATTTGCTTTTGTGCATAAAGTTGTTTTAATGTTTGGCGGTGATGGTCGGGTTGGTGGTCGGGTTTGGATATTATTATGACTCTAAGGGTGCATTTAAAAATATATGTATAAATATATTTATATTTACGTATGTATGTGTATATAAACGTTCTTATGTATTAAATTTTAGGTATATGTGAGTTTGTATGCTTTGGATGTCTTTAAATATATAAGTATATATATATAAAAATTATACATATGTATATATGTATTAATGTACATAATATATTTCAGTGTATGTGTGTGTGTGGCTATGTAAATATCTGTGTGTAATAAATTTCATGGTATTCATTTGATTTCTATTTTTTATTATTATTATTTTTTTTTAATCATAAAACAATACTAAAACAACAATTAATGTTTTAATAATAAATCGTGTTGATTGTAGAACTTTTGAAAAAAAAAACAACAACAATATTAACACAGTGGTCTCAATGTTGCATAACTTTTTTTTACCGTTTAATGTATTTTAGTGAAATTTTTCAAAATTATTTCCAGGGTATTTGCGAACTGGTTTGGAAGAGCTTAAGTTTTTAGCTCCTCTCGGAGCCAAAGGTCTTGGGAGCATCTAGAAATTTATGTTTTTCCAAACCAGAAAAAAACTTAGAAATAACTGTACAAAATTCCACTAAAATAAGTTAAATGTTTAGAATTGTATGCAACATTACTTAAAGACATGTTGCAATTGCTTTTCAATTATTTCATAGAATACAGGATCACATATTTACATTGGAAATGAGCAAATTTCTGGGGAGGAGCCCAAGTTAAAGTACATTTTTAAAGGCTGGTGTGAAATGTTTATACAATTATTTGGTATCATTGGAAAGGTAATTACTTGACAAATGACTATATGTACAAAATAATCTATTTAAATTAAACATCTTAAATAAATTTGTCAACAAACAAAAAAAAATCATTTTAATATTTGACAGTAAATAAATTCTATAAGAATTTAGATACTTTTTTTTGAAATTCGAATATGATATGAACAAAGTTGTCCTTAATGTAGGACTATCAAAGGATTCCCACTTTTTCATTCCAAAATACCTAAAATTCCAACACGGGGAAAACTTGTTTTCACTTTATCAGTAAATTGCTCACTCTGTCGTTATAAGAGATTTAGCCCATTAAGCCTTTTAATTTAACTATATAATCACAGTGTTTTTGTAACAATTTTTTCTTTGAAGTTCTTTTCTTTTTCCTCAAAAAACTACACAAAAATATTAAAAATTAACGAACTTCCGATAGGGCCACGGAGAAATTGTTTCTCTTAATGTCATCGAATTTGATTTATAATCCCATTTCTTTCTAAATTTCTGTTTCCGAATAATATATCTTTTTAGTGAATCCACAAGGTATATTACGCAAAAATTATTTAAAATTGTGCACAGAATTCAGAAAATTAAAAAAACTGTCAAAAATGGGTCAAAATTTTACTTTGGTCTAACTGTCTCTTAAACTATAAGAGTTATTCCATACATGTAAGGAAATTTTGTTGTAGAGAATTATAAGGACTTAATGTAAAACATAAATAAATTTTTTTAGACTTCTGAAAAAAAATTGTCATATTCGATCGAGTTTGAAAATACCAGGACCCAGTAGAAACATATCCTTCTCCAAATCTTTTTCCATTGATTTGGAAAAGAATATGTTTCTAGTTTGTGCTGGTCCAACTCAAGAATGTAAGGGAATAATTTTTCAAACAAATCATAAATAAAGTTTAGGTGATTTAAAAAGAAATCGTCATGACCAACTCCCTATCATGATCCACTTTCCTATCCCAGGACCCACGAGAAACCAGTTTTTGCCCAAATCCTACAAACACCTACTAAATGTCCATTTGAAATTTCCTTAAAACATATTCAATAGTTCCACAGTTAGAGAATTATTTCCAAAAAAGTCTTTTAGGACCACTGTGCACAAACATAAATACATCCATGTATTCATAAACATATGTGTGTGTGTTTGTATACATCAACATATATAAAACTTATTATTTCTTTCATTATGATCCTTTTTTTTTCAAAAAAGTGGGTCAATAGAAAACAAAGCAAAAATGTTGGGAGAAAAACTATTTATTTAAGGTCATTGAATATTTAGGATGCCACAGAATAAAATGTAAAAATAATAAAAAAAACTAAAATTTATTGAGAAAAAAATTCCAATTGACTATTATTTTATTGTAAACTATTTATTATGCCATAAATTAAATCAGGGTAAATAAATATAATATTTTCTGATTTAATTATTTGTTTAGTTTATTATTTTTATGGTTGTTAGAAAATTAATATGATTTAAAATATTAAATAATTATAAATAAAATTATTTGTCATTTGTTAAAGCAGATTTTTGAAATTTATTGTTGATTTTAAATGGAAATTAATTTTATAAAATTTTATTTTATTAAAACTAATTACAGAGGAAAAGAGATAAATTTAAATATAAAATTGTTAAAATTTACATAGAACAAATAAAAGTTATAGTCGTTAAAGCCCGACTATTTAATACCCTACACCACATTGTTGGTTATTAATGGTGGCTATAAAAAATTTATGAGCGACCCTCGAATAAATATATATTGTGCATATAGTGCAGTGTATAATGGTACTTATATATTTGTATAATTTGTGCGCTTTAAAGGACTTCTTCTAGGGGGATAATACGGGAGTTAGATAAAATTATGTACCGACCCTCGTAAAATTTCGTATATCGATTTTTGCTTAAATTCCTATCACAATACTTGTGTATATCTGAGATCTAGGCCCTTCAAAGTGTTATTTTTAAGGGGAGTTATATGGGACCTATGAGATATAATGTACCGATTGTCGTATAATTTAGCACATCATTTTAGAATATTATTAGCTTTATTTGGGCCAATTTTCGATATTTATTTGAAGTTTGATTATAACATGCACAAAGTTATCCTTAATGTAGTAATATAAAAAGATTCCCACTTTCTCATTCCAAAATACCCCAAAATTCGAATAAGGGGAAAATCGCTTTATATTCAGGACTTTTATGATTTTAAAACCCCATTCCGAGAGGAACGTTTATATGGGGGCTAGGAGAAAACTTGAACCCATCATTACTAATTTCAATAGGTATCGTTTTAGGGCCAAAATAATGCCAAATACCAAGTTTCATTAAGGCATTTACAAAATAGCAACCCTGCGACAGCCAGCCAGACGGATGGACGGACATCGATTCAGAAAATGATTCTGAGTCGAACGGTATACCGAACCACCTATGGTGGTGTAGGGTATAATGAAATAAATTAAGTTTTGAATATTTTGTTTGAAAATTCAATTTATAAAGAAATTGAAGAAAAAAAATAAAATAAAAAAAAAAAATCTTATCAGATCATGATCGAAAAGTTTAGGTTAAAGCTGAATGTAGTATTTAAGAAACTCATTCCTTCTTTGGACTGCTTATAATGTAAAACGAAGTATTATTATGTAGACGAAGAGAAACGCTTATAAACTCTGTTGCAAACAAGTGACAGCGTCAAGGACGTATCAATAATTATTATTATACAGAGGATAAGTAACTGGTTCACAGTGTATCCGAATAGTTTTGTTTATGTTTTTTTTTTGGAAAATAGTTCCGTTAAAAGGTTTTATTAATCTCAATTTAGAACTCTGGGAAAATGGATTTTTTTTGGTCGTGGCAACATTTATTTACTAATAAGACAATGTTTTTGTTCTGAACTTAATAATTTTTTTATTGTTTTATGGTGAAATCTTGAAAAAAATATTTCGAAATATTATTTCTCAAATTTGTTGATCCTTAGTATATAGTTACATAAGTAGGGTAAGTTCCCAAAAACCGGATAGGTACTAAAATTACTGGGTAATCATTCTAGTGAAAAAAATCATAGTATACGGGTTGGAATTTTATCTGTATCCGTATCCGTATGGAAAAATGAGAATCCTTTTTATTTATTCTATATCATTATGGATATAGAATATATCGTTAAATATCGTTATTTGTTTAAATTTCATTAAATATTAATTTAAAAAATAATAAGTTCTTAATAAATTTTTGACATTAAATGTCATTCCACTTGCTTTTTCTTTAAAGTTTATGAATCTTTAAGTTGTCACGTTAATACAATTTTGGCGAATTTTTAAAGTACCTAAACCCGAGGTGGCCATCTTGTGGCCTGATTACATAAGGTCTGTGCTCTTTCAAATGAACCCGAAAAGACTTTAGCTATAAACATGTGACATTTCATATTTAAATCTCCAAATATCACAGAATTAATAAAAATCCGGTTTTAATACATTTTGTGTTTGAAGGCAACAATATAAAAACAAATTACAATGATATTCGGTGTTGCCAAATATTTAATACCCTCTACCAATTGAGTGATGGAAGATATTGATATAAGAAACAAAAATTATAAAATATTAAAATTTTATATTTATCAATTTAAAAACATTTTCTGGAAAAGGGAGCTTTATTCTAAGAGAGTTCGGAGATGGCGTTAATCATGGCAGTAGTTACTTACATATATTAAATATAATTGTCTAAATTATCTAATTATTTATTATAGGAAGCTATAATTAAATATCGTCCGATAATATTGGATTTGTTCATATTTAAGAGTTTTCTAAGGTTCCGGGAGGTTGATTTTTGTAGGATTATCACTAATTAGTTACGTATATTCAAGTTTCTTTGATATCTTGGCGATAACGTCCAGGTTTTGGAATTGCGTTCGCATGTGTTGGTTACAGGTAATAAAGGCGTAATGAGTAGTAAAGACGCGAATAATCTACAATAATTAAGCCATTATAGCTGGTGACTTATTGGAGGTTAACTTGGATAACCTATTGCCTTTTAATGCACTGGAAATCTAAATAAAAGAGTCGGACGAATATATACACTAAAGGATGTATATATTTGAGATAAGGATATAGTTTGAAAATTATCTTGCGAATCGAATGAAAACAAGTCCAGGAAGACTAAATGGAGGGATACGTATCTATTGGATGCCAAAAGAGGAAGGAATTTTTAGTAATGATGTAGTTAATATGCTAAGATTCGAATGAACTTTAGATCAAAGAATTCTGAAACTGTATGAAGTTGTTCTGAATAAACTGATGGTAGTATGGATGGAGGGTATGTGAAAAAATGAAACGCTTCCAACGTCACTTCCCTAGATTTTCTTAAACCGAGATTTCACAATTTTTTGGAGTATATTACCGAATATAATATATCTTTTAGAAGTGGACGGGAGAAAACTGAGGAATTAGGTCCTACAGAAAAGGATACAGTTGTGTCCAACATTTTAATTATAAGTATTTACTAGGGCGATCAGCCTGGTTTATAATAACTGGTTATAATTAGTTATTTTGATTAAGTTGATTTCGATTTCTCATAGCTCTTATTTCGAATATCGAAGAAACCGTGTTTTTTCACCTCGGATAACCGGTTTTTTCTACAAATGTGTAATTATGAATTTTAATGCATTAAAAACTTTAAAAAACATTTTCTTTCAAACTTTTTAACACTTTAATAATAAAACTTAAGTGGAGGAAACTTTCCTGTGGATGATGTATTAAATTATTATTGCACCAAAATTGTTATGGAAGATATTGGATCTGAATCTTAAAAATTAGTGGCGGTGATCGTGAGAATGTTTTCAAAAAACAGGCGGCTGGATATTTCTAATCGATTCAGATTTTGATATAATACAAGAATATTTATAATTTATAGGATTTGAAATGATTCTTTCTTGGAGGGTATAACAATCGATATACTCCTGCGTTCTATTTCTAATAGATTATTTTAAAAGAAATCTTGAAATCATTATAGTCATTGTACTGTTCTTTTAAGAAATAAAACTTTGTTTTTATTATTTTAAAGGAGTTTTAATATTAACCGGTTATTATTAAACCGGTTATTATTAAAAACCGAAACAGACCCCTTCTTTTTTAAATTGGAATTTTTTGAAGAAACAAAAAACCGATTTCGAAAAAAATATCGAAAAATCGATCACCATATTATTTACTGAGAATTTCGAATCATTGCTGCTCCGCTTTATTATTAATTTAACAATATAAAAAAAGGAAATTGGTTCATATTTCAAAATCAATATAATCAATTGTTATTGTTTATAATATTTGCATTTATTTATTTTTATTTTTTATTATTTGAATTGTGTGTGTGTGTTTGCATCTTTGTATGTTTGTCTGTTTATTTGTATTTGTATTTTATATTCTGTATCTGTATGTGCTTTATGATTATTTCTTTTTATTATTTAAATATTTATTTAATATTGTTGAATTTTGTAAATAGTTTTATTTGTTTATTTCATATAATTCATTTTTGTTAATAATTTATTTATTTTTATTAATACATAAAGTACATTTTGAATGAATATATTTTTATTATTATTTTTTAATTTGCATTTAATAATAATTTTTAGCTTTTTCTATGTATAATTAATTAATTATTTTTTATATTTTATTTTTTACTTTGTTTCTTTGTGTTATTGATATGACTTTGTTGTTGTTATTGGTTTGATGAGTTGAATTGAGTTGTAGTTGTTCTTTTTCTTGTTCTTTATTTTGTTGTTTTTTATGTTAAAGCTTGTTGAGCTTTTGTTGCTTTTTTTCTTCTTTAATAAACATAAATTTTTATAATGAAAATAAAATTTCTTTTTATCTTCTTCCATTCATTAAAAATTAATAATTGTTCGGAATAAAAAATGAACACAAAGTTATCAAAGAAATTGGAGTATGAGTAATATTTTAGAATAAATATCAATCATACTTAATGTATGTCATTTAAATTTTTAAATTATCTTTAAACTTTTATTAAATAAATTTGTTTTTAAATATAGAAATTGGTGAAAAAGAAATAACATTTCAATAAATTTAAATGGGGAAAATTTTTGTGTGAGTCCCATACTAGAAAATAGGGCTGAGTCTAGAAAAAGCATTAAATTATTAAATTGAATGATTTTTAGTGTATTTTTAAAAGCTCAATTACTCATGCCATCAGATTGTACAATGGGACCGAAAAGATTTGCGCTTTGCTTTCCGTCCTAGATTCAAAAACAATTTCAAAAATCGCGACAACGTATTTAGAAAAATCATAAAATCAGAATTTGAACAAATTAAAAGATTTTCGCTGTTATAGTTCTTCAGATGGTCGATTACTATCTGAGTAAAGTAAAACCTCGAAAAAACTAATAGGACCAAATTTAAAATTGAAATAGTTCTATATATATTCTATAATTAAAATAGGTTGGGGTATTTCCCCCTGATTTTAACCTTAATTTTGTCCAGTAAACAGCTACTTGAAAAAGTGATTGAGAACAAATTTCATAGCTTTTCTATAATAGTTTATTAGATATTCGAAGATCGAATTGACCTCTCCGCCTAAAGTATTGGAGCCAAATTTTAAATTCTTCAAACTGAAAAATTCTTCAAACTGAGCCCTAATGGAGTTTATACTCCCAAGTTTTAATGCTACAGTACTCTTCTATTATTGTGTTAAATTTAATGAAAAGCCGATCAAAATTTAAAGATTTATGTCTAAAAAACGATTCCGCTCTACTGTGTACTGCCGATTTGATATCATAACGATATTTACTGTCGCTTATGTGGACGATGTTACAGTGGCGGAATTAACACTGCTTGTCCTAATCGAATGGAGTGTCGCCTGTAGACTGGGTGTGAATGTGGCAAAGACTGACCAGTCTTATCTTCACCAGTCTGTACAAGAATGAGGGCTTCAGTGCCCAACGACTAAGTGGGACTTCCTTAAGGTTATAAAATATCTCGGTATGTTTTTCTTAAAGCAAGCTTTCGTGAGCGATCAAGGTCGCACTTCTGTAAGAAACCTTCAATGACGTACATGGGGTCTAATCGTAAGTGCTTGAGATAAATCTTTGTTGCGGTTGAAAGATCCATATTACAATATGCAGCCCTAGTGTGGTGGAATACAATAAAATAAGAAAAATTTTTGGATGACTTTTGCATTGCGATCAACTCTGACGAAGGCTCTTTTTGCTAAACTACATTGGCTGCCATTGGACCTGTACTACTATGCTATGATCTATATGGTGTAAACCGATGGCTTCAAGAGATATGGAAGGATAGCAGGTGGGTTATTTATTGAGGTTTTCTATGTTAAAGAATGGTTTAGACTAAAAGAAGACTATAGCATCCTACAGGGGAGGTCTCTATCATCAAGAGGATGGCTAACTGGCACAAGTATAATCAGATATCTAGATCTTTACTGTTTATATGAAAACGATATTAACGACTAAATGACGATAATATTTGAACCAGATAGTAAGACATTCGGAGGGTTGGCTGTTTTATCTGGAATACTTTAGTAGGAATTTCAAGGAGAAGCTATATTTAATAGGGCAGATCAGATGATTGACTAACTTACCGAGAAGAACTTCGTAAATTATATAGTTTAGGAATGACATTCGAAGAACTAGGCAGTTATAACTGGACATTGCTTTTGGAAGCTTATTTAAGAAGGATAAACCTTACAATAAGAATATACTGTTGCAGGTACCATGATGAACTAGAGGAAGAGACAATTTTTCACCTACAGTGTGAGGAACTAGGAGATCGTAGGAATCCATTATTTGAAATTTATCAGTTTTACATGGAACTAAGTGCATGGCATTAACCTTTGAACACACTAAGCTATGGAAATGTAGACATTTCAAATTCCTTATATCCCAAATTGCTTGTAGATGAATTAAAAGATTTTAAATAATTTTTGATTTTTTCCTACCGAAAAAGATATATTTAGTTCCATTAAAATTATTTTGGGTTCTAAAAGGATTTTTAAGCATTTTCTAATATTATAACAATTTCATAAAATTTCTGGAAAATTAATTTTTAATTAACAAAACAATGTTTTTCTTTTCATCGTTTCCAAATCCCTAATCTCTCATAAAAATAAAAACGTTATAATTATTAGGAAAAAAGTCGTGCACTTTTCAAAATTCAAAATTCCCCTTCGTATTATTATTTCCTCAAATAGAAATTTTTATTTTAAATATCAAATAATCAAAGGAAACTATTATTTCTTTGTTAAAATCATGTAAAACTGACGATATGAACTGAATATAACAGAACAGAAATCTACATAAAACCGTTACGTGTTCAAAAGTGATAATAATGATAATAATGAAACAAACAACTTTAATGAATGGAAATCTAAAAAAGAAAAAAAGAACACAATTTTGTGATGTTTTATTCTTTTACTTACACGTTCGTTTTCCTGCTTTTAGACAAAAACTAAAAAAAAACAAAAATAATTATTTCTACAATTCCTTTTTAATTTTTTTTAAATAAAGTGATTTTTGTTTTCATTTCATTTTCACTTAAATGAATCTCATTTGTTGTTTTTGTTGTTTTTGTTATTTTTGTTATTTTTGTTATTTCCTAAGGTATAATTTTTATTTTATTGTGGTGGTACTGAAGTTATTTCTTGTTCCTTCTTTATTTCTCTCTTTTTATTTCAAAAAAATATTTTACTTTAAACTTAATTTTGCATTTAGGTTTTTGTATTCGTTACATAATGCACAATGGGGAAGAAATTAAGAATTTCGGAGAATTTAAAACTTTCCATAAATTCCTATGAGAAAAAAAAGAATTGCAATAAATTTTTTTCAGGAAAAATTTCCTATAAATAAAACATTTGTGATAAATTTCTTATTTATAGGACATTTTTGATTTTGTTTAAATTTCCAATTTATAGGATATTTTGGTTAAATTTCCTATTTATAGGAAATTTTGGGTAAATTTAATATTTATAGGAAATTTTGGGTAAATTTACTATTTATAGGAAATTTTGGTTAAATTTCCTATTTGAAGGAAATTTTGGTTAAATTTCCTATTTAAAGGAAATTTTTCATAAATTTCCTATTTATAGAAAATTTTTCATAAATTTTCTATCTATGGAAAAATTTTCATAAATTTCCTATTTATAGGAAATTTTTAATAACTTTCCTATTTATAGGAAATTTTTAATAACTTTCCTATTTATAATAAATTTTTAGTAAATTTCCTATTTATAATAAATTTTTAATAAATTTTCTATTTATAGGAAATTTTTAATAAATTTCCTATTTATAATAAAATTCCTATTTATAATAAAATTCCTATTTATAGGAAATTTTTCATATTTATAGGAAATTTTTCATAAATTTCCTATTTATAGGAAATTTTTAATAAATTTCCTATTTATAGGAAATTTTTTAATAAATTTTTTATTTATAGGAAATTTTTTAATAAATTTGCTATTATGGGAAATTTTGGATAAATTTCCTATTTATAGGGAATTTTTGATATATTTCCTATTTATAGGGAATTTTTGATATATTTCCTATTTATAGAGAATTTTTGATATATTTCTTATTTAAAGAAAATTTTTTATAAATTTCTTATTTATGAAAAATTTGTCATAAATTTCCTATTTATGGAAAATTTGTCATAAATTTCCTATTTATATGAAATTTTAAGCAAAATTCCTATTTATAGGAAATTTTGGAAAAATTCCTATTTCTAGGCAATTTTAGACAAAATTCCTATTTATAGAAAATTTTTGGACAAAATTCCTATTTATAGGAAATTTTGGACAAAATTCCTATTTTAAGGAAATTTTGGACAGAATTCCTATTTATACGAAATAAAAAGTTCATAGGAAATTTTTGACAAAATTTTTGTTTAAAGGAATTTTAAAAAAAATTTGAACACAATTTCTGTTTGGACAAAATTAAAATTTGGACAATATTTCTATTTATAAGAAATGTTGGACAAATTCCTATAAATAGGAAATTCTGGACCAAATTATTGTCTATAGAAATTTTTTGAAAAAATTCCAGGAAATTTTGGATCTGGTGATAGAATATTTGGGCACAATTCCTCTTTATAAAAATTTAAAATTATAGACAAAATTAAAACAAAAATAAAAATAAAAAGAAAATAAATTTACTTGTTATGAGAAATTTTTCTTATTTATGGTAATTTTTGGACAAATTTTGACAAAACTGATCACAGTCTCTGAAAAACGATATAAACTTGAAAAAAAAAAACAAAAATACTGACCATAGAATGAAATCTGAAAGGGGACATTAAATAATTTCATAGCTCATTAGGAGAAAAGGTAGTGTAAAACATGCTTATATATAAACTGTAATAGAGAGACTTTCGGCTGATTTATTTGGATAAACGATAAATTATAACGAGTCGGGATCATTTTAAATAATTTTATGACCCGTTCCAACTTTGGACAGTAACACATTGGTCACCGTTAGCTATTCTCTTATAGAAAATCCATTTGTAGAAAATTTTTATAATTTCCCTTTTTTTATAAAATCTTTTACAATTTTAAAAAAATTCCGGGATTATTTTTCATAAACTTCTTGATTCTGCCCCATTCTTCAATGCATGTTTGAGGAAAGTCTGAAAGATGTAAAATGTCTATGTGTGTAATAAAATGCTTTATGTAAAATATGTGTTAGTATGTGTTTCATTTATTTATTTATATGTTTATTTTTTATTTGTGTGTAGAATTGTTTATATATTAAAGACTTTTTTTGCATATTTTGTTGTTGTAAGTTTGTAAGTAGCATGTACGTATGTTTGTATGTATATAATCTATATATTTTTGCAAATGTTATTTATTTTTTATTTTTCTTCTCATTTTAACAATTAAAGACACAGTTATAAATTGACGTTTTATGTGGAAAATAAATTAAGACTTAAAAACTTTAAATTGAAATGAAAAATGTAAACTAAAATAATTTTAGTTAATTTCACAAATGTTTACAATTTTCAACTTAATATTATTGAATGTAACATTAATTTGTTTTCTAATAATTAATTGAAAATAATGTTGTTTTTTTGGAAAGAAAAATTAAATTTTCCTTTTCGGATGTTTTTCTTAAACATTTAATTTTTTTTTTTGGGTTTATTTTTAAAATTAAACTTAAATCAATTATTTAGCACATCACTCATTTGCAGTGGTTTCTTTTTAACTCTTATCTTTTCCATTGTTCCAATTTTAATAAATATATATATTTATTTTTGTTAGATTTATATAAATTTTAATTTAGATGTTTTTTTTTAAATTTTAGTTTAATTAGTTTTAGTTTTTGCGATTAATAGTTTCTAAGAAAACAAGAAAAATTAAAGGCCAATATCTGTGTATTTTTAATTATTTTCAAGAATTTTAAATTAAGAATATATATTTTATGAAAATATTTTGACTAACATTAAGAATTATGACAAAATTTATAATTTACACCACTAATTAAAGCTTTTGAGTTAAGGGAGAATATCGTTGAGAGTTTTGAAATAATTATGAAATTAAACATAATTTAATTGAAATGGAAAACAGTTTAAATTTATAAAAAATGTATTATTACACAAGAAAAATCTCTATTTTTCCTATTTTTCAAATACTCGTATTCCCAAACGTATACTTAATATTTCAATTATTATAATAAATATTACTCATACGCACTATTTTATCAAAATACTTAAAACAAAATTTGCCACATTCACAATTGTGGGTTATAATTAAAATATTTTTTATAATTTGTCAATAATCTGGTGATTTTCATGCGAAGGACTAACACAACGTCACCAATGTTAAGCATTGTCCATTCCTGGACAAGATTCGTTATTCACTACAAATGTTTTCCTCGTCGTTAGTAAAAGTCTTAATATCATGGATTATAGGAACCTTCAGTGTAGATGTCCACCATATGAGAGATAGGCAGTGATCCCGTTCCACAAATATGACGGATAAGCTCGTTAGATTTTTGTAGAATTTGACATACTGATAGCATATAAGTGTAACGTAACTTCGAAAGTTTATTACCCCATAAATTGTCTATGGACACAGTTATGGAGCTTTTGAGATGGTCGTTAAAGGCTAAAGAGGATTCAAACCCAAAAGATTTAAAAAATTTTTCTTTGACGATGGGACAGAATCGATATTTTTGGAAATATATGCTAACTTTTCAAAGTCGTTAGGGTAAAATCAGAAATAGCATGTGTTATGCCTCACTTTGGACCTGAATGTGCCTTTGTACTACATGAAAGAAGAGAATGGTGATAAAAAAGTAAAAGTATAAAGAGATAAGAACAGAAGAAATAATAAATGGATTTGCGTGTTAAAGTTAAATACAGCTGCTCACATTACAGAGACTGTGAATACTAAGAAACGGTAAAATCGTTCTTTATGAAATCACACATATCACGCTAGATACATCAGAGATTTCTGCGAACCGCAGCCAAAGAAACGTGTTCATAATCCTATGAAGAGAAGGCAGTGCCAGAAAAGAAATCGTTTTCTATCCTTATTTATTTCTATAACTTCGGCAGAAATCATTTTAGGGCAGACTCATCCTCGCTGCCAATTGGACAATGTCCTAATATTAAAGAAATTGCTGAACTCAAAAGAGAAATATAAGCCTTCATCAGTAAGGTTCATTTCCTTTTATGAGAGGACAATGGCCTTTAGATTGTTTTGATTAGTCCTATACCACATGTATCTATCGTTGAAATGTTGTAGTGTTTTGTCATTTCATTGCGGTATTTCCGGATAATATTGGATATTACATGCACACCTTTTAGAGATCGAATTGCGACCTTGCTGTCATACACATTTTTGACACCATCAGGGTAGTTGGCTTGTACATTCCCATGAGGTTTAGGTTCTTCTACATTCCTTTATGTTTAATATTTTAACAAGAAGACAAGTGTAGGATTACATCTTTGAAAGTTTGTCATCCCATAGATGGTCCTTGGAAACAGTTATGGAGTCACGGAGAGAGTATTTTGGTTTTTGCAAGAAGTTCAGTGCTCAGATTTTTCTATATATTATAAATTAGAATTATTGATTAAACCAGAATATATTGAGTCCATTTAAAATTTGAGACTATTCAATAAATTTAGAAGACAGATCCTAAAATCTCGAGAATTTGAAAAAATTAAATCTTACTTATTGCAAACGACTTTTTGAACTTACTTCTTATACATTGATTACTATAAAGGGGTTGAAGTAAATTTATAAATGAATGAAGAACAAAATCATAAATATTTAGAGATGTTTTGTAAAAAAAGAATTAATAATTATAATATATTTGTAATATATATTGCTCATTTGTGGCAAGATTGTCATAACTTAAAAATTTATATCTTCATATATTCTACATTTTACATATTTCTACTTTTTACGGAAACCTATTTCCTGGAATTAATTTATAAAAACTTGAAATATGATGAAGTATTTACACGCTTTAAGAGATGCTACAATGCAACTACACAGAAAAGTTAAAGGCTTTTGGATTAACACTTTTTATAGAAATCAATATATTATGTAATCTTGTGGATCCTCTCAGATATGGTCAGTTAATAGTAAAGCTTTTTAACTATTTACTACATGTTAATTATAAAATAGAGTTTTTTGAGTTATGACTTTCTAGCAGCAAACGAGTTATGTTTATATTAATCTTCATAACTGTTGTTTTTTTTCTCTGATTAGTATTACTAATCAGAGAAAGATTTAAGGTGATAATTTATCAGACTAAAAGAAAAATCCCATTTAAGAATTCTAATTGTTTTAATTTAAATATTCAGAAATTTTCCTCTTAAAATGGTGTAAATCATATTGCGATCGATAGTGACCGATCTTTAGATAAATAGATTTTTTATTAATTATTTTTAATAGTTAAGCTTGGCTAAAAAAATTGTTTATTTACTATAAATGAGCTTTAGGTTTTTTTTTTAATTTCTTATCATTATTATTTTTTTGACAATTTTCTTACAGTGTAATATTCCTTGTTAAAGTAATAATTATTTTAATTTTCTTTTTTTATCAATTTAATATACAAATTTATTTTATAAATTTTTATCTAAAAAAATTAATTTTAAGTCTAATTTATGAAGACTTTTTTATATATTTTTCTTTTTTAAATTGTTTTTGTAATGTTGCAACAACATTTTAAGTTTTTATAATTTTTTCTTTTTTTTAATTTATTTTATTTAAATTTAATAAATAGTTTTGTTTGGTTGTATATAATTTTCATTTTTTTGTGATATTTTCATTAGTTTTAATAATAATTATAATAATAATTTTATATATATAAATATTTATTTAAATACTTACTTATTTATAAACATAGTTTTTGTTTTTCTGTCATTTGTTGTTGATTATTTTTATTTTTGTTGCTGTTTATGTTTTTATAATTTAATTCAGTTTAGTATACTTTTCGTATAATTTTTTATTTTATTTTTTTATAGCAAAAAAATATATAAAATTAAATTAAATGAAATTAAATAATAAAAACTGTTGCTTGTTTGCTGCTACTGGAAAAATGAGTTTAAGTCTGTTGTATAGAACTTAAAAATGCCGGATCAACAGACGCAACTTTAGCTGTCAGAAATGCATGCATACAAAATAACAAACTCTGTAGCACTTGACATTCAAGTTCCTTTATAACGCCAATTGTTGTTGTTGTTTTTTATGAAATTTTTTATGTTTTTTGTTATTGTGGAGGTTAAAGAGAACAGGCAAATGATGATACATAAAAATAAAAGAAAAGAAAAGAAAAATCACAAAAAAGAATTATATTTATATAAGATAAGGACTTTTTAAATATTCAAATAGGTTGGTCTCAGTTTAAGTGGGAATTTCTTAAATTAACACAAATATGAAATGAAAATTTAATATAAATAAAATATTTGAGATCACAAAGACATTGTGATGATATATAGAAATAAAAGTGAAATATTGGAAACTGAATTGAATCGATAAAATTTTAAATTAAAAAACAAATAAAAATCAAGCCCAAATCCTACATTAAATTGTTGGTAATAAATGAAAGCTATGAACAATTTATGAACGACTTTACTATAACTTGCTTTTCTGATTTACAATCAAATTATGCGTTTGAAAAGGATTTTTGCTGGGTTGTTATAACGGAATCAAAAGAATTATGGACCGACCAAAATCGATTTTAGATTATATTTATGTAGATGTAAGCTGTTGTTTTTATAATACCAATGTATATATAATATGTATGCCCCTCGAAGTGGTATTTCGAAGGAGGCTTCAATGGGACCTATAAGAAGTATTAGACACTCCCATAATTTGACACGGATGAACATCGTTAAATCGACTCAGCTAATGATTCTGAGTCGAACGGTTTTTTTTTAACGTAAGTGTTACACCCCTTTAAATATTCCAAAATATGTTCCGAAAATGGTCCTATATAGGAGCTATAACCAAATATAGATCAATACTCGTCACACCAGTTTCAATAATATTGGTTCAGATTTAAGAAAATATTTCATATTTTATAAATTCAAGCCCATTTCTTCGCAAAGGAGATTATATAGAAAAAATATGGGTCTATATCGAACTAAGAATATATTGAAGTCAGCTGGAAAATAATGATGTCAAATTTCCATTAAATCAGTCCATATTACAAGTTTTAAAAGCTTTCAAATCAATATTTCGGATCTATTATGTTAAACTATATGTTAGCAATATCAGAAAAAAGTCCTTTATATTAATGTTAATTTTATGACACACTGAAATGAGAATATTTCCAATAGAGGGATATAGATAAATGGATTCAGTTTTTGATTTGGAGTTACATACGGAATGATAAGATAATATCATCAATACTTGCAATGGTGTAGGGTATAAAAATATCAAACAATGTAAGAGGCTATGCCAAATCTCTAATACCATCCAACCACTATTATTCAGATATAATTGGAAGCGCATTATACATTTAATTGTTTGGATTGATATTGTATTGCTGAGGGAAATATAACTCTTCCACGGTAAGCTGGACTTAAATTGTTATCAACAGCTTAGCTCACTTGGGTATACAACTTAGTTAAATATCCTGGGTTTTTTTCCAAGCAATGCAGAAAAGCGTTGCTAAAGACAGGGTATATGAGGGGGAATAGCAAAGAAAACGTTTAACTGTCTCCTCTTTCTTCTCACTGCTGCAAGTTCTACACAAGTCTTTTAAAATGAGATTCGATTTCTTAGCGTGATTATCAATGAGTATGCTCACCTTCAAGAGATTCAAAACGTATTCAGATCGATCGAAATCATAAGGGCCTGTTACCAGACTAACATTCCGGGTTAGAATGTCTTGTTACGCTATAAGGGCATTCATAAACTATTTTAGATGTGGAATTGACACTCGAATGAGATTAGTGTAAATTTGAAAGTTCATGTGAAATATTTTGAAGTCCTTAAACTCAAGAACAATAATATAGAAGCCATAACCTACACTATTTAATTCTTTGCGTGCTTCACCCAAATCATTTAAACATTTAATTGTTGTAGAATAAACCATATTCCAAAAATTTTTAATACCTAATTTTTTTCACTAAATACAATATCTGTGCACCAAAATTCATGAATATGGAATAAGTTGTTAATTAAGAATACTTATTTGGAGGTTTGTCTAGGATTCTAGAGGTATGAATAAGTTATTGGTCTTTAACTTTTAATTATATTGTTGTATAGACTTATATTGATGTGAGATATATTTGAATAAATTCCATACAGAAGATCCTCTGTTGTCAAATCCTGGTATCAAGTCTATTAGGATTTGTCATTAGATTTGATTTTTTATACACGGGATTATCGCGTTATATCTGTTTCCATTTTTCATTTAAAGTTGTAATGAGATAAACCGTATAAATGTTCTCAAGCTTAAATTCATATGCGATTCTTGCTTATATCACAATGGTTACAACGTGGTAACAGGATGATAACAATCTCGTCAAGCAATGTTTCTTTTTGTATTGCGTATCGAAAAAGGATTTTTAAATAGTGAAAAACAAGTGATTTTGCGTTGAGTGTATGCTTCTATCAATAATCGGTTATTTCTAGTGAAGTTTTTGAAACGAACATCTCTAGATTTTAGGCACAAAATTGTAATGGTTAAAAATTCAGCCTTTGCGTTTTGAATATCAAATTATAAACACAGTATATACCCTTTTAAATACCAAATTTGTTATTATTGTCACAAACCATATGTTATGGTTATTGAATATTACAACATACATAAGCAAAAAAACTGCGATTTAAAATTTAGTTTGTTGTCCTGTGTAACGTCAACTTTTTTAATTGAATTTTATTTATTTTAATTAACTCAAATAAATTAAGTTTTCAAAATTATCACTTTAAGGTAATTAAGATTATTATTTAAAATTTTAATAAATCCAATTAATTACATATCAATTCTCAATATTTTATTTTTATTTCATTACTAAATCTGATTAAATCCACTTAAAATCCATTAAAACAAATCAACATAAATTCATTATAAAGGAGGGAGGGGGAGAGAAAATATAACAACCTTAGGAAATGTGTTGTGCCATAAAATTTAAAATAAAACGAAATGAAAGAGATGAAAATTAGAAAAAAAAAGAAATTTAACAATATAAAATAAATGGCGTTTTATACAACGTTAATGTTAAAGTTTATTGGCAGGAAGCGGAAAAATGTAGGAAAATGCAAAAAAGAGAACCAACAAATTTTTTCACATTTGAAAACTAGTAAATTAGAACAAAGGCAATGAGGAGAAAGAGAACAAAATGAAATGGTAATAACGGAAAATAAAAAATTAGGACTGTACCGATTTTGAACGATTTTTTATCAGAAGTTTAAAACACTGTTTATAAATTCTTAAATAATGGACCGATGTTTTTGGATACTACAGTAGAAGAGCTTGTGAAATACAAAAGTTAGAGGTAGTCAGGCTGATGGGCAGACAGAAGGATGAACATATAAAATGATATTACTACATTGATCTTTTGATGGACACACATTTCCATTTCCGATGGTTAAATAAGCTAAAAATAGTGTTTCTGCTTTTAACACAGCGTGACCAAATGGAATTTTCCCGGCTCTTCTACAAAAAGGGGTGGGTTTTGTATCAACTAATTTTGTTGGAATTTATAACACTTGCCTTACTCGAACCCCTAAGTCTTTTCGACCGATTAGCCTTATATTTTTTGTTGAAGACTTTTGAAGGAATGATAGCCATTCTAAAGGAAAACATACAAAGCTGAGATTCAGACAACATGCCTAAATGAAAGATAGATCAGTGGAGATAGAGTTCACCAACTATATAGAGAAGTCCTTCGATGATAAGCTGTATTCACTTGCTATATGTATTGATACTGAGGGAACATTTAATAATGTTACCACCAATACAATTATCCAATCCTTGATCTAGTTCAGGGTACCTATAAAATCGATTGACCATTAGCATAGAAATAGGTCGCTAAATTTCAGCGATTTAATATAAAAATAAGAGACAATTTTCAAAGACATATACCACAGGAAGGCAGTCTATCACCACTCATGTGGTTTGCAGCAGCCTCTTGAGTGTATTAAACGATAAGGTATTTGAACCAGTCTACTATGCAGCGTATCAATACATCTGAAGAAAAAGAATTCAAGTCAACTATATTGAAGAACGGAATAGGCTCTGAATATAGAACTAAACTGGGCAAGACTTCGATGTTTTAAAACGGAAATTTTGTTCACGAGCAAAACGAAAATTAATTTCCTTCTGAAATAATTTTCCAGAATTAATATATTCAACCAAGTCAAGTACTGATACCAAGTAAAACCCTAATACCACTTCGTGACTTTTGATCAATCGGAACCATGATACGTATGCACATGAGGTCTTATCTCTACACGGATAACTCAAAACCTAGAGATAGGATGGGACTAGATCTGTATATCAAAGAAATGAAAGCCAGACTCTACAAGCGGAGGTACGTGCGATTATGAAAGCCATAATCTGGGCTAATGCGAATCACCGATAGCTAAACGGCTATCAAGGCTATTTCATCCAAGAATGCTAATCTGAATATCAAGGAATGTAAAGAGAACACCAAAGTTAGAAGAGTACACATAATTTGGGTATCTGGACACTAAAAAGTGATTGGAAATGAGGAGAAAAATAATCTAACAATCATTGCTCGTGAGCTCCAAGATTTAAATATACGGAATCGTATGAATTTTAGCACAATAACGACATATGTGGGATTTCTGGCAACTGTAGAATGCCAGAATTACAAATATACTTTGAGGTGTAGCAGGACAATTTATTCTTATAGCACATATAAAATGGAGCTGTCATCGGCCGCTGCAATGTGTCAAGAGGAGGAATTCCTTTGTCATTATGGAAAAATTCCTTTGTCATTGCCCAGCATTCACGTCTTAAAGATTTCAGAATTTTATTGCTAAAACCTTAATAGACATAACCCAACTAGGGAAAGCGGAAAGTTTGTACATGAAGCGAAATTTCATTGATTATATGCTACGGAACGCTTTCCCAGACTGAGAAAACACAACAAGCCGAAATAGCGGCTTATGTGGATGACAATGGACGTGGAACTTTAAATGCTTCTTCTTTTGTGTAATCCACGAAGTTTATCATCTTAATATACTCCCATTCGCCGTTTATGCTGCGGAAGGATATTAAAACCACAAGCGAAGAGCACTTTATTACTAATATTTGAGTTTATAAATAAAATAAGATGAAAAAAAAAACAATGAAAACAAAAGTATAATAAAAAATAGAACAAACAAAAATAACAACTACTTTAAAGCCCTCAAAAAATATCCACAAAATTCATATAAACTATTCGAATACTCGAATACTAACTGAAGACCTCTTTTATATTCATATAAAAACAATAAAATTCTAAAAGAGGAAAAAGTTAAAAATGTATTTTACAAAAAGAAAAAAAAAATAATTCTATAATAAAAGCGAGTGAATTAAAAATTAAAGGCAGAGAAAAAATGTTAAACCATAAATTAACTATTAGTAATTTATTTAATAAAAAAGTTTGAACCAAAAAAATTAATGTTATTTTACTGTTTTTATTAGCAAATTTGTTACAAAATCTCTACGTTACTAAATACCATACCGCACCACACCACATCTCATAAACAATTCAATTCCCATTGATTCTAATACAAATCTATTTTATATACATTTTAATGGTTATTTTTTTAATCTTTTGCTTTTTCTTCTTATTTTCGTATTTAATTTAATGAACAGTGATTTGGTTTGATTTTCTTGCAAAGATGAATTTTGAGGTCTTGACTTTCAATAGTATGGATGATATGATATCGTATAAGAAAAAAAGTTTTACGAAAAGTTTCTGATAATATTGTTATCGATTGTTGCAAAGTCAAGAAACTTGGAACGATGGTTCGCTCAATTCTGCTTTTGATAAAGCACATCTTTCTTTATCAAAATCATCGTGAACAACTCGAGAATTGAGCGAACCATCGTTCCAAGTTTCTTGTCTAAAGAGTCTGAAGATGTGGAATTGGAAGTATAACTTAATTTAAACTGAATATTTTGGAACTCACATACCAAGTCATTTCTTAAGATTAACAGTTTTGGAACACATTCCCGTTTGAATTGAAGCCGATAGATTTTGGAAGGTGATTTTGCTAAAAATTATAATTTTTTTGATGATAATTTGATTGCTGGTGATAAAAACCGGAAGAACGCATAATATTATTATAAGTAGTTTCAAGGTAATTCTTTATATTTAGTGGAATTAGAAGAAAGTTTTATATTGAGAGATGTTGAAATAGATTCAGAGGATCAAAAGCCTTTAGCAAACTTAATAGGTTCATTTGAGGAGACCTATCAATAAAAAATAAGCAGACAAAAAACGTGGTCTTCCATCATGATATTGTCCAGACACAAAGAGTAGTTAGTTGTATTTGAAAAAATAACGGATTTACATTTGTTTCAATTGAAGTGGTACTTTTTTAGTGGAATACTCACACCTGAGAATAGGGTATCAAAACTGGCTTTATTTAGATCTCAAGTACGACCATTTATTTTGATTGTAAAAGATTTTAAACGAATTGGCTGGAAAGTTTTAATAAGATATTAACTAGATTCATTATTGCATTAAATTTTCGAGCTAAGAAATCGATGTTATAAATTTTTATACTTTGGGAATCATAAAAACCAGATAAAACACCAGTCGTATTCTAACTTTCAACAATGCAGATTGATGTTGCATGTTTTTTTTAATGTATTACACTGCAAAAAGAAATAACAGTTGCATAATGTGTGGAATATAGAATGAGTAAAATCTTATTAATACATAAATTTCGTTCTGTGTAATAAAAGAATTATTACAATCAAATGAGCGCAAGTCACTGGCACCTTCACATCATTTGTTTTTATTAATATAACTTTTTAAGAGATCACATTAAAACTTTTGAGAGATCACATCAATGAGCTCCAAATAATGTTGTGCGTAATATTTTCATAATGACAAGTCGACTATTTATATTTATATATTATATATATATATTATATTTAGATGTTTCCAATCTTTTTATCATATCATTATTTGGATTCTTGCACTCTCAGAATAAATATGTTTTGTTAGTATATCTCAGATAACGGGATTATGTGAGAGTTCAGGAGTTCAATAGAGAATTTGTCTACATCTGAAGATTTGTTGTTTTTAAAACTTAATTTGATGCATACTAGACTTATTAACGAGCACCAGTTATTTGGGTCTGTGAAATGACCCTTTCAAGCAAATGGTTGTTAGTATATGTATCAAATTGTTAGAAGCTAAACAGATAGTTTTCTTAATACACTACCCAAAGAGACTAGTCATTTGCTCAGTTCTTCTTTCTTAGCTTCTTGATCCATTATGTGACCAGATCACCTGGTATTTATGGTTGTCTGCTTACGAACTTTAACAAGTTGCAAAATTTTAATTGCAGTATCCACTGAGGGGCTTTATCACTTATTATTACGTAGAAAATATGGATTCTTTGTCAGCTTGACCAGATATATTCTTGTGGTCTTATGTATTCTTTCCGGGAAATATATTTACTAAAAGTAACTTTATCTACCTAAATAGACTGTACTCTCTTCAAATTAATTTGGTCTATAGTTAATACTTTTTAGATTTAAATACATATTTCTAGGCCTAAAAAAATAGTATATTAATTATGCATTTTGGCTGGGCCCTCTGCTTTATCTATGTCCTTCGATTCGAATATACAGATAGGAATTTTGAGAATTGATAGTATTGCTCTACGTTTTCATGTTTTCCCTATTGTAGAAGTCGGTCATGTTTGATTCAATATTAATGCAGATATAGTCAAAAGTGTCCTGTGAAGATACATAGCGTTCTATCCTACTTTTTTCACCAGCTATTTCATTATTCCTCAGAGTTTGAAGTGATGGCATCTTAGAATAGCCTTATATCGATCTCCAATCTAGCTAATGAAGCCATTAGAATTAATGTAATTTTTGGATATAAAAACGGCTTCACATAAGCAGCAGCATTGGCTTAGTTAAATAATTTCTTATATCACCTATGTAATGGTAATCACAAAAGACCTCTGTATAGTATAAATCCAATTTCAGTCCATCTACCTCTGTATGCTGCGCTCATTTTTAAACTAATTGTTTGAGTTAAATTAAATAATTTCGCTTTTTCAAATCATCAAAATCGATTCAGTAGAAAAAAGTATTTGAATAAAAATGCAAAATACTCAAGACGTATACTTAATATGGAAATAACGCATACGTCAATATTTTTCAATCGAAATGTATCATCACAATAAATTTCAGTTTATTCATTTTTTATTTTTAGGTTAATATTACTCTCCCTGCACTTCCAATAACCAAACCACTGTTCTCGGTTCGTATCCAGCAAATACTTACAATATGAATGAGCCTTTTAGACATTTACCCATACCAGTATAAAATTAAATAGCCAAACTCTCACCATCAACTCCCCCACTTGCATACAAATATACACAGACACAGAAATAAACACAGACATTTTACATTTACTTACTTTTGTTTCAATCGCTCGTGTTTCATGATCCTGGAAATGTAACTTTAATTTTGATTTGCCATCATCGCTGGAGCCTCGTAATTGTGAAAATTTATATTGCCACACAATGGCTGAATCAGCACCCTCAGCTAATGAGAAACCAGTTTGCCAGTCTAATGTAAGTCCTCCACTCTTTCCATGATGTGAAACGGCAAAAGTTTTACGCTGTCAAGAAAAGTGAAAAAAATAAAACGAAGAACAAGAAATATTTATTTGTATGTGTAAGTATTTATATTGTCATTGTTAGTAATATTATCGTCGTTGTTGTTTTTGTATTTGTTATTTGTTGCTGTAAATGTGTATATAATAGAAATTTTTGTTGTCGACGATATGAAGGATGTGAATTGTAGAAAAAATCTCTTATGTTGTTGTTGTTTTTTTCTTTAACACTTAAATTCAACATAAAAAATCCATAAAATATATGATGTTGAAAAGATGGTTTTCATAATTTTTTCTTTAACTTTTTGCAAAAAGGAAAAAAAGTTGAACAGAATAAACGTAAAAGAATTATTTGTTATTGTCGTTACATTTAAATAGGTTAAAAAAATATATATATAAACAAGCAAACAAATAACTAACCATTGCACGGTGGGTAGATATTGAAATTCAATTATAATTTGATTTAAAAATAAAAACTATATTAAGCAAAATGTTTACACTTAATGAAATTTTTAAAAATAGAAAAATTTTCACATTTAAAGAATGGGAAATGGACAGACGGACGGATACTGTTTATTCGACTCAGAAAGTGATGATGAAAGTATAACACCATTTTTTCTTCATGTTAGGTACATCACCACAAATATGTAATTCCCTCACCACCTTGAATTATTTTACAAAAACTTTTCTTTGATGATTTAATGCACTTTTTATAAAAAGGATATATTTCTGTTACCATTATACTTTTTCCAATATTAGGGAAATATGTAGTATATAATTTGAACCATATAAAAGTCATAATTAGAAAATTTCTGATTTTTCCATCATAAATAATAATTATGAACAATTTTCAAGGTTTTAACTTTACGATATTTGAGAGTTGTCTGAATCCTTTAATCAATTTTTTACAAAATTTGTTTTTTTCTTAATTATTTCAATATATATTGTTGTTTGCAAGTTTTAAGAACTCTAAAATAAATACCCAATTTTTGCCAATTTTTATATGGGAACGAATCACTGTTCCACGGTTTGAACTGTTTATAACTAGAGACTCGACTTTTATTTAAGTTTCTTTCTGTGTTGAAAGTTAATCTTTTTTATTTTACAAATAAAGTTAAAAGCAAAAAAGAGAAAAGTTGACAAACCAATCAAGTTAAATTTATTTTTTATATTTTTCTTAATTCTTAAGTATTAAATAAATGTCTGGGCATATTTTCAATTAAATTAATTTTAATAATTTTATAATGAATTTTTTATTGACATGTGAAAATAATTGAGGTTAAAAGAACTTCATTTGGGGATTGAAGTGTCTTTTATCTTAATTAGCGTTGCTGTGACTGTATCTCATGGCCAATTAACTAGATGCCAATAAAAAGAAAGAAATGCCCATTTTGAAAATCATTTAAAAAAGTTATTTTTTAAAAACCACAAAAAAACGTATGAGTTATTACAATATTTTTTTATTAAGTATACACCTAGTGAAACAAGTTATTTGTACCCATGAAAATAATGACACGCAGTCTAAATGAATTTTGAACTGTGATCCTTTCTTAAGTTGCAATACACAAAAACCTTACAAGCGATGACAGTTATAATCAGACACTATCAAGCTATTTCTTTCCGATGTGGATAACGAAATTAATCTAATTTTAAGGGGCTTCTTTGGTAAAATCATTAAGATTAAATATTAAATATTGACGATAAATTTCTTAACGAAAACCGATTATTTACGCTTCTCTGATTTTTTAAAGGGCCCTATATGGGACCTATGGGAAATTGTGGACCGATTTTAATAAAACTTGCAAAAGATGATTATTAAATATGTTCGTTTAGAAGGGGATTTTATAAATTTTTATATATGGATCCATTTTAGGGAATTAGGGATTAATTTATGGGTCCATTTTTACAACAAAAATGAGTCAAAATCATTTCTTGACTCAGCTAACACTGATAAAAGTCTCAGACTTTTATTATAAAAGCATTTTTATTATTTTTTACCAGGTTCTCAGGCTTTACTTCACTGTACTTCATTATTATTTATCATCAGCGCACAGTGGTGCAGAAATTTTTTTTTTTGGAAATAAACTTGTAAGTTTGAATGTTTGGCTGGATGGAATTGCATGAAATTTAATAAAATTATTGCTGACGAATGGAATTATATAGATGTGAAGTGGGGTATATTGGTTAGTACCTGTCAAATATCCTTTTTATAAAAAATTAATGATTTCATATCCATTAAAAATTTTGGAAAATAAATTAATTTTATTTCTTTTTGTAAGTCAAAAGTTCATTAAAAATAAATGTTAAATATTTTATTTACCACAATTTTTTGCTGTACAGGTAGTATACTTAATAAATAATATATTTCATAAATTATATATTTCATAAAAGAACGTGTTTTTACGCTTTTAAATGTCAAAATTTTGTTTTTTTAATTTGTATAGACATTTTTTGTTGGAAAATATTATAATTGAAAAAAAAACATTTTTCTCAAATTTTATAAAAAAACTGGCAGCTGTACTTTTTTAATTGTTTTTGTAGGTATTTATAACTAAATTTACAAATATAAAAATTCACGTTCTTCCGTTTTAGGTGAAAATTTCCATATCTTTGGAAATTTCACTAGTTACAAGAAAAATCGCCTGTGATTGTATATAAAATTAAATTGAAAAAGAATGCAAAGAAATGGAAGATGTAATTTTTTTGTTGATCTAAAAAAACTAACATTATCTAAAATCAAATATCTGCAACTTTGATTTTACATCAAGTGTGGTTTCGCTAAAAATTTGAACACATCAATTTTCTTTAACTTTAAAAAATAATAACTAATTTTTATAAATCAAAAAAATCAAAAATGAAACATGCAATCATGTTCCAATAATAAAACAAAAACAAAGTTTCTTTTTATGAGCCAAAATTTGCTCACAATAATATTTCATATTAACTTTAAACGATAAATTATGGTAACAATTTAAACTAGAAACACACAAACGAACACATAAACTCCAAATACTAAATTTTTATACAAAAAAAGTTTCAAAACGGAAATGCAGGCCTGAAAAGAAAATTACAACAAAATTGCCACTTTTCACATACTGGAACATGTTAACGAATAGTTTTTCTTACTTAATTTTCGTTCGAACAATTTTGGTTTCTACTCGAGAAAGGCGAAAAATAGGAATTAGAAAAAAAGTTCAATGACTGTTTGATGTTGCACAAGTATAAAACTTTGATTTGGGGTTTTTAAAGTGAAGGAAAAATCCTTCACAATTTTTTGTATGTTTTTTCTTTTAGGGCCAACTAACGAGACCATAATCTTTAGGTGTTTGTGTGTATTTGTATATTTCATATCCTTGAGAGTCATTTAAGCAACAATTTTTGAATTTCAATGTAAATCGATAGAAAAAATTTTCATGTTGAAGTCCAAACAACAACACGCAAATTCTCAATGTGATACGAGTTGTAATCAAGATTTTTTCATTTTTTCATAGTTTTGTTTTTGTTATACCATCCACTACACCACAAATAGTATATTAACTTTGTTATTCCGTGTGTGAATCTGCGTCACATCCGTAATATTTGACAGAGCTAAATGAAATTTGGCTTGAGTATTTGATAAAGTCCTGAGAAGTTTCCTATTTAAAACCATCAAAATCGGTTCAGTAGAAAAAATATAGCAAAAAATAAAACTGATTTTATGACTCATTAAGGTTTCTTTGTCATATATAAGAAACACATGCATACATTGTATGCATATGTGAATGTGTATGGGTGTATAATGTATTTATTTCTTAGGCTTTTGTGGTGGAGGGTATTGAAGATTCGACATAGCCGAATATAGTTTTCTCACTTGTTTTTCTTTTACTGTTTTTGTAGTGAAGGAATTAGAAAGAAGTTTGTCCAGAAATTTAAAAAATAATCACTGGAAATTATCAAAATTTATTACATCAGTTTTTTACAGCACTTTTTTTAAAGAAACACTTTACATTGTGCACCTTAGGAACATGCAATAGAAGTAATTTTAATTACACCGTGCAACATGTTGTCGTTTTAATAAACACTACATTCGTCCATCCATTCTTCCATCAGGCTGTCCGATCATGTAGTGAATAAATTTTAAGTCATATAGATTTTATGAAATAAGCAAGAATACTATATTTATCTGTGCCGAATTTTAAATAACCACCACATTAGCGTGAGTTGAAAAAGTATTATGTATAAATCTAAGATGAAAATGGTATTGATCTACATATATGCAACTATTAAGTCTAAAACCCTATTCATATCAGAGTAATTTAAGGCTGATGTCCTAGCAAAAATGGGGATGAACCTCAAGAACTCTCATTAGAAACATCTGGAGGGTTATAGCCTGATTTCAGTCGCTTATGGATGCTCTTCTTTAGCTGAAAAATATTAAAACTTTTTCATATCTAAGACCCCATAAAGTATATGAACTTATTCTTGCATCGTCTTTTTTGCTATATCCATCTGTCTTTTCGGTTAAAGATCGATATCTAAGAGAACCTTCAACAAGAGAAATATTTGAATATGGATTACGATTTAAACAAAATGTTTTTAAGTCGAACAGTGTATTTAGAGGTAAATTTAACACAATTTTCTCTGTATATTACAAACATAAGCACAAACGCATGATAGACCAACCATCTACGGTGGTGTGAGCCATGACAATCTTAATGTAAATATGTGAATTTTAATCATGTTCAGTCCATAAAATGATCAATTAAGTTAGAGTAAGTCTGGTAACATTTTGCTCTCCTCTTGAAAATTACTCATAATTGAGTTACAAACTCAACCAAACTTTTATGAAATTTTACCACAGAAAAAAAAATATATAAATTTATTGAAGAAAAAGTTTCTTGTCGTCTTGTGTTTTCATAATTTATTTTTATTTTCTCCATTATTTTTCTATTCATGTTTCATCAAATTCATCTTTTCTTCATTCCAGAAAAGTTTGTGTGTGTATGTTTTTTTTTATAAATTATGATTGATTTTGCGTGTTTTTTGTTTTTTCGTTCTTAAAGAAGAAAATATTTCATTCTGTGTTACGTCTCTTTTCTACATTTTCAGGTCATTGACCAAGTTGGCAACAAAATTACTTTAAAAGCTTTTTCAAAAACAAGAGTTCATAGTAAATAAATGAAAAACGCCATGAAATTGAATACTTTTTCATGATGAAAATTATTATTGGTATTTATTAGGGTGATCGGTCCGGTTTTTAATAACCGGTTATTTTGGTTAAGCCGGTTTTGGTTTCCAAAAAATTGCTATTTATTTAAATCTTAATTACTGTCAACGTTACTTTGGGTGATGCATTCATTAATTTTTCCACCAAAACTGATATAGAAGATACTGGTTCTGAATTTAAAGATCTGCATATAATTTGGAGCATGAATAAAATAATTATATTCAAAGTCCAAACATTTTATTTAAGACAAATATTATTTTAAAATCGATCTGGAAAGTTTGAAATCTTACTCCATGCTTGGCAAACTATATGACCTACAAGTACACTGAGTTAAAGATTGTTTTCAATGTCAAAAACAAAGAAAAACAAGTAAGAGTGCTATTCGCTATGCCGAATTTATTGTGCCCTTCACCTCATGTATACATGAAGTTTGAACAATATTAAGATTGACACATACACTCAAACACATTTTAAACACTAATAACAAATTTTTATACTCTACACCATTGTAGGTGGTTGGGGCATTATGCGTGCAGATGTTTGTTACATGCAGACAAAATGATGTTACCCATCATCACCTTTAAGTAAACCCTTTAATTTAGAGTCACTGAGGTAATTTAACAATGTCCGTTCGTCTGTCTGTTTGGCTGGCTGTCCATGTAAACGTTGTAAAAAATCTACGGATCACAATATCTGAGATATCTCGACGAAATTTTGTGAAAGTTATTATTTTGGTCTAAGAACGAAGTCGATTTAAATTGATCATATTCGGTCCAATGTTTCTGGTAACTCCCATACAAATGTTCCTCCCGTAATGAGGTTTTAAGGTCATAAAGGTCCAATTTAAATGAAATTTGGCACAAGAAAGTCAATGTGTCAAAATATGCGAGTGTCGGTTCATGATTTCTTATAGGTCAAATATAAACACTTCCAAATATAATTTTTAAGGGCATAAATCTCACATATACGTAGTGTAACAATTAGTCAAATTAAGATAGTTATAAGCAAAAATTCATTTTAAAAATTATAAGAGGGCCGGTTCATAATTTCTTGTAGTTCCCAGAAAATAATAATTTTAAAACTCATAAATTTTACATTTATGTTACTTTCACAATAATGTGCTGCACACTTAAGAATAAATTGGAAAATAAAATTATACGAGGGTAGTGCGTAAATTTTTCGTAACTACCATTTTTAACTAACAATGTGGTGTAGGGTGTTAGATAGTCGGGCTTGTTTGTCTTAAATTTGAGGTTGTTCTATAGATTCCTTGTTATTATACCGCTTTCACTGGTTTTAAATTTGGATGATTTTTCGTGACCGTAAAAATATTTTCAACAAACAGACGATCATAGCTTAATCTACTCAGATTATGATATGATGCTAAAATATATATACTTTATGGGGTCTTGGCGTTGAACTGTGAACGACAAAGTTAGTACACCTTCTATTTCCTCTTGTGGTGAAAATAATAATAATTAAAATTAAATTCAAAAAGCATTTAGGCATTTTTAAAATGCTTATTTGTTATTGGAATACACGTATATGAACTGATTTTCTTAAAAATAAAATCTTTTTCTTATTATTTCTAGGCGTTTTAATATTTTGTTTAAAAATAGGTTAACCCAAGACTGAAGCCGGTTTATACTAAATTGAAAATTTTCAAAGAAACCGAAAACCGGTTTCTAAAAAATATCAAAGAATCGACATCATCCAAGTATTTATTCATCAGTTAAGCACAAATAACAGGAAAATAGCAAAAATAATAATTTTTAAAATTTTTAATTCGCTATTACCGCTATTTAAGTAAAAATACCAATAAATATTATTTTATCAAATGACAAATAGAGTCAATGAACGCATTCTCTTTGACAAAAAAAAAAAAAAAAAAAAAAAAAAATAATAATAAAAATACTAATAGTTATAATGATAATAATAATAATAATAATAATAATAATAATAATAATAATAATAATAATAATAAATTTTAACTCACAAGATAAAAATTTCTGTGTGTGGCAAAAAGTTTTACGGACTACATTTTCTCATGATTTAAAAATATTTAAATGAATCTATTTTTTTTGTAGTCAAGAAATGTACAATCACATTTCATTAGAATACAAATTAAATTGTTTTCTCTACTTCGAATTAAACGAAATTTTGGTCCTTTTACGACTCTCGTATAATTTGCTTTCCTGATTTATGATTAAGTGTGAATTAATATGATACCAACATTTATGTTAAATTTCAGTGTTTGAAAAGGTTTTTGTGGGGGTTAAAATGGGCCTCGTATAATTTGGAACATCGATTTTAGATTGCATTTATCTTTATTTGTTTTCTTGTTTTTACAATACTAACGTATGTGAGAGATTTATGCCCCTAAAAATTATAGGACTTGTATAGGTTCCATAAGAAGTAATGGACCGACCATCGAATAATTTGACACATCGATTTATAATTCTGTAATACTTAGTTTTGTTGAATTTTGTTGAAATCACTTTATATTTAATAACTTTGTGATTCTAAAACCATATTCCGGAAAGGCATTTGCATGGAAGCTACCAAAAATATTGGACCGAAAATAACCAATTTCAATTGGCTTCGTAGAGGATTCACAACGTTTACATGGACAGCCAGCCGGATAGACAGGCAGACAAACGGACGGATATTTTTAAATCGTATATAGTAGTGTGAGTGCATATCTCTTTTCTAAAGTTAAACGTATAATTTGCAGTGAAGATATCTGCGTATATAAATGTTATTTAATCCAAATAATTTTATATTAATGTTATGAGATTAGGACACTTTTAAGTGATTTTCATAGGCTTTTTATGGGAAACTACAAACCGATCCTTATTCCTGCTAAAATTGATAAAAGTCATTTTAATTTTGAAAATTCTATAGATTTCAAACAGTATTCGGAGGAATAGGAGTAAAAAGGGCAGATGATATAATTGGCCGATGAAGTTAAATTACAGTTCGTCCTTGAACCAAAGTAATTCTTACAGAATTTCTTTTAAACTGTGACCTATGCTTTACCAAACATGGCCAGAAATATTCAAGTTTTGAATACCTGGCTTTTGGTCTATTACTACTGTGGTTTTAACTTTACATTGTCTGGTTGTTCTGTCTTCTGCCACACTATTGGTGACTTCTGTAGACATCAGGGCTGGGACCTTGTCTCAGTAATTTTAATTTAAATCACAGACACGAAATGACTCTTCTAAGAGTTTTCAGTTCCGGGGCCATTGTATAAAAGCACCTGGTCAAATTTGTTGTTAATCAGTTTTAACACCAGAGTATTTGAACAGTGGATCACCCCTTCTGTATTTCTCTATTTTAGAAGCAAGACTTCTACAAAGTCTAAGTATAGATTTTATCTAAGAAAAATTGTTTATCTCCAAGAAAGTTAAGCTTATTGAGGGTCGTAGTATTTTGTTATGTCTTTATTGGAATACTAACAAGAAATAAGTATTTCAATAAGTATTCGGCTATTGAGAATGCAGCACTCAACATCAAATACGTGTGATGTAAAAAGCATTACAAGTTTTTCTTAAATGTACCGCAGGAACACTTATTGAGTCATTAAATAAGTTACATTTTTGTCAATGACTTTTTTTGAACCGATTTTGATAATTTTTGGAATTGTAATGAGGTACACATAACTTAATTTACGAAAGTAATTTTAACGAAAGTTCCTTTTTTAAACCTTAAGGTTACCTCAGATATCGGTATATATTTTTAACATACTGAACCCATTTTGTTGGTTTTAAATAGGAAATTTCTCAGGATTTTAACAAATATTTCATTGAGCTTTCATGATTATTGTGGATGTGAGCTTGTCAACAACAAGCAGAAAAACAGACAGAGAGGGAAGGTCATAGCTAAATCTGCTCTGATTTTGATTTGTAACGGGAATATATTATAAACATTTTGGGGTCTGAGATGATTCCTTTTTGGCGTTACACATGGAATGCCAAAGTTAATAAAACCTCTTCACCATTTACGGTGGTGGAGGTTATAAAAAAAATTATTTCTTCAAATTTCTTACAAACAAAATTTTTTGCCTTTTTTTCATTCAACGTGTCAGAAACAAAATAAATTCAACTAAAAAAGTTTCTTTATGTGGAAAAAAGTTTTCTTGTTATTAAAACTTTGCGGCAGAATAATTTAAATAAAATAAATTTTTATTTTAGAATTTCCTAATATCGATTTTCTATGACCTTTAAACAAAATTATATTCAATCTACAAATACATATGCAAATATATTCAAATTCATTCATATGTATGCGTTTGTTGCACAGTGTCGTGAGGGCGGCCAAAAATGAAAAATATCACTAAACTAGATTTTTTAAATGAATGATGGATGTCGTTGTGTAAATAACACATCATTTATTATAAGTCAAAATTAATTTTGAAAAAAATGTTGTAGAATTAAAAAGTTATGAGTTGTAGAAAAAAAATCGATAAATAAAATGATAAAAAGATTTCAAATCTTTTATTTGATAATTTAAAATAAAAACTGTCGGTTAAACAGCATAATTTAGGATCGAATAAACTTATTAGAATTAAGTGATATGCCAGATCGCTGGGCGGGTCACATGTGGTTTGCCATTACACCGAATATTAACAAAAACTGTGTACAGTTTAAATTTAGTTTCTCGCGCCCCTTCACCCTCCTTTCATTTACTCCTTAAATTTTTAGTGTCGAGACTGGTGAAAATCCTACAATTTTTTTTAATTTAGCTTAGGAATCGTACTGAATTATTAAAAAACTAATTCATGCAGGTATATGAGAGATAGATTTGGAGAAAAGTTCGGGTCTTAGAAAATATCTATTTCCTCTGTCTCGCTCTCTTATAAAATATTATAACAGAAATTGGCAAATAAAAATAAGTAAAAATGCTTTATTCGGCTGTGTCGACTCTTTTAAATCCTCCACCACATGTGTTTGTGTGTGAAAACAATTACAGATTTAGACTCTAATGCATACATAAGCTCACAGACTTTTCTAAATATTAATTATTTACATTAACATGACTAAAACAATTTATGGCACATTGAGGGAGAATATATAGTGGGATATTATTGGTCAGATTTTATTTAAATCTGTTTGCTTTTAATTCAAAATTTTCGAAAACTTTATTGTTAAAAGGTTGTATGCGGTTGTTTTATATATCAGTCTATAAGTTTTATTGCATTGAACAAAAAAAGGTAATAAATATAACAAAAAAGGGTGTGGAATTAAAGAGAGTCATCAGTATAAAAAATTTTCATTAATTCAAATTGACGAAAAATGGTTAAAATTACTATTTTAGTCTTTAATAAACATTGAGTTAATTTGAATAAATATTATTAAATTTGAATAATACATTATTCAAATTAACAAAAATAAATTCACTATATTGATGAATATTATTTAATTTAAGTATTAAGCACCAACGGAAGGAGTACTCACTATAAAAAGCTTATTTTGACTATCCTAAGACCTGTAATAGCAAGAATTTTCAAATTTGGTCCAATGACATTCTCAAGGAATTGTTTTACTGGGCAAAATGTAAGACGATTGATTTACTCGGTGAGAATTTGGTCCCAATTGCATTTTTTAATACACGTTGATTTGTTATTTGTGGAATTTCCTTTGAGATCTAGGATTGAGCAAAGCGTACCGGGTAAGAGCTTGTTTTAGATAATAATAAAAAGATGTAGAAAACGTAATAGACAACTGAAGATAGTGCAATGTCAAGGACGGCTGTGAGCGGCTTGTATTTCTGATAAAAAATTATTTATATGCGCGTTGATCAGCAGAAAAACAGACAGACGGCTGAACGGACGGAATGACAGATTAATATCACCACTTGACAATTATTTTCTTATTTGGCATCCAGGACATATGTGATGTAGACGTAATTTGTAAGATAATTAATTAAATTAAATATACACTTATCAAAATTATATTAAGGTTTAATGCGAGTAACAATTTTGTTTTTTTTTCACTTGAGGATATGCAAAACTTCTTTCTTTTCTCTTTCCTACTTAAAATACTAATTTATACAATTTTCCATTAATTTACGATAACTACAACTATTTTTGGCCGCCGTTTATATGAAAACACGACACTGTGCGTTGTCATAGTCTGTTTTTTTTCAAGTATTCAACAGTGATTAATATCTTTGTGATTTTTTTAACGAAACATGAAAATAAATAAAAACTTATTAACAAATTTAACAAGGACATTTTTTAAACTCTTTAAAAAATAAGCTCAAATGTTATAAAATCAACATTTAAATGTCAACTTCCTTAAACTGTCAGAGATGAAGTCCAAATTCTTAAAAACAATTTAATACACAGTTTTTTAGGTTCTATTAATCTTAAACAGAATTTTTATAATTTTCGAAACTCCTATTACATTTTGAGGTTAAGATTTTGTGGTTAAAGTTTGTTGTTGTTTAAAATATTAGGAAAAAATTAGACTTACCCCTAATTTGATAACACTTGTTACTATGGCGGCATTCCAACTATTTTCAATGCGCAATAATTCCTGTCGTGTCTCCACACTCAGGTAACGTGGTTCATGTCCAGCACTCTGCAGCAGAAAACAATGTTGACGACTGTCTACAGTTTCCGATTCCTTGACAACACGAAACATTGTTTGATACACTTTATAGACGACCAGAGCTTTTGTCAATCCAGCTACATTTAACTGCAAAAAAAGCATAAAATATTTCAACGGAAATTTAATTTTTAATCTAATATTTTGTTTTATGAAAGTAAGACATTCTTTTATAATTATGTTAATAACATTTCTCATTACTATGAAATTTTTGCGTAACAATTTTATAAAGTAATGATATTTAATTTATTAAATTTTATTTGTAGTAATTTTAAAATATTACAGCGCACAGTATTTAAAAAAAATAAATAAAAATGTTATAGTCGGTCAAGCCAGACTATGAAAAACCCCACAAATCTATTAACGGCCCTCGCATAATTTGTTTATTCTTATTTATGCTCATGAATACAATAACATGTGCGATTTATGAGTTTCAAAGTGATATTTGGAGGGGTGGCTTTATGGGACCTATGAAAAACAATGGAATGATCCTCGTATAATTTGGCACATCCTTTTGAAATATAATAAGTCTTATTGTTAAATAATTTGATTAAAATCGTTTTGTGTTTAGGAATTTTGTGGGCCAATTTTGTGGGTTTTATGGATTGGGAAAACATTTATATGGGGCCTATATGAAAAATAGACCGATCATAACCAATTTTATTAGGCATCGTCCTTGAGCCTAAACAATAGTATGTGCTGAATTTTAATCTTTAAAACTGCAACTTGTACGTTACGAACAAACTTTACACGGGCAGTTAGACAGACGAACAGACATGCTTTAATCGATACGGGAAGTGATTCTGAGTTGAATGTAAACGTAAAAGTGGGGGTAGGACTATCTTTTAAAAGGATTTTTTCACGGGCGTTTTATGGAAGCTACCAAAAATTATGTGCCGACTCTCGTAAAATGTTGAACATCGATTACTGGTTGCGTATATTTTACTTTTGCTAACTCTTAACATAATACCAATGTATATATGAGATTTGAGCCCTTTTAATTAATATTTGGAAGGTTGGTCGTATGGAACCTGTGAGAAATAATGAACCGTTTAAGATTAATCTTTTGACCTTAAAACCATATTCCGGGGGAAACATTTGTATGGGGGCTAGGTATAAAATTGTACCCATCATCACCAATTCCTACTGGCATCGTTAAACCCGTATTTCCTACGATAGTCTGAAAGACTGCATTATAGACTTTTATGTAATGTAAAAAATTCAAAGACTTAAATTTCCCAAGTTCGAACTATTTAATAATAAAGTTATGGTTCTGAAAAAATTTCGTTAATAAAAAGTTTTGCACTCCGATATCGGTTGGAGATTTATAGTAGATTTAAAGCAGCACTTACGGCGTATGAACTTATGCAAATGAGAGAGTGACTATATCGCGGCTGTAAATTACAACACCTGATATGATTTAATACGAACAATTTCAGAGTAACGAAATACCCGAAGGATATGTGAAAAAAATGTTACTGGATATTTCCATAGATGAATCAAAAACAAGGTATTTAAAGCGGAGGTACGATTGAATAGTTAGGTTATAATCTCGACCAAGGCAAATCAGGCAAACCTGCAATATAAGGATTTTAATATCTTCATCAATAGCCAAACGACATTTAATCTAAGTTTCCAACGGCCTTTGTAATCAATCCTTGCCTTTGAGATTTCTGCGTCTCACTCTTGCACATTGGTGAATACTGGAGCGTTGCATAGCGATATTGGTTACCATTGTAAGGACTTTTATACAATGACCGAGTGCTTTTGATTTTAAATATATACGTTGTAAACTGGTGATGACTATAAAGTACTTAAGTTTTTAATTGCGATTTGGGAACTCCTCTTGCCTAAATGAAGATATAAGTGGAGATTTGGAGTTGCTTTAATTTTTGATGGACAATACTCAACAACTTATCGATTGTATCGTTTGCGGATTTTTCGTACATGGGATACATTTGTGTGTTAATCTGGTAATATGAGTGCTTGAAGCGCCGTCATTTCAAATTAAATAAAAAAATAAAAGTAAATTAATTCTGTTGATCGATTGTCAGAACTACAAAGATACTATGTTGAGATGCATAGAAACCCTTGAGTATAATGGATTTGAATAAAAGTGAACTGAGTTGATCGGTATCTTTGTAGGACACTCTACTCTTCAGGCATACTTACCGTTGCCATTGCTTAGACTTCACAATCCAGAGAACCTTAAAATTTTATGAATAGCAGACATAACCCTAAATTGGATAGTGAACTAGAAGATTTGTATGCAGGGCATAGGGGAAAGATATTGAAAAGATCGAATAATTTCTATATCAGTGTTCAGACTTCACAACTTCGAGTTTCCAGCGTAGTGGACTGCAAGTCTTGGAGGAATTTAATAATAGTGATAAAGTAAACATCTCTATAATATTTTATTTAATCTCATTTCAGTGTATTAAAAGCTGTATAACAATATCTCCTGAAACTGTTCAAGAGAAGAACTTCTATCGAATTATATATATTATTATGAGGGTCATGAATTATATCGTCCTTATTATAATGTCCTTTTTCACCTTTTGTTGTGGTAAAAATTAAAAAAAAGTAAATTAAATTAATTTATTTATTGACACTTTTTTAAATATATTTATTTATTTTAAAAAGTAATAAAAAATAATAAATAATATTTCAGTTCCAGTATTTGTGACATTTACAGCATTTAGTCTGAAACGGTTTCTAACAAAAACATACAATTTTGACAAGTAAAAGAACTTAAGTTTTATAAACCAAATTATTTCTAACAGACAAATTATTTGTACCATCACAAGTGGTAAAGAGGGTATTTTATATATTAACTTTACCATTCAGAGTGTAACGCTAAGAAGGAATTATTTTAGAACCCATAATGTATATACATTCTTGCACTAAATAAAAAAAATTAAGTCGATTTAGCTATGTCCGCCAGTATGTCTGTCTGTTGTTGACATGCAAACATCTACAATAATTGACCAAGTTCAATGAAATTTGGCCTTAGTAAATGTTTTTATCTTGAAAAAGTTCCTAATTTAAATGGGCAAAATCGATTCTGAGGGAACTTCTATGAGGCAACTTCTAAGTTCAAATAAAAAACTTTCGTTAAATTGTTAATTATAAAACGACAAATTAAAATGAATTTTTGCCATAATACTGAATTATTTGTCCTTCATTACAAATCCAAAAATTATTGAAATCGGTTCAGTATAAAAATATTTATAACCAAAAATATATAACTCATTAAGTGTTCCAGTGTTATATTTAAGAAAAACTTTTATATATTGTATACGTATGCGAGTGTATATGTAAGTGTGTATGTACGAAACATAACGTATATAATCCACACGCATTTGTGGTGGAAGGTATTGAAGAATCGGCATGGAGGAATTTAGCATTCTTATTTGTTTTCTTTTTATGTAATAAAAATAGAAAACCACAAGAAAATGGTTTTTTGTCATAATTTCTTTGATTGGGGATCAAAATGTCAAATATTTATATAATTCTCAAGAATATAATAAAGATATCTTGGCAAATGGATACTTTAAGCTCAGTTATTTTTATTTTGTGTTGGGTCATATAAATAATTTCATGCATTTTTAAATAAAGTTTTAATTTAAAATTCTCTTATTTAAATAAAAGACCTCTTGTGCAGACTTCAAAAGAATGTTCTGCATATGTATTTGAAGGTGATTGTGACAATTTTTGCATGTGTATGTGAATATAACAACAGTTGTTAAACTCTTTTAAAGTTCAGAATGATATATGGATTCTTCTACTATTTCTATTCATACGATTATAGTTAAATTTTATTTTAGTTTGATAAATAAGAAGTGATAAAGGACCTTATGTGGGAGATATACCTAAAATTGGTTTATATTAACATTTTATTTAATAGTCAAAAACCTTGTTGCAGGAAGGGTCCTTATTCGTGAGCATTAGAAAAAAATATGGACCGATATTTAATTCAATTGTTATATATTTAATAGCTTTATAAGATTAAAACGCTTTTCCTGGAAGAGGCTTAATATTAAAAACTATAACCAAAATGGATCGAATTTTGTTATATTAGATGCTTAATAAAGTACATTTAGAATTTAATCTAATACTAATCCGAATAATAATCCGAACAATACAATTTAAGAGATTTATGAGTTTATAACTGAAAAGTGTCTATATTTATGCGCTAAAACTGATTTGTGCTTCTGTGTTTTATGGATAAATTTTATGTAAACCAAATTTGTTTTAATTGCAAATTTTAAAAAGGTTTTTCTGCTGAATTGTGATGTTGCATAAGTTATCGGTCCATAACTTTTTTCCTACTGAATGTTTGTAACATGCAGAAAAAATGATGCAATGTAAAAGCTCAAGGATTGAAACTGTTCACATTCAGTTCAATATTTCAGGTAACTTCCATGAAAATGCCATGTCGGAATTGCGTCATAGAACTCCCAAATATAAACCATTTTAACGAAATTCAACAAGGGTCGGTTCACTACGTACCTATATTAAAATAAATATAATATTAAATCGATGTTTGAAATTATACATGGGTCGGACCATCATTTCTTTTAGCTCCGATATAACCACCCCTCCAGAAAAAATCCTTTCAGACGTATAAATTTCTCATACATGTTAATATCATAATAATGTTCTTCATAAAAGCAAATTATACGAGGGTCGCTCATAAATTTTTCGTAGCTGTCATTTTCAACCAGCAATGTGATGTTGGGTATTACATAGTGGGGATGATCGACTATAAAATTTTTTATTGCTAAATATGTTTTAAACAGATTGGGATTTTAGGTATTTTCGCTTGGAAAAGTGGGAATTTTTTAAAATTCTCTGATTCATGGGACTAATTGGTTAATATTCGTATACCCAAATTTAAAACAATCAAATCATGTCCAAATTTCTTTTGGACATGATTTCTAACGTCTTTTTAAATGAAGTATAAATTATCTCTATAATAATTTCTTTAAGTGTCGCAAATCTCACCGGGTTTAAACTAGTATATAACAACAATAAATTTTGATTAGTAAATCTTTTTTAAAAAATTTCATTTTATTAAATTTATTCACTTTAAGAGATAAACTGAATTTATTTAATAATCGTTATTATACTTTGTTTTCTGACAAATTCTTGTCAAAATTGTTGAATTTTCTTTGCTTGTGGTAAAATTATTTATGCTCAACTGAAATGAAATTGAATTTCAAGACAACTTAATTTCGAATTCGTTTGTTATACACAAAAATAGAATAAAAATTTATTTTTTGTCTTATATTTATTCGTAAAGAAAGCAAAAACAAGAGAATAAGAAAATTACATTATTATATAATTGAGTAAAATTTTAGAAATGAACTTAAATTAAAAATTTAAGATTAATCATACGCCCAAGTGAATAGAAAATATTTCAAATACAAAAGAGATACAACAAGTCAGAATGTTATATTCGGTTATGCCGAATTGTTAGTAACCTCCAACACAAATGCATTTGAAGTAAATACGTTAAGTTACGTACACACACATACATACACTCACAAATAATATATACAATATATTATCCGTCTTCTTTCTTATAATACAAAAACACTTAATGAGTTACAAAATTAGTTATATTTTTCGCTATATCTTTTATTCTACTAAAGCGATTTTGATAATTTTTGGAATATTAATAAAGTTAATGTTAGTCAATACCACATAAAATATATTACCAAATTTAATTTTAATTTTTTGATTTATTTTGATAATTTTACGAAAATTCTTCCCTTGAAGTTTGAAGCTGCTTTATATATACCTTTTATAATTTTTAATATACCGAACTGATTTTACTGGATTTTCATAGAAAACTTTTCAGGCCTATTAGAAATACTCAGGACAAATTTCGTTAAGCTCTGGCAATTATTGTGGATGTGAGCGTGACAACAATAGACAGACGTAGAGACAAATGGATAGACAGATGGATTTAGTTAAATCGAAGCAGATTTAGATTTGATGCCAAAATATATATAAATTATGGACTCCTGATGTTTCCTTTTTAACGTTACACACGGAATGATAAAGATAATATACCCTCTTCACCACTTGTGATGGTTAAAGAAATAAAATTAAAAATATATAAAATAATCTAATCGTTTGATTAATTTTAGTAACACGGAAATCATCTATACTTAGTAATTTTATTAAACATTGAATAAATAACTATAATTCCAGAAAAACAATCAACAATTTACTAATCAGTTGATTATTAACACGTTTCCATATGAATCCACAAATAGATTTGTTTGTGTGTGTGTTTTTTATTTATTGTTTACTTTGGATTTTCAGTATTATTATACCCTTCATCATAACAAGCGGTAAAGAGGATATAGTGACTTTGTCATTCCGTATGTAACACTAATAAGATATCATCTCAGACACTATAATGTATATATATATTTTTGCGTCAAATCAAAATCTGAGTCGATTTAACTACGTTGTTGTTGGCACGCTCACATAAACAATAATTACCAGAGATCAATAAAATTTGACCTGAGTATTTGTTTTGGTCCTGAGAAGTTTCCTGTTTAAAACCAGTAAGATCGATTTACTAAATAAAAGATATAGACCTATATCTGAGGTAAAAGTTCAAGCTTCAAAATTTTTCATAATATTAGACTATATGTTTTCCAATAATTATCAAAATCGGTTCAGAAGAAAAAAAAATTATAGCCAAAAACATGAATAATTTTGTGACTCATTTAACGTTCCAGTGTTGTATATAAGAAAAATGTTTATATATTATATAAGTCTGTGAGTGTATTTGTAAGTGTGCATATAAAAACACATCTTATTTCTTCACATGCATTTGAGGCGGAGGGTGTTGAAGATTCGGCACAACCGAATATAGAAATCTTACTAGTTTAAGCATTAGATTATCTTTGTATCATGTTCTTTTTTCGACAGGAAAAACAAATAAATAGATAAGACCATTTAGGAAACCTACACATTTTTGTTTGTTTATTTTTAGAAATCTTTGCAAAAGATTAAAATGGATAACAATCAAATATTTTCCAAATCATTAAGAAGAAAAACCTTTTCCTTCCATTTATAATGTCAATGTTGACACATGAATACTTGAACTGTGACTTATTCACATTAAGACTTTATAAACTTATATACATGCAGATGTAAATATACAAGTATTAGTAACATATGTAAGTTAATTGGATTTGGGAAGAGGAAGACATAAAATGTGATATAGTTGTTATTTAAAGCAATTGGTGGATTCGTTTAAGACTTCATAAAGAAACTATAATTTGATTTTATATGGAAAATATAAAATTTTATTAAAAACATTTAAATGTTCCATTTATGGGGAAGAAATTTTGAGCTGAGGTAACATAAATGAAAAATACTGTGGCATACACTTTTAAGTATACCATTTGCCAGTTGTTTGGCCGGCTTTAAATGTTGTGAATTCTCTACAGGTTGTAATTTCTTAGATAATTTGATGAATTTTAGTTTTGAAATTGGTCATGTTCAGTCTAATATTTCAGGTAGCCACCACACAAATGTCTTCTCGTAATGGGATTTTAACCTCATGAAACTTGTAGATGTTTTTTTTTACTAAATATGACACAAAAAAGTCTTGTATAAGTCCAAGTCCACCTTTAAGAAATTTTAAGAAAATTGGTCCTTAGTTAAACACAGCTAAACAAAGCCTCTTCCGAAATTTACTATAAAGTGCATAAGTCTTATAGTATTATGATGATATGTTTTATGGTTAAAATCCATGCAACCGGATAATGTCTTCCCTTTTTCATATAATCTGTACTTGCGAAAAACTCCTCAAATTACATAAATCTCTCAAATACATATGTATGAAGAAAATATGTTATGTATATTTAACACAATTACAAATCATAAAATCAAGTCGATATTATCTGGCTATAACATTCTTACTTTTTTTAAATAATTCTGTATGTTATGAACCGTTAAAGATACCTTTGTCTAGTTAGCGAGCCATCGGGTGTGTTTATTTTTTCTAAATTTATCAAAAATCACTTAATTATTTTTGCCGAATCCTAATGTGTGTTTTATTACCTTTAATCCTTTTTCCGCCATATGGACCTTATATATAATTTATAATAAAATGTGGACTTGGTTTATTGAATTTCGCTTGAAGACCAAAAATTATTGAATAATAATAAAAAATAATTATTGAATAATTTAAAGTAAATACTAACAAACATTTTAGAAAGATTTGCGCAATCTGGAAGTACATGACATCATATAGCAGAGATGCCCAAAATTCAGTTTTATCGACTAGAGAGCTTAGACTACAAATTCAGCTAATGCAGAAGTACACTATAAATGTCTGCTGCTTCATCAACAGTATGGGAAAGAAAGTTGTATTTTAGCTCTCTTTGAAACAAAAACATTATCTAAGCGAAATGTGTATTTATATGAACTAAGAAAAATAATTGTTTTAATTGCCAACATAACGAGTCCAAACATAACAGTTTTGTAATTTTAAAATCCTAATCCGGGAAGTGGTCTATATGGGAGCCACTCAAATTATATATACATGTACGACAAATTATTTACAGATATTAAATACAGTTAGAAAAATAAAGTTAATACCATCATTCAGACAAAGAGCGCTATGTATGTAAGCTATTACCAGGTGTAAAACTCTTATACATTCTAAAAACAGTTAGAAGAATAACTGTACCAAAATTTCAATGAAATTGGTTCACATTTAAGAGTTTATAAGCTTTGGCTAAATTTTATTGAATTCTGACAATTATTCTTGGATTGAAAATGTATCCAAAAGATAAACGGATTTGATGCAAGTTCTTAGATAATACTTTTTGGCGTTACACAGAACTACAACGTTAATATACCCTCAACATCGCTTGTGGTGGTGGAGGGTATAAAAATATTTAAGAATTTAATATGCTTAAAAAATTATTATATAAGGCAGGCATGTAAATGTGGTTGACAAATTTTAGAACTCACTAATTTTCGGATATAACAAGATTTTCCATATTTGTGTCTATAACATCTTTTGCTTAATTATTTTTTTTATTAAAAAATTAAGAGTTTTTTTTGTCTGAATTTTTTAAATGTCTCAGATATTGGTCATTGGTTATTGGAACGACATTACTGGTAAATGAGAAGCTGCTTAGGACAATAATATAAATCGAAAAACTTGTATAGAGTCCAACAGAAACAGACTTATACAAATGCCAAGTAGTATAAATTTAAATTGTTTTATTGTTTCTGATATCGATATTAAAAATAATGGAAATGACATTTTTGATTTACATGTTTCTATAGTTTCAAAATATAAAAACAACAATGATTAATATATGTAAGCGGTGTTGAACTGTTCCTGTTTACATAAGGAAATTTTTGAAATGATTTTTAAAATTGACTTTTGCTCAGATAATTTATAACATGTCTCACATATATTGATATATTGATATTTTACTGTTAGTTATTTTTTATGTCACAATCAGAGCCACGTTAATTTGTATTCAGTCCACAGTGAAGCCGAATCAAGTTTTGTTGAGAAAAAATCTTTTATTCGAATTTAAAAACAAGTACGTTTGAGTCGTAATATTGATATAAATAAGGTCGAATTCAGTAGAATACAGTAGTTCCAAAACGATTTTTTAATATATCCGTTACTTCTGAACCGTCGATGGCATAATTCCGGCAGATAGTAATCTATCAGCCGTGTATGAAAAGGTCACAAATTCCGTCAAAGTAAACTCTATGTGAGTTCATATTTTTACTTTAAGGGGACAAGCTCTCCAATGCGGAGCAAAGGACTTTCACACTTTATGTTGATAGCAATCGAGAGAATCATTGACATGCAAATAAGAATGTCAGTGGATGGTAGTTTACTTGCAGAGAGATCGGTTGAGACGGCACTACATTCATTGGTAAGACAGAATTCGGTCCATTTACATTGACAATCTGTCTGGATATTGAAGGAGCATTCAATAACGTGAAGACATCGTCAATTTGTAAAGCTCTAATTAAGGATTAGAAGAGGCTATTATTCGATTTGTGACATGCTTTTGCCAAAGAAGTTTACTTGGTCTAGTGTGGGTAACGTCTCACTGTGGAATGTGGCATTGAACGGGTTACTTATTGAAATGGAGTGTTTGGATCTCAGGACTATAGTGTATGCTGATGATCTGGCCGTAGCGATATCTGGAAAACATATTAGAACGCTTTCGCATCGTTTAAAACTCTTTACGGTTGAAGCACTGGAAGTGTACTTTTACTGCTTCTGTGTAAGGCATTTTCCCACCACATGGCAGAAGCATGGTCTGTCTCTCAAAAGATGCACTAGGGTATGATGACTCTAAAGACAAATTAGATGAAGTTATCTTCGTTCAAAAACATACGTGTATCTTTCAAACTTCCGGATGAGTGAAACAGTTGCTATAGTTTCTGGACACTGTCGTTTAGTAGTACGAAAACTCCGGCAGATTTGGCAACTGTTGATATGAGGAATATATGCGGCTTTATACGACTGCGTCTTTGTCCAAAACTGCGGTTGGGTTGGCTACGTGTTTGCTCCTTGGATTTTTCCAATGTCTGAACAGCAAATATATATGCCTTATTCCTTTCTTCTTTGGAAGCATCTCGCTGCAATATCTGACAGATTTGGAATCTGCTGATGTGAGGGATTTATGTGGTTCTATGTGATTGATGGTATGATGAATATTTCCGGCTTTATCTGTAATTGCTGTTGGTTTGACGGCGTTATTGCGTCTCTGTAATGTGAAAGGCTGGACAAACTGGGCACAATAATATCTTACTTTTCTCCTTTTCTTACTTGACTTCAGACTGGTCTATTCTTTTGTGCCTGTCTACTTAGATTCTCTATCTAATTATTTTCAGAAAGGACACCTTTAGATTCCAAGTGAGCCAAAATTGTTTTTTTCATTCATTTATGGCAGCTAAATGAGATAACCTAACTTTTGAACCGAGTACCTTTGAATAACATTTCAAAGGTTAGAGATGTGGAGTTTTCGACGTTTAGTACAGATCTTTATCAGATCATTCACCCATTCGATGCCCTTCCAAATCAGGCTACCTGTATATGTTATTTTTTTTTATTTTTTAAATGTCTTGAAATATCATTTCAGTCCCACTGTTCAGCCTAATGTAATAATTTGTTCCTGTGTTTCAAATATATAGGAAATCCTCAATACAATTTCCCTCATTTTTCGTCTATTTGTATAACGACTATCACGTACATTTAATTTCAAAAATTCATCACTCTTGAAGAATTTCTGTCCATGAAGAATGATGGAAATTTTGCAGGTTTTAGACAAGTTAAACGTCTACATATATACGTATATATATATTTGTATGTACGTATATGTGAATACGTTTATATGTCTCTGTATGAGACAAGTATAACGAGTATCATTGAAAAATAAGTTATAAACAAGTTGTTAAGGTTATTTGTTTTGTATGTGTGTTTGTACGAATATTTGTAAGTATGTTTGGTTATTGAATTTTCCGTAATACGAAGGTAAAAATATTAAATAAATAACTAAATAACTATATAATATTTTTCTAATATTTTCTATTTACTTTTTTTTTTGCTACGCAAAGTACAAATTGTTGTCATATTAAATTGATAGACATTGATATTTATTACTTTAGTAAAATGGGGGGGGGGTGGAGTTGAAGCAAAATAGGAGAAAAATAAGTGAAAGTGGTATATGAGGCAAAAGACGAATTTTTAATACTCTAAATCTGTGAGAATCTAAAAATATTGATGTGAAAGGTAGAAAAAGTGTTAAACATACCTCTTGAATTTTTAACTGTTATATGCCCATTTGTAAAAAATTTGTGACTTGTGACCTCCACTAAATATAAGTTATGTATACACCAATCTGACATTATGGGAATAAAAAGTAAGAATATTATATTCGACTTTGCCGAATTCTGTGAATTATTGTGGATATGAGCATGCCAAAAACAGACAGACAGATGGACATAGCAAAATCGACTAAGATTTTGATTTGATGCAAGAATATATATTATGGGATTAGAGATGATTCCTTCTTAGTATTACACACCAAATGACAAAGTTAATATACCCTTTTCACCACTTGTGGTTGTGGAGGGTATAAAAAAGAATCTGTCTTTGTTTGGAAATTATAGACAGCTAAACTACTGAACCATTTTTGCTAAAATTTCCACAGAATGATGCTAATTTACCCGAAAGTAATATAAGATATTAAAAACAACGATAGGGCTAAGTGGGGTGTTAGCTCTCATACAAAGCGAATAGTGATTACCGAATATCTAAACAGTTAGAGTTCTCAAATTTGGTTCAAATGACTGTCTCAAAGAACGATTTTACTGTACAAAATGTAGAACTTATAAAGCCGTGGGGGCTATCACTCCCTCGGATAGTCAAAGACAATGTTAATTATCGAATATATAAAGAAATTCTACATCGAGAGTTTCAATATTCAAATATAAGTTATTGAATTTCTAAAGAACTATTACAGCGATAGTTCTAAAAATTTGGGTTCAACCACCTTCTCGGGGAATTAATTTATTGGATAAAATCGAAAGTAGAACCGAAAGTAACATAGGCTATAAAAAAAGTTTGGTAGTATTAGAGGGAGAGTGGGACCTTCATATGAAACCACTATTAATTATCGAATATTTAAAGAACTATTATAGCGAAAGTCTTAAAACTGGTCTTAATCAGTTCCTCAGGGAATTGTTTACCTGGTTTCTAACAGGTAGCCCCCATACAGATTTTGATTTCCGAATATCTTAAGTAAAACTGAAGCGAAAGAATTCAAATTCAATTATTTTCCCAAGGAACAGTTTAACTGTACAAAATACAGAACGAACAGAATCAGAGGGCCAGGTAAATTCGGCAAAATCAAATATTAATTATCGAATATCCAAAGAACTCTATAAGTGGGAGTGTCCATTTTTCCTGCATATAATGTATTACGGATGACATCAGGTGTGAAGTAGCTCCCTTTCAATGCAAATATAATTTTCTGTAGAGCAATTACACTAAGAGCTAAAAAATGAATTCCAATCTCTTTAAAAAAATAGAGCGCGGAGAGGGACATAATAACTTCCTGTTAAACAGCTTTTCGTGAGCAAAAGGATGGTCGATACAGTCATATAAAGAAAAACGTAGAGCTGACTTCATATATATTAAATATTAATTATCGAGTATCTAAAGAACTATTTTATCTAGAGTTTCCAAATTTTATAAATTTGCCTATGAAATGGATTTACTGGGAAAATGTAGAACGGATTAGGTCAGGGGGAGATGTACCTTCTATTCAAAGCAAAAATTAATAGTGAAATATCTGAAGAAATACTACGGTGAAAGTCTTCCAATTTGGCAAAATCTCCATTGCATGTTATTTTCTTGGGAATCTAGGACTGACGAGAATTTCCGTGTAGCATTAACGTGGTTACTAGTGTAAAAATTAGTAACGTTTAACACAAAATCTGATTTTTCCATTGCTGTATCATTTACAATGAAACACTTAATAAACCCTTAACTCCCAATCATAATGTTGTAGTGTATACAAAACGAGTGAATGAATAAAATTGAAATAGAATTCATACAAAAACAAAAAAACAGAAAAGAGAATTTTCATTGCAACATTTATGAGGGCATTACAAATACTATAAAAAGTTTAATTTCAAAATATGTCAAAAGCAATAAAATAAAACGTTAAAGAAAAGGATCTTTGATACACAAAAACAAAAAAAAAAATGCTAAAATAAATTACTTATTTTTATTTTGTGGTAAAATGTGCAAATATTTATTAAAGTTTTGCTAAAAGTTGGTCTCTTTTGAAATAAATTGATTATTTTTTTAAGTTAATCGAATAGTTTAACATTTGAACTAATGATAACTTTAATATTAAATTGGATGTCATGAAAATAAAATGGAGTAAACAAGTAAATAGAATAACAAGTAAGAGTATAATATTAGGATAAGACTGACTTTATAATACCCTACATCAATGAGCAAACTAACAAGTTGCCTTAAACGACAGCAAACAATTTGAACAAAGCCAAGTGATCAAAAACGTTTTTTTTAATAATTTTGTAACTTTGGGTCTATTGAATAATTTTTAACCAAATTTCACTTGGACATTCTTGAGTTATTTTCCAATTAATTTGGAGAATGATATGTTTCTGGTGGGTTCTGGGGTCGGGTATTTCATCTCCAAAGTTGGTCACCTCATAATTCTCTGTAAAAAATATGCTTACATGTGCAAGATAACTGTTATAGTTCAAGAGATATTTAGACTAAAGTAATATGTTGACTTATTTATGTACAGTTTTTTATTATTATTATTCTTTTGAACTTGGTGAGACCTATTTGGGTCCAAAAAAAAAAAAAATCTAAAATATTGTCAGAATTAAGGTGGTCTCTCTCTGGGGTCTCTCCTCAGAATTTTGCATATTTATAATGTGTAAGTTCAATATAATAATTGAATATTTTTTCAATCAAATCACAGACCAAAATTTTGGCGATTTTTTTAAAAGATCGTCAAACTCGCTGTAAGCAACATTGAAGATTCACTTCCTGACGCCAGGTTCCACTGGAAATATGTCCTTTCCCAAATCAATTGGAAAACACCTCAAGAATATTCAAAGTTCATTGAGTTCAGATGTTGGAATGTTCACACAGATAAAAGTAAAATCCCCGTTGAGCATAGTTGATTTAAGGCAATTTTAATTTTTTTTCAGTTTAAATTAAACTCCTTTAACACTGTGGGTGAAATGATATTTTATAATATTTTTTTTTTAATTTCAAGGAAGAAAATACTGCATTTACTGTAAAACAATGTTAAACTTACAATTTTATCTATGAAGATTAATTTAACATTAATGCAGTTAATTCGGGATTATTTTACAGTAAATGCAGTTTCTTCTTCCTTGAATTTTTACTATTAAAAAATAATTTTAAAAAATTGTTGTAAAATTTTATGAACTAATTAGCAGACCTGGCAAACTTCGTTTTGCCAAAGCAAATTTTTAGGGTGTTGCTGGCCTTAAGCAAACATTCGTGTTGTATTATCATACGATTTAAATAAATTAGAAGTAATTTGAAATTGCTTTGTATTGGGTGAATACCTCTCCACCTGATCCTATAAGTCCTATATTTTTTCCAGTGATGGTGTTTCACAGTAGCATAATTTTATACACATACATGGTTCTCTAGATATTCAATAATCAATATTGGCTTTGCATGAGGGGTACCACTCCCCCTAGTCTAACCTGTCCAACATTTTGTCCACTAAAGCAGTTCGTTGAGGAAGTTGTTGGTACATCTCATTGTTTTACCAATATTTGCTTTGTATGAGAGGGAACTGCTCCTTCTGGTCCTATTTAAATTTTTTTTAGCATAATTTGCTTTTGTCAACTCAATTATGCTTCTAACGTTGAATTTGCTTAATTTTTTCTGTGTGTTGTTGTTTTTAGTTTAAATAATCAAGTTTATTAATCTGTACATAAAATATATGTATGCATGTATGTGTGTATTTTATATGTTTTTTTAAATAAATTCTAATTTAAATAATACAACTTAATAAATAAAAGTTGTATTTATATAATCGGATTAAAGTTGAAAGATCTAATCGATATAAATATTTAAAATTAAAATTAAAAAATCAAAAGTTCACTAAGTTAAAAAAAATATTTAAATAAGTTAATTTTAACAAGTAAGAATTATTTATTTATATTATTTATATTATTTATATTATTTGCATAATATAAATTTTAGTACCCAGACTAAGTTTTTATTATTTTATTATTTATATTAATAAATTTGGTCTTTATTAAAAACATTAAAACCCTATTCTGGGAAGGGACATTAAATAGAAGTTATAACCGTATATGGATCAAATATTGTTAATTTAAAAATTGTTAATTTAAATCAATTTAAATTTTACCAGCTATAAAATATTTTCAAAAAAGAACCTTATTTGAGCGCTATAGTTAAGAACGTTAAAATGTTTTCCAGGAAAAGGACTTTATTATTAAAAACATGTTTAAGTCGCAATATTGTCGGCAATATTTGTTTAGATAATTATACCATAAGTAGTAAAGAGGGCATATTAGCTTTGTAGCTCCATTTGTTTGTTCATCTATCTGTTGTTGACATTCAATGGTAATTAACAGAACTCAATGAATTTGTACTTAGTTTTTCGTAATTATCTTAAGACGCTTATTATTTGAAACCAGCAAAGTTATAGACCGATATCTGAGACAACCAATAAAATTAGCACGTTTTTATTGTCTTTAGTAAAAAAACGTTATGAATTACACAACTTTTGAGAAGGTATGAGGAGGGGTATATCCCAATAAATGGAATATTTAATGTTGCATATCTCTATAACTAATCCCGAAATTTGGCACATAAATTGTGATTTGATAACATATTATTGTAGACTGCAAAATTTTCGAATAGAGCAAGTAGGGAAGTAGTATCCTCTTTACAGACAAAATTTTGTAAAAATGCGTCATAAGTATCCATTTTCCTTTAAACTTTTTAAGAAAATTTCGTGAAATTTGGAACATGTAAATAGCCTTTTTAACGAAAAAGGTTTCGGTTTGGGCATGGAGGATTGATATCCCTATTACAAACTATAAGGATTTAATGAAACTTTTGATAGAGAACGGGAAGAGAAAGGATACCACGCCTAATAATAGGGTATAATCAATTTATCAAGGCACATCTCTGGTTTACAAAATAATTAATATATAATGTATTTACTTCAAACGCATCGACATTTTTTCCATTGGGTTAAAGTCCGGACTGTAGAATAGGCAGTTCAACAGAGGTATCATCAAACCATGATTTAGACAGTTTTGAAAATATTGTAACCTGTAAAGTGTTCACAACTTTCAAATGACAGCAATCCCGAAGTAAAGGTTGATGGAAGGACATCGTTAAATCGACTCAGAAAGTGATCCTTAGTTAAAGGTTTACTTAAAGATGGGTATAACACCTGAATGCTATAAACACTGGCACAAACGCATAATACTCCAACCACCTACGATGGTGTAGGGTATAATAAATTTTTTCATGATACATCTGTGGCTTACAAAATAATTAATAAAAATTTACTTATTATGGAACTGCTTTTAAGTTTGTACGTATGTAATTTGTATTCAAAATTAACCTTTATTTTTCAATTATTAAAAGATTTTCATATTTTCGAATTATTCAACCAAAAATGTTCGTTATGTATGAAAAAAGCATTTTATATTCTGTTGTGAAATATTTTTTTTTTTTGCAAAAAAGAGGAAATAAATAAATAAAGTGAAATATTCTGAAAAACACTGAAAATAAATTGAATAATGTGAAAATTTTAAAAAAGTACTGAAATAATGTGAAATACAGTAAATTATATTGAGTTGTGTTTTCATTTGTACTAAAAGGAATTTCAATATTTTCAGGAAATTTGCAGGTATGAATGAATGGAAATGCACGTTTGGTCTATTTATCTCTTTGACTGTTTATCTGTTTGTGTGTGTGTGTATGTGTGTTCGTTTTATTCATATATATGTGTGTATGTGTGTTAAATGTAATTTCCAGGCAATTTTTGTAGTTGTTGTGTATGCCATTTAAAAATAACTGTATATAATAGTTTTAAAGATGTGAGAACTACTAAGGATGCAATTTAACATATGTGTGTGTATTTGTATGTCTGTATGTGTAGGCAGTTATACGTACGACTTTTGCTTATAAAAGCAATTTCCCCATAAAATGTACAAATACCAAAAAATGAATATATGACAACTATTTCCGACGATGTCATGGCAATTAAACTATAAATATATAACTTTACAAATGTTAAAACGAGGGTAAAAAGAGAAGTTTTAAAAGCAACAGGTTTTTATTTTGGAATTGCATAACAAATTATAGGGGGAAACTGCACTGGTGCATATTCCTATAAAAACACATTATTTATTTTAAAGAATTGGAAAAAAAATTAAACAAGATACAATTTGTGGGCAAATAATATTTTTCTTAAATCAACTGAAACTTCATAATATTAATAACTAAAACTCTTATTTCTAAATCATTTTATACCCTTCACCACGATAATCGGGGAGATTTTATTTACGTCGTCATTCCGTATGTAATCTAAGAAGGCATTATCTAAGATCCCATAATGTATTAAATCAAAATCTGAATCGATATAATTTATTCGCTCACATCTGCAATAAGTGGCAGATGTGAGCGTGCCATGAAATTTTGACTGATTATTTGCTATTGTCCTGAGAAGTAACTCATCTAAAAAACAGAAAAAACAGTTCAGTATATTAAAATATATACACCGATATTTGAGTTAACTTCCAAGTTCAAGCAGGGATTTTCTGTAAAATTGTTAGTTATATATGGACAAATTGGAAAAAGAATCTTTGCCGTAGTTATATGTACCTCATTTCCATTGCAAAAATTATTAAAATCGATTCAAAAGAAAATAAGTTTTATTCAGAAATATAACTAATGTGATGACTAATTAAGTGCTCCGGTGCTATGCTTAAGAAAAACTTTTATATATTACATGTGTTTGTAATTATGTATTTACTTACACTGAGTATGTACGACATAAAATGTATTTACTTCAAATGCATTTGTGGTGCAGGGTACTAAAGATTCAGTAAAGCCAATTCGGTATATCATTCTTACTTGTTAATTTTAATTTTAGCGTTTAATTGTCATTTTCTATGGTATTTTGTCTCTATAATACGGTCATTGATTCCACTATTTTTTAACAAGGCCGGAATTAATTTCAACATTAACTTGCTATAATTTTAGTTTTTACTCTGTTAAAGTCAACTGAGGTATTGTTAAACCATGATGTACATTTCTATGAAAACTGGATCTGCGTTCCGAAATGACCCAAGTTACACACGTAGATTGTCAGCACAGCGACATTTTTATAAATAGAAAGTTTTCTCCCCAAGAAAGAACAACCGTATGCAAACGAATATGTATCCAGCATTATCCGGCTAAAATATGAAATCTTTATCCATTTCTCTCCTATAAAAGAGAAAAGAGCATCTTTCGTTTTTCTTGGAACAAAACTAATTTCAGATTTCCCAAACAATAACAGTACCACTGCCACCGACAAGTTCCCTTGGTGATCTTTAAGGGTGATGAAAATTAACGATTAAATTGAAAATTTTCAGTAAAATTAAAATTTTTTTATTGTTTTATGTCAGCTTTCTTAAACCAATTTTTATGTCTGCTTTTATAGAAATATTCCGCATAATAAAAGCACCAAGAACATGTGATCGTATGAATAGGTTAAGTCATCCCTCATTAATAAAATTTTAACTCTACTTTTGGTAAAGGAAAAAATTAAATGCGTTTATGGGATTATGCATCAGTGTAGATTGATTTAAATCAAAAATGGAAAAAATTGAACATTAGAAGATAATTGCATTTTTAAAATACTTTTCAATTCTCCATCGCTTGTATATTTCCAATATGTCAATTTCCTATTTATATGTATTTTTTTTTGCAAAAAGAGTTCAAAAGTGCATGAAAATATAAATGCAAAATTACAACATTTTTAAAAATAAAATGAAAAAATGAAAATCATAAAAAATTTTTGTCTGTAAATTCGTAATTAGCCTTGCTGGAGCTTATAAAGCATAAATATGTTTTGTAGTTAATTTGAGTACAAAATACGCAAAATTATTTTAAAAGGTCAATATTACACAAATTATTTAAAAATTGGTATTTCAAATTATTCCCTTATATAAAATCAGCTTTGCCTTTAGTGAACCCATTTTAACAGATAATCAAAAAAATTCTAGAAATAAAAGAATCTTAGAAACTCTATACTTACACGCAGAGAAAAAACATATATATTTTTGCCGTAACCATAAACGAGAAGCAACATACAATTGTTATTAGATATTGTTACTATAACTATAAAATTTATTTATTCTCATTTTAATTTTGCATTAATAACAATAGTTATAGTTATCACCACTAAAACCAATAAAAAAATTGTTATAGTAATAAAAAGTTTAATTTTTCGCATAATCATTTAGCATTGAAAACAAAAGTTATTTTTATCGCCACTAAAAATATTGTTGTCGCCACTAAGAAAAGTGTTATCGCCATTAAAATATTTGGTTGTTTGCATTATTTTGTTATTAAATAAAAATATTTTAATTGCGTATTTTTTTTTAATAATGAGAATTTTAAATTTAAATTTAAATTTTCAATCTTGACATAAATTGTAAAAAATATATATGTGTCAATATTCAATTGTCAGTTAACTAAAAATAATATTGTGTGTTAATAACAATATTTTTTTAACGGACAGTTCAATAACAATAAAATTGTATTCAATCAAACATATTTCCAAACATATTGTACCACTATATTTTTTTCATTAAATAAAAATAATTTTATTACAGCAACTAAATTGTTATCAATCAATATGTTGGTGATAACAATAAATGTTTGTCGCGAATATATTAATGTTTGCGACGAACATATTGCGAAATGACGTTTTTCAAATAAACACATTTTTTCCACAACAAAAAATCTGAAAAAATCGGATTCGTCCCAGTCCTTCTCTCCGACTGGCAGAACATGTAAAGCTTGCTATCTATTTAAAGGTCTCGTTTCTGTAGATATCTAAATGAAATTCGGAATGTGATTTTAGATTTTAAAATCAAAATTTTGTTTTCCATTTACTGTATCGATTTTTCTATGAAATTATAAGTGATAACAAATTACCGTCCATTTTGTTCTACCTCCTTCACTTTAGCTATAAAATGTAATTTTAGTTTTTCATATAAAATGTAGATTTTTTCATTAAAATATTAGTGATAACAAATTACAGTCCGTTTTGCTCTAGCGTCTCTAGTTAATTAAAAAATGCAATTAAATTTTTTCGTATAAAATATCGATATTTCTATGATAACAAGATATTGTCTGTTTTTTGTGTAGCGACTTCAGTTTAGCTAAAAAATGCAATTAAAATTTTCATGTAAAAAATTGATTTTTCATGAAAAATAAAAGTTCAAAATAATAAAATATCGTCCGTTTTGCTCTTGCGCCTTTAGTTAAGCTTTATAATGCAATTTAAGTCCTTCTTATAAATATTTCATATAAATATCAGTTTTTGGTGAAAAATAAAAGTGACAGCTAAATATTGTCAGTATTTATAATTAAACTAGAGGCGCTAGACTGTAGTTTAACTATAAAATGCAATTTAAGTCTTTCAGATAAGATATCAGTTCTCCTCTGAAAATATAGGTGATAAAAAAATATCGTTCATTTGGCTCCAGCACCACTAGATTACTTATTAAATGCAATTTCAGTTTTTCATATAAAATGTCCATTTTCGATGAAAAATAAAAGTGATAATAAAATATCGCCCGTTTTGCTCTAGCGCTTTTAGTTAAGGTATAAAATGCAATTTAATTTTTCGTATAAAATATAAAATAAAGGTAATAACAAAATATAAATCTCGCGCCACTAGTTTAGCTATAAAATGCACCGAAATGAGTTTTGGTGAAACATAAAAGTATAAACAAAATATCGCCTGTTCTGCTTTAGCGCCTCTAGTATACCTATTAAATGCTTTTCGTATATGATATAGATTTTTGGTGAAAAATATAAGTGATGACAAAATATCGCCCATTTTTCTCTAGCGACTCTAGTTGAGCTATAATATGCAATTTAAGTTTTTTTATATCAGATATCGCTTTTTAGTAAAGAATATATATATGCTAGTTTTCATACAAAATACCGATTTCTAACTACATACGAGATTTCACAAGAAATGTACCATGATGCACCCATTTTAGATTCAGCATATTTTTTTATTATTGACTATTTGTCGGTTGTGTAGAATGAAGCTGCTATTAAAATATTGAAATTTTTATTTACTAACAACGGAAATTAAAACAAAACATTATAACAAATACAATATAAAATTGACACGTACACATCATTGTATGTATATGTACATACATATGTATTTATTAAATAAACACAAACGAAAATAAAAATATTGTGAATGTTACGAAATTGAATTTTTAATTTGGTCTACTTTTTTATTTAAAATTTGTAACAATTTTAATTAAAAAAAACATTTTTATTTTTAAATGAAATTAGAAAAACATTTAATTTTCAACCTGAAAGTTTTAATTATATCAAAGATTCAAGGATAAGTTGTGTGATCAATATCATTTCAATCAGCATGGAGAAAATATGGAACACTTTTCTCTCTAATCCAGGTTTCCTATAAATAATCGAATTGAAGCAGTTAATAATAAATAATATTCCAAACTGTTCAAGGTTTCCTTATTTATTGGTTTATAATGGTTCACGTTGCGTATACTTGTTATTTATTTACTTAAAAAAAACAATTATAAGTGTTATAGTCGACCGGCCCGACTATGTAACAAACTTCCAGCATCACATGGCTGGTTGAAATATTTATGAACGACCCTCATATAATACTTATTTCTACAATATTAATATTAATTTATGCGTTTTTAAGGGTATTTTTTCTGGCGGGTTGCATAGGCATTTGAAAAAAATATGGACCGGACCTCGTATAATTTTGTATAACAGTTTTGTATTATATTTTTCGTAATTTGATTCGATATTTTTATAATTTCCACGAATGTGCGGAAGAAAGAGATAACAGACCTCGTATAATTTGGTGCGTCTTTTTAAAATATAATAAGACTTATTTTCGAAAAACTTGGTTAAAATATTTTATTTAAAGGAATTTTATGGACTAACAACCCTAATCGGACGAATATTTCTATGGGGGGTAAATGAAATAATAAACCCAACATAAGAATTTTAATAGGCATAGTCCCTGGGCAAAATAATACTACGTGTCAAATTTCATTAAAATATCTTCAAAATTGCGACCTGCACTTTGCGAACAATTACCTGGATAGCCAGCCGGACTGATGTACGGATATGCTTAAATCAATTCAAGAAGTGATTTTGAGTCTAACGGTGTACTTGCCCGTTACAAACATCAGCACAAACGCATAATAACCCCACCACCTTTGCCATTTTTAATATTATTTTCTTTTGAATTTATCATTATTTAATTTAATATTATTAATAATGGGCAAATCATCCCTTTTGGTGGATTACCTCAAAAAACAGTCTGGTATTGAAAGTACTAAATTCTTAAGAATATTGGAATCAATTTCCTCTCAAATTTGCTTTGTTTTTAGTTTTGTAACTCTGTTAATATATTTATGCTTTTTTATGTGAATAAATATAATTCAAATAAACTTTACGAGGTATGTATTCTGAGTAGGTTCTCCATGGGCTTTAAGTCCATTCTGCAGACGTTCAACAGAGATTTAGATTGTATCACAATTATGCTGGAATATACAGTATTTATCTATTTTTTAATCCATTATAGAGAGGGAGAAGAATATCTTTCAGAAATTCGTTATAAATTGCGCTTTTGATGTTTGTTGGAACAAAGCAAGTTTTAGATTTTCCAACTTCAAAAAGTTCTACTCCAAATCATAAAACTACCACCGCTAAATTAAAATTTCGACATCCGAAGGTCGTTTGATCTCAAGTTATGCAACATAAGTATGGAAAGGAGTATTCACTCCTCATTTAGATTCAGAGAAAATATTTCATTTCATGAAATTTATCCTAACTTTATAATACTCAAGTATATTTGAGATTTATGCTTGGAGGGGGTTCGTATTGAGAAATATCGGATCGATCCTTGTATAATTCGGCATTATTGCAGAATATCATAAGGCTTATTCCTGTAAAATTTCGTTAAATTCCCTTTCTAGGGCGAAATTTGTATGGGGTACATATGAAATAATGAATTAAATGGGCATCGTCCTTGAGCCAAAGTAACATTACTATATGTCAAATTTCATTAAGATATCTTCAAAACTGCAAGATGGAAAGCCAATCGGACTTAAATAAAATTTTTGTCCCCTTTTTTATAATTTGCATTTTCGACAAGAAATTCATTACAGGATATTTTATTACTTTGGCCTAAAAAAAACTACATGTCGCTAACTTGCCAATACTAATATTAAATTAAACCGGAAATGGAGCGAATTAAAATTAAAATAATTCCAAAAGTTGTTTGTTTTTGGTAACTTAAACCTGTGGCAACTTTTTACCCAAAACCCTCTTTCTGATACGACTTGTAAAATATCTAAACGGTAACATTGCTCTTTTTCCAAATCAACTTGGGAACAGTTCAGCTCTAACTTTGAGAAATTTCATTACGACATCTCTAACAGATCGAAAGTTAAAGAATTTAAAAAAATACCGATTTAATATAACTGTGTGAATGACACAGGGAACTTATGAAAATTTAATTCGATGAGAAAATTATTTCTATGTTTAAATTTGTAATAAATAATATATCCAGGATCTAATATCCTCTGAATAATTTGAAAACTCATTTTATGTTTTGAATGTCAAACAACAATAATAAATTGATATAAAATTTAATACATAAATTTAAAAAAAATATATAAATATTTTTAAAAGCAATAAATTTTCAATATTCATAACAAATATTATATTTTTCTGCAAAAAAGGTTTTTCATTTCTTTGGATGAAGAAGTGAGGTCGAAATATTCTTATCATATATATGCATGCTATAAACTTTTCATTAACGTTTTAATAGTGTCTTCTGCTCAGGTAGTTCATCTACGTTGATATTCTGCCACCTTTGGACAACTTGTTTGTGCTCTTCACTTCTCAACTGAAGTTAGCTCCGGGCAGTTTGGAGGATTTACCTTTCTTGGTACAAATACCACATTATTGTTCTTGTACCACTAAAGGGCTTGTTTGCCATAGTGACAGGAAGTCAAGTTAGGCCAAAAATAAGTGGACACACTATAAAGTTTAATGAATGGAAGCAGCACTTTTTTAAACATTCCTTGGTAAAAGTTGCAGTATTTATAGAGCTCTTCGCAACAAATGATTGGCTTCGTTTGCCAATGCACAACTATTTAAGAACTTTTGGGAAATTTAAACTACTTTTGGGTCCTTAACTTTTCTTAAAAATTTCCCCGATTTTCCGACTTTTTCACCAGGAAGTTTGCCTGAACATACATTTAGTCATTCGTTTTGGTTTCTAAATTTTTAGCAGCGTTTCTGTCAGAAACTTTCAGAGCCCTGTGTAATTTAAAACCTGTTTTAACTTAAACTTTTCATACCACTAGTTCGAACACTAAGCGAACCGGGCTGCTTTTCTATCGTACGTGTTGGGAGCACTTTTGAAAATGTCTTCTATTTTTTGGATTTAGTAATATGATTTGGATTATTCCTTCTATCTGCACCAGGTGTTCTGTCAAAAGATAAGTTCTCTTGATAATACTGAAAACGGCTTGAATGTTTGGCCAACTTTTTGTAGGACCAACTTGGGTTTTGTTGAAATCATTTAATAATTTTAGTACGCACATATTTTAATCAGGTTAACAATACATAATTTGTTTGACATTAAACACAAAAATTAACATGTTGGAAAGGTAACTTGATTATGAAAAAATATAAAGAATTTTAAATTTTAAGAATTTTTCGATCTCACTTCTTATGGTAACAAATATTTAACTTACCGGTGGTGTTTCGAACAGCATAACTTCGGTACCCTTTAATACTAAAAAGCGTGGTTTATAGCTTTGCCATGAAATGTTATTGTTGATGACTCCTTCATTCACCCAACCCATATATTCAATGCGTTCGCCAACAGCAAAATTACGATTGTAAAGTTTCATCTATAAAAACAACAAAATAAAATAAAAATTCTCACATAAATTTTTTTTGGAAAATTTATTTTTGTTGTTTAATTTATTTAAAGAAAATTGTTTATTTAAAGTAGATAAATTGTGTAAATTTATACATATTTTGTTTAAGCAAAAATGTGTTTCCAGGGACAAATAATAAAAAATAAATAAATTATCTGTTGCAGAAAGGAAAAACAACATAACTCATTTTAGAATTTTTAATGGTGCAACTTTGAACATCAAAATGAGGTATAGAAAATAGTGATGTGAATATGTATCAACACTTATTACAATTTGTTTGGTCAGTAAGATTCTGATTTGATTTTATCATTGTTATTTTTCTCTTTTAAACTTCATTTTTATCTTCCAAATGAATTATGTTGTTTTTCCTTTTTGTTATTTAATGTGAATTTAAAGATAAATTGTAAAATTTCTTAATGTCTTTCCTTTTCGCGTTAAAGCAAATATTCAGGTAGTTTATGGTTTTGGTTCCACGTTTTTTCCACATAAAAGTAGATTGAATCGTGTTTTTTTGTTTTCATATTTCAGCTGAATTTTTGTTATGATTTGTTATTGTTGTGCTTTTATCACACAAATACAATCTACTGAAAAAATGCACAATTTGAGAAAGTTTCTTTTTTCGAAATCCAATTTTATTTATTCCATCATGGACAGTGATGTTGAATATGGATTGTTTCTTTTTACGAAATTCCATTTTATTTATTTCATCACACAGTGTTTCAAGTGAATAATGAAAATAATAATGCTATAGCATACAAATTTGGCCATGATCGGTCAAAAAGAAAAATTTTTAATTTTTTAACTAAATATCTCCTAAACTATGAAATACGACATCTTTTTTCGTTCATTTTTATTAGCAAATATTAGGGATCTGGATCGTTTTAATGCGTCCAATTTTGGGAACCTGTGGACACTCAAACCGGATAAGCCCTTTTGCAAGTTATAGATTTATTTCCAATTCATCTTTCGTTTAAAACAATGTGCATCACGGACAGTAATGTTGGATAAGGAATATTTTGCTCGTTTTTTAGGATGTTGAGCAGTTGCAAAGGATATTCACTTCAGATATATACAACTCCTCTTAGAACTTATTATGTAATTCCCTAAGTAGTAGCTATAACTGTAAAGCAGCTGTTCGCTTTTCGACAGGTCATACTTGCGGTTTCACTATATATAACATTGTTTAAGTAAAATACACTTTGATCATTGAAATGTGTCAGTTGTACTTGTGATGTAAGTAAAATATTTTGGTCAAAATGATGAGTTAGGGATCGGTTATACCGTCACAAACAATATCAATATTTTCGGAATGCGTTAGGTGACACTTAACTTGTGCAAAAAAATTATTTGTGGATCGTTATTATCTTGCAGTAATTTGTAAATTTTTCGGGAATCACTATTATTTATTTAATTTCTTATTTTATTATTTAATTTGCCATCAGATTCTCGTTAAGAATAAAATTTTTATAATATCGATCTTAACCCTTCCCAAAAATATGAATGAGTGAAAGGAAACATTTTACACCAAAAATATATCAAAGCGAATTATTGGTCTATTTAGTGACATGATATTTGGCATGATTGTGATATGGATTCCAATTTTGATGGATTTCGGTTTAGTAGAAAACTGGTCATAGACGGATATTTAAAGCAACCTCAAAATACCAATTAAAAATAAATGGTTTTAAAGAAAATTCGATCATAATATGGTACCAATTATACTTCATACTACCCAGCTTTTACTTATGTGCAACAGAGTTTATTTTGCACTTGCGTTGAATATTCTGGGCTTTATTCCTCAGGATATTTGTGAGCTTTTTCCAATAGTTGACCTTATAACATAATATTAGATGATGTTGATCGAAATCCTTGAGTTGGCGTTCATGAACTGCTAAAATGATGGAGGGCATTATTGTTTTACTCCAACATTTGCTTGAAATGGTTCACTGTTGTGAACAACTTTGATGATTCGAATTATATTTTTGGGCTACTCCATTTTCTATAAGGCAGTGAAGATGGTGAAATTTCCTTAGAAATCTATGAACATTAAGTGCAACGGAGTACACCATTCAAGAGATTGTCCTACACAGCTTCTGTATGGGCGGAATTTTGCTTGGAAGTCTTTCTACTGTGGTCAATGCCAGTATTATTGTATATGATGTTAAACAATTTTTCACCGTTTATGTCGATAACTTGCGTCGTCATTTTTCGAAAATTTCAGGAATCCAAATTACCCAAATATTTTTATTAACTTATTTTGGGAGAGTTGCATTATATTTTGGTTAATTCAGTTGTCTCATCTGTGATGATGTTACTGATTTTCTCCTAACAGTTTCTTCTGCACTACTAATTAATAATGATGATGAAAGCATCATCATTATTAATTAGTAGAGCTACACAGCGATCAGTGACTGCCAATTCCGGCTGTTCTGAAAAATGGTAAGACGACCGATAAACTAAGATTTTTTTCTTCACTAATATTAGATCATATATTATGGTTCACCTCCAACTTTATGTTTAGTAGCTATACAAATGGATCATTTTGTGATTTTATGAAATCGTTACTTCACTATGATTTAAAACATTCAGAAAAATATTTTAGTAAAAAACAAAATGAAATTTCCTATCGATTCTGATAAATATGATCCGCACGTATTAAAATGGAATTAAACATAATAAGGATCAGAAGAAGGGTGGTAAAAATATAGCAAAAATAGGTTGGGGCCCATAAAATGTCGGTGGAAGATTTAATAAAATAATGAACTTATCGGCATTGGCCAGTAATTTGTTAAAATATTTTATTGTCAAATTAGAAACCAAAGGACGTTATGTATAAAACAATTAAAGTTTTATCCCACTTTTATAATTCCTCATGATATTATAAACCAGTTTAGAAAAAAATCATTTCAATCTAAAACACAGACTATTAAAATTTAAATTTCCTCATTCGAAAAAATGCAATAAAGTGTTTTCCCCACTGTGTAACCGATACGATTCATCTTAATTGGAAGAGACAAAACCATGAATATAGTGTTGGACACTCACTATTTATGTTGGTGTGTGGTATATATACGTATATTTTTTAAACTCCCCACCACCACAGATAAGGATGAGGGTATAATAACTTTGTCATTTTGTGTGAAACGACAACAAGGAATCATCTCAGATCTAATAAAATTTATATATTTAAATCAAAATCCGAGTTAATTGAGCAAGGTCCGTCTGTCTGTTGAAAACATTCTAACGCCTAAAATAATTATCCGAATTCAATGAAATTTGGCCAAATTGGTTCTAATTGTCCGAAGCAATTTTATATTTAAAACCAGGTATATCAATTCATTGCTAAAAAAGATATAGACCGATATCTGAGGTAAGCACAAAATTTTGAAAAGAATTACTTCAATAAAAGGTAACAGAATTTTAACTATAATCATCAATATGTAATCAATAAAAAATTATAGCCTGAAATATGCAAAATTTTGATACACCCCAAAATCTGTGTGATGTATGGGTTGTAGTTTTTAAGAAAATTTGATGCTTTGTTTTTTTATAAAATAACAAACTCAAAGAAACTATTTTGTGCTGGAGTCATTATTTGACTCAGTCCCCATAAGGCCCCTTCCCGAACTATGGTTTATAGATTATAAAACTCTTATATATGAACTGATTCTGTTAAAATTTGGCACAAATAATTTCCTAACGGAATTGAATATTATTAAGTCTATTAATATCGGTCCATATTTTAACGGCCTTTCCCTGAAAATAGCTTTTGAGCTTAACAAATTATTAAATAATGACAAATTGTCGTGAAATTAATAATAAAATTCCGTAATCGGCGTTTAAACTGTTGAACTCATAAGGTTTTTGGTGTAATATCTTCAACTCATGCTAATTTTTGCATAATGTTGGTAATAGAGGGTATTTAAGATTCGGCACAACCGAATAAACCATTCACATTTGTTTTATTTCCGTTTCTCTGTCACATACATACACACGCTTAAACAAAAACCAACATGTTGTTAGCTTTTTATTTTTTTATCTGTATATGAATACATTTATGTCGAGTTTGCTTTCCGCCATTTATCATATTCTCCATAAAAGAGAGTGTATTAGTGAAAAGTGTGTATGTGTGTGTGTGTGTTTGGGAATGCATGTATTTAGCTTGTGAACAAATTGCTTTATTGCAATACCTACGTATGTATGTATCTTTTTATTTATACTCATACACACGTATACACATGAAAAGGAACAACACAGGCATTCAAAATAACAACAAATATGCAAATTAATGTGTCCGTTTTATTTGTGTTTTTAATACAAATTCCGATAACAATAAAAACAAGAAAAAAATTAACAAACTTAAATAAATATTTGCTGCTAAAAGTGTCGATGTTAATTATTCCTAAGAGTTTTTGATAAAATAAATATTTTTTTCAAAGTTAAAATTCTCTTTTGCAAATATTTAGATATTTTTGACTAATAAAATGAAAAACTAGAGATATAAATTTAAATAGGTTTTCAACTCACCTGTAAATGTGTTAAGCCTACAACATTGTCGTTAATTAATTTTAACCATTGACTCAAAATGGCCAAATCATCACAGTGTATTATGCCCGTTGAGGTCCCATTGATGCCACGTACTTCAAATGCATTTTGTCTTAATTTATCGGTACCATAAATGTAACGTGTCACATAAGCCATCATTAGGGGTACTACAAAAATTATAGATAGAGAGTGAGTTAAATAAATTCAAAAATGAATTTGAGAGCCAATTAAACAATTTAATACAGATCAAATTTTTAGATACATTTTTTATTTTATAGTGAAATTTGCTCTTTATTTTAAAAACATATAAAAAGTTATATTCGGCCAAGACCGACAATGTAAAGAGTGAGATCGAAAAAATCATGACATACATACATGTTAATAACAACAAAACTACTACATTTAAAATTAACTTTTTTGAATACAATTCACAAGCATAAAGAAATAAGAATGTATAATCAGTCTAGCCCGACTATTAAGTACCCTATACCACATTGTCGGTATTTAATTTGATATTTGATTTTATATATTTTTTATTTTTCAAGTGTACAGCACATTACTGTGACACTAAGATTTACGTTAAATTTATACGTTTTTAAATCAATTTTATTGGAGAGTTATATGGGAGCTATAAAAAATAATGAACCAACCCTCTTATAATTTTGCACATCGATTATTATTTATATTTATCTTAATTTGACCTATTATAATTCCAACGTATATGTGACATTTTTCTCCTTAGATAATATTTAGAAGGGGATTTGTATGCGACCTGTAAGAAATAAAGGACCGATCCTCGTAAGTTTTGAATATTGTAAGACTTACTTGTGCCAAATTTCGTTTAAATCGCTTAATATTTAGAACTTTTATAACCTTAAAGCAACAATCTGGGAAGAACATTTTGTATGAGAGGTACCTGAAATATTGGAGCGAACATGCCTTTCAATTCTTTTTTAACAAGAGTCCAATAACTCTCCATTGGTTTTTAATCCGGGCAGTTTGAAGTATTTGCCTCTCTTGTATAAGAACTATAATGCGATATTTGTACTACATTATTGTTCTTATTGTATTATTGTACCACATCATTATTCTTAAGGGTTTGTTTACAATGGTGAGAGGATTCCAAGTCAGATCAAAACTAATTGGACACATTATAAAAAGTCTTATGAGTGAAAACAGCCTTTTCTGGAAACAATCCTTAATGTAAATTTTCGTATTTATAGAGAAAACGATTGGTTTCATTTATCGCAACTGCATATTGTTTGTGATACAAAGAACTTTTTGGATAAAATTGGCTGTTTTTGATTCCTTAACTTTTTTCAACATTTCTTCAAGCACCGACAACATCAAAATTTTAACCAGAAAGTTGCGCAAGATTTCCAGATCATACGTTTGGTCATCCATTATGCAGTAAACATATTTTTTAAGAAAATTTTTCTTTAATTTTCTTATCATGTTTGTTTTAAAACCTGCAAAAACTTTAACTTTTTGTACCAAATATAGCGAGTAGCAGGCTGCTTTCCTACCGGATGTGTTGGTAGCTTTTTTGAAGATGCTTTCTATTTTTTGGCTTTAAAAAATCGTATGGATCATTTCTTCTACATGAACTAGATTTTCTATCAGTGAAAAGTGTTCTTGGTGCTGCTTAATAACATTGATAACAGTTTGACCGCAGACCTTTAAATGCTTGGCCAACATTTGTGGTTAAAAGCTTCAATGAAAAACATGTATTTAGAAATTTTCGATTTCACTCCTTAATAGCAGCACCATGCACAATTATAGATCGGTTTTTTGGGAATTTGGTTCTATGATTAGTGCTTGTATAAAATTTTTGAAAATAAAAGAGAATTTAGGAGAATTTTGACACAGACATAAATGTTTGTGTCAAAATAATGTACTGCATACTTAAGTATAAATCAAAAAATTAAGTTATACGAGGGTAGTTATTTTTTCATAATAATAACTAATAGTATTGACTATATAGTTGCGCATGACCGTTTTTAGTTATTTTCGAAAGTGGGTCTACATGAAAGCTGCAGCTATTTCCGATTCTTAAAATTGGTGGAAATATCACATGAAAATGATACTTTCCATGCCAAAAATTGAACAAAAACGAATTATAAACAAAATATTAAGTTAAGCTTTGGAAGATGTTTCATCTTTGTAGCAATAGATGTGGTAATACCCCATAAAATTTTATCTCTCAATAAAATATTTAAATGAATTTCAATATTTAAAAATAAGTATTTAAGTTAATGCTTATTTTGTGCCTTTACTTATATACGTTACTGTAGATAAAGAAATTAATTAACAATAAAAAAGAAATGAACGTTTAATTGTCTAAGCTTTAAGAGATTTGGACCGACCCTCAAAAATTACATACATCAATTTTTGCTTACATTTCTATCAATTTCACCGAATACTAACTCATATGTAAGATTTAAGCCCTTCAAAGTATTGTTTTTAAAGCAGATTATATGGGACTTATGAGGCACATTTCAGGATGACATATGACTTATTTGTGACAAATTTTGTTAAAATCGTTTTATACTAAAAACTCTTATGAGCTTAAAACCCCATTCAGGGTCTATTATTTGTATGGATGCTGGGTGAACTAATGATCATCATAATCATCACCACCTTTAATAAGCATCGTCCTTAGGCCAAAATAATGACATGAGCCGATATGAATCAAGATATTTTTAAGATATTGCATTCTGTTCACAAGGTTTACATGGACAGCAAAACAGTTTTTCTGTATGTTTCTAACCTCTGTAGGTGGTGCAGTTTTTCGGACATTAAACTGAACGTATACATATGAAAATGTATTATAATATCCTTGTAATTCATTATTTTCTACTTATTTAACTTCCTGTCTTTATTTCATTTGTCATTCATACAATTCTTTTCATTTCCGTTCTTCTTTTGTGCGAAAGTTGTTTTAATTATTTTTTGTACCCTACACCACAAAAAGTGATTGAGGTGTAATGAGTTTGTGATGATATTTTTGACGTTAAAAATTATTCTGAAATCTCATGTTAAAAATATTCACACCACATAGGTTTATTAGGTTTTCGAATTTAAATACGGTCAAGTTATAATTATTCATGGCTGTTAAGCTCAATTCTCTTTAAAAAATAGTAACGTGATCTTAATTATTAACATAGCGAACAATTTGTTCACTCTAAACCTATAAAATTTTAAAATTTATACTTATTTGATTTTTTTGTTTCACAATTATTTATTTTCCACTTACCTGCCACAACATCAACCCATTTCTTTTCGGGTTCTGAACAAATTGACATTGGTCTACTACAGCTACGGCTTATGGTACCATTATTCACTGAGGATTTGTATCCTTCGTCAGCCTTTAGTTCAGCACATGTTGTATCATTATCCGAGTCTGGTGTATCTTTTGCCACTTAATAAGGAGAAAGTTGAATACAAAAGAAAAGGAAGTGAGTGAGAGAGAGAGACAAAAAAAGGAAACATGTTTGAGTACTCGAATTTGTAAAGACAAAAACAATGTGAGGAAATAAATGTTATTTAAGTAAATAAATTTACGGCATATAAAAAATTACATACATAAGTAAGTGTTTATAAATATACTTGTATATGTGTGCATATATAGTCTGTTACTTTTATTACTATATACGCAGACATAGGTTGAATATTTATATATGTATTTTTTATGTGAACGATGTTAAATACATAAATAAATATAAAAGTTAAATAAAAATAAATGCATCAAGACAAAAAGGAAAAAAAACTGTATGGAGTCCAATGTAAATGTACTCTTAAGTACTTGTGCCCTTTTTCATTATAATTAAGAATTAAATTACATTTAGTATTTTTGCAATGAATTTTCTACATATGTATATTTTTATATATACATATGTGTACGATGGTACATATGTATGTTATTATTAAGGAGGTTTTTATAAAATCCAAGTTAAGCAAAATTAAAGCATATTATTTCCGATTTTATACATCATTATAAAAGTTTAAGATCTCTAGAGTCATAAAATTAATTTTGGTTTAAATTTAATATATAATTTGATATAAGTATTTCCGCATTAATTGTTCATTAATGTAGTTTTGAAAAGGGGCTTTGAACTATATAAGATAAGAAAAGCTAAAATGGTATTCGATAAAGAATTTGAAGGTCATATAGGTTATTCGAGTTTGAGTCGAAACAAAAATATTCAATATTCTTCAAACATCAAAATAAGATTGGACAGTTACCTCCGAAGAAACATTAACGACTTAAATTGTAAAACATCTTCAAGGATGCACACTTTGATTAAGTTTTTCGGAAAAAATGATAAGAAAATGTCTTTTCATAATAAGAGTTTATTTACACAGCATGTTGTTAAATGGACTGTGAATACTTTTAGATCCTTAAAATCACCAGGAATAGGTGAAATATATTCAAAACTGATACAACGACCTAACGATGTTATTGGAAATGTTTTAATTACAATATTTACTTTAAGTGATGAACATTTTTGACATAGAGTTAACACAGTAATTTTATCAAAAGTGGGCAAGATTCAGCATTTTGCACCTGAGGACCAGAGGCCCATAAGTCTGTTATTTTTATTAGGAATTTTAAATGAAATTATTAAAAATACATCAGGTTTTATTAATACATCGGGAAGGCAGCATTCTTATATCAAGGGAAAATCTGGTCGGTAGTGTATAATTAGAAATAGCTCTTTTACTGAAGGACCATCTTGAATATAGAACGTCTTTCAACAATGTTGAAACTGCAATAATGCAATGTGCACTAAATAGGCTTGGGATAGATAATAAAATTATTGAATGAGAACTAATAACACTTAAGAAAAGCCAGATTACTGCTGGATTGAGAGGACCAATAATACATACAAACGGCTCCGATTGGTGTTAGTTCGCCATTATTTTGGCTACTTGTAGTGGATGAAATTTAAGGTACTGGTAAGTTTTTTGATAGCTTTTAAAAAAGTGGTTTGAAAGCTATTAAGCTTTCATTGGAACTAAGTTTCGATTCATTAAATATAGAATTTGTTTGAATAACAAACTGAATTTAAGAATAAACTATATAAAAATATCATATACAGCACTGTATTCCTCGTAAAAGCTACTTGACCGGAAGACTAGTTGCAATTTAATAAGCATATTCATGTAGAACCTTTAAACTTAATAGGTTAGCTTTAAGCAGTTTAACCGAAGCCATGAAAACGACTTCAATAGCAGCTTGAGAAATTATAGTTAATATTGCTCAATTGGATGTACATATTAAAAACTTAATAAAGACTCTTTGTTAACTGGGGTAAACGATTTCAATGGAGTCGAGAAACATTAAAATTTTGCGAACTGGCGAAAAAGTGTGTGTTCTTGCACGTAATATTAAACAAGAATGAAGAATTGAGTGGCTTAAACGATGGTAGGAATCAGATGGAAGGCGTAGTCAAAAGAAATAAACAAATACAATTTAGCTAATTTTTCTAAACTTGTGGGAAATAAAGTATGTCCAACTGTTCCACATCTATAAATTAATACCCTAAGTTCATGAAACACTATGACATCGTTAAAGGTCTCCGAAAGTGTTGTTTTCATATACAAATCTCTAATGTCACTAGAGACTTTGTGGTATATTCGAATACCAGGATATTTGGATCTTATATCCAGTTTATATGATTTGCCTGGAATTCTTGAATTTGACATCAGATGAATCTGTTCATGTATTAGGGTTCTTAGATGGAAAATTAAAGCAGGAGTTCTAATTTAGTTAGAATACTTAAGCATGTAATACAAAGAAATATTTAAGGATCCAAGTGAGATGTACAGCTCATTGCGCAGCTGCTATAACATATGAATAATTTAAATATGTCAAGTATCAGGGTTGTTTATTTCAAATGCAATTTAATTGATTTTAAATCCTAGAATTACCCTTAGAACAACAAGTTACTTACTCCAGTAATGGACAATTATTCGAGATACTATGGAATTCAGAGTGAGAACTACAGACATTGAGAATAACGTGGATTAATTGATTTCGAATTTGATTTTCAGAATAAATAAAACTAAAAAACACTTTAAGAAATCCTAATACTAAATGTGGAATCACCTTAATATTTTTTTATTACAAAAACTTTTCAAATTTACATTTACTTATGTGTAAAATAAAAAAAATTAAAAATACAAGAACTTTTTCGTTTCTTTCATGTAACTGAGAATTAAAACTGTAAAAAATTTAAAAATAAAAATATATATATTTTTTGTCGTTGTTTTTCTTTTTATTTTTTTAAGCAAAAATGTTTTCAGAAAATAAAAATGACTTGGGTTTTTATTTCATGTATTTAAGGAAGTTCACAGAAAATTTACATAAGTTAAAGGCAGAACGAGCAACTTGAATTGACATTTTTATAGTTCCACTGAAATTTGTATAAGGCTGGAAGTGTACAAAAACAAAAGAATACATACATATATACATATGTATTTGTAAGTAGTCATGTATAAATTCAAGTAGACACATTGATCAATAGTCAATAGATGTTCACATATTGTCTGTTGAACCAACCCGGATAATGTTATTTTAAACCCTAAAAATGTACGTTCTCTGTTAGTGGACGAAAAGGAATGAAATTGAAGAGTATTAAGGGAATGTTTTACACTGTATATTGAAAAGAAAAGCATTGTAGCTTTAATTATCGCAAGGGATATTTAGGTATCTGTGCCTATCAATGTAGTCGTAATAAATAAATTTTCTTATCATTTTAGTGAAAATGTGAAATTTTTCTAATTTTTTATGAATGATTTTTTAGATTTAATAGAATGTTTTTTTTAGTGAAAAAGTAAATTTTTAGTCACAATGCGATTTTTTCTGAAAGTGTGAATTTTTCAACTTAAAGTGAATATATGAATTTTAAAATGTTAATTTTTAATGAAAATGTGAATTTCAAAATGTGATATTATTAGTGAAAATGTGAATTTTTTTAGTGAAAATGTGAATTTTTAGTGAATATGTGAATTTAAAAATGTGATATTATTAGTGAAAATGTGAATTTTTTTGTGAAAATGTGAATTTTTTAGTAAAAATGTGAATTTTTAGTGAAAATGTTAAATTTTTAGTGAAAATGTGAATTTTTAGTGATTATGTAGATTTTTAAATTTGAAAACCCGTACGTATTTGAAAACCCGTACGTATGATTGATTTTTCATTGCATTTAATATTACACATTCATATTTGATAAATTCTATAGCATACTTTTCGGGTTAATTTTAAAATAGTGTTTGTAGCGTATGATTAATCTGCTAAAACTATAATATAATGTAGGACAGACTTGATTTTTTTAAATACAATCTGTAACTTTTAATCAGCTGTTTGAATTAATATAAGGTTTAACACAATAATAGTAGAGGAGTGTAGCATTATAACCTGGGGGCCTTGGTCCCCATGGCGGTTTTACGAACGGAGTAATAAAGGTGTAAAGTCGGGTAACTCAATTTGAAAACTTTTTACCTAAGGAGTGAGCGCGAAAACTAATTAACACTTCATTTAATTAGAAATTTTAACTTAAGTATAATATGATTTTTCTTATGTTGAATGTCAATCAAATGAATATATTGTTAATCTGAATAATCTGATGATTGGTTAGTAAAAAGTGTGTACTTAAATTATTAAATATTTGGAGAAAAACCTTAGTTGGTCTACGAAGTTGACCAAGCATTCATAGGACTACAGTTAAACTGTTTCCAGTGTTTTAAATAGAACCGTTGGCTCAGGTAGAAGAAATAGTCCATATGATAGTTCTGAACCTAAACAATTTAAAGCATTTTCAAAAGACGCGGTACGAAATCAGCCCGGTTATCCCTATAATCGGACTATTTTTTATAACTAGGTAAAGCTTATGAAGCCTTTAAAATATACAAAACACAAAAAGTTAGTGGTTTCGTTGTTAGTTAACTCTCACTCTTAACTCACTCTTAACTGTGTCTGTACAGCCAGTATGGAGGAAGCCTACTTTAGGTTTTTCAACATTAAACACTGAAGATGTTCAAATTCGGAAGGTCGCACTTCTGTTTCTGATAGTTTTATATGGTTTAAATTCTTCTAAATTTACTTAAAAACACTTCGTCTATAATCTTGTGAAAAAGTCTATAATCTTGTGAAAAGTCTTTAACTTTATTTTGCTTAAAATCGCTTTGAGCCGACCCGTTTTCCGAACCATAAAATTTAGTTCTTAATAGTATAACAGATGGAAATTGAGAATACAACACTTAAAGTGACCACTTCATACATACACATACATATCGTGGTTTTTGGATGGACCATCTTTTTAAATATTAATTTCGTGTATGTATTGTAAATATGATACATTTAAATTTAAGTCCCTTTTATATATAATTTTATTAAATATTTTCTTCTTTTCCATTAATATTTCACATGTTTTCCTTTCACTTAAAACAGTGTCCTTGATTAACTGCCTTCTTCAAATTATAAAAACTATTTTTCGCTAATATTCCTATATAAATTTAGCCTTGAAATACTTTTTTGTAATTCTGTCGTTTTAGCAAATTATATTAATTTTGTTCATTATTGTTCCATTTTTGACTTGAATATTGATACACAGTAACGAAAAACCATTAAAATTATTGAAATTGTTGCGCAAATTGTATATGAAAAAAATATATAATAAAAATGCGCACATTCTTTAAAAACACTTGATTGTGCTGCAGGGGTTTAAAGGTATTCAAACATATAAAACGTATTCACTTAAGAAGCATAAAGGACAAAAGATGGTTCAAGGTTATATACTGTTTATGAGATATTTAAAAAAAAATAGCTTGAAACTTTGTATATTATCTAACGCACAGTGTGTCCAAATTTAATTTTATTGGAAATAATTCTATAACTTTTGAACTATTAGATACGTACGTATATACATACGGCGTAGTACATGGTCCTAAAAAGCTGCTCACTTCCGTTTTGTTTATATATAAAATTATTTCCCAAAACTGGCCAGTCCAACAGTGATGTGCTATATTCGTTAAACCATGGTTTATACTGCTTTTAAACATGTTAAACAGCATTAACTTTTTGGAATATGCAATTTTTATTCCTAAAAGAGAGCATCCTAACACCATAATTCCGTCCACCACACACATTGGAACATCTCTGGTCATGAGAAAATTTAATTAAGATCTTTCTTAATCGGAATTAAAAAAATCCTTTATTTTGACCAAAAAGGAGGCATATTTTCACTGATAAGAAGTGAGATCAACAAATTCTTTAAATACATTATTTTTGATTTCACTTCTCGAAAACATTTTTTGTTTGAAATAGGTCTATACTAAATCCATTTCCATATCTACACTCAGCTCTATCAATGTGAAATTTCATTTAGATATCTCATACGATTCAAAACAGAATTTCATTTACAGAATTATTTTGAAAAGTTCGATTTAGACTCACCGTGCTGTTGTTATTGTGTGTGTGTGGAAAAATAATTAAATTCTCTTTAAATTCTGTAAATTCATAAACATATTTACATTTTAACACATACAAACATGCACACCCACATTTACCATTATATATATATATACTTTATACAATTTTTTATAAAAACTTACATTGTTTTTGTAAAAATGGCGTTGCTGCACGATAATGTTTTACCGTTAATACAACAATATCACCAGCATTTCGTAAAATATTCACAGCATCATCGTGAGGGCAGGCTGTTATATATTCACCATTAACTTTAATTATGGCATCACCAACAAACAATTGTCCCGTTATATCAGCTGCTTGATCCTTATAAATGCGTGAGATTAATATGGGTAACTTGTGTTCAGCACCACCTTTTATACTTAAACCAAGGCCTCCTTGCTTTTGACGTGTGATTTGTACCATGCGTTCCTATAAATACAAAAACAACAACAACAACAACAATAATATAATTAAAGAGTTAACAAGAGAAACACTATGCGAGAGAGATGAAAGAGTGTTTTAGGGGGAAATTAAACAAGTTGAACAAATTTGTTTACGGGTATTTAAAATAATAATAACAACAACAAAAATGGAAATATATAAGAATGCAATATTCGGCTACAACGAATCTTAAATACTCTCCACCACAAATGCGTGTGAAGTAAATACGTTAATTTTTATACATACACACTCATACATACATCCATATACGTATATAATATATACAAGTTTTTTTAATATAACACGGAACACTTACCGAGTAATAAAATATTCTTGGCTATAATTTTTTTTCTACTGAACCGATTTTGATCATTTTTGTAATTGTAATGAAGCACATATAGTTTATCAATATTATGATAATTTTTCCTAATTTGTCGATTTATAATTGAAGATTTTACGAAAGTTTTTTACTGGAACTTGGAGGTTGCCTCAGATATCGGTCTTTATCTGTTATTAAACGGAAACGATAGTAAACTTTTCAAGACTATAGCAAATACTCACGCCCCGTTAATTATTGTGGATGTGAGCATGTTAACAACAGACATACTGATACAAGAACAAAATGACAGACAGCGGACATTGCTAAATAGACTCCGATTTTGTTTTGACGCAAAAACATGTACACATTTTGGTTTCGAAGATGATTCCTTCTTAGCGCTCCACAGATAATGACAAAGTTAGTATACCTTTCTGGTGGTAGAGGGTATAAAAAGTGAATAAAATAACTGTAGTAATGAATTTTTGTTTAAATGTGTGTGATTGAAAGGGACAGAGAGAGTCAGCGAGAGGAGTAAGTGGGTGTGTATTTGCAAATATTTATGTTAAAATGTTGAATAGTAAAAGGATTAAAGGTATTAACTTTGTTATGATAACCCTCATGTGCGTTTGTATGTGTGATTATATTTAATTTGACATGTCTGTGTTAATTAAGATTAAAATAGTCGCAGTTTGTTTATATTTAAATTTTAAATTATTTAATAACTAATTATAATTTATTGCAATTACATATATTGAATAATAAACTACATTTAAATATAATTTATTATTTGTTTTGTAAAAAAGCAAATAAAATAAATTATATATTTGCACACAGAGGCTAATTATCAGCAAAAAAATACATATTTAATATCCCAGAGCAGGGATTTACATGTTTTGATTTTTCTTAAATATGTAATTGAATTTTATTAATTTGATTTGTAAAATTAAATATATAAATAAATTGTTATTACAGGATAGTGAGGAGTTAGAATAAGTAAGAATGTTATATTCAGTTATGCCGAATCTTCAATACCCTCACCTACAAAAGCATGTAAAGTAGCTACATATCGTATATATAAAATTTGATAATACACTCACAAATACTCGGTGCATTTGCTGGTTTCATATAGAATACTTGTCAGGATAATGGCAAATAACTAATGCAAACTTCATTGAGCTCTGTAATTTTGATGGATAAGCTCTCGTCAACAATAGACAGACGACCACACAGAGGGATGGTATATGAATCGATTCAGATTTTAATTTGATGTTAAAATATATATATAATTTATGTGGTTTTAGTTAAAATATTCTTTGCGTTGTATACGGAATGACAACTTTCATATACCCCTTTTCACTACTTGTAGTGTTGGAGGGTATAAAATGGTATTTCTCCATCGTCATAAGTAACTCCGTTTTTGAAAAATAAATAAATCTGTTACTTTAAATTGGCAAAGACGTGCAGTCTGAAACTTTGACATATTGTATCTTATACAAGTTTATGGACAATGTCCCAAATTTTTGTTTTATATTTAATTCCTGGACTTGGTCCTTTCTGGTTGTTTGATAAATTGTAGTTTTCTATGTAAAGAAAAAAATATTGTCCTTTAGCTTTTCTTATATCTAAAAATTTTTAACTAAATTATTATGCGATCAATATTGGAGTAATACTTCTGGATATTTACTAAAATCTTGCCAAATATTGAAAGTTGAAAATTTAAATGAAAATAATTTCAAAATTATAAAAGATAAATAATACACGAAAGCATATTTTAGAAAAGTATCGCTAAGGCCATGAGATGGTAAAACTGGAAAATAATTGAGAAACGCATAGTTGGTATGTAGTACGAGGTACCCAAATCTATAATTGTGCTAATGAAGACTACAAAGGTTGCAATGTTCCAAGGTTTTTTTGTTACCATTTAATGCAAATCCATTCAGTCTAACATAAGTTGTAGATTTGTTGTCATAAATTAGCGATTCCGTCCCATTGTGTACTACATAATCTAAAATCATGTAAATCGTGGAAATGATTTTTAGCTTTAAGGAGAATGTATTATTATGGTTACAAATGTGTCTATTACAGTTAATTAGAAGAGCGTGGGTTCAAGATGGTCAGAGTTAAAAAAGAAGCCACAAATGAAGCATGGATTTTTTAAACAGGATAGGTATGACCCAATAATTATATAGCTTACTTAACTTTGTGTTCCAATCAGATTATAAAGTTTAAAGTTACGAAGATACTTTATTTAATGTTCTCATTCTTAATCTTGCAAACGATGGGAAATAATTTTGTTCCATTTAAAACACTAAAAATTGGCATGTCACTGATATTTTTGAGTTGGTTAGGAGTAAAATAGAGCCCCAGTAGGTTAAGGTATTGTGAGTAACAAGAAATTTATGTAAATCCCGGAAATTATCTATTAGGAATTTTCAGAAAATAATTTAAGTATAGAAGGTATATTGCCATAGTCAAACTCATCTAAATCAGATTACCAAAATATCGATTTTCAGACATACATTTATTCCACATAAATTTATTTTATTACAACATCATAACCCCAAATATTTGGGTTGCTTGATTTAGCTCCTTTACAAGCACCTTTTCCGAAATAAACTTTTAAACACATAACACTAAAATATGAAGAAGTTCTATTTCAATCACAATTATTTTCGTACTAACTTTAATTTATGTTATTAATTTAATGAATTTCGGCACTTATTTGGTTGAAGTTCTCATATTAGAGCTCATCTCGTCAAATTTTTTTCAATTTCATGAATATCGGCTCTTATTAGACTATAGCTCTTATATAATTAACCATTTTCCAGAAAAGACTTTAACCCAATAAAACTCTTAAATATTATTTTTTCAATAAAATTCGGTTTAAATTATTTTGGACTTGGCGAAAATAGGTGTGTTGAACTTTTAAATCATCAATGCTGATTATATTATAGCTCCCATATGAGAAAACAATTACGAAATAGAAGCTTCAGATTAGGACTGCTATCAAGAATGGAATTTTATATCCATTTAATTACTTCAAATTAAAGTACTTAAATAGAATCCGAAAATAATATCTTCGTCTCTGAATTCTTAAGAATATGGAATCATATTTCACTGAAGAATTTTTAAGATTCGGCAGAACCGAATAAAAGATTTCTACTTGTTTTTACTACAAAAATTCATTTATGATGTGACATTTTGTATTGAGGAAATATTTCTAATAATCGATAAATTGTCCTACCAATACTTTTTATATGTAAACATTGTAAACAGGTCGCAATTTCAGAAATGAAATTAAATATATTATTGTACTGAGCCAAAAATGAAGCCTATTGAATTTGGTGATTTCAGGTTCCGCACAAATAACTCCCAAGAATGTGGTTTTACACTAATAAAACTCACAGATATTAAAATGTAACAAAATTTAGAAGAGAACGGTTCACGTTTTGCGTTCCGTGATACCACATTGCCAAATTTAGACTAATGGTTAATTAACCAATGAAAGCCAGAGGCTCTTCTCTTCTATTGAAGACTCCTGGTTTCTATATTGCGGCGGCTATCCAAATAATTATCGAAATATGCATCATAATTACCTTGAGGGATGTACAAGCCATTAAGAGAAACTGGTGGACAGTTTACTATTCTTCGTTTACTTTAATTCTCCATTTCTTAAACCCTCTTTCCAAACGTCTCAAATAAATGTTAAAGATATGAGAAGCTAAGTTGGAGTCCTCGTTTGTACTGAAAATTACCATATCATTAGCAAATGTAAAAATCATAAGTCCATCGTATAAGAGCAAGTCAATCTGTATATTAAGTAAAGAGTTGGTCCTACTGACAATTCCCTGAGCAACAGCAGAATTTTCAAGTTATAAAGTCGTTTTATTTTCCCTAAAATGCTGATCATAGAAAAAGGAATATGTGAGTAAATGATTCTTATTTGCTATACTAAGTCCTTATGTTATATTTTATCAAGGGCTTGCACGATGTCCAAAAATATTAATTCAAATGATTTTCTAATCTCTCCAGTTCAAATGTATATCTCATAATCTCTGATTGCACAAATAATTCTTATATGTCGCATAGTGTAGATTGTTACACATTCGGTCTCTTCTGACTATAACACTCACACTTGTTTAGCTTCCTCATTCGTTTTTTTTACTTTCTCGTTAAATCTGCGTTGTGTTAAATGTCAATACTGGAACAAAAAACTACTTACTTTTGATTCGCTTGGTGGTCCATTTTGTGGATTTGTGGGTGTAACAATTTCTAATCTTTGTAGTGTAACCAGTTCCATGGTTAAATTCAGTCTAAGTGGTTCGGGTTTCGATTTGCCATCGCTGACATTTACCATGCCAGTGCGGATCTGTAATTAAAATAAATAAAAAAATAATGTAAATGCATTTTGAAATGCATATTGAAATTATGTATTCATTTATTCATAAATTATATTTTATTTACTAAAAGACCGACATTTAATATGAGTTTATTTAAAAAATAATTATCAAAATTATTTTTTATTTAATTGATGAATGTATGAAATAATTATTACTCTACTGCAGTAATATTATTTCATATTCATATTTACTATGATTTATTGATATTTTCTATAAAATATATAGATGATGTGTGTGTATATGTAATTTGATTACTTATTGAAATAAAGCCCATAATTAATTGATATTGATATAATGAGAATATGCAATGAATTAAATTTAATACAAAGAAGCATTTTGAAGGGATAAATGTAATAATTTCAGTCTCCATTTTATTATTAACAATTTGGAATTTATTTCATTAAAATTATATGTAACTGTAATTAGGTTGACTTTACTTTCATAAATTATGAAAAGTTACTCATTATATTAATATTGTAAATTTAAAGTTAAAGAGAAGGTAATTAAAAGTTTAAAGGATGTTGCTTAACGGAGGCATCCTTTATTAAAACAAAAGAATATGTAGATAAAGAATATGCCATACATACTAGACATTAGATAGAGTAAAATATGTGTTTTAGTTTTTTCCATTTCAGGTCAGAATTAGTGTTTAAAAGGTTATAACTTTAAAAGGACATGTACAAAAATTCTACTGCATTTTCGATACAGAAAAACATTGCGAAGTGTCTTTAAAAATTGTTAATGAAATGTGGATTTGCCCAAATTGGGCAAATTAGAAAATCTTTGGATATAAGATTATTAGTATTTGTTTTAAATATAAGATACATCTCCACCTGACCCTGTCCATTCTAAGTTTTCAAGTTAAACAGTTTCGTATTAAGGTGACAAAAAATGGAAGGTTATTTTTCCCTGACCCTAAATACTAACCATTTTCTCAAGTAAAACAATATCACAGGAAAATGATTGAAAGTTCTTAATATATTCGCCATATATACCAAATAAGTCCTCTTTTTCATAACCACAGCAATCCTTGAGGAAAGTTATTGGGACCAAATTCTAAAACAATCGCTATAATTTACAGAAAATCACATCTGCATTGTATGGGGGATTATTTCTTGCCCTGATACCATCCGAATTATATTTTATGCAGTAAAACAGTAGCTTGGGAAAAGTGATTTGGGCCGAATTTAAAAACTCCTACTGTATAGTTCTTTAGATAATCGATTATTATTTTCTTTATAAGAGGGCTTCCTCTACGGGGCTACGATTATTATAAATCTATAAAAGTTCTTTAAGTATTCAATAACAAAAATTGTCTTTATCTGACCTAAATTTTGGGCAGTACCTTAAAAAGTGATTGGGGTCAAATTTCAAAACTGTTATATTTTTTTATATATTCGATGCTTAATATACTTTTTATGGGGCTACCCCTCTTTCTGATCCTATCCATGTTACAATTTGTCTAGCAAAAAAGTTCTTTTAGAAAGTTTTTGAGCAAAATTTTAAAGCTCTCGCTATAATAGTCCTTTAGATATAAAAATAATTAAAATAAGGTTTTAATGGGAAATCTCTTTTCCTGATCGTATCCGACCTACATTTTTACCATTAGAGCAGTACCGTGGGCCCAAATTTAAGAGTTGATATTCAATAATTACAATTGGCTTCGTATTCTATCCCTCCTATATTTGGTCTATTAAAACGGTTCCTTGAATAAATGATTAGGATCAAATTTTAAAACTCTCGCTATTTGAAGTCTTTGGACATTTGGCAGTTAATATTTGAACATTTTTCTATATTTCTATTTTCACTTGTTATGGAAAGTAATCTTTAATCTGATTTAGTAAATATTTTTTAGTAATTTTTTTTTTATATTTCCTATTAACGTTTTAAAAATTATAGGGCATCAAAAATTGTATTTAGTCTTTAATTTGATTTTATAATAAAATTTAGATTTAATGGAAATCGGTCTCCATATTTATCTAAACTTTTTAAATAATCAATCAGTTTTCTTACCTTTAAATTTTGATCAACTTTTTCCTCTATCGGAGTCGCCATTTTTTCATTGATCTTCATGCTTTTTTAAATTAAACTGAAAGTAGAAAAGAAAAAGTTTATTTAATTGTACAATGTGGGAATAAGATTTTTAAATTAATTTGTTTTAAATAAAAATTTTAAACTTCTTTAAGTAAGATTAAAATAAAATTAATAATAATCATACGCACAGTGTTTTTAATTCGATTTTATTTTAAAATAATTCTGTAACCCTAGAACCGATGCTCAGACTATTAGGTTTAGAAACATAAAAGGCTTACAAAGTTCCTGACAGGGACGCTGCTAAAAATTTAGAGGTCAAAACCGGCCCTTGGTAACTGTACCAAGAGCGGCAAATTTTCCAAATAACCCGGAACAAAGCCCAGTGGAGAAATATTGGGCTCTTGTTAAAAGATAATTGAAGAGTACAAAAAAGATATCTAAAAGTGTGGTAGATTTAAATAAAGATGCACTACTTGTTAAAAAAAAGTGACAGAAATCACTTTAAAAACGTTAATGAAAGGATTTCTAAAAAAGGTTCAAAATTTCATTACAAGTGATATAAACTATTAAAATTAAAAACGTAAATTTAGTGGCTTCGTTTTTATTAACACATATAATTGTATAGAATTTTGCTATCTCGATCTTTAATTAATATTAATCATACGCGTCGTATGACTTTAATTTTAAAATTCTTTTATAAAATAAAATTTCTTTTGTTTTATATGAAAACGAAATTACTTTTTAACTAACCTATTGCATGTATCAGAAATATACCAATACATAGGTAAACAAGAAAATTACACTTATAATAAAATTTGTCTCTTTTTAATTTGTTACTAAAAGTGTGAGCAAAGTTTTCCGAAAATTTACTATTTATAACATCATTTTACACTCAAAACATGGCAAATTGAAAATGAATAACATTTGCCAAAAATTATGTACAGAAACCACTCACATTAAAAATGGATACAGAAAATAGTTTTTGTTGGTCATGACACTTTTCAGAAATGAAAAACTTTTTTCTCGATTTTATAAAGTTTTGCTTTAATAAATCATTTCGTTTCTACACACCTTCTTAAAATTCTCATCCAAATATAGGATTTTTATAAGTTCTTTTTTTGTTGGTTTCTAATCTGTGTATGTCTATGCTTGCTATACACAGTGGTTCCAAAATGCTTTTTTTAGTAAATAAATTATTGTAACTTCGGAACTATTGAATATTTTTTAACATAAAAATATGTGCTGCAGTATTCTAAGTAACAAGTGCATATGAATTTTATCGTGTCTTTAAATAATGTTGCATTTCTTTATAACCGTTAAACACTTTATAACCGTTAAAATTTCTAACAGTTATTTCCAAGTTATTAATAAAAAGCTCCGGAAGAGCATAAGTTTTTAGCTCCTCTCAGCGCCGGAGAAGTACCCGCTAAATTAATTGCAACCGAAGTTATATCCGAGGTCCGGGAGAAAGTGATCTTCCTAAAATCTTCACAAGTACCTTACACATAACTGTGCGGAATTTTAATAAAATATGTTTACGGTTATAAAGTTATGCAACATTATTTAATTGTACTGATTTCTGGAAAGAGGGTCAAGCTTCTGTTAACATTTAGAGGGAGGTGTTTTGTTTTCATATTTAGTATTCTGTATTGTTGGAAAGGTAATTACATGAAAAATAACAATATATACACTATTAACAATTGAAAAATGTTGCGCTTAATGAAGGACTATAAAACTGTTCCACTCTTTCATTCCAAAATACCCAACATTTTAACTCGGGGAAAACATGTTTAAAAATTCCACTTTTTCAGTAAATCACTCAACCTGCAGTTATCAGAGGCTTGGCTGTTATCAGAGGCTATATAATTAAGGTATTTATTTCACGATTCTAGATTTGACACTTTTTTGCTCCTCAAAATATTAAGTAAATAATTAAATTAAGTAAATATTTAATTAACGTTTAATTAAGCCCACACAGATATATGATACTTGCACAAAAATTATTTATATTTATGTATAGAATTCAGACAACATTTTTCAAATTTTTTTGGACCAAAACCTTTCCAAAAATGGGTCAAAATTTTTCTTTAGCCTAAAGATCTCTTAAAAAAAGAAATATCGCACACATGTTTTATATATGTGTAAAATATTTTTCAATCAAATCTTAAATACAATTTTGGAGATTTTTTAAAAATCCACTTCCCGTCCCCGAGCCATAGTAGAAACATGCTCTTTTTCAAGTCAATTGGAAAACATATCAAGAGTGTCCATGTTAAATTTCGTTAAAAAAGTATTCAATAGTTGCGAAGTTTAAAATTATTAAAAAATCGTATTGGGACCACTGTGCTACATTTGTTGGTAAGTTTGTGTGTGAGTGTGGAAAATAGTTTTTGGCAGTAAATTCTATTAAAATGTATAAAATAATGATGGTAAAAAATTTTTGTCATAAATATAACAAACAGACTGTTACAATTTTACGCTTCACAGAGACTTTCAACTTAACATGTGTAAATGTGTAAATAATTGTTAAAATGTTGTTTTGCTGTTGTTTCTGTTATTGTTGGTGTGAACATAAAGTTCAGTCACTTTTTGGTCATGTTTGTTTTTAATGGTGATTTTTTTTTGGAATTTTGATTTCACATTGACTTTTATACAATTTTATGGAATTTTTTTGAAATTTATTCATTTATAATAATTTTGTGGTATAAATTTCAGAAAAAAGTTAACATGACTTTAAACAAATCTATAATTTGTTTGCCAAGTTTTAGATATATTATGCAGTTGAATAACCTTTAATGGAAGAAGAATAACTGATTTAAATTGTTAATTAGAGATTTAAAGTAAAAATTTTATGTTCGGGATATTGCACCAGAGAACTATTTATTCGTTCATCAGCTTTAAAGTCAATTTCGGAAAAGGGGTTTATTAAAACTTCGTGATACATTGGTACAGAGCCATAAAATAGTAATGACAGAGAAAGGCATTTCCTGTATAAATTGCAAAATTCAATAAAATATTTAAATAAAAGTCAGAATTTCAATAAAATAAGCTCAAATATAAAAACCTTTCAATACCGAAACACTATTCCGGGAAATGGTATTCTAAATGAGTTATGACCAAATATGTCCCGCTAATAATCAAATTAGAACGAAAGTTAAAAAATAATTCGTACAAATTATATAGAAAAGTTTCAAGGTCAAAACATTTTTCTGGATAAAAAGAACTGGAGCTATAGCAAAAAAAGGACCGAGATTGGCCAAATTAATAAAATATATTAAGTACAAATGGAACAATAATTGAGCTACATTTTTATGAGCTCAAAACTGCTTTCTGAGAAAGGATGATATATAGGAGCTATAATAAAATACGGACTGATATTGATCAAATTAATAACATATATTAAAGACAGTTAGAATATCATACTGAACTATTTTAGAAGCTAAAAATCGTATTCCGGGAAGGGGTGATATATAGAAGCCATAATGAAATAATGACCGATAATGGTTAAATTAATAACATATATTCAATATACTTATATTAGCTTAATCGACTTAATTTTTGATTTGATACAACCATATATACTAAATGGAGTCATAAATGATTTTTTCTTGGAGTAACGCATGGAAAGGCAAAATTTGGAAACCTTCATCAACACTTGTGTATTAAAAAATTTTCACAGTTTATATATTATTGCAGCAAATCAAAATCTGAAATGATCCAGTTATATCTGGCTGTCTGTCAAAATATTCTCACGCCTAGAATAAATGCTGAAATGCAATCAAACTTGGTCACAGTTTGTCGTTGTCCTAAGAAGTTCCTTAATTAATTTACTTAATTCGAACAAAATTTAACGATAACATGTGGTTATATGTACTTTATCATACAAAACTAATTAAATTCAGATCAATAGAAAGAGGTTGTGGTTTAAAATTTACAAAAGTTTGATACACTCCTAAATCAGTGTATCATATCTTTTTTTTTTTTTTTTGAATTTTTATAGCTTTCAGGTTTAGAAACGCTAAAATGATTTATTTACCCCTCTTAATGGATTTAGTACAAAATGCCCAATTTGTATCAGAAAATCGTTTTGTTAAATATTAACTCTATATGTGTAATATGTTTGCGATAACCATAAACGAGAAGCAACATACTATTGTTATTAGATATTGTTACCGTAACTAAAAAAATATTTTATTCGCATTTTGATTTTACATTAATAACAATAGTTATTGTTATAACCAAAAATCCAGTTATTCCAATAAAACATATTGTTATTTTAATAAAAAGTTTGTTTATTTGCATTGTCATTTTGCAATAACAATAAAAATAGTTATTGTTACCAAATAAAAGGTTATCGCTACTAAAAATATTGTTATTGTCACCAAAAATATTGTTATCACTACTAAAATTATTGTTATTCCCACTTAACATACTGTTATTTTAATAAAAAATTTTTGTTTGTTCGCATTATTTTGTTATTGAAAAAAAAGAATATTTTCGTATGAAATATTTCAACATATTTCTCATTTTATAAATACACATACAATACATTGAAAAATATGTAAATATTATTTGAAATGTTTTCGTCATATAATTTTATTGTCTAATTTTTTATTTATAAATAATGAGAATATTAATTGAAATATGTATCATTTTCGATGATAACACAATTTGTAAAAAAATATTTGTTCATATTCAGTTATCAGTTAACTGAAAATAATATTTTGTACTAAGAACAATATTTTCTGATAACGGGCTGTTCACTAGCTATAAAATTTAATCAGTTAAACATATTTTATTATTGCGAATACAATATTTTTTTTATTTAATAAAAATAATTTTATTACAGCAACGAAATTATTATTAAAATAAAATAAATTCAACAATAAATATGTTATTTATTAATAACAATAAATATTTGCGACAAACATATTGCGAAATGACATTTATCTGCGTGAGAGTTGATTGGAACTTACAAAAAATTTATCTCAATCTCAATTAATTTCTAGAAGCGTAAGTAATCCGCCCTGTTGGTGCCATAAAAATTTTACATTTTCTTATGTATTCTTAACTTGAAATAAAGTTGTTTACCCTGTTAGCAGATTTAAATAAATTTTAACCATTAAAAGGAAATTTCAAATAATTGAAAACAATTAATTATATTTATTTTTGTATTGAGTTGATTATTTTACTTTAACTTTAACTTTCACTTTTTGCATTTTAATTCACCAAAAATCAATTATTGTTTTTAGTAATTAATTCAAATACATTTCTAAATATTGACTTTAAGTTTTAAATCAGCTGTTTGCAGTTGTACACTAATTTTATTTAAAAACTCTTATTTAAAGTGGCAAGTTTTCTTTAAAATCGCTCGAGAGTATTGGAAGTAAATAGTTACATCCTTCGCCATCACAAGTGGTTTATAAGAGCAAAATATATTCATTAAAACACTCACAAATTCGAGTTGTCCTGAAATTATAAATTATGGTTCTGACGGAAAACTGTTGGAGATATCTTAATAAAATGGGAGTGTATACTAAATAATAAATTTTATTATCTGGTAAACTTTTGAATGATTTTTTTTTATATCAGACAGGACTTCAAAAAAAAATATATATTGCCAATTGGTTAATTGATTATTGAGAAAAATAAAGCCGGTTGTGTATATGTGGTTGTGCAGTTACAATTGAAGATTATTCATTCATAAATTCCAAAAAATATGTTTCTATAAACATAAATTAATTAACTATTTTATCTATGTTTGTTTTAGTCCTTTTAAGTTATGGGACCTAGTTTTCCATATATTCCTACGATAAATACTTGTTCCCACATTTTGAGATATACATTATGGATGTACTATGAATTTGTTTGAATATCTATATGAAATTTTTATGAAGTTAAATAATTCCGAAAGTTCCAAAGTTATTTTAAAAAGGTTTTGAGATCAGCTTTAACAGTTTTTGAAAATATGGGTGTAACATGAGTTATTGGCCGATATCTTTTGTTTGTATTAAATCAAAAATATTTGTATTTTAATTCGATTGAGTGACAAAAAATATTTATATAAGGAGTAAGATCGAAAAATTCTTAACAGACCAATACGTTAATAAAAACAAAACCACTAAGTTTCCAGATTTAATTTTTTCTAATCGATTGAAATTAGTAAATTATTACATCTCTCTTCTGGCCTTAACCCTGCGCAGTTTGGAGGATTTACCTTTCTTGGGACAAATAACACATTATTGTTATTGTACCAGTAAAGAGCTTGTTTACCATAGTTACAAGTCAGGCCACAAACAAGAGGATATATATAAAGTCTTTTCAATGGAAGCTTCTTCTGTTAATATTCCCTGGAGTTAAAATAAGGAACTTAAAAATGAGTTAAAGGATTAATTTATCAAATTATCAATTATTCATTTGTTTGTAACTTCATCAATAAAAGATTAAATAATACTTGTGTTAGAAGTTTTATTGGAAAACGTGTGTTAATAATTTTTTATCTCACACCATATGTTGCCTTATTTTATCCAATAATATTATTATGGTCGTTTATTTTCATCTTTCCAATCTTATTGATTATAACGTTCCATAATATTATTTCTCTAACAATTTCTTTAGAAACAAGTGAAAATGCTAATATTCGGTTATGCCAAATTTTCTATACCCCCTACAACAAATGCGTATGAACTATATACTAAACCGATTTTACTGGTATTAAAAGAAATACTCATAAACTCTATTAACGAGTATAAATCGACACAGATTTTGATTTGATGCAAGAATAGACATTATGGGGTCTGAGATGATTTCTTCTTAGCGTTACACAAGGAATGACTAAACGAATATATCCTCTTTAGCATTTGGGGTGGTGGAGTGTATAAAAATATGTCTATTATTTTTTTGTTGATTTAAATTAATGTTGAAAACAACTTTAGAGTAGAAAAATGATTATATACCTCGAGAGAGGCATAACAAAGATTAGAAATTAGTAAACAATTAATTTCTAAATATATATTTACACATAGAACAAAGTGTTTCATCTGTAATTGTATTTTAAGTCTGTATATGTAAATGTTTATAATTATCTACATTTTGAAAAACATCCATAAGGGAATAAATTTACAAAATGATAAATACTAAAACTATTACAAACGATTTAAGGTAACATTTGAGTTTGAACAATGAAAATATGAAATTTTCAGTTATTGATAAAAGGATACCTAAACTTGAATAAAGCCCGTAATAGGATGATCATAACTTGTTTGGAGAAAAATGGGAAGTAAATAATTTGGAATAGAAATGAACATTTTGTGTTAAAATTTAAATTTTTATAAGAACATAAGTAAGAGAGTAATAGCTGGGTAGGGCCGACTACATAATACTCTAAACAGATATGAAAAATTATGGACTGACTCTCATGTATTTGGATAAAACAAACACTCTCATATATGGGAGATTTATACAATTTGGTTTTCAAAAGTGGAGGTTATATGAGTGCTTTAGGAAATAGACTGATTTGTGCAAAATGTTACGAAAAATTAATGATCGACTCTCTTATAATTTAATTCATTTCGTTTTTATACCCAAGTGTGCAGTAAATTATTTTGACACTAACGTGTATGTGAAATGTTTGCGTAAATGATAAACTAAATAAAAAAATTATTCAATCTTATATCAACTATGTTCAACGTTGATTTTGCTTCTTGTTTTTATACTTTATACCACCATAAGTGGTTGGTGTATAATGCTCTTGTGCTTAAGATTGTAACGCACAGAAAAAATATTGCTACCACTACTTTTAAGTATACCGTTCGTTTTAGAATTTCTGAAACGTCCGTCCGTGTGGCTGGCTGTCAATGTATTCCATGTGAACAAAATTTTGAGATACCGCGATGAAACTTGGCCCAAAGACGATGATTATTGAATTTGGTAATGATCAATTATTTTATCTATCCCCCATACAAATGTTTCTCCCGGAAGATGGTTTTAAGGCCACAAAAGTCCTAAATATAAAGCGATTTTTACGAAATTCCATGGTCCAAACAAAGGGCTTAAATCTTATATATACGCAAGTATTGTAATAAGAATTGGTCAAATTAAGATTAATATAAGCAAACATCTATGTACGAAATTTTACGAGGTATTATTAAAAGATATTAAAAAAAATAGAAAAAAATATTTATACGAGGTCGATCATTAATTTTTGATAGGTACCATTAGTGACCAAAGAAGTGGTGTAGGGTATTAAATAGTTGGGCTTGACCGACTATAACTTTTGGTTGTTTTTCTGTGTGTACTAAACCAAAAGTTTTCAAGAACTGAGTCTGAACACTTTGTTTTAACAAAAAAGAAAACAAACTTTAACTATTGTCCACTTAACAATACTTTAGTAAAATTTTGTAGAATCAAGGTTATGTGCTTTCCTTCATTTATCATTGTGTTCGGTGCAGTTAAAAAACTAGTTTATAATGAAATATTTAAAATCATCTTGAACTAGAAATTTCATTAAAATTGAAAGTTCAAGATACAAATAAAATACAACAATTTACTCCTGAGAATTCATAACAGATGACTTCTTGTTCTCGTTTTGTTGTTTGTAAATTTAAATTGTTTATTTTCTTTTCAATTTATGTTTAATTTGTCAACAATTTTACATTTAAAACAAAACACACATACACTCACGTTTTATAAATGTAAATCACACTCAATGTAAACAACAAATCATAAATGTTTGAGACATATGTGTGTGTATGTGTGTTTTTTCATAAGTATGTAAGTGTGTACACAAAAAGATATAAATCTCAATAATCCATCCATCATGTTAAATCCTTTCAGTTTTTTCTCTTTTGTTTTTCTTTTCTTCATTTTTTCTCATGCCAAAGCAGACATGATGCTTTTTCTAAAACTGTAATGGAGAAGGGAACATAAGGAGAAGCTTAATATTTTACAGTTGACTTGTGAAGGAATGTTTAAATAAAAATTCATTATTCTTATAAAATCGAGAAAGAAAATATAATAAAATTTAAACTGTTTTTTTTAAGTGAAAAAGACTTTAAAGAAAAATCTTAATTATCTTTGTTTTTGACGAGAACATTATCATCAGTTTTATATTTTCTTATTTTGTCTTAAAGTTGAGAAAAATTAAATTAAAAATCCTTAAGGCGATTTTTATGTTTTTGTTGTTTTTCACTTAACTAGAGAAAGAGAGAGAGAAAAAATGTGTAATTAAATTCATTTAAAATTTCTTTTAAATTTTTAACCGTTCGCTGTTAAAGTGAAATAAACCAAAATTTAATTTTATGGTTTTTTCACATTTTCAGTTCATATCCAGTTAATGTAATCAATCGAGCAATATTTTACATTAGTGTTGGTAATTTGTTAAGACAATTTATTACTCACTCTCTTTATTCTCCTTTTTGGGGTTTTTGGTATTTACACTTTTGCTCACTCACTTGATTTTGTTCTCTGGTGTAATGTTTGTTAATTTAATGTAAAATAACACTTGATGTAAATTATAAATTTAATATACGAGGGTAATTTGATAAGTTATATTTGTGGCTGTAAAAGTTCAATATACATAAAAGATGTATTAATCCATATGTTAATATTAACTTTTTAGCGAACTGGTCTTTTTATTTCCACAGAAGAGGAAGTCCATTAGTTCCCTATAAGGCCAAAAGAAGAGAAAGTCTAATCTTTACCGGAATAACAGGTTATCTTAAAATGAGGTTTTGTAAATTTTTTTTTAGAGATTCATTTTTATAAACAACTTCCCAAATTTTGGGAGTTATTTCATTTTACTTAAGCTTTATTTCTTAAAGGAAATTGAGAAATTATTTCGCATTAAAAAAAGCTCCAAATTCGAGAAGTTACTTCAATTTTGATTTGAGGAGGTTTTCGTGGGAAGCATTTTTTAAGAATTCTATTTAGAAGATTTAATCATTGGTTTGGGAAAACATCCTGAGACCAAAGGGAGTGTAATATTATTGATTACATTAAATCAACTCGTTAGATTTCATTTTGTGTTACCAGGGCTTACATAATTACTTCATCATCGCAATATGTTACAGGGTAATAAAAATTAAAATAAAATTAAATTTCACAATAAAAATAGTATACAATTATCATGAATCATGGAATTAAAGGCGCTCTGACCAACACTGCAGCAATTTTTATAATTATGGCCTTAATATATCTGTCATGATAAGGAATCTAAAAGTGCATTCATATGCCAAAAGATCTTAAAGCAAAAATGAAATCGGTAGGAAGAGCAAATAACCTAAAAACTCCATAAGAGAAGAGATATTGAAGACACTAATAACAGATGAAATAATCCAAATAATTCCCAAAAGGATCTTTTAAACCAATTATAATTACAGTTAAAACTTTTCAGTTATCAAATAAATGAAAATATTGTTAATCTGATTAAAATGGGTTATCGGGAAAAAGAGAGTCATTAAATATTTTCATTAAAACCTGAACTGGTTATGCAAAAAGTTGTCAAACATTCAAATGTCTGCCGTCAAACTGTTTCCAATGTTATTAAATTAGTTGATACAAAACCTGGTTCATTTAGAATGAATGGTCCATATTATGTTTGAAATCGACTTTTCTTAAAAAAATATTCTTGCTGCAGAATTGATAACGAAACGTATATTCTGGCAGCTTTTCTCAACCTCCTGGTTAAAAAAAAATTATCTAGGGAATGTTGAAGAAAAGGATCCAAAAGCGTCAAAATTTTCCAAAAACGTGTGCCTTGGTATAAGGAATGTTTACAAAACAGATTGCTTTCCTTCATAAGGCTTCATAAAGTATCCATTATGGTAAACAAGCACTTGTGTGGCACAAAAACAATGGTGTATTGCTTGTACCAAGAGAAGCAAATCCTCCAAACTGCCCGGAGCTAAGAACAGTGGAAGATATTGAGCTCTTCTTAAAAGAGAATTGAAGGGCACCAAAAGGTGTCCAAAAGTTTTGTAGATTTAAAACGGAGATGGATTATCTGTTCGAGCAAAGTTACAGAAAGGACTATAAAAACGTTAATGGAAGGGTTTCCGAAAATGGTTCAAAATTTCTTAAATTAATTTAATAATTAAAAGTTTATGTTTAGTGATTTCATTTTTAGTAACATATTTGTTTGTTAAGAATTTCTCAAACTCTCTCCTTTTGCAAAAATATATACCGTCTTCTTGAAATGACAAATTTAATGTAACCTCTACTGGCACTTGTGGTGGGGGAGAGTATAGAAATAGGTGTGGCACAGTAGAGGACTTTATTCTGTACAAAGTTGTAAAACTATATTAAAAAGTCACTTATATTTCAAGCTAATTAGTTCCAATAATAAACAAGAAATTTTAAGTCTGGACTAAAAACTATTATTGCTGTAATAGTTTAGAGTTCATATACACCAAGTATTTGCTCCAACGATCAGATTCAAAAGGCTTAGAGCCATTTAGTGTAGGTACTGAAAGCTTTAGCAGTTTCAGGAATTAAAATTCAAAATGGGGGAATAATATATATATTTAATTAATATATACAAGATAATGCATAAGCTTTCTCAACATATAAATTTTAACATTTACTCCAACTTAATACATTCATTATTTTTCTCAACAATACAAGTTATTATATATTCGTTATTTTTATAAATTTGTTTATTTTATATAGACAACTGCAATGGAAACGGGTGTATACTAAATATTAAGTAAAAACTTTTGCATACTAAATTATTTTAGGGACTTTTTCTTTTAAATTCTTCCTTTCTTTTTACTCCTGTTTAAATTTCATTCAGCGATATGATAGTGTTTTTCTAAGTTTTTAAATAAAGGTGTTTTATGTAAATGTATAAGTGTTTACATTAAATGAAAGTCAGCCACTCTCTTTTACACATTCGCTGGCATTTTTACTCGAATATATATACGTGTCCCCAATTAACCTACACTTGACATCATATCAAAATTACAAAGAAAAAAAATTAAAATATAAAAGAAGGTTCAGTTAAAGAACTGGCAAAGGTAATAAGAATTGTTACAGAACTTTACAAATTAGTCTAGCTACAACAACAAATATGAGTATTTATTTTGATGTGGATGTGAAGAAAATATGGTAACAGCGACACCTTAGAATTTCTTCAACAATGTCTTATTTTTATTCTTATTATTACAACTTCTATAATGATAAAAGCCTTAAGCTATTTTTTATATTGTAGGTAACTCTGCCTGTGCAAACTTATACATTTATTTTACCAAGTTTTTTATTACAAAATGTATGCACTAGATATGTAGAAGAAAATTTCATTTTGACATAAATTAACCAACAACAATATATGGATTAAAGTTAGCAAAGACATACATACACATACACTAACAGGAATAGTAAAAAATCATTCCACTTAACAAATGCATGATGAAGTTTAGTTCACTGAATGTCAAAAATCTTTTACTTGAAACAGAACATTTAAAAAAAAAAACTCAAGTTTGTGACTAAGAGCTTTTTCAAATGTTAATTTTTATTAGAAGTAGAGGGATTTAGCTAATTTTTATACCCTCTTACATCATAAGTTTTGAAGAGGGTATATAAACTTTGTCATTTCGTTTGTAACACTAAGAAGGAATCATCTCAGACCCCATAATGTATATAAATTCTTGCTTCAAATCAGTCTGTCTGTTCGTTTGTCTGCCTGTCTGTCTTATTTTTCTGTTGTTGGCACATACACAAAAATTGACAGAGAATAAGAAATTTAGCTTGGACTATAGCAAATAGACCTAAGAAAATTCCTATTTAAAATCAGCAAAATTATTATATCAAAAGATATATACCGATAACTGAGGTAAACAGCGAAGAATTTCGGTAAAACTCTCAATTAGAAATCAAAAGTTTGAATAAGATTTTTGGCATAATATAAAGTTATATGTACTTCATTATCATTCCAATTATCAAAATCGGTGTAGTAGAAAAAGAGTAATAGTCAAAAATATAACTTATTTTATGTCTAATTTAGTTTTCCTGTTTTATATTTAATTACATACGTTTTTTGTTATATACGTTTTCAACAACCGTGTCCCAAACACTTTTTATACCCTACACCACCACAGGTAACTGTGGTGTCATACGTTTCTGCAGATGTTGTAATATATAGAAAAACATCCACTTTTTAGTAAACCTTTCGATTAGAATCACTTTCTGAGTTGATTAACCGATGTCCGTCTGTCTGTCTTTCTGTCTGTCTCTCCAGCTTCATGTAAATGTTGTGAACACTCTACAGGTGTCACTTTTTGAGATATCTTGATGAAATTTGATACATTTTACAGTTGTTAAAGGTTTTTGATGAAGTTAACAAAAAATATATGATATTACTATATTCGGCTACACCGAATCCATTTCAAATGCGTGTGAAGTAAATACATAAGGTTTCGTTCATACATACTCACTTATACACACGTTAATAGTTTTTTAAGTTTTTCTTAAATACAACACAGAAACACCTAATGGATCATAAAATTAGTTATATTTTCTGCCATAACATTCTGATCAGTTTGGAATTATAATGGGGCACATATAACTTAATATTAATTCAAACTTTCATTCTAATGTGAAAATTTATATATGACAATATTACAAAAGTTTTTGCTTTAACTTGTACGTTGCCTTAGAAATTGATCTATGTATTTTAATGAACTAAACCGAATTTGCTGGTTTTAAATAGAAAACTTCTCAGGACTATAGCAAATACTGTGCCAAAATTTCACTAAACTAAATTGACTCACATTTTGATTTGATGCAAAAGACTATATATAGTGTTGGAGGGTATAACAAAATTAATACATATTGCGTTTTGAATGAAAGAAATTCACAAATGATTACTGATCCATTTTACAAGAATTTATGTCTAGAAATCTTTCAGAATTATGAAACGAAAATTATCGTCCAGAAGGAAATAATTAAAAATGAACTAAGTTTATAATTTTATTAAAGTAAAACATTTTTTTAAATTTTAATATGAAACATAATAATCCAACACGTTCACTTATTATATTTTTCTAAGTTTATATTATGTTTGCGGAACTATGTTGAGGTTTTCTATTTAACTTAACTCAGGAAAATATATACTTTCTTATCAAACAAGTATGAAACATTTTAGAAAATCATACATATGAAGGAAAAATATATAATATATTTGTATACATAATCTAAGATGAAGTCATTACAACTGTAATTGCATGTGACACAAATACATATTTTATAAATTTTAAAATAGACATGAATATTTTTTAACCCATTAGGTGATTAACATGGATCATAGTGGTATAATAAAGATCATGTTGGTCAAGTTGTATTAAATATTTTTGGTATTCACAATTTATAAAGCGAACATCATAACCGCAAGTTATTGCCAAAGTTTTGGATTATTTTTAATTTTATAGATCGAGTGGATTGTACTCTTTAAAAAAACAGCGGTATCGAAAAATTGTTAACGATTAACGGAAAGAATTTCCGTTTCAAAAGTTTCTCACTGAATCGAAATTAAACGAAAATTGTCTATAAATATTCTTTCAAATGTTCCTACAGAATGGACTTTTTGCGAAAAATATCTTTAGAAAGAAAATTTCCAAAATGAAAGAAATTTATTAAAAAATTTCCATAGGTTAGAAATTTATTGCGAATTTCCCGCATAAGTAAAATTTAAACAAAAATTTTCCATGTAAGAGAAACTTGTCGAGAACTTTTTATAGAATAGAAAAATTATTGAATCCTTTTTATAGAAGAGAAAACTTATCGAAAGTTTTTTATAGCAGAGAAAGTTAATGAAAAGTTTTCAGTAATATTCGACATTAGCAGATTTCTATAAAAGAGACGATAAATCGTCAGTTTTCGTTGAAAGAGAAAATTTATCGAATAATTTTTATACAAGAGAAAAATTCTCAAAATTTGTCCATAAAGGAGAACATTTATCGAAAGTCTTTATAAAAGAAAAATTTTATCGAAGTATTTATGTGGAAAAGAAACTTTATTGTTGAAAGTCTTTTATAGAAGAGGTTATTTATCGAAAATTTTCTATAGATCTATAACATTTGAAGTGAAATGAAAATTTATCGAATGTTTTCTATAAAAAAGCAAATTTATGGAAAAATTTCGCTAATCTTTTGAAAAAATGCCTTAGACAGAATATTTGCGAAAAATATTTTAAGACTTAAATAATTAGTCGAAGATTATCTATATTGATCGAAAATATTTTTACGACAGAAAATTTATCAAAAGTTTTATCAAAATTATTTTAATACAAAATTAATATTTTTTAATTTATCCCAAAGACAGAAAATTTCCAATGCAAAGAAAATTTTGAAAACATTTTCTGCAGAAATATTTTTTTTAAATTTTCTATATTTTTTTAATATCCTTTCTTTTCAAAAGAAATTGTTTTTTTAATTTTCCGTATAAGAGATTTATCGAAATTTTTCATAGAAAAGGATATTTATCGCGAACTTTTTTATGAAGAGGATTATTTGCGAATGTCCTATGGAAAGGTAATTTATCTAAAATTGCCTATAAATCGGCAGATTATCAAGAAATTGTCATAACATATAAATTTTTCGCAATTTTAGATAAAAAGTTATGAATTTTTTTCTGTAAATTTTTGTTGAGAAATCTCTTAACAACTTGATAAAATCACTTCATGGAAACTGATTTTATCCAAGAAAAATATAAAAAAGCACTTTAATCAGAAGTTATTTTAAGGGTTAAATTTTATATTTATATATGTACACTTAAACATATAAATAACATGTGTTTTTCTAATACACACACATACATACATAAATCCTAACAACTATAAAGAAACTTAAATTTGTGAATGCATTTCTTATGTTAAAGGGAGATATAGAAGAAAAAATAGGAACAAAAAGTAAAAGCAAAAAAACTATAAAACAGATTGTAATGAAGGAGCCACTTGAGTTGAACTATTTTGTCATCATTTTCTACTTCTTTTTTTAGTTTTTATATTTTTCTCTCCCTCTTTTTTCCTTATTTCTTTCATTTTAATAGGACAAAAGGAAACTATATATTTTGTTTGTATGTGTTTCTAACAGAATGAAAGAGTGAATATAAATTTCTTAAAAGTCTATAATGAAATGTCAAGTGTGACATACATATACAACTATACACAAACACATACAGATACACTTATACTGACACATTTCTCTTTATAATATATTAGTTGTAGTTATTGTGTAAAAAAATACTAAAATGTAACAATTTGTTGAACAAGTCATGTTACGAATTATATTCTAAATGAAGAGAAAACAGCAAACAAACTGAACATAAAATAAAAATAAAATAGAAGACTAGAAAATAATAGCAAAAACAATAATAATAATAATTGCCTACTATTTGTTTACTGACTAATTAATTTTTCAGTTCTCCAAGTTATGAAAAAGACATGTTCATATTTTGTTCTATTTCTATGTTTTTTGCTAAATTTCCTTTTATTTGTGTTTGTCTCTCTATATGTACAGTCCCAAAGAAAAGTATTGGTACAACAAGTAATTTTTTGCTTTATTTCCAATATTTAGTCGTTTAAAAGCTTTCGACACAAATGTGTTTGGAATTACCTTTAGCAATGTAGTAAATAATGTAAATAGTTTTTTTTCAGAAACAACTTTTTTTATTTATTAGTTATAATGCATTTAATATAACTCGATTTTGCAGAACAAAAGTATTGGTGCACCTAATATAAAAAGAAAATATTTTGCACTATATTTATGTAATTTCTCAGTAGTTAATGGACAATCCTTTTTGCTTTATAACTTCATTCAAACGCTTTGACATTGAATCAATCAAATTTCTTGTAACTTCCTCCCTGATGTTTATCCATTTTCCTCTAACGCCTTTTGGTGCTCTGATTTATTTGAAATATGTAGCTTTTTAACCGTACGTCCAGCTCTTCCCACATATATTCAATTGGATTGAAGTCTAGAGACTGTAGTGAGTTCAGTAGATCATGAGTCACATTGTAAATTTACTGCATATGCACATCACGGGTTGAATATTTCGGATTGCTGTCTTTTTCTTTTTAAAATATTTTAGTAAAATAATTTATCATAATTACGCCTCTAAAAGCCAACAACACTTTTGTCGTGTTTAATAGTTGGATAAAGATTTTGTTTTCATATTCTGTATAGGGCTGTCTAAATATGGACATCATTTCGAAATATATCATCGGAGAAAATCAAAAATGTAATATTTCTTGCACATACTTGTAACACATTTGGTTAAGAGAAGAGTTTAGTGGTTTACGTCTAGCAACTCGAGCATTATAACGAGCTTCAAGAAGCACTCTACGACAGTTATAGGATGAACATTTTTAGTTTATTCCTCTTAAAATTCAGCAGAAATTACGGTACATTTCTGCTTCTAATATGCTTATAAGAGTGAAACGACTTAATTTTTTTTTAAGATCTATAACATCGAAAATTTAGTGCCAATTACTTTCTCATAGGTCTGATTTACTGGACAAAATGTAGGACAGATAAAATCAAGAGAAGAAGTATTCCCCATAGAAATTTAACATTTATTATTGAATATGTAAATATGGTCTCAATCACTTTCTCAAGGATCTGCGTTAATGGACAAAATGTAGGATGAATAGAACCAATGGGAGGGACATCCCTCGTAGAAATCTAACATTGATTATACAATACCTAAAGATCTTAAACACTGAAAATATTCAAATTTGGCCCAATTAACTTTTTCTAATACACGTCGGGATTGTAATTTTTTTTAGACCTGCGACTGAGGAGAATTTTTGTACAGCAAAGTGCACTATATAGTTGTTCTATTTAAAGTATGTTTTTTGTATTTAACAAAATTAGTGTTTATATAAGTCAAACCACTTATGGTTGTATTCAGTAATAACGATATTTTCTTCTAAAATTTTGTTATTATGACAGCAAAATGAAGATAAAATCTTAAAATGCTCATTATGCTAAAAGTTTTGTTCGCGACTGTATGTTTCAGATGTAATCAGTGAATTTGAGCTTGATTATAATTGTATTCGTATTCGTATACTAATGAATTAAAATGTCTTTTAGTTGTCAGTATTTTGAAATATTGTTGGGACTGTAAGTGAAAGAAGGTGAAAATTAACATTTCCATTAACTCACACAAATATACTGAAGTAATGAATCGAGTATTAGTTTGTGTTTGTATACAAGAAATGACAGGAAAAAAAACGTTGTTATTTTTCCTGTTTTTAATTTCTATTTATGAAAGAAAAGTGCATGTTTTTTATTATAATAATTAATGAAATCAGGTGTGTGTAGAAAGGAATAAAGTACATAATTGCATTGTACCTAATTTATTTGAATTTTGCTCATTTGCTGGGAAAATTTTACTTCAAGTGTAATAAATCCAGAAGCTGAAATCGATGTGCGAAATTATACAAGGTTCGGTCCATAATTTCTCCCATATGACCCCTTATAAAGTTTAAAACTAATATTGTGGTGTAGGGTATTGTAATGTCGGGCTTGACCGACTATTGCATTCTTACTTCTTAATTGAACATTTGCTTGACAATAAGTTAGAGCGTTATGCGTACATCATTAATTAATAAATTTGCGGTTTCTGATGAAATCGGTAATGATGGTATTTTGACTTTGTCATTCACATTGTAACATGAAAATATCATCATAGAAGACACCATAAAGGTTTAATTCTTACATGAATTAAATTTATTCAATTCTAAAAAAATTTTTTCAAATCAGTTTAGAATATTTTTAGTAAAAATTATTTGGATTTTAACAAACATATGAGATTTATCATGGTGCCATTTTTGGAACAGTAAAGAAAAAATATGTAAAACTTCGGTCCCGATGAGGAAAATTAACTTCATGCATATTTCATAAGTGTTTGGTATTATTAATTCATATATTTGGGACATGTAGAAAACACTGTATCAAATTTTGCAAAGATCAATCCATAATTCTACATAAGCCTCATATAACCAACAGTTTCGAAAGTCAATTCAAACGGGATAAATTTTATGTTAATTTGATTATAATGAAAATATTTTAAATATGTATGTTTTAGAGAAAATTAAAATTTACGAGGGACGGTCCATAACATTTTATGCCGGTTTCATAGTGAAGACTGATACATAATCCATATAAGATGACTGATTTTGTTGGGGGATATAACATCAAAGGCTCTTCTTCCAGAGACTTGACCATACAATGGCACTTTACAAACTTGACAACCATATTTGACAACCATGTTAAAAAGCTACTTGGAGTTTCAGAAATTAAGTCCAACATTCCTTTTGCACAGATGCAGACCAGTATTTGCCTTTGAAGTCATTGCCAAAAATATTTCGAGAGTTTAAAGTTCAATATAATACCAAAATACCTTGCACTCTCTGACAACGTAATTTCAATGCCATTCACAATAGGTAGCGAAAAAGTACAAGTTCTGTTTTCCTCGGATCCAGGCTCAGACCATTATTTAAGCTAAAATCGCTGAGACGTCTGAGCTAAAATTTCAGGTATTATGATATAGAGTCAAGAAATTTACTAAAACTCAGTGAATCAAATTTTCTAAGCAAAACATAAATAGTGACGTTCCAAAGGCGCCAGGAGTTCGCATACTAAATTTATCTTGGTATAACCAAAATAACTTGTAGCTTTTTAAAACTACAATTTTATTAAATAATTTATAGACTTTCTCGATCTACAATAAATATGAATTAAAAAAAATGTGATATATTAAATCTCATTTATAAAATGTTTCTTAACACGCTCTTATTTAGAGCTGGATTAAATGTCATCTTATGAGCCAAAAATCTGAGATCTTGCTGGTGGAAATTTTTAAGAAATATAAAATTTTCGTTCTTACATGACAAGTTGCAATCACTTAAAGCGAGATCATATATTTTATTAAATTACCGAAGTCAGTATGTAATTTATTCTACCCCACTGTGCATTGATTGATTTAGGTTTTTCATTTCTTTTTAAGTTTATTTAGTTAAGAATGCACTCAAGAATATTTTCATGTTTGTGACTGGTCTTTTATTGAAAGATGTAACAAGAGATTCAATTAAATTTCATTTTGTTATTTTTTTAATATTGAATTGAATTCTTTAGAATTCAGAACACATTAGGGAAGTTTTAGAATAACAAGAATTTTTTATGTGTAATATTTATTCTTTCCAGTTAACTCCGTTATCAGTGTTAGATTTCATAAGTTAGGTGGCATTATAGAATTCCTTTTTGGTCCTTATACATATTTTCTAACATTATCAACAGGTTCAATTCCAAGAAATTTGTCAAAGAATAAAAATGATCATAGATTGCATCCCAAACTGATACTTTTTCAGATCCTGCAGTTACAACATAATAATTTATCATCTTCTGTTCTAGAAAGTCATAAAAATTTGTATTTATAAAGTGTGACATAAATAAACGTCATTTTATTAGAAATTGAAATATGAAGTCACTACGTTTTTCATTATTAAAACTTACATCTCTAATACTTGCAAATACGTAAATAAACATCAAAAACAGACAATTTTCCGAATTTTTATTTATTTAGAAATAAAAGTAAAATATTTTAAATTCGTATTTGCAGATGTTAACATCCGAAATTGAATCTGTTTCAGTAAGTGTAACTGTTATACATAAATATATAAATTTACTCATGCAAATTTGGGGTTTAATACGTACTTACATGTACAGTCCCGAAAAAAACTATTGGCACAGCAGGTTTTTTGCTTTATTTCAAGTTTTTATAACTGGGAATAAAGTTTAAAAACTTTTCACATGAAAAAAAGAATATGTTTGGAATTGACTTCGCCAATTTAGTTAATAACGCAAATTGGTATTTTTCAAAAACATTTTTTTTAATTAATTATGCATTAATTAATGCATTTTAAATCGTGCTAACTCGATTTTACCTTATAAAATTAATGACAGCAAGCTTTTTTGCTTTATAATACTTTGACATTGAATGAACTAAATTTCTTGTAATTTTCTCCCCAACCTGTCTGTCCGATTCTTCCTAGAATTTGACGACATCATCATTACGGCACCGTATTAGGTTCGGACATCGGAACGCAACATGGTCAGCAATATCACAATGGCGACAAACATCCTGTGTCATAAGATCTCAAGCACCCGATGGTCGAAACTCAGACACCAAGCGGGGATCGCATCATGCAATCGCGATGCAAACCGGAATCATTATAATACACACAAATTTTCCACAACTCGGCCAGTACATTTCAGCACCATGTTCAGCTGTTCATTAGCAGGACTCCTGACTTAGTATCTCCTTCAGGTTCATCTTTTTCTCTTTCGTACTCCCTTTGGAGTACGAATAACCGCACCACCAATACGCATGGGTCTAATACCCACTTCCCTCTCAACAATCTCCTTAGAGGTGTTACAGCCCTTCCCATTTGCATAACTGACCAAGTCTCCACAGGATTGGCCTCCGAAACCGCTTTTAAAATATTCAAACAAACTGGTTTATCCATAATGCTTTGTTTTTCATATTCTGAATTGGGCTTTCTTAACACAGTAATTTAGAAACCACTATATAAATATATATTATATTTGATTTCTTCGGAGAAAAGCACCTGATTCCAAAATGTAGTAGATTTACTTTTAAACCCTTTCGCATACTTTAAACGTTTAATTTGCTATATTAAGGAGATCGTTCAGTTCTATTCGAACTTCGGTTAACTGGCGATTCTTAAAAATGATTCACTACGCTTCCATAGTAGTATTATTTAACATATCTGGGCATATATATGATTTATCTTGGTTATGCAGGTGCCGTACTATTTTTCGTTTAGATTCGCAAGATTTTTCTTTTTTGTTTTGGGCTCATTATTAGTTTTACAAAGCTTCTTTTGAATTGATGACTTTTTTTGATAAATTATTCTTTTAAAAGTATGTTGTGTGTTTGTAGTAGTCAAACCACTTATGGTTGTATTCAGTCTAAACGGTATTTTCTTTCAAAATTTTGTTTTAAAGACAGAAAAATGAAGATAAAATATAAAGTGTTTGCTGTGCCTATAGTTTTGTTTGGTACTGTGTGTATATACAATATATTTATATGTGTAAATATATACACATTTATTATATTTTCCATATGTAAGTATATGTATTAATACACACATACATAATATTTGTGGAAATTGGTGCATATGAGCAGAACAAATATTTGCATCCGACTGTCAAGGAATGAAACCACAATAATGGGAAGTAATTTTATTGTAATATTTTCATCTTAACCAACCAGGTGTTATTTGCCATTGTGGTGTTACAGGTATATTTTATAAGAATTATAGGTAAACATTAAAGTCTTAAACAAGTGTGCGAAACATATTTGCTTAAAGAAACTTTAAATTCATATTAAAAACAAGTAGGAAATTTATAGTCGGTCCAGTCCGACTATATAATACCACAATATTGGTTTTAAAAAACAGTTATGAGAAAATTATGAACGACCCTTGTATAATTTAAGTTTGCTGATTTTTTCTTAAGTATGCAATAAGTTATTGAGACACTTATACTTATTTGCAATTAATGCATTTAAAAAGATTATTTTTCTGTACGGTTATATGTTACCGACCCTCGTGTAACTCGGAACATTGTTTCAAAGTATTATAAGACCTCTTTTTTACAAAATTTTGTTAAAATGGTTGTATGTTTATGAGGGTATAATAATAATTTTTGCGTATGAGTTATATCTGTTATATAAAAATATTAAGTATACGTCTCCTGAAGAAACAATCAATATTAAAAATTATATTCTTATAATAAAAAAATTAGGAAATAAATAAGCAAACAATTTTTTAGTTCAGCTTAAATGTATCCGACAAATTAAAAAATTATTGCTGAATAACGTCGTACAATGGGGTAGAATAGATTTTTTAAATAAATCTGAATCTTTAAAATATTTAATATATTTTCATGATAATACCTAAATAAGAGGATTATTTAAGATGATTTTCGGATGTAAGGGTTGTATGAAGACTATAGAAACCAATGGGTCGATCCACGAAAAATTTGGTTTGACTTTTTTCTGGTTACATAGATCCTAAGCACACGAAATATCAACGCAATACAAAAATTTGTTTTAGACTAATCTAATATAATGTTATAGGAAGTGGGTAAATGAAATAAAGCCCTTGTTATTTGTGGACCTATACGAGTTTTATGAGGAGCAGAATTGTGTGGGTGCTACATGAAATATTGGAAGGAACATTTCTTTTGAAAATGGCATTTGCTCTAACATAGCAATTTGTGCCAAATTTTATAAAAAATATTTAAAATTGAGAGCTATAGAGTGTGTACAAGGTATACATATGTAGCTGGCCCGATGACAGAAGCCTTTGGTTAAATCGACTTAGAATGTAATTGAATGATGACCACCTATGGCACTTATCATATAGTTGTTCCAAACTGTATTCCGAAACGAACGTTCTATAGGAACTTTAATGATATATGAACCGATATTCGTCAAATGAATTACATATATTTAGAGCAATTGACAAAAAAATTGTTATACCTTCGATCAATAGAATCGGTGTATGTTCCAGCATTATCTAATAAATTTGGTTTTATTTCTAAATGACCTATACGCGATCTTTACGCTGCAGTAATTTTCGGGTTCTTATGAAATTTTAAATATTATATAACTCTTTCTTTTCTAATGATCCGGATTTTACGGATTTTGGGACGATGATGATGTACATATAACTATTTTTTACGAGTTAATTCTTTCTAAATCAGGTTATTTTTTGTTATAAACTTTAGCAAAATCTTGTCGTTTGAATTTTTAGGTTATTTATATATCAGTCTACGGTAATAAAAAACTGAAGAGAACAGACAGTCAGTTTTTCATTTGATGCAAAACAAAAATATATAATCAGCTAAGACCCAGTGTGCTTACTGCTCTTATAAAATGGGTGGTACACCTCCAAATGGTCCTATCCCTTCCAGATTTTGGCCAGTAAAAAGGACCCTCGGGAAAGTAATTGGAATCGTTTTTACAGTACTTTAGATGTTTGATAATTAATATTTACTTTGCATGGGAGTACTTTTTCATTTGATCCTATATTTTGATTAGTAAAACAAATTCCTAAGAAAGTTATTGGGGTCGAATTTGAGAACTATTGCTGTTATAGTTCTTTAGATATTCGATAATCAACATTTTCATTGTATGGGAGACACCTCTCCCCATGATCTTATCTGACCTTCATTCTGTCCAGAAAACAGTTACTTGATAAATTCGAGAGTTCTCGCTGTTATAGTTCTTTAAATATCCGATGATCAATATTTGCCTTCTATGAGGGATACCTCTCCCCCTAATTCTATACGCATAACATTTTGTCTTGTAAAATAGTTCCTTGAAAAATTTATTGGGACCGAATTTGCAAATTCTCCATGAAGTGGTTCTTTAAATATTCGGTGATCAATATTTTTTTTTGGTATGGGGGTTACCTTTCCCCTAATTCTATCTGCACTACATTTTGTCCAGTAAAACAGTTTTACAAAAGTGATTGAAACCAAAAAATTCCCGCTGTTATATATTTTTGATATTCTATAATCAATGTTTGCTTTGTATGGGCGTACCCCTGGTCATATCGAAATTTTGTATAGTCTATGTTACTTTCGGGTATATGCGGATCATTCTGTGAAAATTTAAAAAAAATTTGGAGTTAAAAAATGAATTTAAAAATTTAACATACCCTCTTTACCACTTCTGGTAGTGGAGGGTATAATAAATCTATTTATCTAGAGAACTGATAATTATATCAGTTAATATAGACTTATTACTACTTTATTCAAATATTCAAAAATTCCGCTTGACAAGCTTTTCATTCATTTCCTACAATATTAGTTTACCATTCTCTAAATAATAGAGGAAAACACATGATTTTATTTTCCCAGGAATCGAAGTATAAAATTTTTCAATAAAACACATTTCAAAAAGTGATAGAAAATATATAGAAACCAACAAAAACAAATAAAATGCCTTTCATATGGAAGTATACATAAATGAAAATCTACATAAATTGATTTCATATTTATTTAAGGACGAAAATTGCAAACATATTGAAAACTACTAAAGAATCTAATCCTTAAAATACATATTATATTTTCTACTTATAGTATAGGCATTTTGAGTGAAATGGAGCATATTTAAGATTTTTAAATATTTTGAAGCAAAAAAAAAAAAAAAAAAATCATATTAGATATATGTAGATGTATATTCAAATATATATGTACATAAGTATGTTTGCTTGTTCCAAATTATTAGAAAGAGTATGATTCCGGTTTGCTGAGTTTTTATATTGAAAATATGCTTTTTTTCTATGTATATAAAGGCGGTAGACCATAATGAATGTTTACATAATTGATACAATTTTTAGATAAATATTTAAGTAAATTTTTGTATTTTTAGGTTTGCTAATAGTTTGCTATCATTTTCTTCATTTAAGGATAATTAAAACAAATTGAAGTTTTTCAGTTCATATTTAACTAAAATCTAAAGGATGTTTGGATAATAAGATATGGCAGGAAGGAAAAAAGATAGTTTTGAAATATTAGAGATTTTATTATTTTAAAATTATAATATCATAAGTATACCAGATAATATTTGGAATAAAAACAATAAACACGTGTTTAAATCTTCGAATAAGCAGCACTAACTACAAAATTGATTAAAAGCAATAACTTCAAAAAGACTTCCTGAAGTAGGGCCTTTGTAAGGAGTGAGAGAATATAACATATATTGGTGAGTTTATCCGTGCGTCGATTCGTTGGAAATATTCTAACACTTTTTTCCTCTTTACTTTGGCCACATTGTTTGATTTTTAAAGTTTCGTTTTAATAACAAGTAAATATTCTATATTCGGATATGACGAACCTCCAAAACTCTAATACATAATAACATATACCAAAGTTTTTTCATATGGCGATCATACTTATGTTGCGTGGTCATAAAATGTGTTGTATTTCTGAATATAACTGTGTTTCTACTGATCCGATTTTGATCATGAAAATGTTAACGCGTCTAAAATAGATAGATAGAAAGACTAATATAAGTAACCTTTATGGGATCTTAAATTATTATTTTTTGAATTTGTATACGTAATGACAAAGTGAATATACTCTCTTCACTACATGTGGTGGAGGGTATGAAAACAACATCTTAGGTAACCAATGCGTATCATGGACAACATCTGTTTCAACATCTCATCAAAAATTATCAAAATAGGTTCAGTATCAGATGATATACAAATAGTATACAAACGATTTTCAGTCGAGATTTTAAGAATGATTTTAAGATATCTAAATCTATCTATCTTCTATATATAAATATATATAAAAAATAGAAGATATAAACTTATAGGCAGCTTAACTTCTGGCCCGATTTTGATGAAATTTTCACAGGGTCTACAAATTTCTTTAGGATAATGGAGAGAGTTTCCTATGGAACAGTCTTGCTTCAGAAAATAGGTTGAAGATAGGGTAGGGTGAGAAAGTACCTAACATATAATTAAAAAAGAAGAGCTGCCTCTTATATGATACAAATATTAATTATCCTGTATCTAAACTATTCCATCTAGAGTTTGTAAATTTTTTACTTTCATATGAAATCGTTTATGCATGAACTGTTCTGTAGGTATATTGCCTACACAAGTAACAGTAGAAGGAATCATTTAAGCATTCAATGAAATGTTTCCAGATTGTTTTTTATCCTTCTAAGCAGACTTTTTTAAAATCTTACGTAACGCTCCAAGAGCAAAATAATTATAGACATTATTGGACACAGAAAGTGTTCCTGAGCCGAACTGTATACATAAAAGTAGTACTAGCAACAATTGTTCCGCCCGTTAAAAAGTTTTGCATAAACGCATAATGAATAATTTTTTTTCATAAATTCGACTCTTTTTAAATTATATTTAAACATTAGTTTTGTAAAATTTATTCCCGGAAATTTCCAGGAATAAAAATTTTTTCTTATATACGCGGGAACAAAAACTCGGGAAAAAATAGACTTTAGACTTTAACTATTAAATTTTGTCGTTATTATTTTTTTAATCCCTTCAAAATAGTTTTCTACATAATTTCGTATATAAATTAAAATTGCTTCAGTTAAAGCATTTAAAAGGTAGATATAACTCCTTCGAGCATAATCTGAAATTTTTAAGGTCTAAAGTTAGTAATCTTTCACATTGAATATTTCAGACTTTAACTTTTTTATTGATATGATTTTCATAATTTTTGTACAATAATGAAGTACATGTAGATTTTTACTGAAATTTTTTTGAAAATTTGGAGTTTTTTTTTTTTTTTTTTTTTTTTTTTTAATTTTGTAGTTGTTTCAGATGTTGGCTTCTAACTTTTCTGCTGATTAAACAGACAACACAACAAACAATTTGGCAGAATTTTATTGAATTATCATAATTATTCAATGTGTGAGAATGGTTTCAACAGACAGACAGACGGACTGATAGACCGACATAGTTTAATCGATTCAGATTTTTATTTGGTGTAAAAGTATATATACTTTAGATTAGATGATTCTTTCTAGGCGTAACACACAGTATCTCAAAGTTTATATACCTTATATCGCAAACCATAAACAAGGAACATAAGAGCGTATGAGTTATATTTGTAAGTTTTATTAAGTAGAGACAAACACTGAATATAACTAGGAACACACATACTACTACTGAGAAAATTGAAATATTAAAAAAAAAACACAATTTTTGAAAACATATATAGATTCTTTACAAAAAGACCTTATGATAACCAACAGATTCCTTACACCGATATCGAAAAAATATAAACCATAAGATTGTAGCTTTTATATAACTTTATATTTAAATTTCAAAATTTTAGGAAAGTACTGAACTTTCTTCCAAAATTTGTTCTTTTTTTAATATTTCACTGGTTGTTGGGGTTTTAGGCGTTTACGCTTATGTTTGTGACATATAGAAAAATGGTGTTTACCTACTTTTAAGTATACCGTTCGACTCAAAATTATTTTCCGAATTGATAAATTCTCTTTCAAATATCACTTTGAAGGGCCTACATCTCACATTTACGTTGGTATTGTAAAAATAACGAGGTCAAATTTAACAAAAATATAAGTAAAAATCCATGTGCAAAATTATAAAAAGGTCAGTCCATAATTTCTTCTAGTAAAACTCTTAAATTTCACAGGAAGATTAATAATTATTATTAATAAAGAAATTATGTTCTTCACTCTTTATAATAAATCAGAAAATAAAAATATATATGGGTTATACATAAATTTTTCATAATAACTATTTATGACCAACTTTGTGGTATATAGCCGTGTTTGACCGACCATAACATTATTACTTGTTATATGATTGAAACTCTTCTTTATAAAATAACGTTATAAGGATGATTGTTAAAGCAATTTGCTTATGTAAGTTATTTATTGGGATAAATTTATATGCCAAATTTTATAACCTGAACCTATATGACACACTGAATTTGGGATCAAAACATTGCATATTTTAACTTACAGTAATTTCTATTAATTTGATTTCTATAATTTTATTTAGAAATCGCATAGCTATATTCTTTTTAAATCAAGTTACTTTATGTTTACGTATTTATAAAAGTTTTTTGTTGGAACTTTGAGGTTGCCCTAGATATCGGTCAATAACCTTTGGCATTCTAAATAGGAAGGTGACAAGAACGATAACAAATAAACTGGCCAAATTTATTTAAATTTAAAAAAATTATCTAAGCATCAGTATGTTTTAACAGACTGTAATTACGGCGCTACGTTAAGTATGAGTGATATGTGTGAAAGTATTTATTAAGTAAACGTGCATACTATTAGTTTTAGTTAATTTTTTAATTGTATTGATTAAATATATAATTAATAAAGACAAAATAATGCTTTAAAATTTACTACTCTCCTAATACTTATTATTAGTATTAATTTATATAACAATATTAAATTTGTCTAATAATGTCAAATAATCTTTAATTAAATTTGAGATCTTTGTCTAAACCAAACGACATTACCATTACCAGCAACAAATATATCTTCATAAGTGGTTTGTAGTATAAATGTACGTATCAAATATTATATGAGTGTGAAAAAAGAAACGAAACGAAACGAAAAAAAGAAACTAAATTGTTTCCTATTTCTATAAGAAGAGTAGAAAAATAATAGTAAAGTTCATCAACATTTGCAGAGTGTATGTACATACTTAAGTATTAAAATATGGGTCACTTATACCTTCACATACAAGCACACATATATGGATATATGTTTACTTATAAACAAATCTACATAATGGAAAGATTTAATGTTCATTTGTTTGCTTACAAAATGTGGGTCAAAACATTCTAAAGTGTTTTATTTTATTTTTGTATGAGAGTGTATATTTTTATTATTTTACTATTTTTGTTGTTGCTGTTATTATACTCTTTGTATACAAAATTAAAAAAAAAAAAAAAAAAAAAAATCTCTCTCAGTTTCTCTTGCTCGCTTACATACAAGCAAACAAAAACTAACAAAAACAGTCATATGAGAAAAAAAAACAATAAATGTAGTTTTTATCCACAAAAAAGCTGTAAAAATGAATGATGAAATCATGATGTCCTTCGCCTCTTTAAGACACACACTTGACATGAAAAAAGAAATACAGGAAAGAACAGATTCTACAACACGATTAAACGGATGATTTGTTTATGTTGGAAGAGATTCTTGTTTCCTCTTTTTGCTTTTTATTTTTATACTCAACTTTCTTAATAAATCATAAATAAACAAAATGTTAAATAAATGTCGGTGGTGATGGATTTTAAATACCCTCCAGTTGAAGAGAATTTTGTCGAAAAATGATTTGAATGGAGGAAATATATATTTTTTCTACAGATTTGTTTTATTTTCAACATAACAGTTCTATGACGATAAATATATCAATATGAGACAGTTATCTGAACCAAGAGCAACTGCGTCGACTAAGCTAATGAGCTTTATAAGAATAGACTCTTGAATTCCACACCTACTATTCAAGGATTTCCAGAAAACCATCAAACGAAGTTTTATATAGGAATCATTGAAAAAAAACTGAGTTTACCATATGATAATTCAAATTATCAGTGTCAGTTAACCATTTAAAACTAAACTGGGGTAAAGCAACGATGTTCACTATCACTTCAGATATTGTCGACAGTGGTGGAGGCTTAAAGGCCAATCACAAATATCCAGATGGAAAAAGCTCAGAATATTCAACGGCTGTGTAAAATCTGGTATATTAAGAGAAACAGAGAAAATTTTAGAAAATGGATATGGATGGGCTACATTATTTTAAAGTTCCTTGATATTATAACAAAAAATAGCGCTTGATTGGAACTCCCAAGGTTCAAAAAACCCTAATCGATCAAAGAACATCTGTGACATCCGATAATCAATACTATAGACAAAAATTCAGCTTTCAGAAATCTCGCAACCATGAAAAAAGTATAATATTTTTAGCACACAATAAATCATTATGTGCCGGTTCTTATCGGTTGAAATGATTAATTTTTCATATAAATTCCAAAGAAACTAGCGAATCTGAGTGAAAAATAAAAACGCACCAGCATAACCAAAGCAAGTCATGTGCCCATATAAGTCAAATAATGGAAAGAAGCCGTTTGACAATTAAAAACGTAGTGAATCGTTTTAAAGGATAGTTAAGTTTCCAAAGTTCAAATAGGACTGAAAAACCTAAATCATTGCTGCTGAAATTCAAGAGGAATATAGCAAAATATTCGCTCCATTACTGTTCGTAAAGTGCTGCAAAAAAACTGTTTGTAATGCTCGTGCTGATGAGTTAGCGCATCCATCGTAGTTTAAAGTGAATCTGATTTTCAAAAGTCGTTAAAGAAAGAATGGACAGAGAGGAAGTTACAAGAAATTTGGTCCATTCAATGCCAAAGCGTTTAAATGAAACTATAAAGCAAAAAGTCTTGTCCACTAAGTACTGAAAAATTACGTAAATATCGTGTAAAATATTTTTTTTTTTAATGGGCGTTCGGCTATGCCGAATCTTCAATACCCACCACCACAAATGCCTTTGAAATAAAAAAGTTATGTGCGCATAATATTCGCACATATAAACTTATTATACATTCACAAACGCATAACATATATGAACGTGTTTCTTATATATTAAAAAAAATAAGTTATATTTTTGTCAATCATTTTTTTCTACTGAACCGATTTTGATGATTTTAATTTTTTTAATTTTAATTAGTTACACAGTTTTTTTATTCTAATTTGTCGATTTATAATTGTTAATTTTATGAAAGTTTGTTCCTTTAATTTAGAGGTTGTCTCAGATATCGGTGTAAGCGTCTTACCCATTTTAAGTTAAATCTTCTCTGAACTATAATAAATACTCAGGTCAAATTTCATTGACCTCTGTCAATTATTGCGGATGTAAGCTTGCCAATGACGGACAGATGGACATAACTAAATCGACTCAGATTTTGGAGTGATGTAAGAATATATATACACACTATGGGGTACTAGATGATTCTTTCGAAGCATTATACACGGAATGATAAAGTTCTCTTCAACACTTGTGGTGGTTGAGGGGATAAAAATATTTTGGAAAGGACCTACTTGCGTTATTTACTAAATTGGTAAAGGTGATTTCAAGCACATTTTTAATTTATGAAGAAAGTTTTTAAAATTCTTACATTTTGGGTAATAAAAAAATACACATGCTGTGTCAATAGTTTTGTTCGGGACTACACACCATATGAAAAACTTAATATACCGTTTCTGGTAATAGAGCGTATAATAAGAACAATTCTCCTACAACATCATCTTCAGGTAAAATTAGTGGGTTATTGGAACATTTTGTAGTTTGTTAACGAATGTTTTAATTTGTTTTATGAAGTTTGAGTTAATTACTCAGATACCAGTTTGTATTAAGGTCATTATAATTGTTTTTTGCGGTTAAGGATTGTAAATATAATAAATGCTCCAATTATAAACATTTTTATATGTTAAGTATCAAATGTTGGGTTAAATATAAGATTTTGCTTTTTGCAAGAAAATAAATAAACATTAATTATTTTAATATAAGAGGTGTGATAATTAAAATAAAAAACATAAAAAAATGTTAAAAGTGGATAATAATGTTTTGCAAATATGAAAAGATGACTAATTATTTGAATATGTTGAGATAAATGAGGTGTCTTAGGTTTTAGCAGGTATTAAGACAAAGTTGAAAATGAGAAATTTAATATGATGAAGACTCATTTAGGGCGATTTAAGTGATACACATATTGTACAGTGGTTCCAAAACTATTTTTTATGGAAATAATTCTTAAACTTCAAAACGCGTAGGAGTACGAGTGGAAATAGTCACATATGCGGTTATATTCGGGGTTTCGTGGAAGGAATAATTCTCCCGTTAGGAAAGGAGCTAGAAACATATTAATACTAAGACAAATTTATTATAAAAATAAATGTGAGAAAATTCATTGAAATGTATTTAACAGTTATTAAGTTACGCAATATTACACAGAGATTCAAAGGAAAATTAAATAGAAATAAATCTGTAACTTCCGAACTTGGACCTAACTAGGGTCGATGCACAGGGTCTTAAAATCGAAAACTTAAATTGTAAGAGAACCAGAGTATCTCAAATTCAACTTATTTCTTTACAACACTCTAATTTCTAGCTTTATTTCTCAAATCTGAAAGCTGGAGTTTTACAAATTTTATATATTTTCTTCAAATCTTAATATATTTTAAGATTTTTAGTAATATACGTTTTTTTCTCCCTGATATCACTTGAGAAAATATATAGCGAAAAACTTAAAAAACTCATTTTTGGATTTTTGAAAGTTTTTTGGTATTTTCGTGATTTACTTTAACAAAACCAAAAATAATGTTTACAGTTTTTTGTTAAGTATCAAACATTTATTATCATTTAATTCTTCCAAAATTTAAGATTTCGATTTTTTTAATAATTATAACCTTTAATTCCTTGAAGATAATTTCAAAATTTTGTCATTACTTCTTAATAAAATAAATGTGAAATATCTAAATATCTCTTAAACTATTAGAGAAAGCTCACCCATAAGACGAGGTTTTTGACGGTCGATCTTTAAAATCGGTTCAAATATGAAAAATCTGGATCAATTTAAATATTTTTATGACTCGATATGACCAATTTTGGGACCTTATGGACAGACCCCCGTTAGGTCCACAAAGTCAAAACTTGCCTACACTTCTACTAGAACTATGTGAAATTTCATTGAAATCGGGCAAGCCGGAACTGTGTTATTTAAGACGATGTTAACATTACTGTGAGCCTAATACATAGAGAACTGAAACACAAGGAGTCTGTACTTTAATATGTCCCTAATAGAGGACCATAAAAGATTTCCAACATTTTCATTCCAAAATACCCGAAAGATTCTAAAAAATGTCTATTCTCGGTAAATAACTCACACTGCTATTATAAGAGGTAAAATTGTTTATCCAATTTCCCTCGAATTTGGTTAGCATATATTCATGATTGGAATTCTTTCAGAAAAAAACTGTATAATCAAGAGGAAAATAGTTAAAATTGTAAATTATAAATACCCTCCACAATTGAGTGAAGGAGGAGATTTTGTGGTCTATAACATTCTAGCAAACAATGCGGCCACTGTGTATTTTTAAAATTGATCATAGCGAAAGTATCTACTCATATTTAATATTTGATAAGACAACAAAAAAATCTTCCTTTTGTTATATGTTTGCATCATGTTTCATTGCTTTTTGAAAACAATTTTCGAATTTCAGTACCTCTGAGTCGATTTGATGGTGTTCATACGCCTGTCTGTCCGGCTGGTAGTTCTCTAAAAGTCATAAGTTAAGAGGTATATAGATAAAATTTGTTTTTTTCGGACTGACATGAAATCTGTTTAGGAAATATAATGAAAAATTAATTTTGTATTAATCCAAACCCATATGCTGATTTTCGAGGTCGAACCTCAAATGACAGTAAATTTATTAAAGGATAATATGTCGAGTATTAAAGATTGACGCAACCAAAAAATATAGACTCTCATGCCGAAAATCAATAAAAGATAAGGGAAATTTAATAATGAGATACTTTTACTATTCCAACAAATTGAAAAAATCATTTCCAAATACAAACTTTACTTAAAGTTGTCATGATTAAATTATATCGAGTCGAACAAAGATCGTTAAATCGTCATAAAATATTTCATTTCCCTTTCTTTTATTTAATATAAACAAAAAGTAACTTTAGAATGTTGAAACAAAATACATTTTTTATATTTATATACATTTGTACATATGTATGTGTGCCATGCAACACCATTGAATAATAATAAAATGTAGTGACTCAAATTTACAACATTTTCTTTATTTTATTCTTTATATATTAAGTTACATTTACAATTATTTAGTTGTGTGTGTGTTTAGTTCCAGTCTCTAGATACTTTACGCCATCTCTTACCATCTCTCAATTGTACATTGTTGCACACAATGTGCGAAGGTATCAACAACTAATGTATTAAAATAAAAAACTGCGAACATATGATGCACATTCATGGAGGAAAATGTTGTAATCCTTACTTTTTTGCTAAGATCCCAACAGTTCTTATAGTTATCAGAAAATGTGTCTGTCGATTAGTTAATATAGTACCAAGAGGAATTAAGTCATTTCCTATTAGAACGACTACTATAAAATGCGGCAAATTTATTCCACTTCATCTCTACAATGGGTGGAAATCATATGCCATATGTCTGCTCGTATTTACAAATTTTACCGTATGAAGGTGCCGGTAGTTTTGATGAGTGACACTCGCTGTTTAACTCTACGATTTTTTGGACATTGGCATGACATCATAAACAAAATTTTGTCAAAGAAGATACCTCAAAGATGAGAATGAGAAGATGAATTTGCCTACTCCAGCTATGTTCAATTTGAGCAACATTACAAATGTGGTAGGGTCGCGCACTTTTCGGAATTCCTGCTGGTGATGATTTGTTGCTAAGTATCTTAATATTTGCTTATTCTAATTTTCCAACCTGACAATATCTATGTTCAGCTGTGTTTCAACGTTTTAAACTGGAAGATGCAGATGCAGTACTGATATTTTTTCTTCCATCAGGAACAAAATTTTGCATTGTTGTGCCTAAAGATTTAGGCCGATCCATTATAACTATTAGGTGATTTTATCACAGACATGAGCTGTTAATTAGATCAGAACTAGTCGCATTTTACAAACTTTTCAATGTACCCGAAATTCACATGGGACTATCATGCAGAAGGTGGACTTTCTTCGCATGAAGCATCCTTACAAACCAATTGGGTACTTACAGTTAAAGTGCCTAAGAACCAAGTTGATAGTTCTGGGTCTTCAGATTTGAATTCAGATCGACTAAGAGGGATTTCCTAACTTTACTGTGTTAAATATTGTAAGGACGTAGCCATTGCAGCAGTTGCTTCTCTTTCGGAGAACGTTATATCCATTACAAGTATGTAGATAGGATTTTACAATCAGCTTAATATCCATGGCGAACATAGAATTTTTTTGCCCCATTAAAATAGTTTTCTCCTGGAAGCGTTGGTTCTTGATGTGAGTCTCTCTTTCAAAAATTAAACCAGAACAGGTCCAGAGGTAACACTAATTTATACAAGATTAGCATTATAAATATTGTAGACATATAATGCAATCGGTTCTGACACTTTTTGCTCAGAATTTGTTTTTTCAATTCTAGAACAGACCAGAGGAATGCAGATCAGTTTTGCGGGAAATTATTTATCATTAGCATTTAATACTCAGAAAACTTATTTCATAAAAAGTTGTCCTTTAGGAATCACGGAGTTAAAAGCTGCTCAATCCGGCGAAATATACTTTCATTTAAAATTCTGCTGGGATTTTTTCGCTAATATTTTATTCGTTTCTATTAAAAGTTTATATTTTCAAGTGTATGTTAATGGCAACCAAAATAACTCCTTAAAAAAACTTTTGAATATGTAGAGTTTGGTGTATACCTTCATCATACATGTATACATAGACCTTATTTATTCATTGTATATAAATGATAGAATTATAGTGCTTTTTTCTTTACTTTTTTGCATTTTCTCTATTTTTTGTGTATAAAAAGCATTTGCGACAATCCTGGGTGGCCATTAATTTTAGGTATTTTCATATAAGTAAGATAGATTCACAAGAGTTACCCCTAAGATAATATAAAGTTGGGTATAAGTGAAATAAATGAATGAATATCTAATATTTATATATGTGATTTACTCATGTTATATTAAATACAACTTTATACAGTGGAGCCGCAAAAAATAAGGAAAGAAATTTTGAAAAAATTTTGATGAAAAAAATATAATGTCAATGGCTTATGAGTTAATAACATGTATCATATTCCTAACTAAATAAAAGTTCTAAACATATTTACAAACATAATAAATATATATCTTCTTATAAAAAACTCTTTGACTTCTACCATCGATCAATAAGTGTTGATTTATGTCCTTTCTATTTTCACTAAGACATTATTTTAAAAACACCTGCAAAATAATCTTTTGACTATAAATAATGTTTATTTGCTGAAGTTTTTAGTTCTGTTGAAAAAATGCTAAAAGAAAAAAACTGTGAAAAAATTGCAACAAAACTAACAACCTGATTTAACTTTACATTGTTTACTTTACATACTATGAGAATGTAAATATACTTGGCAGAAGCTAATAAATGAAGGAGCAAGTAAAATAAATATTGTCATCAACAGGGACGAAATATTTGCATACTTCATGAACTATAAATAATACAAATTTGGTTGTGAACACAAAAGTAATTTAGTTGACAAATATTCGGGATCGCATTTTTTAACCCTTAAGTGATGTATAAAACAATGAGGGAGACCAGTTAAATTTTCAATAATGTTGATAATCTGAAGATTTTAATATACTTTGGATTTGAAATAGTATCTGGTCATATTAAGACAAATATAAACAAAAATCTATGTGCAAAATTATACCGGATTCCGTTCATAATTCCCTCCAGCTTCCCTACTGCAAAATTAGTTTAAAAACACATAAATGTTAGTGTCACAATATTGTATTACACAATTAAGAATAAATCAGAAAATTAATTATGCGAGGCTCGTTCATTAATTTTTCGTAATCACCCTTTAAATCAATATTATGGTATTACATTACAGTCCGACTTGGCCGACTATAACATTCTTACGTAAAAGCACTATAAAACTGTCCTTTATTACGTATGAGTTATTTCGATAAATACCTGATTATATAATATTAAGTATACGACCATAATTTTAATTTCGTAAGTATTATACAAAGGAGATCGATTTTTTATTTCAAGACAAGTAAAAAGTTATAATCCGTCAATCCCTAATACCCAAAGCCAAACTCTTGGTTATTAATTACAGTACCCAAAAATTAATGACCGACCTTCGTACAAATGAATTTTCTGATTATTACTTATATAATATTTTGGTATTAATATATAAGTGTGGGATTTCTATGTTTGAAATGGTTTTCTTACTGATGGGTTATATTGGAGATATAGGAAATTATGCAGCGACCCTCGTAAAATTTTAAAAATCATATATTTTGAAATTTGTGTGTAGATTAGGTAAAGTAATAAAGCCATCATCCAACCATCTAAAGTGATGTGAGTTATGATCAAAATTCAAAACAGGGAATAAAATGAATAACTTGCACAAATTGTTTTGAAATCGTGTACAAATGAATATTTTTAACCACTTTTTCTTGCATACTTTAAGGGTGGTCCAAATTTTTTTTCAATATTAACTCTGTCATTCCATGTGTAAAGCCAGGAAGAAGTTTTCTAAGACTTAAGTATATGAATTCTTACATCAAAATTTATTAAGTTATACCCATTAATACGTCCATCACGCCCAGAGTAATTGTTTAAATTCAATAAATAATTCCTTATTCAAAATAGATCGAAAGTCTTTTCCAAATTCTTCTCTAAGACGAATTTGATTTAGAAAGAATTTGACTACAACTAACAGCTGTATATGTTTCATAATCATACTGATACCCATCGAAATCGGAAAAGAGTTAAATGCAACAACAATATTATAACAATACACACCAAAAAATAGTATTATCATTTCATCTTGTTCCTTATATATACCCATTTCACAGTGGAGCAGATTCGATACTTTTTTTAACGAAATGCAACTTCGAATCAGGTGGATGAATTTCAATGAATTTAACATATTGGCAGCAGAAGAGTATAGTATTATGCATTTAGAAGTTTGGATGTTATGGAGCTACATTAGGTCATAGAGGTACAAATTTGTGTATCTCGGAATTTTTTTAACAGTGTGAGGAATTTTTGTTTTTCATTTGAATTTTTTAAAACAGTTTTATAGTCCACAATATAACTTAAAAAATGTGCCTACATAAATATATGTATCTCTTACAGTTTAGGAGATTCTTACATTTGAATTTTCAGCTTTAATAATTTTGCAAGATTTTGAATCAGTTTTTTTAAGATATGTCCAATATTATTGACTCGATCTTATAATTTTTTCTTATTTAGTTAAAAAGCTGAAGTGTTTATCAAATAGAAAGGATTGAGGTCAATATTTTTAACCAGCCAAAAACCTTTTTTGAAAAAAGGTTCTAAATTTTAATGGCAATAGAGTTATAGAACTAAGTCCAGACCCACTCGAATTCCACTTATTTGCTTTTTAAAATTCATGTCTGGAAATGTTTTCTTCTGAACCAAAATTCAACCCTCTCCTTATCAAATCAATATTTTCTTTTAACACTTTAATTAAGAAGGGCCATGTTTTCAGTTAATGTCAAAAAAATAAATTTCTTGTATTTAAAACGCATTTATGAATACCATTTCTTTCAGATCTTATCAGCATTAATCTGTGGACTTCAGAAAGTCAGCTTAATGAAAAGTCCAGACTACTATGGTGACAAATCGATTAAAAAGAATTATAATTGACCACAAATTATCCATGATCAACAATAATTATATTAACCTAACTTGAATTTTTAATATACTCTAAATTTTATATTCCAAGCGAAAATTAGGAAAAAATGATTAAAGATTTACTGAATTAATGTCCGTAAAGTTGCTGAAGCCATTTAGAATATTCAAAATTAGAGTTAATTTTTAAAATATACAAAACCTGTTTGTCACTTTTTATATAAAAATAATACCAATTTCTCCTGCACTAAAAAACAAGTTAAAGGCTAAATGAAAAAATAAACACCATAAAAGGAGAACAGTAATCCTTTTGAATTGGCTTTAATAATTAAAAGCATTTGGAAAATAAAAACTCCTCTCAATGTCTTTAGATGACTAACTGCGGAATTAAAAGTAGTAAACTTCATTAAGTCTCCCACTAACCGCAAATAGTGGTGAAGGGTATTAAAAAATACCTAAAGCGTAAAAGAAATTGAAACAAACTAATAACAAACGTAGAAAAGAACTAAGAAACCCATAACACACACATAGTTTTTTTTGTTAGTATTTGTGCGCATAAACATAATAAGAAAGCAAAAAAATATCAAGCAAAAGGGACAAATAACTTAAAAAAGAAAAACATAAATGAACATGAAATGTAATAGTACTGAAGTTACTGCCGTTGTTGTTGGAGATGGTGGTTAAGGATAAAAAGAAGAAAAAGGGGTAAAGAGAGTTGAATAAAGAAATGACAAAAGCAAAACCATAAAATGAAACCAAACTGCGCGCCATATATAACTTCAATGCATTTCCGTTTCCGTCTTTTTACAACAACCGCTTTTTGTAGAAAAGTAATGCAACCATGAGTTTGTGTTTTTTTCTTTTATTTCATTCTCGTTATACCCTACACCATCATTAGTGGTTAAGGTATTATGCGTTTGTTCAGATGTTTGTATTATTCGAAAATAATGGTGTAAGATCCATTTTTAATTATACCTTTCAACTCAGAATTACATTCTGAGTGAATTAAACGATGTTCGTCCGTCTGTCTGTCCGCCTCTCTGTCCATGTAAATGTTGTGAAAACTCTACAGGTAGCAATTTTTTAGATATCTTGCTGAAATTTGGTATGTAGCATTATTTTGCCTCAAGTACAAAGCTACTTGAAACTGGACATATTCGGTTTATTATTTGAGATACCACCCATACAAATGTTCTCCTGAAAGGCGGTTTTAAGGTCATAGAATTACTTAATATAAAGAGATTTCAGCGAAATTCACAAAAATAGGTGTTATAGTACTTTAAATCGATAAGTCCCATATAAGCCCCTTTACAAATAATATATTAAAAGGTACACATGTCACATATAAGTCGATCCATCCTTTCCTTGCAAAAAAAAATCCTTGCAAACGCATAAAATTCTCATATTAATGTTAGTATCCAAATAATGTACTTCACAATTAAACATACATCAGAAAAGCTAATTATACAAAGGACCTTCATAAAGAATCAATGTGGTGTTGGGTATTACATAGTCGGGCTTGACCGACTATGACATTTTTACTTGTTCTTTGTTGTTGTTGTAAGCCACACATTTGCTTGTTTTAGCTAGTTGCATTTTATAACAACGTTCGCAATATTTATTTGTGGCTTTTTTGCCTTTCTTGTTGTTGTTTTTGGTTTATTTGTCGATTGTTGTTTTTGTTATTTGTTTGACTTGTTTGTTTTTGTTAAAATTGTAAGTTTAATGAAAAAAATGTTTTTACTGAACTTTTTAATAAAATTTAAGGGTAACGAAATTTCATAATATCCTTTAAGCCTGATTTGCCTCTTTTTTTGTTTGTTTGTTTGTTTGTTTGTTTAGAGTGTAGATATTTTTCCTTTTTTTTGTAAAAAATATTGTTTTGTTTAGGGACCAAGTTTTGCCATAAATTTTTTTTGATATTTATTAAATAAGTTATTTTAGTTTCTATTTTTTGAAATTCTTGTAGTTAATTTGTTTTTGTGTATTGTTGTTTAGAGGACCATAATCTTGATATTATTTATTTTATAAGATAAAATTTAATAAATTTTACACGTGCTTATCTCGTGAAAATTATCAAAATCTGATTCCGGAAAAAGTTATAGGCTATAATATGCAAATTGATACAGAAACTTTTTGTGTCATATGGACCGCAATTTTTAAGATAATTTACTGAAATTTGTCACAACTAATTTTTAACCATTCTTCAAATATTATAAATTTTATTAACATTGGTCCATATTTTGATATAGCTCCCATATAACGCCATTCGGAATATGATTTATAGCTCATAAAACTCTTAATTGGAACCAATTCTATTGAAATTTGGCACAAATAATTGTTTAACTATTTTAAATATATACTATAAATTTTATTCACATGGGTCCGTATTTTGATAAGCTCATAAAACTCTTAAATTTGGAAATTCTTTTGAAATTTGGCACAATGATTTTCTAGCTATTTTAAATATATGTTATAAATTATATTAACATGGGTCCATATTTCGATATAGCTCCATATAAGGAATTTCCCTGTGGAATATGATTTATAGCTTATAAACTTTTAAATTTGAACTAATTCTTTGAAATTTGGCACAATTATTGTTTCAACTATTTTAAATATATATTGTGAATTTTAAATATGGATCCATATTTTGATATAGCTCCCATATAAGGCCCTTCCCGGAATTTGATTTATAGCTCATAAAACTCTTAAATTGGAAAATTCTATTGAAATTTGGCTCAAATAATTTTTTAACCATTTTAAATATATACTATAAATTTTATTCACATGGGTCCGTATTTTGATATAGCTCCCATATAAGGCCCCTTCCCGGAATGTGATTTATAGCTCATAAAACTCTTTAATTTGAACCAATTCTTTTGAAATTTGGCACAATTAATCTCTTAATTATTTTAAATATATATATAAATTTTATTCATATGGGTCCGTATTTTGATATGGCTCCCATATAAGGCCCCTTCCGGAATGTGATTTATAGCTCATAAAACTCTTAAATTTGAACCAATTCTTTTGAAATATGGCACAATTATTGTTTTAACTATTTTAAATATATACTATAAATTTTATTTACATGGTCCATATTTTGATATAGCTCCCATATAAGGCCTCTTCCCGGAATATGATTTATAGCTTATAAAACTCTTAAATTTGAACCAATTCTATTGAAATTTGGCACAACTAATTTTCTAGCTATTTTAAAATATATGTATTAAGTTTTATTTACATGGGTCCATATTTTGATATAGCTCCCATATAAGGCCTCTTCCCGGAATATGATTTATAGCTTATAAAACTCTTAAATTTGAACCAATTCTTTTGAAATTTGGCACAATTATTGTTTTAACTATTTTAAATATATACTATAAAATTTATTAACATGGGTCCATATTTTGATATAGCTCCCATATAAGGCCCCTTCCGGAATATGATTTACAGCTTATAACAATTTAAATTTGAACCAATTCTTTTGAAATTTAGCACAATTGATTTTCTAGCTATTTTAAATATATGTATTAAGTTTGAACATGAGGCTCCATTTCAGAATAGGGAGTGTAATTTACTGTGGAATAATTCCATACAAATTTAGCATAATTCTTTTAAATGTTATAAGTACAACAATATCATAAATACCGGGGCCGATTAGACTTAATCTCATTTATTTCCAGACAAGAATTTAAGTTATAAAACTCTTAAATATAAGTATAAGTGAATTTTAAAAACATCAATCCATGTTCGAATATGATTCCAATATAAGAAAAGAATTCCCGTAAAGCAAAGTTTTATGTTCATAAAACAACTTGAAATTAAAATATTTTAATAAAATCAGGAAATAATATTTTCTTTTCTTTATTGAATTTCAAGAATATCGAATCACATTTGACTGGAAGACATTTTATATTCGGCAGAGCCGAATGTAGGGTTCATATTTATTACTATTACAATTTTAGCATATTTCATTTTAAAACTATCAAAACATTAGTTCTACAAAATATATGAAATTCCAATATTTTCCCAAGAATGTTTTGCTTGAATTTCCGGAAACAAAGGAACCCCGGAAAAAGAGAAAACTTAATTAATTTTGACATAAAGAATTCGTTGTAAATGATTTAAAGTCTAAATATTCCCAGTAAATATTCATTGTCTTTAAATAAATTGTACGAGATTCTTTATAGCAGATGTAGTCATCGCTTCCCACTCAAATTTTAGGCAGTTCATAAGCTCTATATTACATCTGAAGTATCGTACATAATATTTTCTTTCAAAGCCGGGAAATAGGGATTTTTTAAGTAAAGGTGAAACTAAATTTAACCAATTAAAATCTGATAGAGGATGTTAAGTCTTTTATACTGGGGACCTTGTTCCCATAAATACACTACAAATATGTCTGCGATTATGAAAAATTAGCTGGGAAAAATTCAAATTATTTCCATAAATAAATTAAATTTAGTCCACTTTTTACGACTCAATTTTATTAAGCATTAGCTTTTAACCCGATGCGCTTTGCTGCACCAAAAATTCTCCTCAGTCACAAATCTCGAAAGAGATTTCACTAATCATGACGTGTATTAACAAAAATTAATGCAACAGAAATTTTTTCACATCTTTGGTCCCTGTTGGTTCTAAAATTTTCCAATAAAATCATTTGATAGGAAAATGAAAAAAAAATTTTGCTAAATTAATCCTTCAGATATTTGATAATCAATATTTGCTTTGCATGGGAATACATCTCCTTATGATCCTGTCCATTCTAAATTTTGTTCCTTAAATCAGTTCATCGAGAAAGAAAATTTTAAACTTTTTGCTAATATTTTTCCATGATCCTATCCATCTCACATTTTGTCCACTAGGACTGTTTCTTGAGAAAGAGACCAAATTTTTGCTAAAGTATTCTTTAAATATTTATAGTTCTTTTGATATTCCATAATCAATGGTTGCTTTGTATGAGGAATACCCATCCTCTGATCCTATCGGAATTTTAAATAATCTATGTTACTGTCAGGTATATTGTGATCATTGTGTGAAAATTTCTGCAAAATTTGTCCAGTACTTTAGCTGTCTATAAGTCCCGAACAAATAAACACAGATGCATTTTTATATATAAAGATACTGTTCGCAATTTTTTTCGTATCTAATTAAAAAAATTAACTTGTTCCTATTTTGACATAAATACTTTAATATCAAAATTTCTCTGCAACTTTAATACCAATTATGTTCACCCAGTTACACCAGGAAACATGCATAAATTCTAGATAAAAATTCTTAATAGGAAATAAATATTCTTCCATTCATTTTTTAATCCCCCTTTGAATAAGGATGAAAAAACTATTTATAATTTTATAGTTAATACAGTCAGTAGTAATTTCATTGTCTCTGGTTAATAAAAAAAGAGAACACGAAGAAAAATAAAAAGAAGTAACCAATGACCAGACATTTATTTGGCTCATTGCCAAGTAAATGATTTACCCTCCAGCCATATAGTTGTTGAACAATCGTAAAAAGCCAGACTATTGTATTTTAACTGTTATGTTGCTTTGTATATAAGTGTAAGTGTATGTGTTTTTATGTGTGTTGATATGTAAGTTTGATGGTAAATAAATGCAGTTTAGTTTTGTATACGAATAAATTAAATTGTTACAATAAGTTGCTAACTAGACATAAACATACATAACTTAACGAATACAGACAAATGAAAAAGTCGGTATTAAATATAAGCAAAAGCAACAACAATTACTAATAGAAAAGGAAATTAAAAAAATATTATAATAGTATGTGTTATTATAAGTTTGTAGGTATGTCAAACTAAATGGGAAAAATTACCAACAAAATAAAAAATACTTAAATGTTAACAAATATATATATATATATACAATTATTTAGATTGCACAGTGGGACAGATTAAATTATTTTGGAAATAAATCCGTGAAAGTTTGAACAGAAGAATAAATATACTTTTATACAAGTCTACACTTCGTTGTACAATACCAAAATGCAAAAGAAGTACTATTTGTATACCCTACACCATTGTAGGTAGTTGTGGTTTTTTGTGTTTGTGCAAAAAAAGTTTTCTAATTTTAATGATGTTATTTAATTTTAAAGATATCCATATGAAACTTGGCATTATTCATTATTTTGTCTCAAGGTCACTGCCTATTAAAACTGGAGATGATAGTCATATAGTTTCTTAAAATAAAGCGATTTTAACGAAAATTTACACACATAAGTCTTATAAGATTCTAAAATGATATACTAAATTATATGAGAATCCTAGATTTCGTACCCCCTTTCGAATATAATTTTGAAGGGCTTAAGTTCCACATATATGTGGGTGTTGTAATAAGTATAAATAAAAGAATAAATAAAAGCAAAAATTAATGTGCAAAATTTATCGAGAGTCGGTCCATATTTGCCTGTATCTTCCATAAAATCCCACCAGAAAAAATCCTCTTAGAATGGACAAATCTTACATAAATGTTAATATCATAATAATTAAAAATAATTGTATATGAGGGTCATTCATTAATTTTTGGTAGCATAACCAAAAAATGTAGTGTAGGGTAATAAATTGTCTAGCTTGACCGATTTAACTCCCACCCAAGTGAGTCTATATATCTTCAATATTTTTGATCCAAGAATTACTAGATAGTGGCACAAACTACATTATCCCTTTGGTTAATTTTTATCTATTTCGTTAAGTTTAAGTTTCATGAACATAACATAATTATTATCAATAATAGAAAAAGTACCATTGATAAATGTAGGAATTACCAAAGAAATATATCATCAGTTTGGTGTTAGAGCACCACAAAATGATTCAAATTACTTTTACATTTTATATTCATATCTTGCAGATATGATCCAAATAATTCAAATCTTCTTAAAATATATTTTTTCTTAAAAACAAGTACCATTTTATACTATTTATTATTTGGTGCCACTTCAAAAATACCTTACAAAATATAACTTACAAAAAGGGTAAAAAATATGAATACGTTTTTTCCCTAAACATTTGAATTTCCTAAAAGTACCAAATTTCTGTTTCGGTATTGTGGTATCAGTTGTTGTACTATAATTTTGTTTCTATGTATACTGCTTTAATATATACATGCGGCACAAAAATGTACTAAAATATAATCTTGACTAATATTTATTCCTAAAATGTTCCAAATTCAAAAAAGTACTAAACTCTTGTCCAATTTTTTTCCAAACTTTCCGACAGCTTAAGGATACCAGGATTTAAGGTAAAAAGGAGTGAATACAATTTCTTTAATGTTAAAGGAAAAACTTTTCTACATGAGAAGCAATATTCAAGAAATTAAATAGGTATATAGAAGACATTCATCTAGTTGACTGAATTTCGAAGTAATTTTTTAATATTTAAGGACCTTGTTAGCCGGAAACATTATTCCAGGAAGAGAAATTGTAATGGAGTAAAAACCAAATATGGTTCGATAATTATTTTCATATATTAAAGTCTAACTGACTTTATAAGAATTAAATCAAATTTAAAACCATTTTCTTGGAAGGGGCGTTATATAGAAGCTTTAGCAAAATATGGACCGACATTGATCGGATCTGTATATTCAAGACAGGTAGAAAAATATTTTAGAATTTCGATAAAATTTGTTTATGATTTATAAGCTCAAACCCGTTCTCCGGGAATGGACGTTGTATGGGAGCAGTAGAAGCCTCCACTACAAATGCGTGTGAAGTAAATACGTCACACTCACACGTACACTCACAAACGCAAACAACACATAAATGTTTTTCTTAAATATAACACAGGCCATAACAGTTTTTCTACTTAACCGATTTTGATATTATTTGGAATCATAATGAAGTATATATAGTTTAATGTTATAGAAAAATTATTTTCTAATTTGTCGAATTGTAATTGACAATTTTACGAAAATTCTTCGCTTGAACTTGGAGGTTGTCTTAGAAGCTCCTTAAAATCAATTTCAAAACGCTTCAGATTTAACATAAGAAATTGAAAATCAATATTTAGTTCTTTTGAGCTCAATTAGTTGAAAATTTTATGTTCTCCATATATTAACTATGGATTGTGGATACTATTCCATGAGCTAAAGTATACTTTAGTTATTGCTTTCCTCTCACCATGTGATAGAATTTTATTCATTTTTTACGTTTCGATCTTCTGATTAGTAAGACGAATGGAATGGTGAACTTTTAGTTTTTAAGTTCTTTTTTTCTCGTTCTTTCTTTCCTTCTTATTTGTCTACATTCAAAGTTCATCCTGACAAAACAAATGTAAATTCCATAATGAATGAGTATTTGGTTTTGTTGGTCGGTTTACCACGGATGTGTAAATAAATAAAATTTGTTATAATTTATTGATTTTTATTTGTTGTTGTTGATGTCGTCAATCTTTTGTAATTGTTATTTTTTTATTTGTTTGTATTTATAAGTAAATATATGATTAACAGATGTTTGTATATGTGTGTAATACTTTATTTACTAAATAGTATTTATTCGATTTATTTAATATTTATTTTATTTTTTTTTTTTTGTAAACAAAAAAATGTTGTTATTCAAAATCCAATGAACTGAATTCGTTATTATTAAGTACAAGGTCTAATATTGATTAAAAATTATTTCTATTTAAATAAAATATATTTAATGATCAAATCAATCAATGAAATGTACCTATATTGCCCAAAAGCAGTCAAAATGACTTATTTATAGAACAAGTAAAAAAGTGGGTTGGGAGAATTAAGTAGTTGGTCTTCGGCCACAATATGATGAGTTAAGAGGACTTTAAAGTTGGTCTTGGGTCACAGTATGGTGCTCTAGACCAATAAATGACCAAACCTCGTAGAATTTTGCTTCTGTGATTTGAAATTATTATATTTTTATAATAATACCAACTTTTATGTGAAATTTGTGGAATTTTACATTATATATCGCAGTGGGTGTTATATGGGACCTATGACAAATTATAGTTCGATCCTCATACATTTAAAACAAATAATGCACATCAAAATCGCATAATAATTTTCACAATAATATTTTTTGACGATTTATGAACTTGAAAGTGATTTTCTAAATACTGCCCTGTGTCGTTTATAGACTCACATTTTGAGAAAAAAGCTATAGACCGACCATCATAAATTTCTGTAGGCTTCGTTCTTCTGTATACCGAATTGCGTCGTGTGAATTTTGGGTTTAATTGCTAACAGTTACAAATGCCATCGTAAACAAATAATACGCAAACCTAAATGTAGGGTATAATAATGGCAAAGGTGTATAGAAATTTATTAAAAATATCCATTTTATATTTGTTTCAGTTATAAAACTAAATTCTTTTTAGGACAATTTAATTCATTCAGCAAACGCAACTTTTCCAGTATCAACAATTTCCTCTCCTCTCCTATCCACTCCATTTTTTACAAAAACAATTGTTTTTGAGAAGGATCTAAAGAAATACGTTATATTGAAATGAACATAAAATAATTTTGTCTCTGTCTGGTTATATATTCTTTTTGATTTTCATTGATTTCTCTCTTCGTATAAATCAGTGGTCAACTGATCCATATAAACGACATTATCCATATGACTTCTTATACTTAGAGTTTTCGTGAAGTATACGAAAATTTCCTAATTATATATCCTTCAAGCATTATGAAGGATACACAACATCAATTTATAACATTTTCTTCAAATGATAAAGGTTTTCAGATTCCTCGTAAAACAAGTTTTTATGCACAAAATTCGCAAAAACATGCATTTTTGCCCTCCACCATTCAAGTGGTGAATATGATATATTTATTTTGTAATTCTGTTTGTAACAACAAGAATGAATTATCCAAGTTCCCACAAAGTATATTTATTCTAATATCAAATCAAAATCGCAGATCAATGAAATTTAACAAAAATTATTATCCTAAAACACTTGATGTTGAAATGATCTTTATAATGATCGAGCCTAAACCAATAAAGTGGTTTCCTATTGAAGACCACAATATTTAAAAAAAAAAACATATTTCTTCATATGTAAACATATTGAAATATGTATATCATTAACCCGATGAAGATCAAATTAGAAACAAAATATTTATCAAAAGTTTTCATTCCTCTCCTTGTAGCCGAACTAATGAAAGGCCTTGTCATTTGGAGAAATACAAATATATTACAAATTTTGTTGGTTGCAATCCATTTGTCTAGTTAAGGGGTAAACCACGCAATCTGATGACAAAGATAGGTGGACCTTTTGAAATGTAGGTTAGAGTATAAAATCGATGATATGTTGTTTAATAATTCCTCACTCTAAAATTTCTCCTTTATTCTTTTAAGTGGGAAACAGAAAAAAAAAACTTTCTAATAAAATTATATTGCCTCTTTGGATAAAAAATTTATGGCTCTTAAGGTTTCAAAATGGATTATAAAACTCTGTGACATTTTTGTAACAAATTGCTTAAGGCAAAGTGTTTGTGTGTGTATGTGTATATATGTACGAGTGTATTGAAACTTTTAGACAATATAAATGTCCAGACTAATATTTTTATGGCAAAAAAAGAAGAAAGAAGAGAAAAAAATACAATATAAATCGATATTAATCTTAAATGTCTTGTTTTCCAATACATTATCAAACTCCCAAAACTATCCGAATCCACATCTATACATACGTATATAAATATATATGTAAATGTGTTAGTTTAGCAAAAAGTATGAGCATAAATTTACCATAAAGGCTTTCGGTGTAAATCTATAACATCAAGTTGTATTATATTTCTTCTTTCTCCTTTATGATATTCTTTTCCAATACAGATACTGGTTTCCATTAAAAAAGGCATGAAGAACAAAAAACAAGTATGAAATAAGTATAACGTAGAGTTGCCAGTTTACAAAAAACAATTGCCATAAGCTATAGAATTCTATTAAGTTTTCGTATTATGTATTTAAGTCAGGCGCACTACTGCGAAATTACGTAAATAAAGATGCTGATGAGGTTCTCAATGAGGTGAAAGAAATACTTTAAAAGAAAATAGAAAATCTCCAAGAAAATGTAAAGAATAATTTTTTTCCTCTCAAATTTTTCGTGAGGTTCTGGGGCTGATATTGTTAGGTGAAACATTAAAAGACACTGTGATTGCTTTTAAAAACAAAAATCACAAGTCAAAGTGTTAAATTCGGTCTTGCCGAATTTTCTATACCCATCACTTTTGCTTTTATTTTATTTTTTTTAATTAACGGATTAAACATTTAACTTTAAGTTTCTGTTATAAATAGGTTTTCATAATGTCTTAACTTGTAGAAGGAGCAGAAAATTACCGACATTACTATAGCCTTCATATGAGTCAATATAGATTCTGTAGAGCACTCAATATGCATGTAAAATTTTATTCACGAGTACTTTTTGCTTTCACTAAAATAATTCTAGTAGAAATATATAGGAGTAGTTAATAACTCGGCTATTTATGGGCCAATTTCGAAAATTTTAAAAATCAAAATTAAAAAATGAAATTTAGCTATTTTTCAGCATCAAAATTTTGTCCTATAGTTCCTATAAAGAACCAATTACTGTGATGTTTTCAGTTCAAAAATTCTCTTATTTCCGATCTTCTAGTACAAAAATTATGCATCTGCTTTAAATAGAACGCTCAAAAAGTCAAAAACATTACTTAGTCCTTCATTGTAATTGTTTTCAACACTAATCCAACAACAACCAAAAGGAAAATTAAAAAAAAAAACAAAATTCGAGGTAAAAATTAGTAATTTTTCTGCATGGCAACCGGTCCGTAGCTGCCCCAGGATCGTCAGAATAAGTTTTCGCCCATATCTCGGAAACTAATGGCATAATCGAGTTTATATCTTCAAATTAACAGAATGGCCAAAATCTCAAAAATATATTTTCAACGTTTTCCTGTGGTTATAAAAAACAACCACATGACACTAAATTTTTAAAGAAAGAATTGACCATATTTCGGTTGTTTATGAATCGATTTTTTTAATGAAAAATATTAAATTTGGGGAAAAATTTTTAAATCAATCAGTGCCATAACCAAGTCCATAGTTCTCATAGGGGGTTCAAAATACAGGATAATATGTTATTGTCTATTACTCAGAAACTAATGATCCCTCTTATTTCATGTTTTTAGCGCTTAAATTCGCTAAATTTATTGAAATATATCTGTGGAAAAAATAATTCTCTGACTATGGTAGATTCTTCAAATATTAGAAGAAAAACCGAAAACAAGTTTGAGGTACCTTCAGCCATTTAAGAACCAATTTCCCTGGGTTTCAATAGCAAAATTTTCGAAAGCATTTCCACCTGTTTGATATACATATCATATATGTTAAATATAGGTCGGCTTCATAAACTTGATTTCAACCGTTCTAAGTCGAAAATTGTGGAAATTACAAACGAAATAACTAACTTATATATACACTTCTGCCTTAGTCAGGTGAAGGGTATACAAATATCGCAATGAATTGAAATTATTGTATTGCTTCATGTACGCATGTTGCATACATTATGTTGCAAAATATAAAAAATTTCGATAACCAGAGAACATAGTTGTATATATAAAACATGTATTGTATTTCACTATCTTTTAACTGGTGCCCTCTTCTGGACAATAATTCTCCTATGTCCTCGATTCAGAAAAAGATTTTATAAATCGCAACATTTACTACAAAATTTCATGCAATGGAGATATTGCCAAATTGGAAGATTTTCGCCGTAATAATTGTTCAGATATCCAATTACTAATATTAGCTTTGAATAGAGATTATATGCCCCCGAGTCATATCCATTTTAAGTGACAAAATTTTGAAAGTCCAAAATGGACCAAATGTGGGAAGCTCTTCTTTTAACTTTGTATAGTTGATAAATTTCCCCTGACCCTATCTTTCACCCATTTTCAATAGAAAACTATTTCAAACTTTTTGTCAGTATGAAAAAATCTTAAAATTACATTTAATCATAAATACAATTGGTTCGCACGAACACAAGGTAACTCAAATGGATTTCCTCATAATTTTGCTGCTCTTAGCAAATACTATATTCTCTCAACTTCAATAAATAAGTAATTTTATTGAAAACAACGACGAAATAGGATATCATCCTATCGTCTATATATTTTGAACTCTAATTGATTTGAATTTATTTACCTTCTCATTCACTTACTTAGCAGAGAAAAAAACGTAGTTTGTTAAAAAAAAATTGAAACACTAACAATTCCTGAAAAAAGGTTCACACAAAAATTAAAGTGGAATAGGGAATTGGTTAAGTCTAAAACTCTATATGTAACCGAATATTGTCCGATAATTGTCATATTAGAAACCTTTCTTCCGGGAAGGACCCTATATGTATTCACATTATTAATATATATTAAAAATAACTAAAAATATTATAGTCAGTCAAACCCGACTATTTAATACCCTACACCACATTAAATGTAAATGGCTGATGTAAATGTCTGATACGAAAAATTATGAACGGCCCTCGTATAATTTTCTTTGCTAATTATGCTTATATGTGTAGTATATTATTATGATACTAACATTTTTGTGAAATTTATGTCTTTTGAAGGTAATTTTTTCGCAGAGCGGTTTTGGCTTACATTTATCTCATATTTGATAAAATATTTTTATAATACCCACCTTTATGTGCGATTTATGAGTTTCAAAGTGATATATGAAGGGTGGTTGTATGGGACCTACAGGATATAAAAGACCGATCCTCGTTTAATTTGTCGTATCATTTTAGAATATAACAGGACTAAGTTTTGCCAAGAGGCCAAAGTAAAAGTACACGCCAATTTTCATTAAGATATCTTCCAAACTGAGACAGCTAGCCGGACGGACATGATTAAATCGACTCAGGAAGTAATTCTGAGTCGAACGATATACTTAGAAGTGGTAGTAGGACAATATTTTCTGCCCATTATAAACATACATGTAGCGTATTACTATTAGAATTTTAATCGTAACGTTTTATAAGCTCAATCCCATCTTCTGGGAAGAGGAATTATATGGGAGCTATATGAAAATTTGATCCGATGTGGCGAAATTAAGAATTTATATTTAAAGCAGATTGATCGATATATAGGACTTTTATAAGCTTAAAACTATATTCCAGGAAAGGAGTTAAGTTAAAGTATAATTTTTGGATTTACTTTTATATCCAAATAAATCTTGTGCTGACACAAATTTTTGGGTGAATAAAAATTTTGCATATTTTAGACTAAAACTTTTTCTATTGATTAGATTTTGATAAATTTTTGGACGATTATAAATTCAATATGCTTTAGTTAAATACTGTCTAAATCCAATTAACTTAATTGGTTATTTTCATTAAAAATTGTATTTAAATTGATCTAAGAAGTGATTCAAAGTGGAAAAGTGTGGTAGCGCAATATTTTTTGCCCGTTATAAGTAATAAAACCTATTTATGTATGTAAAAATTATTTAAAATATTAATCATCTGTATTAAGAATTCATCCAGAAGACTAACTAAGAAAGCTAAAAATAGTCAATGGAAAACGAATGGTGCAAGAAGTGAGAAGTGACAGGTTCTTGAAAATCATGTAATGGTACATGGTGAATGATATAAAAAAATATTCTATTATAGACGTGATTCAATTGATATCCATCCCATTCAAATAATATTATTTAACAACCAAATAATTGAAAAAATACTAAGGTGTCAATCAAGATAAATTTATCACTGCCCTTAAAAGCTTGGTTCAGTTAATAAAAAAGCGATCTTGTGTATTCCTAAAGGTTCCGGGGAAATTTTTTAACATTGTTATTAACTCAACTCTTATTGTTTAACTTAGCTGTATTATTAAATTCATTGCTTAAAGTTAATATTTCTAACTTACTGCCAAAATATATTTGTGAAAATCTCAAATGTTAAATTTTTAAATTACCTGCAAAGATAAAAAGAAAAAAATATTTAATTAATTAATATTTTAGGAGGAGTACTTCGAAAGCTATAATGGAAGCCTGTTAATTGTATAAAAATAACTTATAACAAATGTGATCTTTTTAATATTCTCTATCACCACAAGCGGTAAAGTGGGTATATGAACTTCTTTATTCCACGTATTAAGCAAAGAAGTAATCATTCTGTTTTTGGTATGCTCACATCCGCTATAATTAACAGTACTCAATGAAATTAAGTCTGAGAATTTTTATTATCCTAAAAGAGTATCCTGTTAAAAACCAGAAAAATCGGTTCATTTTATTAAAATATAGACCGATATCTGAAGAACCATCTTAATTGAAGCGAGGAATCTTTCGTAAATTGTCAATTATAATCCATAGAATTTTAGATTGTGTCCCCTGTATAATATCAATATTCTTTTGATAAGCCGTACTACATAATGGGATACCACTTGACCATATAAGCTTCAAAGCGGTTTTATATAAGCTGCCCAAGGCTTTATTTGGATTGATAGTGAGCGAGAGGCTTTCAAGGCCATTGGTTCCTATATGGCGACGCCATGTAAGTCGCCTATCCCAGTGAATACCGAGATATGTAACAAATTCATCCTGAGGAATGTTGACACCGTTTAGAGAACTGGTATTCATTGCTCTTTTCTAAGAGCGAAGGTGTCGTGCTTATTCTTCAGTTCGTTTAATTATATCCTCCAATTCTTCAACCACGTTTTCAAGCATTTCAAATAAATGACCGGAGTACGAGATGCTAAGTCAGAATGTGAACTGAGAATTGCCGTATCATTAGCGAATGTTGAAATTGTTAGATCATCGCATAAGAACAAGTTTACGTTTATATTAAGTAGAGAGTCGTTCCTAGTACACTTTCTGAGGAACAGCATCTCTTATACAGAATTCTCCAGTTACAAATAAATTTCATGTTATCCTGAAATGCCGATTATCCAAAAAGGATTCTAAAAATAAGTCAGTACATGTTGTTGGTCAGCTCTAATTTTGTATATGATACATAATGTTATACCCCATCATGCGTAACATCCATGAATATTGCAGGAGAATACTTTTTTAAATCAATAGATTTTTTAATCGTTCCAATAAATCGTTTTAATTGTTCAATGGTTCCATGCTTTTCCCATTCGTTCCCTACTAAAAATCAATATAAATTAAACTAAAACATATTTCAGGTCATCGTACAAAAATTTCTAATAAAATTATTGCCATAAATTTTAGAAGAACGAAGTTTAAATAATTTATTTTAATTTAATTTAAAAGTTTTCCCAAACCAAACTTTTTCAATAATAAAAAATTTCATTTACAATTTACGGAAATAAAAACCTCAATATGAAAAATTAAAAACCGGATGTAATTAGTATAATAACAAAATACATACAATACACATAACACTTTTATGTGTGTTTGTAGTATAAACTCTTTCATTTTTAGACACACACACATTAATTCCCTTAAGGTATCGTAAAGAAATTTGTTACTCTATCACCTACTTTACAAGTGAAATATGTAAACAAATTTTGTATTTACAAACGCAAACGTGGGATGTGGGGTGGTGCAAAGAATGTGTATCATGTAATATACACACGTTTTATTCATAAGTTAATTTCTATATCGGATATAAACACGCATATTCTTAAGATATAATATTTTTATCTATAAAATATTTAATACAAATAAATTTATATTCAATACTATAAACCCTTAAAAGTGGACTCTATAAGTGAGGGTTTCTAAATTGTTTCCGGTACAATTTTATGACAAACTTTTTGATGCAAATAGATAAATATATACATTTTTCACTAGATTTTTACTTCACCGTGTGAAACAGAAAGAATGCAATATACGGCTTTGTCAAATCCTGAAAACATTCACGACTTACTTTCAAGAAAAATTTGTATTACAAAAACAAGTAGAGTGTGATAATCGGTTAAGGCCGACTTTCGACACACTGCGTGTGTTTGTAACACACACATTGTGTCCAAACCACATTACACACATTACATACGTAGTAAACAAACAATTTTTAATATTAAAAAGAAATGCATTTTTTTATCCACCTCCATAAATATCGATGCATTCTTCCCATGTAGAAGACTAAATATCAACTTATTATAAAATTCTTATTAAATACACAATAAAAACCGACCTTCAATTATTTTTATCTATTTTTTTTTTAACTATTTTTCTAAACTATTTTCCTTTACAAGGTACTTTTTGTTCAAGTGTCTCTTATATAACGAGTGTTTACTGTTGTATTCATTCATCCTTAAGTGTAGATGAGTACATTATCACAAGTAGATGTTTTTTTCATTATTTTCCTGTAGTTTTCTTTATCATTTTATTTTCTTGATTTTGGGGGGGATAAAAACAGAAAAATATAAAAAAAATTATAAGTATCGTAATCCAAAAAAACACCTCAAAGGAATTTAATGGTGGCACATAACCAAAGGCCACATATAATCAACCATACAGAACATAAGTACTTTTACAATCACGTAACCACATACAGACAAACACACACATACATGCAAAGATAAAACACTATCTAAATAGAATATAAGATTTTTATACAAATCCCTTCTCTTATTTCCTCTCAACTGGTTTGTAAACCAAAACGTAGTCACAGTGTTTTAAATAAAAGAATGAAATGGAAATAAATCTGTAAATTCCAAATTGGCTAGTCCGCTTTCAATGGAATTGCATATACTAATAGCAGAGGTATAGGCGAGTTTAAGTTTTAGTTTGAACTTTGAGAAACCAACGGGGGTCGGTCCACAGAGTTTAAAATTTGGCCATAAATTATTTTAAATTATTCACATTCCTTTATATATGAAGGCCTCGTCGTACAGATATACTTTTTAATAGTTTAAGAGATATTTTTAAGAGATATTATCGGTTAAACATTAAAAATTTTACCTTTTCTACCGATATTGACAAAGTTTTTGTGCTAAAATGGGTCCAACATTTTTTAAGAAACGATTTTGAAAATATCTTCATGGAATTAAAAATTATCAGCCTTTAAATTGAAATCTAAAAAAATTGCGATTTTTCGACGATTTTTTAACTCTTAACAGCATGAAGATATTGCGCAAAATTTTGCCGGTATTTCTATAAAAAAAAACAATTTGGACTCCCTTTAAATAAAAACTTCGACATGTTCGAATAAAACGTAAAAAATTTAATTTTTAAAGCTACATTTCTCTTAAACTATAAAAAATAGCCCATCCATTTTTTGTAGGGCTTTACTAGCAGAATCCTTCTTATAAAAATCGATTCACATATAAGCAAACTGATTCGCTTTAAATTGTAGACCTATAGGTCTCCAAAGTCCAAGTTCAAAACTTAAACTCATTAAAATTGGACTAAGCGTTCCGAATTTACAGATTTATTTCCATTTAATTTTTAATTTGAAATACTGTGCATAGCAAAACCACATGTAAATAAATTTTCATAATTTGCCAAAACGTATGTAAATGAGCGCCACAGGTATAAAAGAGAGGAAGAGACAGAGAGAAATGAAATATAAAAATGTTTATAAACATTTTTGGAAAACGGATTTCACTTAAACTTAAAAATGTTGTGTTAAGTTGTGTGAATTTACGGGAGTTATTTTTTTTTTTGGAATTCGAAAAATTTCGGGAAATATTGGTAATGACATAATGTTACCTAAAGCTGTACTTTGAATACTAAATCATTTGAGTAATTAAATACTAAATGAATAAACTAAATAAAAGATGTTTATTATTTGTAATTACATTTTAATTATTTATTTAATGAATCAAAAGTCAAATTAAATTTGTGGAAAAAAGTTTCCTAAATTTGTAAATATTTGTGGGTTTTTAGTTTTTCTATAAGGAGTGAAATGGAAAAAAGTCCTAATAAGAAATTATATACCGACCAGCGGAAAAATAGCACATTAATTTTTGCTTATATTTGTCTTGATTTGAGTAATTCATATTACAATAACAATGTATTTTTAAGACTTAAGCACTTCAAAGTGATATTTGAAGGGATGTGGTATGGGACCTATGAGAAATAAAGGACCGATCCTCATATAATTTGGAATACCGTTTTATAATGTTATAAAACTTTTTTGTGCCAAATTACATTAAAATTGATTTATATTTAGGATTTTTGTTACCTTAAATACCCATTCCGGGATGAATATTTGTATGGGTATTATTAAAATATCTTTAAAACTGTGGCCTGCATTTTGTTCACAAAGATTACATGGACAGTCAGTCAGTTCGCCAGCTTGCCATCGACTCAGAAAGTGATTCTGAATCGAATGGTTTACTTAAAAGTGGTAGTAATAATATTTTTTCTGTGCGTTACAAACTGCATTACACCCCAACCACCTATGGTGGTGTAGGGTATAACAAGACCTTAAGTGGTACAAGAACAATGTAGTGATATTTGCAACAAGGGAGAAAAATTCTCTAAACTGTTAAAAAAAAATTGAGGGCACAAAAAACTGCCTTTAAAAACGTTAGTGAAAAGATTCGAAAGAGGTACGACATAAAAAAAATATTTAATCGTAAAATAAAGTGGTTTCCGCATTATTAACATATATGTATTTTAAAAATTTTCCGATCTCACTACTTAAATGGAAATGTTATAATGTATGTGCGTAAAATATACTTTTTTCAGAATATTATCCATATAGTATATCATTGTGAAAATTAATTACTTTAAAGATGGGTCTTTCCATATATAGGTGTGCAATTTGGAGCAATTTTATTACAAATTTTGAACTGTTTTATAGTTTCACAGATCTTTATTAAACTTAATATTATAATCAAACGATTTTTATACACTTTTTGCCTTTAAATATGAAATTTTGTCGTATATGGGAGCTGCACTAGCACAAATTTCTATAGACGCACGTAACAGTTTTTAAGAATTTAACAAATTAAACAAGAAAAATAATATTTTTATTCAACTAGGACTTAATAAAATATAGTTAACTAAAAACTTTATTTGCTTTTGTATTTTATTTCATTCGCTATAGCATTATTAATAATGTGTAAATGATGGTTGTAAATTACTTTTAAGATACAGTTTGGTATTGATTCTAATAAGTTTTTAAAAAATCGAAATTGGTTGTCTCCCAAACTTGCAATATTTTAAGAATAAACTTAACGGTAAATGTGTCCCCATAGTTTCCCCAGTTGGATTAAGTCCGACTGGAAGACGATCCGTACAAAATAAGTTTGCTGCGTTCGTTAAATCAATATTTAGACTCCTTGGAAATATGTACTGCAGCTTTATCTTGCTGAAATGTTTTCAACCATTTTTCATCGATAAAGGAAGAAGAGCATGTTTCAGATGGTCCAATTATACAATGTTATAAGTTATATACTTTTTGTTGGAAATTTAAAATTTTTCAACTACAGAAACTACTGTCTAAATTATTACACTATCAAAGCCAAAATTACGTTCTAAAATCCAAAGGGATTCAATTTTAAAAAAGAGTATTAAATTTTTTAAATTGAATAAGAAATGCTTTTAAGAAAATTTCATATGTCAGATACCCCCTTTGCGCCCCTGTAACTCCGCTCATGGAGAACCAATTGGGCCAAGTTTATAATGCCACATTCCTCACACGTTTTTGATATTATTGCATTAATTTCCTTACAAATCCATCTAGCCTTACTGTGGCTTCTGACGAACTTAAAAATCTCTTTAATATTAAAGTTTTTTTAATAAAATGTATCACTAAAAACGTAAGCTAAGTATCAGTGTGTGTAAGGAATTTTAAGATACCAAATTTCGTAGTATTTTTCATATAAACCCATTTTCCGTAGTCTGGGTTTGACCGTCCAAAATGTTAAATTATTTCTTTAACGCAATATCTTGAACTCGAGTGAATTTGTCTAAATTGTAATTGATGGAGGATATTATTTGCAATATTTAAAATTTATCGGTTAATTAAGGTGTCGGTGTTAATTTATACCCTCCAACGCCATAAGGGGTAATTAGTCATTCCGTGTGTAAACCAAGAAGGAATCATTTTGGAACCTGTAAAGTATATATATACTATTTATTCACGTTGTCTGTCTAAAACATCCTCACGGTCACCATAATAATCCGATTTCAACAAAATTTGTTTGTTTGCTGCTTAAGATCAGCGAAATCTATTTATCAAAAAAAAATAATAATAATAATAATAATAAATTATAGAACGATATCTGAGACAACTTCAAACATCAATAACACATGTCATTACTATTAAAAAAAATTATAATTTGGATATGTAGAGAAAAATTCCTTACATTGGTAGTAGCGAGTTAGGTACATTAGTATATGTGTCTATTTTTATGTTGTTAAAACATACATATATGTATGTGACAGAGGGCATTATAGGTTAGGCAGATCCGAATATAGCATTTATTAATGGTTATTTTTAAAGGCCATAATATTACCTATTAAATCGTCTTTCCAATCGCCGGATTTTGGTTTGTCTCAGAACTTTATATGTATGTAGTTTTAGGGGATCGTACATATTTTCTTCTTGAAATTACACACAATTCAAAAAATAATATTTTCTTCACTTGTGTTGGGGATTATACCAATATTAAGTTATATCTGTTTCAGTCGATTTGTGTAATAATTCCTATGGAGATAAACAAAAATGTAGAATTTGTTATATCGTTTGTCCTTAAATCAAATATTAACGATTTTTCATCAAATTATTCGAAATAAAGATATTTTAAATAAACCTACGCACCATAAAATATCAATTAATTAGTGCCAACGGGTATTTTTCGGTTATCAATTATAAAGGCATTTTTTGCAGCAAGCAACTTTAGTTCCATACCTGTATTTTTCTACAAATTACCATAACATATGCAAAAATTCTCTCTCGATATTTACAGTTCAATAAAAGCCAAAAGGGGAAAAGAATCGAAAGCAAATAACTGAAATCGTTTATTGAATTTATTACTTGTCATGTGTTTGCCACATTTCTATACTTGTTCCATAACTTGAACATAATGTTTGGACATATTTACGTGAAACATTAAGAAAAAAACAATAACAACTCTCACGCACATTTCAGATACAACAGTAAAATAGAGAACAAAAGCAATAAATTAAAGTACCATTCTAAACAAGCTAAAAACCATCTGTCCAGCCTACGCGTGTACTTCACATATTCTGTCATTTACGAATGTCTACACTATATGTAGTTCTAGTGATTATTTACTGTAGTTCTTTCAGAGTCATACAAATCAATGGAATGGATAATTGTGGATCGATAACAATGATGTATGTGTGCGATTGTTAGATACGCGTGTAAGTACTGGTATTAACAAGTCATTAAATTGCCTTATATTTTCTTTCTCTAACTATTCCCCCTCTTTTTTTTCTCCCTACTTAAAACGTTTAAGACCAACTATGTATTATGAAAGTAGCAACAACAACTATAACAACTGAAGCTACAATACAACCTTTTGTTCCGTATGATGGTTTGAAACAAAAATCAAATAGTTTTACAGTAAATTAAGCAAAGAGTTTAATGTGAAATGACGTGATGTTTTTAAAGGTAAAGGAAAAGATGTGGAGAATACAAATAGACAGTATTAGAAGAACTTTTTTCCCAGAGAAATTATTTAGAGAGAAAGAGAAGGGTCGATGTGGATTAAAATATTTTAGACGGTTTGTTATTGGTAAAACATTGAGGTAAGAATTTTTAAATATTTTTAAATTGTCTCGAAATGATTTCGAGTCCACAGTATATACACTTGTATAGCTCAATCGGTTAGTTTATTTTGCCCATAGGAAATATGAAATTATTATATTGACATATAATAATATATTGAAATCTGCATTAAGGAGTCGCACAAATGATCTAGATGAATATGGACATACAAAAGCTTATTGAGAATTGCCGTTAGTATGTGTGGTATGTGGTGCGTTAAACAACGTAGACCTGATTTTAAATTGAAGATGTGTAGTAATTGCGGCGGAAATAAATTATAGAGGTTATCCAGCGTATTCAATTATCAAAAGATCCATAGGTCAAAAAAGTAGAGTGTGGGGGTACTCTACTTTTTTGACCTATGGAACAACCTTTAAATATTATCACAGAAAGGTACCCCAACTAATAAAACCCAAAATAAGATATTCTATGTATTTTTATACATCTTTATAGGTGTTTGAGATATTATACGTTTGTGACGAAGTTGTAATGGGCAAAGTGCTACCACCATTCTACTCCGAAGCACAATAAAAATTGTAAATGTAAAAATTGTGAATAAAATGTAACGATGTTCTTAATGTTCTTAACCATAAATCAGAAAATCAAATTAGGGTCGTTCATAAATTTTACGTAATTACCATAGTGGTGTAGGATATTACATAGTCGGACTTAACGAACTATAAAAGTTTTACTTGTTTTAAATGTGATCAAAAGTAAAATCTCATTTCTTCTTTTACAACATATAAGCATTTTGATTTATCATTCCGTGTGTAACACTAAAGGAGCATTAAAGGTCCTATAAATAGTTCTTGCTTAAAGTAAAAGTCTAATTTTAATTATGTCCATCTCTCTGTTGGAAACATACTTACGCCTGGGCTTATTTACGGAATTAATTTAAGTTTATTAAAGTTTTATTAAGCATTATACTAGAAGACCAGTTTTCGAGTTATTCTAAAAATGAACTTTTTAAAAAATTCGTATTCGGATGTCAAAAACCGGTTAACCAGCTTTTGTTTGATTATTATAAATTTATGGAAAAAAATATTTATAAGAAATTTAGACCATATCGAGAAAAGGCCTGAAGATTAAGTAATGAGTCCATCTAAATCAAAATGTGTATACAAATTATCCTTGCACCTTTTAATACCCTCAATAGGTGTGGTAAACAGTTTTTTGTAGTTTTTGTTATCGTATTTTATATAATGTGTATAGATACCATGATTTTATTATTCGATTATTTTTCTTTTATATTTACAGAAACTTATTCTTTAGTTACAGAATTTGTCTAAACCTTTTTACCTTAAAATGGATATTGCAGGATAATAGAAAAAATTTCAGAATCTCATTTAATTATGATATGGATATGAATCCGGTGAAAAAAGACGACCTCAGAATTAAGACGACAAATTTTTCAATAAAAAATAATTGGACTTAGCAAAGTTTAATCATAATCATTATGTATAAAAAATATAGGGTAAAATATATAAAATTTTGATACACTCCCAAAATCATTGTGTCTCATTAGTCGAAATTTAAAATTTAATTTTTGTGTTTTTATTTTGATATGGAAATAAACCCAACAAAATTGGATTATTTGACCAAGCTCCCGTATAAGAACCCTTCCCGGAATAGGGCTGGTTCTCAAAAAATTCGAAATCTATTAGGTCCATTCCTTGAATAGAATCTTAAGAGTTTAAAACTCTTAAGAATTGAGCATTTCTGTTGACATTTAGCACGATTATATTGTCAAATGCTTTTAATAAAAGAAATTTATTTTATTATTCGATATTTGATTTCTCCTACAACATGAGTCTGTCTTTCTATCTGTCTGTGGTTGAAGAATCCACAATAGTTGACAAAAATATATGAAATTTGACCAGGGTATTTGTTATTGGCCTAAGAAATTTTAAAGCTAGTGAAATCGGTTTAGTATATCAAAAGATGTAGTCCGATATCTGAGGTAGCCCCTAAATTCAAAAGATCATCCGTAGAATTTCCGATTATAAATTGGCAAATTGAAATGAAATTTTGTGTATATACTTCATACGCATTTGCGTTAGAAAGTTTCGAAGATTCATCATAGCTGAATACTGAGTTCTTACTTGTTCACTGCGGACTTAATATGATAAAGTCGAGTGCAACATTTTTAATTCCTGCCATTTTTTCCTAAAATGGAAGTGGTGGAAGGAATTAAAGTTTTGGCTCAGCTGAATAAAGCGTTCTTCCTTCGATTTAATATTTCTTATGGCGTTTAATGTCAACACATTCTATACCTTTTTGGTCTAATTAAACATAATCTTCCATATTAAATAAACCTAATTTGTCCATCTGTAATAGTGAATCTAGAGAGCTATAAAAAAAGACCCAGAATCCTACAATTCCCTTCGCATTTAACTTAACTAAATCTACATTTTTTCTTCAGACAAATTTATTTACGACAAAATGATTATATCTAACAAACTGCGGCTTTAAACGCCAACTTAAGTATGAATGAAAAAATGCTAAGAAAATCAATAGTAAAACTACTGCAACGTGTAGTAAAATGTTGTCAAACAGAAAATAAATTCAATTTGTTGATAGAATTTGACACGCAACAACTAAAATAAATCTTCAAATAAAGCAGGTAAGAATGCTTAAATCGGCAATGTTGAAGTATCTATACCCTCCACCTCAGATTCGCGAGAATTAAATACATTACGTATCGTACATAATCTGACATTATGGCAAAATTTCATTCTAACTTGTTGAGTTATAATTGATAATTTTACAAAAGTTCTTCACTTGAATGAAAGGTTGCCTCAGATAACGATCTTTATCTTTTAATTAACTGAACCGATTTTGCTGGTTGTAAAAAGGACACTTCTCAGGATTATAGTAAATACCCGGGCCAAGTTCCATTGACCAAACTAACAACAGAAAGAGGGACTTAGCTCAGATACAGACGGATAAAAAGGCAGGCAGACCTTAAGTTAAGTTTGATTCAAGAATATGTATATAGATCATGGGGTAAGAGATGATTCTTTCTTAGAGTTACACATGGAATGACAAAGTTAATATACTCTCTTCAACAATTGTGGTGGTGGAGGGTAACAAAAGAGTTAGTAAATATCCCAATTTTGTCACAACAAAATGTTTTCTTGGAAAACAAGGGAAACATAAAAGTAAAAACTGTAAAACTTAAATAACATATATGAAACGTCACTAACTCCTGTTTGTCGCAGGAAAGATTTAAAGAAAAAACTAAAACGTCGACGTGTTCTGAGTTTATGTTTCAGCTTATTTTGTCACATGTTGTATTTCTTATTTCAAAGATTTATTTTTATTTTTTGGAAATGTAAACGTAAATAAATACAAACTTAAAATCAAATACCCAGAAGGAGTTTGGGATTTTTTACCTAAATAAAGTACATTCGAAATAAAAAAATAATATAATTCTCTTTAGGAGTATTTTTATAACTTCGGTTGCAGTGTGTACAGTGGGATAAAATCAAAATATTTAAATATAAATCTTTTATACTCTTCACCACTACAAGTGTTGAAGAAAGTATATTAACTTTGTCGTTCAGTATGTAACGCTAAGATGAAATTATCTCATTTCCTTCAACGTATATATATTCTTGCATAAAATCAAAATCTGAATCGATTTAGCTTTGTCCGCCTGCCTGTCCGTCTATGCGTTATTGGCATGGTAACATTCACAATAATTGACAGAGCTCAATGAAATTGGGTATGAGTATTTGCTATAGTCCTGAGAAACTTCCCTTTTAAAATCAGCAATAAATCAAAAGATATGAACCGATTTCTCAAGCATCCACAAAGGAGCTTCAATAAAAGTTCCTTAGTCTTAAAGATGCCTTCAATGTTATACAGGCATCACCATTAACCTAAACCCTAAAGATTTGATGATTCATCTTTGGTGTTATACAAAATAAATAAACCCGCGTTACCACTGTATTCCCAAAACGATTTTTTTCCTGGGGTCTGTTTTCAAATGATTTGGAGAAGGACATATTTCTAGTGGATCCTGAAGGAAACTCCGGGAAAAACTTGTAAAAATTTAAACTTTTTCATCTTGCCATTGTAGAAGATTTGAGCCACTACAGATTTCTTGAGTTCGTTAAAAAAATGCAAGAGGTCCTCATCCTAGAGAAGGACTCATCTTAGAGGAGTAAATTGGAAATTATTAACCAGTTTAGTCCAATATCTGTATGCCTCTTTTATTAAATCAGATAATATAATTATTATACAGTATAGTGTTTGTGATATCGGGATTTAAAAATTTTGGTATGAAAAATATACATTTATATGCACTAGGAAATACGAAACTTTTTCTTTCTTATATTAATCTAAACTTTACCAAGTATTATTGCAATACCTAGATATATCTTGAGAAAAAACAAAAACCTCACTTAGAGTCGAAATTTACTCACTTAGAGTAAATTTACTTGTTAAAATAATGAACCATTCACAACCAATTTCAGTAGGTCTCGCACATGCGAAATTTGATTAAAATATCTTCAAAACTGCAGTCTGTATTATAATTTACATAGATAGCCAGCTGGAGTTACGAACGGACCGATTTAAATCGACTCAGAAAGTGATGCTGAGACAGACAGAAATTTTTACAAATGCATAATCCTCTAACCACACACGATATTGTATTGTATAATATTTCTTTAGGTGTACAATTAAACACTATTATAGTCGGGAATCTGCACCCGAAATTGTTGAAGCTCTTTGACAGGGCCATGCCTTTGTGCCCTTTTCTGAAATCTACAAGTAATGTTAAAAAGTTAAAGAATAATACATGTGATAATCTTCAAAGGAAAAATTTGATTTGAACGAAAAATCGGGGAGGAATATCTCATATCATATCACATATCTCTAATGCAGAATATCTTGTGAAATTTTGCAACACATTATTGTAGAATACACAATTTTGGAATGGGGCACGAGAGAGTTATATCCCCATATAAACGAAATTTTAAATAGGCATCTACAATTATTTCTAAACTGAACGTGGTGGGGGATAATGTCCGATTGTCTGTTGCAAATATTTTCACGCTTAGAATTATTGTCCGAATTCAATAAAAATTGGTCACATTGTTTGCTGTTTTTCTAAGCAGTTTCCTATTAAAAACCAATTATAACAGCTTATTGACAACCAAGTTATTGATCGATATCTGAGACAACCTAAAAACACCAAAGAAAAACTTTTCTAAAATCTTCAACAAAAAGTGTTGGAGTATTAAACATGCAGCTACAAGTATTTCCTCTTTGAACAAAAAAATCATTAAAATCGGATCAATGAAAAAAATTATAGTTATAAGTTAGTGCGTCATACTTATTGCAATTTTTAATATAATTTTTTCGAAATTTGTAACATATATTAATTATGACATAAGAATCAACTAAAAAAATTAGATTGTTTTTGGGATTGTCTGATCAATATCGGTGCATATTCTTATATAGCTTCTATATAAAGCCCATTATTGGAAACAGTTTTGAGTTTATAAAACTCTTATGTATGAATGAATTTTTTTTAATCATCACGATTAAATTTCTAATATTCTTTAATTATAAATTCAATTAACATCTGTTCACATTTGGCTAAAGCTTCCAATTATGGCCCTTTTCGGAAAAAGGGGTTTTGGCGTATAAGACTTTAAAACTTTAACTAATTAAATTGAAAATTTTATGGGTCATATTTTGTTAAAACATACCCGGCTATAGGGTTTGAAGCTTAAAATATTCGTATGAAACCTATTTCAACTCACGAAAATGTTTGCATAATGCAAATGGTGAAGGGCTTTTAAAATGCAACACAACCGAATGAAGCATTCTTATTTGTTTATTATATTAAAAGATTCCAATCCTCAGAATTGTTTGTATTTTAGGTCAAAAATTCTTATTATGTTTAAAAAAGTTGCTAAGGGTCGAAAAATTTATACATTCCAAATATGATATGACTTCATTATAATATCTGACACCATAACAAAAACAAATATATCTGGATAAAAATATGTTTGGAATTTGTATGAAAAAATGGCAAATAAAGATGTTTCCTTATATTTATTTATATGTGAACGTATTTGCAATTGTGTATATACAACTATAAATTTATAGATATTTTTTGCAAGCATCTGGAGCAAATAAAATTATGCATGTGGGAATGTGACTAGAAATTGCATTGAGGTAAAATATTAGCATAGTCAATATTTTAAAATGTAAGAGAAATGTACTTATTATAAATAATGATTTTTAAATTTGAGAAAATAACACAATTAAGAAGTGAGAAATATTTTACGTTTTTGTAGAAATTCCTGTCACTTTGCTCGAACAAGTATTTATCTCCGTTTAAAATCTTCTACACTTTTGGACACCTTTTTTTGTGCTTTCCAATTCTCTTTTAACAACAGCCTAATATCTCTTCACTAGCCTTAGCTCCCGGTAGTTTGGAGGATATGTCTTTCTCTTGGTACAAATACTATATTTTTCTTTTTGTATCACTTGTTTACCATAGTGACAGGTTGCCAAATTAAGCCACAAGAAAGTGGACATATTATAAAGTTTAATGAATGGAATCAGCCTTTTTTGTAAAAATTTCTTGATGTAAATGTCGGTATTAATAGAACCCGTGGTAACAAATGATTGGTTTTATTTACTGCAATTGCTTACTGATTGTCATACCAAGAACTTATTGGAAAATTTTGGGTCCTTAACTTTTCTCAACATTCTCTACGAGCAACATCAACATACAATTTTTGACTTGAAAATTGAGAAAAATCTATCAGAATATGCGTTTTGTCATCCATTATGCAGTAAGACTTTCTTTTTACATCTAATTGGACTGTAATTTGGCCTTTTATTTTTATGCAGCGTTTCTGTCAGGAGCACTGAGCTTACCTACCTGGATGTTTTTAAAATTCTTTCTGTTTCTTTACCTTAGAACTATCAAGTAGAGCATTTATTCTACCTGAACCAGGTTTGCTATCAACGGTCAAGTTTCTCTGCACTATTTATTAACATTGGATGGCAAACCTTTGACTTGAGTTTTGTTAAATTTAATAATTTTAGTACCCACTTTTTTCTGGTCACCCATTTTTTGTCAGACTGACAATATATTTATTTGTTTGACATTAAACATGAAATCAAATAATAATTGAGTTACATGTTCTAATAAAAACCATCTGTAGAGAATATTTCATTTTCACTCCTTTGTATATTCATAATATTTTTGAACAATTTTCGAAAAGACACATTTTGAAGTAAAAATTATATAGATGAGTTAATCCCAAATTTCTTAAAATATTTCATTTCATATAATCAAAGAAATTTGTTGCGCCCTAATGAATTTGCAAGAAACATTCTTCAGCAACGAATTGGTTGCTGAATATAAAAATCAAACGTGTTAAGAATACAATGAAAAGTTTTATTTTTCATTATTTTTCCTTATTTCTATTTAAAAAATCTAACATGAACAGAACACAAATAAAATACAAAAATAACTAAAACTTCATTTCAATTTTTATAAGGTGACATATTATCTTTTTTCTTTGCATTAAGTTCATAAAACAAAAACAAAATAAAAAATTTGCAACTAAAAGGGGAAACAAAACATGAAATGAAAATTTTTTGTAAAAGTTTGTAAATTAATTATAATTTTGTTAATAAAATTTTATAATTGAAAACAACGTTTGGCATGAAGTTTGTGAAAATGTTTTTTTTTTTATAAATAAAGTGAATTTTCGAAAAGAGATGATAATTTATGTATATATTTTTTAAATAGAAGTCAAAATGCTATTTGGCTCCAAACCCTTGTTTTAGAACACAAATAAAACATATGAGAATACTATGCCGAATCTTTAATACACTCCACACACATAACAAAAATATGTTTGCACTAACCATAAACAAGAAGCAACATTATGTTGTGACTTGATATTGTTACCTTTACTAACAAAATTTTTTACTCGCATTATGATTTTGAATAAATAAAAATAGTTATTGTTATCACCACTAAAAATATTACTATCGTCAATAACAATATTGTTATAACCACCAAATTTATTGTTATGGCAACTAAAAATATTGTTATTCCAATAAAAAATATTGTTAGCTGAATAAAAAGTTGAAATTTGAAATTTTGAAAAAATTAAAACAATGGGAACAGTTTTGTTTTTGAACAAAAATATTTTCATATAAAATATTTTTAAACTCTTTCTTTTGGAACATGTGTAAATATTATTTTATTTTATTTCAAAACAATAAAATATTAATTTTAAAATGTATTATTTTTCATGTTAACAGAAATTTTAAAAAACTGTTAAAAAATCATACTCAGTTGACAGTAAACTGAAAATAATATTTTGTTCTAATATCGATAGTTTTTTATAACGCGCTGTTTAATAATAATAAAACTGTGATCAGTCAAATATATTTTGCCAAATATATTGTAACCATAATATTTTTTTATTTAATTAAAATAATTTTATTACAGTAATGAAATTGTTATCGAAAAACAATTGATTCAACAATTAACAATAAATATTTACCGCAAATATATTTGAGTTTGCGACGAACATATGGCGAAGTGGCATTTCTCTGTGTGCACCACAACTACATGTGAAGTAAATATGTTATGTGTCGTACATAAATATACTCACATATGCATTAAATGAGACATAAATTGAGTTATATTTTTTGCCATAATTTTTTTTCTACTAAACCGATTTTGATAATTTTTGATATTGTAACGAAGTAATTCGTATGAGTATGAGTACATTACATGCCCAACATACAAAATAGTTGCATCACTACTACGATACTGTTGTATTACCACTAATACTAATAATCAATATCACTACTTCTTCAGTTGGGCTTGTGCTGCCGTTGTGGACGGACAGCTATCGCAAGTTTGTAATAGCTTCGATAGCAGCCGTATACAGGCAAAACAGTCCCAACCTTGTAGTAGTGTTAGGGTTTCTACTGGTATTTACTGCCATAGATCCCAAACAATATAGTAGTGTTAGGGTTTCTACTGGTATTTACTGCCATAGATCCCAAACAATGTAGTAGTGTTAGGGTTTCTACTGGTATTTACTGCCATAGATCCCAAACAATATAGTAGTGTTAGGGTTTCTACTGGTATTTACTGCCATAGATCCCAAACAATGTAGTGGTGTTAGGGTTTCTACTGGTATTTACTGCCATAGATCCCAAACAATGTAGTAGTGTTAGGGTTTCTACTGGGTATTTACTGCCATAGATCCCAAACAATATAGTAGTGTTAGGGTTTCTACTGGTATTTACCGCCATAGATCCCAAACAATATAGTAGTGTTAGGGTTTCTACTGGTATTTACTGCCATAGATCCCAAACAATGTAGTAGTGTTAGGGTTTCTACTGGTATTTACTGCCATAGATCCCAAACAATATAGTAGTGTTAGGGTTTCTACTGGTATTTACTGCCATAGATCCCAAACAATATAGTATGGCAAAAGGGAATCTACTGGTTTTTACAACCATAGATCCCATGCAATGTAATAGTGATAGGTATGGTAGTAGAACTACTAATACAATTACAAAATAATATTATATATAAGGGCCGGATCTAGATTTAATCGAGGAGTCTGGTAATCTGGAGGTCACGGTGTTTAAATTAATAACTAAATAATTAAGTGCTGTTATAATAATTAGTACATAAGAAAGAAATAATAAATTTTGAATAAACAATAAAAATAAAATAATAAAATACAAAGTATCCTGGGTACCCTGGCAAACATCCTTATAATATGATAACGACTTATGGCAAAATTTCGTCCTAATTTGTCGGTTTACAATTAACAATTTTACGAAAGCTCTTCGCTTGTAGTTAGAACTTACCTCAGATATAGGTCTATATCATTTAATATACGGAACGGATTTTACTGGTTTTTAAAAGGAAACTTCTCAGGACTACAACAAATATTAGAATATATACATTATAGGATCTGATATGATTCCTTCTTAGCATTACACATGGAATGACAAGGTTAATATGCCCTCATTATCACTTGCAATGGTGGAGTGTATTAAAATCTCATGTAAGTGAGTTAAAAGTTTATGAGTGTATAATGAAAACAATTGTAATTTGCTGGAAGTGGAGTGAGACATTTTTAATTATTTTTGTTATAAAGTTTAAAACAAGTAAGATTGTTCTATTTAGCTATGTCGAAACTTAAGTACCCTCCACCACAAGTGCGTGTAAAGTAAATATTTTATGTTTCGTACATACACTCATAATCTTTAATAATATATAACCGATTTTCTTAAATATAACTTTTTTCTACTGAACCTGTTTTGATCATTTTTGAAATGACAATGCAGTACATACAACTTATTATGGTAGAATTTCATTAATAATTGACAATTTTACGAAAGATCTTTTCATGAAGTCAGAAGTTACCTTAGATATCAGTATATATCTTTCAATATACTTCACCGATTTTGTTGGTTTTAAATAGAAAATTTCTGAGGACTATAGCTAATACTCAGGCCAAATGTCATTGATCTCTGTAAATTATTGTGGAAGTGGTATTTCCAACAACAAACATACGGACAGAATCAGATTTCGTTTTGATACAAGAATATATATACATTATTAGGTTTATGATGATTCCTTCTTAGCGTTACACGCAAAATGACTAAGTTAATATACTCTCTTCACTACCTGTGGTGGTGGAGGCTATAAAAATAACATTCGTTTAGATAAATCTCTATATGTGATAACACATCTCTGTCCATATCAAAAATTTTAGTAGAGAGAAATAACTGCTAATTATTGCGATGAAAACCATTTAATTGAAATAAACTAGAGCCAAATAAATATTTATGAATATAAAGTCCTAATTCCGACTGATAGTAAGATATGAGAAAAATTCTTAAAAAATTTGTTCTTTTTCTAAGAGATAAAATCAGATTTAAGTTTTAATAGTTAAACAGTCCCAAGAAAAGATGGAAAATAAATTTCAAAAATCTATTTAAATCTTGAAACAGGAATTTAGATATTGGTTAAGGAAACGTTAAATTACTGAATATCTAAGTTCTTGTTTCAAGATTTAAATAGATTTTTAATTTAATAAAAATAATTTCATAACAGTAAGGAAATTGTTATCAAAAACCAATTCACATGTTGGTGATAACAATAGGTGTATGCGATGAACATTGCTATATGTTCACATGATATTTCTCTGCGTATAGCTTAATCATTGTACTGTTGTGTAGATCATTGTATAAAAGCATTAAAAATATTTCAGTACAAAAAATGAGATAGACCGATATATAAAGAAATCCTCAAATACTAACAAAGATCTTTTTATTTATTTCTTTTTTCAATTTGATGCAAATGGACTTAAACAAAGTTTTGTTGTTATAAATCGCGCGATATAAAATTCATACATAAATATTTAATATTTACGAAAACGTTAGAACTAAAAGATTCTCATTAAAAAATTGTTTGATGTCAAAAATTTATAAAATTGTGAATCTTATGATTTTCTGCATAATAAAATTTTAATAAGATGTATATAAACTTGTTATAAGGTCGTACAAAAGAATCCAAGTCTTCCCGAAATCTCAAAAAATGTAATAGGAAATCTGGAATATATTAAAAATAGGTTCTATATTAAGTCCGCAGAAAAGGATAAAAATACAAATATAAAAATTTACAATATTTTTGTCCCAATTCCAAAAAAAATTTTTAGCGAATCTTTAAAAACTTAACATTAAATCAATTCCAAAATACCTCAGCTCTAATCGCTTGAATTTTTTTAAGTTTTTTTTAAATGTATCATTATACCCTCTGCCACCACAAGTGTCATTCCGTGTATAATGCCAAGGTTTTCGATCCCACAAGGTTTCTTTTGCTGTTGCACTGATCAGTTTTTTGTTTAAGTCCAGCTATGAAGAATATCTGATTACCACAAAATTTTGAAACAGATTTTTTCGAAATTTTTTTACGAAAGATATTTGGATTTACACAGAATTTAACCATAACATACAGCTATATACACCTTATCACCTCGCAATAACATTAAAAGAAAATCGGAACAATAAAAAATTATGGTTAAATATGACAAATTTTAATACACACCAAAATCAGGGTGTCACAAATATTCGAATAAAATTTTCTGAGAATTGCAATAATATTTATAATACCAAAAAAAAAAAAAAATTCGTTGATGTTGGAGCCATTATTTTATCTAGCTCCCATAATACCCTAGGGTCCCTTCCCGCAATATGGTTCGATGGTCATAAAACACTTCACTATAGACCAATTAAAACTAAATTTGGCATAAAATTTTCTGTATATATACTATAAATTTGCCCTATATCGGTAATTTTTTTGTTCCAATTCAAGTCCCCTTCACGCAATATGGTTTTAACCATATAAAACTCTTAAATATAGACTCTACATTATATGTTATTAATTTATTTATATTGATAGCAAATTTTCATTTTCTTATAAAATTTATCATAAACATACGAATTAAGATTTTCTATTTTGCGCCGCTATTAAGCTTATTCAGTGCCCTTGGGACTTGTATCTTTTTCATTCAATAACAAATACACATAATAAATTCCATTTCAATATACAGCACCTAGACTTTATTTTGTATGAATATATATCTCTTTAAGTAATTTTTTATTCACTTTTCACTGCTCCAACCACCCATTCCATCTTACACGCATTTCTTTAAACCACATAATTCGGTTTTGATTTTATCACTAAAACCACATTCAAGTACATACGAGTACTTTTCAGCAAATATGAAATATTTACAATTGACTTTTATTGTGACAATGACAAAAAAGCACTCAAATACAAAAAAAAGGAAAAAGGCGAAAAATGCCATAAAATCAATACAAAAGTTTTACCAAAACGTTTAACGTTTAGGGTGGTTACAATGATATATTCGGCAATGCCGAATCTTTTATACCCTCCATCACAAATGCATATGAAGTAAATACGATATGTTTCTTACATACAGACTCATTTTATAATAGACAATTTTATGAAAGTTCTTTTCTTCTTTGGAGAGACCGACGGACATAATTTAATTGACTCAGATTTGATAAAAGAATGAATATATTTAATGGGGTCTGAGGTGGTTCCTTTTTAGCGTTACACATGGAATGACAAAGTTTATATACCCTCGCACTACTTGAGGTGGTGGAGGTTATAAAGAACAAGTTATGCGATTTTCAGCTATGCCGAATCTTCAATACCCTTTACCACAAATTCGTGTAAAGAAAATACAGTTATATTCTAAGGTATAATTTTTTTTTCTTTTAAATCAATTTTGATCATTTTTGGAATGGTAATGAATCTCACATGGTATTGAATCTCACATTATATAAAAATTTCATTATTTCAAAATTTCATTCTTATTTATCGGTTTATAATTGACAAAAAATCTTCTATTGAACTTATAGGTTACCTCAGATATCGGTCATTATATTGTAACATACCGAATCGATTTTGTTGGTTTTAAATAGCAAACTTCTCAGGACTTTTGCGAATGGTTGAGTCAAATTGCATTGAGCTCTATAATTTTTTTGTGGATGTGAGCCGTACAATAACAGACAGAGGTATAGACAGACATATATATAAAGATAATTCTACTCAGATTTTGATTTGATGCAAGAAAATATTTATTATGACTATGTATATACATTTTGGGGTATGACATGATTCTTTCTAAGCGTTACACATGGAATGACATAGTTAATATACCCTCTCACTACATGTGGTGGTGGTGCAGGATATAAAAACGCACAACAATTTCAAAAGAATTTCATTAAATATTAAGTGTTTCGATATTTTTGAAATTCAAAACATTTTACATGAAAATGTAATTAGTTGAAATAAAATAATTAAATAATTCAATAATTCATGTAATTCTATAACAATTTAATTTTCATTATTAATAAAATTAAATTTACTAATAAAAGATTGAGAGTAAATTAAAATACCTCGAAAAAAACTCAAACAATTAATAATAATTATTTTAAATAATAATATTTTGAAAATCATATTAATTAAGATGTTAAAAACAAAACTGGAGAAGAGTTTCTTTTATTCTTATAATTTCCAAATGATTTCACCCCCACCACCATCATCAATCCATCCATCCATTTTTACATTTGTGTTATAAAAATAATTTAATTAGATATTTAAAAATAAAAATAAAAAATTAAAAATATCAAACATCATCGAGTTGGGAAGAAAGTGTTTAATACTCTCTCCATCTGTATGTCTGTCTGTCTGTTTGTTGCTCGGTTTGTCAGTCTCTTTGTCTATTTGATTGTCTGTTGTTTTGTATTAGTTTTGATGTGGTGGTGTGGACATAGATTCACTCGTGCAACACTCGTTGAATGTTTATACACTTGTGGTTTGGCGCCTTTTGTACGATTTAATTTTTAGTTGTAAGTGTATTCTTTTTTATCTAAATAAACATTGAATGAATGAATAAACACACAAACGTGCCACAATATTGTACCACATGCTACTCAATCGCGCAACACAACACTCATTCATATTGTAAAATTTTATTTGATTTAAATTGTAGTTACATGCACATACATTCATTCATACATACATACAACAACTAATGGTTACATGTTGTAAATACAAGTATTATTTCCCTTTATCTGATGTACAGTGGGGCTATTGAAGTTTGTTTTTTTTTTTTTTGATATTTGTTGTGTAAATATTTATCTCACTGTTTTGCTTTTGTTGCACAGTGTTGTAAATGAAAAACAATTTGGAGGTTAGTAGTACCAGTATAGTTTCATATACCATAAAACCTAAATCATTTTCGAAGTGAAGAATACGATTATCCTCAAATATTTTGGTGCGGTATTTTCTAGTTGTGTAAACTTTAAACATGTGAGACATTATCGCATTATAGTGAAGTCTGCATGGGCCTATTTGGACCAATTGAATAGTTATTTAAAGTGCTATTCTTGGAATACATTTCTATGGAAGATACCTCAAATATTGGACTAAATATGATCAATTTACATAGCCTTAATTTTTGGTTCAAATAGTAATATGTGTCAAATTCCATCAAGATCTTTTCCAAATTTCAGTAGTGAAAGTTCACAACGTCAGTTTTCGAATATACACAACGAAAATTTTTGCATATGCGATGCTTATGAAGTGATGCTAATATTTTTATACCCCACATTACCGTAAATGATTAGGGCATTATGCGTTTGTGCGAAAGTTTGTAACGGGCAGAAAAAATATTGCCACCAACACTTTAAGTTATACTGTTCGATTTAGAATCACTTTCTGAGTCAGCTCAACGTTGTCCTTTCGTCTAGCTGACTAGATGTACATGTAAACCTTGTGAATGAAATTCAGGTCCCAATATTAGAGATATCTTGATATAATTTGGCGGATGTCACTACTTTTATCCAGAGTGGCGCCTGGGTGATGGGTCCATTTTTTCAAATTTCACAGAATGGGCTTAATATAAGACGTTTTTAACTTTATTCTGCACAAATAAGTCCTATAGTATTCTAAAACAATGGACCGAATTATATAAGAAACAGTTCTTATTTTTTTCATAGGTTCCACACCTTTTAAATATTACTTTGAAGAGCTTTAGTATCAAATATACAAGTGTTTTGTAATAAAAATTGGTCGATTAGAGTAAACATAAGTAAAAATCGATGTGCGGGTCGGAACATAATTTCCTCTAGCTCCTGTATGATCCCAAAAAACAAACAAATCCCACATAAATAAAGATGTTACTTTAACCCATAGATCTTAATGACCGATAGATGTCCATCTTTAAGACACTGAGGGCCAGACAGACCATTAAATCAAAGATTAACTTATCTAAACCTCTTCCGCTACTATAACTCAAACTAACCGCTCTGAAGTTACAGATTCATTTCCATTTGAAACACTGTGGTATGGAAACATTATTTACACACACTTATTGTTTTTTAAGTTATTTTTTCTATTGAAACACTTAAAATGGAATTTGTGTTTTTCCACAATAATAAAATATTTTATTTGTTTTTATTTAATTGTTGATGGAATGATTGCAAGTTTTATGCTAAAAATAAATTGTTGAAATAAAATTCACTTGGAGTTGAGATAAAAATAATAATCTAAAAATAGTTTACCATTAAATACTTATGGATTTAATTAAATGAATTGAAACAAATTAGTATTCAATAGTTAAGTGTTTTTCATTTTATTAATAAATATAAAATTCAATTTTTTTTAAATCCAGTCAAAAGAGTTACGTGAAGAATTATTATTAAAATTATTTGATTGTTGGCGGTGAACTCTGTTAAACACATCTTGAAATCAGAACTCACAGAGCGCAATTTACAGATATAGATATAGATATAGATATAGATATATAATAAAGATATAAAGCCTTCACCACAAATAGTGAAAGTAAGTATATTAAGTAACCTATTTGAAGCCTATCGAAAAAGCCATATAATGTTGTACTAACCCAAAACCTGAATCCATTTAGCTTTGTCCACCCATCCATCTGTCTGTTGTTTGTCCACAAGTGTTGATGAGGATATATTGACTTTGTTATTTCATATGAAATGCTGAGAAGGAATTATCTAAGACCCAGTAATGTATGTGTATTCACTTTCTGAGTCAATTTAGCTATATCCGTCTATTTGTCTGTTGTGTTAACTACAATTTGTCTACAATAAATAACAGATCTTAATAAAGTTTGGCCTGAATATTTGTTGTTGTCCTAAGAAGTTTCCTTTTAAGTTGAAACTAAGATTTTTTGAAAACTTCTCAATTATAAATCGAGCAATTAAAATAAAATTTTGCTAATTTAAGAAAATTTTTTATGAGTGTGTTTGTACGTGCAATGTAATTTATTTATTTTAAACGCATTTGTGGTGGAGAATAATAAGATTCGGCATAGTCGAGCATTCTTACTTGTTTTTTTAATAAATTTATAAACTAGGATTTGAGAATTTGGGTTTCATGGGTAATGTTTGTTGTTTGCCAACAATAGACTAAATTTTCGATTTGGTGCAAGAATATGTGTACCTCGAGGGAAATTTTAAAATTTTTTCTTAACGTTGCAAACGGAATGAAAAGTTAAATATCATCACATCTTGTGATGGTGGCTCGTTTAAAAGTGGCTTAAAATTTATTTAGACTTAAATATTTCCGAAACTATAATCATTAACCCACATATGTAAACTCAGAGATGTGACAAAACTATGCTTAGCAAAAGTTTCAAAACTAAACTGTCAAGGAATTTAAAAGAAAAAATTTCAAAATTTGAAAGTCTGGAGGACCTATAATTCTATAAAATATCCTTTCAAAAAACCTTTAATCTTGTAAAGTTACTGAATTATTTTCAGTATATTTTTGAAAATAAAGTTGCACCCCAAAGGTGAATTACAGAACAAAAGTCGACACTGTTTCCTGTTTAATTTAAAAATATCCTTCAGTAGTAATCAGTAAGAAGTTTTTTCATTTACTTAATATAATTTCGATTTCGATAATATTTGCCAGAGGTACCATTGATGAATTTTGATGATCCCACCACTCTAGATCTAAACTTTTTCACCCATAATTTATATAAAGGTTTTTGAAATGCCTTTTATTAATGCAAATTAATCATATTTCATTAAGTTTTATGTCGAAAATGCAAATTATAAAAAAGGGGGCAAAAATTGGTAGTATGAACAATTACACAAGTGGTTCGCTGCTGAAAAAGTAGCGATATGGGACAAAAGTTGCATCAACAGTAATACTGCACAGGTGGTGACATAAACCCTTTTAGTCATTTGTCAGTTTGTCATTCCGGGTGTAACACCAAGAAGCAATCGTCTAAGACCCAAATAAGTGAAAACATTCTAGCATCAATATCAATATCTGTGTCGATTTGTCTATGTCCGCCTGTCCGTTTGTTTGTCTGTAAATTTTTGGCATGGTCACATTTTATATATGGGGGAAAGGTATTGAAATACGGCACCTGCGAATAAAATATTCCTACTTGTTTTAAATTATCATTTTTATAAATTATTTTGTCATTGCCACAATATCATCAATATTTTTTTACATGACTTTTCGATAATAATTTTATATAAAACAATAAAAAACAAGTAAAAATTTATATATATAACATAGTCGGGTCCAGCCCGACTATGTTATACTCTGCATCCCGTTGTTTGTTGTAAATGATTGCTAAGAAAAATTTGTGTACGGTCCTCCTATAATTTGTTTTTTTATTCTTGTCTATGTGTGCAATAGGTCGTTATGAATCTAACATTTATGTAAACTTTATTCATTTTAAAAGGAATTTTTTTCTGGAGGTTTTTATGGGAGTTAGAGAAAATTATGGACCGATAATTGTCTAAACTCGCACAGTGGTTATGGTTTATATTTATCTTAATTTTACTAAGTATTTTCACTATACCCACATAAATGTGTGCCTTATGAGTTTCAAGATGAAATTTAGAAGGGTGGTTACATGGGTCCTATGAGAAATAATGGACAGATCCTCGTATAATTTAGCACATCGTTTTATATTTAGAAATTTTACGGATTAAAAACCCCATTCCGGGGGTAAATATTGGATCGATCATAACCAATATCAATAGGCTTCGTCTTTGTATCAAAATAATAGTACGTGCAAACGACTGACATGACGGAAGTGGCGGTACCCCCGCCACCTATAGTAGTGTAAGGTATAAAAATTCATCTTATATTTTTAGAGCAAATTCAAATTCTTAATATAAAACCGTTTTTCAGAAAAATCGGAAAGTGCACTGGAGCTGTAACGTATTAAGAATGATATTGATGAAATAGTTTATTCGAGATAATTTAAAAACTTATTTCAATAGAACTGGTCAATATTATATAGTATTAAGATTTTAAACTATATTTTTTGATTTTGAAGGGGTCTTACATGGTCTTATTCTTATTATATATACCGATATTCCTTAAATTAAATTCCTTAAATTTTATATAATAAAGATAATTAGATAGAAGATTATGTCGAATTATGTCAAAAGAATTGATAAAATTTAATTAGTTAATTTTTTCTTCTTTAAATTAGCACTTTTCCAGTGTATACCCACACGTATATGTATGTTACATTCACCTTTATATAACAAAATTTCGATAACGGTAATTAATCACATTATATATATACAAATATGTATTTCCATATGGAATTGTAAATTTTTATTTGTTTATATATTTAATATGTATGCATGTATGTGTTTATTTCTATTTTCCTATACTTCCGCTTTATTCCTGAGTATTTCCTGTTTATTTTCATTTTTAGTTATTTTGCAATTTTTGTTGTTTTATTTCCTGTGTGGTATTGTAAGGACTAAATACAAGGACCATTAAATGACTATGGATGGCTAAACTTAATTTTTGTAACAAATTAAGTAATTAGAACATGAATTTGTTTATTTAAGTGAAATATATGTATAAATATATGCAAATGTATAATAAGTTGGTATGTGCATTTATGTATAAAAATATTCATACACGTGTGTATTTATAAACATACATTCGTTTGTGTTTTATCTTAAAAAGACAAACATTACTTGTGAAAATTCAAATTCTGGCCTGGAGAATTTCCGTTCTTTGTCTTTTTCGTATCTGTTTGTTTTTATTTTTGTGTTTTTTTTTTTTTTTTTTTTTTTTTTTTTTTTTTTTTGCAAAAGTATTTGCTAAATTAAAGTGGAAAATGAAGAAAAAAATAAAATGAAAAAAAAAAAAACAAGTAAGAATGCTATATTATGCTATACCGAATCCCAAATACCCTCCATAACTAACATTATGGAAAAATTAGCAAAATCAACGTTGAACACAATGACAAATTTTTAAAATTATTTTTAAGTACTAAAATTTCAAGTTGTAAAAATTCAAAAATATTCTCAAGAAGCTTTATTTGCTGTGAAAAAATATTAGATAAACATTTTTGTCTATGAAACAAAGTCATAGTGTATTCGTTCATCATTAAACGCCGATTATGGAAAAATTCCCCTTTAAAAACTGTTGTGAAATATGGCAAATAATTGCTGCAATTATTATTCGTTAAAGACAGTTAGAAACATCATTTCGCCAAATTTTAATTAATTAGTTCTTTATTTAAGTGTATAAGCTGAAATACGTCTTCCGGGAGGGGGTGTCACATGGAGCTATAGCAAAATATAGACTGATATTGTTCAAATTAATAACGTATATTCTGGAGAGCTAGAAAATTAATTGATTTGAATTTTCTTATTTGAGTTTTAAAATCTTAAACCCGTTTTCAGGGTGAGGCGTTATTTGGAAGCTATAGATGTAAATGATAAAGCAAATCTGATATGAAGCATTTGTATATCCTTAAACAAGGAAGTGGTTTATAGCGGATTTTAAATAAGACAGATAAATTAAAATTTTAAGCGTAAAATTTTGATTTTTTAAAATAAGTGATATCGTCACAAAATAAGATTAATTACACGAATTTACATTTCAGAGTAATAATTTTGTTTTAAATTGTTAATTTACTCCAAGAACACAAGGGATAAATGAGTTATTTTTTATGTTGTGTGTTTTTCTGAAAAATATGTATAATTAAAATTATAAATATTATACATATGTACATATGTGTACATATAATATCAGAATCTGAAATGATCTAACTGCTTTTGTCTTTCACTTAGGCGGCGTATTTGGAATTCGTCTTATATTTAAACTGCATAATGAATTCAGTATTATTCAAGGAAAGATCAAGGAAAGAAACTTTGTTATACTATTGCGACCATATATTAATTTTTTTGTTTTATTACACAATACAAATAGTATCTACGGAAGATCGATAAAATGGCACAAATGACTATTATTCGATTTAGAGGTTAATTATTTCAACGATTTTAAAAGGTACCATTTAAATTTCAAGGTAAAGGTTGCCCTAAAATACTGAAAAACAAATGGGACCATTTATCTCAAATCGCGTTTTCCGATAATTGTTATGGAAAATCCTAAATTTAAGATTAAATGTGGTACTTATTTCCATATTTTAAACTTATTATTACAAATAATTTGCAAAGTACCAAAGTACCTAATTTTAATATATAAGATATGATTAAAACAACCCTTTTCAAATTCTATAAATATATTTTCTCTAAAAAAAAGTACTCAAATTCGGTACCATTTATGACTTAGTGGCCATCTTTCAAAATAAACTTTCTATTTTTTCTGGATTTTTTTTTTTAATTTCTAATTTTGTACGACTTTTACATGGTTTTACACTTTTTTAACTCCTTTTCTTTTCTTGAAATTCTGCTGAATCTGTTGAATCTACAGTTCAAATTTCATGTTTTTTGCCTCAAACGTAAAGACTGTAAGTGATGTCAGTGATGTTATTTATTTTTACTTATAGCAACTGGATCAGATATATTCCATTCACACCGCCTGTTGAAAAAAACATCACAATCTGCCGAATTCTCTGATTTATTATGCGGCTTGAATATGGAGTAATGTAGAGAGGACGTGTGCAATTCATCTTCAAAATAAGGCGGCACACTGGCGGTACACTGTGCCCCTTATAATAATACTGCCAGAATAAATCCACAATTTAACAATTTCTACACAGGTTTTTTATAACTGGCCTGCCTTCACAACTTTTGTCTACCACTCTTTAGGAGAGCACACGAGTAAATCATATTTGTCACATATATTTATAAAGGTATAAGAATCCGAAAAAATGGATAATGCTGGGACTAAAATGTGAACTAAGACCCCTTTCGATAATAGGGTTTGAAGCTAATTAATATTTTAAATTAATTTAAATATTTGAAAATGACACAATAATTTGTATAACTTTTATTTAATATACTTAAATGTTTGACGAATTTTCAGACCTCAGGGTTACATCTGCCTGAAGCTCCTACATTAAAGCTACATTAAATTTAAGAGATTTCCTTATCTCTTAAATTAAAGAAGCATTCTTATTTGTTTTTAATAAAATTTTTCACTAAAATCTTTGGCTGAGTTTATAGGGAATTTAAAGAAAGTAAATTTAAAGATAGTGAAACGGGAACTATATCTTAAACTCATGTAAATGTTTCTGTAACGCAAGTGGTGGAGATTATTATAATAATATTACTTATTTGCTTTTATTTTCTTTTGGTAATTCAATGTCACTTCTCTGGAGCCATCTGGATTATCAAATAAAGTATGCAATTTTCACAACCAGAAGACGTAATACAATATTTTCATCGCCACAAAATAAATCTTAAGGAGACAGTATTTGTGCGTAAAAAAAACTTTAAAAAAGAAAATCGGAAGATAGCTAAAGTTAATATTGGTGTCCCTTTTTTCGGAGAACTAGTACTAACCAATCACCAAAGCTGCTGGGTAGATATATTAGTGCGCGAATATGTAAGCGCAAGTATGCGTAAATTCTATATGTCTGATATATAACGTTGCTGTATGTATACATGTTTGATGTAAGGAATTTCAGATTCTTTACATTTCAATAAAAAGTGTTCACAAGTATTCAATTTGTTGTTCGCAAGTATTTCAATTTACAACAATCAAAATAACAAAAATCACAGACTTTCACAGAGTTATTTCAAAATGCAAATTCAAATTCATTAAAAGAATTAAAAATTATCACTAAAATGCAAAAAACGCAATAAAATCCTTTTTAATCCTGCAAAACATTTGAAAATTATTTTCTTTTCCAACGAAATAAACTGAGAAATTTATTTAAAAAAAGCTTAACTCAACATTGAATAATTTTGTAAAATGGCAAAATAAGTAGTGAGATTGAAAAATTCTTAACATACATAACATACATATATAGTTTTATTTTTTATATTGTATTACAATTATTATTAAAATTTACAAAAAAATATTTTTCTTTCATAGTTGAAATCACTAGTGAAGGAATTTTTAACCTTTTTTGGAAACCCTTTCATCAAAACTTTTATAGTCATTTTTGTCATTTTACTATAACAAATACGACACTTTTTAATACCTTGTTTGTGCTCTTTAATTCTTTTAACAGATTTGGCAGTCTGGAGGATTTACTTCTCTTGCACCACTCAAGGGCTTGTTTACCATAGTGACAGGGTGCCATGTCAGGTCAAAAATAAGTGGAAATAATTTGACAACAGACTTCAACTTTATAAAAAAAACTAAAAATGTTATAGCCAGTCACCCCGACTGACTCCACATATTTATGAATGGCCTACGTATAATTTGCTTTCCTGATTTATAATTATTGTTATACTAATATTTATGTGAAATTTAGAAACTGATTTTTTTCTGGGGGTTGTATCAAAATGATGGACCGATTTTCCTAAAATTTCAAACTTCGATTTTACATTATATTTATATTAATTTGACCAGTTGTTATATCAATACCAACGTATATGCGAGATTTATGCCATTTAAAGTGATATGAGAGTAAATGGACCAAACCTTGCATAATTTGACATATCGATTTATAATAATGTAAATTGTTAAATTTCTTTGAAATTTCTTTATATTTAGGATTTTTATGATATTAAAAACTTATTCCGGCAGGACAATTGTATTTGTGCTACCTGAAATATTGAAGCGAATATGAACAATTTCAATAGGCTTTGTCCTTGGGTCAAATAATAACATCCAAATAATATTTACCAAATTTCATTATTGTATCTCAAAAATTGAGACCTATAGAGTATTCACAACGTTAACAAAGACGACCAGCCAGACAGATAGACGGACATTGTTAAATCGACTCAGAGGATGATTCCAACGGTATACTTTAAAATGGATATTACGCCATTATACTACAACCATCTACGGTGCTGCAGTATATAAAAATAATGTTAATAATTTTTCGATCTCATTCCTTAGAAAAAAAAAAAAAACAGGAAACAGACAAATGATATTTATTTTACATTCCCATTGTGTAAAATGTGTAATCCATTTATTACGAGTAAAAAATTTTTAATTAAAGATTTGCATTTATCTTTTGCTTCAACAGTCTCAGCTTAAAACAACATCCTTCAATAATTCATATCTCTGCTCCTTTCAAAAATTCCCTTACTGCTGTTTTTCGTTTTTTTTTTATTTTATTTTCTTCCTTATTTTATATTCCTTCTTTGTTTATTTCTGCTAAATAAGTATGTAAGTATGTGTTTTTTCTCTTTCCTTTTTTTATTTAGAAATGTTTTCTGTTTTTGTGTTAAGTTGAAAATGCTGAAATAAAAAGAAGACTCAAACAACCCCAAATGAGAATGTCATTAATAGACAATACAATTTACTTTCAACATGTCGATTTAAAATAACTTTTGTATGCAATTTTTCTTCACAGTTCTTCTGAGCTTTTAGCTGGCTGTTTGTTTCTGTTTTCGTTTGTACATTTATTTACATACACACATACATATATATTATTTAAATGAATGGTTGGATGGATGGATGTACTATTACAGGCCAAAAATACATAAACGAGGGTCTACATTAAAAAAGGCATAGTACAGAATGGCTTCTTTATTTGAAATAATGATGATATAAAATATTAGTTTTGTTTTTAAACTGTCCTCGTATGTTCTATTACACAATTTCACCAAAGGGCATTCATCTTTAGTTGCATCACTCAAAACTGATTCCTAAATGATTATGGCACTGACATAAGCACGCAGTGAGTAACAGGATACTTAAATACAGAAAACGAACTTCCGTCACAGATTCATTCAAAAACAAAATTTGTTTTTGTGTACTGCTGCTTTTAATTTAGTACTTCAGCGTAGACCTCATAAATAAGTCAGAAGAAGTCTGACAGAGAATGTTGATGGACTCAAGGATAATCTATTTACAGAGAATGATTAATGTGGTAATAACATGGTCATTTCGAGTTATAACATGTATGAAAGCTATATTCGGCTATGCTGAAATTTATATACCTCTCACCAATTATAATATACAAACACACGCAGTATATGAAGATATTGCTCCAGTAAACCGGAAAAAGCCTCAATAAAAACTACAGCGAAATATGGAAACATATTCTTGAAATAACCCTAAAATATTTGTATCTTTTATGGAAAACTTTTAGATAAATATCTGAAATTCGATGGAGTTGAACGCTATTGTGGGAAGTAAGATCAAAGGTATAACCAACAATTGTCAAATTGGATTCATATAATAAAAAAATCCAAAAAATATTTTAGCAAATTTCAACAAAATTTAGACTCATAAATACTATTTCCTGTAAGGGGCCTTAAATATAAGCTATAACAAAATATTATCCTATATTAGCAATATATGGACCGAGATAAGTCAAATTTATAATATATAAGACAGTAAGGAAAATGAATGTTTAGAATTTTAATAAAATTGAAGACTTTTAAATTATTTAATTATTTTAAAATCTTATTCCGTAACTCCTTTTGTGTATCAAAATTTGGATTTGTTAGCATATAACGTTTTTTGCTATTGATACGATTTTGATGATTTCTATATTTAATTGTAAGTTAAGGTTAAATTATATTTAAATACAGTTATTTTATTTTAATTAAAAAATCAAGATTTATAAAATTGTTGTTTCATTTATAGGATTATAACTCATTTGCTAATGGAGCGATACAGGGACAAACAATTTGGAAAAGTTTCATTGAATTGCGACAATTATTCTACACGTGCAAATGCTTCCAATAGACAGATGAAAATATTTAGGAAAAAATATGATTTATGTGGCCTTAAATGATTCTGACTTAGCGTTACACTCGAAATGTCAAAGTTAATATTTCCTCATCAACACTTGTGGTCTAAAGGAAGCCTAAATAGTTAAAGTAATGAGGATCACTATTGCAATTCTGCCCACATAATTTATTTATTTGTCCCACGATAGTTATTTCAAGGAAAACAAGTTTCCAAATGTGAACAATATCTTTCGCTGAGTTTTGGAATGACGATTTGCATACAAGACTTAAAATAATATACCTGATCATGCTATCATCTGATCAAATGCACCGAAAACTATATAGATCACATCGATCACAATAGCTGGTGTGGTAATACTAAACTACGCATTATTATAATTGCAAATAGAGTAATATATGTTCCATATGTCTTCGATAGAATTAGCGTATGGATTTGAAGTGCATTGAATATATTCGCATAATATCAGTGCTAAAGGAAACTGCGATATTTGAGATAGGAATACGTCAGGACGTCATTTCAATTAATTTTAGTTCTACAGGAATCGATGTTCCAAATCTTTGTTGGTGTAAAATCATTTTTGAAGTTGTGTATAGATTTAACTTGCATATGTCCAATTGAATAATACTATTGATGTTGTTGATCGCTCTATAATGAAAAGTGGCTCAAAACTAAGATACGGATAATATTAAGTATAGATAATATTTTTACTCATATACGTAACGATTTATCCACAAATTCCCAGATGACACATATGAAGAGCACTACCAAGAATCCTATAAGAGTATTAAATAGTCGGACTTGAATAACAAAAACCCCACCACTTCTTTGAATATGAGGTTGTCAGTGGAACCCATAGACAGGTACATATATATACGAACGTTTCAATATAATAACATAATGATTCCAAACATTTGAATACCGATAAGCGATTTTATTAATCGTTTTTTAGTATTTCATTAATTAATTCGGCACTAGAACAGATACTTTTGGACAGATTGGGTCCAATTGACCCCTACCTATGAGAGGGCTATATAAATTTGATAGGCATTATAAATTATAATCTTTATATAAATTATAATTTTCAAGATCATATGACCTTTTTATGGCCTAATCAAAACCTTTGGGAAATTCATGAATCCGAATATTTAGCAATTCATATTTCTTAAAGAAGTGAACTAGAGAGTTTCAAAGCCATATATCTGTGAAAATTTGAAAGGTCTTGACTTGAATCCTTTCAGATGGAATGATAGACCGTCGGGAAAAACTAAAACGACTCTAATGTTGATATCGTACGGTGCAGCTTAATATATTCACCACTTTTAAATCAAAATCAAAGTCCACCTCCTCCGGTTATTCGGGTTCGCAGCTGGGGTCCAAAGATTTAACATAAAATTTATAAAAAAGCACTAGATTCTACTTTTAAAGTTTAAATTCAAATAATATTCTTTATTTTTACTTTTAATGTTATTTATTTAGCCACTTTAATTTGAGAACGTCTTTATTGAGAACTTATGCTGTTCTTTGAAGTCTCGGTGATATAGCCAGCACTACATCTTCTATGAAAACTCCTGATATATGTAAAATCTTAAATGTAATCCGAGGTTTTACTCTTTTCCCCATATTTTCCGATATTACATCCAAGAAAATATTTTACTCTTAGCCCAGAGCAGTGATTCCCTTAACAAACTTTAATCAGATTGTAAACCTTCCTGAAGTGAAACTTACTGATGGTAAATCAGTATTCCCTACATTGAATCGATGTAATCAATTCAACAAAGTATATATTTTTCCTAGCACTACTCAGTTAGTTCTATTGTTTTAATTTAATTTACTCGCTATTGACCACTTTGATCACTGACCAGTTCAAAATTGAATACACTGGTTATACGTTGTCTCTATTGTGTTTTCTTATTTTGTTATTGTGATCGCTCTTTTGGTATACACACTCCAGTGTATCAGTCTCTGTTGCTACTCTTCGTGCTCATATACTGCTATTTTCTTCTCTCTGCTGCTTTTCCACCTGTGTACCACTTCGTCCTCCGGAACTCCTAGTTCCATCCTTTACCCCATCGTCCTCTGGTTTTATCTGAAACAAAAAAAATATCCCCAGTTTAGATGAATGACTTCATCTCCCGCCAACAAAAAATTCGATCTCACGTCCTCACAAATGTTCATTGATAAAAATATAAAAAATATAAACTCTGGCAAGATTAAATTTGCTTCAATATTTAATCCTTACAACATTTATTTACAAAACTAAACAAAAGTGTATATCAAGGAAACATAATTCGGGATCCTATTTCTATTTATATGGTTTATTTTTTGGTAACTACTTAAAGAACATTTTTCCTTAAATCATAAGAATAAGAAATTCTAAATATCTAATAGTTCTTATAAATAAAACTAAATTCCTTAAGATTCAATCTTGTGCCGACAACGCAGAAATCTGTTCATAATATCAAGCAGTTCTCTGATTTTCCTTAAATTCAAGTTAAACACCTATAACAAGTGCATGTGAAAGTTTTCATTCCATATTTTTTTTCTCCAGTTCTAGTTAAAACAATAAACTTGAGAATTTTATTTTTAATTATTCATTTCAACAGCAGTAGCAACAACAACAACAACAACAACACACAATAATACAGCGTGTCCTTGATGTTGAAGCAAAATTATAAAAAAATGGAAATTAAATGAAATGAATGGGGAAAAAATAATGAACATGAAAAATAAAATAACAACAAAAAAACTTTAATATTGTTGTATCTTGTGCTCAGTTTAGTCGAAGCTTTTATGAGATTTTTTTTGCATACGTGTATGTTGGCACAAAATAAGTGGGAGGATTGAAAATTGTTTAAAACTTTAGACAGATGTAAAATATTTTTGTGTTATATAATAATTAATTTAATTTAGATTTAAGCTGTAATTCCATATTTTTAAAACCTTAAGCCACCATCCCTCGCATAATTCACCAGCAAGAAAGTACAATGACATGAACGACAATTTTTTTTAAAAATAATAAAGGTTACAGTCAGTCGGCAGGTGTGAATGAAAGTCTATAAAAAACGTTAAATTAACAACCCCCCACAAAACAATGAAAGGTAAAAGAGTAAATGAATTAACAAAAACAAAAAGCAGAAAAGGAAGCCATTGTCAGGGCCATACGATACACATACACTCATATATATTTACATACATTAATAAGGAATCACATACTATATAAGTACATGATGCATATACACATGTACACCTTATAATATAAATGTGAACTTATTGAAAATATAAATAAAATGTATTGAAATGTTTGTGTGTATGCGTACCAAAAGTAACTTAAGTTACACCACAACAAATTATTGTGTAAAGACATGAACAAAGCAAAAATTGTAAGTTAAATTTAGAAGAGATTTACACGTAATAAAGAAGAATATTTGTTATACCCTACACTACCATACGTGGTGGGAGTATAATGCGTTTTTTCAGATGTTTATATCAGGAAGAACTTTTAAGTATACCGTTTGACTTAGAATCACTTGAGTCGATTTAAGCATGTCCGTCCGGCTGGCTTTCCATGTAAAGCTTGTTTGCAAATACAGCTCGCAGTTTTGAATACATCTTAATGATATTTGAAAAAATATAGTCTAATTACGATAAATATAAGTCAAAAGGGTCGAGTCATAATTCTTCTAACTCTCCAGACGCCGTTTAGAAAAAAATTTTACAACCAACAATGTCATTCCCACGATAATTGTATCTTCGTTCTGAAACGACCAAGTTACACTCGAATTGACAACCCAGTGACAGCTGTATCGAATAAAAGCTTTTTTCCCCCAAGAAAGAACTATCAGTTACAGCCGAACTGTTACATTCACCAACAATGTGTTGAAGGGTATAATATAGTCGGACTTGACCGAATTTAACAATTTTACTTGTTTTTGTTTTACGTTATCATGTTGAATAAAGTAAATAAATAATGATATTGATTCAATTAAAGGTGGTGAACGTGTAATGGAGACTAGAGAATATCTACGAAGGTAGGAAAGTTTATTGGGTCTTATATTTTTACGTATTGTAACATAATCTAAGCATAAGTTTTGTTAAGAAAAAACTGCCCTTAACTATTTAAATTTTTAACAAGAGTTTTAAAACTGAGCGAATTATGCGAGCATGTTTTCACATTACCTATATATCTAGTTTCAATGACTAATTGATCACAAAATCACGTATAAAATAAAGATCATTTAAATTCAATTTTCCGTTTTCGTTATAGTCAAATCCGATTTAAGTGTTATGGATAATATGCCTTCTGCAATTACATATAGCTATCGTGGTATTAAGTACTGCGATTAATTTGGAATAAATTTTTGAGTCAATTTGATTCGGTATGTCCGTCCGGCTAGCTGTCCATATAAATGTTATGAAGTCGCAATTGTAGAGATTTATAAATGATGATGACGTTTTTTGATCAAGAATGAATTCTATAGAGATCGGTCCAAAATTTCTAGTAGCTGTCATACAAATGTTCTACATAAATGGCGTTAAAAGCTCATACAACTTACAAATATGAATTTATTGCAAGTTCTTCTCTACACTGAACTTCAAATTTCATAGGTAATTTTAATAAAAAAATTTCGTAGAACTTAAAAAAATGGTGTTCAGTAGACAGATTTTTATTCTAATTAACATAATTTTTCTTCAAATTTAAGAATTTTCTTCAATTATACTAAATTTTAATCAAAAAAAATTTTGTAAAGGATTTTAAATATAATTAAATTTCCTTAAAAAATTGACGATAAATCCAAAAAAATGCAACTGGAAGATCAGCAGATCAACAAACATGTAAGGAACTTTTCCTCAGAAATACATACCGTTTGATTCACCACAGTCTTATGGAAATTGTACTATTTTTAGTTATCTATTACATTTTCTATGCTATTTAATTATTATCTACAACCAGCTTTAAACCAGTGCGCTTTGCTGCACGAAAATTCTCCTCAGTCCTAGATCTCAAAAGAAGCTTAACTAATCACAAATCAAAATGTTTTAAAAACTGTTATTGAGATCAAATACTCGCTGTAGTAGATCTTTAGATTATAGAAGATCAATATTTACTTTGTATTGGGGCCTACTTCTCCCCAAGATTCCATCCGTTTTATATTTTGTCAAGTAAAAGAGTTCAATGATTCCAAGTATCTACCATTATTATTTAAAACCATTTGTACGTTTATAGGAATATGTACCTGTGTAGTCTTTTACATGCAAACATTTTTATACACTCTAATATCAGTGTGTCATATAGGATATAATTTTATTATGCTGCTATCTTTATTCAACCCAGCCCCTATATAAGGCCGCTTGTCGGAATAAGGTTTTAAGCTTACAAAACTTTTAAATAAGGACCAAATTGACGAGGGTACATTAACTTTGTCATTTCGTGTGCAACGCTAAGAACGAGTCATCTAAGACCCTATAATGTATATATATCTTGCATCAAATCGAAATCTGAGAGAATTTAGCTATGTCGTCTGTCTGTCTGTTGGACACATTCTCATGTCTTGAAAATTAATCCGAACACAATGAAATTTGTCCAAATTTTTTTTGTTCTAAGAGGTATTCTATTATAGACCGATATCTAAGACAACCTCAAAAATACGAAAAAGACCTTTTCTATTTTTTCAACAAAAATAAAACTTTAGCTATAATATTGGTATAATAAAAAAAGTTATAGGCTAAAATATATACTCCAAAATCTATGTGTCATACAGATTGCAATTTTGATACAATAATAAACCCAAAGAATCTAAAATATGCTGGGACTACTATTAGATCTACCTCCTATATAAAACCTCTTCCGGAAAATAGTGTTATGCTTATAAAACCCTTATATACGAACCAATATGATCCAGAATTCTTATATGTAAACCGATTTCAAAGATTTTTATGTGAGTGTATTCTGTTAAATAGATATAAAAAGTTCAAAATTTTACTTTTTGGCCGATCTTGGCAAAGTTTTTATGTTATATGTCAAATGTTTAATATGTTGTCATAGAATCGAAAGTTATAAGCCTTAAAATTTGAATTTGCAATAAATGTCGTTTTTTCGTCGATTTTATGCCTAAAAATTATACAAAATTTTTCTTTAATAACCTATAACGAATTTATATTTTTCTGAAAGGTTTTTGTGTAATAAAAAAGGTTTCGAAAACTTAAATTTTTGGGGAGTCAGAGTTTCTCAAATTCAAACTATTTCACAAATCACAAAGCTGGAATTTTGAAAAGCTTATATTTTCTTCAAAACCCGATATGTTGTAAAATGTCTAGTAAAAGAAGATTTTGCTCACCGATATCGGTTAGAAAAATATAACAAAATTTTCGAAAGTTTATGGGGAATTACGGGAAAGTGTTTTATGATTTCTTCTAGAAAAAACAAAATAGTATTAAAAGCTACCGATTAGCTGCCAAAAAAAATCGATCTACATGCAAATTTCATTAAGATAAATTTATCATAAACAAATATATTTGAAGATCAAAATTGAATAATTTGTAGAAGAACTTATTCAGCAGTTTGAATGCATTTCTCCGCAACGTCATGTCGAACTTTATTTTTACATGTGTCAAAAATAATTGATCGAAATATTACGGGTCTTGGTAAATTATATTTGTATACCTATTACTTCATAAAAGCTAAAAGGTTAATATAACTTGCAAACCTTGCGAGGACCTTTAATGTTTCGATCAATATTTATCAATCAGTTAATTTATAAAAAATCCCAATTGTATTGAAACAATTATTTGTCTAACTATATTTTATATGTATTATTAATTTGGCCCATCTCGGTCTATATCTTCACGGAAAATAGTTTTATTCTTATAAAACTAGTTAATCTTGGCAAATTCTATTGAAATTCTACTAAATTATTTTTCTAAGTGTTTTTAATAATATTATTGTACCACCTGTGGTGAATTGTATAAATGACATTAATTTGAATATATTACAACAAATAATTTGTTGCAAATTATTTAGTGTAATCATCAGATAAAAATAGTTTAACTATTTCCTAATACGTTTCTATTTTCCCAATAACTGATATAAATTTAGGTGTGTTAAAATCAAATTGTTTTCATTAAACTCTAAACGGCAACAAAAAGGAAAGCAAGTTAAGAACCTGTTGTCTTTAATTAATACGATTTTCTTTAGGGGAGTGCTAAATGAAAATTAACTAATAATTTTAAAACAATACAAAATCAATGAGGCCACTGAGTCATTAATTCCAGCACAAACGTTTAATATAGAATTGTATGAGTTTTTTTTTCAAAAAATACTCACGATATTAAAGAATCAGCAGAAATGACTTAAAAAAGGGGGTATGTTGATGTAGGTTAAGGCGACTTATTTAGATTCGTGCCATCAAGAACAAAAATTGTATAAAAATAAGTTTTTCTATAATAAACATGTGTACATATAGATGTGTTTTAAATGTTGTAGTATTTGGGTTTTAGAAACTACTTACCGTTATATAAAAAAGTATAATCCTTAAAGGTATTAAAGCAGCACCAAGTGATTACGAAAGTTTTTCTTATGGTTTTTGATTTTTTCACTGTATAAGAATTTCTAAGAGAGTTTTGGTTGTTGAAGGGAATTTCTTGATTATAACTTTTCTTTTAGATGATTTTTGTTTATTTGATTTCCAAAATTTCTTCTCGTAGAATAGAATTTTTCAATTGGAATTCTTTTGTTGTTGTTTAAGTTTCAGATAATTGTAAGTTCCTTGCACAACTACAATCGCATTAATATTACAACTAACGCAAATATGAAAGCGAATACAAATACAAATCAAGGATTAATAAATTTCATTATTTTTCTTCTTTTTTTTTGCTATGAGAATGAGATTATGCTGTTTATATGTATGTGTGTGAGTGTTTGTTAAGAATTTGTTTTGATTTGTAGTTGTTGTTTTTATTGTATATTCCTTAACAAAAAACGTGCAATATTTCTCTCTTTATTGTTTGTATTTTTATTTCGAATATAAATCACTAATACATAGAGCTTAGAAGAGAGAAGAAGAGAGAGAGAGCGACATATACAGAGAGAATGAGAGCTTTAATAGTAATAAAATTACTCTCCTTGTATATTTATTTATAACAGCTCAACTTCTAACAGTAAACAGCTGTAGAAATTGGAGCATGGACAGAATACAACAAAAAACCCCACTGGCAGCTCTGTTCAAAAAGGATACAATTTTTTTGTTCTTCCTTTTTTCTGTTATGGTATTCGCTTGGGCTAAGGAAAGTGTTATGGGCCAAAGGAATTTCATATATTTCCTATATTTTTTCCTTTTTACGGTATTTTAATATTTGCTGCGTTATTGTTCCTTAAACGTCCTTAACAAATTTATTAGTTTCTTTTTTAATAATTTATGTAACAATTTCTGTTGTTGTTGTTTTATTAAACTTCTTAAATTATTAAATATTTTTTTGCAAAATATTAGCACCGCACCCAAATACTAATAAGCAATTGTCATAAATATATAAAATTTCAGGTTTAATATCATCATTATTATCACCTTAATTTATTTAATTACCTTTGGTTGTTGTGATATAACTTCACTTGTTTAAAAACAAATATTAAATGCCACTTTTTCTTAAAATTTTCTCTAAAAAACACAATTTGAAATTTCTTTTTTATAAATTTTCCTTTAAAATCACCAAATTTTCTCTTTTTTTAATTTCTAAACACAATATAATTTTTCTTTTTCACCAATTTTTTTTTTTTTTGCTTTAATCGTTTTAAAAAATATTTAATTTTTTTGAAAAAAAATATTCACGTTCTTCCGTTTCCGACAACAAGCTCTCTTGCAGTTCACGAATGAACTGATTTTTTTCTTGTGTAGCAGCTCGCTTCATATGTTTGAAATATATATTTTGACAGTTTTGTTTTTGTATTCGTAGTGCGCTCTTTGTTTGCTGCAGTTTATATTCTAAATACATACACATATGTATTTTTATTAATGTAAACAAAGTGTTGCCACATAGAACAGCTGTTGTTGTAATGTTGCAATCTGCGTATTGCCACTATTCGATGTAACGGTTTAAATCTTGAATAATTTGGAGAAATTTTTAAAAAACTTTTGTAGAGTACTAAAATTAATAACTTAATGTAAAGTTCTTACTGGTTTAGGTCCGTACTTCTTATTTGATGTAAATAATGGTATGGAACAGAGGTCCTCACAGGACATTAATTCGAAATTTTTCCTAAATTTTAACTGGTTAAATAAATCAATATATGCTGTTTTGAGAAATGTTTCTTGATTTTATCAAGGACAACAACCTCAATTAACATTATTTTTGTAAATACTCATTTTCATAAAACAAGTCTAATAGTTTATTACAGATGTCAGCTTTATTTTATAGATATGTCTTTTATACCCTGTAGATGGTTGGGGTATTATGTGCTGATATTTGTAGTTTGGTACATGTTTCAGTTTTTTTGGCTCAAGAAAATTGACCATATTCGGTCCAATTTTGCCGGAAGCTCTCATACAAGTGTCCATTTAGATAAGGTGTTAAGGTCATAGAAGTCCTAAAGCGAGTTCTATCTGTATGTCCTGCTTATTGTCCATGTAAGCGTCATGAGCACTCAAATCTTATCAAAATATCGAAATTTTTGAGATATTTTGATAACATTTGATACATATTTTTCTGTCTCAAGGACGAAACCTATTGAAATTGGTCATACTCGGTCTAAAATTTTAGGTAACTCCCATACAAATGTTCTCCCGGAATGGGGGCCTAAATAAAAAGCGACTTCATCGAAATGTAACACAAACAGTCTTCTGTGCCGACTTATGCGAGAGTCGGTCCATTACTTCCTATAGCTCTCATACTAATACCACATTGAAGGGCATAGATCTCACATATACATTGGTATTGAAATAACAACTGGACAAATTAGGACAAATACAATCTTAAATCTATGTTCGTAATTATACGAGGGTCGGTCCATTATATTTACTAGCTCCGATAAAACCCCCAGAAAAAATCCTTTACTAACGGATAAATTAAATCATAATAATGTACTTCACACTTAATCATGAATCAGAAAAACAATTTATACGAGGATCATTCATTGATATTTCTGAGCTGTCATTTGCAACCACAATAGTCGGACTTGACCGACTATAATATTTTTACTTGTTTTTAAAGTATAAATAATTCAGTAACTTTTAGAGTTCACACGTGTGCAATGGGGGTCGGAAGTGGCTCAGAATTTGAATACTATTTATAAAGTAAAATGATTGGTCCTATAGCGAAAAAGTATTAGATCGGATACTGATATAAATTCTGACGAAAATATCCATACAATCCAGCTATATATATACTTCATCACCACACCATCATTGAAATTGGTTTTATAGAAACAATTAAAAATACTACATTACGCTACCCCGAATTTCCGACCTCTCATTACGAGCATATTAGAAATAATTGCTAGAAACGGGGTAATACTAGCACGTGAACTATCCCAAAATTACCTATTTCAGCCATGTGTTACAAATTTCCTGTAACAGTTTCTGAGTTATTAAAAGTATCGTTTGTAAGGGGGATACCACTGCCCCATAAACTAAGATAAATTTTTTAATATACATTATTTTATTATAAAGGACTTATCCATATTCGTAATTTCATGAAATTTCTTCTAACAGTGTCAGAATACTAGAAATTGCTTTGTTACACTTAAGGTGGCGACGCTAATTTTTATGTTTATGAAAAATAGGGGATTATATGAGGCCTATAGGCGATAATGGGCGGTAGTTTCTGGTTACAGATCTAGCCAGATTTGACCAGGCCCCTAACCATATAGGGGGTTAACTCCACCAATTGAACTAGAAACACCTCAGTTTTAAATATGTTATCGTTTTAAAATTAACAGAATATTTTCCAAAATATTGAAATATTAAATCGACTCAAAACGTAATTCTAAGTGGATGTAACACTATTTTTTCAATATGTTTAAAAAAGCATGACCAACCATAATACATCAAAGACGTACTAGATCTATCTCCTACATAAGGCCCCCTCTCGGAAAGGTTTTAAACTTATACACCTCTGTTTATTATGCTAATTTTTTAAATTTATCACAATATTTAATATATGTAAATAATTTTACGAATATCGCTACATATATTCTACATATATATAACTCCTATATACAGCCCTTCTTGAAAAAGGCTTTCACGCTGATAAAAATGATACATACAAACCAATTTTATTTCAATTGAGTACAATTATTTTCCTAACTTTCTTTAGAATATTCAATATCGGCACATATTTGTGTATAGTTCCAATATAAAGACTTTTCTGGAATGGGATTTTGAGTAAATAAAACTCTTATACATGTATCAAATTAGTAAAAACTATTTCTGTAATTGTATTTAATATACGTAACCAATTTGACGAATATTCATGCGGATTTCATGGAGATTTCAATTGAACTTGGTATAGGTTAATTCTCGATGAGTCCAAATTCATATGTCAAATTTCTTGAACATCGGTCCTCTTATGATCATAACCTCCATATATATCTGAAAAAAATTTAATTTCCTAAGCCCTCATATAACTCCTATTCCAAAAGTCAACTCAAATGATATAAATCTCTCATATATGTCCATATCATAAAGTATGTATGTTTTATATACAAACAAATCATAACTGCATATCCTACGAGCGTACGTTAGCATTGCACACTTACTTGGTTTTAAGTTTTTTAGCCTTCTTCGGAGGACATAATTGTATTTCTGATTAAAAGCAAATAGTTGGGAAAATTTGAAATAAAACTTTAACATCACTGAGAAAAAATTGTCAAGACTTAAAAAGAAACAAATTATAAATTTTCAAAAATTAAATTAAATCCTAATCCGATTCTGCATACTTAATACTCTATTTTGATAATATTGGAGTGTATTAGTTATATCGACGAAATATATTATGATTACGTCTATAGCACAAACTTAATATCCATTGATTCTCTTAATATGATGCCCTTTACGTATAAGTAATAATTATTAAATACAGTAAAAATACGTCCTAAATTTTTAGTTCAAAATCTTTTAAAAAATTATATATAAAATAAAAAGTAAAAGTGCTAGATTCGGCACAGCCATGTGCAACATAAAACTTATTCGTTTATCAGCTTAAACGCCGTTTACGAAAGAAAGATCCTATAAAAAACTACAGTGAAATGTCAACATATTCTTGAGATAACATAAAAATATATCAGATAAATAACATATATTGAGGAAAGTTGGAAAAATAATTGAGACAAATTTCAGGAGAATTGTCATTATATTTTCAAGTCCGAAATGTTTTTCGGGAAGATTTGTCTCGAGATTGAACATTATTAATTTGATCAATGTATTGAAGATAGTAAGAATATCAATAGAATTGGTTTATAGTTAACAGTTTTATGGAAAGCTTATATGAGCTTATATCAGATTGTTCAAATAAGCAATGTCTATTAAAGACAATAAGACGATATTACGTATATCAAGAGAGCTAAAAAATTAATTGTTTCGAAATTCAATGTAATTTGAAGCTACGTTCATTATTAGTAAACGTATTTATCACAAATTTCAGAAAATTTACTAATAATTTAGACCTTCTTTTCTATTGCTCAGATTTTTGTGATTTTTTATACTTAATTTTATAATTTTATATTTAATTTTTAGTTTAAATCTAGTTACCTTTTATTGAAAAAGTTAGAAAAGTTGTTTTTTTCAATTTGGACGGAATTTGATTTGATGCAAGAATATATATATTTTTTATGAGGTCAGAGATGATTCCTTCATGGCGTTACACAAGGAATGAATCACCTCTTATGATGGTGTAGAGTATAAATATATAAATTTCACAAATCACAACGTGTATTTAAAAAATAGTATTCAATGAACATTTTGCCAAATGACGCTGGCGCTGTCCGTTCTAAAATTCTATTTAATATTTGCATTGTATTTTGACCAGTATAACTGTTTGTAACCAAATTTTAGAACTTTCGCTATTATAGTTGTTTAGATATTCGACATAGTCCTAGCGGTTCTAAGTTTTGTTCACTAAAATAGTTCCTTGAGATAGTGATTGGAACCATTTCAAAACTCATCATTATTTCTTTTGTGTGGGGGGGATTTCTCCCCATCCTTCCTACATTTTGAACAGTAAAATAAATCCTTGGTTTCCCGCTTTTATAGTTCTTTAGATATTAGATAATCAATATTTTTTATATGAGAGATACCTCTCTCTTTGATCCTATCCGCCCTTCATTCTGTCCAGTAAAACAATAACTTGAAAAATTTATTGGGACCCAATTTGAAAACTGTGGGTGTATTGGATTTTTAGATATTATTATGGAGGCTATATATATATATATATATATATATATATATATATATATATATATATATATATATATATATATATATATATATATATATATATATATATATATATATATATATATATATATATACATATATATATATATATATATATATATATATATATATATATATATATATATATATATATATATATATATATATATATATATATATATATATATATATATATATATATATAAAACATAAACATTATTAAACATTACAAAATATCATTACTTTATAACTACAATTCTTTAAGATTTCGAATCATTTCGATAATATTATTTTCCCAGTAAATTATGTATTCTTGAATAGTTTACAAAATAGCATAATATTACAAATTCATACCCTAAACATCACTGGAATCTTTATAATTTTATATTCCATTTATGAATATTTAAGATAAAAATAAAATCTATTAAATATTTTCTTTAAAAATATTTCATAATAAAATTAAAAATGTTATGTTTAAAATTGACAGAATACTAATCATGTACATTCATTGGAAATGAATGTGTTTTAGAATGTGTTCTTATTTTTGTAAATTATGTAACACATTCAATAAACTCTTAGAATTTGTAAAACATGTTGGCATTAGGGCGCTACAGGAAGATGGTGGGATTAAAATTGGACTAAATGGAAAATAATTCTGGATGGAATTGTTTCATTTGTCATTCTTAAATTAATTCGGAGTCGTTAATAAAATTAAACCAATTCACGTTGGGGTAAATGGATCGAAAAATAATGAATTTTTATTATTTTACATTTTTTGCATATTTACAAAGTCCGTCGTCCGTCCGCCGGCGATTCACTAGGTTTTAATATGTATCAAATGACCACCTAATTCAAGAAAAAGTGGTATTGATATTTTAAAGTTTAATGCTACAAAGGTATTTAATTAAAAATTATTTTTTAAAAATTCAAGAGGTTTTAGACTGAATTATAACGTTCGTCCGTCTGTTTGAATATCAAATTCGATTTTATTTGTTATCATTGTTCTTTTCTGTAAATTGAAAACTAATATATACCCAACACCATCGTAGGAAGTTGGAGCAACATATGGATAATATTATGTCACATGCACATGTTTATGTCGACTCAGAATCACTTTGTTTCCAGTCAATGTTTGTTTGTTATTATAAACATTCAACAGGTTGCAATTTTAGACATATATTGATGAAATTTGGTACATACGTACCGAGGACGAAGTTTATTGAAATTTACCACATTCAGTTCAGTATCTTTGTTTTCTTCCATAAAAATATCCTTTTGAAATTAGAGTTTAAGCTCAAAAATCTCACAATTGTGATGATATTATAGTTAAATTTTTCACAAATAGATTTTACTACAGCTACATAACAAATTATAAGAAGATCGGTTCACAAATTCATAAAAGAAAAAGGCTTAAGTTCTATAAAGGTTTTTGAATATTTCAGTCTAATAGTAAAATGAAGGTGGTTTAAAAATTTATTCTGACGCTTTCGCAAATTTCTTTTCTCGATTTTTGTCCCGAGTTTAAATTTCAATTTTTAACACCAAATTTCTCAGGTGGTATAAGTGACTTAGTATATAGTCACTTTAGACACCTTAATGCCAGATGCTTCATAATGAGTGAGTAAAGACTATGTGTCCAAGTTATACTTTGCCACGATTACAAAGGTGATTAGATACTAAGCGTTTAGCCAGTGTAAGCCCCAAATTGTATCATACCCAAATAGTAACAGAATATCTCCCTAATATACACCATTTTGTGTATAGTAGAGAGATAAAAAACATTAAATATCGTTAAAATTATTATTATGCAACGTGAACGTTACTTTCCGTTTTATCCTATTTTGTACCAGTTGCTTATCTGTGTTGACTATTTGGATTTATTAAGCAAATGACATTTGGTGAGGATAATTTATCACCTAGGAAAAGTTTATGCTAAAATTATTATTTTGGAGCTAAGGAAAGTGACTACTTTAGGATAAAAGCCCTAAAATGCAGAAAACTATGAATCATTTCAGTCATCCATGTTATATTGCGATAAAAATGAAAATGGTGGAAATGGTAACAACATTTCACAAGTAAAATTATTTTGGGCCAAAAATAAAACTTATTTTTATTAATTTTTATATCGCTCATTAGCTGCAAGATAGTCATAACTTCATTAACATTATATTATTGACGCTATATTGAAACTTGCGAATTTTAAGTTATGACGACCTTGCAGCAAATGAGCGATGAAAATTTTTTATTAATATGTAGAAGTCAATCGTTGGCCACATTATTTCTGGCTGCATATAGATTCAGAGACACTAATTTTTACCATCCAACTTATAATATTCTCTTGTGAGTTTTGAGTTTTTGTGTAGTCAGATAAGGCTGTTTTGTACTAATGCAAATGGTAGATGGAAAGAAAAAACCTTAGGATATATGAAACGGGAGCTACTAAAACAGTTTTCATTTAGATTTTAGTATAAAGCCAAGCATTTCCATTAATAAGAGCACGTATCTGGACCAAGGGAAAGAGTATTTCCCATACAAAGTAAATATTGATTATAGAATGTATGAAGTAATGTAAATTTGGTCACAATGATTTCCTAAAGGAAATGTTTTTCTGAACAAAATATAAGACGGATATGATCAAGAGAGAAGTAGCCCCAATCCAAAGCAAATATTGATTATCGAATATCTAAGCTTCTGTTCCATGAAGAATTTAGTTCCAATTACTTTTCTTAATACACGTCATTTGGTAAAATTTCTTTCGAGATTTTTTAACCATTTTTCTGCAGCAAAGCTTATCGGGTAAAATCTAGTTTTAGATAATTATTAAATAGTGGAAAAAACGTAATAGACAACTTAAAATAGTGCAATATCAATTGGACGGTAGCGAGGCGACCGGCTTGTATTTCAGATGAAAAGTTTCTTAAATGTTTGTTGATCAGCTGATCCTCCATTTGCATTTTTATGAATTTATGCAAAATATTCCTTTAATTTCAATTATATTTATATTAGAATGTTCTATAACATATTATCCTCCTTAAATTTCAATATTCAGTTTATATTTTCTTTGACAAAGAAAATATATACAAAATTATTTGACGAAAAAAATAGTTAACCTAACAAAAATTTTATTCAAATTAACGTAGAATTTAATTAATTTATGTGTTGTTTTACGAAAACATATTTTTTGTTAATTTTTTAATGATAGTTTATTCAAGTTAACATCTTTTAGTAAAAAACTTTTTGGATTAATTTTTTTTTATATTTGAAGAAAATCCTTCAATTTGAAGAAAAATTATGTTAATTAGAATAAAAATCTGTTAATTTAACACATTTTTTTCGTTAATTTTCTACGAAAATTTTTCGTTAATATTATCTACGACATTTGGTTCTGTGTTACCATGTGAAGTTTTAGTATAAATCACACAAAAGCAATAAATTTATAATTTTTATAAATTGATGCCACCCTAATGTATCTGTGCTTAGTAGTTGTTATGTTTTATGCCAAATTAAGGATGTTTGATAAGTTTGTTATGGATAATTATTTTAAAATTAAAATTTTATACAAATCTAGTAATTGAAGTTTTATTATATTTTTTTCTATGTTTCTTCTTTATTTAGAATTAAATTCACATACATACACACGCATTCACATAGACTAATACAATAAGTAGAAATGAGTACAATTATGTTTCTAAATATGTTCATGTGTGTGTTATTTCTAATATGAACATTTTATTTAAATTGTTTTTATAATTTTATTGTATTTGTTGTTGAGTTGTTGTTTTTACTAGTGTTTTTGTTTTTAATTGGAAAAAATATAAACACACACAAACTTGGCTTGTGGGTCAGTTGTAGGAGAGAAAAAAATTGTATATAAACATGCAAATTCACTTAACAATTATTAGTACATTTGTAGTTGTTTCAATTGTAGTTGTTTTTGTTATTATTGTTGTTGATATTTGTAAAATTGTTTGAAGTGTGTGTGTGTGTGTTTTTAATTTCTCCATTTGTAACATCCGAATAAACTATTTGGACTTAGGCCAGAAAATGTCATAATGACGATGTTATGCTTGTGGCAATAAAGTGTTAAAAGTACAATCATTTGTATTGGTCACTACATCTCTACCTACATAGAGACATACAAAAAAAAATTATATAAAGGATACATTAGCGTCACCTAAACAGACATACAATTTAACTAACACAAAGGCAACATCAGTAAGTAGAACACAACACATTTCAATTACTCTAAAACATTAATTTCTCTTTGTGTTTTTGTGGTTCAGTTTTGGGTGAATTGAAAAATGTGTTCGACGCAAGTACATCTTGTCGATTTTAAACATCGTTTTTACATACATATTTTGACCTTAAGTAAAATAGGTATTTGTTCAAAACAAAAAAAGTTATGGATAAAAGTAAATAGTAAATAACTAAGAGTTTGAAAATTATTCATGTTTAAAATAAACACGTTTTACTAATTATTAACTAAACTTTTAAATTAAGGGATTAAAACAATACACATTTAAGAAAGAAAAAAGAGTGTATTTAATCAGTTAGTGAAAAAAGCTCTTAACCCTGAATAAGCAGTATACTGTGTTTTAAAAACTTTTTATAAATAATTTGGTCATTTTTCTTCTGAATATTTTCAATGAAATTTCAACTCGACATTGCACATTGGTCCCAAAACTATTTTGTCACGAACATTCTTACATACAATAAAATCGGTTATATGTGTGGGATGTTTTTCATATTTAAGAAATATTAAGATTAAAGTAAAATTTTGACGCATTTTTGGAAATGTCTTTAATATCCTACAACATCGAAGGTGGTTTGGGGTAATATACGTTTGTGTTGATGTTTGAAACATTCTGAGTCGATTTAACGATGGTCGTCCGTCTGTCTGGCCGGCTGACTGTCCACGTTAACGTTGTGAGCACTCTAAAGGTATTTATACCCTACACCACTGATGGTGGTTTGGGTATTGTAAGTTTGTTCTGACATTTGTACAAAGCGATTTGAATGAAATTTATCACAAGTAAGTTTTATAATATTCATAAACGATGTATCAAAATATGCGAGAGTCAGTCCATCATTTTCATAGGTCCCAAAAAACCCCCTATACACATATACGTTGGTATTGTAAAAATAATTGGCCAAATTAAATAAATATAAACAAAAATCATTGCGCGAAATTGTACGAGGGTCGGTTCACAATTTTTTGTGGCCTTAATAAAAACCCTTAGAAAAATTCATTTTAAACTGCAGAAATTTTACATAAATCTCAGTGTCACACTCTTAAGAATAAATCAGAAAATCAAATTATACGGGGATCGTTCATTAAGTTTTCATAACTGACATTTTTATCCGACGATAGTTGGATAGACCAACTAAACATGCTTACTTGTTTTGTGATATCTTGATGAAACATCTTCAATGTTAGTATTATTATTTTGGTCCAAAGAAGCCTATTGAAATTTGCCATATTTGGTCCAATGTTTCAGGTACCCTTTATGCCCTCGGATTTGCTTTACATGTATTAACTTTAGAAATCCTTTGAAAATTAAGAACAAAAATGTTAGGTTCAGGGAAAAATGATTTTAGAGTGAAATTGTGTCGCCATCATTATGAAAAAATTCTAGTTTTTCCTAAATTTCTGTTTTAAAATAATATAATTTTTAATAAGTCCACATAGGTACTGTATGTATATTTTTGCAAAAAGATTATTTAACATTTCGTAGGGAATCCTGAAAAATGTTAGAATATTTTTATTTATTTTTTTTTTTTTTTGAACCACAAAGTTCAGAACACTAAAAAGTATGTCCCAAAAGGGTTCAAAATTTTAATTTGTGCATGTGAACTATAAATATGGTACATAAAGGCGTATTTTTGTAAAACAAATTAAGGGCAATATGTATGTATTTTATATCAATCAAGTCAATAATTTCAATTATATTGAAATTCAGTCCATATTTCTTAGCTCTATTTAAAATTGTCAAGAGACAACTCTCCGAATAAAGGGTCATATTTTGCTGTAGTTTCCATTTAAGTGCTCTTCCCACAAAAGGGTTTTAAGTCAAAAAAGTTATTAAAATTTTGCACAATTATTTTTAAAACTGTATTTAATATATGAATCTAATTTGATAATTAGCGGACCACATATGCTTAGCACTCAATAATTAACTTTTTGGCTAAAAACCTTAAAGCATTTTTCATTATATCATTATTTTTTTAAATTCATTATCATATTCTATTTTAGTTTATATAGAGACTTTTTCCGGAATCTGTGAATGGATGATAAATAAATAAATTCGTTTCTTGGTGCAACATCTTTAATTTTTCTTAAGCGTTCATGCAGATGTTTTTAACATACAGAAAAATGGTGTTACACCCACCTTTCGATTCAGAATCATTTTCATTGAACATGTCGCAATTTTTGAGATATCTCGATGAAATTTGGTACAAGGATGAAATTGGTCATGTTTCGCTCAATGTTTTGGGTACCTCCCATACAAATGTCCTCCCGAAATGTGTATTTAAGTTCATAAAATTCATAAATATAAAGCGACTTTAACGAGGGTCAGTCCATAATTTCTTCTAGGTCCCAAACAAACAGAAAAAATCACTTTGAAACTCCTTAGTTTTACATAAATGTTAGTTTCGCCATTATATAACTGAACACTTACGAATAAATCAAAAGATAGAATTATGCGAGGGTTGCTCAGTAATTTTTCGTTACTGCTAGTCATAACCAACATTGTGGTTTATCCTTCGTCTGAAGACAAAGATGTATTAAAAATGTGATTAAAATATAAAAATGTTTGATTTTAAAATATTTATAAATATTTATTAAAATAATGTCTTTTTGGAAAATAACAATAAATCGTTGAAATGGAAACTTATTTATTAAATAAAATGTTTTTTAACTTTTTATTTTTTTCAATCATAAAAAAAGTTATTTCCAACTTATGATTAGCAAAATTGATGAAATGCTCTTTTCTTAAGCTTTGATGATTTTTTTTTTTTTTTTTTTTTTTTTTGCAAAAAATATAAAAAAAAAACTTTCGGTTACTTCTTTTTTCTTTATTTTTTATTTGTTTTTTCTTTGTTAAAAAACAGCCGTAAATTCTTTTTATTGCCAATAATACTTACAATCAAAATGGAAAAATGGAAAAATTATAAAAATGAAGAAAACTTTCTCCTCATTGATTTTTACGTTTTATTTAAACGTTTTACCGCTGGCAAAACGCAAACATAAACAAATAAAAAATGTTTTATTCGGTCAAGCCCGAATATAAAATATCCTACATCACAATGTAATAGTTTAATTGTCTGATTTATTCTTCAATGTAAACTATAAATGTGGCACTTAGAGGCGCATTTTCGTAAAAATTTATAAGTCAAGTCATAAATAAAATTTTGACGAATTTAAAAAAAAACCGACTCTTGTATAATTTTGCACATCAATTTTTGCTTATAATTATTTTTTGACCAGTTATTATTGCAATACCAAAGTATATGCGAGATTTGTGCCCTTCAAAGCGATATTTGGAAGGGAGCTTGTATAGGGCCTATGAGATGTAATGGACTGAACCTTGTATAATTTGGCATACTATTTTAGAATATCGTAAGACTTTTGCCAAATTTTGTTAAAATCGCTAGGTATTTTATGAGCTTATTCCGGGAGGACATTTATATGGGAGGTACTCGAAATATTAGACCAAATATAACCAACTTCAAGAGGCTGCGTCACTGGCATAAAATAATATTATGTAAAAAATTTGCGACCTGTAAAGTCCTAACAATGTTTTCATGGAAAGCCAGCCGGACAGACAGACCTCATTCCGAGAGGACATTTGTATGGGAAGTATCTGAAATATTAGATTTAACATAGTTAATTTCAACAGATTCCATCCCTAGGCTAAAACAATATTATGTCCCAAATTTCATCTAGGTATCTCAAATATTGCAACCTGTAGAGTGTTCACAACGTTTACAAAGACTGTTAGCCGGACAGACAGAAGGACATCGTTAAAGCGATTAAAAAGAAAATTCTGAGTCGAACGGTATACTTAAAGATGGATGTAACGTATTTTTTAAGTATGTTACAAACATTACCACAAATACATAATACCCACGGTGGTGTAGGGTATAACAAGAAAACCTTAAGAAATTCAAAAATTGAAAAAAAAACAGGAAACAAAATTATTCCGTAGAAATTGTAGAAATATGCAAAGAAGTCATAATTTTGTTTATTTTTGTGTAAAATATGAGCGTTAAGTTTTAAGGTTCACATTCTGTTTTACAACAATAACAAACAAACTGACAAACCAACAAACAAATAACTATTTATGTTGTTTCTCATACCTTTTTCACCAAATTTGTTGAAAATTGTTTGCAAACAAAAACTTCTTTATGCATCAACTAATTTCAATCAGCAAAAAAAAAATGGATAAAGGAATCGAAATATTTTTGCACGGATGAACAGTGGGATAAAATCGATATAAAATTAGTAAATTCCAATGAGTTGGCTGGATTTTTTCAAAATTGTACTTAAGGTAAAATTTGGAAGAATGTTAAACAAATATGTTTCTATGTAGACGTCAAAATTTAAAACAGTTATAAGACTGAAATTAAATACTTAGTGGAGCGGTATTAATGTTCTATGTTGGTAGTTTAGGAATAACAAGTAAGAATGCTCAAATCGGTTATGCCAAATCTTCAATACCCTCAACCACAAATGCGTGTGAAGTTAATATATTAGGTTTTGTACATACACACGCAAAAATACACACACACAAATATATACAACATTTAATAATTTATATTTTTGGCTATAACTTTTTTTCTACCGAAACCGATTTGGAATGGTGATGAAGAACATATAGCATATATAGTTGACAATTTAACGAAATTTCTTTCTTTTAAAAGTTGCCTCACATATCGGTCTATATCGGTAAATATTTTGTTGGTTTTAAATGGGAAGGACAATGCCAAATGATGAGAGCATGCCAACGACAGACAGATAGACAGAACTAAAGCTAGGCAATCAGACAGACTGACAGACAGACAGACGAGCAAAGCTAACTCGACTCAAATTTTGATTTGATGCAAGAATATATATACATAATGGGATCCGAGATGATTCCTTCTTAGCGTTGTTAGTCTTGACTACATCGCACAGTGTTTCCAAATGGTTTTTGTTGATAATTCTGAAAAATTTCACATAATTAGGGGAAAGGACTAGTTCACGTGATTATGTAGTCAGGGGCGTAGTTAAATTATTTTAAATTTGAAATTTTAAAAACAAGTCGATTTTTTTACTTTTTTCAAAAAAATTGGTTACATTACCATTTCTTCCGAAATTAATCATTTTTATCGCTCATAAAGAGATATTAATAGACAAGCGATTAAATTAAATTTGAATGAAGAAAAGATTTGCTAGCAGACGTTATCCAAAGTTGGTTAGTTTTAAATAAAAAAGTTATATTCTTTTGGTTGAGTCCTTAATTATCCTGAATACATAACTATAGTTATTGGGTAGATATCCTGAAGGTATTTTCTGCTGGACAGCTCCTAAAATGACCATTTTTTTAACTAGCTCCCATGTACGAAATACAGTTTTAAACTTATAAAATTCTTAAATATGGACGAATTTAATTGAAATTATGCACACTCCCCGATAAAAAAACTTAAAATTTATTACACAACATTACTGGTTCCATCCCACTGTACAATATTCTAATACAGAAGTAAAAAACAATAACAACTAATAAAACTTTGTCAATAATGTTAAACTTGAAATAAATAATTCTTTGAGCCAAAAAGTTTATTTTTCTGGTTATTTGTCCTTTTTTGTTCCTTTTTTCCTTATTTGTTGGGATTTTTAGAATTTGTTTTTCATAATCATCAAAGTAATATTGAATAAGAAAAGAATTTTCTAAAAAAAGATGATTCTTTACCAAATAAATTTGTAAAAAATATTTACAAAACAATTTAACATATCAAAATAAGTAAAAGTTGTATCACAAAATTAATATTTGCTACCAAAAATTAGTGAACGACCCTCATACAAATATATATTTTTTAAATTTGTGCTCAAAAGTGCATTATTTTGTGGTACCAGTACTTATATCACATTCGTTGGCATTAAAAGGACTTTTTCTGGATAATACGGAATCTACGGGAAATTATTGTACAACCCTCGTAAAAATTTCGAACATCAATTTTTGGTTATATTTATTTTCATTTGAAAATCCTTATCAAAACATCATCGTATATGTGAGGTTTAAGCCCTTCAAGGTTATATCGTATATATTGGACTAGTTTGTGACAGGACTTTTAAGACCTGAAAAAAACCATTCCGAGAAGAACATTTGTGTGTGGACCAGGTAAAATAATGGATACATTATAATGAATTTAAATAGGCATCGTCCAAAATAATGATATGTACCAAGTTTCATCAAGATATTTCTATAATTACGACTTGCATTTTGTTCTTCATAGACAGCCAGCCAAACAGACCTACGGACATCGTTACATCGATACAGAATGTGATTGTGCGTGGGACGGTATACTTGGTGTAAGCAGTAAATTTTCTGCCCGATAGAAACTTTTACATAAACAACCTAGATTGGTGTAGGGTATTAAAAGGTAAATATATTTAATTTAATAAATAAATTATAATTTATCTAAAATATTTAGAAAAAATATTAATGGTCATAAGTTATATATTTTAATTTGATTATAAATTTGTTATAATATTTAATTGCAAATTTAGTACACCAATTTAAAAATTAATAAAACGTTACAAATATTAACATTAACTAACTAATATTTAATATATATTTTTTAATTTTTACTTATTCCACAAATACTTTAAATGAGAGTTTGTAAGTGTATGTGTATTATGTGAGTGTGTATGTTATTTAATTTTAAAACAAATTGAAAATAAAATCAATTATAATATTTTGCATAATAATTAAGCTTAATGTGAATTATCCAAAAATATGAAGATGTATGTGTGTGATGCGTTGATGATAAACTTTGAACTAACAAAAAATGTGGATTTTAACATCATCAAACAGGAAAATTTTAAATACAGTGGCAGATAAATATCATACAATTTTAAATTGTCATATTTATAATTATCACCAATTTTACAAATTTTCTAAGCCAATTTTGTCTGTTTCTAATAAAAACTATTTTTTGGGACCAAAGAAATATGATCAACTTTTTTCTTATTGATTTGGAGAATTTTAGTCCAAAAAAAATGGTTGAATTTTTAAAATTTGTCATTTGCACAAAATTTCACATCTTCTAAAATTAGCTCATTTTTTATTTTAAAATTCACAAAATTCTAATTTGGAGAAAATTTGTTTAAATATTTTTTTTGTAAATTACAACACTGCCCTTATAAGAGGTTCGACACATTGTTCATTCAGCTTTTTTATTAATTATATATTTTGGAAGGATTGGATTGATGGGATTGGATGGATAAGGAAACAAGTAAAAATGATTCAGCTATAAATACATATAGTCTACATAATATTAAATCGTTTTGAAATTGTCTTTGCTATGTGAGAGATTTCCAGATACAGGTAATTCCCCAGGTGTCTCTGTCAACATAACTTTACTTTAATCGGAGATTTCGATAGAAGACTGACCTCAAAAGTTTCAGACGTTCCCTAAGGATTTTATGCACTACTAGAACTTGCATTTAAGAAACAATTGTGTGTATTGAAAATACCTTATAAAAGGAATTATAGTATTTGTTCATATTTTCAATTTAATTGATCCAGGTTAAAGGTCCTCATTAAACCTGAACGCTATTCAGGAAACATTATAACCGAATATGGTACAATTTTTTGCCAAGTATAATACGTCTAAAATTTTCGTAAAACTGTAAATTAGAAATCGACAAACGTAATATAAAGTTGCATGAACTTAATTATCACTCCAAAAGTTACCAAATCGGTTCAGTAGAAGAAAAGTTATAGTCAAAAATATAACTAAATTTATGATTTATTTAGTGCTCCTGTGTTGTATTTAAGAAAAACGTTTATATGTTATATCATTTGTGAGTATGTATGTAGGAAACATAACGCATTTACTTACACGCATTTATGGTGGGGATGGTATATTGCAGATTCTTGTTTTTTTACCACATTCTACTTTTTATAAAAAATTGTGAATTTTCGGATCCTAGAATTTCCATATTGTGAATTTTCAAATCCTTTCGTTTCCATAGATATGAAATACCTGTATGAAGAGTTTATTCGTTAGGAGATAATCCAAACTAAACTAGGTTATCATAAGTCAGAATTGGCCATTTGATATACATTTCTACTGGTCTGCTTCCACAATTTGTTTCTATATACAAAAGTTATGGTTCAATAAAACAACTATTGTGAAATTAGGAACTGACCCTCGTAAAATATGCAATATAGATTCTTGTCTATATTGATCATATTTTGACCATGTAAAAATATATGTGAGATTTCTGCACTTTAAAGTGGTATTTGGAAGTAAATCTTAAGTAAGTGAAATTTGACACATTATTTGTTTTATGGCTGTAGGGTATGAGAACAACTACTAATCTCTTATAGAAGCCCCTATAAGAGATTATTTAAATTATTTAGAAACAAGTATAATTTACTTATTTTTCAATATATGAAAAATTTTCGCACTACTGTAATATATGCAACAACAACAACATCCAGATTGAAGTTCATTTGTAGATTTTCATATAGAAATATTTTAATATTTTATGCAAATATTTATAAATATAAATCCCATATGAAATTAAGTTGAAAACAAAATTTTAATAATCAAATTTCAACTATTAAACAATATTCATAATACAAATTAATGAACATAAAATATCATCATCATAATACACATACATATGTGCACACATACAGATACCTTAAATAAACTATCAATTCCTTATTTAGTGAATCTATATATAAAAATGAATCTGTGTTTGTTTGCTGGACCGATTTTGTTGAAATTTTCACACCATTATCCTAATATACCCGAAAGTAACATTAGCTATAAAAGGTTCCGATTAGAACAGGGGGATGAGTATGACCTTTGCAAAGCAAATATTGATGATAAAATATCTGAAGAACTATAATAGAGAAAATTTTAAATTTTGTCTCAATAACTTTTTCAAGAGAATGTTTATGTTGGACGGATAGGATCATGGGGAGAGTTAGACCCCATACAAAGAATATATTGATTATCGGTTATGTAAAGGACCATTGAAGTAAGATTATTAAGATTTTATCTCATTTGATTTCTCTTGGAAATATTTTACTGAAAAATGTTCCAATCACATTCTCAAAGAATTGGTATATAGGACAAATAGGACCATGTTAAAATTTATAAATTTTTCTCCAATAACTTTACTATAAAACAGTTTTACACAATAAAATGGATGTAAGATGTGGTCATATAAAAAAAAGAAAATCCTTATATAAAGCAAATATTAATTAGCGAATTTCTAAAGAACTATTTCACCTAGAATTTTCAAATATTGACACTTTCCTATGAAGCGATTTTATTTAAAAATTTCCGAACGAATACGGTCAGGGGGTATTTGAAAAAATCACCATTGTATGACTTTATTTAACATACATCACGATATACACAATTTCTTTCGAGATCTGGGACTTAGAAGAATTTCTGTGCAGCGAAGCGCACCGGGTGAAAGTCAGTTTCATATAAATATAATAAGAATTGTATGTTATTTGTGATTATTTGTATTAATTCGTCCATATGAAATATAAAATGCAATAAATTATAACTGATTAATTATATAATAATGTGGTTTAATAATATTTAAGAAATATTCTTAACTTAACTCCTGCAGTCATTATTAGTTATACAAATATACACAATTACACTTTCACATATTAACACAAATGGATGAATTTATATTTATTAAATTATATAATTTCTTAAAATAAAATAATAATAATATCTAGAAGAAATAATTTATTATTAACAAATATGGATGTTATAGTCGGTGAAACCCGACTATGTAATGTCCTACACTTTAATGTTATTTATAAACAGTAGTTATGAAAAATTAATGAACGAGCCTCGTATAATTTAATTTTTTGATTTATTCTTACAGTGCAGTACATTATTGTGACACTAACATTTATGTGAAATTTAGGAGTTTTTAAATGAATTTTGCTGAAGGATAATATAGAGTTACAAGAAATTATAGACTAGAGATGAGCGATACTTTCATAATTGAGTAACGTCGTTCCCGGTGAAAGTGATTTCGAAATCACTATTCTTTAAATAGTGGTTGCAGTATTTCAAAAGAAAACATAATAATGTTTTTTTTTATTTAAAATTCAAAAATTACTGAAAATAAACCGATTCATTAAAAGACAGAAGACATTATTTTCTCTTAATATGGGAGTCTTTATAGAGTTCACACTATACACCATAGGAAATGGATAATTTTAATTCTAGATAAATTGTGAATTTATTCTCAGCGCCACCTTAAAGTATTTTTATGCCTCAAAATAAAAACAAATACATTTGAGTATGCAACAAAAGTTGGAAGAACGACATGATTAGTAACCATTATTTCATAACTTCAATCACTGTAGTGACTAGTGATCGTGAAAATATCGCTCATCTCTTTTATGGACCGACCTTCGTATAATTTTGAACACAGATGTTTGGTTATAATTATCTTAATTTGATCACTTATTATAACAATAACTTAAATTTGTATGGGATCTATGGAAAAATTTAACCGATCCTCTCATATTTTGGCACATCGTTTAGAATATTTTAATTCCCACTTGTGGCAAATTTCGTTAAAATCGCTTTGATTTAGGACTTTTATGACCTTAAAATCCCATTTTTGGATGGGATTTTAAGGTACATAAAATATTAGGCCAATTACAATAGGTTTCGTCTTTAGAGTAATATAAAATCATGTACCAAATTTCATCAATATATCTCAAAAATTGTGACCTGTAGAGTGTTCACAAAGTTTACAGGGGCATCCAGCAGGAAAGATGGAAGAACGGACATCGTTAAATCGACTCAAAAAATAATTCTGATTCGAATGGTATATTAAAAGGTGGGGTAATACCATTTTTTCTGCATGTTACAAACATCAGTTCAAACGTATCTGCAGTAGTGTAGGGTATAAAAAGAATATATTATTTTATGTTTATAAGTATATGTATGTGTACCATATTTAATATTATTTATTTCAATTTGTTTAATTGTACAGATTAGAATCTGTATTTATTAGATTAAAGATATTTTAATGTCAATTTTGCTACATAATTTACCATAATTTTCAGTCTATCCACAATTAAGGAAATATTAATAATTATATTATTTGATTTTTGTCTCAAACAAATTAAAGAATAAAAGAGAATTTTTAAGTTTGATCTTTTTAAAATAAATAAATATTTAATTTGAATATCGTCCCTATGCCAAAAGGAGTTTCTATATTAATATTTTTGAAAAAGAAAACTTATTTTAGCATTTAAAATTACAATGTTAACAAATTTACATGTGAGCGAAAGAATTTTAATTATTTTTTGAATGATGGAATTGTAGCTAAATAATATTGTTTTGTTGCCCCTCCTAAAAAAAATCCAAACATTTACAAGGGAACTTTTGCCAGCCCAGTGACAATACATTTAATAAATAAACAATGTATATTAAAAAAATTAAAATGCTTATTCAGTAGTGCCGAATCTTACGTACCCTCCACAACTTGTTGAAGTTAAAGATGTGTTACTAATGTTAATTGAAAATTCTCTATAGCACTAAAAAGAAAAGGTAAAATTACTTATTGGAAAGGTAATATTTATAAGATCTCATTCCTTATGTAACTAAAGTAAAATTCTTATCACACATTTTTCATTACAAATTTTAGCAAATTTTATTTTGTTGAACAAGTTACCTTCCCAAAACACGTCAATTGTGTTGTTGTGATAGCTCGGCTGCATCTGCTAATACTTTCTTCCGTTTAATACAAATGTCGCTGGGTTGATAATATTTAGCTCAGTGTGACTCGAATCGTTTCGGAAAGGAATTCCAGTTGTTGTAAAAATGAAACATGTCGATAGTTATATTGTTAATCTGATTAACTTGAGAGGCCAGAAAAATACTTTCTACAAAACCCAATTTGATCCTACAAAAAGTTGGCCAAGCATTCTCATTTGGTAGGAAGGCAGCCCAGTTAGCTAAGTACTCGAACTATTAAGTAATTCTAATTCAGGTTTAAAACTATACAAGGCTCAAAAAGTACTTGCAGGGACGCTGCTAAAAGTTTAGAGACCAAAACCAGATGCAGCATAATGCAGATGCTGAAAATTTACCTAAAACTTCTTTGTATGACAAGCAATGTGCAGTTGAGGCAAAAAAGACAATAACTTGTTACAACGGACTCTCTAAATACCGAAATTTACATTAAAGAATGTTCACAGAAATAGATGCTGCTATTCAAAACTCTACATTATGTGTCCTCTTATTTTTAGTTTCACTGTTACTACGGTTATTAAGCTCTTGATTAATACAAGAACAATAATGTGGTATTTGCACCAAGAGAGGCAATTCTTCCAAACTGCTGAAGCTAAGGTCAGTTGAATTTGTTATGATATTAGTCCCTTGTTAAATGAGAATCTTTTTATATTTTAATAATAATTTCAATTCAAAAAAATGAAACTGTAATATTAGTAATTCCTTTTTTTTAATAATATATGTTAATTAAATTTTTTTCGATTTCACTCCTTTTATTGAAAACAATTAGAAAATTCTTTAAATGCGAATATTATTGTTCAATATTTAAGATTCATTTGAGCTTTAAGCACTATTCCGGTAAGGATAACGTAATGGAAGTTATAACCGAAAATATATGGGATTGGGAATGGATCATATATAAGAGCTATGTGAAAATATGGACCGATATTCGTCAAATTAATATCATATTCGATACAGTTATTTGAAGAGTTTATGCTTGTATATATTTAAGATCATATAAAAGACAAAACTAATATATACTTAACGCCATTAGAGGTGGCTGTGTTGAATCTTACTGTTCTCGGCCGCTATCGATTTGAATAAAATTTTAGGAAAAGTTTACAATTATTTCTTTGTGTGGAAAAACAGTCGTCTTACATTTTTATCCATGAAAGTAGTTTAAGTCAAGTTTATAGAAAATACTGTAACAGTTCCACAAATATGTTTTTTTGAACTATGAAATATTAATTTTTTTGGGCCAAATACCATGCTGAAGTATTCAAAATGAACTGAAATTTGATTTACTGATAGTTGATATCATCTGGATTAAAAAATTAAGTTAAAACAATGTTTGAGTCATTATAAACTTCTATAGAGGGCGCTAAAGTATATAATATTTGATAATGAAAAATATTTTTTGTTGTTATTATGCGTAGTTTTTTTTAATTTAAACCATAAAAAGAATATCTAAGCGTATGAGTAATAAATGTATATAGTCAAATATTTAATTAAGTATACTCCCAGACTGACACAGTACGCCAACCTTTAGCTTTTCCACAAAATAAGAGTAAAATTTCATGACATTTTTTTTAAATTATTAATCGATGACATTGGAAGCTGCTGTATCCTTCTGCACATATGTTTAAGGGATAAACGTAGTTTCATTTGTAGGAGTGACACTGCATTTGTAGGAGCGTAACCTTCAAATTCCTATACCTAACTCCCTACCAAGTTAAAAATTGATTAAGATCCATTCACTTATTATCTCATATAAATTCTGAAAAATAAACATTTATTTTTTATGCGGTATATCGTTCATGTGCCAGATTGATAGGCAGATAGAGTTAAATTGACTCAAATTTTAATTTAAATATATACTTTGTGATCTCTTCTTTAAAAGAAATATTTTTTCATATACAGATTTATGTGAAAATAATATTCTAATTCTATATATTTTTTATTTCAGTATCCTTTTTTTAACATCTATAGAAGCTTAAATGCTGCTGTAATCATTTAACAAAAACACAATTTCTTTAGTAAAATTTCATTATGAGAATTAATTTTGTTACTTCATTTTATTGCTAAAAATAACATCAAGAAACTTAGAAACAATTCAGCTATAAAGATGAAGAATAAAAAAAATACAAAAGTTTAATTAATTTCTATTAAACTTTAATTAAGTAGAGCCTAAATACGAGTATCTAAATTACTCATTAAAACTTTTTTTGGCTGTTGATGCTGCTACAGATGTTTTTGCTTTTCGTTCGTTGTTTTTGTTGTTGTTTATATTATTTTGTTTTTCACAAATTTTCAGTTTCTTTTACATAAAAGCAGAAATGAAAAAAGTGGAGACGAAAAAATGTAAGAATCATCTGATAACAGAAGAGAGTTAATCCAATGCATTATAATGAATGTGCAAATACAACAATATTAAGAAATAAAAACAAACGGCATTATTGTGATCCGCTATAACGAATTTAAAGAATCCTATATTTTGAGCTAAAGTTACACATGCCATATAAACACACTAACATATTTGTATTCTTTTCAAACATTGAAAAGGCAAGTATACAGTCATATAGGGTGCCGTATATGAGTTCAACCACTATATAGCCACCAAGTCTGTTATAAGGAGACTTTGTGTGCACAAGGAATCTTTCTTCAATGATTTAAAAATAGGTGGTTAAGTGATTAGATATTAGATGTAAGAAATGTCTTTATGGTGTAATGTGATGATCTATTGAGGTTCCATTGGCAGAAAAATAAGGACATTTAACTTTTTCCAACGCGTGCCAAATGTTTGTTTCTTTGAAAAACATGCATTAATGTGTTATTTATCTGTTATAGTGTTCGAGTTAATTGATTTTCATTTTTTTAATAAAAAAGATTTTGAAAGATCTTGAGTCATTTTCTTAATATAAGGCTGAAAGTAATGCTTCGATCTTGTTCAAATTTTATTTAGTAAAAACGCAAAATTACTTATCAAGTAAAAAACTCAAGTCAATATCTCTACCCGGAATAAACCGAAATTTTTGTTAAGCTGGGTCCATTATTTTACCCTATATGTTATCAGGCCTAAAAGTTCATCTATCTTAGTGAGTTCGTGCAGATGTCCATAACGCGAGTTTTAAACCACTTTAATGAACACCGATCGAGTCAAAAAATTTTGTTTTCTGGATGTCGTATAACCATAACAGATCAAAATTTTAGAGAGTATGTGGCTGAAATTTGGTATCTTTATTTTTTTTGGGATTTTGAAAAAAATGCTTATTGACATTGATGATGATTTATCCAATACTTTATATAGTTCCTACAAAAACAAATTCTCCTTAAGTGTGGTTATAGCGTCATAAAAGTCATAGATTTTAAAGTTTTATTTAAATTGTTAAGAAAATAATTTGTATTGGTCAAATTTCAAGAAAATTTAAAACTCCCATACAGATTCACTCCTTAAATATTACATTTATTTAAGATATATATAAAAAGAAATTTTGCAATAATCAGGCAATAATTTCCTCAGAAATATTATGAACATTGTAATGATGTTTTTTATGCTTAAGATTTATTCTATAGAAATATATGAAGATCGGTCCATATTTTTCTTTAGTTCAAATAAAAACGCCACCTCTGAAAATCGACACAAATTGTATATATCTCTCATATATGTGAGTATAAATAAAATATTTAAATTTTAACCATAATTCAAACTAGCACAACTCATTAAATCTGATTCTGCAATTAGGTCCATAATTTTTCATGCCTGCGCAATGTCGTAGGAAATTTGTCAGTCTTAACCTACAATTACATTCTTTCTTTTATATTCTTCTATTTTAATAAAGTTTTCCCATATTTGATTGCCGCCCCCATGTAGAGACCCTTCTCGAAATAAGGTAAGAACTTATCGTAAAATATATGTTAAAACTTATAAGGCTTTTTAGTATGGAATAATTCAATGGAAATTCATTGCAATTATTATTAAAGCTAATTTTACATCGGTTCATAATTAAGTATTTATTCAACAAAAGGTCACTTCGCGGTACAAGTTTTTATGCAAGTAAACTCCTAAATATTCCAAAATACTTTTGGCATATCAAAATATTTTTTACTTAGTTCTAATAATTTTTGTTTTTGGAAACAAATCTATGACTTTTGATCGGCGGAATAAATCTGCATAAAATGTACCAAAATGATAGCAGATAAGTGTAGATAAGTGAATTATTGGGAGTTTGGACTCTATGGGCGAAACTATAGGGTTGCAAATTGTAGTACATCAGATTTTTTTTAACCATGTGGCAAAGTTTTTAACCCTTTAACATAATTTAGATTCTCTTTCAAATTTATTTTAACGATTTTCGCTGTAAATTTTTTCCTCTTGGTTTTAGGATTTGTGCTCATAGACCTTCCAAATAATAAAAAAATTTGCATTGGTATAGATATCTGTGATGAGTTTCACCACTATCATCGCAGTATTGGTTTAAATGTCTACTTGAAAGAATTTATAGTTCATTCCTAAACGCTTTATTACCTTCTGTAGCGTACATCCTGAAAATATATATAATAAAAATCTAATGAATAAACAAACAAACAAAAAAATATTGCTATAAAGTAAAAGTTAATTAATGCACTATAACTTCCTCATAAGATTTTATTTCGTTTTTCATTTTCATCTTTTCCATTTTTTCTTTTAGATTTTTTTATTGGCAAAAATAATGAACTGAGTTTTCTTTTTCACAAAAGTGCGAGTGAAATGAAACTTTTTTTCTTCTCACAAGTTCTGCATATAATTTTTTTGTTTTATTATACCCTGCACCACCACAAGTGGTTAGGGAGGTATATTAACTTTCTTAATCCATGTGTAACGCAAAGAAGGAGTCATCAAATACCCCATAATGTATACATATACTTGCATCAAATCAAAATCTTGGCTGATATAGCTTTATCCGCTTGTCTGTCTGTCGTCCGTCTGTCTATCAGTCTATCTTTCTGTTGTTACGCTCACATTCACAATAACTCATAGATCTCGATAAAATTTGGTCTAAGTATTTGTTATAATCCTGAGAAGTTTACTGTTTAAAACCAGAAAAATCTGTTCATTATATTAAAAGATAAAGAACGATATCTGAGACAAACTTCTAAGTTCAAGCAAAGAACTTTCACATAATTATCAATTATAAAACTATAGATTAGAAAAAAATTTTGCCATAATATTAGATTATATATACTTCATTACCATTCCGAAAATTATTAAAATCGGTTCAGTTGAAAAAAATTATAACCAAAAATTTAACAAACTTTGTGACTTGTTAAGTGTTCCTTGTTAAATGTAAGACAAACTTTTATATATTTTATACTTTTGTGAGTGTATTTGTGAGTGCGTATGTACGAAACATAATGTACTTACTACACATATTTCTGGCGGAGGGTATTAAAGATTCGGCATAGCCGTATGTAGCATTATTGCTTGTTCTATTTCTGTTATTTTCATTCATCTCATTTGCACAAGAGTATTTAACATGTTAAATAAATCCTTAAGATTTCTTAATTATTTTCACTTTTTTCATTTCATTTTTGTTGCTGTTTTTTGTATCTGTGAGTGCGTTATTATGTTATTGTGTATGAGTGCCAAATATTAAGACAAATAGCTAAATAATGAGATACAAAAAGTTCTAATTTTTTTTGTTGGCATTGTTGTTTTTTCATTAAACTTTATTTTATTATGGCCTTATTAAGAAATCTGTAATGAGTAAATTATAGGTGAAAAAGATATTATAATAAATTAGGAAAAGATCGGAAAAAAGTTAGATTACATTTTCCAAGAGTTTAGAAAGTAAAAATAAGTCATTTGTTAATGCGTTTTTAATTAAATAGAAGAAGAGATGTGTTAAGAGAAAATAAAGTATTATTAACAAAAAAATCTAATATGTTTATCAGCTATAAATCTAAGTCAAAATGTTAATTTGATTTGTCGGTATTAATTTGGTTTGAGTTCTTATTAACTTATTCTCGGTGTAATCCATATTCCCTAATTTTATGATGCTTATTCTAATAATATTAAAAACTGTGTTAGTTTTTCTATCTTCTAAATAATGTTGTTTTCACTAAAAACCAAAACATAGTACAAATGAGAGATTTATTCGCTAATATTTTATATCAAATATTTGCATTTAAAAACAATTCAGTGTCTGTTTGTTTGTTAAGGACCTAAAAACTATTGTCCGATTTTGCTGAAATTTTCACAGAATGATCTCCATGTATCAGACAGTAACAGAGGCTACAAAAAAAAAATTATAGGACCAGGGGGAGAAGTACCCCCCATACAAAGCAAATATTGATTATTGAATATCTAAAGGAATATAACAGCAAGAGTTTTCAAATTTTGTTTCAATATTGATAATATTAAATATTGAAATATTATTGATAATATAAAATATTGAAAATATTAAAATAAATTTAAACTGTTTTTCTATAAAATTCATCTCTGCCAATAATTTAACAATGATCTTCAATTTATTGCTTTTCCATATAATAACCATAATATAAACATGATAACTAGTTAGTTGTAAAATAAACATTAATTATATCCTTTGAATTTACCTTTTAATCATCGAATATGTAAAGAACCCCTTAATCGAGAATTTTCAAATTTGATTCCAATTACCTTTTCGAGGAACTATATTACACAATAAAATGCAGTGCAAAGAGATTAAGGGAAAGAGGTAGTTCCTATACAAAGAAAATTTTGATCATCCATAATATAAAGATCTATAACAGCGAGATTTTCTAAATTTAGTCCCAAAAACTTTTTCAACGACTTTTTTACGAGGCAAAATGAAGAACGGATAGGATCAGGGGCAGAAGTAGCCTCCATACAAAGGAAATGTTGATAATCCAATATCTAAGGAACCACTTCATTTTGCAAGTACTGGACATAATGAAGGGCGTATAGGATCATGGGAAGAGGTGTCCTCCATACAAAGAAAATATTGATTATCGAATATCTAAAGAACTATAACAGTAAAAGATCTCAAATTTTACCACAAAAACTTTCTCAAGTATTTTTTTTTACAAAATATAGGACGGGTAGGATCAAGGGGAAAAGTACACCCATACAAAAATATTATGAATAATCTAATATCTATAGAACTGTAAAAGCGGGAGGAAGGACATGGGATAGTGATACCCCCATTTAAAGCAAATAATGATTATTAAATATCTAAAGAATTATAAAGGAAAAGTTTTAAAAATTTTTCCCAATCACTTTCTCAAGGAACTATTTTAGTGAACAAAATATGTAACTAATAGGACCTGTAGGAGAAATACACCCATTCAAAGGAAATAATCTTTATCGAATAACTAAACAACTATAACAGCGAAAGTTCTAAAATGTGGTTCCAAAAAAATTTTACTGGACAAAATGCAGTTCGGTTAGGATCAAGGGAGGAGGTAGCTCATATGCAATGCAAATATTGAATAAAATTTTAGAACGGACAGCGCCAGGGGCATTTAGTAAATTGTCCGTTACATATTTGTTTTTAAATTTATTTCTAGAACTTGGACTGCGGAGAATGTCAGCGTAGCAAAGCGCAACGGTTAAAAGCCAGTAAATTATATAAAAATTAAGGTATAATAATAAAATTCTAATATAAAATAGAAAAAATTGCCTCTAATATAGCACTACAAAAATATTCCTACTTATTTATTCTAAAGTACTCAACATTTCAATCGGAAGAAAACTTGCTAAGGAAATACTTTTCTCCATTGTGACGCAAACATACATAATTATAGACCGAAACTTGTGGAAATTTCTTTTATGTTTTGAGTTTGTATAAAACGTACATACTTAAAATACTTTCTTCACATACATGGTATTTGTGCCATTTGTGATGATTATAGGATGGTTTGTTCGAATTATTCTCCAATATGATCGGATAGATGATTTGCATGAAATTTGAAAATATCATTGTAGAAAAACTTCAAGCAAGAACAAACAGCATTTAATATGAAACAATGTTGATTTAACATTTTTATCCATGAAGGTGAATTTAAAATTTATGCAGTTATGAATTTGCTTCGTAGATATAAAAATGTTAATTCAACATTGTTTTACAGTAAATGCAATTTTTACTTTCTTGAAATTTTACTAATAAAATTATTTTATAAAAAATTTTGTTGGACAATTTTATAAATTAATATTGAAAGATTCTAATATGCACAATATTATTAATCCCCAAGCTTAAAAACTAGTATATTCAAAAACCGAAATTGGAAACCGGTTAACCGGGTTTTTTCAGTCGGTTAACCGGTTATTGATGGAAGTCTTTTTTAAACTTCTTACTATTATATTCAGCTTCATTTTGGCCATGACTGAGTAAATATATAACATTTTTCATTCCGTGTGCTACATGAGCAAAAGACGTAATTACGTCAGTAAAAAATTACATAAGATTTCGCAAGTCTTTTTGTTCAGCAATATACATTTTTTAGGTATAGGGATATATATCTATAGTCTGGATATATACAGAAATTAAAGAAAAAATTACTGTAAGGTAAAAATAATGGATTTAAATAACACAATGGTATCTCAACACATTATTTTAAATACGATAGAGAAAAACACAAACGTCATTACATTATATATATTTTTATTGGTTAAATACTAGATTTCTATTAAATAAGAATCTTTTCTACAAAATTTATGATAATCAAGCAAAATCCGGTTAAACAATTTTTAACATAAAATCGTATTCGAAACCGGTTTTTTGAAAATCCTATTTTGCGAATAACTCTAAAACCGGTTTTCTGACATATCATTTTCTGAATACACTATTAAAAATGTTTAAGTAATAATTTTTTATTGGAAAAAGTGTAGACTAATTTGAAATTTTTTGTAATACTGAGTCGGTTATTTTGTTATATGTATATAAATATTATTTCGATCCAGTTCAATTTTTCTTACTTAGTAAAAAAAATAAATTATTTATCAAATATCTGTGCAAATCTTAAATATCCCCCTAATAATATATAAAAATTACCATAAGTTGCACATATTATATAATAAAACTTATGACTTAATTGTCATTTAAACCTTTTTTAGAAAATGACCTTCAATTCATCAAAAAAAAAACGTCCATAATGTACAGGTAAAAAAACTTAAATTCACTATACATACATACATACATACATACATACATACATACATACATACATACATACATACATACATACATACATGCATACATACATAAGACTGTGAGCAATAATTAAGATTAAGAAAACTTTGTGTTCATTCAGTTTAAGAAATTTAAATTAAAACTTATAAGGAAATATTAAAATAAATTTAAACTGTTTTTCTATAAAATTCATTTCTGCCAACAATTTAACAATGATCTTCAATTTATTGCTTTTCCATATAATAACCATAATATAAACATGATAACTAGTTAGTTGTAAAATAAACATTAATTATATCCTTTGAATTTACCTTTAAATCTAAAATATAGAAATTCACATAAAACACCTAAAGCTTTGGCATTTCCTGTTGGCAACCGAATCGAGTGAATTGAAAAATATTTTCATTTTTATTCAAAATTTTATTTCAAATCCAATTGAACAACATTTATTACACTAAAATATTTATAGAGATTTTTTTTCACATAAACAATTTTCAATGTATAAAATACAGACCCATAAAATAAATATGACCATAAGAACAACTGCAACAACAACAGAAATATGTAACAAAAATTTGTAAATCTGTTGAAAATACCTTCTAAACTATATTTTATATTGTAACAAACTATTTTTTTTTTGTAGTAACAATATATATATATTCATTCAATACTAGATACAATATAATATTTTGCTCAATATATATTTTTTGAAACCACATAGTGCCAAATATAAGGTAGGAACCAACAAATGTATAGACTGGGTTTTAAATACTTTAGGTATATAATATATACAAATCAACAACAAGTAAAAATGCTATATTCGGTTATGCCGAATCTCAAACACCCTTCACCACTGATATTGTGCAAAAATTAGCAAATTTCAACAAATAAACTAATTATTCGTTCATCAGCTTAAACAACGATAAAGAACTACAACTAAATACAGTCATATATTCTTGAATATAACATATATACGGAGCTTCAGATTTTTATGACCGATTTTATGAAAATTTTAATGTTGAAGGAAGAACTTTCCTACATGAGAGGCAATATAGAGGAAATTAGACATGTATATTGCGGACAATTCTCCAGTAATGTAAATTTTAATGGAACTATTTTATATTTTAAGCACATTTAAGTTCTAATAACTATTTCAGGAAGTGGGGTATCATAAACAAATACATTAAACTAGATTCATATATTAAAGACAATTTAAAAAAAGTTGGATTAAATTTAAAACCCTTTTCTGCGAAGGGGCCTTAAATTATATTTATGATGGTTAAAGAAATAATTATGCCGAATTTTAATTTTAAAGGGTTTTCAAGTTTAAAGTTTTTTTCCGGGAACGAGACATCTGTAGCAAATTGTCGAGCGATAGTCACCAAGAAAGTGTCGTAAATTCAAGACAGTTAAAAAATAATAGTGATGATTTGAAACGAAATTGGTTCATATTCATATGAAACTCCTATAATTTCAAAACTATATTTCGGGAAGGGGCGTTATAAGAGCTGTAGCCATATACCAATAAATGTACTAATATTGGTCATTTATTCACGACAGTTGGAAAAATTATTGTGACGAATTTCAATGGAATTGATCTTTATTTATAAGCTTCATAAGCTCAAACCCATTTTTCGGGAGGGGGCATGGACCGATATTAACTGAATGTATGACAGTTTTATAAGTTTTAATCATATTCCGAGAGAGAGAGAGAGAGCCTTATATGGTAGTTAGGTCAAATAATGACACCAACACAATCTAGTTTTTTTGGGTTTATTATTGTATCAATATAATTTCATGTGGCAAATTTCAAACAAATTATGTTAAAATTTGTGACCCATGTTGAACAAAGATTTTGGAGTGTAACAAAATTATGCGTATTTCATATGCATATTTCTTTTTTATTCAATTGATCCGATCGTAAAACGAAGAACGTATGATTATATTTTATAGTTAAACTTTTGTTAAAATCCAGTTACCTCTTGCTGAAAAACGAGATAAGCACTTTTTTCGAAATTTTGTCTCAGATATGGTTCTATAACTTCTTTGCCAATGACACGATATGGGTAGTTTTAAATGACAAACACTTTTTCAAGATTTCATTGAATTCGATCAATTATTCTAGACGTGAGAATGTTTCCAACAGACAGAATAACAGACAGACAGCTCAATCTACTCAGATTTTGATTTAATGCAAGAATATGTGTTCTTCATTGGGTCTGAGAATATTCCTTCTTGGAGTTACACACGCAATGACAATGTTAATATACCCTTATCATCACTTGTGATGGGGGAGGGCATAGAAACACTCATACATCATTCTTTAAATAAATTATAAAAATATGAAGAATTTAAAAATTGAATTTGAAATACATATTGTACCTTATTTCTGGCCATTTGACCACAAAAACATGATGAATAAAATAGTGTTACATATAGACAAATAAACGAACAATTTTTGTTTGTAACTGTGTGAAAAATATTAGCATAAATTTTATTTTTATACATATATGTGAATGTTTGGAAATCAATTTAAGTTGAAATTTATTTTATACATGAGAATATATAAAATTTACTTAAGAAACATCTGAAATGAATTGATACATCTGCCGTGACCAGGATTCGAACCTGGGTTACTACGGCCACAACGTAGGGTCCTAACCACTAGACGATCACGGCTACTGAAGGTTGTTGTAGTTAAAAAATACTTCAGGCTTATTCAAAACTTACTATATTCGTAATAAGAAGCGTATATTTAATATAATACAGTTGTATTACTTATACGTCCCTCTGTTCAAATGTTTTACTTCTTTAGAAGCTAAAACATATAAAAGCAACAACTATTGTATTGAAGGTTTAACTATGAGGAGATAAATGCTGTTTACAATATTATATAGAGTTTATTACAGAGATGCAGATAGAAAAAGAGCAGTATTCTTAGAAATAAATCTGTAACTTTTGATCGGCTGGATGATTTAGTGGCTCTCGCATCCATTAATTTAAAAAAAATTAAAAAGACTAAAGCATTATAATTTTGGAAACTTGGAGCCATAGCGACCCCTTGGGGGGTGTTATATAATTCTAAAATTCACTACTTTAATTTTTGTGTGGTTAATTTTCTATTTATTTTAGGGGTGAGATCAAAAAATTCTTTACACACGTTTTTCATTAAAACCTTTAACTTATTATTGTTTGATATATATATATTAAGTTACCTTCGGAACACATATCATTATGATGTTTCATGTCAAACATTTGAGTATATTGTTAATCTGATTCAAATGAGTGAGCAGGAAAAAATGCGAACTAGAATTATTAAATATTTTTAACAAAGCCCAACTTGGTTGCACAAAAAGTTGGCCAAGCATTCAAAGGTCAATCGTCGATGGAAAACCTAGTTCAAGTAAAAGGAATGATTCGCATGATGTTCCTAGATCCAAGAGACTAAATTAATATCGAAGAATATTTACAAAAAAACTGCATCCATTCATTTAGCTTTATAGTTGCTCCGAGAGAGGCAAATCCTCCAAACTGGCCCAATCTAAGTTCAATGGAGAGATATTAGATTCTTTTGTGAAGAAGTGTCCAAAGTATGATATATTTAAAACTGAGATGGACTATCTGTTCGAGCAAAGTCACAGAAAGCACTTTAAAAGTGTTATTGAAGAGTATCCGATACAAGTTAAAAATTTCATCACTGGTGATTAAAATTTTAAAAATATTTTTTTGTATTAAAATTGTAATAATAATTTTAAATTAAATAAGGAACAAATTAACTTTAAGTTTAGTTTCGTTTTATTAACACATATGTATGTAATGAATTTTTCGATCTCACATCTTATTATTAACAAGGCAAACATATAAGTTTGCCTTGTTAAACCTGTATCATTTAAAGAAATGCTTTGGTCTGCCTCTTATGTCAGGAAGTGCTTATTTATAGCTGATCACGTATAGAGCTATAGATAGACATAACAAGACAAAGTTTTGTTATTTAAAACTTAGTTGGACTATAAAATAATCATTATTTAGTAATATTATTCATCATTAGCCAATAAATGTTTTTCTCTATCAATTTGGTAGCACGTAGGTTTTGCGTCAGAGGAACTGCTCCAGGTTTGAGGTTAATAATATGGTGCTCTAATGTGAAGTATATTCTAGGTAAGTACTCTCTGTATGAAGTAAAGCGAATTGTAGAAAGGTGAATCAAAACTTCCAATTCAACAACATCAATACTGTATGTTTTGATATACAATATACAATATCTTGTGTGTTTGCCTTGTTATACAGAAGTAATAATCATCGCAACTGGTATTAATTTAGTCATATTATTTTAACTTAATTTTAGAGATTAAGGGCCATTTTTAAAGGCAATAATAATACGGTCAGGTATTGACACTTTCAGAACGTTTAATATTATAACCAATTTTAGTATTGGGACTTCCTTTGTCATCAAAAATTTTATAATGGTTCTTTTTTTAATATGAGAAAAATGTTCTTTTGAGTATCTTTAAACGTTATGAAGTTTATCGATTAAATTAGGAAATTGATTTATTGAAAACATTATCTTTATTTATAATAAACAGAAATTTTCATTCTTTTTGTATTTTTTTAAATAAATTTCACGTCTACGTTTATTGAAATATTCTACATAAATTAGCATGGAAAATATTTGTTCGCATGAATAATGCAGCAACAAAGATAAAACAAACAAAAAAAGGAAAGAGTTAAATGCGTTTTAGGAATATGCACAAGTGTAGTATCGTATATGGTTGAATATTTTCTTCATTTTATTTGTTGGTCTCTTCAAGCAAATTATTTGTCTTCAGAACAGATCTTCTGCGATTATTGCTGCTCAAAACATGAACCAACCTACTTATTGTACCAATTACAGAGCAATACTTCGACAGTATGAATACTAAGTTTAGTCGTTAATATGACTAATTGGTCGTGCTTTGTATGTTAGTTTTTGCGCTTGAGGTTATCACTTGTCATCACCAATTCGAGGCAAATAATTTTTTTTCTGTTTAATAACGCCTTTCAAATATATTTCTAAGCATTTTAACGTAAGAAAATGAGTTCCAATTACCGCTTTACAATTTTTATTATATGTCTGCTATGATAAAAATGGTGGAAAATACTAAAAAATTGTTTCCGCTTTTTAGAAATAAACGAAATTTAATCACCTTTTAATGAATTTTGGAATAACTTAAATATTCTAAAATTTATTAAAAAGCAGGAAATATTTGTTTTCGTTATTTTTGTGTTGAAAATAATTAATTTATTTGATAAAAGGATTTTTTTCATTCGCAAAAATATGCAGATAAATCCAAAAATGTGATTTATTGGATCTTAATCTGAAGAGTCCACATTTATTAAAGGTCTGGAAAGGTCACCAAAAGTTTAGAGTTTTGATTACTGTATTTTGTAAAATTTCAGTTAAAAATATTTAAATCATTTTGTGACTGCTATATTTTTAAACCAATCTGTTTGCAATATAAATATTTTGATCGAAAATATTTTTTTTGTATTGCGAAAATAAACTCAATAATTGTTTTTATGTTCATTATAGTCGAGAGTTTTTATATGCATTTTTGTACACTTTAGCATCGAACAAAGTATATAAATTTGGTCACTTCATATGTCACATGTACAGTTATTAGAAAAAATATTTCAACATTTAATTTTTGATCGATTAAAAAAAAAACTTTAAAAAAAATTGACATTATAAAAATCATAATATTAAAAAAAAAGATTTGAAAGTCACACTTCAAAATGTATACTTTATACTATTTGATTTTGCATCTTCTTTTGAAATTTCTTACTCTAAGGATAATGGTGTAATTCAATTTAGTGTCGCTTACTATTTACTTTTTCCGTATTTTTTTCTCAATTTTATTCCTCTATTCATTCCTATCGGAACAGATGCAGGTGTGTGGTTTTTATGTTTGAAATTTTATGAAATTGTTTTGTTCAACATTTAAAAATGTTTATATTATTGTTGTTGTTGTCGTTGTTGTTGACGATGATGTTGTTATTTTATTGTTTTTATTAAACAATTTTCTATCAAAATCATCATATTGAAAATTGTATTTGTGCAATTGACCAAATATTCAATTCGTAGGAAAAAAATGAAAATATTTATTGTGGTTTTCAATATACACGCATTCAGTTCCGATTCAGATGAGTGTGTATATAAATATAGAATTTGTGTGTTAAAATCTCATGAGGAAAATGAAACTTGGAATTGTTTTCATAATAATTAAAAAAAATGAATAATACTAAAAATAGTAAAATTGTTATATTCAGCTATGCCGAATTTTCAATACCCTCCACCACAAATGCGTGTAAAGTAAATATGTTATGCTTCCTACTCACACTTACAAATGTATACAAAACATACAAGTTTTTCTTAAATACAACACAGAAAATTTTTGCAGTTTTTCAACTGCAGGGATATTAGTCAGTTTTGGAGTGGTAATGAAGTACACATAACCTAAAATTATTGCAAAATTTATTTAAATTTTAATTTGTCTATTTATAATTCATAATTTTAATAAACTTCTTCGTTTACCTCAGATATCTGTTATATCTTTGAATACACTGAACCAATTTTGGTGTTTTTAAATAGGAAATATCAAGTATTCAGGCCAAATTTCATTGAGCTCTGTCAATGGTTGTGGATGTGAGCATGCCAACCACAGACAGACGGACGTAGCTAAATTGACACAGATTTTGATTTGATGAAAATTTATTTAAATTCATAATGGAGTCTCAGATGATTCCTTCTTAGCATTACACACGTAAAGACAAAGGTTATATACCCTCTTTAACACTTGTGGTGGTGGAGGTTATAACAAGTAATAATGTTAATGTAGGCCGAGCTTGACTATTTAATACCCATGCAAACTACTACAAAAAATAATGAATGACCCTCGTATAATTTGTTTTTCTCATTTATGCATAAGTGTTTAATATGTTAATATGATACAAACTTTTTTTTTGAAATTTATGCGTTTGAAAAAGAAAAAAAGGATGTTTTTCAGGAGGTTTTAATAGGAGCTGACCGAACCTCATATTATTTCGCACACCGATTTTTGCTTATATTTATCTAAATTTGACTAGTTATTATTAAAATACCATGTATATGTAAGATTAATGCGTTTCAATATAATATTTGGATGTAGGATTGTATAGAGCGTGTAAGAAATAATGGACTGATCCCTAAATTCGTTTTACAATATCATGCAATTTGTTTGTGCAAATTTCATTCAAATCTATTAAAATTAATAACCTTTTGACATTATACCTCCACAAGTATCATCCTTAAGCCAAAAATAATAATAACATGTGCTCAGAATGTGATTTAATTTCGCGCGATATACTTAAATGTGATGGATACATATTTTTCTGTGCGTTACAAACCTTTTCTCAAACGCATAACACATAATATGGTGGTGCAGGGTGTAAAAGTAAATGTTATATTTGGCAGTGTCTAATCGTTAAAGGCCTTCACTTCATGTGTTAAGCAGCAAAAATGCTACAGTTTTTAGGTGGCAATTAGTTCGAAAAGACACTGAAATACCTAATAGATACTGATGAACACATGACACACTCTCATGCGTTCAACTTCATTGTAAGAGTGCAGTGAATTCGTTGGCCCATAAACATGAAATAGGTAGTAAATTGATAAGAAACATGCTTAACCACTTTATCGCCAAAAAGCTCTATTATATCTCTGGAAGAGACTATAGAAAGGACAAATAATTACCTCTTTACAAAAGCCAATTTAAATTTACTAATCGGGAGCTTAACAAAATGATCAGTAGTATTCCTTTCTAAACTGTGGGATTACTATTTCAGAGTAATCACTAAAGACAGCTGGAAATATCAATTTACTCATAAACATATGCACACACCATTCACAAATTGCTTATATATAGAGAGTTATGAAATGAGTAATATTGTTTGCTAAAACATTTTATATACTGATCCAATTTTGATCGGGTGTTATAGCGGTTTTGCTGATTTTAAACACTGATCTACACAGAACAACAATAATCATTTATTAAAGAGAAAAAAGATGTAAAGGCAGACAGACAAATGGAAATTACTTAATCGATCCAAGAATATAGTATGTAAAAATTTTGGTGTTTAAGATAACTTCTTCTTGGTGTTCCATACGAAATGATAAACTTAATTCCCAACTTGTGCTCGTAAAGTGTATAATAAAATATAAAAACATCACTCTGTCCGTCGAGACACAATAAATCATATTTGTGTTTATAAAGGAGAAATAAAATTTAATAAAGGATATAAATACTTACATACCTCAAATTAATTGTTATAAATATTATTTACTCAAAATAATGTATTTGTATATACATATGTATACAATTTCAAATTTTAAATGGACATTCCGGTGAAGGGTGAGATTAGTAATGTTTATGATTTGATATTGTGTACTTTAAAATTTAAAAAAAAAAATCTGGAATAAAAATTTTTTTATACCGTTAATGGAGCTGTAATAGGGTTTACTTAATTAATAACCCAAAATAACGATCATTCCTCCAATAAAAAGTCCACTTTGAAGTGATTATTTCAGGTATACAGTTTATATTAAGATTGAAAATTCGTGTGCAACACGCAAATGGATTCCTTCAATAAATTATAATCTGATTCGATTTAAATGTGTCCTTTACTTATTGTTCAAATTAAATGATTTTTTTCTGTTTTAAGCAATTTCCAAATGGTATTTGAGACAATCTCAATATTTAGGCGAATTTTTTTCTAGATACGACGAATATCTTTACATTTTTAGGTGGAGCTTCTTCCCGGTATACAAAAGCATTAATCACCCACCGTATATAAGCTTAAAGCTATTAATATTACTATTTCAATGACATTTTCCACCAATAATAGTTTTATGTCTAAGGTTATCGATCCATATAAAATCCAGCTTCCAAATAAGGCTAATTACTTACTTTGGCTCTATACCTCTTTATTTCTAAATTATTACCACTTTTTCAGAAAATATTTAAAATAAATATATCGTCTTCTTAATAAAAAATGCTGAGATTTATTGAATGTACTGATACATTTTCTCGCCAGTAAAGTGGAATACAAACAAGCCATTTCCAAACTACGGCGTACTTTTCTCTATACCAATAACTTTGTTGAAAATGTTGACTGCTATTGGGTCCTGAACTTTTCTTCAATATCAGCAACCAGGAGTTTGTGAAAATTAATAAGAACATACCTTTCGTCATCTATTATGCAGCAAGAATGTATATTTTGTAAAACTTGACTTTAATTTCCGTGTTCTGTTTTAGGACTCTAAATTTTTAGAAGAATTCATGTCAGAAATTCTTTGAGCATTGTAAATTTTTAGCTCTTACTTTTCGTATCAAGTAGTGCGAGCACTGAGCCAATCGGACAGCTCTTCAACAGGATTTCCTATTTTAAAAATTCTTTATAATTTTTTGCTTGAGAAATATCATGTGGACCATATCTTATGCCTGAATCGGATTTACTACAAACGGACCCGGTAATAACATTGGAAACAGTTTGAATGGCAGATCTTTGATAGTTACGCCATTTGTTTAATCAAATTAATAATATATTTATTTGTTTGACATTAAACATAAAAACTGAAAATTTTTATAAAGGTTATTTGAACAAAAATATATATTTTTTAAATTATACTTGGATTAAAAGTTTAAATGAAAGCCCTCTGATAAGAATTTTTTGATCTAACTCCTAATACCCATTTGAAATTTGGTACAATTATTTTTTAATTGTCTTCAATATACGAATCTAACTTTGAAGTTATCACCTTTTTCATAATAACTCCTAATGTCTCTTCATATATAATTCTAATTCTATTCTGGGAATGGAAACTTAGAAAAATATTCCAGAGAAATTTCGTTAAAATCGATTCATTATTGTCGGTGTGATGGTGTTATAAATAGAATGACAAATTCAATATCACATTATTTTTACGTTATTTTTTTTTTTTTTTTTTGCTGGTGCCATATTGAATCAGTAATTTTAAATATTATTTTTATATCCTCCACTACCACAAGTGGGGAAGAGGGTATATTAAATTTGTCATTTTGTGTGTAACGCTAACAAGGAATTATATGAAACCCCATAATGTATACAAGTTCTTGCATCAAATCAAAATCTGAGTCGATTACATTAATCCGTCTGTATGTTTTTCCATCTATCTGTTGCTGGCACGCTCACATCGACAGTAATCAACATGGCTCAGTGAAACTTGCCCTGAATATTTGTTATAGTAATGAGAAGTTTCCTTTTTAAAATAATTAAAAACGGTTTACTTTATGAAAGGTATGGACCGATTTCTATAACAATGACAATTACTGAGTTTCAGCGAAGAATTCTCGTAGAACTGTAATTAGAATAAGATTTTGTACTTCATTGTCAGAATTGGTTTATTAGAAAAAAAGTTATAGCCAAAAAGTATAACTATGTTCCGTGTTTTATTTTAGATAAACGATTATTTATAGCATTTATGGTGGAGAGTATTGAAGATTTTTTATTGCCGATTATAGCATTTCTACTTTTTACTTATTAATTTTATTCAAATAACTTTCAAAACGATTTTTTTATCTCCTCCAAATCCTCAATTCTAGCAATTTTATTAAAGTGAATGTGATTATTGTGAAAAAAAGAAACAATTTTTTGTGGTTTTCGTTAACATAACAGTGATGGCTTTTTAATATGAATTATTAAAAATTGTTGACAATTTTAATTGCAATAAAAAATACTATATGACACAAATTCTTAAAATTGCACACATTTTAAATGGCAGAAGTGTTTTTATGTTTTTCTTCAAAAATAATTTTATAAACAAGGTAAACGTTTTTTCTTCATATTCAGATCATAAATTTAACAGGGGATCATTCATAATAACTTTTAGTTTTTTTTTTTATACCCTCCACCATAAGTTGTGAAGAGGGTATATTAACTTTGTTATTGCATATGTAACGGTAAGAAGGATTCATCTGAGACCCCATTATGTAGATATATTCTTGCATTAAATTAAAATCTGAACCAATTTAGCCATGTCTGTCTGTTCATCCGTCTGTAGTTGGCAACAAAATCGGTACAGTATATTCATAGATATAGACCGATATCTAATCCTCTAAATTCAAGCCAAAGTTTTTATTAAAATTGTTTTAATAAATTGAACTGTTATAATGTTATATACTTCATAACCATTTCAAAAATTATCAAAATCGGTTCAGTAGAAAAAGAGATATAGCCAATAATAGATCTAATTTATTTTTATTTAACTTGTATATATATTGCGTACGACTGTAAGTGTGTATGAATTTTCATATACATTTTGGAGAAGGGTATTGAAGATTCGGCATAGCCAAATATAGCATTTTTACTTTTTTTGTTATCACTTTTTCTGTGTAATGAATAGTTAAATTATTAATAAAGTCATATTATGAATATTTGATTAGTTTTTGAGTAAAAAACCGAAAATCATATATTTATGCAAACAGCATTGGTTTAACAGATTGCGGTTGAAAACATTAGTTCAGGTAACTAAAAAAATAGTTATTAAACTGAAATCAAGTCATGCATGAAATTATTAAAAATAGTTTATTAAATAATTATGAGAAAAAAATCAATATTTTATTTAATAAGTTTAGGTTAATCTGTTGTACATAATTTTGCAGAAAAAAATATAAAAGAACAAAAAAATGTATATATATTTTTATTGCAATTTTGTGGTGTAGGGTATATCTAATATGTTGTAATTTAAATCTACCGGAAGCTGTTTAACTTCCGGTTGGTATATAATTTTATAAATTGTCACAAACACACAAAAATGCCATTTATAAAAATAAATGTTTTAAAGGAGTAAATTCATATAAATATCAAGTTTAGTCTACTTTGTAAAAAGCTCTGCATTGAGAACTTTAACTCTTATCGTTTACAAGTAAATAAATTATATTTGACTTGGCTAATTCTTAACAACCTCCACCAGTTCCTTTAAAAAAAGTTTCAATAACTGCAGAAATTTTATTGTAAAAATGACTTTTGCGTAATTAGTTTATAACCCGATTCCGGGAAATGACCTTTTATGGAAGATGCATTGAAATTTGGTCTGACAGTATTAAATTTCCGCACGTATGTTAATACCGAGCCATAGTTATTTGTTCTGCATTTCTTTTTTAACATAAGGTATATGTTTTAACCGTTGCACAGTGTTTCACATGAAAAATAAATGAAAGTAAATCTGTAATTTACGAACGGCTAGTCCGAATTTATTGAAATTACAGTGATCGTAGAAGTGAAGGCATAGTTAAGTTTTCAGTTTTGACTTTGTTAACTTAACAGGGGTCGGACCACAGTGTTCCAGGGTTGGTCACCTTTGTTCATGAAAATATTAAAATTGATATAGATTTCTTACTTTTAAACCAATTTGTTGGATTCCAAGACCATTACAAAACCTTTTATAAATGGATCTCAATTTACTATAATTTAAGAAATATTTAGAAGACGAAATTTATCCAATCATTTTCAAATTTTTTTAGTTTATTGTGAACTAGTGGCAGCACTAATTGACAACTATACCCTCTCAGAGGAGAGAATTTAATTAAATTTTTTTTAACATTTATTTATCCCGATATTGGCCTCACAATCTTAAATCTAAATTAAACTTATTCCTCTACAATCAGTAGAGAAGGGTACAGTTCTTATATTTTCGAGATGGTGAATCGACAATATGAAGCCTTGTATTCATTTTCACTTCATGTAAATGTCACGCAAGGGCTTTTTACTTTCACATGTACCATGGAGCTCCCGTCAAGAAGATGGCAGAACAATATTTTCTTATTCAAAATATTTTCTAATCTCTCAAGTTATTCCATTCGTCTGTTCAATAATGCTTTATTTTTCATAGCAACTAATGGGATTCAATATGTATCGCTTAAAACACAAATTTATCTTTTGTATTGGAATAATTTTATAGAAAATTTTTGTATATTGTGAGATTCGAATCTGGGAACTTTCAACTGGGTCCTCTGTATAAGGTCGACACTCGATTAGTGGCGATTTTATACAGAATGACTTTATTATAAAGGTTTAGTAAAAGTTGTGGTTAAGTTGTGGTTAATCACTAGTGAAGACTAGATTTCAACTTCGTTTTGAAGTCTTTTAGCTGGAGTTGACGGTGCCAGGTTACGGATGGGATATATTTGTGACATTCAGTCTAACTCACCAGTTATTTTATTAAACAGTTTTATAGTCCTATATTTTAATGGGATAATATCTTTAATCGCTTAAAAAACATACTTTTATTTGTATTCGCATAGTTTTATGGACATTTTTCGACTTTGGGCAGATTCGAATCTGAGATGAATGAAATACTTTTTTTGTAGACAAGTGATTTAACTTCCCCACAACTTTTTATGCTAAGGCAAATTTCATTCATATTTTATAAAATTAAGGCATTCAATAACTTATAATTAATTTCCATGAAGGAGCCTTGTATGAAAGCTACAACCAAAAATCGAAAAATGGGCTTTATATTGCACACATCATCATATATGGATCGATGTTCATGACATTATATATATTATGGATAATAAGAAGTATAATTTTGCGGAATATTTGCGAAGATGGTTTGTATTTAAGGGGTTTGTAAGCGAAAATTCTTCTTATACTGGACCGATATTTGTACTTGCAAATAGATAAATTAAGATAATTATGAATGTAATTGTGCCGATAGAATTGAATTAAAAGTTTTATAGGCTTATGAACCTATTTTGAGAATTGTGTCTTTTTTTTGAGTTAAGTTCGATATTGGAAAATTAACTCTTGTTGGTGCCCTTGTATTGCTGAGTATTAAAATGTTTTCTTTTTTCTGCCAAAAACTTTTTTCTTGACAAGCCGATTTTGGTCATTTTTGCTACTATTACAAAATTTAGGAAAGTTTTTCGTCTGAATTTTTACTTTGTCTTAGATATGGATCAATAAATTTAAATTCAAATATTTACTCTAGGCTTTATAATGTATTGAACAGATAGATGGACATAGATTTTTTTGCAACTTAATACATATTTAATTATCCTCGATTTTATTCCTTTCAATAACTTTCTTCTCTATTTGCAAAAATAAATTGCATATTTTAAATTTATATTAATTGGTTTCATTTCAAATGCACACAAAAATTTTATATTTTACTCCTGCTCTAATTACATACACATAGATATCATATATAAAAGTACAAACACACATATACTTGCATATAAAAATTAAAATTTATTTTAAATTAAAGCAATTATATTCTTTGAATATCCTTCCTTTAAATAATAAATTGAGTGTAGAATTTTAATTTAAAGAATGAACTAAAAATTAAATTAGTTTTTTTCCTTTTTTTGTAAAATTTTATACAATTTAATTTAATTTAATTACAAAAAATATTTTATCTAAGAAAATAATTTAATTTGAAATAGATTGATAAAATGAAGTATAAGGAAAATGGGATATTAAATCTTTCAAAAATTACTAAGACAAAAAAGATATGGAGGGAATAATAAAAAAATTACTAGCAGAAAAAATAATAAAATAATAAAAGAAATAAAAATAATATTCAAAAATAAATATTATCAAGTTTTCGTCGCGTTGAATGAAATGTTGAACGTCACATTACGATAATAATAATATTACTCATACGCAACATAGTTACACAGCAGAGTTTCAAATGAAAAATGAAACGGAAGTAAATCCGAAACTTATGAAAGGCTAGTCCGATTTCAACTTAATATTACACAGTAATAGCCAATCTGTTGGCGACCTTAAGTTTTGAGTTTGAATTTTGTGTGTCTAACGGAGGCCAATCCACTGAGCCTCAAAACTGGATGCCTTGGATTATAAAATTTTTTTGAATATAAAATTGTAATTCTTTAGTAACCTTAAACTTATTTAGTTTCCGTAAAAACACTACTTTATAGGCTTTGACATAAAGCCAAAGAAAGTTTTATAAACTTATAGTTTTGTAGAACTGTAAAATGTAAAAACTGGTAATGTTTTTAACATACCTTGATATGATCTATAATGATTGACAATAGACATTTTCGCATCTCAATATCCATTTTTATTTTTATTTATTTATTTATTATTTTTTTTTTGAGAATTGAAGGATTATCTTTAAAGACAACTTTATGAGCTGACAACTTTTCGGCTTAGTATCTCAAATCGCTAAAAGTGTTTTTGCGTAGCTTGATATCTTTTGAAATTATTGCCAATGTAAATGTTTACACCTCTATATCCTTTAAAAAGAAAACGACAAATTTCATTTTTTTAAATAATAAAAAAAGTTTTTAGAAATTGAGGAATTCCTTACAAGATAACATAATAGTGTAAGTAGTTTTATCAAGAAAGGTGAACTAACAAATAAATAACTAATTAACTAACTATTTGAAATCAAAATTAATAATTTGCAAAAAAAAACTATTCAACAAAATGTAAAGTAACTTTAGTTTCGAACAGCGAACTTTTATATTATTAAATTTTTGTATGCCATTTATAAGACAATATGTTGGTAAGTAGGTTGAGGGGAGGGGACCTTAATGTTCATATGCCATTTGGATACGTCTAGTCCACGTCTGAAAACAGACATAAAAGTTAATGTTCTATCGTTTCACTGTCTTCGATGACACCTATTCGATTAAGATGTTTCTGTAATGTGGAATGTTCATTAAGGACGCCCATCAACCTAAAAAACTAATTTTTTCTCAAATTTAGAATATCCATAGTCTTATTCTCCTTGGTCATCTCATAATATTCTCGTAATTCTTCACAGTATCAGTATTCTACAATTCAATGTGACGAAAGGCATTAGGTTTTCCTAACTCACATTGGCAGACATTTAGTCACATTTATCAATTAATCTGTCTGTGTTATATTTTACGTTGTTAAGCTTATTTGGCGAAAAGCTTTAAGTGTCAATCTACAGGTGTATATAGAAATGTAAAGCAAACACTATAGATTCCCAAAAGATGATCTGACATAAGATCAATCTTATGTTGAAGGGTAGCCGAAAAGGGAAAACCCTGTTAATGGCTTCCATTACCATATACATGGTTATTATCGAAGTATCTTGAAGCACATCCTATTCCGTGCGTGGTACTCGCCGATCGTATGATTCACCAATAGCATTGTTTCTGATTATATAGGGATTTTAGAGAGAAATTTTTAATTTTTAATATAACTATGATGCAATGATGATCCACCTGATCACAGAATAGTTTCCAGGATTCTCTTTTCGCATTGCGTATAATTATACCCACAGTGCTTCATAGGGTATACAGTTTTTTTGCTTTACTAAAACATCTGCGGACGTCCCTTCAATTTCCTATCTAATTTTTGCTAGAATATTCATTTGTGACTTGCCTATACAATTTCTTGTAAAGGTAAGTCTAAAGTATGTCAAATTTTGTTTTCTTCTTATTTCGGAAATTATTGGATCTGGCGGATACCCAACTATTATAAACTTCATATACCGATGGTCCAAGAATGAATAGTTGCAAGAAATGAAAAGTTCTTGGAGTAGTTTCTCTATTCTCATGAAAGAGTTTGTAATTTATATGATTTAATCCAGTTACCTTGTTATTGTTAATTCAGGGTTCCTGTATAAAAGCGTTATGCATATTACTTTCAATAATTTTATCCATAAGGATATGCAATTATTGCCGTCTCGTTCCTGTGGATGACTTCGTTCATTGGCCTTCCATGAGTCTGTTTTCTTTGGAGTCTATGATATAGTCTCTCAACTCCCCATTTGGCTCTTGACTTTGTGCTGGGTTTTCCTGCTTACTAGATTTTTTCTTTACTGGTTGGCTAACATTTTTGACTGTCCTATCGATATGTTTCCGATTATTGTAAAAATTATTTGTTTTTTATTGTCATTGATAAATTATCTGCGAATTTAAAAATTAAGATTAATTTAAGAGATGGATAACTTTGAAAGGCCACCTACCATGTCCTTGACCATTTGGATTCCTTTAGTGTTTCGGTGAAAACACGCCAGCTGCAACTATATAAATACTTCATTCGAAAATCGTCTTGCAAACTATTTTTATCGAATGCTTCAAAACCACTCACCCTAAATTGTATTTAATTCATTTACTTTATTAATAAAATTTTAAGAAAATTCAATTTTCTTTAAGATTATTTTTAGTTCTGCGCTTCAAAAGAGATGCTGAAATATGGACAAAGCTTTTGTCTCATTATTTATTTCCCTGAATAAAATAACGTCACACAAAGGAAGTAATTTTTTGCGTTATATCCTTAATAAACGCTTCAAGAAGAAATACATAAAAGTGCGTTCAATTCTTATTTTTATTCATCCTTAATAGTCCTTAGTTGGCGATAGTTTTTGCAATATCCTTTGGTCATATTATTATAAAAAGAAAAAATAGTAAAGCGGAAAATTTAACAAGCTGATTGTGTCCTAAGGATACTTTCAATAACATTGGTTTTCCATTTTTAAGAATTAAGAGTTTTGTCTCTTTAAAACAACAAAATATAATTAATTTCTTTACAAAATAAATTAAAATTTATTGAAAGAAATTATAAAAGAGATTTTCGTTAAGGAAGTAATATAACTTTATTTTAATAATAAAATCACAAAAATTGCAATTTAAACTAAGTAGAAATATTACAGTCGGTCAGGCCTGACTATGTAATATCCTACACAATATTGTCGGTTGTAATTGACTGCTTCTTTTCAGGGCCAAAGAATTACCTGCGAAATCGGTCTCATCCGTGGTTATAACCGAGATCTCGCAGAAAGTGGGACTCCACGGCCCCAAGAGAGAGATAGAGAGAGCTAAAAATAAAGACAAATAGGTATTCACTTATTACACAGAATACTGCAGCAAATATTTACATGGGAAATGTGCAAATTTCTGGAGATGGGTTAAAAGGTTCAGTTAAATTCCGAAGGCTGGTATACAACTGTTATATAATTATTTAGTATCGTTGGAAAGGAAATTACTTAAAAAATAACAACATGTTCATGATAAAATATTTGAGCAAAAAAGCTTTGAAAAATTTGTCAAAAATTCAAACTTTTTTCGTTGCACTCTTTGAAAAAATTATAATATTAGACACTAATTAAATTCTATAAGAATTAATATTGTTATGAAATTTTAATATTTTATAGCCAAAGTTAATTTTAATGTAGAACTATAAATATATTTCCACTTGTTCATGCAAAAAAACCCAAAAATTCTAGTCCGGAGAAAACTTGTTTAAGAAATTCAATTTTATAAGTAATTTGCTCACACTGCCGTCATACGAGCTACTGGCTTCTTAAGTGGATAACTAATAAATGTGATGATATAACGAATGTAACCTTTTGCTGAATCCAGCTTTGACATTTTTTTCTTCCAGAAAATATTGACAATTTAACTAAAATCCCATATATCTAGTTAGGAAATCTTCTGTATCTTCTAATGTCCTCGGATTTACTTCATATGTATTTGCGTTAGAAATTCTTTCAGGCTTGAGAAAAAATTGTTTAGTCAAAAGGAAATAGTTGATTTTTTAGTTAGCAATTTAACTTTTTGAAAAAAATTCCATTTTTTTTAATTTCTATTTCAGTATTAAAAACTTTTTATTGAATTTCAATATAATAAAACTTTTTATTTAATCCAAATATTCAAAATTGCACAAAACTGATTTTGAATTTTGTAAAGAATACCGACAATACTTTAGGAATTTTTTGGAGCCGAATAGTTTCCCGAATTCAAAAAAACTAAAAAAATCCTATTAAATATTATTCACAATTTTACTTTTGTCTAAAATTCTGATATACAATTAAATATAAGAGATATCCTACACATGTAAGGACATTTTTGGAGAGATTTGTAAGGGATATACGTATGTCATTTTTTTTCATCAAATCCTACATAAAATGTTGGTGATTTTTTAAATAAACGTCATACCCGGCATTGAAATTTTAAAAATCCCCTTCTCGAAATTGGAATTAAATTGGAAAATTCTGTCTAAAATTTGCCAAAGAAAAAGGTTTTAGGACCAGAACGGATGGATATGGTTGGAACAGAAAGGACGACCATGGTTAAATCGACTCAAGAAGAGATTCTGAGTCGAACGGTATACTTAGAAGTGTTGGTAATATTAGTGCCTTTTACAAACATCTGTACAAACCCCCAATACACCAACCACCCATCATGCTGCAGCTTATAAACAGTAGTTAATATATGAGTTTTTACTAAAATATTATTATCAAAGGAAGAAACTTAATTAAAGTAATTCTTTTAATGAAATTATATTTTAACAAAAATTTTCAAAATTAAACTTTTCACTTTATTTATTTTTTAATCGTATACAAGTTTTCTTTTAAATTTATAATGAAAATAATTAAATTATTTTATCACAGAGTCATATAAAGTGAATAACTTCATTCATAATTTTTGTCAGCAAATTTCTATTAAAAACCAAAATTTAAATTTAAATTCCATGAAATTTTGTGGAAAATGATGCATTTAATATTCGTTATAAAAAAAAAACATTTATTTGTTGTATTTAACAACCGTAACTCAACGACCATCATCAACAACAACAATCATCTTTAACCATCCTTAACCAATGATTTTCTTCTTATTTTAGTGTTTACACCCTACACCACCGCTTGTGGTTGGGGTACTATGCGTTTGTGCTGATGTTTTGTAAACTAACACTGTTTCACACCGTTCGACTCAGAATTATTGTTTGAGTTGTTTTAACGTTGTTCGTCTGTCCGTCTATCTGTCCGACTAACTGTCATGTAAACTTTGTGAACATTCTACAAATATTACTTTGAAGGGCATAAATTGCACATATACATTGTAATACCAACTGGTCCAACTAACAATAAATATAATCTTAAATCGATGTTAAAAAAATACGAGAACGGTCCATTATTCCTTCTAACTCCTCTAAAATTTTTTTCAAACGCCTAAATTTCACATGAATGTTCATATCATAATATTGTACTTCACGCTAAATCATAAATCGGAAAAGCAAATTATACGAGGATCGCCTATAGAATTTTCATGGTTATCATTTACAACGAACAATGTGTTATAGGGTATTACATAGTCGGGCTTGACCGACAATTATATTTTTACTTGTTTTATTTTATTTTAAATGGGGCAACAAATATAATTTGGTTATGGTGTTTGAGTCCACAAGAAAAACATTTTAGTGGAAATACAAATGTTTGTACTGAAATTTATGATAAACAGAAATATATTTAAAAAAATAGAAAATACATTTTCATTGGACTTAAGATTATTTTAATCAATAATTGTTCATAAGAAATTCTGAGCAGATTTCAATGAAGAAATCTTTTTCACACAATTTATGTGTTTATTTCGGATTTGTATAGTAAATATTATTTAGTTAATTAAGATTGGAATTCAAGATTTGATGAAAATTTAAGTTTGTACTCATATGAAGTGAAAAATACTTAACATTTATATTAGTTAATAAAAACGAAACCGTTGAATTCACAGTTTCATTTTTTATTTGATTGAAATTTTAATAACTGGTGATGAAATTTTTTAAGTGCTTCCTGTCACTTTGCTCGATCAGGTATCCTTATTAAATCTACTTTACCTTTAGATACCTTTTGCTTTTCGATTCTCTATTAACAAAAGTCCAATATCCCTCTACTGGACTTAATGCCATATTATTATTCCTGCACAACTCAAGAGTTTTTTAACCATATTGACCGGATACCAAGTCAGGCCAAAAATTGGTGTACACAATGGAATGGAAGCATCTTTTTTTGTAAATATTCTTTGATGTAAATTTCGCTCGAGCATCAGCAACATAAATTTTTGACCAGGAAGCTGTGAAAAATCTGCCAGAACCTACGTTTCGTCTTCAATTATGTAGCTGGGATATTCTCAAGAGTTTATTCTACATTTTTCATATGTTGGTAATGACTGTGTAGTTCATTACACAGTGGGAAAGAATCTTTTTTTGAAAACAAATCTGTAACTTCTGATTGGCTGAACAGATTTGCATGAAATTTAGCAAAATTATAGGTTTCCAGCATTACAATTTTTTACCAAATTCTTTCGAATTTGACCTTTTATTTATTCTTTCTATTTTACCAGTACATTTAAAAAATCCCAAAGCTTGAAATTTGAAATAGAATATATTTTTGAAAATCTTTAAGTCCTTACAATCACGTCATAATGGATTTTTAAAACTTTTAAAAAATATGGACAAAAGCCAATAGAATCCGTTTTTTGAAATTTTCTTCTTATTTTAGAAAATTCATGGAAATTTGTACAAATATCTTTATTAGTAAATATATTTTTTTATTGACAGAAATAATTTTTGAAATATTTGCATTTCAAACTACACATTTCTGGACCATAACAAATCTTGAGACAAATTTTGATAAAAAGACTCCCAATTTAAGTAAGATGTAGTCCATATTTTCGGAATGATCTGCTGCATATTTATGCAAACGGATAAAATTTTTTTTGGGAATTTTTGAGTTTCACTGCACTTAGGGTTATCAGTCTCTGCAGCATTATGAACAACTTGCTTTGTTGTGGATTATCTCAAAAATATGGTCTGGTGTTAACTTTACTACATTGGGTTAAAGTCTGGGTTGTAAACTGGTCTGTCCAACCGAGGTATTTAGATTGTTTAAAGCATGTGCCGTAGGATTATTTTACAGGAATATGCAATCATCGTCCATAAATTGTGCTGCCCAAATCATAACACTAACACTGCTGAAATTAAATATTTTTCGTCAGAGACTTTTTAAAAGTAATTTTCACGTCTGCGTTAAGCACCACGAATATCAAAGATAAAACACCAATATAGAAAGGAAATAAATGCGCATAAAGGATTATGTATCAGTGTATATAAAAAAGCTGACTCAAGGAAATTTATAATTTTGAAAATTAAAGTGAAAATAACTCGAAAAGTATAAGATATAAATATCTTATGTTTAAGCACGTAAGCATGTTTTTAAGGCCTCAGCAAGGACTATTAGGCAGCAACAATTTTTGAAAGAAATTAATATCCAAAGTACCCCAATTTGCGGTCCTATAACTCCGCCCTTGTAATCCCATTGTGGTCGTCTCCTCTTTTGCTATCATTGTGTTAAATTTCGTGGCAGTCCATTTAGCTGATCAAAAGTAACAGATTTTTTTTTATCGGTTCTACCCCACTGTGATTTCGAATTAAGCTTCAGTTCTTATTATTAGTCTTTTGTATGAATATTGATCAGCATTTATAAGTCTTTATTGGTCATTCCCCTAAATTTTGCCTTCTCTTAATTGCTGGTATTGTAACAGTTCGGCTTTACTTGATAGTAGTTTTTTCTGGAAAAAACTCCCAATAGATAGTGCCGTCGCGCAGTGACTCTTTCAAAGATAAAAGTGAGGTAGTTCTACCAGAGTTTTGAAAACTCGCAAAAATATTCTGAAAAAATTATAACAAAAACATTTCAATGATTCATACATATCTTATATATCTAGAAGTAAAACTTTCAAATATTGGTCACAATTATGTTCAGGAAAATCTTAAGTTTGTAAACTTCGACTTTGCAGTGGTAATAATTATGCAATATATCGTCAATGCAGCGGAAAATGTTCCTATGTAAATTTTCGAAATTTTTCAGAAAAGATGGAATAACAGCCAAACAATACGGTTGTTTGGCTGTTATTCCATAATTTTAACATAAATTTTGTTGAAACAATTTTTACTTCAATATTTCTACATTATTCCTCGCAAATTGATACGTTTCTGAAATAAAATATTTAACTATAAAATGTATATAATGTTTCGACATAATTTCAAATTCTTGTAAAATTATAATTCACTATTTAATGAATATTCACAAATTTATTTGAATATGCTCTATATGAAAAATTTTTTAAATAGGAAATATTGAAATATTTCTTATTTGGTATTGCAAAAGTAATTTTGTAAAGCAGTAAAAATTTTGGCAAGAGATTATGTGAGAATTTTTATTACGAATAAGGCTCTCAAATTTTTTATAAAATCTTTACATAGTTACTTCTGCCACTGCATGGATGATATATTTCTCTAATATAGGAAGAAGGATTCTGTCACCTATTCTTATTGAAATTATTAAATTTTTATAATTTTTTTTGGAAGCCTCTTCATCCTGCTAAAATTCGTTAAATTATTAAAAGTTTTTTTTTATATTTTAATTTAATAATCGTATTTATTTTGTAGAGCAGAGTGTACACTTAATAACTCATATAAATCATATATATTCTATGAACACTTTTTATATTCTACATTACCGTATACATTTGTGCTGATGTTTGTAGCATACTCATAATCATTTTCTAAATCGATTTAACGATGACCGTCCGTCTGTCTACCTGTCCGGCTGGGTGTCCATGTAAATGTTGTACTCACTTTAAAGGTCGCAATTTTTGAGATATCTTGATGAATATGTTTTGCATCTGGGTCACAGCCTATTGAAATTGGTCATATAATTTAGGTAGCTCCCATACAAATGTTCTCCCGAAATGGAGTTTTAAGGTCATAGAAATTCTAAGTATAAAGCTATTTAAACGAAATTCAATAAAACTAAGGTTCATAGTATTTTAAATAGATGTAAAAAATTATGCGAGGATCGGTGTATCACTTTGAAAGGCATAAATCGAACATATACGTTGGTATTTTATTTAGAACTGGTCAAATTAGGATAAATATAATTTAAAATCGATGTTAAAAATTATACGAGGGTCAGTCTAATATTTATTTTAGCTCCGATAAAAGCACCTCCCACAAAAAAATCTTTTTCAAACGCACTATATGGTTACATCATAATAAATGTCAATTTCATAATGATGTACTTCACACTTAATTATAAATCTAAAAATCAAATTATACGAGGGTCGTTCATAAATTTTTCGTAGTTGTAATATACAACCAACATTGTGCTCTCAATTTATAAATAAATTTTAAAAACTCTCCACAACTTTGAAGGGTTAGTGACTGTACTCCTGCAAAACAACTCAAAAATTAGCTCTGACCATGTGAAATTCCACAAACGGATTAAAATTTACAGATTTATTTCCAAAAAATCGATTTGGAAACGTTTTACAGTCGTATGAAAGGTGAAATTAATTTTTTCATGTTCTGAATTAATTAGGTTATTGTCAACAATAAATAATGGATTAAAAAATATAGTGAAAACCCGATTATGTTATATGAAAAAAGGTCAACTTTCTTTGAACTAATTCTAGTCTGCAAAAAACAAACTTTATAGTCAACTTACTTTACTCTTTTATATAAAATCAACTCAAACTAAATCCTATATAACGGTTCCAAAAAAAAGCAAGAAAAAGTAGTTAAAATTTAAAAGCAATAACAACATAACGGAACATCAATGATGGTCATAAATTTTGTTAAAAACGTTACACTTCATATACATTTTAAACAATTTTTGTTGCCATTTAAATTTTTAATGAAAACTTTACCGTTAACAGCACCTTTTTATTTCCCCTCCTGTATGTGTTTATTCCTCTCCCTTTCCCACTCCCACTATTCGCATTATATTCCATCTCATTCTCGCTAACTTTATTAACGTTAAAATTCCATTTAATGTTTTCAACATTTTTTTCTTTTAGAAATAAATGAATATAAAAAAGCTTTTTCCATTTTTATACATTTTAGTATAATTTAAGGGGTGTAAGTGTTTTCTTCGGGTAAACAGATCTCCTGGCTACTGCTATTGCCAAATTCACCAATCCATAACATCCAAGATGAAAAAAGAAAATTAAGAAGAAGAAAAAGGCATTTTATTGTTTTACCATTATTACAGGTGTGCTTAAGCAATTTTTATGACCCAAAAGATGGTTTGATTCGTAGTGCCTTTATTCGTTTATTCGTTCATGTTTATCAAACTTGTTGTACAATTCATATGGACACACACTTACACAACAACTACAAGAAAACATTATAGGAAAAAGTTTATTTTACGTTGTTAAGATATATTTTTTGTTTTATTTTCTTTAAGTATTAAAAGAGTCCAGGAAACAGGATTTAATGCGTAGAGTTGATGTTGATTATATGAAAGAAAGAAGTTGATCCTTTTAGAAATTGCACACAAAAATACAAAAACAAAGATATAAAAAGGTACAAAGTATCTATAAGTACACTGAGAAAAATATCATATACACACGGCATTATCATTCAAACATGAACTACTGGTATACGGTAGATCCCTTTAAATACCGATCTTATCAGAGCGAACAATTATATAAGAGGAAGGATTTGAGTCTATAAAATGTATAAAAATTTAACCATTTAAAATGTTTCCTAGTAGATTTCTCAGAGAAAGGTGAAGGAATGAGTTAGATTGCAGTTAAGCCACTGTCAACTCTCAGCTTTATGTTACGAACACTTCCTCTCGTAGAATCCCCAGAGAAGTAACATGAATGAGAAATATCGCGTTATGGCTGAGAAAGGCAAATTAATTTAGATACGACCTCTTTATATTACTAATAAGTTGCTGGTACTGAGAATCTTATTATTTTTATGATAACTGTGATAATAACGTAAAAAAATACATAATTATCATCTCGGGAAGGATGATGTGCGGAATAGTTATAACGTACGAAGCGATTTCACCATATATGGATGGCCAGGTTATGACCTATCAAACTCCAAATTCCTAAAAGGTAGGATTAAGGCTTAATGGCTTGAATGTATAGTACAATGGAGGTGTTAAGGTATCGTGGCGAAGCCATCACTGTATGTAAGAGATAAATTTAAACACCACATTCAGTTGGTATAGACATCAGAACTTAACGGAATCCTAGATAATGAAGAGGGAAATATACAATAAATGGATCTCCAATCGACAAGGCAATCTTAAACCAATAATTGACATATATAACTTTATTGATAAGTGAATTCTGAACAAGATCACATACGGTTTGGATGTAGTGACCAATTGGAAGGTATGAAGGTCTTTTTGGCCTTATACATAAAGTAATAGAATAAGGTCATATTTAATGTTTCTGATATTTATTAAGCCCCTTAAAAGACATACATGTGTGCATTTTGCCATCTGTATGACTTTATCGACACGCTCAATTTTTTTAATTTAGAACATTGATAGTTTTTTGTGCATCCAGATCTTTAGAAAATATTTTTGGACTATTTCAGCTCCGCTTGGATTCATAGTATGCTCGAGAACGAGAAACTAGGCCATTTATATTATTTAACCATCGAAAAAGCAATCCAGGACTGTTGTTTATGTTGTGACTAAAATATATGGTAAAATTCCCAAGTCAATTTTATGTTTTATTTGAAGAGGGGATAGTGATACCTGACTCTCCCAAGTCTGCTTTAAAACTTTTGAAAAAAGTATTTCCTAATAAACTCTCTAACTATGACCAGTTCCATGAAGTTTGCAATAACCTTAACAGTGTCCTATTGAAAACCCATGAACCGTCTGACACAACTTTATTCTTCTGGAATCGTCAAATAAAAAAAGATATAGAAAAACAGACATACATTGTGGAGTTTAAAATGATTTCGTCTTGGCGATGCAAACGGAATATTAAAGTTAATATGGCCTCGTGCTTAGCGGTAAATAAACATTATAATATCATATTTTCACATCAAATGTTCAATATTCCTTCAATTTCTTCCTGTGTATTTTATATTGAAATAAAAACCCATAACAAGAACAACAACAACAACAGTTACATTTTTATAACTCCCGTGTGCAATTCTGCACGTTTTCATTTTACTTCTTTGTTTTCTCATGTTTGACTGTAGAAATTTGTTTAAGAAATCTATAAAAATCATCATTTTTTCTCTTTTACTTTCTTTCGTTACATTTTCGATACCCTACATTTGTGTTATGTATCTTCTATATAGTTTTTTTTTAATAAACCTTCAATGGTTTTTTGCATTCCACCTCAAGTTATTTTAAAGCAAAGACAAAAACACGATAAAAAGTCCATTTGAAAATGATGAAAAATGTTTTTTTCTTGTATGAATACAATTACTTACACACATACACACACGCACACAAATGTTAAATAATGGTAACAAAAACTTCTTTATGTTCTTTGTTGGTTACTTGTTTTATTTTGTCCATTGTTACTTTGGCGAAATATTGTTTGATGTTTTTGTTGTTGTTCTTGTTGAAATTGTAGAAACATGTTGGTCTTTGAATAATCTGCAATGTTTTCGTGGTACAATGTTCCAATGCATAGATATACATAAATGTGTACAATAGATTTATTTGAGTATTGAAATTTTCCTTTCTGGTGGGTACTATTTATGGATGATAGATTTGGTCTGATATGCTGGGAGTATATGCATTTTTTATTTAATGTTTATTAACATTTAAGTATTCACAAATCTTTCATTATTGAAAATTCTATGGAGGCAATTTCGGAAACAGAGAAAGGAAGAATCATAAGACTTAAGATTTTTTACTATTGTGGGTTCACGTAACCCCCATACAAATGTTCACCGCGGAATGGAATGTTTATTTCATAAATGTACTAAATATATTTAACGAATTTTGGACAAAAAAGTCCCAATATATTCTTATGGTGATACTTTGAAGGTCATAAACTTCACATAATGGCATTTTAATAATATTTGGTCAAATTAAGGTAAATATAAGCAAAAATCGATGTACGAAATTTTACAAGAGTCCAGAATTTTATCTAGCTCCCAAATAATCTACAAAAAATTATTGTTAAATACAATAATGTCACCTGTTTACTTTTGTAGATTAAGACTGTTCTTAACATCCGTTTTTAACAACATTCAGAACTTCATCCTACTCTATCCATAGGTCAAAAATCTGATTAAAAAAGTTGTTATCTCTGAAATTGTTATCTTCCTATACTTGCAGGTACAGCTTGTTTGTATCAGTATGTACATAGATCGTTAGAGTAACGCTTGACGACTAACGACTTTCTTGGGTAACATAATTAATTAAGTCAAATATCTATTTTGGACTAAAAGTTGTTATATAGTTCAAAGATCAGTAAACATGCGAAGGATAAAATTACTCTCATATCATTAAGAAACATTTTGCTTGGATATAAAGCAGTGGTGTGCACCCACATTTATAGGCTTTTATACGAATGCAGCTGAAAAAAATTCTGTTAAATGAATGACCATTCTGTTATGGTCGATTATAGCGTACGTTTAAAGTGAATAAAATTTGCTATCTAAAATAGCGAATCTATAAATCTGTATTTTGAACACCACTGATTTGAATCCACAAAGATCTGTTGCCTATGAAGCTTGCTTCATATATAAAAAAGTAAATTTTATTTTCAAAACAAGTAAGAATGCTTTATTGGCTCTTTCGATTGCTAATATTGATCTGTGCCGAATCGCAAATATCCCCCACGACTTACGTTATTACAACATTGGTATAAGTTGAAGGTATGCGATCAGAATACTAATTATTCGTTCATCTGCCTAAAATCTCATTTTTTGGAAAAAGTATCATATAAAATAACAATGAAATTGATTATTGTCTTAAGATGAATATCTGAATTTTGGAAAAGGGTATTAAATAGGACTTATAACTGATTATGGCCCGATAATTACCAAATCAGATACATATACTAAAGACAATTAGAAATGTATTTGTACCACATTTTTATAAATCGGTTCTAATTAAGGTGTCTTATAAGCTTAAAACATTTTCTGATAAGGGACCTTATATAGGAGCAATAATAAAACATGGACCGATATTCGCAAACTAGAAATATATAAAATTCCGGGAGGAGGCCTTTTATGGGAGCTATAATTAAATATATTTTAATAATCAAATTAATAACATAAATTTAAGATTGTTAGGGAAATAATTGTGCCAAATTTCAATAGAATTGGTTCAAAATTAAGAATCTTATAAGCTTAAAACCTTTTATCGGAAAGGTCCTTGTATGAGAGCGAAATATACACCAATATTAAGGAAATAAGTAAAAAATATTAAAAGCATTCAGAAAAATAATTGCGATGATTTACAATTAAATTGGTCTCTATATAAGACTTTTATAAGCTTAAACCAATTTTTTTAGAAAGGATCTTATATGGAGCAAAATATAGATCGATATTATTGAAATTAGTAACATATAAAACCATATTCTGCTTGGAAGCCTTATATGGATGCTAAGTCAAATAGCAATCCTTTCATAATACGGGTTTTCTGGGTGTATTATCATATCCAATAAGCATATGTTGCCAATTTCAGCAAAATATCTTCAAAATTGTAAACTATATGAGATACTGAACCTGGGATTCTTCAAAACGTTGCATATTTTGGCTTATATTTTTGTCCATTAATCCGATTATCTTGATGTTTTGAACGATGTTGAGTGTTACTTTTTTGGTAATAAATCGGATATCAATAAATCTGGCAAATAGACAGGAAGACATAACTAAAGAACTCAGATTTTGATTTGATGCTGGATTATATATACTTTATTGAGTATTAGAAAATTCCTTCTTGGTCTTACACACGAAATGACAAAGTTAATATATTTGTATTATAGCAGGATTAACCTAAGAATAAACAGAAAATTTTCTTCGTCCGAAAATTTCCCTTGAAAGATGATAAAAATGAATTCAGTACTTATTATTGAGTTTTGTAACGGTTTGCTTTCACATCCCTGTTATATTATTTAAAATGGTGTATGGTTGTATAAGTTTTGGTGTTAGTCTATGTAAGTGTGTGTTTGTATGTATATTGTTGTTAAAAACAACAAATCGAGTTTTGCAAATAAATGAAATTACTTTCCGGTCTAATGACCATCATCTGCTGATTTTATTAGATTTCTTTTTATTTTCTTTCTTTAGTCATCTTTGTTTCATTTATTGTTGTTGTTATTATTGTTATTATTATTTTTGGTAGTTCGTTGTTGGGATTTTTATTACACGTTATTTCCTTAAGAAATAATTTTCTTACTTATTGAATTTAAAAGAAACAAAAAAAGAACATAAATTCATTTATTTTTTTAAACAGTAAAATTTATCGATTCATGGATTCTAGGAACGCAAGGTGTTAAAACAACAAAGATTTTCTTAATAAATATATTGAAGGAAATAAAAATGTTAAATTTTTTATTAACATTTTTTAAAAGTATTTTGAAGTGCAGTGGTCTGTCGGTTTAAAGAATACTCAGTTACGCGTATTAGGGATATAACGAACGGACCTAATTTTTTCATTATGTACCTTATATGATGAAAAATATACATTAAAATCTAAATAAATAAAAAGCTATAAAGAGAAAAAATACGCGAATAAAATATCAAAATCATGTTTGTCCCTCTTTGCTAATTGTATTTTTGTCAATTGGTAGGTGGATCGGTCTCCATATAAACAAATGTTTTGCCAGTCTTCCCTTAGAATGAATAAAAAGTTGATATTACTTTCAGAAGTGCCACGCCCCAAATACAGCCATTTTTGTTTTTTGTATACAGAAATTTTTAGTCCCATCGGAACAGATTAAATATCGTTGTTCATGATTCATTAATCCGACTACATTTGTTAGCTTTTTAATACGACATCATCTTTTAGTAATTACTTCTGGCACTTCGGACCCTTCTCCTCTAAGGTCATTCTATTTATATATGGGGAGAATCGCCGATTTGAGGAATGTCCAATTTTTTCCACTGACCTTTTTGTTTACGTAAAGCGTTGTCACTTTAATTCCGATCGAAATAAATTGTTTACCATTTTGAATGGTTTAATAAGTGCTAAGTTTTGTTCTTTGATAACTCTTGAATTCTTTGCGAAAGTGTAGAATTCGCTTTTGGTACATCGGTTTCTTCCCCTCTATTATGCTTCTATTTTTATACAAAGAGAATGTTCTTTCAAAATCTACACATTTTAGTCAAAATCATTTATTGGAATCGAAAAAACCGAATCCTTTACATACTTTTCTTACTATATCGTAAAATGCGATAAATAGTAGGAGCTTTGTGGAAAAGACCCGAAGTACCAGTTGTGAATACTAGAAGATATTGTCGGATCGAAAACTATCATATCGTACAGTATTATTCAGAACTTAAGCAACTTTAAACACTTTTTGGGCATAAATTGTTTGGGATTCGTGTAATTCGGGTAAATGATGTTACGCACTTTATCAATTGCAGATTATGTCTGAATCGTTATATCCATTTCTTTCCTTCAAAATACCATAGGTTTTCTCAGTGGGATTAAAATCCAGGACTGCATATGCAAACCCATGACTTATAACTACTGGATCCCATTAGCTGATAACTTATCTTTGAACAAATATAATTGATGCTACTGGCCATTCAGGTGCTAAAAATCTTCTTTAAGTGGTATTTCTTACTCAACATAGCGTAATATATTGGGGACCAAAATGACACGGAAAATGAAACGGTCCACTTACGTTTTAATTTCTAAAAATTAACAATTATATTATTCGAAAAATCAGTTGCAAACCAAAACATTTGCCGCATCCTTGTCTTTGGAAGACCTCAGATGTAGTCGCTAAATAGAATTAGTTAATATTAGATTCACAACTGAATAAAATAGTCCTCCATCCAGAGGAAGGGAGAGATTCAGATGGAGGCTGTTATATGAAAAATGTATAGCTTTTGTTATTTTCATTTAAATAAATAAAATTTTATTTAATTAAAAAAAACGTATAATGACTTCTATATTGATTAAAAATATTAATCCATTTAACGAACATTATATCATTCGTTAAACCGGCAAAAAACTGTATCTACTAGAATATGTTTCAAAGAATTTACCACTTGAAATTAGACAACTCCGTCTGTTTTCCTAATTAGAAATTGTTCGTTTAAGTATCACTTTCATAAATTAACAAATCTTTCCATCTCTATCTTACAGTTACTTGTTCATTGGCTAAATAAATAAGAAATATTTGTTAATACAAACTGAGATTGTATTTCAATTTCATATTATGTTTACAACAATTAACAAAAACATTCCTTTTCAATTTCAAATGTTTTTGCCAATCAACTTTAAAACCAATTTTCGTTAATTATCCAAAAGCAAACCAAATATATCCTTTCACACATCTGCATATTTATACATACTAACGTATGGGTAAAACAAAGTATGGTATTCCATAAATGAGTAAGAAAATATAAAAATAATAGGTATCTCAAAAATACGGTCTGACATTGATTCCACTATTAATTAAGAATATCGGAAGCTATTTCCCCTCAAACTTACATTATGTTTAGTTTAAGCTCTGTCTAAGTCATTGTGCTTTTCTTTTGGGTATTATTTAAATAAACTATATGGGCTTGTATGCCCACAAGTTCACCATTGGGTTTAAGTTTGGACTGCAAGACGGCCGATCAAACAGATCGTTAAACCATGACTTAGACTGCTTTGAAACATGTACCACAGCATTATCTTGCTAGAATATGCAATCTCCATCCATTTTTTCATCCATAAAGGAGATAAAAGCATCTTCTAGTAATTCGTTGTAAATTATGATATTTATCTTTGTTCGAACTGCTCAAATTTTAGATTTGCCGACTACAGCAAATGTTGCGTAACCCATAACACTACCACTGTCGAAATTACTTTTTGACATTCGAAAATCATTTGATAGCAAATCGTGACAATAACATTAGTATAATTCAAAGTAGTCTTGCCTCATACTTGAAGCAAATCACAATACTTTCGCTTAGTTCTATCACCAATTTCTCTATTGGATAACCTTGATCATGAACAAATTAAATTTGGATCTTTTTTTGATCGGACAGAAAAGTTCCATTGGAAATCTTTAAAAGTTATGAAATGTTTCGATTTTTATTTTTAGAAATTTTTTAAAGCTGTTTTTCCGTTTGCGTTTATAAAAATATCCCACATAATTTAGCACTAAGAACATTTGATTACATGAATAAGACACATAATAAATCTCTCTCTTTAAAAAACTTTAACTTTTCATTTGGATGAGAATAATAAATATAAAACAAAATTAGATCACAGGTATACGCTTCAGTGTACCGAACAGATATCCAGATTTCATTAAAATATTCGAATTTTTACGAGTTCAACTAACATACAATTTACATGGAAGGTAAAGTCAAAAGAAATTCGTTTACAAAAATAGTTGTGCCGAATTTGAATAAAACATATCAGTATATGGAAGTACCAGCCCTTATTCGGTGCGCTTTGCTTCACAAAAATTCTCCTCAGTTTGCGACATGTGTTCAAAAATTTCATGCAACGGAGATTCTGCCAAATTGGAAGAGTTTCGTCGTAATAGTTGAATAAAGTGTACATCACACCTGTCCGTTAAAAGTTTTGACAGTACAGCTGTTTTATAGAAAATTTTACTATCTACTAACTTTTTTACAGGGGAATAATGTTGACTTTGTTTAAGAATTCTAAATGTTGAAGTTTTTACTACATCAACTCTTTAAAAATGGTTGCTACCTATACCCCTGCTACTATTCATCCCACATTTTGTCTAGTAAAACTGTTATTGAAGAAATAATTGTACTGAAAACTTGAAACTCTTGCCGCAATAATTCTTTAGATAGTTGATAATTAATATTTGCTTTGTATGAGACTACTTTTCCTCCAGATTCAATACGTCCAACATTTCGTCCATTGAAACAGTTTTTTAAGGAAACTATTGGGATGAAACCTTAATGCTCCCTCTTTAATAGTTCCTTAGATACTCGATAACTAATAATTTCTTTGTATGGATGGCTACCTTTCCCCCTGATCATATTGAAATGTTTACAACATGTGTTACTTTCAGATATATTGGGATCGTTCTATATCCTTTTTAGGGGGTTTGACTGGTTTGGGAAAATGAATGGAATTCCATTGTAAGTTGACTTTATGGTGCTTTCTATCATAAAAATACCAAGATGTGCTCATTTGCTTCAGTTGGTGCTGTAGTCAATTCTTGCTTGATACAAATGCCATTGAAGCTGATATCTGCGGGGCTTCGCACCATTTAGCTGTTCAAATTTGTGTTGCTGTTTACGTCTTAATGTTGTAGATGCTATCAATAAAGCTTTTAGATAATTTTATATCGATTGAATACAACAAGCTGTAGCTTCAATTTGGATTACACCTACGCTAATGGTGTGAGCTTTTTGGAAGAACTGCGGATGTCCAAAATAAAAAAATGAATTTCAAATAGTGATCCAATCCCAATCAATGGCGAAGATATATCCAAACTTTTGCTTGCGCATTCTTTTTCTTATATTACTCATCCGATATTAGCAGCGCTTAACATATTTAAGATAACTAATTGTTTATCTAGCATTCCTTCATCAGAAGGTCTTTAGTTTTTGGGTTAAAAATTTCATCTTCTATTCACAAATCCATGTTATATTTCAGATTAACTGATTTTAAAATTAGGTGGCTTCAATACGTATTCAGTTTGTAGCAAGGACCGAGTAGCTGATAGTTAGTTCATGTTGTTTTGGAAAGCTAGATGTTCCAAACTGTAATTAATGAGGACAAATTACTCGTATGTGTGTTAGACATCCGTGGGATCAATGCACGGTTATCACAATGTACGATCTTTGGAGTTGTACAGAATATACAGCAATTGAAATGTTTTCTGTAAAACTGTCAAAATTTTCTAATTGCATTTTTTGCCCATACATCAATGTAAATACATAAATACTTATTTATACAAATACACATTCGTATAAACATATCATTGGAATTTCAATATTAACTAATTACTCACATACTTACCTGCCATCTAATATTATGTGTCTCAAAACTTCTGCTTTGAGCATTAAGTTTAATAACAACAACAACAATAGCAACAGGAATAGTAACAACAAGCAATTGCAACATCAATTGCAATTGCTTCTGAGCGTTTAGTTTATGCAGTAACTGTGGCAGTGTAGGATGAATGGTGGCAATGACTAAAGCTATAAGACAAGAATAGTAATTTGTATATAACTGGATTTATACTTAATTTACTGAATGTATCTGACTCTAACTACATCGGCTATAGGAAAGAGATGGAGGGCGATGAAGAGATTCAAGTGACTTTTTACATATGGAAAGTTTAAGTATTAAGGCAATTTATCTGTGGGTGAAAAATAGCTACAGCAAGTGTATAACGAGTAATACTAAATGCTGTGAGCAATTAACCCTTTAAATGGGAATTATTTAGATACTAAATAATTTGCTGTATTTTTCACACCTAAGGAACAGGTTCGATTTCAGCATCCATCTATACAAAATAGCAACATAAGAATCTCAGTAGCAACAAAAAGTAGCATTTAAAGATTTTGGTAATTATCACTATCTGTTCGTGTTCCAAAAAAATGCAGCGAAGCCAAAGTTTAAATTTGAATCCAACCCATATTGAAGTATGTAATATAAGCGATGTTTTATGGTTTTGGAAAAAGGTCCTAAGCAGGGTGAAATAAGGAAAATTTTAATAATTAAAACTTTCAATAAAATCTTAAATTAAAATGTTCATTTAATTAACGAACAGTCAAGGATATTGAGGAAAATATTTATCCATCTGCTTTTGAAATTGCGAAAGGGTTAATTGACATTTACTGTGGTAAATGTTTTAATGAAAATTAAAAAAAAAGTTTTATTAAAATTATAAAATTTCTAAAAAGCAAATCTTGCCATAATTTTAAAAACTTTGAATGTTAATGTTGATTGACCCATATCCGCCTGTCCGTCCATGTGCCGATTTAAATCATGTTTATGGAATCGACCTATAAATGACATATATGATATGTCTATCAAACTATAGAAATGCTTCTGAGAAGTTTTTTTTTTTTTTTTTTTTTTTTTTTTTTGAAACGGACCATTAGTTCCTAAATTTTAAGCAAATAAAGATCTCCCGATATTCTGAAACCCATATTTGACCTATGGACTTTGACGTGGAACGGATAATGTCATTTTTTGTATGAAAAAAAATGTTTTTGTGTCAACCATAATTAATAGATGTCACGACTTTATTATAGTTGTAGCGATAATATACATATATTTTCAACCATAATATTGTTGTGGTATAAAATTTAAAATAATATTTTATTTTTGTTGTAACTAAGTTTTTATCAACAATGAACGAACAATGTTAATAAATATTGCAGATAATGGAAATTATGAAAATTTAACCAATTTGGGATTTAAAGTTAAAAGAATTTTACTATGGTCCATGTGATCAAACAATTTTGCAGACGACTTGATGCTATAAAACAATGACATGTAGACACAGCTTTACAAAATTTAACATTTTAAATTGTATGGTTTTTATATCCTTGCAGCCTACTGTAAAAATATTTTCATTTAAAACCTATTTTCGTTCATATGTTTGTTAGCTGCAAATATACTTATGTACCTTGGCATGAAGTTAAGGTAGATTTTATGTCTAGTACTCGTACTTTTGCCGTAATAGCAATAGAGAATATAAAGGTATTGGCATTATTTGCACAAGAACTCAAGTTCTCAAGTATTGAGTATAGTTTGTAATATAAGCACCACTACACATATCAAATGAAATTTTGTATACCAGTGAACAAATGATTGTTTCTTCATATTTCATAAAGAAGTCGAATACTTTTATATGCCTTACATGAGAAGAATGATCTTCTTTTATAACAGGAATCGTTTTACTGTAGCCTTTTTATCAAAAGTATTAATTGGAGGTGCTTCTGCTAACGAGGATTTGAATTATTTGGTTGATATATAAAACTCTAGTCTAACACCTCGGAATAACAGCTTTTATACGAGGAGTTATACTATAGTTATACTAGTCAGTTCACATTGTTTCGGAGATCCTGAATTTTCCACTCTATAACCTTACCATTATCGAAGTCTCATCCAGGAAATAAATTTAAAATGAGGTCAATTAACCCCTTTGTAATGATTCACCTAACTTTATCTATTAAGTCTGCATTGATTTAAATTACAGGAAAGACAATGCTATGAGTTTGACAGTGCACTCCAAATAATGTTTCAGTTTGTGGAAAGCCTGCCTATTTTAAAACGTCGTCGGGTTTAATAGCAGTATTTTAAAATAAAAGTATTATTTTCTTTTGCTAAAAAGGTCTTAATTAAGGAGTGAGATCGAAAAATTCTTAACAAACGTTTTCCATTAAATCTGGTACCTTTTCCTTCAAATTACTTTTAGTGTATTAAACAATTCCGGTAGAACTTGTCCATTGATAGAAAACCAGTGCTCAGTGCTTGCGCTATTTGGTCCCAAAAATTAAAATTTATTTACGTTTTGAAACATACAAAGGTTAAAATAATTACCGACAGGAACACTGTTAAAAATTTAAAGGTCAAAGACCAAGCGCTGATATTGACAATTATAACTTTGGACATTATCTTAGCACAAGAAAAGCTATGAAATTACAGATTTTTCTTTCTATTTATTACTTCTTTTAATATTTTATATGGATATACGTTGCACTTGTAGCATCCTCTAGAGTGTCATTTTTTATTTAAGTGGTAGTGCTTATCACCATCTGCTACACGAATTACTGTGAATCGCAGCTATGACTCTGTATCGTCTGTAAAATAAGATACTCGATGACAAATTTGGATAGAGTAATCGAAATAGGTCAAAAGGTAGACTGATTCAAATGGAGAAGTATGAAGTGTTTTTTCTTACTTCAGTCTAAATGTTCATTGGGTTATACGAAATGCACCTTTAAAATACACACATATGCACACTTCAATATTGCCATATGTATGTATTTGTTCATATATTTGGAAACACCTGAAACACCAATTGTTTACCACCAACTACTTAACATACGATATTATATTATTGTATAGTAAGACTTGTCATGGTTTTGGAAAGCAAACACATTCAAACCTACAAACAAATGTACATTAACACAAAATGCAATCATGTGAATATATACCCGATGCCATGTGTTCTAGTATCAACGTGTAGAAAATTCATTCATACCACTTCAAATAAAAGGATTTTATATTGGTTAAGTGTAAAAATAAATTTCTCTTTCTAAGATTAAAGTAAATTTATAAAGAATTACGATAAAGAATGCTATATTTGAGGACCAGATATTGGAGAGTGTTATAATGCTGAGGTTGGGCAAGTGCTTGCATTATATTAGGACAAATTCAAATAAGCCATGACTGCACAATAATTGCTTTGGGTTTTGGGTCTTTATCCTGAAAGAACTTGAACTCTTCATCATCATTCCAAAAATCAATAAAGTCGGGTCAAAAAAAGTTATAGTCTATGTATCATAAAAGCCGCAATTTTGAAAATAACTTTCTGGAATTTGACATATATATGTATTTTTATGCAGCTATAAACCCAGATAAAACATTCAAAGACTTTTCTCGGAATATGACAGCTTATAAAACTCTTAAATACAAGTTATTAAATTGACCAATTTGACCGGAAATAAAAAAAAGTTTATAAAACTGGTGAATAGAGAACTCAATTATTTTTCTGACTGTTTAATTAAAATATATGTTATTAATTTGACCAATATCGGTACATATTTCCAAAGCTCCCATATATAGCCCTTCGCAGATAACGGATGTGACATTTTAAAAATCGCATATGGAGATATTTTTGAAACTGTTTTTAATGTCTGGTACCTTCTTGGCGAATATCGTTTCATATTAAGCTATAGCTGCCTTTTTTGTTTTTAACATGTAACCACTCTACTTATATTCGGCACAAATAATTGCTCTAGCTTTCTTAACTATATATTACTAATTAGAATATTGTGCCATATTTTGCTTTAAGTCTCCTTCCCAGAAAACTGTCTTTAATATGTAAACCTAATTTGATATAATTTTTGGTTCACACCTTTATAATCCCACTTCACGCAATAGGGTTTTAGACTTAAAAATTTATAAACCATAAACTTATAAACCAGGTCCATCAAAATTCAAACAACTGGGTAATTGACTTCAATATACGTGTCTAATTTCTTCAGTTTTGCCTCTAACGTAGGAAAATCCTTTTTTCTAATAAAAACGGTCATTTAAAACTATATAGTCGGAACGAATATCATCAATATAAATATCTTAATTTTTACTTATTTTATTAACAGCTTCCCAGCACTTTGCAGAGAATTGGATTTTAGCATGTACCATCGAAATTTTTGCCATTGTGCTTTCAAAAAACTTGAAGTTTCCTATCTTTCTATTACATACAAGTCCATATCATTACACTACTCTTGGTGCTAAGTTCTTATTTTGCAGTTTGACTATGCCGTACATAAAATTTACCATTTGAAACGAAAATATGTAATCTAGACTCATTCTTTTATTTTATTATTATTATTATTATTATTATTATTATTATTATTATTATTATTATTATTATTATATATTTTTTATATATATATTTTTTTTTGATAATAAAAGTTTAATGGGAAAGGTACCGTTCTTATAAATAAAAAATGTAATATTGCTCTAAATAATGCAAATAGGACACGAGGGAATTGTATCCCCCTACAAGAAAGATGTTTGAAAGCAAGATTTTCAGATTGGATAGAAAATTTATAAGAAAAAAATTCAAACATATAGTATTGTACAAAGAGAATATATATAGTTGTGGTAATATAATCGAGAGACAACATATTACGGTTAAATAGTTTGGTTGTCTCTTCACCATAATATTTTGGAATAAACTAATACAAACTGGTTGTATGTTTGTGGGACGACCATATTTTATGATGGAAAAATATATGTAGTTAACCATAATATGGTTATGAGAAAAAAGTGTTTATTGCTCCACAACGAATATTTTTTAAAAAATAACCACATTATGTTCGCGAACTCTGAAACAGAAGAACATAGAGCGACAAACATATTTATTATTTATTGAAAATAGATCGTTTAGATGGCTTCTTTATTGAACTGACATCTAATTAAAAAAGACAATAAAGAAACAATCTGGCCAAATTTCATTGAATTAGAACGGTAATGATAGCCATGAGATTATTTTCAATAGACGGTACAAATTTTTATTTGCTCCATTACGTATATTATGGGATCCTTTGATTTATTCTTGGTTTTATACACGGAATGACAAGCTTAATCATTATTATATATAGATTAACAATCAGGTGAATAATAAAAATATATGAAAATTTTATTAATCTTTGGATGAAATATATATTTTCATCTCACCAATATTTCTACAATATCGTTTAGGGACCCCATGATATTTTATACATCTATTCCCATACACATTTAGTTACACATCGAAACGTATAACTAATAAGAGTAAATCTCAATAAGACTTAAGGAGTGAATGAATGAATAATAGGTAGAAACAAGAGTATGTTTGTATATGCGTTCGTTCATGTGTCTGGATATTTGATCAAATTGAATTTTATATTTAAATGTCAAGTTGTTAAGAAACATTAGCTTCAAGTTTTCCTTTCCATCTTTTATTTTATTATATATGTGTATGAACCTAAATATGCATGTGTTTGTATGTATGTATGTGACTTTGATTGCATCAAATGCAATTGGTTTATGTCAAACGTATCTTTTTTCTCTACATTTGATTTCATTTCTAGTATTTTAATATTTTTTTCTTATTTAATGTTTTTTTATTTGTAGTTGTGTGTTGTTACTGTGTTGTAGTTGTAGTTGTAGCAGTTACTGCTGCTTCATTTGATAAGCAATGAACCAATTGTATATCCCTTTTAAATGTGGTAAATATTACATATTTACACACTTTTAAAAATATAAATTGTATGGATGTGAACATTTGATTGTATTTAGTTACAGATACATGTGTATCTGTTTGTCTCTAAAGATATAGAAATTTATACGTATACTATTACTATTATTGATATTTATACTTTATATAAGTTTTCCTGGTTTATGGTTTATAATTTAAATTTACATAGATACAATAAAATATCTACACATACTTGTTTATATTCAAATTCACTTACACATCTACACCTGTAATAAGTAATATGAGTATTTAGAGAATAAATGCAGAAAAAGAAGGATTCTATTTACTTGATGTCAAACCGTATTTTGTGCATGTTTATGTTTAGTTAAATGGACACTGGGGTAAACTGAATAGGAAAAGATATTTTTATAGACATTATATATTGAGATTTTTTAATTATTTTAATCGTTTGTTAATTAGAAGATAAATTTGCCTTTGTAAATTTGTAATTCAATTTCCGGTCTTCCTTACACACATTTAAATATATACTTTTATATAGAAATACTCATTAGAACAGATGTTTCCCGGTTTAACGAATGATATTTAATTAACATTGAAGTCATTATACGTTTTTTTTATTAATAATCTTTCCTTCTAAAAAAATCTATATAGAAACTCATAAATCGCTTAAAGATTATTTAAAATAATTTTTTATACTTGTCTACTTTTGCGGCAATTTAAGAGAGTTTTGAAATGCCTCCTCCTGAATCTTCTCAAGTACCATTTTTTTACACTTCGGTATTATTCTGTTCTCCCCATTTAATACATTTTTCGAAAGTTTTGTTACAGCTATATTATTATGATGAAATAAAAATTTCCTATATATTATTATAGAAAAATCGATATATGATTTAGCAGAATCCAAAGTATAGGACTATTTTATTCAATTCTGGATCTCAATTTAACCAATGCTAAAATCGATAACATTAGAGGTCTACCAAAGACAAGAATCCGGGTTAAAACCAATGGTTTGGTTTTTGCAACAGATAAACTGTCTAAATCAGAGTGTGAAGCGATGACTACATTTACTCAAATAACACGAAATGTTAAAAATTGCTTAAGTTACGAATATCTAAAGATGACAATAAATACTTAGAATGACAAAAGTTGCTTATATTCCGAACAATACTATACACGTCTACGTATTGAATAAAATACTCTTAACAAATACTATTTATAGGGTAAAATATGCAAATACGTATAACCAGGTTAATTAAAGTTTGCGGCAATTTTTATTAATATTTAGTAGCAGAGTTAAAGATAAAAATATATTATCTCTTTTATATATATTTTGAAGAAACTACTTAGCGAAGGTGTCACTAGATAGGGAAAGTTTGAAGAAAAGTTTGGTGGTGCACTTTCGTAGCAATTGACGAGTAAAGACAAAAAGGAATGCTATATTCGGCTGTCTTCAATAACTTCCAATACATGTGTGTTTTAACAATTACACATTTATACTCTAATACATCTATAATCGCATAAATACAAATACTTCTAAGCGATCATACTTATGTAACAAGAATGACTATAATTTTTTTCCAACTGTATCGATTTTAATAATTTTTGGCAGCGTAAGGAAATATATAGTTGTATATATTGAACAGATTTTTTTGACAAATTTCTTTGACCTACGGTCATTTATGTAAAGTGACCTTGACAACAACAAACAGTCGTAAAATATAAATTTTTTCTATTTCAGAATATGTGGAAGGTGGACGATTCTTTGCGCCAATTTTTATAAATCTTCCTTTTTTCTTTACTACTTAAAATAGTATGTAATATATAGTAATTTTCATTCTTTTATGATAATTTCTTTTATTTTTTTTCCGCCGTCTTTATGAAAAAAAGACTCTGTGTATCTGTCCGTCTGTTAGAAACATTCTGACGTCCACAATGAATTGATTCTTACGAAATTTTACCTACATATATGCCGTCGTCCCGTTCAGTTTTTTATCTAAAATCGGTTAAGTTAACATTAAAATTAAAATTTAATTTCTTAAAAAAATTTATAATAATCACTCACGCCATTATCATCAAAACTAGGAAAATAGAACTATTTATAGGCTAAAATATGCAAATATCCACAACTAGGGTGTCATATAGTTCGTAATTTTGAGTATAATCTTCTGAAATTTCCACACATATATTTATTTTAATCTAATTATAAAGTTTAATGCTTATGAAACTCTTGAATATAGACCAGAACTTCAATATATTGATGAATTTTCTTATAATTGCACATAATTATTTTTTATTTTATTAATATTTTTTTAATTAAACAAATAATATTTTTGTTTGATCAACTAAGATAACATTAAAAATTTGTTCAACTAAAAATTTTATTCGCATTTAATTGTTTAATTTTAAAGTTTAGAGTTTTTTTAAAGGCATTTTTCAATTTACACACCTAAGCTTACAGGTCTCTATAGCATTATTAATAATATGGGGATAATTCTTGGTTGTGGATTACCTCCATAAGAATATCGGGATTAATTTCCTCCCACAATCGCTTCATAAATCATAACGATTTGTCCAACAGTCCAACAGAGGTATGCTGTGTTCATTAAACCATGATTTAAACTGCTCTGAAAAGTGTACCGCAGCATTACCTTGCAGGAACAAGTACACTTCACCTATTCTTTTATTCATAAAAGAGGGAAAATCATATTTTAGCAAAATTTAAGACATTTCGAATGCTGATATAATGTCCACACATACTTCAATGACATAAATATGAGTTATAATTATATCTTCGTCTTAGTCTCTTAGTCTCCAACTGTTTGAAGGATCTTGGTACATATACCACATTGTATTTCTTGCACCATTCAAGGGCTTGTTTACCATAGTGACAGGATGTCAAATCTGGCCAAAAAGAAGTGGACACATTATGAAGTCTTATGATTCAGCCTTAGTTTAAAACATTCCTTGATGTTCATTTCTGTATTTATAGAGACCCTTGTAATAAATGATTGCAATCTTTTGCCGCAACTGCATATTTCTTGCTATACCAAGAACGTTTTGGGGTAATTTGAGTTTCTTTTGTATCCTAAACATTTCCTCAACATTCCTTCGAGCATTAGCTACATAAAATTTTAAATCAGAATGTCAGAGCACACGTTGCTTCATCCATTATGCAGTAAGAATATTTTTTTGCTCTGTTTTTGTTGGTGCCTTTGAGCTTAAAAGAATGTTGGGAACTGTTTGGAAAACCCATTATATTTTTTCTTTTATTGTCTTTAGATAATATTTCGGTGGACAATTCTTTCTACCTAATCCAGATTGCCTATCAACGGGCAAGTTCTTCCGGTAACAACACTGGAAACAGTTTGAAGTCAGATCTTTGAATGCTTGGCCAACATTTTGTAAGATCAAGTTGAGTTTTGTTGAAAAGATTTAAAAATTTTACGACTTTTTGTCTCAATGCGGCATATTGTTGACCAAGAAACCGCTATTTTTCGCACTTTCAGATTGACTGGTCATCTAAATGGTAATTAACCCTCCAATAATCATACGATTAAGTTGAAATAAACAGCGAAATAAGTAACAAATTTTTTAAATTAAATGAAACACCAAAGTTAAAAAATAATGCACGAGGTAGGCCCTTTTGCACCTCTATAACAAAGTCCAATGAAACCAATATGGGATACTGATTCACAAAATTTCTATAAAAGAACTTAAATTTAAGTGACATTTACCTCATACTAAATATCTCTAAAAGATATTTGCACTTTTTAAATTTGAAACCATTAAACTAAAATACAAAAAGTCATTAAATCAAAAACTTATTCTAATCACATTCTCTCACTTCTATTTATTTTATTTAGAGCTCCAAATAAGTTTTGAACATTAAAAATAAAACAATTTCTTTGTTTTTGGATCTTACAACTGTTAGTTTTGTTTGTGATGTTGTTGTTATTGTTTTTCTTAATCTCAATCCATATCAAAATCATGCTTGATTAACTCTTTTCGAACCATTTAACAAATAAGCAATAAAAATCAAAATATTTTCATTTGGCTAATAGTGCCATTTTAAAAAAGGGCCAATACACCAACGAACACCAGGGGTCACACATAAACTGTATAAATTGTAAATATGCCATAAAATAATGTTAAATATATTAAATGTCATCCCTTTCCAAGTAATTTCAACTATACCATTCACACTTACTCCAAGATACCAAGAAAAAGGTCGTTATAGAAATTCTTTTTATTATTGTTATTACGATTCTTAAGGCCGTAAAAGAACGACACGTCTTAGGGGTACAAAGTGAAAAAAACATGACACCTTGTATGGATTTGTTTTTTGCTGTTAATACCCTACATCACCATATGTGTTTGGGGTTTTATGCGTTTGTCTCGATGTTTGTAACATACAGAAAAAAGTTGTATTACACCCATCTTTAAGTATACCGTTCGACTAAGAATCGCTTTCTGAGTAGATTTAACGATGTCAGTTCTTCACTCTATCTGCCTGGATATCCATGTAAACGTTCTGAACACTGTATAGATCGCATTTTTTGGGATATCTTGATGAAGCCTATTGAAATATTTCGTCAAATATTCCAGGTACCTCCCATATAAAGCGATATTAAAAATTGGCAGAAATTAGTGTTATGGCATTTTAAAATGATATGTCAAATTATGCGAAGTTCGGTCCATTACTTCTCATAGGTCCCATACAACCCCCTTTACAAATATAAATTTGAAGGACATAAATATCAGATATATGTTAATGTTGCAATAACAATTGGTGGAATTAAGATCAAATAAGCAAAAAGCGGTCGGTCCATAATTTCTTGTAGCTCCTATATAACCCCACAAAAAAATTAATTTGAAAACGCAAAAATTTCACATAAATGTTAGCGTCACAATAATGAACAGCACATATTATACGGTGGTCGTTCATTAGTTTTCCGTAACTACCATTTTTAACCAACAATGTGATATAAAGGGTATTAAATAGTCGGTTTTGATCGACTATTGTGTTCTTACTTGTTTTCAATTAAATTAAAATTTCAAATTAACATTTTTATTTCAACGAACACAAAGATACACACACAAATACATATTTATTTTTGGTAAGGACTAAAAACTAATTTTAAAAATAGAATAAAAAGTCATAAGAACAAAAAACAATTTTTATTAAGAAACTTTATTAGAATTTGTTAAGATTTTTTTATTATTGTTTTTTCTTCACTTTTTTCATTTCTTCATTTTGAGCAGCAACATATGTTGCCAACATTTTGCAATTGTCAACATTTGTTAATATTTTTTAAAACTCATTTAAATTATAAAATAACAAAAATAATAAAAAAGATGAAAATTCATTCAAGTAAAAAATGAATTTACATAATTGGTTGCGGTTGATTTTCAAATTAAAAAATTTGTTTCGGACATTTTGAAAAAAATATGGAAATCTTATTTTGGATTTTTAAATGAAGCATGTAATATACAGTGGAGTTGAATTAATTGTTATGGGAAATAAATCCAAAGATTTTTATTGAATTCGATTAAGAATATTAACGGTTTCATGAAACGTGCTTAAATGGGTGCTCTTCAATTCTCTTTTTAACATTACCCAGGATCTCTTCTCTGACCTTTGCTCCGGTCAGTTTAAGCCGCATTTACGGCTAATTTTGCGCAACAGCATAATGCTTGCTATATTAAGAACTTTATTTTACTTTAACTGCTACTACTTCTTAAGCTTTTCATCAACATTACCTTGAGTATTAGCAACACACAATTCTTGACCAGAAAGTTGAGAAAAATATACCATAACATTCGTGTCTTTATTTATTATACAACAAGAATATTTTTTAGAAAACTTGACTTAAATTTCCATTCTATGCTTTATTTCCGTACTCTATGGCTGAATGAAATTTGCTTTAAGTATCTCATTTTATCCTGAGAAATTTCTTATTTGAAACCCCGCTAAAATTAGTTTAGTACCAATAAATTTTTAGACCGACAACTGATACAATTAACGAAAATTGAAAACAATTGAATACGGATTATGAATAAACAGCTTATTCAGTTTCCTCTGATATTGCCTTTAGCTGAAAATGTATCGCATTATAAAACAGCTGTATGAAGTATTTAGTACATGTTTCATTTGTTACAAAAACTTTGATTTTTATTTGCTCAGAAATTTAATTTAATTCGTATACCGTTTTTCAATTAGCTTCATTTTACTTACTTATTACTGTTTAAATGATTCGCTTAAAAAAATCGAGATATAATAAATATAAATAATACAACTTAAAAGCTTTTCCTGCTTGAGAACTCGTCTGTATTATGATTGTATAATGGAAAAAATTTATTCTATAAATCACAATCTGAACCAATTAAAATTTGTTTAGAAATAACAGATTTCGATTGTTTTAAAATATTTATATTCCCAACCCTGTAGACTCAATAGCGTTATGTCTCCAAAGTTCAAGCTAAAATCTTAAATTTGCCTTCACATCAATTATTATCATGTGTAACATCATTGAAATCGTCGTTCGAAAGTTTATTTTTATTTTATTTTCAATATAAATTACTGTGCGTAGTCGTTGTATTCTTTGAAAATCCAACCTTTCCAAACTTTCTCTAGTCAAATTTAACTATTTTCAATACATTCGTTGACAAAAAATTTAAAACTTTTGTAAAAATTGCCTGACCTTGGATAGGACTTCTGGAAAACTATTTTCCCAAAGTTCCAAGTCAGTTCAAAAACAAGTGGACACATAATGAAACCTTATGAATGGAAGCAGCTTTTTCGTATTTATTTATAGAACCCGTTGTAAATAATGATTAGTTTGTTTGCCGTAACTTCTTATTGCTTTTCATACCAAGAACTTATTTGGAAATTATGATTTCTCTTGAGTCTTAAACTTTTCTTGAACATTCTCTCGAGCATTAGAAACATAAAATTATAGGCCAGGAAAATCTGAAAATCTATCAAAACATATACGTTTAGTTATCCATTATGAAGCAATAATATTTTATTTATTATTGTTTCATTTTCACGTGATGTACTTTTTCCCGTTCCCGTAATGTACTTTTCTAACTTTTCGTACCAAATAGTCAGAATACCGAGCTATCCAGATTGCTTGCCAACCGGATGGGTTGGGAGCTCATTTAAAATGTTTGTTTTTTTTTTTTTTTTTTTTTTGCTTCAGAAAATTCATGTGGACACTTCCTGCTACCTGAACCAGGTTTTTTAACAAAGAACTGTTTAATGACATAAGAAATATTATGTGGCTCCAAGTTATTTTAATAATTTTAGTTCGCACTTTTTTTGCAGCGTTTCCGTGATTTACTTTTCTAACTTTTCGTACAAATTTTAATTTGCACGTTTTTAAATTTTGGTTCGCACTTTTTTTGATTAGATTGACAATTTGTTTGACATTAAATATAAGAACTGACATGTTTTATAAAGTAACTTCATACAAAGTCACACAATACATGTGTTAAAAGGATTTTTTGAAAAACGTGTGTTTATTATTTTTCGAACTCACTCCTTACCTCTTCTCCAAATTTATATAATTAAACGTAAATTTTCCCTACATATAATAATGTACTTACTAAACAACAAAATCTTCTTAAAATTAAATATTTTTGCTAATTTGTATGTTAAAATTATTTTCAGTTTTATTTTTTAACTTTTCATTTATGGTGAGAAAACGTATAAAAATACTCACGCATGTTTGCACCTGTCAGTTTAAAATTATTATCAATTTTTATATGAATTAATAAAAATAAAATTTCTTATAAATTCGTCATATAAATGAAAAAATAATATGGGTACTTATGTAAGTGTATGTGTACAAAATTGAAGACAACAAGAAAATTTCATTTATTTACAGTTTTAACTGCAATTGAAGATATTTTAGTATACAGTGTGGAAAAAAAGTAAACACATTAAAAACAGATAAAAACGTTATAGTCGGTCAAGCCCGACTATGTTATACCTTAAACCACAGTAAATGGCAGCTACGAAAAATATACGAACGACCCTCGTGTAATTTTCTTTTATATGATATATGATTAAGTAGGATGTGTGTTATTATTATACATACATTTATTTGAAATCTTTAGTTTATGGATTTAAGATTATATTTATAGGTTTATACCCTTTAAAGTGAGAAGTAGTGAATCGATCCTCCCATAATTTGGCACATAGATAGAGAATATCATAGGACTTTTTTTTTTTTTTTTGAAATTCGCTTTATATTTAGGACCTTTATGACCTCAAAACCACATTCCGGAATGACATTTGTATGGGAAAAAATTTTCATTGACTTAAACATTTAATTTCAATTGAGGAGATTTTAATGCAAACTCTGGAAAAAATAAAAGTGAATTAGCAAATATTAAATTTTTCATTTAGTATTAAGTAGAAATGTATAGTAATTAAAACGGCTGTATATTATTGTCGAAGACTATATACTGCAACTCATACAACCATAAACCAAAACGAAAGTTATTAAATTTTGCTTGTTATTTGCTATTTTGTTGTTGTTGTTGTTAATAACAACACTAACAACTACAATGAAAACTTTTTTAACAAGAATTTTCACTTTATATTCAAACGTTCTATAAAAAATAAACACATGCAATTACTTATACATATAAACAAACATATATTAATTTACACCGTCATGTGACTATAAACCAAAAGTCCTTATAATATTAAAAGAAATTGGTTAAGATATATGCAAACATATACACACATGAAGAATATTTCCTTATTCTTTTTTACTACAACTTAAGAACTCTATTTCAAGCGTTTTTCTTTTCTTTACTTTTGAAATTGTATTTGTTTCGTACATAAAATTTAGTTTACAAAAAGGAAAACAAGGTAAAAAGAAAAAAATCCCGGAAAGATGATTTTATAACCAGCGACATGTTGTGTGAAATTTGTTTAACATTAATTTGTCTTGCTGTTATTAGATTTTTTTGTTTTCAAAAATGTGTGTGTTACTTATTAAATATATGTATGTTTAGGTTAAAAGAAAATATATTTATATAAAATTTGTTTGAATACAATTTTTAATATATATTTTGTTGCATTTAAATATACAAAAGGCACATTAACAGACAAACTCACACGGTTGTATAAAGCGTTTTGGTACACGGAGAATATATTTGATATTTACTATCAATATGTGAAGAAAAATCTTTTCAAAGATTTTGATGTCAGTTGACGAAAATGATGCAGGACTTACAAATAACTTCCAAAAGTTACGCTTGATTGAATCTAGTCAAGGATTAAAATAACTCTTATATAACCGGAAATTTAAAAAGTTAATATTTTTAACAGTAATGGTGTATAATTATTTGGTTCACTGGACGTATACTTAATATATTTGATTAATATCACTTATACACTATATGTTGCCGGCAAATGTGAGTTTAAGATAAAATTTTAAAAAAGATTTTATAAAATTTAAAATCTACCAACTCACAACTTTCATCTTTTTGATGTCAAAATTAAGTATATTTAAATTCTATTCAAAAAATTATTTTGCTTGTTTGTTTCTCAGGACGCATACTTAATATAATTGATTAATATAATTCATACGTTCTATGTTCCGAATTTGTGTAGTTTTAATACTGAACAAAAACAATTTTATGGTATCGTCTCAAATGTGAGTTTAGATATTAAACGTAAAGTTTTACGCTTTTGTTTTGATTTTGTTCTTGAAAATCTTAATTTTTCAAAGAAAAATGGACTTAGAAGTATTTCACCACAACATACAGCTGCAGAAAATCATAACAAAGTATAAATGAAACAAATTTATAGTAAAATATATGAACAATTTTGATGCACTCCACTGACTTCTGAGGATTTCTCCTCAGTGGTAATTACAAAGTCAGCTTCTCTAAAAGCAGTTTTTCTGTACATTTGGATTAGTATTCCGAAAAAATATTTTTGCGAAAGCAGATAGGGTTTTTTGAGCGATGTCGGATTTAAAAAAAACCTTTAGTTCCTGCCGAGAGAAGAAAAATTGGTTTTTAAATTATTTATGGTTTCCAAGTGCATAATTAGAAGTATTGGTTGGTCTTTAGTTCGTTGGCAATATCTCATTAAGGACTTACTTCGTGGTACGGTGTTTATATTTATTTTATATTGAGAGAACTGAGGTTTCCAGGAAGCTAGTCATATTACATAAAACTTCAATTTTCGGTTAATTTCTAAGATCAAAAATTTTGATTTCAAAAATTTATGTCTTTTTTACATAGCTTGATGTGTTCTTATATCATTAGTTATAGAAATTTTTGCACCCCGATATCGTTTGGGAGAAATATAGCCAAAAGAAAGGAAGAAAATATTTTTTGGTATGTTTAATGCAGTGTTACCGTTGGTGCGACTTTAGTCATAAACAGCGACTTTTTCCAACTGTTTGTGACTTTTTGTGTAGTTTTTCAAATTTCCCCTTTTTGTCTTCTGAATTGTTAGTTAAGATTCAAGCTTATTTCAACATTACAAGGAAAAGAGTGCAAATTCATGATTTAAAACTATTCCTAAAAATTTAAATTTTTGGTATTTTACACCTAATCACCAAAACCCCTTTTCAAAAAATCCCAACGGTAACCCTAGTTTTATGTATTATTAGGATTTACGATAACAAGTTATTTAATTCAAATAAATTTGAAAAAAAGGTGTTAAATATTGTATACTTCCAGATGTATGTTTCATGTGTCATGGCACTAATGGCTTTAAATAAACTATATTTTAAACAAAAATCTCTCAGTGTAACAAATCGTTGACACTTCTGGCAATAAACTCAAAAACAACACCTGCTTGGTGGAATTATAAAATATTAATAAGACAAAATTCTATATAAAGAAGAATACAATAACTCCATTTTAGAATAAAGAAATGAAAATATCTTCCTACACCCCCGCACACGCACACAGATACAAACAAAAGAAAAGGAAACAAAAAATATGAAAATAAGTAATATGAGCGACAAATAAACACTTAAATATAAAAATCAACAAAAATAAGGAGAATTTATGTACACAAGTACACTCACACTTACATCTATTTACTTCTTTACATAAAATAAAACAACAGGTGAGAAAAATTTTCCTTAAAAAATTATTTTATTAATATTTTATGAAAATGTTACAACAAAACAATTGTAGGTTAATTGGATATGAAAATAAACAAAAACAGCGATGTCATCGCTGCTTCTCCAAAAAAGGACAAATGTTACTGAAAAAATAAGAAAACTTTTTTCAAAATTAAAATAATTAAATCAAAATAAGAATGAAATGAAATGGAAAATCCTTAAAAACAAAAACAACAAAATGTGAAAGAATAAGGGAAAAAAGTTATTTAATTTTAATATAAAATTAGAAAAAATTTAATAAAAATGAGAAAAGTTTTTTGTGATAAGCAAATTATAATTTTAGTTTTGGAAGATAAAGACAAAAATGGCTGAAATTAAATTTTTAATTTTAAAATTATTAAGAAAACAATATTACGCATAGCACAGTGGGGCAAAATAATTTTTAATTTTTAATTTCTCAAAGTCTGATTTACCATCAAAATTTACAGATTTATATTCAAAACCAAATCAATTCTATTGCAAATTTTTAGAACAAACTCAACAATAAAAATTTGATTTTTTGAACTTTTCGCTATTTGTAGTTTCATGAAGTCGAGTGAAGTTAAAAATTTCAAATCGGTAAGTGACATATTGCCTTATTATAAATAGCTCAAAGTCGGAGGTTGCAGGAAATATATGTATATTTTTTATTCAAAGTAGAGGAATCGCTGATAATAGCGCTACTAATTTTTATAATATAATAATTTGAGTAACCGCCAGCTAAGTGCATGAGTTGGCAAGTTATGATCAAACATCTATAACCCTCTCTCTAACCTACAAGAACACTATGAGCAAATATAAGCACTGACCGCTGGTATTTTGTCAACTTTTAACTAAACCAATTTGTGCTAATCTTGCGTTTTCGCAACAGTAATTTTACACATCCTAAAGTAAGTTGGTATAGGTTTGATCATAATCATTCTATTTATAAAAATGAATCTTTATTTGCTTGGGAGGATATGATCCGGGGAAGAAGTATGAATATATAAAGAACTATAATTTTTATAAGGATCTGTTTTACCGACCAAAATACAGGACGAATTGGATCGTGGCGAGAGCTATTCTAATAAAAAGGCAATTGTAATTATCCAAGTAACTATTACTGCACAAAATGTAGTGCGGAAACCATTAGGAAAGAGGTAGCACCCATCTAAAGAACTATTGAAATGATAATTTTAAAATTTGGTTCCAATTAAATTCTCAAGGAACTCTTTTGTTAGACAAAACATAGGACGCATATAATCAGAAAGGGATGTAGGCCCATATAACATAATTTTAATGCGAGATAACTTCCATATAAGACAAATAATAATCATCGAATATCTAAGAGCTTTTGAAATGAAAGTATTAGGTTTCAAGAGCAGTTTTATTGGACAAAGTATAGGGGAATGTTATTCCTCGTACAAAGAGAATATTAATTATCGAATATCGAAAGTAATATGAAAAATACAAAATTATTTTACAAGATAAAATCTAAAGCAGATTAAGCGAAGAGGAAAAATTTCCCCCATACAAATCTAGATTTCTTAAATTTAGATCCAATCATTTTCTTTTGAAACAGGTTAACTTGGGAAAATGAATGGTTAAGAGGGACAGGGAATAAAATACCTACCACATAAATAAAGAAGGAGATTTACCAATTTTTGTCACTTTCCTATGAAACGCCTTTACTGGAAAAATTAAGTTTAACAAGGTCAGAGGGAAACCTGTCAAGTCGCCTGCAAAAAGGAGTTTTGACCCCAAACTATACAACCTCCTATTTCTCTAGACACCACATACTTTGTTAAATTCCACACATGTCATAAACAATGGTGAGCCATTCAAGATAAAAAACACCGGCAATGTTTCAGAAACCTAAAGAACAAGATTTGAGTACTTCTTTCTTATTTTTTATATCCAACTAATTATGTCTAATAACTGGAAAATGTTATATGTTTCTCTGATACAAATTCCAGAAAAAAGTAAAATATTTTGTAGTGAATGTAGAGCATGTTGAGTATAACTCCACACGCTTTAGTGTTTACCTGTAATTACTTCATAAGAAGCTTGTATTACACAAAATATACATCAAATATGGCAGTAATCAATACTGTTCTTCTAATCGCACAAGAACTAAACCAGGAGAAAACACGCACAGTCGCTGTTGTGTCAATAATACTGGATTTCTATAATCTTTGTGAATACTTTTGAGGTTTTTCTCCCCCAGGTAAAATGTCTTCGTGTTTTATGAATATACGTCATTCATTACATCTCACTAAGTCTTATATACAAATAATATGTCGGGGCAATTATATCTAAACATTTCAAAAGTCGTATTAATCTAACATGATGACTGCAGGGTTGCCGAACGGGTTATAGTAGACCTATGCGATTTGGTAAACAAAAAAACCAAAAGTGCTTATCATATTAAGTAAATTAGGTAAAACTTTTTAATATGGCACATTATAGGAGAAACCTTGGAAAATTGTCTTGTGTTAACTCCGCAAGACACTTACAGCGCTCGGAGTGTGTGCAAGATATCACATGAATATCATATTTGGAAGGAGTCTGCACTAAACAATTAAAACCAACTGTCACAATTCAAATGAATAATGCTTTTTAAAATTTCAAACAAAGATTTTGGATTATAAAATATAATTATGCAGTTATTTTTTCTTTGATTTATTAAATTATTAATTTAAATATGATCTACAACAAATCACTGTTTCATATTTAATGATTTCAAGCATTAACTTTGGCCTCTCTTTTTTAATAAAAATTTACTTTTTTGGTAACAGTTTTTTATATCCTCTATTTTCACGCCTAAACACAAGAAGAATGCGTTAAAGTTTTTTTCTTCTGATTCGGCAAAGACTAAGTTTTACTAAATCTACCTTCTTTTATTTCTGCCACAACTGTCAACCGAAAGGCAAATAAAACTTCTTCATTGCCAGACACTAAATCCACAAAAGTCCAATTGAAAAGTTTTAGTTTTGTATTCTTACACCCGACATATAACAAGAAGACAAACGACAAATATTCTTCTTCTTCTTCTCAAATGCGTGCGAATATGATAGAAAAGTTTTATAGTTTTGCGAAAAAAAAGCGCAAGAACAGAAATCTAAAATCAAGTTAAACAATTTTTTTAATAAAAATTCGTTTAGAAGTAAATAACGAGAATGGAAAGGGGGAAGAGGAAGAGAATTTATAAAATATTATTGTGTGAATATTAAAATATAACAAAAATGGCACAAAAATGACTAACGGCTGTAGGCCATGAAGCAATTAAAGTATTGGACTTATGTTGCACTTACAATATAAATTTGAAAGATAGAAAATATTAATAAAATCATGATGGGAAACAGGAAGAAGGGGAAACAAAGTTTTGATATTTTTTATTAATTTAATGTAGAATATTATTTGAAATAATTTCAATGCTTAACGTTTTCTAAAAAAAATACAATCTGTATTCTGAAAACTATATAATTTCAGTTACAAGGAATGTAATAAGCGATAAAATATAAATCCTAATCGTTATATCTTCATGTACCTGAGCTGATTTATTACCTTTTTCTAGAAAGTCTTGAAATCGTTTACTTAGCGATGATTTTGATACTTAATATCATAACTCAAAATATCGGATCATCAATGTCAAACATTTGGTAAGGAAAAATCGATGTTCAAAATTTAACGAGGTCGGCCCATAACACTTATATATTGATCCTTTTCAAAATGCTTATAATATGCAAAATTTTGATACAACCCATAATCCGTACGTCTTACATTTCTGACATATGTAATGTACATTTATTCTGGAATAAAATTAAACCGAAATAAATTAATTCTACTGGGACCTCTATTTAACATAGCTTCCATATAAGGTCCCTTCTCTGACGATGGTTCTTATAAAACTCTTTAAATCTCCTGAATAAAATTCTTCAGAACTATTTTTTACTGTGTATTTGGTTTTAAGATCTCTTTGGGTAAACAAAATAATATCAACGTTCAGGAGTCGTTTAGTGGTTCTTAAAACAATAGTGGACTGATTGTCCAGTGGTTCACTTGTCATAAATATTAAGCAGTTTGAATATCCTATGGCTTTAAAATTTCAAAAAACAAGTTTTAGAAATCGAAGTTGTTACAGAGACCAGCGTTTCTTAAATTAAGACAAAGTAGTTTTAGTTTTGTAGAGACAAAACTTAAAAAAACTCAGAGTGATTTTGTCAGTCACAAAGTAGTTGTGTTTTAGTGGTCGCATAGAAAATTTGGAACGAACAACACTCCATTTTTTGAAATTAAGGAGGTTTAAAAACTTCCTAAGTGGAAAGGAGCCGAAAACCAAAAGAGCAAAGACTAGAACCCAGATGATCAGGGTAAAGGTTTTGTTTTGTAAAATATTGAAAATATAATAGTTAATTGAATAAAGAATATTTAAACTCATTATTAAAAAACTTAATTAACTATTTATTGCAGCGTTCTAGATCGTAAACTGTGCGTAAACCTGAGGAAAAGTTCCTGTTTAACTTAGTCTCCATATAAGTTGCAAGTTAGTAAAAATTTTAAATGTTACAAAATTCCAATGAAACTTGGCTCTAATAATAAAAAGTTGGACAGACTTCCAGAACACAGAAGTCTAAAATCAAGTTAAACAATTTTTTTAATAAAGATTCGTTTAGAAGTAAATAACGAAAATGGAAAGTTGGACAGACTTCCAGAACACTGGACCGCATTTAGCTGTAGCTCTAACATAGTATTTTTGCCAGAATAAAACTCTTTTCATACCTCCCATCACCACAAGTGTTGAAGAGAGTATATTTACTTTGTCATTCCGTGCGTAAGAAAGGAATAAGAAGGAATTATCTCAGACCCAATAATGTATTTATATTCTTGCATCAAATCAAAATCTCAGTCTATTTATGAATGTCTGTGTAGCACGCTCCATCCACAACCATAAACATAGCTCAATAGAATTTGTCTTAATTGTCTTATCTTAAATTATATATTTCTGAGAAGTTTATCATATAACATATCAGTTCAGTAAATTAAAAGATATAGATGATTTAGAGGTTGTGTAAAGTTAATAAGTTAGAACTTTACACACATTTGTGACGAAGCATTTTGAAGATTTGGCATATCCGAATAAAGCATTCCTACATGCTTTAAACTCGTGAAATTTTTCCTAGAATGTAAGAGGTAAAGGGAATAGTATTCAGCACAAGCGAAATAGTATTCTTACTTCAATAATATTTTTTCTACAAAAAATTAATCTTATTTTCATATTTATAGTCATCATTTAAAATTTACTTAAGTTCAAGTTTAACCAGCTGTAATAATAGTTATCTTTAGTTTGTAAATAATTTCATAAGGAAACTATAGCAAATCATATAATCTTAATTGTGTGGCTAAATTGATAAATACTTATGCACAAACACACACGACGACAAAAGGCAAATGTTTAGAGATAAGTATGTGTAATAAAACGGGAAAAAGGAAAAAGTGAAAGGACCGCAAAAATGCTCTTATTTACTAAATACAGTACATTACAAATAACCATAGATTCGTATGAGTTATACAAATTATTTATAAAAAATCATATTAAGTATACGTTCATAGTGTGAGAACAGCAATATATTATTGATATTACAATAGAATCTTAAACATTAAACCGATTAATGTCCAACTCAAAAGGCCCTTAAGTCAATGGCCTTTACTTTCGTTTACTATATTTACTAGTTTTGTATGTATTAGTGTTTATTTAAGGGTTTTAGTTAAATCCTTAATAAGTATTTTTGCACTTTGATTCATTAGTAATGTTACACGTATTTAGAGTGTAATAAGTCAAGCATAAGCATGTTTACAAACAGTTATGTAAATAATAATTAAAATTATATGCATTATTTGCTTTTTATAAACATATCGAAATTTAAATAAATTTACTTTTATAAATGAATTATTTTATAAATCTCAAAGACAGTAACTCTAGGCAATACGTATTTAATTAAACTTTGTCAACAGCTAATAAGAACGTAAATTATTTTTGAAGTATCACAAAAATAACATGAATGGAATGAAGTCTATATTTATGTGAAAAATGTAGGTACCAAAATATCCATATTTTGATGGGAATATTCGGTAACCTTATGCCTCCATAACAAAAATGCAGTATTTTTAATTATTTTGGACAATAAGCAAACAATTGTATAACAAACTTTTGAAAACTGGCCTAATTATTCAAAACTTATCAGAAATGAAAATATGAATAAAGTACGCACATAAGTACATGTTTCGTAAATTCGAATAAAAACATAGTACTTTTATAGAGCAAATATATTTCAAGAATTTGCAACATGAACATTTTAAATATACCAGGCATTTTGAAAATTCAAAGAAGGTTTTCAAGGATAAAAATAAAATTTGGTACTTTGTTACCTTTTGACTTCCTTGCAGCAATTTAGTTAAAATATGCAAATAAGTATATGTTATCACAAATATATAAAAAGCCAATAATAGTGTAATAGTCGGTCATGCTTGAATATGCACCATGAAACCGAATTGAAAAATTTCAAAAAATTACCCCAATATCTTCGAAAGCAACATAGACAATTAAAATTTCCTATAGGATGAGGAGAGAGCTATCTCGCATACAAACATAAGGTGGTAAATGTATAATGAACTATTAAAGTGAGATTTTTAAAAATTTGGTTCCAATCATTTTCTCAAGGAATTGTTTCACTGGATTAAATGTACAACGGATAAGGTTGAGGGAAAAGTTAGACACATACAAAGCAAATATGAATTATATAATATCCAAAGGGATATATAAGTGAGAGGTTTTTTGAGGGTTTTTGAGGGAACAATTATACCGGACAAAATTTGGGACATATAGGACCAGAGGGAGAGTAAGCGACCATAAAAAGCAAAAAAGTAATTATCGATTATCTAAAAGCTTTTTTTAGAGAGAGTAGTAAGATTTCATTAATATTACTTTCCCAAGGAGCAGTTTTACTGAACAAAATATAGGATGGATGTTATCATGGCTAGAGGTAGCCCACATACCTAGAAAACAATTATACCAAGTACACTTTTAAAGAATTGGTTTTAAAGAAAAAATTAGAAACAGAGAGTGTCAACGAGTGCTGAAATACATTCATAGCAGATGAAATAACTGAATGAAAATCAAAATGATTGAATTCTTTGTAGTTTTTGTATTTACTAATGATACTTATCGAATTCTCAACTGTATTATTAACAAAACCTGTCGTATTTATATCTAGAAGTTGCGCTTACATAGTATCGAAAGATCTAAGATCTGATCTTCCAAATAAAACGAAATTAATTTTAAAGATGTTTGTCTTCATTTCATAAAGTTTATAAACGATTTTTAATTATTTTAAAAGGTTTAGCTGGGCATCTTTAAAAAAACACATTGATGATACTTTTCGAGGGAACGAAATGGCACAGTTGAGTTCAAGAGATCTTATTTCACTTCAGTCCAAATTTTGGCGTTGGATTAAATAATAACATTGGATAACAAATAAACAAATTCAAAATTTTAATGCTTGAGAAAAATTTTCAAATTTGAGACATAAATCGTCAAATCGTCTAAATACTATTTTGGTCTCATAAAATCGTTCAATCTGACAACAGTGCGTGGAGTATTCGCCAAGTACGATTTTATTTTTATTTTTTTTTTTTTGAGTTATCACGTCTCTCTTTTCTTCTGCGTGTTAATTAGTTTTTTAAATCTCGCAAACCATCACTCAAGATTTTGACATTATAGGAGGTATCCGCCAACACTCAATAAATTTTATCATTATTATAACAACTGAATAAAAGTTTGTGGCGTCTTTAATTCGAAGATATATTTTTGATTTATAACAAAAAATTTGCACTCCACAGATGTCGGGCAAGTATCGCAAATATTTGCCCATTTCTCTTCTCTGCAACTTATTCTGCATATCAATAAATAAAATCTTAAGTATTTGTCAATGTTTCATCATAGATTATTTAAATCTATTTGAAGTAAAACAAAATAATAAAAATTAAATTTCATGTTCAACAAAAATCATAAAAAAAATTTACCCTTAAGCTGAAAAAGACCAAACAAAAAGAATACAAATAAAACATAACGAAGAGAAAGAACAATGACATATAACAGATCATCAAGAATGGAAACAAAATTAAAATCATCAACTTACAAAAATCTATAAACTAAATACTGAATGCAAACAGAATGAAAAAAATCAGTTAAACTGGAAAAAAATTCTAGAAAACAATCAACAAACTGTTAAAGACCAAGTTAAAATAGAAAATAAACAGCGACGACTATTTACTTCTCTACCGAAGAACAAATGAAACAGAGAGCAAAAAGAGCAGCAGCAGCAAAAACAAAACTTCATTGAAATGGCGTAAAACTTTTTGACGCCAAAGGGCAAATGAAGCACCACATACAGGCTACAAATAGACATGATGATACAAATGTTTTTACAGGACTAAACAACAAAATATATTTAAAACAAAAAATTATATACAGAGAAACATTTTGTACTGGTAGGAAAATATCAACAAAATGTTTAAAGTCCGTTCAAGTTCAAGTATAAATACAGCCTCGTAATGAAGAGATGATGAAAATGCAGAGATTCAAATGTATTGAAACATTATGAAGAAATTAACTCAAAATCGCAGAATCAACATTGGTTCATTTTCGAAATGTAATAGAAATTAATCCATAAATTCGGAACGATTAACGCAAAAATATTTAAGGCGATAACAGATTTTTAAGCATTATTACCCTCCCTTGGACAATTGTAATGATCGATGGAACAATAATTTTAATAAGCACCACTTAAATCTTTATTGTGGCCTTATTTCTCTTCTCTTTGTTTGCTCATAAATCGCCTCCGATTTTATGTATCAGCTAAGGAGTGAAATCGAATAAATCGTAACATACGTTTTTCATTAAAACTTTTAACCTTAATATTATTTGATCTTTGTCTTGATCATGTCGGTTTTTATGTTTAATGTCAAACAAACGGATATATTGTTAGTCTAATTAAAATCAGTGACCAGAAAGAAGTGCGTACTTAAATAATTAAATATTTTCAACGAAACCCCATTTGGTTTTATAAAACAGTTTCAATGTTATTTTACAGTACTGGAAGAACTTGTCTGTTAATAGAAAACTTTGTTCAGGTAGAATAAATGGTTACGATGCTTCTTAAATCAAAACATATTTAAGAGAGCTTCCAGCACATCCGGTATGAAAGCAGCCTGATTGGCTCAGTGATTGAACTACTTGGTACGAAAAGTTAAGTTCCTAACAAAAAAAAAAAAAAACTGAAAAAAATTATGAGGCCAAAAACAAAGCTTCCGTGCTCTATTTTTGAAGTCAAGATTTCCAAAAAATATTATTACCGCATAATGCACTACAAAACATATGTCAGATTTTTAGCAACTCTCTGGTCAAATATTGTAAATACTAATTCTCAAGGAATGTAGAAGAAAAGTTTGGGATTCAAAATCAGTCAAAATTTCCCAAAAAGTTCTTAGAATGGCAAGCAATACTATGTAACCGAAAATGAATCCAATCATTTGTTACAGTGGACTCTATAAATAACAAAAAGGAATGTTCACAAATGTCTACTTCCATTCATATTGTATTCTCTTATTTTAAGCCTGATGTAGTAAACATGCCCTTGAGTGGAATTAAAATAATAATGTAATATTTGTACCAAGAGAGGCAAATCCTCCAAACTGCCCGGTACTAAGGAGAGATATTGGGATCTTGTTATGAGTGAATTGAAGTGTACAAAAAAAATTAAAAAATGCGCGGGAGATCTTAAGGGACCTGCATTCTGCACACTTGTGTATTGCTAAAATGTAGGGTATAGTGAGTTTCAATATTGACTAGGCCTTGATAAAGAAAAGTGGAGTGTTCAAAATTAGCAAATAATTTTAGTGACTCTTGTCCGCTAAAATTATGTTTTGTTTCAACCGAGTTTTAACAATTTCTTTTTAACATAAATTGTTAAACCTGAAAGATCTCTACAGACAACCGAATATATCTTATGGAAAGCAAGGTGCTTTCGATTCGCTATATTAATGTGGTTATTATTATTGAGATGATTTGGGGAGTTATGCGATGGTTATGGGTAAATTTTAATGGAGAGAGAAATTTCCTACTTTCGATTTTACATGCATCATGTCACAGTGTTTGAAATGGAAACAAATCTGTAAATTTGTAACAGTCATACTTTGAACATACTTACAAAGTAATGAGCGAAATTTCATTTGCTATTCGGAAGTGCCTATTGAAAAGCATTGTTAAGATGCGAGTTGATTTTCGTATTTTTCTTTCTTCTCACTTGTCTACTACTATCTGCAATCAGAGTCTTACGATAGAATCCAGATGAGAGGAGAGTTGAAGTTTTTTGCCTGAATAATTAACGTTCGATTTACTGGATCTTTAAAAGCAGTATTTTTAAGGGCGAAGCCTACTAGAAGCCTACTTAAGTTGTATTTCTTCCGAAATCGCTCTTTAAAATGAGGATTAATTTTCGTTCATTACAGTGCATCTGTCTGCTTTGGTGTTAGCTTTTTCAAAGAATTAGTTTAGCGAGACGGCTATACGGATCAGCGTGAATTCCTGGTCCGTTTATTTGACACATAATGAGGCTTTTTAAAAATTCTTTATAGAGTCACTATTTTCAAAAATCATTTACTTTCTAAAGATAAAGGTTGAATTTAAGCAAAAATGTTATTCAGATGTCGAACGGAACTTTGATGTTGCTCAAGGACAAACTGTCATAGATTTGAGGTCATTCCCCAATCTTTAAACTGGCGTTAAACTCATGTGAACCGTTTGATATTTCATATGAAAGCATATTCATCTTTTATGCAGCGTAAAATGTGAATATTCGTGTAAATCATGAAAAGGTATGTATGTGGCTGCCGGAAACAAGGCTTTACAGCATCAGACCATCCGCACACAATATTCTACCGTGTTCTATTCTGTTACATAACAAACACTCTAATATCCATTGTTGTAAATACGAACTCCATATTTTGAAACTACCAAGTGATTGGTGACTTCCCTTATATTACAACTCTTTAAGACAGAAACTATTTCTAATACTTTCATTAAATGTTTTGTCAATTATTTTTCCATTTTATTACGAAATTCCTTAATAATTCTGAAGTAGAGTAGAAAAAAAGATGAAGCCTGTGTGACAATGACGCCGCGATTGTCACAACAAGATAAGATATATCACTGTTAAACTGTTATGTTGAAGAGAGCAGTTTTTCAGTCCAGACAAACGAGATGTCTAACTATGTTTCGTGTAGATGTGTATGTGCACACAAACATAAACTCACAGATACAAACAATTACACACAAACATATAAACATTTTGTACATGTAAGTTGTAGACAACGAATTGGGGTGTTGATGATAATGATGAGCTTTCATGAAGTGTGGTAAAATTTATGACTTTTAATGAATATATGTACACACACATCTAAACACTAGACAATATATTATAACCAAACAGTACCAAATAGAATAACATTTAAAATCTGTGAAGAAAGGGAAAAGGATAGAGGGATATTTAAATAGCATAACAACAATTTAAGTAAGAGTGATAATATACTAAATATTAAGCTTATCTTATGTGACCATTTTTATCTTTATAATGTTGGTTTTATATGTAAGTATCTAGTGTGTGTATGTCTGTGTAATAGTGTGTGTATATGAGTTTTGGGGGAAAGTGTTAAAGAATTTTCTAACTTTTTTGTTGAATCCAACTTTAAGGTATAATTTTCATTAGCATTTTCTCAGACATTTGAAAATTTTCGGTTGCACATTTTATGCATTTCATTGAATATTGCAATTTGGTTCTGATAAACGAGGATAACATGAAAAGGTGTTAATAAAAAAGGAGTAGGAAACTATTAACATTTCCTCATTTCTGGTCCTCTTACAGTCTTAAAGAGATAGTCCCGATTTGTATGATACATCAGTGTTAGGTGAATATCCTACCACATCAATTAGTCGTTTGGTATGATCCATTCGATTATACACTTTCAGAAATCACCTAATGCCTTGGTACCCACGTGATCTCAATTACATTTGAATAGAGTTGTATAAAACCATACCATACTCTTCCAATTTTACTCCAAGACTTTAAATGACTTTTCAGTTAACCTCTCAGTATGTACATAACATTATATAAACACGTGTGAACATAGTGAGTTATTGTCGTTGTGTTGGTGTTACCCTATAACCAGAAAAATATCCGCAGGTTGTAAACAAATATCAACATTTAACAAATACCAACAGCATCGTTACTTACATTCACACAAACACACATCATCAATATTTCTGTGATGTAAAATGAACATTCATTTAAAAATTGTTAGATTTTGATGTGGAACGAGTGAATGGAATTAATGTTAAGGGATATTTGAAATTTAAATTTATCAAAATGCAAAGAGAGAGAGAAAGAGAGAAAGAGAGCGAGGTAGACATAAGGCTTAAGTAATTTATATTTTAGTCACACATGAAATAAATAAGAAAGAATTTCTTAAATATTTACATCAACGATAGTTTGTTTTTCTACACTTTTTGGTTGAACTGAGTTGGGAAATCAAGTAAAATGGCTATTCGAATGCGGACTTAAGAAGTTTTATGAAGCATCCTAAATGTACCATTTAATTGAATTCTTTATACAAGAAATGAGATCGAAAAATTCTTAATACAAGTTTTGCATTACAACTTTTAAACAAGTATACTTTGCTAAACCATTTCAGTTATTATGTTTAATGTCAATGAATGTCTGATTAAAAAGACGGTCTAGAAAAAAGTGTGTACTAAAATTATTAAATATTTTCAACAAAACTCAAATTAGGTCTACAAAAAAGTTCTGCCGTTAATCTATTTCCAATGCTATTAAACAGTGTACGAATGCAGACCGGTTAGCTCAGTGCTCGAACTATTTGGTACTAACTGTTGAAGCTAATAGAGGTTTAAAAGCATATAAGACTCAAAAGGTTTCTGATAGAAACACTGTTACAAATTTAGGGAGCAAAAACAGAGCACAGAAATTGTGGTCAATTTTTTTTTAAATACACTCTTGCTGCATAATATATGACGAAACGTATGTGGTTATGTTGAAGAAAAGTTTAGGACCCAAAAGCAGTCTAGATTTTCCACAAATTTCTTGCGATGGCAATCAATATAAAGTTGCAGCAAAGGGAGAAAATAATTTGTTACAACTAGTTTTATAAATGCCGACTTAAGAATTCCAAAAAAGGCTTTAATGTGAATACTTATTTCTGTACTGATTTGGCATCCTGTCACTATGACAAACAGGCCCTTGAGTGGTACAATGATAATAATGTGGTATTTAAGACATGAGATATTGGCTTGTTAAAAGAGCATTAAAGGTCACTAAAAAGTTGTAAACAAGTGCAATAGATTTTATCAGAACTGATTAAGAAAATATATATTTTTTTAATCCAACCCAAATTTGTTAAGAAACCTCAAATAATCCCCACCAATATCTAGGAAAACAACACCGCGCTTACTGTCTAATAATGAGCAAAAATCTATAATTTATGGCCAACTCCTTTTTCACTGAAATAGGTTCTTCTTTAATTCTTATGATCAACAGTTTCAAATAATTTTGCTTACAATTCGCACTGGTACCTAGTTCAACCAACTTGAAAATGGTTTTAATTCTGGATTTTCTTAATTTTTGGCATATAATATGGTATTGAATACAATCCTTCATGTGAGATATAACATATCGATTTCCCTAACGGATTTGACCTATAATAGTTGAAATGTTCCGATCTGTTGAAAAATTCCTTTAAAGTACTTTTTACATCCAAGACATTAATTTTACAAGGAATACTTCCTTATGATGAAAAATTGCGCTCCAATTCTAGACGAGAAAGAACTACAAAAAACAAAATCAGAAGAAATTAAACGGTTCTAATGTTTACATATTTTTTCGCTCATTTATTTGACACCTTTCAAATCGTGTACATTTTTTAATTGCTGTTGTTGTAATCCGCTTGTCAATTTCGACAATTTGGGCGTTTTATAGTCGTAAACAGGTTAGCAACAAAATGTGTACAGAAAAAAATTATTAATCGTAAAATTCTTCATATTTTTTAATATTGCAAAAAGTATATTTTTGACAAACTGTAGGTATATACGAATTTTTCACTCTTACCCCTTAACTACGATCATATTTAAAAATTGGTTGCGATTCCCAATAAATTAATTTATATCACATAATATTTCTTAGACTTAAAGTTAGCACATCTCATATAAACAGTCCATAGATGTATTGGTTTAAACCCCATGTTCTATAGTAATATTGAGTTGTTTGTAAAACTTTTGGTTGTTGGTGTCACTTTGAAAACTAACATCATACATATGTCCACAAATTTGTTCATTACAAATAACTTTTGCAAAAGGAAAAAGTTTTCAAATATTGTCAACAAAACCAACATAAAAAAGAACCCAAAAACAGAGGCAGTATAAATATCTCTTTGAGTTTCCAGAGGATAGAAGAAACTGCAGTATACGAGACAATTAAAATCAGGAAACATTTTAATCTGCTTAATAAGGTATTTAAAGATGCAAGTGCATTCATACAACCAGACAAATGAATAAAATGGACAGACATTTGTAAAATATATGAAATGAAATACAGACATTTTACAAAAACATACTCATTCGCACACTTTTACTCTATTCTAATTACAAACACACTTAAAATATTTTGCATTAATTTTAACAGGAACATCCTTTTTGTAAATGAGTACGTACAAATTTCATAAAATAATACTAAACCATCATAACCATTCATTTCTTTGTTGAGGAAACAGATAGAGAGAGAGAGAAATAGAGAGTAAGAACAAGAAGTTAGTTTTATTTCGAAATTGTTTTCAAAAGCAAGTGGCAAGTCTTTACACAAAAAGATATATATGTTTCTATCTTTTTATAAGGAGTGCTTCCGAAAAAATATAATATTTTCGACAATTCGTACAATTTTTATAATTCTTTCTATTTCCAGACACAGGAAGTTTTAATGATGTATAACTTGCTTCATAATGGAAAGAAGATAAGATGACTGCAACGAAATTTGTTTCCATGAAAGAACTTTCGAGTACAGCCGAACTGTTGCAACAACTCAAGATCTTACATTTATCGTTTATTTTAGCTGATCATTCTTTTTGTAACTACCACAAATGGTGTTATGAGTGTATATAAATATGTAATTTCTTGTGTATATTTTTTTACACGAAATACAATTTGAGTCAATCAAGAATCATGAATTAAGCCATGGTCCATTTTTCTGTTGTTCATTGTTCCCCGCCGCAGTTGTATATTTTAATGAGCAATTACGGTTCAGTAGAAAAGGATGACGTATGATTTTTCTGATGTTGGACATATCAAATTATCACATTTAAGATCTGTAAATTATTGAAGAAAATCTTAAATATACACAATCCAGACATTCTAAAATTGTCCATCAACCATCTAAGCTGATCATTTTTATAGATTCTGTTGTACACAACAAACACAAGAATTGATGGTTTAATCAGTTTAAACCAAAAGGTTATTGGTCATACTAAGCACTCTACATTATCATCATTGGTTTAATCAGTTTGAACGAATGGTAACATTAACATTATTGCTGGCATATTCAGCTATAGTTACCATATTTTTTGATAGCTGAGGACTTAAACAAAAGGAAACATAATTGCTCCAAAGCGATTTTATAGAAATAAATCTGTAAATGTTGTAATGTCTTTATAGGAATTCACATGGTTATAGCGGAGGCGTTTCCAGTTGATTATATGGAGAACAGGCACTTATTTGGCCAGAGGCGTAATCGGTTAAACTTGGTCAGTGTTAAACGCAGACTTTGAGGTTTTAAAACATTAATGTTAAATTTAATAATTTGATTAAACAAGTTTAATACTATATACCATAGAATACTGTATTCGGCTACGCCAAATATTAAAATTAGGTTGAAATAAATATATATTTCGTACATGCACGTACATACACACTTACATATAGACTCACAAACGTATACAGCCTTAAATACTGCACACTTTAAGAAAGTTCTTCGCTTAAACCGAGCGCCGCAAAAAAACCGCTCTGTGTCTTTATATATAATAAACCGATATTGTTGATTTTAAATAAGAAACTTCTCAAGACCACAGCAAATACTAAGGAAAAAATTCATTGAGTTCTGTTAATTATTGCGGATATGATATCGACTCATAGTTTGTTTTCCATTACACACGGAATGACAAACTTATGGGTATAAAAATGGTCATATTCGAGAGGATTTGGTCAAATACCTTTATTAGAGATACAAAATTAAAAAATTGTTATTTATGTTTTCAAAAAAGAATTTATTTAAGACAAAAAAAACTGAAAACAAATTTTGGAATCTGAAAACTTATGAAAACCGAATAAGGCTTTATGTAATGTTCACCCTCCAAAATACTCACCACCACCTTTTTATATCTCATTGAAACACTACACCGCCAGAGTTGATGGGGAGTGTTATGTGTTTGTGCTAGGATTTCTCCACTGGAAAACCTTCCCGAGAAGGAAAAACATTCTAAGAATTCAATAAAATTTTGCCAGATTGTTTGTAATTGTTCTTAACAGATTCCTATTTAAAACCTGCTATATCGCTTCAATAGATATATAGGATTAATAGAATATCAGGGTATATTAAAAATCGCAATTTGAAAGACTATTTTCTGAATTTCCCTAACAGAATGTAACCTCATAATTGTGTGATTATTTGATTTAGCTCCAATACAAGGACCATTTTTTGTATAAGATTTGAGGTTATAAAATTCTTATATATGGAATAATTCTTTTTAAATTCAGTAAAACTATTTTCTCACTGTCTTTAATATTTGTTATTAATTTAACGAATATTTGGTTATAGGCTCCACATTAAGGCCCATACCGCAAAAATGGGTTAAGTTTTAAAAAACTCTTTAGTGTATCATCATTTTTTTCTTCTTATTTCATTAATATCGCTTCTTATTAGACTTTAGCTCATAGGGAATCCTCAATTTTCAAGAAAAGGTTTTAAGCAGATAAAACTATTAAGTATTAGTTATAGCCTATACCACCATAGGTGGTTTCGGCTGGTCAGACGGACGGAACAAAATGCAGGCTGCAGTATTAAAGATATCTTAATGAAATTTGGTATGTGCCATTACCTTACTCCAAGAACGACGCCTATTGAAATTGGTAATGATGGGTCCATTATTTAACCTAGCCCGCATAAAAATATTCATCTCGGAATGGGTACTTAAGGTCACGAAGGTCTTAAATATTAAGTAATTTTAATTTAATTTGGCAAAAATTAGTTCTATTATATTCTAAAACGATGTGCCAAATTACACGGGGAACGGTCTATTAGTTCTCATAGGTCCCATGCATGCCCTTTCAAATATCACTTTGAAGAGCTTAAATCTCACAAACACGTTGGTATTTTAATAAGTCTTAGTCAAATCAAGACAAACTAAAAAAATTTTAATTTGCGAAATCTTACGAAGGCAGGTCAATAATTTCATCTTGCTCCCATGTAACGCCCACATAAAAAACCTTTTAGAACATAGTAACCCCACATGGAAGTTGGTACCAGTACAATTGTACACTTAAGCATAAATACGAGGGTGGTTCATTAATTTTTGGTAGCTACCACATATAACCGAGTATAACTTCTAACTTTCTTCCATATGGAAAATCAATTCCGGTTAAATTTTCATTAAATTACTTAATATTCAATTCATTATTAATTTATATCCGGGAATTCCCGTGATTGGGAGATTTTTTTCTTAAATTCCCAGGAACAAGAAACCCCTGGAAAATAGTGTTGCATCCAGTTTTGAGTACACCGTTCGACTCAGAAATATTGAGTCGAATAAATTAATTTCGTATATTTAAGATATATGGGAACAGAAAATGTCCTACCAATGTTTGCGAGAATTGATTCTTCTCCTCCCTCATACAAGGGTCATATACGAAAACCACCTCAAATTGCATAAATTTCTCACATATTTGAGTATGAGGAAAATATTTTAAAGAAATGTAATTTATACAATCAAAAATCATAAAACCAAATTCTAAGAGGGTCCTCCCATTTTTTATGACTTTTTTTAATTATAACCAAAATTTATAGCCAAATATTTACTATATTAACAGATCTTGATAATATCACCAAAATATCAGAACTGACCAAAACCACTTGATTCTCAATGGATTATTTGGACAAATTATATATGCTTATGCTCACTTCCACTTTGATGCATTTTATGTTTTATTCTTAATTTTTTTCATGATGCATTCCATATGGGAATTATTCTAAACACAAATTCATTGTTATTTCGGTCTATTTTAAAAACTTAAAGCTTTTTTTTTCGATTTTATTTATTTTCTTGTTTTTTTTTCTTTGTTTTTGTTCTTTCTTTTAAGCAGAAACATCTTCTGGATTTTACATGTGAGTATGTATTTGTGGTTTTTATTTTAGGATATTTTTTTTGTATTTCTTTAAAATAACAAGAGTACGTATATAAATGAGGTTGTCCTTCATAGCATAGTTAACACCTTTTCCAAATAGAACTTAATTGAATTGGCAGTTATATAAATTCCTTTTTTTCAAGAAATTCTCATGGAACCGGTGTTGTTGCTTGTCTAAAAACGTATGTGTAAATTATAGCCTTCGGTTTATTTTTGCGGTAAGTTTTAATTCTACAAAAACAGAAAGTAAAACAAAAACAAAAATATAAGTCCTGAACACACACAATTTTTCTTACAAAAACCTCAATTTCATATAAATAGAAAAGACAAAAAATAAAATAAAAAGAAAAATATATTCGACTTTGGCGAAAATAAAATACACTGCACATGTGATACTTAAGGAAAAAGTATATTATTATCGGAATTCTATTGGGCCTAACTGTTCTATAGGAATCTCTTATGACACAAATGCATATATATCAATCAACTTAGAAGAAAAAGTTCAGAGAACATAAACAAAGCAAAGAATTCACAATAGACCCAAACTGTGTAACCGATATTTCATACCGAAACCCTTTGAAATGTCATTATTCACTTATGGGTGGGCTACAATAAAACAGTCCATTATTGTCTGGATTTTTGCAAAGGGACCAACATCACCGGTCAACAAACATTTTTAAGCCTAAACTCGCATATATAAAGGGTTCGCGTTAAGTGCGATTTTTCTTTGGTCTTCTTACATGGAACACTCTACACCAGAAGTTTTTCCTTGTTTTCCACCAATATTGGCTTCCAATCTTTCACTACCTTTTTTTTTTAAAATAAGTCTTAACACTATACTAGTAGTTGATCACTTGTAGCAAATTTAAAGTTGCATAGGATTCGAACAGTGGCTTTTAGAGTTAAATTAGTTTTTGTTTTAAAATTAAAATTAAGGAAAATCTAAAAGAGCGAAAAGGGAAAGAATATTTGCACATTTTATATATAAAGACGTTTTTAAATTAACATAAAATAATGGTAATAACTTATATTCAGTTTTGTCGGATGCATAAAAAGATAAAGAAAGTACAAAAAGATCGGTCAAAATCTTAAAATCCTTCAAAATTTTATTTCGAAAAGTTATTTTACATATTTTATGAAAGATTTTCTTTTTTGTAAAATTTTTAAATCATTTAAAAAATTCAATGCCGTCGGGCTTTTGTAGGTTCACTTTCCGTCCTTTGTATCGCCTTAGAAAAATGTCATTAGAAATATTCAGTTTTTTCAAATTTACAGAATAAATTCGAAGCAAAAAATGAGTGTAAAAATTTATGGATCGAATTATGTATGCAAGCTATCTGATATGTTATACAAATCATTGTTCTCTATAGACTTCATTCAAATCATTGTTCTCTATAGACTTCCTATTTGGTAAAAAAATTTTGTACAACATTAGAAATTTCATCCAGATATTTCTAAAATTGCGTTCCTTAGACTTTTCCCTCGAAAAAAATAAGAAAATGATTCTGAACAATATACTTAAAAGATTTTCATTCCTTTACAAATATCTGCGTAAATACATAACACTCCAACCACGTATGGTGGTGTAGGGTTTCTGCAATTTTGATTTTTCGACGATTATATACTTTATAAATGTGCTTTTACTGATGTCACACTTTGAATTATAAACATATTATGCTCATTTTCTTAATTTGTAGTTATGAAGGGTATTTAAAATAACAACAAAAACATTTTTATTTTCTTTTCTTATTTTTTGGAAGGAAGTACCCAACTCCCATGTCTGGATGCTAACAAAATTGTTTAAATAGTTTCCTCTACAACTCCATAATGTTGCATAGAATGCAACCAACTAACAAATACTAAATTGGGAGAATGAATAAAATAACAACAAAAACATGAACAACAACAGCAAAAAAAAAGAAGTCATTGGTGTTTTCCAGAGCAGAACATCAGAAACAACACTCAAACACTTAATTGTTAGCTCAGCATGTAACCATCCTGCAGAACGATGAATTTGCTAAAAAGTTGTAAGTAATTTACTTTTGTTTTAAATCCACAAAAAAACAAATACACATAAACATACACAGATAGATATATATGTACTGTACGAACTGTAAATATCTACATGTGTATATCTGTATATCTGTTTATATTATATATTAGGGATGTTTTAAAATTTTCGGAATTATTTACTTATATCACCATTAGATCTACATTTATAGTTACTTTCCTAATATATTTTTTATATCAAACCAGACATACATATTTATGTTTGTATATATAAAGTATTCGTATTTAAACTATTTTTATTTATTTAAGATTTGTTAAAATTTTTATGATTATATATCTTGTAGAATATTTATAACAGGATTTAATTAATAAGTGTATAAACTCACAAACAAGGATTGAGGCCATTTTGCTTCTTAAACTGATTAAGGTAAATTTTTGTACATAAAAATGAAATTTGTTTTTAAAATAAAAGAAAATATATACTTTTATAAATAATTTTATCAGCTTTTTTCAGGTTAAGTCATAAATTGCATATGTAACAAAACATATCTACAACTATGATTAGAGAAACCTTATATATTCATGCAAACATTTATTGTTATCACCAACATGTAAATTGTTGAATTGATTTTATTTTGATAACAATTTCGTTGCTGTAAAAAATTATTTTTATTAAATAAAAATATAATGTCGAGATATGTTTGTCTGATCACAATTTTATTGTTATTAAACTTTATAACGGGATAAATAAACTATTGTTGTTATGGCAAAATAATATATTCAGTTTGAATTCTCATTATTTGTATTTAAAAAATAAGCGATTAAAATAAATCAAATTATATGACGAAAATATTTCAAATAATGTTTACATATTTTCGAAATATATATAAGAAATGAGAAGTATATTAAAATATTTCACACGAAAATATTTTTATTCAAAAACAAAATAATGTGAACAAACAATTTTTTATTGAAATAATAATATTTTTATTAGACTAACAATACTTTTAGAGCGATAGCAATAATTTTAATGGCGATAACAATGTTTTTAGTGACGATAACAATAATTAATGCAAAATCACAAAGCGAATAAATGAATTTTTTATTTACGGTAACAATATATAATAACAATAGTATGTTGCATCTCGTTTATGGTTACCGCAAACATATTTTTTTCTGCATGTGTGATTCTTTATGCGTTTGTATTGATATTTGCAATATATAGAAAAAGTGGCGTTACATCCTCCATTAAATATACAGTATTTGAGATAATTTTTTTGAAATTTGGAACATATTATTATTTTGGTTCGAGGATTATGCCAATTGGAATTGGCCATGTTCAGTCCAATATTTCTGGTACGTCATTTACTAATGTCATCCCGGAATAAGATGTTAAGCTCATATGTAATTTAAATGAAATTTAATTAATGACAAAAATAAGTCTTACGCCAAATTATGTGAGGGTCGATTCATTGCTACCCATAGGTCCCATACAAACCCCCTCCAAATACCACTTTTTAGGGAATAAATCTCATATATACGCTGGTATTGTAATAATAATTACTTAAGTCAAGATAAATATAAGCAAAAATCGTGCAAAGTTATATAAGGGTACATATTTTAGGGTAGCTTCCATTTAACCCCTCAGTAAAATTCCTTTAAATGTAGTTTCACAATAATATACTGCACACTTATGAATAAATCTCAAAAACACGAGGGTCGGATATTTCTTTCTCGTAACTACTATTCATAACCACCATTGTGGTGCTTTATATAGTCGGGCTTGAACGACTATAATATTCTTACTTGTTTGTATTTAAATTTTTTCAGACTTTCAAAATATGTTAATAAAGCCTCAAAGAAATTAACGCTGCACTTCCTTTTGGAATAATTGTATAACTTTGGAACTTTGGTACTCATTTCACCTAGGCCCATATAAAAATGTTCCCTCGAAGCGAGTTTTTATTTTAATGATAATGATGACAAAGAGATTTTGTAAAATCCCACCTGGACCTATCTATTATGTCTCCCTGCTCTCATAAAACCTCCAATTCCCAATGTGCTCAAATTTCACGTATAATACAATACCAACGTATTGTAAAATTATTTGATTAAATTGAAATAAATATGAGCAGAAATCAACGGTCGAAATTTTAGGAGAATTGGTCCTTAATTTTATATAGTTCCCACATAAATCAAATCAGAAAACATAATAATACTGTGGACGTTCATTAACTTTGTAGCAAAAGTTATAAACCAACAATGCACAGTAGGGCAGACTCTATTTTATTATTAAATAAACCTTTACATTTGGATCGGCTGAATGGCTTTGCATACAATTGAATATAATAAAAGCAAAGGAGTGTAGCAAATTCTTTGTTTTTGGATACGCAACGTAAATTATAGCTTTCCAAGTGATGAGCTCGAAAAATTCTTCATACATTTAAAACTTTTAAACAAATTATTATTTGATTTTTTGTCAAGTTATCTTATTAAAGCGGTTCGATTAGCTCATTTCTTGGACCATTTGGTATTTTAAAAACAGGCTTAAAAACATATGGGCCCAAAATGTTCCCGACAAGGAAGTTGCTAAAAATGTAGAGACCAAAAAGAAGATACAGAAGTAAAAATCAAGTTTTCTAAAAACATATTCTTGCTGCATAATGGCTGACTAAACGTATGTTCTGGCAAAAATTGTTGCTAATGATCGCAGGAATGTGGATTTAATGTGTTTTTAAAATAGAATTGAAGAGCACAAAAAAGACCTCCAAAAGTTTAGAAGATTTTAGATGGAAATGCTATCCCTGTTTGTGCAAAATGACAGAAAGCACTATCAATACGTTAATAGAAGAGTTACCGAAAAAAGGTTTCAAATTTCATAACTAAGAATATGTGTTTTAGAAATTATAATATAATCAAAATATTAAAACTGTAAGTTTTGTGGTTTCATTACTATTAACACATATGTATGTTAAGAATTTCTCGAGCCCATTCCTTACGTAATGAAAATTTAAAAAAAAATATTGATATAAAGTTTTAAGAAAAAATATGAAAAAATTGTTTATTTTTAAAGTCAATAAAGATATTGAACTCAATATATACCTTAAAAACTGACTCAAGATTTTACAAAATTTTGAAAGTTAAAAATAAGTCGAAAACTGTAAGAGAAAAGTAACATGAACTTTTTGAATGGGAAAAAAATATTTGTCCTATGATTTTGTAAATTGAATGTTCAAAGAACTCCACTTTGTACACCTATAACTCTGCTTATGGAGACCCAATGGAATCCGAGGTTAAGCTTCTACACTCTTCTTCAGTAATTTTTTAAATTTCATGAAAATCAATCCAGCCACCCAAAATTTATAAATATATTTCTGAAAAATCGATTAATTTAGCAATGTGATTCATGGTTTTACGTAGTCGAGATTGATCGACTTAAACCTTCTAACTCGTTTTTTGTAACTAAATTGTACATTTACAATAACGGCATATTTTTTATTGATTCCAATCTTCTAAAATAACTAGTGAAATCAATTCCGGGCCTCATTTTTGTGGTAATCCATAACAAAAGGTCATTATCGCAATACTTTTATTGCTTTCCTATAACGCACTTAAGTGCATTTATAGGAAAATACCATTAAAAATGACAGTTAATCTCTAAAATTAAGTTTAATCATGTAAGAATGCTACATTCGGCTGTGCCGAAATTTCAATACTTTCCACCACAAATGTATGTAAAGTAAATATAAAATAAATAAAAGTTTTTCTTAAATAAAACAAGGAACTCTGAATGAGTCATAAAATTAGTTATATTTTTGGACTTTTTCTGCTGCAACGATTTTCACAATTTTTGGAATGAAATACGAAAGCTTTTTTGCTTAAACTTAGATTTAGATTTGAAACTGATATCAGTACATAATTTTTAATATACTAATCCGATTTTGCTGGTTTTAAATGTCAAATTTTTCAGGACTATAGAAAATACACAGACCAAAGTTTATTGTGCTTTTTAAATTTTTGTGGATGTGAATATACCAACAACAGGTAGATAGATAGAGACACAGTCAGACAAACAGACAAACAGACAGACAGACAGACATAGATAAGTCAACTCAGATTTGGATTCTATAAAGAAATATATATACATCAGTATGAGGTGATTTCTTCTTAGCTACAAAGAGAATAACAAAGTTAATATACCCTCTTCACCATTAAGGCGAATATAACATTACTATTTGTTTTTATTTTTTCATTCTTTTACATATTATGTGCGTTTATACAAATGTATACCAGTATGAAAATATAATTTAATGGTTTAAAAAATATGGAATGGGATTTTTCGTTTCTCCTTTTTTTGGAAATTAATTAGTAACTATGGAATTACAAGTTATTATTCTATACCAACATGTGTGGTATCATCACTTTAAAGTATTCAGAATTACACCAAAAACTTAGATTACGCTGAGACCATTATTTGACTTTGATTTCAATTGAGGCTACTTTCGGGAATAAAGTCTTAAACTAATAAAAATCTTACTTTTGGAACATTTCTAAATGAAATTCAATACAATTACTTCTTTAACTGCCAGTAATATATGTAACTTATTTCATGAGTATTAGTTAAAACTTGAACATAACTATCATATAAGGACAGTTCTCATAATAATGATTTATGCTTAAAGAAAATCTTAAATATCTATTGAAATTCAAATATTTTTCTAATTGTTTTAAGTGTCCAAATTCTTTGTAATAAATACTTTTTTTTGCACTTTAAATTGAGATGAACCTTTAGATAACAGGACCGCATTTAGATGTAGCTTCAAGTTTCAGTAGTGAAAATTTTAATTCGTAAAATATTTTAAAATATATAAAATTCGGCAAAGCCGAATATATAATTCATATAATTCATTATGTTATATCCTACACGAACACAATTGTTTGGAACATTTGCAGATGTTAGTAGAGGGAAGAAAAAATAGTAATTTTACCACTACTTTAAAGTATCCCATTTGATTCTGGTTTACATTTAGATTCTACTTAAAGTCGCCCATCCGCCCATCTGGCTGGCTGCTCACCTAAACTTATTTTTTTTTTTCGAGTCACAAAAGTCTTTTCGACTATTTGCAATTTGAAGAATAAATATAGAACCATTATTTCTAAGGACTTTTCAAAACATATTTAAACATATTTTTTGAAAAAATTTGAAATTTTCACAAGTAACTTAATGTTAGTTTTAATTAAAATTTGTAATTTTTAATTAAAAATAATGCAGCAGTCACTCGAGTGAATTTTCGCCGAAATTAAAACGTTTAAATAATTTTTACTATGAACACAAAATTATTAAAATTATTTAATAAAACTTTGGGAAAATAAACTTATAAAGATAAAAAATCAACTCTACGTTGAAAAATATAAATATATGGGCCTTGGACAGGGCCTCAAAAAATTCCAAAAAGTAGTCCTTTTATACTTTAAAAATGCTGCTTTAATATGTTCCCTCAAGCTTATTATAATATGCGTGTTGATTAGTTTTAAAGTAAAAAGTATTCATAAGAAATTATGAAAAAGAACATTAATTTAATCCTTTAAACTGCATTACTAACTAACAAACACTAATAATAGTTGAAGCAACAATAACAATAATGGCAATAACGAAATCACTGAGTTGGAAAATTAATTGTGTGCAGTAAGATTTTTTAGTTCCCTTTTATTTTTTCACAAAGTTACTGTTTACACCCTACACCACCGAAGGTTGTAGAGGTATAACGCATTTGTGTGAAATGTTTGTAACGACTATCTAATACACTTCACCACATTGTTGATTAAAAATGAAAGTTACAATAAATTAATAATCTAGCCTCGTATAACTTAATTTATCCATATCGTCTATGTTAAATTTGTGAGATTTTAATTATATTTTTATAAACCGAACCTCGTACGTCGATTTTTGTTACTATTTATCTTAATTTGCTCTGTTATTATTAAAATATCAACGTATATGTGATATATATGTTTTTGAAAGTGTTATTGGGAAGGGGGTTTATATGGAACCTATGAGAAATAATGGACCAACCCTCGCATATTTTGGCACATTGTTTTATAATGTTCTAAGACTTATTTGCGTCCAATTTCATTCAAATCATTTTATATTTAGGACCTTTATGACCTTAAATCCATATTCCGGGAGGAACACTTGTATGGGAGGTACCTGAAATATTCTAACGAATACGGTCAATTTCAATATGTTTTTTATCGATATATTTCTAAACTTGCGACCTATAGACTGGGCGGTTATCATTAAACAAACACAGAAGGTGATTCTGAATCGAACGGTATACTTAAAGGTGGGTATAACACCATTATTTCTGCATGTTAAAAACATTTGCACAAAGTATAATATGTTACCACTTATAAATTTTACATAAATGTTAGTGTCACCATAATGTAATGTACACGTAAGCATAGATCAGAAAATCAAATTGTACTCGAGTCGTCCATTAATTTTACATAACTACCATTTATACCAATATTATGGTGTAGGGTATTAGATAGTCGGAATTGATCGACTACAACATTATTATTAGTTTTATTTTGCTCTTAATTGCGCAAAATTTAAAACCACAAACTAAAAACCAACAACAATCTAAATAATGTTTAAATAAAAAAATATTCCTTTTCAAGTAAAAAGTTATAAGTAAAAAATAATAAATTAACAGCAAAAATGAACATTAAGTACTTAATTACAAAACATAGCGTTTGGGAAAACCTTAAAAAAAGACAGTGTAAAAATATAAACAGGATTTTAGATCTGTTACTCATACTTACAAAAATGAATACAGTTATATTTTGCATTGCGGCAAAACCTAATACGATTAACTGTTGTTTGTGGGATTTCTAGTCTGGACCCAAGAAAATTTTTAATTGCAACTAAATAAAATTAAAATACACCTGATGTTAAAGATATTTACGAGTGCGATTGCGTATGAGTAATAATTTGCAATACTTATACGTAGAGGGAGAAATAAAAAAAATCTCAATAAAATTAATTATTTTCTGTGTAGAATAAAATAAGCATAATGAAATTTAATTCGGAATCAGTTGGGGGTTATTTATTTAAGAGTTTTTTTAAAGGTGATAATATAGGTTATTTAATAAAATTTGTTTTCAATTTTGGTCGCTATTTGAACCCTACACCAGCTTAGGTGGTTGGATAATTATGCGTTTGTGCAGATATTGTAACGGAAAGAAAAAATTTTACTACTACCAGTTTTAAGTATAGCATCTGACTCAAGATCACATTCTGAGTCGATATAACGATGTCCATCCCTCTGTCTGGCTGGATTGCCGTCCATGTAAAGCTTGTGAACAAAATGTAGAACACAGTTTTAAAGATATTTAAATGAAATTTGACATATGTCATTATTTTGACTCAAGGACAAATCCTTTTGAAATTGGTAATAATGGATGTTTAATTTCAATCAGCCCCCGTTAAAATTTTCCTCCCGGATTAGGAATTTAAGATACCAAAAATCATAAATAATAGCGATTTTAATGAAATTTGGCAAAAATTACTATTATAACATTCTAAAACGATGTGAAAAATTATACCAGGATCAATCCAATATATTTAATCGAGGTTCAAATTCAATCAGTTAATAATGGGACAATTAACATAAACTATAAAATATTCTGATAGTGGAAGGGGTAATCGCATACAAAACAAATATTAGTTATCGAATATCTAAAGAACTTTAAAAGCAAATGTTTTCAAATTTTATCCCAATCACTTTCACAAGGAACTGTTTTACTGAACAAAATGTAGGACGGATGTCATCAGGAGCAGAGATAGCCCCTATACAAAGCATAATTGATTATCAACCATCCAAACAAATACCACAGCAAGAATCAAATTTAAAATTTGGTCTCAATTACTTCCTCAAAGAACTGTTTTAGTGAAAAAAAACAAATATTAACTATCGGATATTTAAAACACTACTAAAGTAAGAATATTAATATTTCATCCAAATTACTTTCCCAAGAAAAAGTTTTACTAGACAAAACATAGAATTAATAGGATCAGGTGGAGAGGTAACCAACATAAAAAGCAAATATTAGCTATCGAATATCTTAAGTCGAGGGGAGAATCCTTATTAAGAACTTTCCCAAGAACACAGTTTTACTTGACAAATGGTTAGGAAAATACATGGTAAATATGATCATACAAAGAAATAAGTGATCATACAAAGAAACAAGTGTTTAGTACCTACACAGTCACAAATACACCCACAAACGTATACATTATATAAACGCCTAATGGTTCAGGAAATTAGTTATAGTTTTAGCTCTAATTTTTTTCTTATGACCGATTTTATAACTTAATATTATGGCAAAATTTCATTTTAATTTGTGGACTTTCAACTGACAACTGTAATTAGGCTAAATCCACTCAAATTTTAGTTTGATGTGTGAATATATATACATTATGGGGTCTGAGATAATTCCTTCTACACAAGGAATGACAAAGTAAGTTACCCTATTTACCACTTGTGGTGGTGGGGAATATAAAATGGAGAGCCTTCTCTATATGCACTAATTATTAAAACTTAGGCGTGTCAAGGATATTAATTTAAAAAGTATATAAGTTTTAATATTTCTGAATTATTTCCCAAAAGCCTTATGTTTTTGTACATATTTTAAATATTTTTCCACAGAATAGTTTTTTTTTAGACATGACTTTCTCTTATGAAGGTATACCTCAAAGTTGAAATAGGTCAGTGACATTAATTTAATTTTTCTATACACAATTTTCCCAGATACTCTTTTTCAGCCATTCTTTTATAAAATACCATTATCTTTGCTTTTAAAAGAAAATAATCTTGATTATCGAAAAATTAATATTTTTCTTATTAAAGTGAGTAAATTCTGCAATTATTTACTTAGCACTACTTACGTCATTATTCCTAAGGTCATTGATGGTGTAATAAGAACAACTGTGTTAGTGTGTTGTAAATGTTTTGCATCTTAATGCTTGTTTTCGTTGTTAATTCTATTGTTTTTAAGATGCATGTAAATGTGAGTGCTTGTGTGTGTACTAGTGTCATAATTCAATATGTTAATTGTATATTAGATTTTAATGGAAGTGTGGGTATATGTAGAGATTAATAATCAGAGTAAAAACTCTGCAGTTCTGATAAGTTTCGCAAATGTAGTTAAATTAATTTCTTATTAATTAACCTACGAGAGTAAATTGTCAACACTAAAACCTCAGGATATAAAAAGGCACATGTGCATATGTGTCATTTCTAGATTCTCAGGTGTATGTAGTTATTTACATATGTATAAGTGCGTATGCAATTTAACTCATATTTCTATGAATAATAATTGTTTATAATCCCAATTGATTAAAATGAATACAGACATATTTACATACATTTATATGTATAATCGAATGTTGTGTAGTATAAGAGATAAGTTGTGCTACGAAAAAATCGCTGTGAAATTTTTGAAATAAAATATAATCGAGTGTTAAATATTACAGCTTTTGCAGCAAACACTACTTTTTCATTTAAGGACTTTTCATTTAAGGACATTTAAGGACTACAGAGCTTTGAGAATAAAGTTTTACTCAGAGACTATACTGAGTAAAATATTGTTCTTAGATGTTGGATCAGACTTTCTCTTATATATAGAGCTTGCAACAAAAAGCTTAAATAATAACTTTAATATTAAAAATATCAAAATTTACTCCATGAGGTACCTTTCAATAAAAGCATATCAAAACGAATATAAAATATTTTAAGACTGAAGAAGTAGATACAGCATCTGTTCTGTAAATATTAATCTTAGTTAAACCATTAATCAATGAATGCGAAATATTCTCACTATTCCTAATGCCAGTGATATTAAAAGCATTTCAGGAACTGATTAGAATTAACTTAAAAGACTTAAATGTTCAATGAAGTAATTTATTCCCAAACAGTGGGAGAGAAATAATTCTAATAATAATTTCCGAATCTTTCGTTCCACCCACTTTTTACTTTTTAGACAAAAAACGGCTTAAATACTAATGAAGGCTGAAAAGGCTTTTTAAAAAATTGAAATGAAATGTGGTATTAGTCTATTTTATCAATGGAACTTGTTCATACTTAAGGACCATTTAACGAAATTCCGTTAGATTTATAACCTAGTATATCCCGATAATTTTCAAATTAGTCATATATATTAAATACAGTTTAAACAAATCATTGTATACAATTTCAAGAAAATTGTTTCAATATTTACAGTCTAATAAACTTTAAATCGTTTTCCTAAAAGGACTTTAAATAAAACTATTTACCGTTGTTCATAAAAAAGGTAATTTATATCAAGGCCTATTAGAAAATCGTCAAAATTGGTTTACAAACATATAAGATTACATAACTCTTATATATATAAGAGTTATGTAAGCTCAAACCTCGGAGCTGTATTAATATATGAACCAATATTGATCAAAAAATAACATATATTCAAGACAGTTGGATAAATTATTTAAAAAAATAGGTCCATATTTAAGACTTTTATAAGCCAGAACTAATATTCTGGGAATGGGAGTTACATGAAACTTTGGTAAAATATAAACCAAAACTCTTCAAATTAGTTATATGGATCCATGATATATAATTGTGCATCCAAAGAACAATTGTGCCGAATTTCAATAGAATTGGTCCACAATTAAGACTTTTATAAGATCAAAATCATTTTCCGGGAAGAGACGTTATATGAATGCTATAGCAAACTATGAAAATATATATACTAGACAGTTGCAAATATAGTTCACGCTAATTTTAAAAGAACTGATCCGTGCATAAGAGACTTAGCTTAAAACCATATTCCAAGAGGCCACTAATGGAAACTTGGTCAAGTAATGGTCCCCATATAATCTAGTTTTTTCAATAATAATAATAATAATAATAATAATAATATATGTTGCAAATTTAAGAAAATTATCTTCAAACTTTGGATATATATGTCACACTGATTCTTTCCTATTGATCCGACTTTGATATAGCTGAATGTCTGTATATTTAAATCCCGTCAAAATCCTGTTACTTTTTGAGGAAAAATTAAGAAAAGTTTTTCGTAAGAATTTTGAGGTTGTCTCAGATATCGGTCTATAATTTTTTTTGTATAGATTGGACAGTTGTAATAGGTTTGAGAATATTTCCAATAACTTAATGCAAGAAAATATATACTTTATAGGGCCTTAGTTGTTTCCTTTATGGCTTTATACACAAAATTTCTTAATAAACCCTCTATCACTTCTATCTTGGACCCAATAATGCATATATATCCTTACATAAAATCAAAATCTGTATCGATTTAGCTTTGTCCATCTAATTAATAGAGCTCAATGAAATTCGAACTGCTTAATTGTTATAGTCCTAAAAAGTTTTGTATAAAAGCCAGTAAAATATGTTTAGTATACTAATAGATATAGACCGATATCTGAGGTAACCTCTAAATTCAACAAAAGTGTAGAAAAAAATTTCGCAATAACATTTAATTTTGTATACCCCAATATTATTCCAAAAATTATTAAAATCGCTTCAGTAATTGAAATTGTCCCAGAGTAATAATTAATGTCACTGACGTATACTTAATGTAATATTATATATTAATATTCATACGCATCCATGTTCTTAAATATTGTTTTTGAATTCTTTTTATTAATCAATTTAAATAATCTTAATTCTCTCCCACTGTTCAGAAACGTGTTTCCATAAAAAAATTACTTGAAAGTAATAACAGAACAATCAAAACATTAGATTACAATTTACATTATAAAATGCATATTTATTATGACCTAAAGGGACTCATCTTATTATATATTAATTAATGGCCCAAATAACATCATGTTTTAACATGAGAACATGAGAAAATGAAGAAAACTAAATAGGAGATATTGAAAACAATAAGAAGCATTAACGAGTAAATCATATTTTAGTTCATTATTGAAAATAATCTTAAGGGAATGATTTTTTCTTTGTTTAATTCAAAGACAAATATGTATTAACTACATTAACTTGCTAACTAAATTAATTAATTAATTTTATTTACAAATAATATTATGTTTTATAAGAATAATTTGTTGTTATATTTGAAACATTAATGTTATTAAGAAGATGTTTTTGTTTAAATATTATTTTAACACCTGAGGGAATTTATTTTAATTTATTTAAAATTATTAAAGATTATAAAGTGATCAGTTTTATTTGTATTGAAATCAGATTTTATTATTTATTTAATTTGAAAATCTGTCGCAAAATGTTTATTTAAAGTTTTCATATATTTTCTATATTCTTAGGCTAAAAACAAGTCCATTTGAAATTATTGGCAACAAAAACGTAGACAAGACCACAGTACAGGGGTTTGTATTTGGCCAAAAGAACGTCTACGGATCAGTTTCTGAGACGATTTGTTAATCTCCGTCTCTTTGGTTGGCTGTTCATTTAAACCTTGTGAGGAATATGTAGGTTGCAGTATATATTTCTCATAGTTTCTATAGAACCTCCGTTCATAGTTCACTATGGGCATAAATTTCATATTGAATTTGGTATTTTAATAATTATTGATCAAATAATAAAAATTCGATGTGCGAAATAATATGAGTGTAGTTCTATAGTTCTAGCTCCCATATAACCTCCCAGATACGCATAAATTTCTCATAATGTTAGTGTCACTGTCCTGTACTGTAATGGCAGTCGTCCCTCGTTTTCATATTACATATATTTAATATAATAAGTTACGCCAACTACTAGTTAATAGCTTAAGAAGGGCAGAAGGTCATTGTAATGGAATATAGTACTATGGATTAAAATATTACCATTAGCTACAACTAAGTTATTACTATTAGTTACAACCAAGACTATAATTAAAGACAACAACTAATGTACCAGGAATTATATAAAAAGAGGTGTATTGTTCTAGTATAGAATATGCGCTCAGCTTTCGCTTATGCAATATTCACTAGTACAAAACATAGAGCCATTAAGAAGCAGATACATCTGGAGATTAGACCGCGTCGCTGTATTTGCTTATTAAAGCACTGATAGCAATAGTCGGCTTGACCATAAGTGAAGAAAGAAGAAATATATAGTTTATCACTGGTTTGATAATACCAGAAAGGAATCGTCAAAGTATCCATATTTCCTTTATCAAATCAAAAAACTAATTGAATGAGTTTTGTCGATTTTACTGTCTATTTTTCTATCTGTATACATTTTCATGGCCGATTTATATATACTTTTATCACAATAGTTGGAACAAAGAAGAAGAAACTAATTTAAATAGAATTTTACCATATTTTGCAGCTTTATGCGATTTACTATAGTGCTGAAAATCACCAAACATGGATTAATTTAAGAAGATTTAAATGTGCAAAACTATCAACAGAAAAAGAGTTATAGGCGGAGAAATGCCGAATTTTAATACACCACAAAATCTCTGATATGAGTCCCAATTTTTAAGATAATTTACTGAAATTTGCCATATACATTAACTATCATACTATAATGAACCCAAAGAAATAAGATAATGATAAGGTCATTATTTTGATCTAGCTCCCATATAACGCCCTATTCCGGAATAAGAATCATAACTTATAAAATTTTTTAATATAAAATAATTCTATTGATATTTGGCACAATTGATTTTCTGACTGTTTTAAATATATATTATTAATTTTATTAATATCGGTTCATATTCTGATATAGTTCCCAGATAACGTCTCTTCCTGCAAAGCCGTGAAACTTGTAAATAAAGACCAATTACATTGAAATTCAGAACAATGATTGATATGAAAGATCTCGGTATATATTTTGCTGTAGCTCCCATATTAGGCCCCTTCCCGGTGAAAAGCTTTGAGCTTACAAAACTAGTAAATAAAGATCAATTCTATTGAAATTTGCCTCAATTATTTATCCAACTGTAATTAATATAAATTAATATTTATAGGAATATTAATTTGATCTTATAAAATAAGTAAATAATGAACAATTTTGTTGAAATTCAAACTGTTTTGAATATATTTTATTAGTCTGACCAATATGGGTTCATATTTTCTTTTGCTTCCACATAACACCCCCTCAAAGAAAACGGGTTTGAACTTATAAAACTATGACATATATAAATATTTTTTAAACTTTTTCCATCAAAATTCACACAACTAGATAAATGTCTTCAATATAAGTGATAGAAGGTATTTAAAATTGGGCACAGTCGAATATAGAACTCTTAATTCCTTTTTTAATAAAATCTGTTACGAAAAACTTTGGCTATCAAGAGAGATATTGTTATGCTGGGACCGTTATCTGATCAACTTTCACATAAAGCTTAAACGGAATTGGGCTTTGCTGAGACAATGTATATTAATATATTTGCTATGTTTTTAAAAAAATCTGTAATAGATAAAAGCTCCTATAACGACATAGTGACTAATATACTGAAAAAAGGACATTTATCAATTATTTGGATATTTGGAAAAAAATAGGAAGTTAACCCCCCTACAAATCAAATTTTGATAATCGAATATTTAAAGAACTTAAACAACGAGAATTTTAAAATTTAGTTCCAACCATTTTATCAAGGAACTGTTTCACTAGACAAGATGAAGGACCATAGCAGAAGTAGTCTCCATGCAAAGAATAATCGAATATCTAAAGAATCACTACACCGAGAGTTTTTAAATTTGGTAACAATAAATTTTTCACGTAACTGTTTAACTGGACAGAACGAAGAGCAGATAGAATCATCCGGAGAGGTGTCCCCTATACAAAGAAAATGTTGATTATCGAATATATAAAGAACTGTAACAGCAAAAGTTCTCAAATTCGAACCCAAACATTTTCTCAAGAATTTGTTTTTCTGATCAAAATATAGGAAAGGTAAGATCAAGGGGAAAGGTACTCCCATTCAAAGTTAATATTAATATTTGAATATATAAAGAACTGTAAAAACGGGAGTATTGAAATTGGTTTCAATTACAACCACGTGGAGTGACCATTCCATACAAAGCAAATAATGATTATCCAATATTTAATGAACTATAAAAGCGAGAGTTCTCAAATTTGATCCCAATCACTTTCTCAAGGAACTATTTAAGTGAACAAAATATAGAACCGATAGGACCAAGAATATAAGATGGTTAGGAGCAAGAAGAGGTAGCTTTCATGCAATGCAAATATTATATAAAATTTAAAACTGGCACTTGCTATGCATACATTACATGTCCATTGCATAAAATTTATTTAATACACGTTATGGTTTGTGAAATTTCTTTCAAGATCTTAGACTGAGTATTATGTTTGTGCAGCGAAGCGCAACGGTAAAAAGTTAGTAAATCTATATATGCAAATATGTATCTGTTTATATTAAAACAACAATTTATAAAGCCAATATTATAAGTTTGTGAAGCATAAACTCCAGGTGTCTAAGAGCGTGAGAATGAAGTTTGATTCAAGAAATTAGTTTGCTAATTTAAGGATTTACTGTGAGTAAAAAAAACAAAAATCAACTGACATAAGTTTATATGTACACAAATTCATATGTGTGTTGTATGTGTGTGTTTACGTAGACAAACAGCCGAAAGCATTGAAGAAATTTAAGAAAACTTTCAGCAGGAGATAAAAATTTAACTGTGGTATGAATTGATATTTTACTTGAAAACTTCATTTATTAACGAATAATATAATAATAATAATAATAAACTATAAAAAATTAAGAATAGATACTTCTATGATTTCAAGTTTTTGAGTTATTAATATTAGTAGATGAATGGTAAAATATTGTGGATTTAACATGGATAAAGTTGAAAATTATAAACTGTATACCGATTATTATTTTATATATCAGTAATATATCTCCACTACCTATAGCTGCTTTATGGATATAAAGAAGATTTTAATAATGCTGTTCCGCAGGCTGTAATAAGTAAAGGACTCTATAATGGGGTTCTACGCTTTATATAAAAGTGCATACTTTTGAATAAAGCAATGTGATCTCTTCTTTTTTGTGACTGTTTTCGTTAATATCTTGGCCAGAAAATAAAATTCTTTGAACTTCAGAACAGTGGTACAAGAGGATGATATCTATATCTTAACGCCAGAAATCTGCGCTCTGACAAAAATTGGAATTTGATCTAAATATCAATCCAGCGAAAACTAATCTTGTGCTTTCACCATGAAGAAAGTAGAAATCTTACTTTTCTGTTACCTAGACTGAATGGAATTGTAGAAGAGTAGAAAATATCTTGTTTATTGATTACAACAAATCAAATATTATGCTGAGGATTTCAAAGGCATGCGTGGCTCTCTATTTGTGCAGGAGACCTAGTGTGTCTACTGTCTTTCCGTTCCGTTTTGGAAGAGAAGGCTTTTGAAAAGTCTACCTATTAAAAGGCCTTAACAGAGTCTTACTGAAATTGGCCTTTACTATCTCTGATACCTTGTAAACTACGTCCACCAAGATACTACTAATGATATTTGGTTGGTTACAAGTTAACTTTATGTCCAAGAACATAAGTACTATGTCAGCAATTAGGCTCAGAAGTTTAGCTGCATGAGCGAGTAGGGAATACCGTCGTGCTTTATTTGAGGGAGCACAGATAATTTACAAGGTTATCGAAGAAGGCACAATAGAAGTCCATACGAATGGTTCTTAATCTCGAAGTAGCGTAGGTTGTGGCTTCTGTATTTCTGTTTTTTGGTGAGCGTCCTTCCTAGAAAATACCGGATCAATGTAGTATTATTGAGAGATCTTGGCCCTAGAAAAAGTTATAGCGTTATGTTATAGTAGCGTTATGACCTCTTTTGAGTATCTATTCCATATCTGAATTAATTCATAAATGTCGGACATCTCCTAACGTGATATCGATATATTGCAGCCTGGAGTTAATCTAGGTAAGCAGTCATTCTGGTTACACTTGTTACACTGATGTGTAGAGTCAGCTTTAATATGGTAAATTCTTTGCTTTAAAGAAGACGGGTGATCTGTATGATGAGCCTCTCACCAAATCTAGCGAGTAGTGAGCGGTGATCTTGGCACTAGGTACCAATATTATCACAAATATTCGCACTTTATTCTGGTCTTTTCAAGGGTGATCGTTCGTATTCAGAATCTCCTTTCTAATGACTTCTATAGAAGTTGCTGTAATGAAAATACAGAGACATTTTCTTTATTCCTGATATTCCGTCTGAAGGAAATATATTTTTTTTGGGACACGTTCGGCATGAATTTATAGAATCATACACTATGTCATGGTATCCAGTCGGTTAAACTTAAAAATGCACCATAATCTTTAACAAAGTTTTAAATCCACACACAAGAGACACCATGGAATTTTGGACCCAAGTGACTTAAATTTTTGATGAAAGTTATAATCGGTTAAGACTGTGCGCAAGTCGCCTGAACTATCGATGAAAAGCACATTTGAAAAAAAGATAGCTACAATCGGTAAATACGTTAACTCATAAAACGTTGCATGTAGTTTGAGAGCATAAAAATATTGTATGTAAAATTTTTTGAGTTTTAAATTCAGATATTTTATGAACTTTAAACTCTATTGCCACCAGTTAAAAATATTATGGGGACTATATGAAATGATTAATGATTTATAATTACAATAGTCATTGCCTTTGGCCAAATAAAGGACACGTGTCAAACGAAAATTATTAAAAATTGATCGATGTACTTCAAATGATAGTAATCTGGCCAACACCATCTAATGTAGGGCATACAAATTTAAGTTATTGTATATTCTGGACCACTGTACAACGCACTTTATTTTCATTTTATATTTTTTGTATTTTATACAGCGACAGAATTCTTGTGGAACTTGTCTTCCACCTTCAAACATCATCTAACAAATCGTAAACCATGAATTTTCCAAAGTTAATTTAAACTCGAGTTTAAAAAGGTAATTTATTTCAAACCAAACAACTAACAAATACATTTATTTAAATTTTCCTTGTTTAACTAAATAAATATAGAAAATACAAGAAAGATTACTACATTCGACTGTGCCGAATTTTAAATACCCTCCACCAATATGTTGAAGATAGTTATATATTTGTCTGAATTTCGATGGATTTGGTACATATTTTGTTCCAGAAAGTGGGTTGGTTAAGGAGTAATATTCAAATATGGCCGATGATTGTTAAACTAGTTTCATATATAAAGACAGTTTGAAATTGTTTATTGATAAAATAGTTTAATAAGCTTCCGGTTTTTTTGGAAAGCCAATTTTTTGGGAGCTGTAGCAAAAAATGGACCTATAGTGGTCAGAATAATAACCCATATTCAAGACAGAAAAATAATAAAAGTTTTATAAGATCAATTAAAAAGGGCCTTGTATAAGGCCTATAGCAATATATGGACAGAGATTTTTCAAATTAATAATTTATATTGTTCAAATTAATAAAAATATTGTGTCAAATTTTAAATAGAATTGATTTTTATTTACCAGTTTTATAAGCTCAAAACTAATTTCCGGGAAGGGGCCTGATATAGGAGCTTTATAGAAATATTGACCGATATTTATAAAATTAATAACATATATTTTAGACAATCAGAAATTTTACCAAATTTTAAAAGAATTTGTTCATATTTAAGAGTTTTGTAAGCTATAAACCACATTCCGGGAAGGGGCATTATATGGGAGATAGGTCAAATAATGACATCAACACAATCTAGTTTCTTTGGGTTTATTATATTCAAATAAATATGTATGGCAGCACAATCTTGTTTCAGTAAATTGTTTTAAAAATTGCAACCCACATCGGATACAGATTTTGGGGTGTATCCAAATTTCGGATATTTCCGCTTATATGCTTATGATCGGATTTTAATGATTTTTTGCAAGATGATGAAGAGTATAAAACTATACATTACAGTTAAATTTTTGTTTAGATCTATTTGTGGTTTATTGTCTCAGATATCGGTATATAATTTTTTTGCTGATGACGTCTGAATGTTTCCAATAGATATACAGACATATTGACAAACAGGCAGACATACTTAAATCAATTCAAATTTTGATTTGATGCAAGAATATACATATATACTTTATGGGGACTGAGATGATACCTTCTTCGTGTTACACACGGAATGACAAGCTAGTATACCCTCATCACCACTTGTGGTGGTGGAGGGTATAAAAATAAATAAAATAAAATATTTAAGTTAAAAGAATAATGAAAAAATGATTTAAGAATAATCTTAGCAAATTGAAAAAAACATTTGACTTCTTTCACTTGACATTCGTTTGTGATAATTTTTTATTCCGAAGCTCAAACCTAAATCGAGTGGTGTTACAATTTATTATTGTATCTTATGGGTTTATGGTTGTGATGTTGTATAAAGTATATCAAATTGTTTATTTACAAATTGAATGTGATGGATAAACATCACATCGTTATTATTCCTCTGTTTGTCTGTCTGTCTGTGTGTATGTCTGACTTTTTTATTTCCTTTGTTTTTGATTATGTGCGTTTGGTTTGTATAATTTATAACGTTCACATGTGATTTTTCTGTGTTGATTGAAGCGTAAATCAAATTCACCATAATAATAATCTTTATCTCATCATCATACAGTTTCAATCTCTTTATGTCTTAAATGTTAAAATAAACCTTCACAAATACATACATTCATCGTCATCATCATCATCGTCGTCGCCGCCAACACCTACTTCAGTTTTGATTTCTTAAGCAGTTTCTTATGTAGGAATTGAAATAGGAGAAGAAATAATATTAGACTGATACAATGAAACTAATATTATTGCAGATATATGGATTCCTCTTTGGATATTATTGACAAAGGAATACGTAATACTTTCAATTAATCCCAAATTTTTCCATTTTGTTTTTAAGTGAAAACTTCTGAGAAAAAATTCTTATTTCTAGCAGCACCAAATCAAGCAAGATACGTTTTCATAGCAGTCAGAACATTTCTAACCATGTTAAAAATATATATTAATGCCTAAATTGCTAGGAGATATCATAAAGAGCGAAATAAATTTCAGTATAACTCGTGTCATGAACACAGATTTGGAAAATGGATATTATACAGAGATAAGGCTTCTTCCAATTATTGTTAATTTAATGTAAATTGCTTCCCAGGTATTCTGTTGAATGTTTTGATATTTTGAAATTGTTCAACCAGATATTATATAATATCTTGTTTACAAAAATTGTATCCTCAGTTTATCCACTATTTTATTACCTGTAGTTGATATACCGTCAATGCAGCCTCATATTAAACCCGAACTTCCCATCATAGGATAGAATGCTTTGTTTCCAATGCTCTCACTGGTATTATCTTCAAAGCACTTATACCTAAGCCACACATTCTTTAAACCCTTTGTAATATTATTATGTTGCATTTTTTCCATCGAAGTTCAGTAGACTACAGAAGCCTAAGTAAACAGTGAGATAATTTCTGAAGATCTAGTGTACCATTTTTATATTAAAGTCCTATTAAGATCCGATAGCTTTTACACATTGTGATCAACATTAATGGGCCTTAGTTGCTCTTGCTCCAGGGTAGTCTCCACTTCAGATTCCGGTACAGGGTTGTTTTGATATTACTACATTGCATAATTTCCGTTTTCTTCGTGGACAAATTTAGGTTTTATACTGGTTTTAGGTTAGATCAGAAGGATGACATCAGTTAAAGTTAATGACTGCCATTTATTAATTCCTTAATTGATCCTTCTTTATCTTAAGAAGACAATCACTGTACTTAACATTTTTAATTCTAGACAAGTTTGGTTTTTAAATATTCACCTGCTTCGTACCATATTCTACGCCACGTGATTCTTGATTTTGTTTAATCTCCATTTCAGCCTCAAAAGAGATGTACTTTTGTTTACCAATTCGCTCACTTTTTCGTTTCCTAAACTATTCTTCTGTCGAGGCATCCTGCAAAAACTAATGTTATTCTGTTCCCAAAAAGTAAGAAGCTTTTTGTGACATAAGGGGCAATTGGCCGTATACAGCCAGTAAAAATTTCAGATTTAAGTTACCTTTCTGGAAATAAGGTTTTGACAGAATTACAAAACAGCGTACGATTTATCATTCGATCTGTTAGGTTATACTTCCAATTCAGTTTGCTGTCTAAGAGAATACGAAAAAACTTAGCCGAGCCCAGGTTAACTACATTAAGATTTTCTGTATGAATTGTACTAAATCTGGGTGAAAGTAAAACACTTATAAAAATACTCAGCTTTAACTTCACTTATAAATAAACTCTACTTACAAAAATATACTCAGTAATATTTCTTGATTCGATATAATGATGTCTTTACATAAAGAGTTTTTTCCGCAATGGATTTATGAAAATATTTTAATTTTGACACATGACAAATGGTAAATTTTAAGAAGATTGGTTTATAAATGATATATATGGGGGGCTTTAAGTTCTGCTACAAGGGAATAATAATTCACCAATAATTTTTATAGGTAAAATATATTCTAAAAACGCTTATAGTTTTCACGCCAACTTAATACAAAACTTTCCAATTATCAAGCATATGAACTCTTAAAATTTATTTTCAATTTCTTTGATAATTCCTGGGATAAATGTTATCACATTAGACTGAGATCAATAGATTCAAAGTTTAAGCATACGTACATACACTTTTCTTTATTTCTTCTATTTAACGTTTAACATACATTTAACTCAGGTGCTTTTGTACTCTACACCAACATAGATGGTTGGGATATTATGTGTTTGTGTTGAAGGTTGTAACATTTAGAAGAATACTGTTAAACTCACCTTTAAGTATACCATCCGACTCAGAATCATGTTTAAAGATGTTCGTTTGTCTGTCCGTCCGGCTGGTTGCCCATGTTAACGTTGTGAACTCTCTATAGGTCGCAATTTTTCAGATATCTTGATGATATTTAGTGCATATTACTGCATGACCTAAAAAAAATCCTATTGAAATTGATCATGTTCGGTTCAATATTGCAAGTACTTCCCATACAAACTCCTTCCCGAAATAAGGTTTTTAGAACATGAAATTTCTAAATAAAAAAAGATTTTAACAAAATTTTACAAAAAAGTATTTTGATATTCTAAAACGATATGTAATTTTATGCGAGGGTCGGTCCAATCATCACATAAATCTCATAGCCCTTATTAACATCACTTTAAAGGGCATAAATCTCTTAAATACATTGGTGTTGTAATAATTATATGAAGGTCGATCGATAATTCCTTGTAGCTTCCATATAACCCTCCAAAAAAATCAAATTTATAATGCATAAATTTCATATGAATGTTAGCATCACAATAATGTACTGTACACCTAAGAATAAATTAGAAAATAATATTATACGAGTGTCGTTCATTAATTTTTCGTAACTACCATTTTTAACCAACAATGTGGAGTAGAGTATTAGATAGTCGGGCTTGACCGACTATAACGTTTTTACTTGTTCTATACTTTTTTATAAAACTTAATACACTCACTCACATACACATATAAAAATAACAAAATCTCTGTACGTGTTATTCTTTAAAAGTCACTCAAAATGTATAAAGTCCTTTAAACTTCCTGAAGATTATTTTTGGTTGTATATGAGTGCGTTTTTAGTAAATTTCACAAAATTCAACATAAATAAGACTAAATTTTGATTTCGTTGTCACAAACAGATGTCTTTCTAAGATATGAAATACTTACATACATGCATACATACATACATACATACATACATACATACATACATACATACATACATACATACATACATACATATGTTTATATGAATAAATATATATGATATCTTAAAAAGAAATATAAATATGTATAAGAATAAAATATAATACTTACTAAATACAAGTTAGTTTCTACTCTCGTATTATAGTATAATCGCAGGATATAGATGAGTATTAAATAAAATTGAAATATTAGAAATAATCTTATGTTTTATATACTTCCTGTAGATTTCTATTGTTTTATAGAGAAAAATTTTACGATATTAAATTATTTAAAAGGATTTCAATTGCGTCTTTATTTCGGAAAGATTTCTTGTGTGTTTTATGAGAAAAGACAATAAATGTGGATTTGTATTCATAAATATAAGAAAGCTTAAAATCATTGAAAATTATATTAATGATTTATAAGTAGAAACGGACTGTTATCCGGAAAGCAATCAAGAGGATTATATTGCGCTATGCAAGTATTAAATGGTAAATTTGGGTGTTTTTCATAATAAAACTAGTAAGAATATTTTGTGATTTTTAGCTTTTATATTTGTCCAGGTAGCAAGACAAAATATGTCAAAGACTTTTTTATGGAAGAGGCAATTTTGGCAATTATGAAAGTTATCATTCCTAAAAGCTCTACAATTAAAATCTCTAAATTGTCAATGAATTTGTAGTTCTTGATGGGTTTTTAAACGTAACTGTGTTTATTATTTTGCATTCTTCATATCGGGTAGCATTTCGGTTGTAAAAACGATGGACAACCAGTGTGTATATTTCGCTTGAAATTTGATTGATCCAACAGGGGTTTTCAAGGTAAAGCAGCAAGATGTTACAACCTGATAATATAGCATTATAATAAAGGAAGGAAAGTATATTAAGAGTACATTTGATGAAGTAAGTGGCGTTTTTATTTATGATTGTTCTTTGATTTATTTGAATTATGAGTTTATAATACAAAACACTCATATTGGCAAATAGTTCCTCAGTTTACTTGGCTTCAATTGAATTTAAAGTTTCTTTATGCAAAGAACTAAAAATTTGCAATATTTGAAGAGAACGTGGATTTTAATTTTCAACCAGGTTGTGAACTCACTTTAAAAGCAATCTCATATCTCTTAATAAAATGGAAATAAGTGAAAATTGGAAAACGCTGTTGCCTTTATGTATCCACTAAAAAATATAGTCGTACAAATATTTTTGCATACAATGCAATATGCTCCTTTGTTTCACAACATACTGTGACTGCCTTGGAATCTATCCCGAACAACACTTATAATATTTTTCAAGATTTATTGTATTTTACCATGTATTACTTTATGATTTTACTAAAATAAATTAAATCATTTTTACAATTATCAATTTGGGATAAAAAAATTAGCTCTTAACCCACCGGGAACTATATTTGCAAATCGATATAGTGGATTTAGAAAATACTCAGGAGGATAATTTTTTGTTACTACTAAAAGCCACAGATTGTGAAAATAAAAAAATTAAATCGCTTCAGTCGAAAATGTTTGGCCACCAAAGGGTTAAACCTATGCCAAATTTTTGTTTCGGAAAAGATTTGTTAAGAATTAATTATTTTTAACTATTTTTAACTTTCTTAAGGAACTTTCTATGGAACCTATGGGAAATGATTGGTAAAACTATTAAGATTAGTAGATTCCGATTTGCACCAAAATGAAAACTGTTATTCTAGAAAACAAGAAGCTGATTCGTTAAAAATTTCATCAAAATTGTAAAATGATTAATGTTTAAAACAACAATTATATATATTATAGTTTTAATCAGTAACGATGAAATTTTGGACATTTTTCAGACACCCTTCCATTAACGATTTTATAGTGATCTCTGTCACCCTGCTCGGAGAAGCAGCCCTTTTTCGTTTAACATCTATCAAATTTTCAGGAACCTTTTTTGTGCTCTTCTCTTTAACAAGAGCCCAATATTATTGTTCTCATTTCATTCAAGCCTTGTATACTATATTGACAGTATGCCAAGTCAATAAAAAATAAGTAAACAGAAGCATTCCTTAACTGATTTGGGTCCTAACATTTTTTCAACATTTTTGACCAGAAAGTTGCGAAAAATCTGGCAAAACATACGTTTCGTCATCCATTAGGGAGCAAGAAAAATTTTGGAATATTTAAATTCAATTTCCGTGTTCTGGCCTTAAAATTTGACCTACAGAAACTTTTTGAGTCTTGTATGTTTTATACCTGTATTAGCTTTAACTTTTCGAACCAAATAGTCCTAACAAACTCGGCTGCTTTGCTACCGATTGTGTTGGGAGTTCTTTTAAAAGTGATTACTATTTTTTGGCTTGTACAAATAATGCGGAACATTCCTTCTACCTGAACCGGGGTTTCTCTCAAGGAACATTGGAAAGAGTTTAAAGAGAGAACTTTTTGGTCAATATTTTGTATACCTAAGTTGGGTTTTTTTAAATTATTAAAAAAAATTAGTAAGCACTCACTTCCGGTCACTCGTTTTAATCAGTGGACTTTTCTGTTGTCGTAACGAGGTCATGTAGTTGGTGACAATTAAAATTTGCTATAACACTTACTTGCAGAAAACTTAAATTACACTTACTTTTAATTTTATTTTGAAAACATTCGAAAATAATAACACAAAAAAGGGAATACAAATTATTTCTGTCTTAAAGTTATAACAAATGAAATTATGTAAAATTATTATTTTGCTTTCAAAATTAAATGAAATTAAAATTGAAGTTTTGTTTATAAAAATTTCAATTATTCTTCTCTTAAAAAACATAAAAATATTTCAATTATATTACAATGGTTACAAACACATGCAAAAGTTTGTATGTGTCTCAATGAACATTTCTTTTAGTTTACAGGCATGAAAAAGAAGCGTTATGCCAATTAAAATATTCACAATCAGCAAAAATGTAAAACCTGAATTTTTTATCGCAGCCATGACAAGACATTTTCTATTTTTGTAATTTTGTCTTTATGAAAAAGGATTTTAATTGAAATGAAAACGTATTTCCACTTTCCTATTTTCAACTCTTTTTTTACATTTTACGCAAAATCAAATAATGAAAAGGAAACTTTTGCTTAACGTATTCTTTACGAGAATTTATATCTTTGTGTCTTAAGTTATGGTAGTTTTCTTTCTCTATAAGATAAAATGTCATAGTAAAATTATAAGATTTATTAAGAAAATATTTTTGTAACATTTGTTGGTATTCAATGAATTTTTTATGAGCTACAATAATTGTTAAAGTGAATAATCTAGTACATAAAAATGTAAGTTAAAAGCGATGGACCGGCGCTTGGGTTTTTTATTAAATACATTTCAATTGTAAAATTATGATTTTGAGATTGAGTTTCTGTTGAAACTGGATATCTTTAACACACAGGACCAGGTGAAATACCTCCACAATCGTTGGATATGAATTCCAGAATATAATTGACCAATTTACAGTGAATGAATCTTGATCTTGAAATAATCCCAATAGTAGATATATCTAAAATGATAGACAAATTGCCACAAAAGATATCAGCAAACAAGTCGTTGGTAATGCCTGAGTATTGATCACTTTAGAGACTTGATATATAGAGCTCTCTTATTTAAAGGTTTGGTATCTCTGAGACTTGGAAATCGACAAATCTTTTTAAAATTAATAGGTTTACGGGTTAGCAATTAACCCGAAAGTTGTCTCTTACTTTTTTTACTGATGTAGTGGGTGGACTCATTATGATTATTTTTTAGGCTTTGTCTAACGACTAAATCGGTTTTCATAATTTTTTGTTCCAATGGCTACTACGATTGTCATAATATTTCACTTATATATGATAAATATTTAAGACAGTTAAACAGTGGATAATAAAGCTATAAAAAGAGTATTCTGATAGAGAAGGCCCACAAAAAAACCTGGGCTTTTTTTAAATTTTAAGAGATAAATAGCTTCAAAAAGTGTTAGTACTAGTAATTTGGAAAAACGAATCAGACTGATTTTTTGGTAATCCTTTTATGATTTCGCCAAGTAACGGAACTTTTTTATGACCAAGTGTTTTCCAATATACAAATTGGTCGTAATTCTTTATGGAAGAGTGGTGCTTAATTTCTTTAAGAAAGAACAGAATTATAGTGTTCGGAAACCTGACTTATGGTTTGGGCAGCAAAACATCAACAAATGAATAGTACAATTTGTAACGAATTGCTGGTATTACTCTTCTCTCTTTTATGGTTTGAAAAATAAATGAAGATTTAATATTCCAGCAGAATAATGTTGCTGCAGTCCGAACTTAAATCTAAAGCAGAACTTACTACATACAAGGCCCATTAGGTTTATTCAAATAATACCCAGAATGAAATCATAATGACTTTAATGACTTCTAAAACTTAAACAAAGCAAGTATGTGGGTGGAAATTGATTTCGATCTTCTTACGAAATAAATGGCATCATTTTCGAGGTAATCTAGAACAAAGAATCTTTAACCCATTATTAATGATGAAATAGCGACTGGTAAATTTAGATGTGTTTATAGGAAAATTGCCTTAAAATGGCAGTAAAACTTTAAAATTAAGGTAAAAATTAAATGAGATACAAGTGAAGTGTTTATTTTTAAATATTTTTTTAATTTAAATTATATTTTTCCAATTAATATTTTCTTGTTTAATTTATTTTTATTTAAAAAATATGTGCGTTTGTAGGAATTTGCACAGTGTAAGCCCATAAATTATATTATGTTGCAATTGTGATAAAATTCAATACAGCTCAGTTTTGTGAAAATCGTAACATACTTTGACCTTATCCCCATATATAGCCTCCATCCGACATTGACATCAACGTTTATAATTAATCTGAAAACAAACATCATGATGAAATTTAGAATAAACGTTTTTAATAGCTATTCTAATTCTTACTAAGTTGTATAAATAAAGACCTGTTACTTCCAATAGACCCTTAAGGACAATCCTTGACATTAAAATTTTTCGTTGTGAAAGACGACTTTTTTAGTTAAATATGAATAATTTTACCAAATTATATTGTGATCAGACTATAATATACCAATGTCTTAATTTTAAAAGTCTTACACAGTGACCAGAAATTACACTTTTATCCACTTCTTTGACCATTATTTAGGGATTAAAAATTATAAGCATGAATTTAAAAAATACAATTTCCGCCAGTTAGAAATTAAAAAGCTAGAATTTAAAACAAGTAAGAAGTTATAGCTGCTCCACCTCGAGTAATTAGTAACCTAAACCACATAATTGGTTATCAATGAAAGCTACCACAAATTATTGAACGACCCTCACATTCATTTGTTTTTTAAATTATGTATAATAGACCAACAAGTTATTAGGAGACTAAAATTTATGTGGAATTTGGACGTTGTAAAAGGATTATTCTGAGAGCATTATATATGAGCTCATATATACATATGTCTATCTCAATTTGACAAATTCTTATTACAATACCAACGTTTTAGTGAAATTTAAGCTCTTAAAAGTTATACTTTAAAGGAAGTTTGTATGGGACCTACAATGTATGATATCCAACCAATATCGGTTGGAAGAATATAGAAAAATCCTATTTAAATTTGTCCCAAAACAATATCAATACAATTCCAAAGCCTCTCGCCTTTATTTTATATTAAAAACAATTTGCCTGCATTACTCCTTTTTTTGAAATTTATGCTCTTAAAAGTGATTCTCTGAAATTCATTTGTGAAGTACAATGATCTGTAAATCAATCTTTTAGTAATTTGACACGTAAAATTGAGAGAATTTTATATTTATTTGTGCCGAACATAATTAAAATGCATTTTTATTAATGATTTTTTAAGCACCATTCCGGAAGGACAGTTGTATGGGGGCTATCTAATATATTGCACCGATTATTACTAATTTCAATATAAGTCTTCCTTGATTTGCTTTATTTACTCGACTCAAAAATTAATTAATTAAAAAAGCGAAATTTTCAAAATATGATTGTGTTCCAAAAATATATCAGTGTTCGGAAATCCTTTAAGCACATTAAAATGTACTTAGAAATTTTAAATTTTAAGGCAGGGGTATGTTATAAATTATGTTATCTTCCATGAATAATCTAATAATCGCCTAAACCCATAAACAACTTCTTAAACATAAAATACCCAATAAATTGCGGTGTAGTTTTCTTAAAACAATAAAGAGCATATAACTTCGAATATTAACATTTTGGCAAATTTTTCAAACGTAAACGGATATTGTTTGTGTTATCGTTAAAAGAAGTCACTTTCATATTCTTTGCACTCAAACTTTCACTAATAGAAATTTTCTATAATTCAGACAAAAGTTTAAAACAACAAAACCAAAAAAGACAAAGAAAGTAATAATGCTATATTCGGCCATGCCGAATCTTCAATACCCTCCACCACAATTGCCTGTTATTTTATTACGTTATGTACCGAAGTATTAACATAAATAATGAGTCATAAAATTAGTTACAATTTTAGCTAAAACATCTTTTCTATTGAACATATTTTGATAATTTGGTAATGATAATGAAGTATATATAATCGAACTTTCATTCTATTTTGTTGATTTAAAAACGACAATTTTACGAAAGCTTTATGGTAGAGGTAGCCTCAGATTACTGAGATTGGTCTTTAATAGAAAACTTGTCAGGACTATAACAAATACTTTGGCCAAATTTCATAGAGCTCTGTCAACTATTGAGGATACAAGCGTGCTAACAACATAGACAGACGGACAGATAGATAGAATGATATAGCTAAATCGAATCCGATTTTGATTTGATACAAGAATATGTATACACTATACACGTTACGCATGGAATGACTAAGTTAATATACCCTCTTCACCACTTGTGGTGGATGGTATAAAAATCATCGAAACGCAATTCATCGATTGAGCTATAAAACTTAAAATAAAGCAAAATTAAAAAAAGGAAAAATTTTAATTAAAACAGTTTTCGAAAAAGGATATCCTGAATATATATTTTATCTCTAACATATTTTTACTTTTTATATAGACTCTTTCATAACTTTCTCAAAAACTTAAATTGATTATAAAATAATTTTCCTTTAAAAATAAACAACTAAAACAGCTAATAGAGCTTTGTTGTTGTTGCTCCCTTTTTAGGTTAAAAACTTTTACTTACACAAATCAATTGGTTTTATTTGAGAAAAGAAAATTCAATTTTATATGCCAATTTTCTTTATTGTTAAAATGTTTTTACCAAGAAAAGAGAAGAAAATAAAAATAATTTAGAAAATAAAGTTTCATGAAAGAAAATTGGCTATTAGCGCCTAATTTTAACAGCCGGCAGGTAAATGTTTTTGTAATATTCACCCCCTTATAATAGACAATGAATTTGTTATATATTACAAAGCCTAAATATAGGCTTATACAAAATTCACTTTAACTTTTTCTTTTTTGTTCAATTTCGCACTTTAATTGCTATTTAAATGGGCTACACTTAAAAAGGAATTACAACATCTTTTTCATGCTCCTCCTTTTAACATTTTGCTTCTACCAGCTTCAGGCTAATGAAATTGAAAAATGCAATCAGCAAAAAAGTAGATGAAGAAAAACCTAAAAAAACTTTGCGAATACAATTTCGCACTAGAATTTTCAACACCAACACAATGTCAGCAATATGAAAATTCCAAAAAAAAATGTTTCATTCTCTTCTTTAATATTAACTATTGCTAAAAGGATGAATGTAAAGGAAAAAGTGTGTAGGAGCGTAAATAACTTAGACAATGTTGTGGCAGTCCAGGCATTATGTACATTTGTAAATGGAGAAACATGAATAAAAGGACTAAGGCTTCTTTTGCTTTTGGCTGTAACGCAATGGTCTATTAGAAATTAAAATGGGGAGAACAATCATTTTGGGATAACGCACAGTGGAACCGAATTCAATTGTTTGTGACATAAAGAAACACAATCATAAAGCACAAAGACATATTTCGATCATTTAATGTCCTCCCGGAATAAGAAGAATATTTGTATTCAAGAAGACTTTTAATCAAATATGACGGTATGTTAAAGACACTTAAAAATATGGTTTTTTCAAAAAAGGGCTTCAAAAAGAAACTATATCAAACTATGGATCGATATTCACCAGATTATTAATATTAATTATTACACGTTAGAAATTTAATCGAGACAATTTTCAAAAAACTGGTCCATATATACCAAATTTATAAGTTAAAACCGTTTTGCAGGAAAGCCTTACATGGAGCTCTATGGAAGTATGGTCCGATATTCAAATAGCTATATATTATAGAAAGCTATATATTTAGGAATCCTTTTCGGTTTGTTTCACATATCGGCCGATTCTTTATTATAGATTTTTTAAATAGGAAACTGCTTATAACAACAGGTGAAAGTATACAAATATGATTATATTGTCTTTATTAAAAATTTATACAACCAAAATCGTACCATAATTACTATAGCTCCTGTTTAGATCCCAAACAGAAAATAACTTTTAACGGCATAAATCTATTTCTTATGTGAAGTGAAATCGAAATTTTTTTTACATACATATGTGTTTGTAAACACGAGACCACTTAAGGCACAGTTTTATTTTTTATTTGTTTGAAATAAGTATTACAATTTAAAACAAACAAACAAATATAGTTTTAATCACTAGTGATGAAATTTCGAACTTATTTCTACCACTTTACTCGAACAGGTAGTCAATCTCTATTTGAATTTTGTGCCCTTTAATTCTCTTTAAATAAGAACCCAACATCTCTTCACTGAACTTAGATCCAGGCTGTGTGGAGGATTTTCCACTCTTGGTAAAATTACCATGAATCGAAGCAAGCATTTTTGTGAACATTTCTTGATGTAAATTTCCATACTTATTGAATCCATTGTATCAAATTATTAGCTTCTTATGCCACAACTTCATATTACTTATCATACCAAGAACTTTTTGGGAAATTTTGACTGCTCGAGCATCAGCAACTTAAAAGCCCAAGCTCAAGCTATCTGGGCTGCTTTCCTAACGGATGTGTAGGGAGTTCTTTCAAAAATGATTTCTATTTTTTTGGCTTAAAAACATCACGTGAACCATTTCTTCTACCTCAACTAGGTTTTCTATCAACGAACAAATTCTTCCAATATTGTTTAATAACATCGGAAACAGATTGACGGCAGAACTTTGAATGTTTGTGTAAATTTTTTAGACAAGCATTCAAATTGGAGTATAATTTCCACTCCAATGTGGAAATACCGCTTTCATAAGATTTTAATTTATTATTCAGATTTTTGTAGAGAATTTTTTCAAAGAGATTTTCCCCATTTACTTCTGAAAATTTTTTATTCTTCTCCACAGTTCAATATTATAGTGTTAATAAAAAATACATGAAGTTCACCTTCTACTTTATCCTTCCATTCTTCTATTTCCATCTTTTTTTTTTGCCATTTTTTCTCATTTTTTGCTTTCTTTTCATATCATAAGCAAGAAAAGCAATGAACAAAAGTGTTGACAACAATTTACAAAAATTGTTTTATTATTTCCCTTTTTCAGTCGTTTCTCTATGTATTGAGGCTGCTCCTCCCAATATACAAGTGTTAGTGATATTTCTATTACAAAGCAAAAGGGACCCTTAAACATTGTTCTATGTATGTGTATGTCTCTTCTTTCATTGTCATTTATACCACCTTCATACACACAAAACACTCACATACACATACATAACACAATTGTTCCAGAAAAATACTAGAATTGTTATCTTTATAAGGATTCACTTCTCTTTGCTTATGGTTCTTTTATATTTTTTTGGCTGGAAAATTTATAGCATTCGCGATAATTTAAATAAGAAAATAACAATTTTCTTTTTGGCTAAAATTAATGTAGAATAATAAACAATTAAATCTTAATAAAAAAGGGTTCAAGTAAAGAAAATTTATAAAATAATTTATATAATTCAAAAAGGGAAAGAAATCTTTATTGCGAAATCACTCCTTATGGCATTTGCTATTGTCGTTGTAATCCTTTAGAATATTAATATAATTTGAAAAGGGAATAATGATTTAAAAATTAAGTTTTTATGAAACATAAACGGAATTGTTAAAAACTTTAAGTAAATTGCTGAAAAATTATGATGAAAGTTTTAAAAAAATTAATTCGAATTAAAAAAAGACATTAGTTACAGGTCGTAGAGCTTACTCCTCAGACTAAGTTATTTCTTCCTTCTTTTATTTTCAAAAGATATTTAGAAAATGTATTATTGTCGATTCTATCTCTGCGAAATTGAAAATGTAAAATCATGACGAGAAGACTTTTCTAAGACGACTGAAATAAAAATTCATTATTTGGTTTTTTCCATACAAAAACATTACTATTCTTTCGAGGATAAAATTTTGATAATAATTTAAATCTTAACTGTCCAATCACCAACAGTCTCAGATATCTCAACACTCGTTCTACAGCACAAAACAAGTCTCACTTGAAATAATATTGTAACTGTTTTTTGTGTTTGTGTTTTAAACAAGTCCTTATTATTCAGAATGTTATCAAAATGCTAAAATTTGTTTCAAAATATTTTGAAAAGATCTATATTTAATGCTATAGTTATTTAAGGATATATCTCTTAAAAAAATTGGTGAAGTTTATTTGCCCCAAATTATTTTTTAATGTGTATAGAACATTATTTCTGCACAAGAGTATAATAATCCAACAGCGCCCAGTGTTCTTTATGAGATTCTTGAGGTGTTTTTCAATTGATGTGAAGAATAATATATTTCTTGTGAGTCCTGGAATCGGAAAGTGGAGATCCAAGGTAAATCATCTCGTGTATGTATAATGATCTTTCAAAAATCGCTAAAATTTTATTTATGATTTGATAATTCTTTGCAAAAAAATGATTAAATGTGTGGGATATCTCTTATGGTTAAAGTTATTTTTTTCGTAAGTATCATCTGAATTCAATAAATATATATATATAACCTCTTTCTCTATGTTGAACGAAAGCTTTCGTTCACTTTGTATATGAAAGAAACCTGATTTGGGTTTCTTAGTGCATCCTCATCACCACTTGTGGTGGTGTCATTCCATGTGTAACGCCAAGAAGGAATCATCTCAGATCCTACAATGTATATATATTTTTGCATAAAATCAAAATCTAATTCGTATCGCCAATGTCCGTCTGTCTGTCTGTTGGAAACATTATCACACCTAGAATAATTATTCGAATTCAATGAAATTTGGCCACATCGTTTGTTATCCTAAGCAGTTTGTTATTTAAAACCAGTAATATCGGTTTAAAAGCAAGGAAGTTATAGACCGATATCTGAAACAACCTCCAAATTCCGAAAAAGAACTCTTCTAATTTCTAATGTAATTGGAACAAAAAATTAATTTTTGTACGTGCTCCATCCATAATTAATTGTACGTGCTCCATCATCGTGCAAAACATCATAAAAATCTGATTAACAGGAAAAAAGTTAAAAAGTTATGAAAAATTTTGATACACCCCAAATTTTGTGTGTCATATGGGAAATTTGTCAAATATACTTATTTTTATACAATATTAAATCCAAAGAAGTCATATTGTTCTGGGATCGTTAATTGACCCAGCACCCATATAGGGCCCTTTCCCAAAATATGATTTATAGCATATAGAACTCTTAAATTTTAGCCAATTCTATTGAAATTTGGCACAATTAATTTCTTAACTATTTTAAATATATGTTATAAATTCTATTAACATGGGTTCATATTTTGATATAACTCCCATAAAACCCCCCTTCCCGGAAAACAATTAAATAAAGAGCAATTCCATTGGAACTCAGTACAATGTATTCGACACAATTATTTTGCTAACTGTTCTGAAGATATTATATTAATTTGCCTTTTATCGGTCCATATAATCCCATAGCTCCCTTATAATGCCACTTTCCGGGAAACGGGTTTGAGCTTATAAAACAATAAAATAAAGACCAACTCTATTGGAACTCAGTACAATGGATTTTTAAACTATTTTTAATGTATATTTTTAATTGGAACAATCTCGGTTCATATTTAGATGTAGCTCCTATATCAGGCCCTTCACGGAAAACAGTTTTTAGCTTATAAAACGAGTAAATACTGACCAATTCTACTGAAATTCGATACAATTATTTTGCTAACTGTTCTGAAGATACTTTCCTGGAAAACAGTTTAACCCTCCACAATACAAGTGGTGGTCAATTTTCGTTAATCTGTCTATCTGCTCACATCCGCAAAAATGTACAGAGCTCGATGAAATCTGGCTTAGTAAAAAAGGCGCAGTTCAGTAGAAAAAAGCTATAGCCAAAATTATAACTAATTTTATGACTCATTAAGTGATATATACTATATACATTTGTGAGTGTATGTATTTTATTTTTTTAAACATTGTTGTATTTTTGTTTTTTCATTTTTAATTCTTAATTTCACAAGAAATGACAAAAACCTGAAAATTTCAAAATTTGGTTTTACTTACATTTCTTAAAACGTAACAAATAACGTTAAGCCTATGCAAACGAAAACTTAGTAAATAGAAAAAGCCAATTTGGTGTGACTGGTTTTTTTTCGCTTGACATTTAAAAACAGGCTAAAATTATTTTAAAATAGAAATTTAGAAAAAATGGATTCATTGTTATAGAGCTACATTTATTACCTATTCACTTTAAAAATCTGTAATGGGCCAATCTTCTTATAATGGCTGGATAAATAATTTTCTAAAAAACGAGAATTTTAAACAAGTTTTAGCCGAATTGGAATTTTGGGTATTTTGGAATGAAAATGTGGGAATATTTTTTAATCCTGCATTAGGGACAATCTTTTATTATATTCAAATTTTATAATAACTTAATTTTTATTGAATTTATTTAAAGTCAATAATAAAAATTTTTACAAAAGTGTACCGAATATAAATATTTTGAATTTTTTAAAAAATTATTAAATATATTTAACTTTAATGCCTTGTCTTATCTTTCAAATGATACTAAACACTTATAATAAAAATTTAAACCACCCTACAAATATTAACTGAAGCTTGACCCCCTTCGCGAAATTTGCACGTTATTTATATATATGTGTGCTGAAAGAGCATTAGTTTCTAGCTCCACATGAAAAGGGACTGTAAAAACTTTGTCAGTCCATATGTAATGCCAAGAAGGGATCATCTTAGAGCCAATATAGAACATATTCCTTTATGTAAAAAATAACGTTGGAGAAAGAGATTTATATATTTTTAAGCCTGCACTAGCTTTATCTTTCCGTGCTATCATACCGGATGTGTTGGGAGTTCCTTTGAAAATGCTTTCTATTTTTTTGGCTCTAGAAACATTTTTGTACCATTCGTTCTATGTGAACTAGCTTTTCTATCAACAAACATGTTCTCCCGATATTCTTTTATAACATTGGAAACAGCATGACGGCAGAACTTTGAATGATTGGCCAAAATTTTGTAGGATCAGGTTGGATTTTATTGAAAATATTTAATAACTTTAGTATGCACATTTTCCTGGTCACCCATTTTAATGATTTTAATTTTCCTGACATTAAGCATAATAACTGACAATTCTTACGAGTGTAAAAAGTACTAAGGTTTAAATGTGTGTTAAGAGTTTTTCGATCTTACTCCTTGTTTTTCTTCTATGACAAGGTGTCATTGTAGACTACAACATTTACGAATGGAGCACGCCAGAGTTGTATCCTCCTAACAAATGACATTTTTAATATCGCATAACTCTAAGAGTTTAAATATACATTGTGGTGAAGGGTGTTGAAGAATTCGATAAAGCCGAATATTGCATTATTATTATTATTTTTTTTTTACTTTTACTCGTATTATGTGGTCATGTGAATTTGACTAAAATTTTTTATTTTATTCTTTACCGAATCTCCAATACACATATACATAATCTTTTTTGTATATTTATTTTAAAGACTACAACAAAATTCTTGAGCAAATATTAATTTTTCCTAACACATATAAGCTTCTATAAAAATATGTGAAGGTGTTATAAAACCCATATAAAATTCAAAATTCAAATTGCTACAGAAACAGTAACTAAAATATTTATATCTAAACACACACATACACATTTCCACACATACACATTTAAAAAATATAGGAGTAGCATTTTCATATTAGAATTTTGCTAATTCAAATTTAAAATCCATACTTGTTCTAAAAATACCAGTACAATTATTTACTTTTAGATTTGGAAAAAATCTAATAAAAATAACAATTCGACAAAAATTTTATATAAAATATATGTTAAGCCAAAAAGAAACCTTAAGCATTATTTATTTTAGACTATATATAGTTTTTATACCCTCCATCACAACTAGTGGTTAAGAGGGTATGTAAACTTTGTCATACCGTATGCAACGCTAAGAAGAAATCATCTCAGACTCCATTATGTATTTAAATATTTTAGTATCAAATCAAAATCTAAGTTGATTTAGCTATGTCCGTCTGTCGGTCCGAGTATTCGTCTGTCTATATGCCTGTTTACATCCACAATAATTGACAGAATATTTATTATAGTCCTGAGAAGTTTTTTATTTAAAACAAAATTATTTAAAGCAAATTCGGTATATACTATATTAAAAGATATATACCGATATCTGTGGCAACCTTTAAATTCACAAAAAGAACTTTCTTTCGTATAGAAATTAATTTTTAACATAATATTAAGCTATTCATACCTCATTACCGTTCCAAAACGCTTAGAAGGAATCATCTCAGACCTCATTATGTATATTTATTCTTATATCTAAACAAAATTTGAATCGATTTAGCTATGCGCTTCTGTATTTCTGTTTGTCCCTCTGTCTCTTGTTGGCCCGCTTACATCCATAATAATTGACAGAACTCAATGGAATTTAATGGGACATTTGTTATAGTCCTGAGATGTTTCTTATTTAAAATCAGAATATTCGGTCTAGTATATTAAAAGATATAGACCAATATCTGAGGCAACCTTTAAATTCAAGAGATAAACTTTTTTAAATTGTTCTTTATAAATCGCCTAATTAGAATGAAATTTTAACATAATACTTTGCTATATATACATCATCATGGTTTCAAAACGCTAAGAAGGAATAATTTCAGACGCCATAATGTATACATATATTTGCATCAAATCAAAAACTGAGTCGATTTAGCTTTATCCGTATGTCTGTCTATCCGTCTAATATTGGCATGCTCCTCCACAATAATTGACAGAGCTCAATGACATTCGGTCTGAGTATTTGTTATAATCCTGTAAAGTTTCCTATTTAAAACCAGTAAATTCAGTTTAGTAAATTAAAAAATATATCTAAGGAAAATTGTCATTTATAAATCCACAAGTTAAATGAAATATTGTCATAATATCAAGTCATATGTCCTTCATTACCATTCCTTAAATTATATAAATTGGTTCAGTAGAATAAAAGTTATAGCCAAAAATACAACTCTTTTTGTGACACATTAAGTGGTCCGTGTTATAAAAAAAATGAAAAACTTTTATATATTATATGCGTCTTTGAATGTATGTGTGAATGTGTATTTACATAACGTATTTTCTTCACATACGTATGTGGTTCAGGATATTGAAGATTCGGGGTAGCTGAATATAGCATTCTAACCTGTTTTGTAACTCATTAAGTGTTTCCTTAAGAAAATATTTCATGTATTGTATATGGTGGTGATTGTTTGTGTAAATGTGAAAGCACAAAACATATCGCATCTACTTTACACGCATTTATGGTGTAGGGTATTAAAGAATCGGCATAAAAAAGTATTCTTACTTGTTTTTGTTTGCACATAACTGTATCTGAAACAGGTAAAAGAATTTAATTTTTACTCTTAAACACAAACACAGATAAAAATTTGTTTGTATTACAGTATGAAAAAAATTTTCAACAGAAACTGGCTGATTGCTTAAAATTTTCTTTTTTGCAGTTCATCTGTTAGAATCTTGAATAGTTATTCAGGATTTATTGACCAAAGACTGCAAGGAAATCTATTTTTAATATGGACTTATATAACTGCAACATTATTTGTTACTGGTACTAGTTTGTATCATAATATTCAATATTATTGTATCAAAAAATTAAAAAAGAAAAACATGTATTTTGAAAATTATTTATCTCATATACATATAATTTTTTGAAAATACATATATTTCCAATTAAGAAAATATTTTATTTAATTTTGTTGTTATATTTCATTAGGATGATCCTTATTTTAGTTGAACAATAAATATAATACACAATATAATTTAATATATTGAGGCTAGAACATTTAACGATGCAAAAGTCATCAATAGGAAGTAAAATTGTCGCTATACCATTTAGTACCCTACACCACATTGTATGGTGTAAGTGACTGCTTATGAACGACCTTCGTAAATATTTTCTGATTTATAATTAAGTAAAAAAATATTGTGAAATTCATGCATTTTTCAGGGCGGCTATATGGGCGATAGCAGAAATTATGGAATGACCCTCGTATTATTTTTTACATTAATTTTTGTTATATTTGTCTTTCTTTGACCAAACGTATATATGAGATTTATTTCCTTCAAAATTATATTTGGAAAGAGGTTGTATGGGACCTATTAGAAAGAATGGACAAATCCTTATATTTCCTTAAAATCTCTTTATGTTTAAGATTTTTATGAGCTTAACTGCATACGTCAAATTTTAGTCAGCTCCGTCCGGACGAACGGATGGACGGAATCGAACGTTATACTTTAAAGTCGGTCTTGTACTTTTTTATCTGTATGCTGTGGTCTAAATATTGTTAATTTCAAGATATATACTTGCATTTAATGTCTGAAAAAAATTTATGTTGATGATTCACTGCTATTCTAAAGGGACATGTAAGATTGCTTTCCACCACACAGTGTGCCCAAATCGATTTTTTTTTCTTGGAAAAAACTCCGAAACTTTCAAACCGTTAGACATATCTTAATAAAATTATCAGAGTTGATTTATTTCTGAGTTTACTTGGAGAAACACAAATCTCTTTATGATCGGGGACTTAGCCATTGATCCCTTAAGTTGACCACCTCTGGCGGGTTGATTTTTAAAAAATTCGTCATAAGTAAATTTATGCATTGAGAGGAAAGAAATTTTGTGTATAAATAGTCCTTGTACATTTCAATAAAAAATACAGAGCCATTCAAGTCGAAATAGATTTTTAAACCATTTTTAGTCCTGTTTATTTCAAGATTATTTTTTAAGCGGACTGCTGGTCCTAATTTTTTTTAAAGTGTTGCTGTAATAATTATATAAATATAAGAGTTCGATAAAAAGTTAACTTAATCTGATATCTAAAAACATATATATCTTTTGGGATTTTTTTTTATATAATTATTCTTCTCTTATTTTTACAAAAAAAGTTCTTGAAAACATTTATAAATTCGCTGTATCCAACTTTGTAAAAGTTATAGATTTATAAAAAAATTCTTCATTGTCAAACCATGAGATTGCATAGCATAGTAATTCCTTCCATGCATAAAAGTTATAAATCAGCTGGATGGAAAAAAATCTCCCGCTATGCAATCCAAGAGATTTCATTTGTATCAGATTGCATTTGAAATCTTCTCCATGCTATAACCAGTAAATATCCCTTTTATTATGATTCTCCATAGCAAATTGTTTCTGTTTTCCATAGCGATGCCTCGAATACCGGAATCCACTTATGATATCATCAAAGGAGATACAGATAAATCGAATCAAGAAAGTTTTAAATCGGTCCCTTTTAGATCTGAAAAATTCAAGTTCAATATTTAAAGTCACTTCCACAGGAAAAAACTTAAAGTAAAATTAACGTTGAACATAGTTGATTTAAAATTCACCAACATTTTTTCATTCAGTTTAAGCCTCTTAAGCTGTTCATCTCAGATTCATATTATATCTTTTTTTCTAAATTTACTTCACGATTTACGATGTATGTATATATGTATATATGTATATATGTATGTATGTATGTATGTATGTATGTATGTATGTATGTATGTAACATATAGACACAAAAGCGGCTAGGACAGTTTTGATGAAATGTTCACAGAATAATCCTAATATGTCCGAAATAACGTAGGCTATAAAATATCCTGATAGGACCCCTTCCCCTGGTCTACCGGCATACAAAGCAAATATAGATTTAAGAATATCTAAATATATATAACAGCTAGAGTTCTCAAATTTGGTCCCAATAACATCCTCAAGGTACTGTTCTACTGGACAAAGTCTAGGATGGATAGGACCAGAGAGGGGGGTACCCCCACATAAAGCAAATGTTAATTATGGATTATCTAGAGAACTATTATAGTGAGAGTCTTAAAATTTGCAGTAATTATGCTACAGTGAGACACCATCACTGGAAAAAATATAGGACTTATAAGATCAGGGGAAGAGGTATTGCTTATATAAAGCAAATTTCAATTACTAACAATTTATTTACAGAAACGCCCTAAAAATTTGTTTTGGCAAAACGAAGTTTGCCGGGTCTGCTAGTGAGCCATAAAATTAGTTATATTTTTGGCTATAACTCTTTTTCTACTGAACCGATTTTGTTATTAATGTTATGGCAAAATTTCATATTAGTTTGTCGATTTATAATTTCTAATTTTAGGAAAGTTTTTTGCTTAAACTTAAAGGTTGCTTCAGATATTGGTCTACATCTTTTGACATACTGAATCGATTCTACTGATTTTAAACCAATTTTCATTGATATCTGTCAGTTATTGTGGACGTGAGCGTGTTAACATCGATCATCAGATTTTGATTTGATGCAAGAACATATATATACATTATGGGGTCTGAGATGATTCCTTCTCAATGAATGATCAAGTCCATAAACGCTTCTCACTACTTGTGGTATTAGAAGGTATAAAATTAAACAGTAAATTAAGTGGTTTCTTTTTTATTATCATAAAGATTGACTTGATCTGTTGAAAAAAAGTTAAATCTCTATTTATCTTATTCTTACTAAAATTGTTTTAAAAACTATCAGTATTATTTCTTAGTATTGACATTTTAATCACAATTACTTTCATTTTTACATTTGAATATTATTTTAGGATGATTATCTATGAAAATTGATAATAAATATAATTTTTTTCTTTAATTATAATGAACAATTAAATAAAAAATATCTTTATTATTCATGTCAAGAATTACATATACATATGTATGTGTATGTATAAATATGTAAAATACATAACAATGAATAAATGAATAAAATATAAATATTTATTAATTTGTGCAAAAAATATTTATCTATTTGATGAAAATTGCTTTTTAAAATATGTTAATTTCTTAAAAATTAAATTAAAAAATAGTTTATTATGAAATTTTTATTTATTTAATAAATAATATTTTATTTTATTTAGGTGGTAAATTGTGATCAGCAAACATTTAAGAACACGTGAGACAATTACAATTAAAGTTATTTTTATAAGATATAAACTAAATAATGCCAGAAAAAAGTTTTATTAATTAAAATATAAATAAGTATTAAATATATGTTATTCATATACATGTATCATAATGTTGTTAATTCAGATGTTGTATAAGTCGTGGAATTAAAAATTTTGTATAAAAAATTAGCATTTTAATAGTTTTATCATATTTTGAACTTTTTGGAAAATAAGTCCTTCTTAAGTTTTTCGTTAATACTTCTAGTCCAGTACATTCGCTTTAGTTATGAAAGTTTCATTATATGTTTGTTTGCTGGGAATACATATGGGAATTGCAGGTAAATTTTTTGAGAGTATCAGTAATTATAAATTAAAATTAAAAAAAATACTGATAAAAAGTTTATGTACTCTACATATCTTTAATTGGTATACACAATTAGGGCATTCAAAAAGTAATAGTTTTTGAGAAGAAAACTCCATTTTTGTATTGAATTTTGTTTCTGAAACAATATTTTATTTGTTTGTGATCGAATTGGTGTTTGTGAGTTATTGTAAAATTATTTATTCAAATTAAGAAAACTATAAACCAAAACCGCTGTACGAATTTATGCGAGGGCTGGTCCATAATTATTCAAACTCATTTTAAACGCATAACTTTAACTTAAATGTTAGTATTATAATTAGCATAAATAAGAAAAGCAAATCATACGAGGGCCGTTCAAAAATATTTCGCAATAGTCCATAGTGGTCAACAATGTGCAGTAAGGTATTACATAGTTAGCCTTGACAGACATTAACATTTTTGCTTCTTTTGTATGAGGATAAAGCTCTTTTGAAATCTAAAAATTATAGCCGAAGCCATAATTTCTCCCATTTTGGTATGACTGGAAGTACCAGAAGTGAAAATTAGAGATTGCTGTCAAATACAAAATTCCTCAATGATCAAAAATAAGCTTGAACACTTTATTCTTAATTTTTAATTCATAAAATTGATTTTGAATTTCTGTTTAATCTGATTCTAATTGAGAAAAATATTTCTCTCTCATTTATGTTCTCATTTATGAAATGTTTGCATATGGAAACGCTTTTCTATAAATTTTGAAAACTAAAAACTGGCAATTTGACAAGTACTGGAAAACATCTAATTGTGCAACTCACACTTTACATTTTTGAGAATACCAGGTAATATTTGCAACAAATCAAACAAATATTCAAAAACTCCAGGTTTTTTTATATAATCTACACCACCGAAGATGTTTGGAGTTTATGCGTTTTTGCAGATGTTTGTAACTGGGAGAAAAAATATTTCTACCAGCACTTTTAAGTATACCGTTCGACTTTATATCCTGAGTTAAAATCACCATGATCTTCCATCCGGCTGAATGTACATGTAAATCTTGTTCACAAAGTATAAGTTTTAGTTTTGAAGATATCTTTTACTTTTACTTTCGACGATGTTTTTTGAAATTAGTTATAAACGGTCAATGTTAACCATACAAATGTTCCCACGATATGCCCAGTTAAATGAGGATTGGTTCTTTATTTTTCATAGGTCCAATACAACCACCCATCTAAATATTACTTTTAAATCGCATATATGCGTGGGCATTGAAATAATATTTAGTCAAATTAAGATAAATATAAACCAAAATCGCTGTATGAAATTATACGAGTCCATATTTTTTCTTATTTTCGTATGACCCTTCAGAAAAAAACCTTTTAAAACTCATAAGTCTCACATATATCATAATAATCTATTGCACACATAATTCAGTAAATGCGTATGAGTTATCATTACATAAAGTATACGCCTAAGGCAAACATAAATTAAATATTGGAAAAAATTATAGTTCATATGGAATTTTTGTTTACCAAAAATACGCTTACATGATTAGAATATCTCTTATAGTTTAAGACGTATATAGACCAAAGTAAAATTTTGACCCCTCTTTGAATAAGCTTTTTTATTATTTTTTTAAGAGGTGGGTTCTATTCAGGTCCAAAAACATAATTTTTGTGCAAGAAAAATGTTATATTATTTTAAAATAGAAATTTAGAAAAATTTTTTCTTATTTCAGAAAGAATTTCTAATTTTAATGCATATAAAATAAATCCGAGGACATTATCTGATAACCCTATCGAAATTTCGTTAATTTTCCAATATTCTTCTTTAATTTTTTGAGGAAAAACGAAAATTTTAAAGCTAAAATGGTCAAAAGGTACCTCAAGAAAACCTTTTATAACTGCGGGTGAGCAATTTAATCATATTTTCTCCGGAATTTTGGATATTTTGGAATGGAAATGTGGGAATATTTTTAAAGGTCTGAATAAAATATTTTTACTAAATTCCTATGTCCGAAGGACATAGAATCCAGGGAACACTTTCCATATCCGGGAGGAAGCGAAGGAAGAAATAAATGGAAGTGTTATAAAATTACAAAGACTTTAAATGCATTTAAATAAAAGAACTAGTATGTGTAGTATGTTATAGATTCTATTATTATTGACCCTCATATTCTTAAATATTTTATTATTTTTTCTAAAAAAAATCTATAGAAAAAATATCGTATTAAACCGCATTTATTATTCATAGTCTTTTCACTAAAATTGTTAATATTATTTAATGCATAAATTGGATCATTTTCTACTCATTTAACTGGAAAATTAAATTTGTTACAAAAAATAAATGCTGGCCTTATTATAATCTCACATATACATAAACAGACATACAAATATAAAATAAGTCTATATTACAAGCATTCCAACACAACAACCAACAGAAAAATCAAGCTACAGTTTTCGTCTCTTTTTAATATTCTTCTTTAGATCGGATTTGTCAATGAGTTAAATTTTTATTTCTTAAAAATAATTTTAATTTTTGTATCGCTCTTTGCAAATGAGTTTAATTCTAAAAAATCTAAAAAGGAAATAATGAAAAAAGAGCGAAATGAAAAGAGTTTTAAATGAATAACTCATACAAATTTTTTTGAAGCCTTGTGTAGCAGTGAAAAATGTATGAATATTATTCACATTTTAAGAAGTTTTTACTTTTGTTGTATGAATTATTGTATGTTTTTTGCGGCAAGTAATTTAAATGTATGCTCGTGTATGTACAAGCAAATTTTTTTGTTTGAATTTTTATTTTTTGTTTCCTTTTGTTTTTCAACCATTTCTCTATTTTAGAGCGACTTAAAAAAATAATTATATTTTTTTTACTCTTAACTGAAAGAAGAGTAATATTAGTGTTTTTCGATTTTGCTCCGTGCAAAAATTAAGATAAAAATTTAAATCGAAAAAAGGGGTTTGAGCAAAGAAGAGTAAAAAAGTAAGATCATTTGAAAATAAAGATTTTACTCTGAGTTTTCCATACTCTGAAAAAAATCCTTGTTTTATACAAAGTTCCATTGTGAATAAAAGAATGTGAATGTGAGAGAATAATTGTAATTGTATTGATAAAAATATATAAGAATTTTATAACAATTGTTTATCGTTTACACGGTGATTAAATTAAAAATAAAAAATAACTACCATCAGCCAGCATTAAACACGTCCGTTAAAAACAATAAACTAATATAAAGAGAAATGGTGGGATTTCTCACATGTGATATTTTTTTAAAGGATCGAAACGAATTTTAAGGTACCTTTTTGAAAATCACTGCAAATATATTTTGTATGTTAAAAGCACATTATATAAAATTTAAAGTATTTTAAATTCTTCCTTTCTCGGTAGATTATCATACAAGTTATGAAATGATTGGTAATAAGTAAGAATAGTAAAGTCGGCAAAGCCTAACTATGTAATGCCCTTCACCACAATATTAGTTATAAATGGTAGTTAAAAACAGACGAACAGACAGACGAACATCGTTAAATCGATTCAGAAAATGAATGAGTCAAATGATATACTTTAAAGTGAGTGTAATGCAATTTTTTCTGCATATTACAAACATCAGCACAAATGCATAATACCCCAACCACCTAAGGTAGCGTAGGGTATAAAAATGAAAATAAAACAATGACAATTATATTATCATTAATTACAAATTCTATTGTTTTTTTAATATCATAATTTGTAAACTGGAAATGGAATGAATTTATGCATATGACATAATCTCAGAATTATTTAGGCTTCAATAGAAAATTGTTTATAATTATGTTGTTTCAAAAATACTAATTATTAGTAAATCTGTGTGATTAAAAAAAACTTCTGTACTAAAAAAGATTAAATATTTATAAAATTGGAATCTTTTAAACAAAAATTATGCTCCAAAGTATAATTTTATAGATTAAATTCGTTAAATAATATAAATTTATCTCACTCTTATTTTATCTCTTAAAGTAATACGAAGAATTTTTCCACATGAGAAGGAATATTCAAGAATTTTGATATGCATATTGAAGACAATTATCTAATCGTCTGAATTTTCTTTTAATTGGTTCATATTGAAGAACCTTGTAAGCCTATTGAAGAACCTTGTAAGCCTTAAACACTATTCCGGGTAGTGGGATTGCAAAGAAGTAATAACCAAATATGGCTCTATAATTGCCAAACTAGTAACATACATTAAAGGCAGTTTAAAAAAATGGATCAAATTTAAAATCAGTTTTCGAAAAAGGCCTTAAATGACTATAGCATAATATGGGTCGATATTGTTTAGATTTATAACACATGTTAGAAAAATAATTGAGTCGAATTTCAATAGAATTGTTCATTATTTACAAGTTTTATCAGCTTAAAACTGTTTTCGGAGAAGGTTCTTATATGGGAGCTACAGCAAAATGTGGACTGGAGTATATATTCTAGATAGTTGAAATCATTGTGTCGAATATAATAGAATTGGTCTTTATTTGAGTGTTTTAAAATCTCAAACCCGTTTTTCGGGAAGGAACGTTATATGCGATCTATATATGGACCGATATAAATGAAATCAATAACATATATTCAAGACAGATAGAAAAATAATTGTATCAAATTTCAATAGTATCGTATAGCTCCGATTTCGATGGTTTTATGTACGATAATGAAGAATATATAACATTATGTTATAGTTAAATTAAATCCACTTACCTTTTGTTAAAAATATTAGAGAAGTTCTTTTATGGAATTAAAAAATTGTCTTAGATATCGGTCTATAACTGATTTTAAATTGAAAGTTGTTTAAAACATTAGCAAAAATGTCGACGAATTTTATTGAATTGGAATATTTAATCGAGGCATGAGGATGTTCCAACAGACAGACGGACGCACAGACGGACATAGCTAATTAGACTCAGATTTTGATTTGATACAAGAACAGACCCCATAAACATTTTATGGGGTCTGAGATGCATCGTTATTGGCGTTACATACGTTTTAATATTGTTAATATTGGTATGTGACTCTCAAAAATGTTACATTGTAACTACGACAATCAGTGATTTATTTCGTCTTTTGGAGTTCCATTTTATTTTTTTACTAACTTTTACTCGGCGCAGTTGTTGCACAAAAATTGTAATTCCATTCTTTTCGTATATTTAAAAAAACATGTAAAGTAGATTTTGACAAGTTGACGATGAAAATCCTCTAACTTGCCAAAATAGTTTTTCAAATATTCGATTTTTGATGTTTGATCTTAATATTAATTGGTACATCCGTTCTTACCCTGTCCATTGTTTCCACTAAAAAGTTTAGAATCTTTAGATGAAATAGTTTTTTACATATTTGATAATTAATATTTGGTCTAATTTAGGCCATTTTTATTTATTTGCTTTTTAGTTTAGGTACTTTTTCCTTTGACACTACTATCTATTATTCATTTTCTCGTGAAAAACTATTTTACAGGGAAATTATTGGAAACCAATTTAAGAATTCTATCTGTAAAATATCTATAAATATTCGCCAATAATTATTAACGTTTTATGGAGGATACCTCTCTGTCTTGCACAGTAAAATTATTTCTAATAAATCTAATGAGATGAAATCATAAATAGATCTTTACATACTTGATAATTAATTTTTGCTCTGTATGAAGGTTCCTCTGATTCCATCTATACTAAATTTTGTCCACAAAAGCTCTGCCTTGAGATAGTAAATGGACTAAACTTCTTTCCCCTAGTCCAATCCGTATTATATTTTACCCAGTAAAGCTGTTCCATGAAAGGTAATTGGGATAAAATATACTGCAATAGGTCTTAAGGTATTTCGTGATTAACATTTGCTTTCTATGGGGGCTATCTCTAGCCCTGATGCTATCAGTCCTACATTTGTTCTAAAATTCTTTGAAAATGTGGTGATATATGGAGAGTACATGTTTTTTATTCCATCCGTCCTATAATTGTGACATGAAAACAGTTCCTTGAGAAATTGAATGGGACCGAATTTTAAAATTCTCATTGTAATATTATTTTAGATGCATCGCATCCTTGATTCTACTGAAATAGTGTGTGACATATACTATTTTAAATTATACTGGCACAATTTTAATATAATAATCAATAAATTTACAATAACTCTCCAACTACTTAAATAATTTTATACCCTCCGCAGTAGAGAGCACATTAACTTTGTTTGAAATAATCTCACTTCCAAAATAATTAATCGATTCTAACAAAATTTTGCTATTTAAAGACGATACCCATGTTCGATTTAGTAAGAAATAAAGTTAAAGTTAAATTTCAAAATAAAAACATTCCTAAAACTTACAACAAAAACTAATTGAACTTAAACAAATCGCCGCCTCATGTAGATCACTATCGTACCAAGGATCATTAAAAGAAAAATTTTCAAACATCCTAAAATCAGTATGTCACGCGAGTCGCAATTTTAAAGATTAATTTTGGTATAAAAAAAAAAAAAACAAAAAAAAAATTAAAAAATAAATAAGTCAATAAGAATTGACTCTGTATCTGAAGGAAATATGTAATTCAAAAGCCTATAGGCCATGAAAAGTCTGCTCCACACAACTCAATATGTTAGAGTTTGCTAAAACATACCAGCAAAATAACTTAAAAGTGGTTTCAGAATACCCAGTCATCTGATGTAAATCCAATCGATAATTTGTGTGCAAACGTCTAAATAAGGGGTACCTAATTAAACTGACCAATAATGACGATCTTTGGACCACTATAGAGCAGGCATGGAACTCTATTATTCTGGAAAGGTGACAGAGTGTAGTGCAATATTCGGCGGTTATTACTAACAAAGGAAATACCATAATATGCTTAATTCGATAAAATACCACAACAAAATTAATCAATAATAATTTATTTTTGGATTTTTATTACAGTTATATGGTGATGCTATTATTTTAACACCAAGTCGTTTGTATTTTGTGCTATTATTTTGTCCGAAAATGTATACGTGTCAATTTTAAAAATATTAAAAAATATTTACATAAATATAAGCCAAAACTCAATGTAAAATTATACGAGTGTCGGCCTATAATTTTCTCTTACTCCTATATAACGTTCCAGAAAAGATCCTTTTAAAACGCATAAATTTCACATAAATGTTAATATTATAAACTATTGAATACACAAGCATGAATAGGACATTATACGAGGGCCGTTCATAGATTTTTCTTAGCAGTCATTTACAACCAATAATGTGGTGTAGGGTATTACATATTCGGTCTTAAGCTACTGTAACATTTTCCTTTTTTTGTTTAATAAAACAACAAAATTGTATTTTTTTAATTTTAAAGTTATTTATTTCTTTATTCAAAATCTATAAATGCAAAATTTAAGAAAAAAAACGGAAGATTTCACTTTAATTAAAATTAATAATTAAATATTTGTTAAATGCTTAGAACTGTTGTTGTGTCTTATCAATCATAAATACATGTTTTTCTTTCAAATAAAATATTTTTTTTTACAATTAAATAAAATTTGAAATAAAAATCTTAAATATTTTAAATTATTTAAAATATTATCTGAAAATAAAACATAAAAAATCTTTTATTTAAAATATTTGCATTTTTTTAGAATTTCTTTTGTTAATTTAATTAAATAAATTTTAAACTTTAAATTGAAATTTCATTTTAAAAAAATTTTATCTTTTGTCAAAAATATTAAATAAAGAAATTATTTTGTAAAAAAATTAAATTATCATTTTATACATACATATTTATATATAATTACTTAAGTACAAACTATAGTAAATAAATCATATTGTGTTGTTTTTGTGTTAAATCTAAATATGAATTAAAATTTAAATATTTATGATAATGCTGAGGGATATGAGAGGGGGCAAAAAGGAGGATGGAGGCTTTGTTAAAAAATGTAGCTTATTTTTATACCCTCCACCTACACAAGTAGTGATGAGAATATATCAACTTTGTCATTCCGTGTGTAAAGTAAATATATATTCTTGAATTAAATCAAAAAAACGTTTGTCTGTCTGTCTGTTGGAACCATTTTCAAGCCTAGAATAATTGACCGAATGCAATGAAATTTGGTTACGTTATTTATTGTTGTTCTTAGCAGTTTGCTATTAAAAATTAGCTACACACATTAATTAGCAAAAAAGTTATAGGTCCTTAGCTGACACAATCTCGAAATTTCGAAAAAAAAACTTTTCTAAAATTTTCAAGGCCAATTAACTGGATTTAGAAAGTGTAGAAAGAAGGTTATAGGCTAAAATATGGAAAATCAGTTTATTATATTTATCGAATTTTTAGATAATTTTCCTAAATTTGTCACATATATTTATCTTGATGTAATAAACCTTAAGCAACTAGATTGTCTTGGAAGCACTATTTGTCTTATGCCATATAAGACCCCTTCACGCAATGTGGTCTTATGCCTGTAAAACCCTACAATACTGACCAATTCTATTGAATACCGGCACAATAATATCTGATACCGCCCAGAATATATATTATTAATTTAACAAATATCTAGCTCCAATAAAAGTCCCTTTCCCGGAAAGGACTTTGAACTTATATAAGTCTTTAATATAGACCAATTTTGCTGATATTTTTCGGATTTATTTTTCTGCTAATCTTCAATATACTTATTAGATTTGGAAAATATTTGTGCATATTTCGATATAGCTCCAGTACAAGGCCTTTATGGTCTTAATTATAAAACACTTTAATATAGACCAAATCTGTTGATTTTCGGAACAATAATTTTTATAACTATCTTAAATGTACGCTATTAGTTTGACCAATATCGGTCTATATTTTGCAAAAGCTCCCACATAAGGCCCTTAGCCACATAATACTTTTGAGCTCATAAAACTGAATGAAGTTTTTTTTTTAAAGTCGTCGTCACTGTCTTAAATATATGTTATTAATTCGACCAATATGGGAAAAGGACTCACACCAATTTTGTTGAAGTTCTATTTTTACTATAAATAATAAAATTTTAATTACTTTTTTCCCGGAATAAATGTTTTGGCTTAAATTATTTTTATATATTCACATTCTAGAAATTCGGATAATGATTCATATATATGTATTACCCGTCTTTATTTAAAATTATTTTTATTTATTTTTTTGTTATTTTCTAATAACTTCCAGTCGGGCAAATTTTTCCAATGTAATGTAAGCGGTGGAGGGTATTCAATATTCGGCACAGCCGAATTTAGCATTCTTACTTATTAAAATTTATTTTTAAAACTTATTTATGACAATCAAGATGATTTTGAAATAGTTAAGGAAAATTCCAGTTTTAAGATATTTGAAAATATATATATTTTTTTTATTTTGATCGGCTCAAATTATAGATTTACTGCAATTTTCATTTATATTTTTATAAGATTTGTGCAATAGCTTTATGTTTTTTTTTTTCAATATTTATTTTGTTTTTATTTTATTATTAAAATCACATTGCTTAACATTTTCAAATACAATCTGAGTAGATCTTTTTTTATAAATTTTTATTTAATTATGAGTTTTAAATAGTTTTTTTATTCAATTTTCAGTTTTCAGCATTTTTATATCCACCACCAACATAAGTGGTGAAGACGGTATATTAAATTTCTGATTCCGGGTGTAACGCTAAGAAGGAATCATTTCAGACCCCATAATATTCTTGCATCAAATCAACAATGACAATCTGTGTCGATTAAGTTATGTCCGTCTGTCTATCCGTCAGTCTGCTGTATGTCTGTTGTTGGCATACTCACATCCACAATAATTAATTGAGCTCAATGAAATTTGGCCTAAGAGTTTTTCAATTAAGTCATTTCTGTCTATCTGTCTGTTTGTCTGTCTGTCTGTTTATCTGCTTGTTTGTCTGACAATAAAATTTGTCCTGAGTATTTTCTATATTCTGAAAAGTTTATTATTTAAAACAAGCAAAATCAACAATTTAGAATAAATTAAATAAAAGCCATAAGCAGATATATGACTAATTTTATGATTTATTAAGTGTTCCTGTGTTATATTTAAAGGAATTATAATTGTATACGTCACGAGTGTATGCGAGAGTTTGTATGTATGAAACATAATCTATTTACTTCACACACATTTGCGGTGGAGGGTATTAAAGATTCGACATAGCCGAATATAGCATTCTTATTTGTTATTGTTTTTATTTTAGTTTTGGTTATTTTTCACTTTTTTTGTTTTGTTTTTCGTATTAATTTACTAAAATTAATTAATGCAAAGTTTTAAACTTTATTTAATTTAAACATTACGATATGAAAGTTTTGTGTATGATTTGTTTTTTAATTTATTTAAAAAATAGTGCATTTTAAAAGCAATTTTATATTTCGAAAAAAATCAATATTTTTAAATAAAATTCATTTCATTGCAAAAAGTTATAAAAAACAACAAATAAATCTGTTCACACCATTTTAAATTGCATTCAATAATTTAATTATTTAATTTTATTAAAACGAAAATAATTAAATTTTTATTAATTTTTTTTTGCCATAAATTTTTAAATGAAATAATTTTATTGATAATTATAGCATTAACAAAATAATAATTTTGTGTCAGTTTTAATGAATAATTGTTCTCATGATGTTATCATATTGTCAATATAATTAAATAATTACAGGAAAGTATTTGTTAATATTGGAAGTGTTACTCGAAAGGCCCTTAAGAAACGGTATAATATTTTGTGAATATAAGACAAAATTAAAACAATGTGAGTTATTTTTGATAATACTTGTGGGATTCAAAGTCAACTTTGTCTATTTTTTTAGTCTCCATCACTTAATAAGGTGACCAAGATTAAATTAACTTAGTAAAAACATACGTAACATCAAGAGGGAAACCAATCTATTTCTAAGTTAATTTAGATATGTATGTGAGTGTGTCCATTCTAGTAGTAATAATTGTTGTATGTATTTTGATACAGCTCCCATATAAAACCTCTTCCCCGAAAACGTGTTTAAATTTAAATAAGGACCAATTTTGCAGATATTTGCCGCAATTATTTTTCTGCCAGCCTCTAATATTCTTAACTGATTTGCTGAGTATTCATATTTCGATATATCACCAATGCATGGCCCTTCCCGGAGTATGGTTTCAGCTTATCAAACAATATAATATAGACCAATTCTGTCTATTCTTCTCTTACTAAAGACAAAACTTTCGAATCAATTTGAATTTCAATGTAAGCAGAGCTTTGTGGAACTCATTAACCATAAATAATATTCGGAAACTCAGAGTTTTCGAATTCAGATCATCAAATACACATTTGGTTTTCCGAAACGATAAACGACTTTATCAGGATCAGACGTTGTATGCTTTAATTCTTCATTGGATATATGTCGATAGAAAAACTTTTTCCAAATCGATTGGAAAAAAACTGAAAAATGACACTTCTTTGTAGGCCAAGCTAACTATTTTCCAATTGCTCAAAATTTTCTTTCACGGTTACATCGCTTAAGAGTTAAGGTAATTTTTTTGGAATACTTTTTAAAATAAGGGATTATGGTGAATGTACCGACAGAGTCCATATTTACTTTTGTCGTTTTCTATTTAAACTACTGGAAGATCAGCTTTATGTCTTCATTTAGAAAAAGAATAGAAATAGAAATCTATTATTAAACCATTTTAAAGTGTAAAAGCCGATTCAGAATGAATATTTGTACGGACCCATCATAACCAATTGCAATAGACATCGCCTTTGGGATATAATAATGATACGAGCCAAATTTCATAAGGATGTCTTCAAATTTGTGACAAACATTTCGTTCACAAGGTATACATGGATAGTCAGAGGGATGAATATCGTCAATAAAAACAGAAAGTAATTCTGATAATATAGTACTGTTAAAAGTGATGGTAGTACATTTTTTCTGCCTGTTCAAAATAAGTGCCAAAACATATAAAGCCCAATCATCTATAGTGGTGTAGGACATAAAGAACTTTATTGTGGAAATTTTCTTATCAATGTGATTACTACACCACTGATCACGGTGTACAGTACTTTTAATATACCGATAGACTCTTAAGTCAATCTCAAATTATATTTAATAACGTCCGTCTATCCGTCTGGCTGCCTATTTTAACCATGTAAAAAATTAACATGTCACAATTTTTTTTCTATCTTTTTCGGAAAACATATAAATAAATATAAATAAAAGTATTAGGACCATTTTAAATTTTGATTCAGTTAGCCTCACTTATCGGTCTATAATTTTTTTGTATTTGAGATTTCTAAAAAAGGTTACCATTTAAAACCACTAATTATGAACTTCACTAAAATCAGAAATGGAGAGGTATGATGAGACTAACGTGCGTCAATATATGATTTCGTAATCATTTAAGAAAATTATTGAAACAAATTATTAATGAAAAATTAGGAAAACAATATATGAGAACTTTTTTGTAAGTGTTTATCTAACTTAATAGTAAAAATACACTGATTAAGCTATTTCATCGTATACAAACAAGATTTAATTAATTCCAATTAAAAATTTAATTTCCTTAATTAAACCTCATTAACCACAATGATTTTACTTTTATTTCTTAATTTTCGTTGTAGGCAGTTTTTAATAAAATTATGATTTTTATTTTGGTTTGGATTTATTTGCAAAATTTCTAATAAAATTTTAATTTTATTAAAATTTTCTTAATAACTTTACTAGAAAATTGTAAAATGTCATTTAACTCAATTTCAATAAAATTAACATTTTTATTACAGTCATAAAGACTGTTAATGCATTTGTAAATGTAATTATTTGTTTAATAATATTTATGTAAGTATCAGCTGCTTATTAGTTGTTTGAAGCCAATTAAAATAAATATTATTTTTAGCTATTGAAAATGTTTTGTTATTAATATTGTTATTATTGTTATTGTTTTTATAATTCACAATGTTTAAAATGAAAAATAAAATGGTAGTAAATTTGTAATTTCCGAACGACCAGTCCGATTTTAATGCGATTTCATATATGATAGTAGAAAATCGGCATAAAATCGACATTTTTTGAAAATTCTTAAACTTTAAAAGAAAGCCACACATACAAAGATCTTTAAAATCGGTTCAGAAATAGAATATTCAGAATATAATATTTTAAATATTTTTATGACCCGAGGTGATCAACTGTGAGGCTCTATGGACCGACCCCCGTTTGGTCCATAAAGTCCACAAAGCCCAAAGTCAAACTTGCCTGCACTTCTACTATCACTATTTAAGGCTTCACTTAAATCGGATTAGTCGTTTGGATGTAACAGATTTATTTCCATTTTATTTTTCATTTGAAACACTGTGTAACGTTTTATTAATTTTGTTACTTTGAAAGACAGTTGTGTGTTTAATAATATTTTTTATTAATTTAATTATATTTTTTATTATTATTATTTTTTAATAACTTACATTTTAATTATTTTATGTTTTTTCTGTATAAATGCTGTTTTAAAAATTGTTATTTATTTATTTTATGTTTATACTCTGCTTAAAACATGTATTATGTGGGAACTTTAGTTGAATTGTTTATTTATTTATTTATTTCAATTATTAAAACTTGTATTATGTTTTTATTATTTTGTTAATTTAATATTTATTTTAATTTTTTGTTTATTACTATTGCTTTGTTATTATTTTGTATTTATTTGTTTTTTGCTTTTTTTTAACATTTTTTTAATAAAAAAGTTTAATGGACGTTAGTGCGTTGGTGTTTAAGCCTTGTTGATATCAGACTGTATTTTTACGAAAAACTTCATTGGGATGCTGTTGACTGAAATTCTGGCGGGATGAACATTGCTGTAAAAAAGAGAGAAAAAGTAAATATTTGTTAACATAAGTTTTTAAAATATTAATAACAAAATTCTTAACATAAGGAGTGAGATCGAAAAAATGTGACATACATACATAATATAATAAAAACGTAGCCATTAAACTAACATTTTTTCGTTTGTGCAAAAATTGTAACGGCCAGAAAAAAATTGTGACACCAACTTTTAAGTATATCATTCGTCTCAGGTTCACTTTCTGAGTCGATTTAAGGATGTCCGTTCGTATGGCTGGGTAGCTGTCCACATAAAACTAATTAATATAATGCAGGCCGCAGTTATAAAGATATATTAATGATGTGTCATTATTTTAGCCCAAGTTTAATGAAATTTTTGCCAATTAGTATTATGATATTCTAAGACTACGTGCTGAATTATACCAGGATCGGTTTACTATGTGGTTCATACAAAGTTGAAATCTCAAAATATGTTGATATTGTAAAAAGAGTTGGATAAGAAAAAACAATGTGTATAATTTTACGAGTGTCTAGCTCCCATATAAAGCCCACAGAAAAAACGTTTTAGAAAACCAGTAAAATACACTGCACTGTTAGACATAAATTAAAGAAATTTTTTTTACAAGGAAGGTTTATTAATTTTTGGTAGCTTCGACTTATAACCAATAATGTAAATAATGATATTTAATAGTCGGGCTTGACCTCTTTTAACTTGTTTTTTATTGGATTGAAATTATTATAATTTACAAAAAAATTTTTTTATAGTGATCACTAGTGATGAAATTTTACGCCTTTTTCGGAAACCCTGCCATAAACGTTTTTAAAGTAGTCTATGCCATATTACTCAAAAGGATAGTCCATTTCCGTTTAAAATCCTTTAAAATTTTAAACAACTTTTTTGTGCTCTTCAATTCCTTCTTAACCAGAGCACAATATCTCTCCACTGGCCTAAGTTCTGGACAGTTTGGAAGATTTGCATATCTTGGTATAAATACTGCAAGGATATCTTTTAGAAAACTCGATTTCAATTTCTGTGCTCTGTTTTTGGCCTCTAAATTTTACCAGCATTTCTATCGGATACTTGTGAACCTTGTATGCTATTAAACAAACGTTAGCTTTTACTTTTAGTACCAATAAGTTCGAGCACTGAGCTAACCGGACTGATTTTCTACCTAATAAGTTAAAGGACTTTTTTAAAATGCATTTTTATCTCTTGGACTTAGAACAGTGATGACTTCCAATATAACTATGCATTTGTCTTTGCGTGGGTTAACATGAGAGAAGCAGCTGTAGTCCCACCTGCATCGAAAATTTTTTGTAAGACCAAATTGGGTTTTGTTGAAAATATTTAATAATTTTAGTATGCACTTTTTTCTGGTCACTCATTTTAATCAGATTAATAATACAAATTAATATTTGTTTAGAATTAAACACAATTACTGACATGTTAAAGTATAAATGAAATTTTTTTCAATCTCACTCCTTATATAAATAAAGCTAATTGTGTACTTAATTTTCAACCTTTAAAATATCTCTCTTAAATTTAAGTTAAAGTTTCCCAATAAAAGTACTGATTTTATTGACACAATTTAAATTTTCCCCCATTAAATATTAAAATTGAGATAATAATAATGATAATTATATTAACAATGTTAATAATTATGATCAATTTGCTGTGAATAGTTTCAATGTAAATAATAAAGAGGAGTAAAGTAAAACGATAAATTTGTTACAGAATTTATTGATTTGTGTTTTGTGGTAACAAGAGAAACTTATGATAAATTTAAACTGTTAACCACAAAATTAAGGGTATTCACATGCTTTTGTAGAAGACATAAAATATTGGTCAGTGTCGTTATATTGATGTACATTATGACATAATAAAAAGTTGGAAAATGATGTATCTTGATTTGATAACAAATAAAGTCATGTTTAAATATAAAATAGTATCTTAAAATAATAACCCATTGAAAAATGACAAAATGACTACAAGCCTTGTGACAAGTATTTGTGTTGCTTTTTGGCTATACGCGGACATCATGATATTGAATATTTAAGATATGCACATTTAGTGACAGATGATACATTTGACACAATCAAGTGTCATTATATTGTAGGACATCGATTTAATCTAAAAATTTTAATTAATATCTTGAAGTTATAACAATATGGTCACTCAAGAATAAAGTAGACTTTGAAATTAATGACTGTATTCAAAATGACTGCAGACTTTATTTGTTGTTTTTTGGATATGACGTTGATTATAAAGGATTTTTATATCTCTTAGGAGAAAGAGTCTCATTATATTCATTACAGGTGCCACAAATGTCATGAAGTTGTAAGACTTTAAAAATGTGTCTAAAAAAAGTGACATTTCTCAAAGTGACATTTCCCAAAGTGACATAATGACTGGGAGCTTTATGTGACCTAGCGTTAGTATTTATTTGGATGCTTTATTATTCATCAGTATCATGACATTAAACAATATTCAAATATCCTGTATCTTAAATATATTATGGGTAATATGACGTACGAAGAAATGTGACTTTTTTCACATTTTAGATTGTTACAGTTAACTGAGATCTGGAAACCATAACATTTTTCAAACTTTTAAGACTGTGACTTACTACACATTATATTTTTCATGGACACAATGACAATGGATAATGTGATATATCCGACAATATATAAAATTTCTATACATTTCTAAATATATTATGAACAAAGAGTTTATAGAACTATTATAGGCACTATGTCAAAATAGAATAGTGGATTTTTATAAGCGAAATTGTGTCTGAAAATAATTACATTTTTGAAATTTAAAAAATGACGGGGAAATTTACGAGACTTTCAGCTGTCATATTATTGACATTGACAATATGACATATTCGACAATATACAAATTGTTTCTATATATTCGTTATGTGTTATGGACGAAACGACGTACGAAAAAATGTGACATTTCAAATTAGAATAAAAAACATCAAAAGGTCTTACAAAATGTTATGGATACTCTGACAAATTGGAATATTATATTTGAACTATAGATAAAAAAGATTATCAAATACATCATATATAATGTATCATTGTGTCCGTAATTTTTTAACGTAACTCATTGCAACATAAAATAACCATTTTCTAAGAAACGGACATTTAGTATCAACAACAGTCATAATGTTTTTATATAATTTGTCATAATGTAGGTAAAAATAATGTCATTGGACATCATGATATTTTGTAATCTTATTTAAACTTTATTTGACATTTTTATAAATCTCGGACATAATGATATTGCACAATGCGAGATATTCTAGAATCTATATGTTGTCAATTTTTTTCATATATTATGGAAAACATAACGCATCAGAAATGTCACAATGTTTTGAAAAGACTTCAAAAAGTAATATAGGCAATATGACTATTAAAATAATGATGAAATGAATAATTAGTATTTTCATAGCGTACGGATATTTAAAATTTTTTTGATTTGTCATAATGTCCTTAAGAATTATAACATAATTTGAATTGTCACATTATATAATTTGAATATAAATTATGTAATTTGACATTATAATATTGAGCACTACTTTAAAATAATCAATATATATTAAGACACCTTTCAGATTGTCATAATGTCGTTGAATATCATAGTTTTATTCAGGATAGCCACAATGGCATTTATTTAAATTTAGCAGATTTTTTTAGTGACGAATTATGTGTTCAAAATTGTCATGATGTTATGAAATTGATGGAAAATATGCCATTTTAAATTATGATATTAACCAGTAGCTTTCTAGTGTAGCGATATTAAGAAATGTTTAAAATTGTCTTAATTTGATCGAATTTCTTTATATTATTTTAAAGTGTGACAGTGGTGTTGAATTTTTTGTCATAATAATGATGAAAATTATGTCATTGGACATTTTACTATTACGTAATAACATTCTTTTAAAATGAGATATTAAAAACCTTTAAAACTGTCATAATGTCCTTTATTGTCATTTCATTATCTTCTTAAGTCATAACATTAAAAGAAACAGTATCATCGTACATTATGACATTTACTCCCATTATTTTTCTTAGTGTAATTCCAATTTGTTCTTATCTATGACAAACATTTATTGTCTTATTTATATAACTAATTGGGTCATTAAATTGTCCATCCTTCTTGTTATTGTTGTCTTAGGCATTTGTCTTATTTATTTGCATTATATATGTATATGTATGTGTTAGAATGTTTGCACTCAACACAATATTTACACTAATTTTATATCAATAGAGAAGACATAAAACCGCAACTACTTAAATATTCATTTAAATTAACAAGTTATAGATTAAAATGTATGTGAAATGAAATAATATTTATATGAAAACATTAAATACATAAAACAATTTAATTAAATTAGGTTAAGACTAGTAAACTATAATTTAATAACATACCGCTTGTTTCTTTTCCCAAGATTTCATAGCAGTTTTATATTTTTCAAATTCATGACACCAATCAGAATATATTTTCTGATAATCATTACTTTTGTTGGGGGGAGTACATCTAAAATTAAAGAAATTAAAAAAATTAATCAATTGAAAATATAAATATTCTGAATTATTTCTATAAAGGAAAAGTATTTACCTATGAGCATCTACCGTTATATTATAACTGCATAATAAAGATCCACCTAAATGACAATCATAACGTCCACCATCTGCCTCATTTACTGAAACAACTACTAAACCTCTTTCAGTAGTTTCTATATATTTGGTGGGACTATATTTGATTTCATAGCTGTTATAGAGTAAAAAGGAGGATAATATATATTAAATTTTTATAAAAACATTTCAAAAAGTTATTTCTTGTTTTTATTTTGTTGTCATTTTTTAAACTTACCGTCCTTTATCCTTTGAATGATGATACCAAGTAACTTGTTCATTTTTCAAGACTTCGGGTATTTTAACAAAACAACCTAAATGTACACTTTGTCCATAAGTGACAACAATTTTCTTTTTCAAAACACTTGAATCACAAATGTCACTTGTCTCATTGCCAACATCCTACAAAATGAAAGATAACAAAAGGAAACAAATAAATAAAAGTGTTATAAAGTAAAATGCAATAAATAAAATGTTACAAATTAAATTTCTAAAAACAAAATGTTCAAGATGACATTCGAGCAAAGAGATATCAAATTTATCGTTTGTTTTTTCCAACTAGGGAAAGATATGAAAAACAAGACAGGGCAATTAGAAAATGTGAGGAATTAAAGTGAGATTTCCATGTTTAGAGCACTAGGATCCTTTTCTCTGATAGTTTTTATTAGTTTGAAATTAATTCTTATTTGGTAATAAATGATAAAAAAGACATTTCACCATTCAGTAGTCCTCCAGTGTAGCATAAAATAAATTAATGTAATTAAGCCAGTAACGCAGTAAAAAGTCCAGCCTAAAGTCTTATAAATAGTGTAGCTTATATTTTAACTAATAGTTTTGCCATAAATCTTCAGTTCTTTTACATTATAGTCCACCCAACTATTAAGACTAGCGAATAGCCTTATCTATGGTTTATTCAATAGTTTTTGAAATAATGTAGCCAATAACTCAACACAGTCACGCCAAAAACATAACTAACTCTTCTGCTAATATTTTAGTCTTGTCTACCCAATTGTTAAACCATTAGCTTCAAGAGTAGCCCAGTCAATAATTCATAAAATATCCCACCCTAGAGTCCTGTAAACTATTGGGTAGACAATAATTTTACCCAGTGTTTAGCATATATATGTTCATCACAGTCTAGCCTAGAATCCATTTAATGCTCTAACCAGTAGTTAAACCAATATTAATATTATATCGAATATTATAGTATATCGAATAGTCTAAAGTCAATGACTTAAAATCAGTGGATTCGAGATATGTTTATCATTAATCTAACATAATTATATAACTAACAGTATGATACAGCCAATCAATTCAATATTCCAGCCAATAATATTGTTATATACGCAAGAATCCTACATAGTAAAGCTAATAAACTACTCATAGTTAAGCTTATAAGTCAGTTAATTCCCTAAAGTCTTGCTAATATTTCAATAAAGAATCCAGACAAAAGTGTAAACAGCAGTAGTCTTCAGATGTTTTTTGGTCGATAATCATAGACAATAAATTAAGTAACTGCTTAGTCTATGGTAAAGCCTGTTATTTACTAATTGGCTAACTAATTGTCTAGCAAACAATTCAACAAATTTTCTAATCAATAATCTAACCAAAAATTTAATAAATTATTTATTATTATTACTCTTCTGAGTTAAGCCAATATCCTAGTCAATTTCCTTACTTATAAACAATATTTTAACTGATAGTATTTCCAATAGTCCAACCATTAATCTTGCCTATAGCTCACTTAGTACTCGAGACAATTGGCTAAACTGCATATAGTTTGACCGACATACTTGTCGATAATCTGAGTAAAAGTTTACATAAAAGTTCATAGTGAACAATTTACTAAAAGTTTTAACCAAGAATGTTTCCTAAACATCCTGACAACATCATAGCGAATTGTCTATACAATAAACTAGCCAGTTGTTCATCTAATATTAAAGACAATATTCTAGTAAATATAACCTAAACACGGTTACCAAAATCATTCCAAAATGTTATATCTAACCAAAAGCAATATTTAATCATTAGTCTTATGATATGTCCAATAGTCCAAACATAATTCCATATAACATTAACTACTTCAAAGACAATATTCTAATATTTCACAACAAATGCAGATTTTGGATAAAAGTCTGTAAAAAAACCTTGTCCATACTAAAGCCAAGTTAATGGTCTATATATAAACCTTGTCGTGATTATAGCTAATAGTGAATTTAATAGTCTAGTTAACTGCATATAGTCTAGTCAATACTCAAGCCTATAGTCTAGTTTGAAAATATGATTGTCTAACCAATAATTCTTTAACAATTCAGTAAATTGTTCAGGCTACAACATAGATGACATTATTATCAATAGTTTTAGCCAATATTGCAATCGCATATTCTGTATTTAATGCTATAGTGTGGTTCACAATCGTTCAGGTAATGGTCTTACTGTAAAAGTTTTGATACTTTTCCTTTCTCATGTATAACTCTCTACTTTATCCGGTAGAACTGTTATAGAGATCCAGGTAGAGTTTACAGAATTTTAAATTTTATTTTCTATGCCAAATTGCCCTAAAAATGCTTTAATAAAATTCATTTTTACCATTTATATGGTATAGTACACACACTCTTTCATTCCCCTTCTAATTCAGTCTTATTTCTCACAAAAAAATCTTAAAACAAAAAACATTTTGTATCTAGTTTCATCTGTTTGCTATTTTACATGAACATCATTTCTTTTTTCTTCAAAAAAAAAAAAAAAAATTACCTGTAATAAATCCAATTCATAGGGACGACATGTATTTGCATCCTTATCCCATCCACAATAGGGATCACGCACACAACGGAAACAATTGTCATAACGACGATTGCACATGGCCAAATCGATTTGTTTGACACGATGATCTGTTGCCACATACAAAGATTTACGTGTCTGACTGATTTGCATCACTTGTATGGGTTCATTTTGTGCAATTTCAAATATATCCAAAAGTTTCGACAACGATTCACCATTACGATAATATTGTACAATTTTATAGATACGACCCAAATTGGTGCCAACATAGTAAACGGTATATTCCTGATTTAAAATATCGATTTTAATTCTGTAATATGAAATAAAAGAAAGAAAGAAAGAAAGAAATATAAGAGGGATAAATATAAAAATGTAATTTGAATTAAGAGTTTGTTGAATATAACAAACGTATGGGATAAACAATTCTAAAAGATACTTAATGTAAAAATAAAACAAGTAAGAATGTTATAGTTGGCTATGCTGGGTCTGTTAAACACTTTTTATACATGTACAGTGCAATAGCCACACATATATCACAAAAACTATATTATGTGTGTTGAAAGTTTTTCTTCCAAACATAATACAAGAAGACTTAATGAGTTATAAACTGAGTCATAGCCAAAAAATGGCTATAACTTTTTTGCTGAACCAATTTTGATAATTTTCGGAAAGGTAATGAGGTCCATACAGTTTAATATTGTGGTAAAATATTATTATAATTTGTGGGTTCATAATTGAAATTTTAACGAAAGTTTTTCCCTTGAACTTAGATTTAACCTCAGATATCAGTCAATGAACAGAAACTTTACCGAACAGATTTAGGTGCATTTAAATATGTAATTAAGATAGAATTTGCCCATATAACCTTTCACGAAAAACACTATTCTGGTAAATAGTATATAAAGAAGTTGTAGGAAAACACGACCGATAATTAAAAAAAAAGAACGATCCATATATTAAATGTTAAAACCCTTTTCCCAGAATTTGACTTAAATCAAAGCAATATCAAAATATCATATAAGTAATATATATTCAATATAGTTAGAATCAATTATAAGAAATTATGCTGAATTTCAATAGAAGTTTAAAGGTCTGATAAGCCTAAAGTGTTTTTCCGGGAAAGAGTCTTAAATTAGAGCTATAGCAAATCATGGACCGATATTCTGAAAATTTGTTACATATATTCAAAATATTTAGAAAAATAATTATGTCGAATTTCAATAGAATTAGTCAATATTTAAGAGTTTTATGAGCTTTAAATCATATTCAAGGAAGGAGTCTTATATAGGAACTACTAACAACTATGGTGCGATATTGATAAAATTACTAACATATAATTAATAGAGTTAGACACACAATTCTGCCAAATTTCAATATAGTTAATTTATATGTACGATTTTAATAAGCTTAAATCTCTTCTCCTAGAGAGAGCCTTTTATTGGAGCTTAAATAAAATTTAGGAGATTGGTCAAACTAATAAACCGAACTTGGTTTAATTAAATGTGTATATTGTATACAATAAGGACGATAATTATTTTAAATTATTATCGAATTGATTCATGGTTAGAAATTTATAAATTTTAAAAATCATACTTCTGAAAGGCGTCTTTTATGGGCGCTAGGACAAACAGTGACCCCAGCACAAAGTAGTTCCTTTGGGTTTATTATTATTGTTAAAATAAATGTGACAAATTTAGAAATCTATCAAAGTTATGGTTTTGGGAGTATCAAAATTTTGCACATTTTAGAATATAACTTTTTTTTCTATTGAATTTGATGAATTTATGCACGACAATAAAGTACGTATGTTTCTATGTTATGATTATTTCTGACAAATCCAGTTAATTTTTGTTAATTTTTTTAGAATATTGTTAAAGGGCCGATGTTGCTAGCTTCAAATAGGAGACTGCTTATAAGAACAGTTGCAGAAATTTTCATAAGAAAGAAATTATTTAAGAAATATAAAAATACGAGATAATTTTATATTTTTATATTTCATATTTTTTTTTTGTTCATTCCTTCGGAAGAGAGAAATTATTATCCTTTGAATGTATTTAAAAATATATTTATTTTTTTGTATGATTATTTTTTGTTTAATTTAATTGTAAGTTTTATTATTGGACAAGAACAATGGGCGCATTTTATGGCCATTATTATGATACCTTTTTCAAAAAAGTATATATACAACTTTTTCCATTGTAATTAAAGTTTTACAAAAGGATTTTAATAAATTCATATGCAACAACAACAGCAGAGCAGAACGGCAAAAGGATAAAAATTATGAAATGAAAATCCCAATTACAATTTATAATACCTGAGATTTAATGCTTCCATAAACGTATACATTTCCTTTCGTTTGTGTGTCTGTGTATCTTTATCTGTGCGTTTTTTACTGACTATTCCTCATCTACTCATCCCAATCTTTTGCTACCCACCCAACCCAATAACTGGCTGTTGATTACAATTAAAACTCTTACTAGTTTTTTTGTATCATTTTCTGTTTTTGTTTTTTATTAAGCCTTGTGTTTTTTTAATATTTTAAATTCAATATTCAGCAATTGCTGTATGAGCATCATCAGCTTGCAATGTTATTGTAAAAATGCATTACAATACTCCAGTTTTGCTGTTGCAGATTATTGTTTGTGCTCTAGGCGCCCAAATGTATGCCATGTTTCTGTTAACGGAAGTTTACATTGCTGTTGGTGGTTTGTGTTTTTTATATATGTGTATAAGTAAATGTGCTATTGTTTTCATATTTATGTAGTATGTGTAGTATGCATTTATGTGAGTGTGTGTGTGTGTATGTAAGTGTGTAATCATAATGTCATTAAAATATAAAAGTATCAAAAAGTAATTTAATATTAAGTGGTATTATTACAATTGCCGTCAAAAATACATTTATTGATTTTTTATTACCCATCGTATATGTGTATGTGTGTGCATATTTATTTATATAGTTTGTTGGGCTTTTAAAGCATTTATTATGTTTTTCCTCTTAATATTATTATTGTTTTTTTATTTAATTCATAAGTGTTTAATTAATGCTGTTTTTTCTTTCAATGAGACTGTTTTCATTTTAAGTAATTTGATTGATGAATTTTAAATCGTTTTAAAAATTAATTTTATTTACATAAAAGTTTTCGTAGTTTCTTATTGAGGTTATGTTTCAATTGTTATTCGTAATATTTTAAATAAAATATCTGGGGCAATGAATAGTTACGAAAATAAAAATATATCAATAATTATGTTCATAAACGAATTGAAAATTTTCAAAATCAAGGATCCTTTTTCCTTTTCCAAGTTTACTTAGAAATTAAAAAAATATATAAAAATTGTAGTTGGTTTAAAGCTTCGATATCTTTTAATGGAATTTTATATTTTAAATTATTTTATCATTAAATTATTTTATCACAAATAAATCAAATATTTCCGAAAATCTTAAAATAGCGAAAGAGGTTAAGCACTCATGCTTTAGAACGAGCATTTGTTATTAAAACGGAAAATGTAATTTTGCTGAAGTTCAATGTGCCTTTCAGCACTATAGGTGATCGGAGTACTATGCGGTTAGAAATTTTAATCCGTTCATGTTTTATTTGTATAAAGAATATTTTTTCAATAAATTGGTTACTCAATATTCAAAATTGGTGCTACACATTCCAAAGCTTTTTGTAAGAAGCATGGATTATTTTTTTAATTTGACACTTTAACTTTAAAATTACAGTGTGCACAGTGGGACAGAATTCATTTTTTATTCTCTTGCTCGATTTCGATTTGAATGAATGAAACAGACGAGCATTGCCTTGAACTTTGTAGGTTTGGACCCCATAGTGATTTAACGGGTTGAGTTATATGGGCAAAAACCAGACTCTAAACTTTTTGATTTCAAAAATTTATTTATCATCTCATGGTCTCTAACAAGACCTTACACTAATCTTTTATAATTTTCAAATAAATTGTTTAATTTTCAACTTTTAATAAAGATTAGTCCGAAATAATAGTCCGATTATGTTTACCACCCTACACCGGATTAAGCCCATATTTTATCGAAATTTTGAAATCTTAAATTACAATGGAGCTTAGTTATCCAAAATGCTTATTTATCCAAGATGACAAAAATCCAAGGCTTTACTTCTATACTATCAATGAATAAAAAGTTATTTAAATGCATTCAGCCGACCAAAAGTTACTTACTTATAAAAGAAACTTGATTCTGCACCAATGTGTGGAGTGGAATTTATTGGATCTTAAAGTGATTTTCTTTTGTTTAACAGAGAAAGTAGTGTACATAGATATCAAAATATCGGAAAATTTCTTGAATCCGAATTGGGTTCACCAAGTTCAAACAAATTTAATGAAATGTGTAAAACTTTTATTTCTTAAGAATTGTATAATGGTTATCTACATCTAAATTAAAAAGTTTAAAAATGATTTCACTATTCAAGGAGACAAATTTTGAAGGTTCAAATTAAAGTCACTAGATAAATTAAGAAATCGTTCCATTCCACAAAACACTTCTAGCATGTCTGTCTAAAATTGTATTAAAGCTATTTAATTGTTCCAAACTAACAGAAATAGCTCCAAAAAATGCTTTCTTGTATTATTTTATATCATTCGTTATATTAAATAATTATATATTCTGTAGAGCTTGTTGCAAACTGATGGGACTTTTTCAATAGTTTGAACATGGACTTAACCTGTCTGATTTTTTGCCAAATATTTTTTCCTTACATTCAGTCTTTTGGTCTACTAAAATCAGCAAAATCAATATATTAAACGATATAGACCGATATTTGAGGTAATCTTTGCATTCACGTGGAAGAACTTTCATAAAATTATCAATAATAAGTCGATAAATTTGAATGACATTAATTTTGTTGTGCTTTATTACCATTCCAAGAATTATCAACATCGGTTCAGTATGGAAAATTATAGCCAAAAATATAAAAAATTGTATGACTCATTAAGTGATCCTGTTTTATGTATATGAAAAACTTTTCATATTGTATACGGCTGTCAATGTATGTGTGGGCGTGTATTTAAAAAACATAATGACTATAGCATTCTTACTTGTTTATAATTGCCATCAATTTATGAAACCAATTTCATAAATATCAGTTTTAATTTGATTGTACCTTCTATGTGAAACTTCCTCCCTGAAATGAGTTTAAAGTGAATAAAACCATATTGTGCATATTATTGATTTCTATTATGAAATATATGACGAACTTCAAATCGACCCTGATTTGGCTGTAGTTCTTGAAAACTTTAATATCAAAGTATTTTAATAAAATTCGGAAGTAATAACTTTGGTTTGGTAAGGAATTTCAGTAAAATCAGACCATTTTTTACTGCTTCTGCCATAAAAGACTCTTATACGTTTATGCCGATGTTTATAACACACAAAAAAGGCGTAACACCCACTTTTAATTATACCGTTCACTTTCTGAGTTGACTTATCGATGTCCGTCTGCCTGTCTGTCTGTCCCACTGGCTACCACTCTCCCGGATGCAATTTTTGAGTTATCATGATGTAAATTGATACATATTATTTTTTTGACCTAAGGCTGAAGTCTATTAATTGGTCATATTCTAATACTTCAGGTAGATCCCATACAAATGTCCTCTCGGAATGGAGTTTTAAGGTCATAAAATCCGAAATATAAAGCGATTTCCATAACATTCAACTAAAAAAATTCTTACATTATTCTAAACCGATATGCCAAATATCATTCTGCAGGGCATAAATCTCACATATACGTTGGTATTTTAATAATAACTACTCAAATTAAGACAAATATAATCAAAAATAGATGTTTGAAATTATACGAAGGTCAGTTCATCATTTCTTCTAGCTTCCATATAAACCCCCAGAAAAGATCCTTTTTCAAAGTCGCAATAACTCGAAAAATTTTAGGTCATAAATCTTTCAGCTGTAATAATGTTAAGGAAAACTATTATCGGTTTATCTTTATTTAAGGTGTCCTTATTACAGTTTAGTGCAAAATGAACTTTATGATTATTATTATTTCATATGAATGAAATATCTTTTCACAAAATATCAATAAATCTATAATTATAATTATAATTATAATTATAATTATAATTATAATTATAATTATAATTATAATTATAATTATAATTATAATTATAATTATAATTATAATTATAATTATATTCTATAACTACTCAGCTCTTTAAAACAATCACATTCTTCCTTAAACCGAACTGTCATTAATGAATTGCATTTTTGCAATTATTCCACAAACTATAGGTACACTATGTATATGTATATGTGTATGTCCATCCTTTAATCTTCATAAGAAATTAAAAATTAATTAAAAAATAATTAAAAAATTTCTATAAATAGCGAACAACAAGAACAACAAACAACTTAATTGCGGTTTTAATCGATAAACATGCAAATGCTGGAGATGACTACAAAAAATATGCATAAATATTCCAATAAAATCCAAAGTAACAGCTGTATTGAAATCATTTTCAATTTTTTTTTATTTCCGTTAAATTTATAAATTATTACACACACACATATACTATGTGTGGAAAAAACTGCTCTAATAAAATGAGAGAAATGTCCAGAGTTTTAATAAAGGTTTTATTCATCTTTTTGTTGTTAATTAAAATTGCAATTATGCTTAATTAATTTGTATGAATATTAAATAAATAAATAAAAAATTAAATCAAACAGGAAATTTTAAATGAAAATCAAGCAAAATTTTTATCCAAAATACCTGTACATAATTAAGGAAATTAAGGGTGTCCCTTTAAAAATTTGTACAGAAAAAAGTTGTTCAAAAAATATAATTTAAATCTATATAATTATGAGATAATTATTTATAAATTCCAATAACATTAAAATCTCAGTCATTACATTCTTAATATATGAAGCCAATAATTCAAGGGGAAGTAGGAGATTCATGAAAAAGTTCTATTATACTTTTTTATACCCTACACTACCATAGGTGGTTGGTATATTGTGCATTTGTGCAGAAACTCTTATCGGGTAGATATTGTGAAACCGCTAATTTAAATTACAACGTTTAATTCAAAATCACTTCCTAAATCGATTCAACGACCTTTTTGTTAATGTAAACTTTCTAAACACCCAATTGGTTCTAATTTTAAAATTATCTCATCTGGTATTGATGATTTTTGGACCAAGGAATTAGTCAATTTTAACTTGTCCAATATTTCGGACTGCTCGCCTACAAATATCTTCCTGGAATGGTAATTTAATTTAAATTAAAATAATGTTTAGTAAAAGTTCGGTAGTTTTAAGTATCTCAACAATCACATCCAAAATAACGGAAGCCAATATTCAACAGAAAATACAAGGGACATTCAGTAATGTCTATTATACTCTACACCAAAATATGTGGTTGACATATTATGAAATTATACAAAGATAGTGCTACTACCACTTTAAATATACCGGTTTACTCAGAATTACTTCTGAGTCAATTAAATGAAATCCGTCTTTTTTTCGTCCATCGTTCTGCTATAGTATGAATATAGAAGGAAGGAAGGAAGAAGGAAGGAAGAAGCGAATTACTTTGGTCATGACGTATCAATGACTAACAGTAATATACAGCTAAATTGATTCTGGAGAGTAAAACAAGAGATTACATTGAATACGAAGTCATAAAATTTTAAAAAGATATGTCATTCGAAATAAGCCACTATGAATGAGATCATAGAAAGTGTGCGATGCGAGTTATTATGCTAAAAATATGAATGTCGTTTAAACTTTTTTAACTGACTTATTAAAAATCTTTGGTGCCTTTAATGTTAAAGCACCCACATAATTTCCCGCTATTTAAAATGGAATTTATTCAACTGTCAAATGTATAAAATGTTCTTTACGCCACATAAAGGTAATTTGTGGTCATTGTAATACATAATGTTTAAATTATGGCTTTAATTTAAATGAAAGAATGACCAGAAATTAAAAAGAAATATTAACGCCTGATCACAAAACACCCTACACCAGTTTTATGTATTTCAAGATTTTTAAACACATTCATTCAATAAATTATTTAACTATTATTTTTCCGAAAACATAAAATTCCTTAGATTCTCATTTGTATTCAATTATTGCTAATTTTTATTACATCCATTTGTTGTGTTGTAGATTCATAAAAAATAACATAAATTTTGAAAATAATTATTTTAAATTACATTTTAATTAAATTGAAAATATTTGTATTAAAATCGACAAAAATGTGTAATTTAAATAAATTAGCATGTTATTGATAGCGGGTATTAAAATAAAAGGGAATATATATTTTATTAATTGCTGTAATTAGAATTAAAACATTAGCGGTATTAGAAACTCATTAAATGGCTAAAAAATATATTTTAATAAATTCAATTTGGGTAAAAATATAAATAAATTTTATTTTTTATTGTAATGTATGCATAATTCAACTATATATATATGAGTATGAGTGATTTTGAAATTGGATTAAATATTAAGCATACGCTCATGTAATTTAAAATGGAAAATTTAAAATAAAAAACATTGCATATCTTTAGGCCGTTAATTAATGTATGGAACATACATAACATATACTTAATATTTTCAATTAATCTAGTGAACACTTTATAAAAATAATCAAGGAAAACCTAGTGGTGTTCTGTGCTATAAAAATAATGCTCTAAATAAACAAACTTTGCGAAAAGCGGATTATCCTCGGGTCGAAATAATACTCCACAATTGTTTTTTAAAAAAAGACTCTAAAAATTTTCTAGTTAGTGGTGAAATACTTAAGGCAAAAGCAATAAAAATACTTCAACAATTACGCTGATCTGGAGGATTTAATGCAAACACTGGCTCAAAGGGTTTAAAGTCCGTTATGGAATATGTTTATTAAAATATTTAGACAAAAGCTCCCCTCGGTTAGTAGAGCAGTCAATCCATTAAAAAAGCTGGATACTTTAATAAAAGAACATGGATTAAATGGTGAGCAAAGATACAACACATATGAATCTGATCTCTTTTGGAAGATGTTTGCTGGAAAAAACATACGTTAGCAGAAATATAAAAACGCTATCGGGAAGAAAAATTCCATAAGCATAAATAAAATTTTCAAAAAACCACGATCGTTTAATTCGTTTAACATATCGATCTAATATAGAAGTAAAAAAAGCGCCTGGATGACAACAACAATATTTGAGGAATGATTCCACACATCATGTGTCCATCAGATTTGTAGTTTGGATTTTATATTTTACTCATTTTAATGTTTTAGTTTTAGGTTAAATCAAATTAACAGCTAAATGTCTTACCAACTAAGACCACTTTTTTCTCTTCCATGTTATCCGGCAGAGCAAGAACTTATTTCAATATATAGATTTTTTTTCGTGTTGCCACCAAATGTAACTCCAATTATTCAACCGATGGATGAAAATGTCATACGTATAACAAAACTTTATCACAAAAAACACCGTGACGTTAAAAAAATTAAAATGAATTTTTGAAAGAATGACCACCCAAAGATGCTACTATGATGTCTTGGAAAAATTTATCGTCAGATATGATAAAAAATATTGAAGCAGTGAACGAAATTTAATAAATATGAATTCCGAAGTAAGTTTTTTAACATTAATTTCACAATACTGTAGATGCTGAAATATTTTCTTAAATAAGCAGCAGTTACTACTATTTGAAAGGTTGAACAGATTTGCACTATATTTACAATTATGATGGCAGAAGAAGATAACAATTTTGAGGGTTTCAAAGAATTTCCTTAAATCTCAAAAATGAAAAGAAAATCCTAAACCAAGATTTTCTGGATTTTGGGCTAAAGGTTGTTTTTTGTATTTAATAAATAATTAAGTTGTTTAACTAAATAAAGAAAATTGAATACGATAGAGGTAATAGATACACATAATAAAGCTTGCAAAAATGTTAAAGTCTAAAATTGAAAATATATGAAATAAATAACACCTGTAAGCATATTTGAAAAGTAATCATCATATGGTAAACATGGTTAAATAAAAAAATCATGGGGAAGGTTGGTCCCAACATAATTTTTGTTTTGTTTTATAAAGGCGGCAAAGTGCACCGGGTACTAATAACAAATAAAATGATAATTAAAAGAATAGACTTACTTGTCAACAACCAATTTTGTAAACACCAAATCTCTTTTATAGTAAACAGGATTATTATGTTCATGATTAACAGCTTTATCCATCAAAGGATGAGAACGTATAAAATTCAATACTGTATCTGGTAAATTGGAAGTATCATTCACACAAGTACCAGGACGAGGATCAGGAACGCGAGAATTTAATACTGGCAACCAAGCGGAATTAGAAGAAGATTGTTCTTTAAATTTGCCTGCAAATGAAAGAAAACATAAATTTGTTTTTTTTTATTCAAATTGAAATAATTTATTTCTTATTACGTTTTTCACCAAAAAAAAAACTTACCATTAAATGCCGCTAAAGCCTCATTGATATGAAAACTGCAGACGGCAGAACCAATTAAACCATTTGTACTTGTGGTAAATGTGGCATAGAAACGTGTCTTATCCGTTGGTAATTGATAAACCGATTGAATTTCATTAAAATAAAATGGAAATTCACCTGAAATACTACAATTCAAACGAGCCTTCAAGTAGGTGGCCCAATTGTGTGCCAATAGATTTTTACCACCCACATCTTTTTTACAAACACGAGCAATACGTGAATACACCGCTTTACCACAATTTATATATTCAACGGCAGTTTCACGGAAAAAGAAATAAACATATTCACCAATATCAAAGGAACCCACAAAGTTTGGTTCTGAAATGCAAATAAGAAGAAAAAATAATTAGATTTATTATTTAAATATTATTTTTTATCAAGAAAAAAATTAATTAATTTTTTATTAAGATTTTTTAGTACTTCTTTTTTTAGTTTTACTCTTTTTAATTAAATTTATATTAAATCTTTTACCAGGATTTATTGTTACTTCCTTTTCAAATAAGTTTTTTAGTATTTGTATGTGTGTCTGTGTGCATGTAAAAAAGACTTAAATCTTTTTAACAAAAACTTAATATGATTTTCTATAAAATTATTATAGTTACTTAACATTTTTGTTAGTGTATATGTGTATGTGTTGTGCTTTGTAATTGCTCTTTAGTTTTGCAATGTCTTTGTATTTGTTTATAGCGATTGATAAAGGACTTATTGAAAATTTTCCACGAAAATTGAAATTAATTAAATACCACAAGTTTGTTATTTGCTTCAAAATTGTTATGACAAGAAATACATGGAGGAAACAGTGGGAATGTAAATATTCCCATAATAAAAAAAGTAACCAAAGCGATCAAATGTACGATTAAATATTATAATAAAATTTGGCGAGTTTAAATCATAATGATGAAGTATCAAAAGTTGTCTGGTGATAAAACATTTTGTTCAAAACCAGTCAAATCTTGTAAAGAATTTAACAAAATTTTCCAAAATTTTTTGGTCGACTCAGATATCAGTGTATAATATTTAATCAATAAAGCTGATTGTATTAAATTTAAACTGGTTAATTGTTAGGGCTCCGAGAGCTCTGATATTTATATATACGTGTAAGTTATAAGCATGCCCAACAATCCTGATAAAATGGCTAAAAAGGAAATATAGTTAGGGATTTTCAATTGTGGAATAAATCTCTATTCTGTCGATTACGAATAAACTAAGTACACAAGAGAACTTAATTTAATCATAACTGTTGTTAAAATTTTTCAGTCTTAGGATGTTATTTCAGATATCGATATTCAGATTAAAACTATTTTCTACTAAAGCGATTTAGCCCATTTTTATTGAAAATATGTAAGGATAACTGTGAATACTTCAAAATCCTATTAAGATCACCCAAATATTAAGGTGTGAGCGTATCAACAACAGACAAACTGACAAACAGTCTTAGAAAAATTGGCTAAAACTATAATTTGATGCGTTGTAAAAGTTTGTGGTTGTGAAGGGTATAAACATTAGGAAAATTGTATTACTACTGATTTCCAAGCCAGTATTTGTGACAGTTTTTATTTTTTGTAAAAAAGCAGTTTCATTTCGATTAAACAGAAGAAGACACTTCAGAAACAATTGACTTGAGATTGGACACTGAAAATAGAACAAATATCACTTCAATTCATAGCCAATATTGGGTCATATCTTATGCTGAATTTGCTCATTCCCAGCTAATGATCCCAGTACCAAGAAAAAAACTATACTACAACATAACTTTTTGATCGATGTCAAATTGACTCAATAAATATATGAAGACTAAAAAGGTCCCTCTAAGTGCATCTATAATCTTCTATTATTATATTATACTTTAAACAAAATGTAGATGAAAAAGGCAAATTGAAACAGAATAAAGAAAAATTATCTCTAGAGTGATCTCTTGGTTAATTGGGGGTTGGGAAGTGGGTATTTGAAATTAATTTTAAAAAGGTAGAATCTAGTACTACTGCCACTAGAGATATGCAAAAAATTCTCAGTTGTATTTTGGTCAAAAACCATGACAAATGATACACTATAAGAAACAACTGATAGAAAAAAACACGTAAATGGTGCTGTATTGACCAGACTCTAATAAGGCAGGAATCCAACATTACTAAATTACTATATATTAAAACATGCATTGATTGGGACTTCCGGTAAGGAAAGCCAGTTGATGAAAAAATATTTTTTTAAAGAAATTTGTCACGAATTTATTTATGAATTGATTTGCATACAAAATACATAGAAGTCTATAATTTTGAATAATTTGGTCTAGTTAATAAACCAAACCATAAACTTCTTACTTAATTATTTGGTATTAATAAAAACGCTATAATATGAAGATTGAAAATTTCTAAGGAAAAAGCAAGTAAATTTGGCGAATTAAAAATAATTTATTTTTATTTCGATATCATATCGATTTGATTTACATGCTTTTTCACAAAACAAAAAGAAATTATATGAAATTATTGTTCCGAATCAGTTTATAAGTGAAAAAAATAATAATAATTTTTTCAATGTTCCAAATTCTAATTAACAGAACATTTCCAGGGTTTCTTATTTATTGCATCAATATTTTTTTAAAACTTTATAGGAAATCTTATTCCTTAAAATATTCAAGACCTATATTGAGTCCGCTTACTTACATAAATTAAGAAAAACCAGCCTAAGGGTTAAAAAACAAATGTGCGTTTGAATATCACTGAAACTATGTGAAATAACTTAACATATTATATAATAATATAGATAATATATAAAAAATTACTTTTATCACAATTCATAAATTAACAATTGTCAAATTTTTATAAAATCTACATACCCGAAGTGCCCGAGTTTAGTTGGTCACCGACTAGACCCTGACCAATTAGCTCTAATTATGAGAAATCTAATTAGGATATATTTAACAGTTCAAAAATTTTAGCATAACTTATAAAATCATTTTGGAGAAAAAAATGCGTTCTGGTAACAAACTTATATTAAAATTGTTTAACAATTGGCGGTTCTGTAACAAACAAAATTTGGATTTTATAAAATATGTTAAATTTCATTCTAAATCCACCGTCATTTTATCCCACTGTAGACTGAAGCAAATGCAATTACTATCATCTCCCGCTTATGACGACAATGTTTACACAACATTTAAGGGTGATAATAAATTTCATTATAATAATTTTTTTAATTTTCATTTTTTGTTTTTGTTGTAAGAAAACTTAATTATATTTTCAAGTTAACAAGATTATGAAAAGCGAGAAAAAGCAAATGTGACAGCGAAAAATGTAAAGTGCTGTTAACGAATAAAATTGTTCATAAACAAAATCTTGTTAACATACAAAAACGATCCTTTTATGTTTTACAATAACTTTTAATAAATAATAAAATAAACTACAAAGAGCGAAAAGATTTTATTTTATTAATAAATTAATATTCTGTTTATAGAGAGATAGACTGAAAATGCTAACAAATAAGCAGCTTATAATATTGTATCGTTATATTTATGGTTTCAAGATGAGATTCTAGTATTTTATTATAAATTTTTAAACCCTCCACTACGACAAGTGGTGAAGAAGGTATCTAAAGTTTGTCATTTCGTGTCTAACGTTAAGGAGAAATCATTTCAGATCCATTAATCTGATCAAAATCTAAGCTATATCCGTCTGTCTGCCATGTCCGTACGTTTGCCTACCCATTTATCTGTGTATCTGTTGTTGGCACGCTCGCATCCACAATAACTGATTGAACTCAATGAAAATCACCTGAGAATTTGCTGTAGTCCTGAAAAGGCTTTTATTTAAAACCAGCAAAATCGCTTCAGTATGTTAAAAGATATAGACCGATATCTGAGGCAGCCTTAAAGTTCAAGCAAACACAATGGTAAAATTATCAATTATAAATCTAAAAGTTAGAATGAATGTCATTATATTAAACTACATGTACTGGGGTCAAGCCCGACTGTGTAATACCCTGCACCACACTGTAGATGTGTGGTTGTAAATGACAGCTACGAAAAAATATTAAAGGGCCCTTGTATAATATGCTTAACTTATTTATGTTTATCTATGCAATAGATTATTATGATATTAAGATTTATGTGAAATCTATGCATTTTAACATGATTTTTTTCTGGAGGTTTATATGGAAGTTAAACAATTTGTGGACCGATCTTCATTTACTTTCGAACAGCGGTATTTGCTTAACATTTTTAAAATACCCACCTAGAAGTGCGACTTATGAGTTTCAACGTGATATTTGGAAGAGTGGCTGTATAGGACCTATGAAAAATAATGGACTGATGCTCTTATAATTCAGCACATCTTTGTAAAACATAATATGACTTATTTCTGCAAAATTTGATTAAAATCGTTTTATATTTAGGTATTTTATGGACTAAAAATCTCACTCAGAGAGGACATTTGTATGAAGCTTATAAGCCTGGACTTATGGATGCCAATTTCAGGCATTGTTCTCGAGCCAAAGAAATAGAAAGTGACAAATTTCATTAAGGTATCTTCACAATTTCAAACAAACCTGTACTTTACGAACAAGCTTTACATGGGCAGCCAGCCTGACGGATGGACGAAAAGACATGCTTAAATCGGCTCAGGATTCTGAGTCGAAGAGTATATTTAAAATTGGTGGTAGCAACATTTTTTCTGTCCGTTATAAACATCAACACATCAACGCATGTTGGGGATATTATGAGTTTTTGCAAAATACCCCCACCATTAATATGATGGTGTAGGGTGTAAATATAACAAATTTTATGATGCATTGTTTCCGTGAAAAACGTTATATATTGTATACGTCGGCGAGTGTATGTATGAGTGTGTATGTATGAAACATAACGTATTTACTACACATGTGTTTGAGGTGTAGGGTTTTGAAGATTCGGCACAGCAGAATAAAGCATTCTTACCTCCTTTACTTTAATGTAACCTTAAGTAGTTTGTTTTTTATAGACGAATACAAAGATTAATAGAAACAAAAAAATACTTACTGTCCAACCATTTGGAATCATATTTGAGTGTCCGTTTAAATTTATATTCTAAACGTTTTGCGGTAAGATTATACAAATCCGTACGAAAGATGACAGTATCCGCTTTAGTGAATTCAGCATTTGTACCAGAATACTGAAAAAATGAAATAAAAAATATATATTTATTAGAAACTTAAGTTGTAAAAAAACATATATATTGTTTGACTGTTTGTAAGGAAGAGTTAATAGATACTAAAAGTAATAAAATGATATTTACATAAATAGAAATATAAAATGAAAACATCTTCAGATGAAGATAAAATAAATATGACGGAAAACATGAGAAATATATTAAGTAAACGACCATAAAGATTTATATTACTGTGATATTTAGCTAAGAAAGTACATTATGTATGAAATATAAAAGTTAATAATGATATTTGTCATAAATAATATTAGATAGATCTGAAAGAACTGATGTCAAATGGTCCCTTTGTAGGGGAACTTCTATTCTTCTGCAAAAATATATTCCCATTTAGAAACAAGTAAAAAACCCAATCGATTAAGAAAAGCGGTTTCATGGGAATTATTGGAAATAATGAACCAATCATAGACAAATTTAACACATTGTTTATTTTTACTTATTTTAACCAAATTTCTCTAAATTCGTTTTACATATTAGAAATTTTATCTTAATTTAATTAGTTATACTTTGCCTATTAATTTTTTTCAACTGGTTTTAAGTAGGAAACTTCTCAGGACTTAAGCATATAATCAGCCAATTTTTACCCAGCTTTTTCAATTACTGCGGATATTAGCTGTGCCAACAAGAGACAGGTGGACAGACAGACGGACAGACAGACAGACAGACAGACAGACAAATAGATTGACATAGCTATAGTTCACTTGTGGCAGTGGAGAGTATAAAAATTGCACGCAGCGAAAAAATGTGTTTGCAGTAATCATAAATAAAAAGCATCATACTATTGTAATTAGCTATGACTATCGTAACTAAAATGTTTGTTTATTTGCTTTGTGATTTTGCATTAATAACAATAGTTATTGTCATCACCACAATAGTATTGTTATTGTAGTAAAAGGTTTCTTTATCACCACTAAATTTATTTTTATATCAATAAAAAATTGTTTTAATAAATAGTTTTAATATTATTATCGCCACCAAAAATATTGTTATTCTAATAAAAAATATTGTTAGCTTAATAACAAGTTTGTTTGTTCGCATTATCTTGTTATTAAATAAAACTATATTCTCATTTTATTTATGTATACCTTTGGAATATTTTTAAAAAGTATTTTAAACGTTTCCGACATGTAATTGTATTTATTTTAATTGTCTATTTTTTTTTAACTGAAAATAGTATTTTGTCCTAAATTACAATAGTTTTCTTTATAACGAACTGTTTAATAACAACAAAATTTTGATCTGTCAAACATATTTCCAAATATCTTTTTCTTTTATTAAAAAAAATAATTTTATTTCAGCAACGGAATTGCTATTAAAATAAAATGAATTTAACAATTAACATGTTGGTGATAACAATAAATGTTTACCGCGAATATATAAGTTTTTGCGACGAACATATTACGAAATGACGTTTCTCAGCGTGTATAGACTATGGTTTATGTGAACATTACAATTGTTATAATCTGTTTTTAATTTTAATTTGATAAAATATCAGGATATATATTAATATTTATTTTTAAGCAAACAAATAATTCTTATGATTTTATAATTTTTTTGACAGACTAAAAATATATGTACATACATTATGATGGGTTCCAAAAGTGTTGTTTCGTAGTTCTTGAAAAAGTGCAGCTTTTGGAACCTATGAAAATGTTTAGCTGAAATGTAATGTAACAATTAATTGTTGCCAAGCGTAAGTCGAAAAACTTGTTTATCATTCCTTATCAGTTCACCATTTTTAAAGTTTAAAATAATTTTGATATATTTTAAAGCAAAAAAATGTTAATCCATGTATTGAAGCTGAAGACGTTAAAAATAATTTTGGATGTCGAGCGGATATTTTTCAGTGCTACAGAAAGAAGTAAATTTGCATACAATCAACTCCATGCACAATGTTATAGACTCGATTTCTTTTTTCAAAATAAATAAAAAAAATCACAGAAACACGCACAGAAAAAATATTGCCACCACCACTTTTAAATATACCGTTCGACTCGGAATCATTTTCTGAGTCGATTTAACGATATTCGTCCTTCTGGCAGGCTGACTAGCTGTCCCTGTAAAATTTGTGAACAAAATTCAGGTCGCAATTTTAGAGATGTCTTGACGAAACTTGTCACGTTACATTATTTTGCCCTAAGGACGTTGCTCATTCAAACTAGTGATGATGGGTTCATTATTTCACCGGTCCATCGTATATTCGAATAAGTTAATATAAAGCGATTTTAATGGAATTTAGCACAAATAAGTCTAAAAGTATTTTAAAATGATGTGTCAATTTATACAAGGATCGTGCATTATTTCCAATAAGTCCCTTACAAGCCCCCTTAAAAATAGTACTTTGAAGGGCTTCAATCTTACATATACTTTGGTACTGTGATAAGAATTCGTCAAATTAAGATAAGTTTAAGCAAAAATTGATGTACGAATTTAGATAAGTTTAAGCAAAAATCGATGTACTACAATATATTGTATTCTTAAACACAAATAAGAAAATATATTTATTCGAGGGTCGATCATTAATTTTTGATAGCTACCAATATTAACCAACTATTTAATTTTTAACTTTCTATATTTTTAGGCAGTGTTGTTAATGTACTTATATCTAACATCATTGCCCCGATGTTATTGAAATTTTTTATTTAGGTGTAAAGCAAAATTATTTATTAAACAAAATAGATATCAACATGTAAAAATTTTACTATTTGGAATGCCTTAAAAAAAGTGAGCATATCCATAATTTGAGATTTAAGAGAATGCAGCTTAAATTCAAAATTTTAGAATTTAAAATGTTTGATCTGTACCCCTGTAACCCCAACCATGAAGACCATAATAGAATGTAATACTCAACTATAGTAAATTCCACCGATCAATCGTTTCAGATTTATTTTCTTATTTTAGGGAACAAAAAAGCGGATGAACTGGCGAAGAATGGAGCCTCTCTTTGTGAGGATTTGACAGAATTGGATATATTTCTACATTTTTCTGCCATTTTTCAGAAGAGTAAGCAAAATTCAAGAATCCAGTGGCATAGTAGATGGGACGAACCAGATGGGTATTTACAAATCAAGCATCTCTGGAATGAGAAAAACATTAAGCACAGTGATTCTCTTCTTGGAATGAGAAGGGATCAACTTAGGGAGTTGATGACCTTCGTAAGTTGATCCCTTCTCAAATCACTATACCCTTAATAAGCATAAGGTAAGATTAAGTATTTAAGAAGACAATACATACAGATAATGCGGTGGGGCTGTTGAGGGCAGTTTTCATTTTTTGTGTAAATGTTCTATCTTATCATATAGAAGATTTAAAATATTTCGATTTTATTTCTTTCAGGTCATTATTGACAAGGAGGATGGGAGTATAAAATTAAATTAAAGGAATCATAATGGACCACAAGGTCTCTATGGGTCCCCGTTAATTTTCTTTTTCGATGTCATCCTTATACCCTAACTATTTCCACAAAATCAATTCTTCCCAATTGTGCATTAGAAAAAAAACATGAATATTATGGACAAGACAAAAAGGATCACAGAATATCATCATGGTATCTCTTTAATTATCAACAATGGTAAGTAATCAATTTATGTCTCCTATATAAAGGGACATTGGTAGTTGTAGATAGTTATAACAATAGAAAACCCATTTAGATGAAGTCACATACATTTATTGTGGTGGCTCACTTGGCGACATCTTACTAAAATTAGTTGTCTTCATATTTTATGCTACCTTTCTCTTTTTTTAAATTTTCGTATTTTGCACCTGGTAAAATATCTCGTTTTTACCAAAATAAGTACAAGAATTTTAATAACTTTTATTTAATTAATAGGTCATTCGAAATATAGATAATATGTCAGATCATATAAGGAAAAATTTCTTACTTAATTTACAAAACAGCATCCCAAAATTTTAACTTTAAAAAATAGAATCAATTAAAACTTCAGATTCTATAATTTTTTCTAGGAGTAACTTTCTGCAGGACGTTCATTAAAGAAATACTTTTTCCTCTCATTATTCTTATATGTAAAGTTTCTAAGTTAATTCAGCCTGCTGCTTGTAACTTTAGCAGGTAGTTAAACTTTTTTCTCCAAATCAATCTGAAATCAGCAATATTCAATATATAACCCGTATTTAAATGTTAACGAATTTTGACAGTCTTTCCAATCTTGTTTATCTTTGCACAATACAATATTGCTTAAGAAGATTAAATACTTCATTTCTGACTTAATATATATTTGCATAAAATAAATGTACAAATAGGTCTAGTACTACTTATAACTAAATGATTAAAAACAAGTAAAAGAAAATAATCTCAACAAATAAAATATTTTATATTTTATAACTTTCAGCCAGAAGAAAAAAAATTTAATAGCTTCAAACAAATAAATAAATAAAACCACAAATATTACTTGGAAAAAAATTGACAAGTGTACTTAAACAAATGGAAAATAAATAAAGAAATAAAATCACAAAAAGAAACTTCAAAACGCAAAACACTCGAATTTACGAAGGAAATAATATTTTGCAAGCAAACAACCCTAAGTGATGCAGAAAACAACCTCTCAGATACAACTGGCAATAATAATATCAAATAAATCTATATACTTCCTTTTTTCAAATTTTATTTACCTTCTTTTCATGCGACACACACACTCGCAGAGATTTGCAAACATTTAAATAAGAAATGTAAATCTATCTCTGGGTATATAATTTTTTATTAACAAAAACAACTCAAGATCAAGAGTATTAAATGTGGCGAAAGAATAAAAAATATCAAAATTGTTTACATTAATCTCAGAATTAAATATTTACTTACCAAACCAGGCAAACCACCGGGGTTACCTTCTTCGACATAAATGGCAGTAGAATTATCCAAAGGATCATAAGGACACTTGGCAATGCCCAAACCAATACCCATGACATATTCAGAACGTGGCAAGTGGGTTAAATTGGACTGAAAAAGAAGAAAAGAACAAAATGTGAATTAAATATATTAACCAAAATATTTTAAATTATCTCATCTTTAAACAAGTAAGAATATTTTGTCGATCAAGCACGACTACGTAATACCTTAAGCCACAATATAAGTTATAAATGGTAGTTACGAAAGAGTAATGTACGTGCACTTAATGATTTAAATTTCTGATTTATTCTTAAATTTTTATTGTGACGCTAACATTTGTGTGAAATGTATGCATTTTAAAATGAAATTTTGCGGGGGTTAACTGGGATAATTTTACATATCGTCTTTTGGTTGGGAGGTACCTGAAATCCTGGATCGAACATTACCAATTTCAATAGATTCCTTGTGCCAAAATAATAACATGTTCCAAATTTGATCAAGATATATAAAAATACTTATGCTTTTTAGCTAAGTAAAAAATTTGAACTCGAACGTTAATTTAATTTGGCCCAAATAAACCTTATACCATTCCAAATCTACGTCCCGAATTTCATTAAAACATTAAATGCAAAAACTTGCTAATCAAATAGATACTTTTCCCATTGACTCACAAGTAAAAAGATTATTTGGATAAATTATTCCTCAATTTGGATTAATTACCGATTTTCCGCTTGTTTACTATTGGAATATATTTCAGTACATTTTCACTTACGGAGTGTAAAAAAATGTTTTTATACTTTTAATCACTTGTGGTGAATTTTTTTTTAGTATTTTCTGTCACTTTTCTCGAGCAGGTAGTCCATTTCCCTTTAATATCTACCACACTTTTGGACACTTATTTTGTGCACTTAAATAATGTTTTTACAGAATCACAATATCTTTCCACTGGTCTTAGGACCAGGCAATTTAGGGGATTTGTCTCTCTTTGCCAAATACAAAATTATTGTTCTTGTACCACTCACGGTCCAAAAATCAGTGCATACATTATGAAGTCGTATGAATGGAAGCCACATATTTTGCATCTCTTGATGTAAATTTCGATACTTTTAGAGCCCGTTCAAACAAATGATTGGCTTCTGTTACAGCAACTCCATTTTGCTTGTAATATAAAGAACTTCTGACCGGGAATTTAAAAAAATTTGTCAGAACATACGTTTCGTCATCCAAATAGTCCGAGAACTGATCAATCCAAGCGACTTTCTAACCGGATCTATTGGGAGCTATTTTGAAAGTGCTTTATACGTTTCCTATCAACCGACAAGTTCTCCCGGTGCTATTTAATAACAATGTAAACAGTTTGACGGCGGACCTTTTGAAAAGTTTTTATTAAAAAAGGTGTGTTGAGAATGTTTCGATTTCAGTCCTTATTTGTATATTTTTATACCATCTAATATCACGAGTGTTAATATAGTATATATAAGTTTTCTTGTTCCCCTTAATAACAAAACCTGTGGCAATTTGGCCATATCCGTCTGTCTGTTAGAATCTTTCTCACGGTTACAATAGTTTTGCTTAGATCTTGTTTGCATTTTTCTATTTAAAACCAGCAAAATCTATTAAGTTACAAAAGAGTTTTAGACCGATATCTGAGATAACCTCTAAAATCAAACAACAACATTTGTCAATTAAAAAAAAAAATTTTCCAAGAAAGTCTAAAAATCGGGTAAGTAGAAGGAAAAGGTTTTAGTCTAAAATTAGTCAAATTTAATGATTCCCAATAGAGGGCAATATCGATATTTTTTGAAATTAAATATATAATATTGATCGGCTGAATGGATTTCCATGATTAATACTATTTGATCATAGATGAGTAGTATTATAATTTTGGAGAAAAATGACCCAAACAAGGCTATTTGAGAAGATTATAGGGGCCAGAAATGTTTCATCTTATACTGTATCTGTTTCTCTTATTATATTAAATTTCATGCAAATCTATACAGAAGATTTAAACTTTGAGATTTATGTATATAAAATCGATTCTGCCCTACTAAGCAATGTACGAATATATGAAATTTTGTTTTTATAAACAGTATCTTTTTATACCCTACACCACCTAACATACAATTGTTCTTTCTGGAGTGGTGTTTCAAGGGCATAATAAGTCCTATAACATTCTTAAGTGACGAGGAATATTTCCATTATTTCTCATAGCTCCCACACAACCCCCTTCCAAATATCTCTTCTAAGGGCAAAAATCTTTCATACACGTTGGTATTGTATTGGTCGCTTCATTGTTTCTTTTAGCCGTACAAACCCCTCCAAATTTTACTTTTAAGTTCAAAAACCTCATATAAATGTTGGTGTTGTAATAATAATCGGTCAAATAAGGATAAGTATAAGCAAAAATCGATATGCAAATTTATTCGAGAGTCGGTTCGAAATTTCTTTTATCTCCCACATAATTCCCTCCCAGAAAATTTCATTTTTAAATGCATAAACTTAAGATAAATCTTAGTGTCACAATAATGTACTACACACTTAAGAACATATCACAAAATCAAATTATACGAGGGTTGTCATTTATTTTTCTTAACTAACACTTTTAACCGGCGATGTGGTATAGGAAATTAGTTATTCGGAATTTACCTACTATACATTCTTACTTGTTATTAGTGTGTATGTGCAAAAGGTGTGTTAGTGTGTAAAAGCCTGAAATAAACTTTATGCATATAAACATGTTGTGGATGGTTTTATAGATTCCACATAACCGATTATAGCATTCATACTTGTTTACCAATACCTTGCTATAAAGATTTTTCTTTAAATAATTATAAAAGAAAATAATTATAATTATCGCATTTTTCCTTTAAATTAAACTTTTAAATTATTATTTAGTTTTCTTCTATTTCACTTATTTTCGCCATTTTGTTCACTTAGTTTGTGCTATTTTATATTCTTCATTATAACACTCAGCATTTTGTAGAACAAAACTTGTGCAAATACTTTTCTTCTATTGCTGTTTATTCAGTCAGTTAGTCAGCCAGTCAGTCAGTCCGTTAGTCAGTTATTGTTGCAGCTCTGTTAACTAAAGCACATATTAGAGCAAACTTCTATGTTGCATTTAGCACTTTGCAAACCGATTAGTAAATGGTGTGCAAAAATTGCTGTTGTTGCATTCATGATTCTCGGTTTCTTTTTTTCTTCCTCTATTTTTTCACTTTTTATTTTAGTGTTTAGGTTTCATTGTTTCTCCAATTTTTCTGTTGTTTTTATTTTTTTCCAATTTCTTCTGAACTATTACACTTTTTTCTCTATTTGTATTGTTTTGTTTATACTTTTAACAAATGTTAGCACGTTTTTCAAATAATCCTTGAGTTTATAGTTTGAAAACTCTTTTAGCTTCCGATTGCTTCAGGAAGTGCGTGCCTTGTAAAAAAGATTGTTAATGTATTTGTTTGTTCGTTAGAGGAACAAAAAAAACATGTTTTATTTGTAGATTTTGCTAAATGGAAATTTTTAAGTTTTTTAAACAAAAACTGTAGTAATATTTACTTTTGTATGTATATAGTTTAAAGAGTGAAAGGATTTAGAAAAATATATATATATTAATTGCTGATTGGACAAACACAAAAGGGATTAACGTATAAATTAAGAAAAATACGAAGATCAAAAAGTGAGAGTATTTGAATGTAGAACTACTTCCAGAAAAAGCTAGGAAAGGAATAATGAACATGTTTACAGTAAACGAAAAACTATAATACTCTGTCATTAGGAAGAATATTCCTGATGAGTGCAACTCATCTTTAAGGTTTACCTGCATACAAACTAGTAAAATGCAGGATACGACTTAACAAGAAAATATCCACAATGCAAAAACTAATACTCATTAACAGTATTCATCGCCTTTGAAGTGAAATTCATGTCCCCAACAATATGAATATAAAGTCATTGAATAAACTATATGCTAAACAATAGGATATATTATAGGGAAGGCTCAGCACAAGAAAGGATACTATCAACATTTCTATAATATGATTAATGGTCTCATGAGATTACTAACCAATAAAGAACTTTTAATAGTTCTGAGAGAAAAGAATACAAATCAACTTAGTAAAAAATGGAATATGATCTGAACCTAAAAATTAAATAGGCCTGTTTCCGTTTTCAGGACAAATAAACTAAAATTTTAAGTCATGTTAAGTATGACTTGTTGTAATCCCGAATCGGAACTGAAAAGGAGACAAATTCTTAACGATAAAATCTAATGACTCCGCCTCGGCATAAAAGTAATTAGACTTAACTAATGTTTTTATTTATTTTGTTGTTTATTTTTTCTTATGTTTGTTTATTTTTGTCCTTAGCAGCTTGCTTAGGACGGATATCTCAGACCACCTCGCAATTCATACAACAAAAATTTTTAGAATTCTCTTATAAGTAAAATTCATGATTAAAATAAAATTTAACTGTAATTTATAGCTAAATACATTCCATTACTATTTCAAGAATCATCAAATTCAAATAAGTAGGAAAAAGTAACAATTAAAAATATATCAAATTTTAAGACTCTCGAAGTACTCACATATAAATAAGAGAGTATATATACCAATATTAGTTTTATTATTCCTTAATGCATATATAAATGTGGAGGGTGTAGGATATTGTAGATTCGTCATAGCCAGTTATGGCATTCACACTAGATTTGTATATAGTTTACCACCACAAGAGGTGAGGAGGGTATATTAACTTTGTCATTCCGTGTATAACGTTCAATAGAAGGTTTCAGACCCCATAAGGTATATATATTTTTACATCAAATCAAAATCTGAACTATATCTGTTTGTCCTTCTGTCCGTCTGTGTGATGTCTGACTGTTGTTGGAACACTCACATCCACAATAATTGACAGAACTCACTGAAATTCAGCCTAAGTGTTTCCTATGATCTTTAAAACTTTCCTATTTAAAACCAAAAGAATCGGTTCAGTACATTAAAATATGGAATCCGATATTAGAGGCAACTTCTAAGTTTAAGCAAACAACATTCGCCAAATTGTCCATTATAAATCGACAATGATATTCTGCCATTATATTAAGCTACGTATACTTCATTACTATTCTGAAAGTTATTAAAATCGGTTCAGTAGAATAGATAGTATAGACTAAAATGTAACTTTAAACTTTTGTATATTGTATATGTCTATAAGGTTTATGCATGAGTGTGTTTGTACGAAACATAACGTATTTGCTTCACATATATTTGTGATGAAGGGTATTTACGGCCAATTATAATATTCTTACTTAAATGTTATCCTTTTTTTGTAAACAAATTAAGTTATATCCAAATTACTTTTTAAAAATCGATTCAAATAGTTTATATCTCACAAAAAAATTCCCTCAATTCTTATTTTTATCAAATCAATTTGAAATGAACTTTACTTAAATGAGCACAAATATGCTGCAAATTCCTCTTAAGCGAGAAAAAACATTCACTACAGATTTACAGTTATTTGATGTGAGATTACGATAACAAGTGTGAAATAAAAATAGAAAAAAAATAAATAAAATAAATTCTATTCTAAAGCAATTTAACACTTTTTAACATAATAATTTGCAAAACATCTCATTTATGTTGATATTTACCCTCCTTAAAAAAACTACTGTCTGTCTGAAGTTTTTACTATACAAATTTGGTAGATATTTTTTCCCTCCTAAATATGGAAATTTCATTTATTAGTTTTTATCAGAGTAATAGAAATGTTGACACTTGATAATACATATTATTATATATAAACATATGAGTATAAAATAAAAATAAAAATAAAAAAGAAATATTCTCCCTAACAAATGGGGACCAACAGACAAAAAGTATTTTAGAACTTTCGAATATGTGTCAATTGTAAGAAAAAATATGTTACCAGAGTTTTTTTCTTTCTTTCTTTCTTTAAATATTCTTAACATAGAGATTGTTATCTTAACGTGGCTTTTTTCTACTTTAGTTAAGATGTTTGAAAAAAGTGTTAAAGAAAAATGGAAGAAAAAATTTCCCCCTTTTTACTTGAGATCACAAAATATAAATGAATATATTTTGCTGGTGATTTTTTGCCACTCTTGACAAAACAATATGTGTTTTCATCTATTTCCCCAAGATTTGACTACTTGTATGTTGGAAATTTGTAGCAACATATAAAATCCTTTTGCCATATGTTGTGCAACATTTAAAGCTGATTTAAGTCATAGGGACTTTACAAAATATAAAGTGACTTCTTTTGATTCTTTTCTAATTTTTTTTAAGATTGTCAAAGTAATTTTCTTTGTGAAAAAGAGATTTCTTAGTTGTAGTTAGTGTCCTTAAATGTACTCACGAGTTTTGAATCTCTAACTAGAATGCTATAATCGGCTGTGCTGAATATTAAATGGAATGGAAGTTCCTCATAGTTTAAAATACTAGAAGATCAGAAATCGGAAAATTCTTAAGTATTTTTTGATATTTATTCGATCAAATTATCTTCGTAAATCATATCAGTTATTACGTTTGATTGGTCAAGCATTCAAAGGACTGCGTCTCTCTGTTTCTAATGTTATTAATCAGTACTGGGAAAACTTGTTTGTTGATAATAAAGACCTGATTCAGGTGGAAAGTATGGTCCACAAGATGTTTTTAAATCAAAAAACAGAAAACATTTCCAAAAAAAATAGAAATAGAAACATTTTCACATCCTGTAAGATAGCAGAGCTCCGATTATTTGGTAGGAAAAGTTAATAACATACAATGGTCAAAGGTTCGAGCACGGTACTTGGATTGAATGATGGATGACGGAACGCATTGGAGCTATAGCAAAATTTAAGATTATATTGGTCAAATCAATAATATATAGTTAAGACAGTTAAGAAAATAAAAGTTATAAGCACAAAACCTTTTTTTCGAGTATATAAATAACATATATATGAGACAGTTAGAAAAATTATTGTGCCAAAATTCAAAAATAAAGGTCTATATTTAAGAGTTTTTTAACTTAAAACCAAATTCCGGGAAGGGACCTCTTATAGGAGTTATGGCAAATACTGACCTGTATTGATCAAATTAATAACATATATTTAAGATAGTTAGAAAAATTATTACGCCGAATGTCAGTAGATTCTGTTTACATATAAGAGTTTTATAAGCATAAAATCATTTTCCTGGAAGAGTTCTTGTATGGGAACCAGGCCAATCTAGTTTTTCAGGCTTAATTATATCAAATTTAGAAAATTATGTTCAAAATTGCGACTTATATGACACACTGATTTTGGGGTGTATCTAAATTCTAAATATTTTAGTCCATAACTTTCTCTCTTTTATACCGATGACTTCTCTCTTTTATGCGATGACTTTATTTGCAGCGTTGAAGGACATAAAATTGTATCCTTTGGGTAAATTCTATTTAAATCCAGTTACTTATTGTTTAAAAAATTTAAAAAGTTGCTTTTTGGAATTTTGAGTTTGTCTCAGATATTGATCTATAACTTTTTTTATTTACAGATTGTTATAGCTGGTGTTAAATAGAGAGCTACTTAGGACAACAGCAAACAATGTGGCAAAGTTTCATTGACATATGAAGATTTGTTTAGGCTTGAGATGCTTCCTACAAACTGACAGACAGATGGATAGAAGGACATAGCTAAATCGTCTCCAATTTTGATTCGATGCAAGAATATATACTTTCTGGAATCTTAAATAATTTCATCTTTGTATTTCAAATGAAATGACAATATATTTACCCTCATCACCAAATGTGGTGATGGAGGATATACAAATTATTAACAAAATTGATACAAAGCAGAACAAACGTAAACTCCAACAGCGAACTTTATTGAAGCCCTGTGCTCCTTGTCGGAAATAAGGAAAAAAATAATTACGGCATTAACCTATTTGAGAAGGTTCAAAAATCTATCATCCATAGCTCAACTTTTCCCGTTATCAGCTTTTAAATCGCAAGATTACTTTTCAAATGCAAATTTTTCACTCTAACTTGATCTTAAATGGGACTTTCTTGAAAATACTCTTAATATGAAAATATTTCTGTTTTAATTTTACTCCTTAAGTATAACCCACTTTAGTCCCATATTTTAAGAAATTTTAAATTCTTTATTTGTTTCTAATACTTTAACATTTTTTTTAATTTTCCTCACTTTCTTTATCTAAGTTAAACACACAATTTTCTTTAAAAGAAAAATAAAAACTTACATATTTTGTTAAGACACAATATTGTCATTTTACACACAAGTACTTATTTATATAGGAAATATACTCTATTTGAATTGATACTTACGTAGATGACATAATCCTTGGGATTGTGAGCATTTGTACCACAAACATAAAGTCGATTGCCTTGCATTTTTTGTATGACACGTATATGATTTTTACAATCGAAAACCTAAAATGAAAAAAAAAAATAAAATATTAAATATTAAAGATAAATAATAAAAAAATATTTAAAATTTTTAAAAGTATATGTATATACAGTCCCGGACATAACACAGCAAGCATTTTATCTTTTGTCGATATTTTGAAGAAAATATCGTTAATACTTAATACAACCATAAAACTTCGACTAATACAAACACTTATTTTATTCAGTCATATGTCCACATAGGTGAAATAATGGAACGAACTCGTTTCACTATTTAAAGCATAGTGAATTGTTTTAAAGGACATTCAAGTTTTCCAACTTCGAATAGAACCAAATGACCCAAAGTTTTAACTCTTCACTAAAAAAACATCCATCATAATTGCTGCTGAAGTTAAAGAGAAATTTAACAAAAATATGCCCCCCATTACTGTTTCTACAGTGCTGCATGAAGCTGCTTATAAGTTCGAGCTGCTAGACGTAAACCACTAATCTCCTCAATAAACCAAATTACATTTGGGAATCAGGTGCTTTCCTTCGGTGAAAGCAATTTTTATATATTTCGTAATGATGACCGATTTACTGTATTTGAAAAGCTCAATGGAGAATGTGAAAAACAATGTCTTTGTGAGGGACTGTAAATCATCTGCGGTGAGCTGGTTTTCAGAGTCGACGTTAAGGATAAACAGTTTAATAAAATATTCTAGGCAACAAAACAACGATCCAAAAAATGTAGCCCATAAAGTGCATATGTGGTTAATTTACAACGTGGCTCATGACCTACCGCACCCACCACATTCTCCAGACCTCAATCCAATTGAGCAGTTGTGAGAAGAACTGAAATCTTATCTTTAATAATCGTTAAAGGAAGAATGTATAAAAATCGGGGAGGAAGTTACAAGAAATTTAGTACATTTAATGTCAACACATTTGGTTAAAGTTATAAAGCAAAAAGGCTTGTCCACTAATTACTGCAAAATTACATGAATATAGTGTAAAATATTTTCTTAGGTGTCCCAGTACTTTTGTTAAGAAAAATCGAGTTAGTATGATTTAAGTGCATTTTAATTAATTGAAAAAAATGGAAAATTCTATTTGCGTTATTTATTGGTGAATTCCAAACTTATTTTTTATTCGAGTGAAAAGTTTTGAAACGGCTAAAAAGAAGGAATAAAAAAATACACTTGCTGTGCCAATAGTTTTGTTCGGAACTGTAAATTAACAAAAAATATTGGTTACTAAAACCATTTTGTTAAAATTATACACAGAAAAAACATGAAGGAAAATCAACATTATAATCACAAGAAACTGTACTTTTTGTGAAACAATGTTAAATTTAAATTTTTTGTCTATGAAGCAAAATCATAGCTGAAAAAAGTTAAATTATTTATATTTTGTTTAAGTTTACATTGATTTTTTTCTGTGTGTATGATAAACTTAAACTCATGCGTTTTTCTTCTATGATGGATTATTACTAAAGAATTTCTCCCCTTTTAATAAGAAACGTGCATCAGAAAATGTCATAAGTATTACAAATAGCAAAAACAAATCAATTTTATTTTCACTTATTTTTTTGTATTTTCTTTAAAATGATGCAATTTAACTCTTATAAGTTTACACTTAGAAAAAACATGAAGCAAAACCAACGTTGAACATGGTTGATTTGTAATTAAATATTAACTTAGTTGTATTTTAACGTTTTAATCTGTCTATATTCATATATAAAATTATACAATGATAAATTTTTAAAATTACTTTTAAGTAGTAAAATTTTAAAAATAAACTGCATTAACTGTGATACAATGTTAAATTAACACTTTTTATCTAGGAATCATAATCATAACTGAAAAAAATTAAATTATTTATATCTTAAAAAATTTACATTATTTTTTTTCCGTGTGTACATTGTAAAACTTAAATGCATTTTTTCTTGTTGTTACTAAACAATTCCAGAAATTCCATACACATACTCGTACATTTAAAGAACATTTATAGATTTCTTAAGTAAAAATGAGAGATAAGCAGAAATTGCTTTCTCTAATATGTCTCAAAGGTTTATCAATACAATTCGTTTTTCAATTTTTATTTTCGCATTTTTTTTTTGCTTTTATTTCATTTTACTTTAAATTACAATAAAAAAATAAACAATAATGGAAAATAAAAAATAGAATTTCTATAGAGGTTGCTATAAGTATACACATGTATTAGGTGCAAAGATAAATTTCGAGTATTTTCTATAAAAACGCAACGTGCATTAATGCAAAAAACTAATTTTGAGGAAACATGTTGATCACGGAGAATTTATCTCAAAATCATTTGCTTTTAATAATCAATAACAAAGTATTTTTATTTACTAATATACATCTGTAATACGATCTCGGAAATACACTCCAAAAGACCTCTTCAGCATGCTAATGTACAGCCTCGTCAAATAGTGTTATCGTGGAGATTTTTCAAAAAGTTACAAAAAATGGGATTTTTGAAATTTAAGTCGCACCTTAAAGATGATTTGCAGAACAAAAGTCGCCACGGGTTTAGTTTAAAAAAAATTGTAATTTTTAAGCAGTTTTAAATTATGAATTTGCTCTGTTTCCCGTTTGGTTTAAAAATAATATTGAATATTAACCAACAATTAGTGTTTTTCTTTAATATAACATTATTTCGATGATCATTACATATTTCGTAGAAGTACTGTTATTACTCTATCGCTTTAAATTTTCACTTTTTTATCCACAATTTATACAGAATTTATTGAAATGTCCTTTGTTAACACAAATAAATGAAATTTCATAAAGTTTTAAGCCGAAATGCAAATTATGAAAAAGGAGACAAAATGTCGTTAGATAAAAAGAATTTATTTTACAACTAAAGAGTTTTAATGGAACTTCATATGGTTAGAGCTGCGGAATTTTCAACTTGACTTGTAACACTGTATCTGGTCAATGAAGTAGTCGGTGATCATTCAATGTTGGTTGCAGTAGACTCCAAAATTTGATTTATGAGATTGAAGTCAAAATTTATTTCAAACACATTTCTTTAAAAAAATAAAAAATCTTATTCTATACCTAAATTTCACTATATGAGGTATAGTTTAGATTAGCTTTTAGGAAAAATATGAAACTCGTACAGAAGTGCTTGGTATCTGGAAAATTTTCACTTTTTTATCCACAATTTATACAGAATTTATTGAAATGTCCTTTGTTAACACAAATAAATGAAATTTCATAAAGTTTTAAGCCGAAATGCAAATTATGAAAAAGGAGACAAAATGTCGTTAGATAAAAAGAATTTATTTTACAACTAAAGAGTTTTAATGGAACTTCATATGGTTAGAGCTGCGGAATTTTCAACTTGACTTGTAACACTGTATCTGGTCAATGAAGTAGTCGGTGATCATTCAATGTTGGTTGCAGTAGACTCCAAAATTTGATTTATGAGATTGAAGTCAAAATTTATTTCAAACACATTTCTTTAAAAAAATAAAAAATCTTATTCTATACCTAAATTTCACTATATGAGGTATAGTTTAGATTAGCTTTTAGGAAAAATATGAAACTCGTACAGAAGTGCTTGGTATCTGGAAAACCCTTAGATTCGTATTTTATATCAACATTATAAAAAACACAGAATTTCGAATCAGAGTTTTTTCGAGCATTTTTGAAGAATAAAAAGACAGTTTAACAAAATTAAAACGAAAAACTTATGAGTGATATGCAAAATGTCAAACAAACAAACAAATATGGTGAACAATAAAATTATTTGATTATCTTCAACGAAACCCAAATTAGTCCTACAAAAAGTTGAGTATTCATTCAAAGGTCTGCAATCAGGTAAAGGGATGGTCCAAATAATGTTTCTAAAGCCAAACAATAGAAAGATTTTTCAAAAAGACACCCAACACATCCGATATTCTTTAGTTAAATATTTTTATAGCTTTTTGGAAACCAATAAAAAAATTTAAAAATCGTTGAAGCTTGAATATAATACCAAGCACCATGATGCAAGCATCAAAATTATGGGCTGAATTTGACTTATTTTGTTTTGTTATTTAAATTATTATTTCAATTAAATTCAATTAAAAAATTGATACGAAAAGCTAGAGCTAATACTGGTTTTGATATATAAAAATCTTAAAAAATTCCTGACAGAAACGTACTAATATACATAATGAATTCTTGAGGATTTTTCACAACTTTCTGGTCAAAAATTTTATATTGTCGGGGATAGAGGAAAAGTTGAAGAAAAATTTAGAAATGCAGAGAAATATTTTCCTTGAGTGATACAAGACGAAGCAAATTCTCAAAACTATCCAGAGCTAAGACCAGTGTTAAAAGAAAATTAAAGAGCACAGATAAGGCGTCCCAAAGTTTAGATACTCTATCTCTTTAAACAAAATGACACAAAAACACTAAAGGAACGTTAATGTAGCGGTTCATATTCCACGTCTTTTCAATAATGGTTAAAATTTTAACCCTTTTAATTTACTTAAAGTTTTCGATTTATAATGGTGCGGAATTTCATTAATATAGCGCTAATAGTTCAAGAATGAAAGAACTACTTCCCATAATTTATTAAGGCACACTATACGCAATTAAGTGCTATATTTAGGCCACTAAAATTTTTTTGTACATAGTTATCTAGATAATGAGTTCACGCCTTGGTTTACTCAATTACACAGAATACATTTTTTGGCGTTAATTTTCGAAAAACCTCTGGATGTGTTTACGAAAAAATTCCAAAGCCAAGAACTTTTTATTTGACATTCTGATGTGCACATAATAACACTCGCAACCTTTGCTGAAGCTATTTGGCTTCAAAATCGACAAACATTTTGTAAATGTTCATGTACTACTACTTCTGTATAAATCCCTCATGAGTCCTCACCGAAAATACCTCTATTAGTCAATCTGAATATATATGAGCGTATAAGTAAACAGACAGAATAAACTTATTCTTAAACCTAATATAAACCGAACATAAATTGTAAAAAATAAAACACGCACACTTATATACAAACATACAATTTGTGTGAAGAAATATTGCAGAAAATCAATCGCGCAACAATGAAACAAATAAATAAAAAATAAAATAAGAAAACAAAATTATTTTTTTTATACTAAGAAGGTACTTGTAACACAGTTACATACCTATTTGTATACATATGAACATATGTACGTATAAGTAATAATGTAGCAGAGAAACTGGATTTAAACATTACTCATACGCACTGATATATCAATGCTGCAACAAAATCTGCACACAGTAAAGCTTACTAAGCTAAAAAGTGCATTTTCTATAAATTTATGTGTGTATTAGTAAATGCGTTATTTTTTTATGAAATATGTTTATGTATGTGTGTATTTATATACGTATTGTATAGGTATACAATAGTAAAAGAAAATTTAAGAAAAATGTAAACCTCAGCTGTTTCAAGTCCATTAATGTAACTAGAAAACTAACAAGAAGTTGAAAAAGAAAAGAAAACAAAATCTCATCATACGGTTTATTGCAGTTTATATGTTTTTCTGTTCAGTTCTGTGTAAAATATGTTGTCATTTATTTGTATTATGATGACTTTGCCAATGTGCTTATTGGTAACAATAAAATGTAGAAAAAAGACATAAATTGAAAAAAAAAAGAAAATAACACATATAAAATGTAAAAATAACATACAGGTATGCACAATCGAATGAACAGTGAAAGGTAAAGTGAAGCAAATGCAATGAGCTACAAAAATCATTTCTTGAATAACGAAACTATAAAAATTGTTATAACACTACAAAGAGCTGTAAAAACCTCACTATCGAGTGACAGAAGTAACATTTAAAATGTCAATATTGTGACTTTTATATTATGAATGCAATCGCAATGATACATCAACAAAACTTTAATGATTAAATATCGAAGCCATGACAGAATTTTAAGACACGTTATCATATATAACCTGTAATGTAAAAATGCTACATCTAACTTAGCAAAGTGTCATCATTAAAATTCCCAAAAATGGCGATTTAGGAGAGTTAAGTTAGAACAGAAATAGAATTGAACTATTCTAGAACTGGAACTACTCTAGAAATGATCTAAACTAGAACGTACTGGAATTGAACTAGAACTAAAATTAAACCAGAACTGAACTAGAATTGAACTGGAACTGAACTAGAACTGAACTAGAACTTAACCAAAACAGAACAACAGCATCTTTAAGACCAGACTAAAATCCTTATGGATGAAAACAATGTTGCACATATCTGATTATTATACTCACAAACTTTTATAATGTCTTCTTTTAGGCGTTCATATTATATACATACATATTTATATAAGAATTTGTGTATTTTCTTGCATTCATACAAATAACCCACATATAATCAACAAAAGTTTTATTTTGTAAAGAATAAAAATAAGAAAAATAGCAAAAAATTAAGCCACAAATAAATTGAAAAGAAAATAAAAATTTAAAATTGAATGCAATCGCTTTTTTTCTCTTGCAGTGCTTATTTATATCTGTATGCGTGTGAGCGCATTGAAATGTCAATGTTTTACGTACAAAACATTTTATTATTAAATAGCTATGTTAGTATGTGTGTGAAGATGATTTTGAAAAAGGTTTTCTTTATTTTTTAGTTCAAATGAAATGACATAAATTTAAAAAGGACGATCATGAAACGGTATTTAATTTAACAATTTGGGAAATATGGAATTTGTGGGATATTTGTTCTTCAAAACTTAAAGTTATAGAAAAACACTCTCATATGTAATTAATGATTTTTATACTTCTTCCTTTTACATAAAACATATAAAAAATATTTACTTTTATTGTTTCATTTTTCATTTTGTTCTTAAGACATTTTGATTTTAATCCTCTCTTTTATATAATCAAATATATATTCTCAATAACCTATTGATCTACTCTAATCATTTTTCATATTTTACTACGAGATGTAACAATTTTATGCGATTACTTTGTACTATATTTATTCTTATAAAAGTTTTAAACAAATCGGCTTATATTTTGTTCTTTGATTTATAGTTTTATTTTATTATGTACAAGTTTTAGCAGATTTTTTCTATGATTTGATTCAACCGTTATCTTACAATATTTATGTAATACTGAATAAAATGAGATTTTTAAATGGCCTCTTTTCTGTTAAGCTTTTGATAAAGGAATAGTTTATTCATATGTGTTCCATTAAACTTACCTGACTTTTGCCTTTTGATACGCAGCTTACAACATCATCTCTGGTTGGTTCCAAGTTAATAACATCGCGCTGTAAAGATTAAATAAAGATATTTAAGTTGAGTATGTATCAATAATTTATTGATGATATTGATAGAAGATAGATTTTGTGTTAAACGGATTTAAGGGCTAAAAGTATACTATAGGAAGTATTAAAATAATTATATGATGAAAAGGAATAATTTGTTATAATAAAAATATTTTTTTAATTCAAGCAATATATATGATAAGAAGAGTGCTATAATGGTTTGTTTATTATTTAAGATACTATCAATTATATAGAATAATTCTGCTTTAAAAAAGAGCCCTCAAGCAGTTTAGAATGTTTGAAACTTTACGAAAATAATTAAAAAATCTTCAAAATTTTCAAGTTAAAGAATGTGAAGACGTCCATGTCATATGGTTTTAATATGACAAATTGAACATTTTCTTTATTCCATACCCCATGTTCTATCAAAATATCAAGTTCAATATATAAAATATATTTAACTTGTGATCAAATTTAATGAAGTGGAGTGTAACACTGAAACTCTGGGAACTTGGGCTCCCTAGACGCTTCATGGTTATAGAGATGCAAAATGGGAAATTTTATTTCTCTTTCATTTTCAAAAAGTTTCACCACTACAAGTGGTGAAGAGGATATATTAACTTATTCATTCCGTGTGTAGAGCAAGGAAGGAATCATTTCAAATCAAAATCTGAGTCGTTTTAGCTTTATCTTTCTGTAGGTAAAATTGTCAATTAAAATGAAATTGCCAGCTATATGGACTTCATTATCATTCCAAAATTGTTCAAAATCGGTTCAGTAGAAAAAAAGTTATGTGAGTATATGTGTGAGATTATATGTACGAACCATAACTTCATACATATTTGTGGAGGAGGGTTTTGAAGATTGTTTAGATTTTTTTTAGTAATCTGGCAACTTTAAAAAATATTGTACTTACATTATTATATACAGTATGCTAAGCTCGCTAACTTGATTTAAAAAATATTTTTGACTTGAAAATCTCTTTATATATCTATTTAGAAGAGATTTTTAAGGACTATCAAAACACAAAATGAATTTATTCTTTTAATTAATAAATTAATTCTTAATGAAATAACGGGTGGTGGCCAATCTTGAAAACTCACCAATTTCGTTTACTGACCAAATAAGGGCTAAACTCCTTATACCCACTCATCTCTTACAAATTGAAATTTAATAAATTTACTTTATTCAAACAATTTTGACTCAAATATCGGTCTATATATTATTAAATATATTGATCGATTTTGCTGGTTTTAAATGGAAATCTTCTCAGAACTATAAGATAAACTTAGTCCAAATTTCATTGAGCTCTCTCACTCTCTTTTAATGGTGGAGAGTATAAAAACTATAATTATACAATAAGTATGATAAAATTTGTCACAGTTCAGTTTCGTTTACTCTGAAATCACTATTTTAAATTTGGTGAAAATCGATACCTATAAAATCCCCATCCTGAATAAAATTTAATGTTCATAATAAACCACAAGAAAATTGTATCATAATTAATTTTGGCATAAATATTTTTTATTGCAATCTAAATCAAACTACCAAGTTTTATAACAATCTCTTAATAATTTCTCATAGCTTCCACATAAGGCCCCTTAACTAAAACTGTTGAAGGTTTACCACAGACCTCTTGCGTTTTAAAATCGACACGAAAAAGTTTTTATCTAACCTGAATGATTATATTGTGATCGCTCAAATTTGTTCTATTATATCTTTATCCATTTTGGTCAATATATTTTATCATGTTTCTAACTTAATTGAAAAAATCAAAAATTGTGCCAAATTAGAAAAATTGTCATATGTAATATCGTTGGCAATGCAGAGTGCGGATTAGCAAAAGTAAAAAAGGAAATTTAAAAAAAAAATCGTTAAATCTAGATATATGGAACCTGATATCTTGTAATTTTCCTATTAAACTTAACTAATTTTTAACATTTAATGTTTTCTTTTTCAAATATTTACACAAAAACACATTTAATAACAGTGACAACTTTACAGTAATAAACAAAACAAAGCATTTATAGAAGATGACAGCTAATAGTCCCTTCTACATACAGGGGTAAAGACAATGCTTAAGGGTATGTTTTGTATGTGTGCGTACAAAATGTTATTTACATAAATGTTTTTGACATCTATTTACTTGTTTTTTATCCATTTTAAAGGCACAAACAAAGGAAATTTCTTCATTTTATATAAATAATGTTAATAAAACATTTATTTTTTTTTTCTAGACACAAACATTGTTACACTAAAATAAGTAAAAGTGCTATATTCGATGGTGCCGAATTTAAAATACCCTCCACCGCAAATACTTATGAAGTCAAAACACATTTTCTCATACACTTACAAACGTACACACTTATTGGGTCAAAAAATTTCTTATATTTTTGTCTATAACCTTTTTTCTAATCAACCGATTTATATATAATTTTTGAAACAGTAATGATTCATTCTAATTTTTCAATTTATAATTGACAATTTTTTGCGAAATTTTTTTGCTTGAACTGAGGTCCATATCGTTTAACATACTAAACCGATTTTGCTGGTTTTGAACAGAAAACTTTTCACGACTATAGCAAATACTCAGGCCAAATTTCATTGAGCTCTGTCAGTTATTGCAGATGTGAGTTAAATCGACTTAGTTTTTTGATTTGATGCAATAATATATATACACATTACGGAATCTAAAATGATTCTTTTTTAGCGTTCTACACGAAATGACAATATTAATATACCTTCTTCACCACTTGTGGTGTTGAAGGGTATAATAAATATATAAAATATTTATTCTAAGCAATATTCATGTTGACGATGACAAACTTTATATTACAAGTCAATGTTGTTGATGACAATAATGTTATAGTTAGAAATGATGTTGTAGATGATGTTGATGATGGTAAAGGAAATAAGGTGTTAAATATGGTTTTCTTTGAAGTTATTTTACAATTTATTTCACTTTCAGAATAAACAATATATTTTTCCTTTTTTCCTTTAAATTTCCTTTGTAGAAACACACACATGCACACTCCTGTTCAACCACTTTAACATAAGTGTAATCAAAGTTTTTCCATTGATTTCCTAGGAAAATCCTCTTAATTGAAAAATATAAATACCTTCAATGCCTTTTAGTTAAAAACAACTAATGCTTTATTCGTCTATGTCGAATATTCATTACCCTTCATCACAAATTCGTGCAAAGCAGATACACTCCCCCACATACACTCACAAACTGGTATATTAAATAAACGTTCTTCTTAAATATAATATAAATATAGGATCACTACATAAGTCATAAAATTAGTTATATTTTTAGTTATAACCTTTTTTCTATTGAACCGATTTTGATCAGTTTTGGAATGGTTATTATATTATGGCAAAATTACATTCTAATTTATCGACATAAATCTTACAAATCTACGAAAGTTGTTCCCTTGAACTAAAAGGTTAAGGACTATAACAAATAATTTGACAGGCAGGCAGACGGACATTGCCGAATCGAATTAGATTTTGATTTAATGCAAGAATATATATACATTATGTGGTCTAAGATGATTCCTTCTTAGCGTTACACACGAAATGACTTAGTTTATATAACCTTTTCACCACTTGTGGTGTTAAAGGGTATAAAAAGGAAACTAGTTTTCTATAGAATTTTTATTTTAAATGTTTTGTAAATAGAAAATTGTATTTCTGTTATTCCACCAAAAGAGGAAAAAGGGATCATTTCTTTTAGTATCAAAGGATTCTATGGAGGAATTAATGTAAATGTTTTATTTACATTTTAAATATTTTGTTTTGAAGAGGTGCTAATAATGTAAGACGATTTAAGCTGTTAGAAACACAAAGGTTTAGTTCACAAGTGTTTCTTTTGACAACTGTAATTAAGTGTCAGTTTAGGGTGAGCGTACAGTAGGAAAAATGTATATAAACAAGTGGAGGAAATGTAAATTGATCATTATCACAAAGGGTTTATTATTTACCCAAAATCCAGTACAAATCTGATGCTACATTTAAAATATTGACAAATTTTTATCTGAACTTTGACCTAATTGATGTAAAATGTTAAGTTAGTAAACTGATTATACATCAACCTATAACGAGTTTTATGCTTCACTGCACAGTCAATAAAATTGTATTAAAATTAACAGAAGCATTGAAATGACCTCGTGTCATAATCATTCTAATTAAATCAGTCTTACAGTGACATTTAGAATTAACATCGGAAATTCACTCATTTCGCATACCTTCCGAATGCCAGGTTTATAAGTTATATTTCCGATAGTTTTGAATTTAATACTTTCAAATAAGACTAAGTTACAAGAGGTTCTTAAATTAAAGCCTTATTTGTCCTTATTTAAAATTTAGTCATTAAGTTAAGAAATCTGTAAATGCTGCACACAATACACAATAAGTACAACATCACAATGACGAAGTGATTATTAAGTTATCGCAAACAATATCAAATATAGAATTAGACAAGTCTAGAGAATCAGTTTTCAGATTCTAGTAACCTAAAACAATCAAAAAGTATCCCTTGTGACCAACATTTGCTTAAAGTTTCTACTTTAACTTTATATACCATTTCATGGTTAAATGCTTAAAAAATATTAAAAAAGGACCCGTTCAAGGACATAACACTCCCTCCCAAGAGATTTAATCATGTTAAACATGGATTAAGGACAATTTTTAGAAATGAACTACTTGTTTTTTAAATATGCAGAAGCTTACATGGAATGTTTGAATAAAACTATATTAAAGTGAAATTTCATATTTATTCCGAATTTTAATTGCCTAAAAATTTGAATCTGTATTTACTTCTTTAATGCCGTTTTAAGAAGAATTTGATATAGAAGTTCAAATTGGCTACCAGTTTTCTTTCGTAAGTACACGAGAAAGGGGTCCATATATATTACTATCTACAGAACTATATCCTCAAATGCTTTAAAAATGAGTTCCAATTACTTTCGGATTCTTACGATTTTCGGGAATAGTAATAGAGATTGCCTCAAATATTGGTGAAGAATTTCTTCGATACTGGCACTATTTACCAAATTTAAAATAGAACACTGTGTAGCTCTATAAAAAATATTCTGAACAAATTTCATGAAACATGGATTATTGAGTGAGAATGTTCCAATAGTCAGACTGACATACGGATGGGCATGACTTAATCGAATTAGATTTTGATGATTTCATTTCAGCATTACACATGGAATGAAAAACTTAATATATCCTCTATTAACACTTGTGAATGCAGAATTTGTAAAAGCTGCAATACCTGGAAAAATATTCAGCGCTTAAAAATCGGTGGCAAACTTTTTCTTAAATGAGCTATTATTCCATAAAAATGTACCACGCAGATATTTCGCAGTCTCAGTTCAATTGCTTTCCACATATCATAGAATTTTCGCTCATTTCGCACACGTTCTTTAGAGTTGAGGAAGTGAGTGGCAGATATAAAATAGTTTCAAGATAAAGCGTTTTCTTGGAAGCTTAAAATACCCTTTTCAGAAAATTGTATAAACTTTCCAGTAGATACTAAGTACAAGGCAAGTTAATTAATTTAAGGTTGGAACAAATTTTAAGTGATTAAGTTGTTTTTGTTTGTTTTCATATAAAACGTACAATTTCATCCTAAAACGCTTGCTGAGTGTAATAAACAGGTGCAGTTCAGCAGTAAAATGGTTTTCTAAGCTTCTGTCATATTAATACCACGATCTTTTTATTTTGGACAAATGGATTGTTTTATCCTGGTTATCTCTATAAATAATAGACTACACCAATCTAATTGTTTCTATCAATTGAAGACTGAATGTGTAAGAATGCTATATTCGGCTATGCCGAATATTCCATACCCTCCACCACAAATGCGTATGAAATATATACAAATGTAATACGGGACACTTAATGAGTCATAAAATTAGCTATATTTTTTTAGATATAATTTATTCTACTGAACCGGTTTTGATAATTTTTGGAATGGTAATGAAGTGTGTATAGGTCAATATTATTATTTTATTCTAATTTGATGATTCAAAAATGACAATCTTAAGATAGTTCTTCGCTTGAGGCAACCTGTATGCCTCAGATATAACTATATATCTTCTGAGATACTGGACCGGTTTTGCTGGTTTTAAATAGGAAATTTCTTAGAACTTTAATAAATACTTAGGCCAAATTTTATTGAACTGCATCAATAGTGATAGAGGGTATAAAAATTATATATATCTTTATTTCGAAAATTTATTCCATATATATTTATTATATCTTAATTTAATTCTGTCATCACTAACCACACATAATCTCCTTTTTTGTTTGAATAAAATAACATGCCCTTAATACGATCAACAACTTTTATTCAATCAGCGTTTAAATAGATTTCGATAAATTTTATTCAATTATCACATCTAAATGTGCTTAAAAAACTGGTCACCCAGTCCTTTTATTAAATAAACCCTTTCAACTATTTCCCATGTTGGAGATAATACATTCAACATTTCAATACCACATTTAAATCAAAGTAACAATATTTATACGTCCACTCATCTCTTAAATAGAAAGATTGTTACCTCCTCTATATTAAGTAAAAAATTGTTAGTTTGTGTAATTTATTTACAAAATAACTAACTAGTTAGTTAGTTTTAGTATTTAATAATGTTACTTTAAATTACAGCTGCTTTACAGGTAAACATAGTTGTATGTTTATTTAACACGTGCCCCATAGATACATGTTTGTATTGGGGGATGAAAAATGTTTCTATGCGATTTTGTCAATAGATGACATTTCAACTAATTTAGTTTCACCAGATGGAAATCTTATCAGTCATTTCAACAAAAAACAACGCAAATCGGGAAAATAGTACCGTGATAACTTGTTCGTTAATAGAGAACTTGATTCATTAATGTTCCACATTATGTTTCTAAAGCCAAACAAGTAGAAAGCATTTTCGAAAGATCCCCCATCACATCCGTTAGGAAAGCGGCTGGATTAGTTCAGTGCTCGGACTATTTGGTATGAAAAGTAAAAGCTTTCGCAATGTTAACATTATACAAGGCTCAAGAAATAAATGACAGGAACGCTAGTAACATGTAGAGGCCAAAAACAGAGCACGAAAATTTAAGTCAAGTTTTTTGAGAAAATATTCATGTTGCATAATGATTCAGGCAGATTTTTCCCAACTTCCTGGTAAAAACTTCTTTGCTGCTTTTACTCGAGGGAATGTTGCAGAAAAGTTTAGAACCCAAAAGCATTCAAAATTTCCCAAAAAGTTTTTGGTATGGCAAGCAGTATACAGTTGCGGCACAAGATGACAATCATTTGATAAAATGGGATTTATTAATACCGAAATTTACATCAAGAAATTTTTACAAAAAAGACATCAGTCTTTCCATTCATAAGACTTAATAATGTGTCAAATAATTTTTCGCCGGACTTGGCATCCAATAACTATGATAAACAAGCCCTAGAGTGGTACGAGGGCTGCATATTTCGTATTTGAACCAAGAGAGACAAATCCAACAAACTGCCAGGAGCTACGACGCAAGGAGAGATATTGGGCTCTTTTAAAAATAGAATTGAAGAGCATAAAATATATCTTATAGAGAATAAAACAACATTCCTTATATTTCTTCCTTAACTTTCTATTACCTCCAATATTTTCCATATCCAGTATATCCTTCTAGTTTTGTAAAATGACATTAAATGTAATATAATCAGTAGAGTATATAAGCTTCAGTTAATTTGATTTACTTTGTAAAATTTTAATTAAATATAAAAACATTCTAAGAGTTGAGTTCCCAGAGAATAGTGTGTTGTTGTAAACGAATGACATGCATCATTGACAACTAGAATAACAGAAACAACAACAACATTATCATCAACTAATCATTGTTGATGACAACACTCTCTTCAGCTGTTTTACACAAAATACTTATCAAAAAGTGTTAAACTTTGTATATTTAGGAGGAGTGTTAAAACTTATGATTAAGGTATTGTTTTTGTTCTGAGTGATTTCAAAAAGGTGTTTTGTAATAAACATATTTAATTTAGTTAGTTAGTTTTTTTTTTTTTTGAGAAACTATTGAGGTGTTAACTAATGAGTTTAAGGATTAAAGTTGTGCTTTCAAAAACTACATATTAAGAGAGATTTGTTTTATTTTATTGATTTTTTCAAAATTTTAGATAAACGATTTTTTAGTTTCTATTATACTTCATAGGATTTTGGGGATTATACCCCACATCGCCGAAAGTAGTTGGGGTTTTATGCATTTGTTCTAAAGTTTGTAACATGCAGAAAAAATGGTGTTCCACTAACCTATAATTATACCGTTCGACTCAAAATCACTTGCTGCGTCGACTTAACGATGTCCGTCCATATGTCTGTCTAGCCGGCTGACAGTCCATGTAACCATTGTGGACAGTGTACAGCTCATATATTTTGAAATATCGCGATGAAATTTGGTACATATTATCTTGGCCTTAGAATGAAGACTTAAAAATTAAATTGGACAATATTTCAGGTACCTCCCATAAAAATGTTCTTCCCGAAATGGGCTTTTAAGGTTATAACAGCCCTTAACACAAACCGATTTAAATTAAATCTTGCACAAGTAAGTCTTATAATATTCTAAAACGATGTACTCAAATATACGATGGTTATTGATTTCTCATAGGTTCCATACAAACACCTCTCCTAATATCACATTTAAAGGCTAAAAATTCACATAACATTATTTTTTTCTACCTAAACACATTGAATTCGGGAAAAAAAGTACTCCCGCCCGTTTCCAACAGACAGGCCAGAAGAGTAAACGGACTTATCGTCATGTTAAATTTTTCAAAGGGTTAGATAGGTATATATCTTGGATTCAGCAAATGTCTCTTCTTTTATCTTTGTAAATCTTCTTGTTTATCAGAATAGTAAAATATATATAAGACAGTTTTCTATTATGATCTATAAAATAATATTGTCAGACTATCAGCTTGTAATTAGATTATCCCGAATTACTCACCAATTCAAGTTAAATTGGATAATTTAAGCGGAATTCTGATAACCTAAGATCAAACGAATAATTGAGATGTTGAAATTTCTTCAGATGTCCTGAAGAACCCGTACAGAAGATAATTGATTCGTTCGGATAGACCATATACGATGCCACATTTTTATACATATTGCAAGATCAGTCAAAAAGTGTTTAGCATATACACATCATATGTTACTTTCGATGTAGAACACCCTTAGAGAACTCGCTTCGAAAAAGCGCATCAAAAATTTTCTTTATTAATTTTTTGCTTGGAAGCTGGTTACTTTTTTGTCATAAATAGTTTTCGAATTACTGGCAGAGATTTTGCTAAACAACAGCTGATTTTTTTATCACTGTAATATAATTATATTGAAATAACCTCATATCGCTTTTTTGCTGCAAGGTAGTCATAACTCAAAAAATCTACTTTATATTATATTTTTATATATATTTTTAACTTGTTTGACAGAAACATATTTCTTTGATGAAAACTTGTATAAAAATAACTCGTATATTTATGATTCAATCAACCAGAAAAAACTATAGAAAATATAGCGAGATTTAGCCCATCTTTTTTATAGTTCTCATATAACCCCAATATCCGAATGTCAGCACGAATAGAGTAAATATTTCATATTTGAGTGTTATGAAGATATTTTAAATAAAAATGTTTTACCGAGTCAAAATTTTCGATAATCCTTTTATAACTTTTATTGACTGCGTTATGGTGTAGGGCGCGTACTCTCAATTGCCAAATCATAGACGCTACTTGCAACTCATTTTGAAAATAGATTGTTATGAAATAGTTTCCATTTCAATTGAAAATTTAAATTTTCAAACTCAGAAAATTAATTTCGATATTTCGGTACTCGACTTAAAACTCCAAAATAGGTATGATAGTATTTGGCAGCTTTATATTCTCTTCTATTTCATGTGAGCATCAACAAATAAAATTCAAATCATACATTAATAACACTTTATTTTATTAAAACTAATTTAAGACTTCATTACAAAACATTTACTAAAAAAGTGTTTTTCCTTAATTAAATTACAAAACTTAATGCATTTTCTATAACCTCCGTTACACATACTTTTTTCAATATTCATAAATATGATAATTTTATTTTTTGTAAAACTTAACAACAACAGTGAAATAAATAAAAAAATATATTCCACTAAATTACAACATAAATGTTAGTAATTCTATTAGAATAAATTCAATTTATTAAAAATTTTAAACACGTATGTAAAATAGATTAACGGTAATTCAATTTTCACCTTTAGAAAATAATAATAAACAAAATTCATGCATTAAACAATTTTTTTTATTTACATCCTTCCATGGGAGCTCATAGTCATACACCTACAGATTTTCTATTTACTATGTATGTGTAAGTGTGTGGGTGGGAGATAGTGGGTGTTTATGAGCGAAAATATTTTCTAAACTGAGTTATTATTCTATACATCAAGCAACAACATGTAACCAAAATTTAATCATGAAGATTAAAAAAATATGGGATAAAAAACAAGTAAGAATGATATACTCGGCTATGCCGAATCTTCAATACCCTCCACCGTAAATATATGTTAAGTAAAAACGTTATGTTTCGCACATACACACTCACAGTCGTATACAATATATACAGTTTTTTTCTTTTCATTTAAAAAGTCATAAAATATGTTATTTTTTGGATATAACTTTTTTCTACTGAACCGATATTGACAGTTTTCAAATTCTTTATATTATGGAAAATTTTCGTTCTAATTTGTTGGTTTATATTTGACAATTTTACAAAAGTTGCACTCAGAGGATGCCCTAAATATCGGTCTATATTTTGTAATATACTAAACCAATTTTACTACTTTTAAATAAGAATCTTTTCAGGACTATAACAAATACTCAGGCTAAATTTCATTGACTTCGTCAGTTATTGTTGGTTGTGAGTGTGCCTACAGCAGACTGACGGACAGACAGACTGTCACTGCTAAATCGACTCAGATTTATATTTGATTTAAGAATATATATGGGGTCTAAGATAATATTTTCTTAGCGCTACACGCGAAATAAGATAGTTAAAATACCATATTCTTCACTTGTGGCGGTTAAGAGTATAAAAAACTAATAGTAAATTGAAAATTTGAACTTATGACGATAAAGAGCATAATTTGTGGCATATCGGAAAAAGAATAAGCCATTAAAAGTTAGAAAAAGTTAGATTAAAATGACTACAATAATTCTAATTTCTTTTTTTAGACATGAATTATAAAAAAACTTGAGATTTTAAGAGGTAAAAGAAGATATAAATATTATCCAGATTTTCTAATTTTTATAATTCGGTTAAAGGTTAAATCAGATAACTGCTATATATTCTGGAATATGTAGAATATTATATTTTTCAGATTTAAAGCCGAGGAAGTTCTGAGGCAGAACAAACTCCTACAAAGTTTTAAAATTTATAGTGTGAATTGTGGTAACCCAACAAACATATTGAAAACAATAATGAATTTTAATTCAAAGTAAAAATCTTATTTCTCAAATATTTTAATTTACACACCAGAGAGTCCTAGCATACACATTCAAAGGACTAGTTGTATCGCAAGTTTGTGACAATGCAAGAGTTTAAAAGTTTTAAGAAGCCCTTAGTCTCTAAAGGGAAATGGTGACATTTGAACTTTTTGCACAAATTAGAAATATTACCTGTGAACCGGTTCAATAGAATCAGTCAATTATTTTTAACTATTTCGATTAACTAGTTTAATATTGTGACTTGTGTTTTTTGGATATGCTTTCATATTGCTCCTAAAAGAAACTTTTTTAACATAAACTTTCTTTGACAGCTATATTATAGGTTTTACCAACATATCTTATAATATGGAATCATTTAAAATAATTAGTATGATTTGGATTAAGAAGACATATAACTTGAAAATATAAAAAAAAATAATCCTATGTTCCAGCTTATACCATGTATGTATTTACCGACTTACACCTATCTGATATTTTCGCAATATGAGTTGGGACTATATAAGGTCTATATAAAATAGCGAATGATCCTAGTATAATTTTATGTACTTTTTCAAAGTTTTAAATATCAAACGGGTGGTAAATTATCACAAAAGTACTTTCTTGAGATTTATGTATATACAGACCGCCTTCCAAATATGGTTTTCGAAAAACATATCGTTAATGTTGCCCTAATCAAGAGGCAACATATTATCATCATAATATTTCAGAATTAACGAACACAATATGTGGTAGCACAAAATAAATATGGCTGTTTCCTAATATGATTACAAATGCTGACAAAACCGTGCTATTGACCATACTATGGATGTGGTACAAAAAATATGGTTGACTCAAAATATGGTTCTCATTAATGTTATGGTTGTGAACTATGGTGAACCAGGTTTAATATAAAATATTTATATGCCGTTACAAATTTATCTTGTAACCATACTATGATTAAACTTTTGGATGTTAAAATTTTAAGGAATAAACTTTCACATAAATATTAGTATTATAACTTCGGTAGAAATCAGATACAAAATCAGATGAAAATAATTTTTTAATGCAATAGAAAATTTTGATATTCCAAAAATATTAACTTTTGTCAAATAATTGAAAATAACACTATGGTTATTGACGAGTTCAACATTTTTCTAAACATACTGCGACGAACATTGAAATGTTAATGATAACAATAAATGCTTGCTACGAAAAAAGTTTTTGCGACGAACATATTGGAAACATGATTACTCTCAGCATGCATATAGATTAATAGGACTAAAGTCACTTATTTCAACATGCTTTTGGATTTCGGACGTAACAATTCGTGCCAATTTTATTCACGATTCTTTTATATTGCAAATATGTACTTTCTTAACTTAATATTAAATCACATAAAGAAGTGATTCTTTGACGATTAATATACCCTAACATAATGTTTTCTTTATCAGTTTCAAATATCTACATAAACGCATAATATAAATATGATTAATATATAATTCTAATTGAAAAAAAAAAGATATTGAAAACATAACAGTAATATGTTCACTGGGTTATTTGCATCAACACACTAAGCATGAAAAAATGATAAAAAAATATTCTTGCATTATTACAGTAATATGTTCACTGGGTTATTTGCACCAGCACGTTTAGCATGAAAAAATGATACAAAAAATATTCTTGCTAGGCTTTACAGTTATATTTACTTATTCTCCAGAAAGAGTGAAAGGAAATGGAGAAAAAGCTTTAATAATTTTATAGCCACCGCACAACGCATAAACTAACAACAACAAGCATCCTTCGTATGCTTTCAAGTAAATTGATTTATAAATCACATAATGTAACGTATGTATATGGTTTTGTAAGTGAAAAGTTTGTTTGCCGTAGCTGTTATTTTATTTTTTTATTCTTTATTTTGGTTCTTTAACACCAGATACAAATATAATAATTTTATATATGTAAAATTATATTAATAAAAAAATATACAGTGGAATTAAGAATTGAGCAAACAACTTCAAAATATGAAAAAAAAAATGAAGAATACAGTAGGGTGAAACAAAAGAAAAATATTTATCAAATATCTTACAAAATTATATGTTAAATAGAAATATAATTTATGATCCAAGAGTTAAAAAAATTATTAATAAAATCCTTTAAAATTTATTTGGAGGGGACTAAGTTCTTGTTTTTAAATGATCCTGAAAAGTATCTATAAAAGTATTTAATACCATTACACAGTGTTTCAAATGAATTATGAAATGGACATAAATCTGTGACATCCGAACGGCTAAACCATTTTCGATGATCGTAGAATTGTAGGCAAGTTTTGGGTTTGAACTTTACGTGCCTTACGAGGATCGGTGAACAGTATGCCGAAATTAGTCACCGCGGGTCATAAAAATATCTAAAACGATCGAGATTCCTTATATAAGAATCGATTTAAAAAAAAATAAAAATTTAACTTTTGTCAGATCGAAGTTTGATGCAATAGCGCGTCCAAATTTAATTAAATTTTTATTCAAATTCAATAATCTAATAATTATGAGGATACAGCTATAGAAATATAATTTGCTAGGAGCCTAAACTTTTACTATCACTATACGAAATTTCACTGAAATCGGTCTAGCTATTCGGAATGGATTTATTTCAATTGCAATTTCCAAAGAAGACTATAAAAAAATTTCCCACATATTTATTTAAAAATATTATTCTTTCATTCTGTCCTTATGAGACATTTGGCCCATTGGGGATTTTCGGAGTATATAGCAGACATACGTGTGAACATAGCTAATATATTTAATAACTAAATTTTAGTGTTCGTTTTTATTGCTCCTAAAAAATGTAAGAATTTTACTAAATAAAGACTTAAACTATAAGACATATTCCAGGCAGGTATCTTTGGTGAAGAATTACAGGAACTATCGTTATTTTTCCAATGAAATCACAAATACAATTTTTACGATATTTTTTAATTATAATATCCCAGATAACACACTTCCAAGAACTACCCTGCGACCCTAGACATACTAAAAGCTTGTTTAAGTCTATTGAAACCAACCTCAAGAGTGTCTATGATTTCATTAACAACATGCAAGAATATGTAATTCCATACCCAACAATGTTGGCTTTAAATGACAGTTACGATAAAAAAGTGAATGACTCTCGTATAATATGATTTTTTTATTTATGCTTAAGTCTGCTATGCCTAATTGTGACGCTTACATTTAAGTTAAATTTATGCTTTTTAAAATTATTTTTTTTATTGGGCTAAAAAATTATGAGCCGAGTGTGAGTCCTGTTAGAAGTATTGGACATATTCTCGTAATATTTGGCGCATAATTTTGGAATATCATGCAATTTATCTGTGAAAGATTTCATCCAAAGTGTTTTATAATATGGAGTTTTATAAGTTCCTGAGAAACATCTGTATTGGGTCTAGATAAAATAAAGGACCCATCACCACTCTCAATTGCGTATTCCTTAGGCCAATATAATTACATCTGCTAAATTTCGTCAATATATAATTAAAACTGCGACCGGCATATTATTCACAATATTTAAATGAACACCCAGCCAAATGGACATACATCTTTAAATCTACTCAGAAAGTAATACTGATTCGAACCGTATACCTAAGCGATTTGTTGATCCAGTGCTTTCTGTTCGTCATAACAACCACCTTGGGCGTTGGGTGTAAATATTCTGTAGTTTTAAAGTTAAGGAAAAAATGAGAAATGAGGCCTATAAATTTTAATTTACAGAACCGATATCTCTAGTTTTAAACACTAAACTACATAGAACGATAAGAAATAATTAAGCCAAGTTTCACTTATTTTTTATGAACAGTTTTTTGGTGTTATTGGAAGGTTTAAGATATGCCTTTTGTCGCAAGTACCCTCCACAACTAGGTTTCTGACCAAAATGTGCGCTCATCCTTCGAAACATACTACAATACACTTCTCTTCAGAATGAATGTAAAGTTTTATGTAAATCCAAGCACTAGATCATAAGCTACAAATTTATTTCTAAAAATGTTAGTTTCTGGTGCACTGTGTATAGAAATTTATACATACATTTACACTTTACAAATATACATGTAAATCTATGTAAATGTAAAAAACAAACTAAACTAACAAAAAATAAAATTTGTAAATCTAAATACGCAACAACTTAATGGGGAGGTTAGGTTTTTGTGGTGTGAGTTTAATTTATGTGTATTTATATTTAATATATATACAAATACTATTAATGCATACACATATATAACCATATATGCAAGTGTGGTTGTGTCTTCATAATACGTGGCGTTATGTTAGAAAAAAATATATATAAATATAAAACTTAACATAATAAAAGCTGTGAAAAAAAGAATGATTTTTTTTTCTTGAAAAATAAAAATAATATACACACCCATACTTGGCATATTTTGTATGTAGAATGTAAAAAATGTATAAAAAAGAATGTAAACATATGGATTCTATGGTGTATAAAGAAAATATATTTGAACATAAAATTTTACTGTAAAACCAAAATTCATATTTTATTCAAAATGTTCTTAAGTTTCATATAAACACACATACACACACCACCACCAACAACAACAAGTTTATGTTAAAATAAGTATAAATGTGTATGTATGTGTTAGAAGTGATTGTGGTTCTAAAATATATGGAGTGTATGAGTACATATTTTGTAAATTTTTTGTAGACCTGGATTTTTATTATATTTTATTTATTTTTATATATTTTTTTTTTTACATTTTAGATAATTTATAAAATTAAAAGAGAAAGTTATGTTAGAGCCCTTTAGATTTATTATAAACATTAAATTTAAGTTAATCTAAACATATTGAGATATAAACAAAAATTTCGTTAAATATTTAGAAAAAATTATGGTCTTAATAAAAGATTTTTTTTTAATTTAAGAAGAATTATTAAAAAATAAAAGTGATATTAACTAAAAAAGTCCGGCAACTTTTATAAGCTTGTTTGCACTGCACCAGTTTTCTTGTAATTCTGACACAATAATTTCAATATCTGAATATGGGGGAAACACAAAATATAAAAAATTTATTATTTATAGAACTATTGAAACTATTGAAGAATAAAAATTGGAATGAGTGCCTCGGAAATAAACTCTCTGAACCGCTAGTCAAATTATTGGTTTTTATTCAATTTTCATTTTGACCATCTTATGGCTCTTGATGAAACCTTCTAAAATAATATTTACATTTAAATTTTATACTTTAAACATTTTTCATAATCATTGGCCTTTTGTTTGTTAAATATAACAAGTATGTACGCTACAATCGGCTATTCTGAATATTCTATACTCTCCACCGCAAATACGTTTGAAGTTAATACGTTATATTTCTTACAAACACACTTATACATATACTCACACACATTTACAATACATTTAAGAGTTTTTCTTAAATATAACATAATAACACTAAATGAGTCATAAAATTATTTATATATTTGGTTAATTAAGTTAATACTTTTGCAAAATGTATTATAAATTGTCGATTTAAAATTTACAAATTTTACGAAAATTCTTCACACTAATTTAGAAGTTGTCCCATATCTCATTTTGTATACTGAACCAGTTTTGCAGGTTTTAAATGGGAAACCTCTCTGGACTACGAGAAAAACTCGAGCAAAAAATTTTTGAGGTCTGTCAATTATTGTGGATATGAACGTGTCAAAAAGAAAAAGAATGACAGAAAGATGGACAGACAGACGGACATAGCTAAATCGATTTAGATTTTAATATGATTAAAAAATATATGTAAATTATGGGGTCTAGGATGATTCCATCTTATCGATACATATGAAATGACAAAGTTAATTTACTCTCTTAAGCACTTGCATTGGAGGGTATAAAGTGTTTTTACGATCTTGTTAAAATTTTGTTATTTAAGGAGTGGCATCGAAAAATTATTAACACACATTTTACATTATGATTTAATTTTTTTTTAAGTTACCTTTATAAAGTATGTCACTTATTATGTTTAATATCAAACAAATGAATATAAATAAAGCATTCAAAGGGCTGTCGTTAAAGGAGCTCTCAGCACATCCGGTAAGAAGAAAGCAGCTCGGTTAGATCAGTGCTTGGACTATTGGGTAAGAAAACTTAAAACAAATGGAGGTTTACAAATATACAAAGTTTAAAATTCTCCTGACAAGAACACTGCTAAAAATTTAGAGTCCAAGAACCAAGCATGACAATTAAAGTGAACATTTCTTAAAAAAAAAACTGTTGCTGTTTAACGGATGACTAATTGTTTGTTCTGGCAGACTTTTTGCAAATTCCCGGTCAAAAATTTTATGTTGCGAATTCTTGACAAAAGTTTAGAATCTAAAAGTAGTCAAAATTTCTCAAAAAGTTTTTGGTTTGACAATCAATGCAGTTACGGCAAATATGTATTAATTTGTTACAACGGGTTCTATAAATACCGGAATTTACATCATAAAAAAGTCTACTTCTATTCATAAGAGTTCCACTTATTTTTGGCCTGGATTGGTATTGTGTCACTATAGTAAACATAAGGGTACAAGAACAATAATGTAATATTTTGATCAATAAAGGCAAATTTTCAAAACTGCTCGAAGTTAAGGGCAGTGAAGTAATATTTGAATATATGGACTATCTGTTCGTGTAAAGTTAATGGAAAGATTTCCGGATCAAGATTTCATCAAGGGTGATTAAAACTATAAAAATAGTTTGTTGAATTTTAATTTCAAACAAATAAAAAATTTTAAACTGTAATTTTAGTGATTTCGTTTTTATAAACGTGTATGTGTTTAAAGAATTTTTCAATCTCACTCCTTATGTTTAACAATCGCAAAGTCTGTATTTTTAAACAAAATGCAGTTTTCAAAACTTTAATAAGTTTTAATTTTCTGTTAATGGCTTCTTCTATATCTGCAGACAAAAGTCCCCATTTTGGGACTTTTCCACAAATTTAGTTCATAAAAAGTGGCCAAAATTAAATTTTTTCTTAATAGCGGAATCAAGTTTAAATATTTTTACTTCAAACATTTTTTATAATAACAAATATATTGTTGGACTATTTACAAAAAGATTTAAGTTAATGAATTTTTAATCTAAATAATTTAAAAAGTTATTTTATGAAATTAAGTGAATAACAAGAAATACTAAATGTCCGAAGTAACCCATCCTATTTAACACAAAAATAGGGGCTCCACTCCTCTGTTATCATTATGTTAAGTTTCAGATTTAAAGATTTATTACCAAAACATCTATATGAAGTCTTGTCTTCGGATTCTAACGCTACAGTTGGTAATTGAATGTTGGTATAGATGTTCTTTTCTCGCATTGTTCTGATTCAGAGATTTATTCTTGTTACAATTTTATTTATACAGAGCCCCAGTCCTTTATATCATCTGACATGGAGCACTCAAGTAGCAATAAGTCCCCACAGATATCTGAAATCACAATTGGTTCTAATAAGAGTCTTTATGCTGTGGTTAATAATACAATGAGGGAAGTCAAGGCGTATCTATTCCCTTATATAAAAAAAGTAGCTAAGGCATATTTGTAATAAAGGACTCTATACTCTTATGATCATGATATCACATATAATTAATATATTCTTCATAAATCAGATATTAAATTATAATAAACAGTTTATGTTCCAAAAACTGGGAAAAAACAAAACCTATAAAATCCTCCATTTCATATATGACTACTACAAACATAGTTTTATGCCCCCAAAGGCATAAGTTATTTCTTTTGTTGAAATACAAGAACATAAGTGGCAAAAACATAAAGTCTTTTTCCAAAAAAAAAAAAAAATATATACACACACATTATTCTTTGGTCTCTTGTTTTTGTACAACTTTAGCGCAGATTTAATGACAGTGTAAATTTTTTCTTACTCTTGTGGTTGTTACATCAACTATTAAGGACAAATAACAATCCTTTTATGAGTATGAGTGTTTATTAAATAGCTTATATATATATTATGAGTCCCGTGTCTCGTCATAAAAAACAACGTTGTGGCTTAAAACAAAAAACCAGCAAAAAAAGTAAGAAAAGGGGAAAACACATAACGACAAAAACCCAAAATAAAAACTCTTAGCAAAATGCCAGCCAACATAGTTGAATTATTAGCAAAAAAGCCTTTATAGTTACTTTCGCCGTTGGAGTTATATTTTCTATAATTCAAAGGTAATTTTTTCTTTCATCCATCTAAATGTACACAAAAAAGAAAATGTTAGTAAATTATGTATCCTAAGAGGAATGAGATCGTTTTGTTTTTTGAAGCAGTAAAAAGGAGAAATCTAAAAGACTTATGATGAACAGTGAAGAGCAAAATGGAATGGAAATGAAAAAAATGTAATATTAGTAAATGTGACTACATCTTGATCAAACATTGTTGTTTGATGCGATGAAATCTACTACTTCTAAAATATTTTTCTAGAAATAATTCTATAATTTTTAAGTCCTTAGAGAGATGTCTTAGGAAAATTTATTATGACTATAGCTAGATTGTTTTAATTTTCACTTGATGGAGAACAATTTTAAACCTGATCACAGGGTTTGATAGTAGTGTAAATTAGATTCGGATAAGCTTGGGATAACCAGTTCATCAAAATGAATATTTAAATTTGACAAATTGAATGCTTTTGTTTAATTTTAAGTCACAAAGCTGGAATTATCTTTAATATATTTCACAATATTTTCAAATCTATAATTCAGTAACTGTATAACTACTAGAGAGTAATATAATGATGAATATATTAGGTATAAAGAGTTTTCGAGTTGACCTCATAGGCCCAAAAAAAAAAAAAAACTATTTTGATAATTGAGAAATTTGTGTAAATAGTCCTTGTAAAAATAGGTTTACATGTGTAGGTTATATCTTATAGTTTCAGAGATATCCAAATCGAAATAAATTTATAAAAAATTTATACGCACTTCACCACTACAAATGTTGATGAGGGTATATGAGTTGACCTTTCTACGTCCGTCTATCTGGCACGGTTTCATCCACGATAATTGACAGAAATCAATGAAATTTTGTCTTAATATCAGCTTAATCGGTCTCTCCTTAAATTAACAATTTGAAGAACGATTACGACCAATCGGCTTATTCAATTTTCATGAATAGATATCGCTCGTGGTGCGGAATTATTAATATATTCCTGCAATTATTTCTTAATTGGTCATGGTGGAAAGTATGGAAAGCCGAGTATAGCATTTTTATTTGTTCCCTTTTTTAAGTTAGAGGGCTTTATGAAGGTCCTAAATTTTTTAGAAATATGTACCAAATTTCCTTTAAAATTTAAAAAATATTGGTTCAATAACTATATAAATATAACAATCAATTAAAAAGTTATATAATCTGAATTTGGAGCTTCAGGACAAATTCATGACAAAGTATTTTTGTTCAGTTCTTAATCGCAAAGCTTTAAATTATCTCTAATGTATCCTAATTCTAAAGCTACATACACTGATGAATATTCTTATATACGCATGTATTTTTTTCTTTATTTTTCTCTCCAAATCAAGTTGAAGTTTTTTTCATGACTGACTTTCAGTACGGACTTACACCCAATGGAGAACTTATTAGGATAAATGTTTATTGAAGCAAAAGCATCATGATAAAGCAAGTTTGGGAGGAAATTGATTCCTATCTTCATAAAAAATTTGAGGATAATCAACAAAGGAATATTCAATCAATATTAATAATACTATAGAGACTGATGAACTTAAGTGCGTTTATAGGAATAATCGTTTCAAAATGGCAGTTAAATTCAAGTTAAAAAATAAAATGAAATACAAACGAACTTTTTACTTAACAATGTTTTCAATAAAGTTTTCGTTTATTTAATAAAAATTTTATTCGCTCATTAACCTTTTTTTGTTTATTTTTTTCTAATTCATTAAAAAAAATATGTGCGTTTATAGGAATATGAACCAGTGAATGTGGCGTTAAGCCCTAAGAATATGTTTTGCTGAATAACCTTTGTAAAAAGGTGGAAAAGAATAAAATTTTTAAATACTTTTTAAGCTGCTTATATTTTTATATTTTTATAAATGATAATTTTATGGACCAGTGTATATAAAATATTCAAAAATTACAAAAATTTCGTTATTTGTTTGAATTTCATTGAAGTTTAAATATTTATTTAATTTTTTCCGAAAAAATAAACGTTACGAAATTTGAAGTTTTTCTTAACACATTAAACTCACATTTTTTTTATAAACTATAAATATTAATTTTTAAAGCTTTTAGTCTAACTTTACCAAATACTTTGGTACGAATTCTATTCCTTTTGCTTGAGCTTCAACCTAAACTGCAAATCCGCTAGAAAATTTTAACCATTTTCCTTGCAACCATAACCATTAGTTGAAATGTTACTGAATTGTTCATTAGAAATGATTTTCCGCACAACTGTTTGTTGTTGCAGTTATGATCTCCACTGTTTTTCAAATATTCTCACTATTTAAGAGATTTCCTTTAACATGTTTTTAGACATGACACACCGTGTCCGTGTGTCTTCGTATGTGTAAAAGGAGTATAAAGGTAAATAAAAATATTTCATAAAAATTTTATAAAGCCTAAAAGCATACTATAAAATTATATAAAATAGCAAAAAATGCACACACATACTAAAACAAAAGGAAATAAAAATAAAGGAAAACAGGGAAAAAACAACACGCTTTGGCTTTAGTTGTTATTTTAACATTTTGACCCCCAGGAGATCAGTGTTTTTTCATTAAGAAACCCCTAAAAATATAAAAAAACTATTAAATTTTTCAGGTATGCAGTTATTCCATTTTTCTGTTATATTTTATTTTAAAAAAATTCAAACCATATTTCAAAAAAAAGAAATGAAATGAAAATGAACTAAATATGAAAAGAGCGTTAGTTATTTTGTTGTTGTGGCAGTAAAAGTAAATTAATATTTTTCTATGTTGTTTTATTTTTAATTTAATTCTTTTTGCTTGTTGCTTATTTTCCTTCTTTTTGTGCATTTTATTTTCCTGGTCAGTAGTTAGTATTAAAGCAAGTGAGAATACTATATTCGGCAAACTCCATTCTTCAATACCCTCCACTACAAACGCGTGTAAGTAAATTTGTATATATACAGTTACACACACTCACAGACTTAAATACAACACAAAACGCAAAGTTATTTATATTTTTGGCTATAACTTTATTTCTACTGAACCGATTTTGGTAATTTTGGAATGGTAATGAAGTATATATAACTTTATATTATGACAAAATCGTATTATATTTTGTTGATTTTAATTGACAGTTTTACGAAAATTTTCAGCTTGAACTTAGAGATTGTGTCAGATATCTGTCTATATCTTTTTACATGCTAAACCGATTCTTTTGATTTAAAATAGGGAAGTTCTCAGGACTATAGCAAATATTCATGCCAATTTTCATTGAGCACTGTAAATTCTTGTAAATGTGAGTTTGCCAACAAGCAGACAGACAGACATAGCTAAATCGAATCAGATTTTAATTTTATGCAAGAATATACTTACATTTTGGGGTTTGAGATGCTTCGTTCTTCACACAGAAAAAATTCAATGTAAAATTAATTCAAATAGAAATCATTTAAGTTTTTTTTCACTTATGATTTTACTTCATAGATAAAAATGTTAATTTTACATTGTTTCACAGTGAACACAGTTTCTTTAACATATTTTGGGAAATTTTACTTCTTAAAATTTAATTCTCAAATTTTAAAAATTTATAGTTAATTTTACACATTAATATCGAAAGATTCTAATATGCAGAATATTATCTCACCCTTAAACTTAAAAACGTTCAATTAAAACTAAATGAAAAACAATTCATTCAATCTCAAAACTACTATGATTAACATTGATTTTGCTTCATGATTTTTTCTATGTGTTAGCATCACACATAGAATGACAAAGTCAATATACCCTCTTCACCACTTGTGGTGGTGGAGGGTATACAAAATATGAAGTGAAAATAAAAAATGTGCTACAAACTGTTTTAAATTTATATTTTTTCTAGTTTTATAAACTTTTTTTGAAAATCATTTTATTTTGTATACATGGCAGATTTCATTTAGATTTGTGGTATTTATATTTTGTTTCCCTTTTTTCCGCTATTTCTCTTATTTTATTTCAGTTTAGTTTTTTTTCTAACTGGTTTTTTTAGTACCAGTTGGGATGTAATTTCATTAAAAATTTATGCAATTTAGTTTTTTTTACCCACATTTTTATGTACTAAAACTGACATAAATCTATTGTCATACCTTAGAGAGACATTTAACACACAGATACATTCATATATATATTTAAATATGAATTTACATATACACTTGCATAACAATACTACTCTCAAATAGATTCATATATAAATATCTCACACTATTTTAAACATTAACCATCGCTACTACAAATAGAACAGAGCTGTACAATTATTACATATTTTTGGCTATAACTTTTTCTACTGACTCGGTTTTAATCTAGACTGATGATCTATAATTGAATAATTTTAAAAAAGTACTTATCTTGATTTTAATATATATAACATATAAAACCGATTTTACTGTTTACAAATACGAAACTTTTAAGGACAATTACAAATAAACTGGCCAAATCTCATTGAGATCCGACAATTAATGTGGATGTTAGTGTGCAAACAACAGACATTCAAACTGATGCAATTAAAGCGAGTCAGACTTTTATTTGAATCAAGAATATATATTTTAAGTAGTGAAGATGGTTATTAATTTCCAGGTGATTCTAGGAGTAACAGCAAAAAGCAATCACCCAAAATACATCACGTTAAAATCTATATCGATTTATCTGTGTCTGTTTGTTATTGGCACGTTCACTTTTTATAAGCTATAACAACATAGGTGGTTAGGGTATTATGCGTTTGTGCAAACATTGTAACGGGCGGAAAACATTGTACAACTGCCATTTTTAAGTATACCATTCTACTCTGAATCACTACTTGAGTCGATTTAACGACGTCCGACCCTCTGGTAGGTTAGCAAGTGACATTATTAGCAAGGATGGGTCCATTATTTCACATGGCCCCCATACAAGAATTCTTCCGGAATGGGGATTTAAAATCACAAAAGTCATTATTATTAAGTGTTTTGGATAAAATTTGACTTAAATTAGTCCTATGATATCCAAGTGATATGTTAAATTATAGGGGAACATTATGTTTCATAGGTCCCATATAATCCTTATTTCGTTGATATTGTAAAAAAATGGTTCAATCAAGACAAATATAAGCCAATAGTAATGTACAAAATTTTACAAGGGTCGATCCATAATTTTTTCTAACTCTCACAAAAAATCCTTCTAGAACGAAAGAAAGATAACACCTTTATAATATATTTTACTCTTAAGCATATATTAAAAATACCTTTACCTTTAAAATAGTACCATGAATTTAATTTAGCTATGTAAATGCTTATATTGGGGATCGTATATACCATAAAATCAGGTAGTATCTCCAAAATACTAAAATAAAAATGACAATCGGATGTCAAATGGAATATACTATCACATTGACAACAGTTTGCAAACTAAAATAGCCTGAAGCATTCTTCAAAGTTGGTCAAATATTAGTTATCAGATTACAGGATCCAAGTCTTTTGCAGCCTTTAAAAACGAAAGATTGTGTACGATGCTCCAGACAGTTCATTTACTCCAGATTACTTATCTGTAGTAATTGAACTGTCTAAAGTAAGAGTCTGAAGCGATGACCACTTTATTCTAAAAAATCGTATACAATTTATGTCCCAAAAGCACTCCAAGTTCAAAAGAAACTAAAAATATCATAAGTATGATCATTTTTTTAAGTGCATTGAATAACAATACGTAAAAGTATAGAGATAATATCTCGAAGTTATAGCTGTTTGTTGAAAGTTAAAGAGTAGAACTCATATATCCGAAGTTTAAAGATTGATAATGCCAGACGATATAATGATTTCTATCATATAATAAGTGTTTTAGAAGTAATAGGGAATCAGACCTTCTAAAATCGCAATATCTATATATAATTCTATAAGTTCTTTAGTCGAGGACTGTATAGTTTTTGAACGACGGAAGTTCAGAAAGCATTAAAAAAGGGAATTGTATTGAATATGAATCAATATTTTCAAAAATTATTCATTCAATATGAAACTTTGAGATCAGAGCAAAAACAATTTCTCCTTCATATTTCGGTTCCTTTATCCATTCTTAATATAGACTTAATACAGACTACAGCAATCACCTGCTATGGTGTTTGCTTTATTACTCTATAGAAGGCATAATGCTGTATGGTTTTTTTCTGGTAAAAGGCAAATTCACTTTTAATTGGACTTGCCATTTAAGAAGTAAAATTACATTTTACAGATATATCAAATCACCCATTTCTGTTTGTAAACTTTTTAATATTAATTAAAACCTGAATTTTTGAAAATAATTTTCTTTATTTTTATTATTTTCTATTTTTTATTTATTATTTCTTTTTTGTAACTTTTATACCCTACAACACCAAGTGTTGAGGGTAATATGCGTTTATGTTTGTAAAAGGAAGAAAAATACCACCGCGTTTAAGTATAACATTCAACTCAGTATTGCATTCTAAGTCCATTTATCCCTGTACGTCCATCCTTCCGTCCGGCTTGCTTGTTCGTAATTTTGAAAATATCTAACTAAAAGTTGGCATGTAGTATTATTTTGAACCAAGGACAATACTTATTGAAAATGTTTATTATTGCTTTATTATTTCATATAGGCCCCATGAAAATGTTTTCCTGAAATGGGGTTTTTAGCCCATAAATTTCTGAAATAAGAAACAATTTTAACTAAATCTTGCACAAGTAACTCCTCTAATATTCTAAAGCAATGTGCTTTAGAATATTATTTCTCATTAGTACCACTTCTAAATATTACAGTCCACAATTTATTCTAATTCCCATATAGCAGAATCCACCCACATCGGTTAAAATTTAAGGAATCTGGATCGTTTTTATGACACGAGGTGACCAATTTTGTGAACCTGTGGACTGACCCTTGTTACTATCACTGTGTTAAATTTCATCGGACTAGTCGATAAGACAAGTTTTTTAAAGGTATTTCACTAGAAGAATTTACTCACATAAAAATCTTTAAAATCGGTTCAAATATAAGAAATCTCTTTGGTTTTTATGACCCGAGCTTTGGCAATCTATTGCACACTCTAGAATAAATAAGAACAGCAAATTATATGAGGACCGTTCACACATTTTTCGTAGCAGTCATTTCAACCAACAAGTGGTAGAGTATTGCATAGTCTGGCTTGACTGACTATAAAATTTTTACTTGTCCATTTTGTATAGATTTATTGCATTTTTAATTTAACTCGTTTGTTTTTGTTATATTTTTTTAATGTTCTAATTTTTATTTTTACTTTTTTTTAATAAAAAATTTTCAATTTTTTCATGTATTTAATTTCAAATCTATAAAATATATAAATGTATATAAACGAGGGATTTGTAATGAAGTTTAACGTCGATATTTTTCACAATAGAATAATCATATTATGCAGATGATATAAATGCGATTGTTAGTTAAATAATAAAAAACAACGAAAAAAATAGAAGATAATAAATAAACGACTATTCAAATCGTCAATTTTTATCAGAAAATTATTTATTTGTTAGAGATTTAATTTATAATAAAAATTTTAATACTTACATCACATGTTGATGATGATATATTTTTTAAATTTAAACGGAAAATACGATCCCTGGAAGTGAAAAAAATTTAAATAATTTAATTATTAATAAAAAAATGAATAACGAAAAAAATGCTATTATTTATAAAATTTATGCAAATTTGAACAAAAATATGGAATAAAATAAAATTTTATTAAAAATTTATAGAAAATTTGTTTTATTTTTTATTAAATAAGTTAAATATAAAAATGTTGTCTTATAGGATCAATTAAAATCGGATGCTTATAATAAATTGCATTTTTAATCAGATCAATAAGACAAACTTAAGGATAATTTTTGAAAATCGTAAAAAACCATGAAGCGAAAATTCTTCAAGAAATGTGTGAAGACTGATGTATTCGATTATATTTGATGAATCTGATTTAATAGATGATTTTATTTATAAAATAAAAATTTATTATTTTTAACACATACACTCACAAACGAATACAATATATAAAAATTTTTCTTAATTATAACACTGAAACAATTAACGAGTCATAAAATTTTTTATATTTTTGCCTATAACTTCTTTTCTAAGAAACCGATTTTGATAACTTTTGGCATATCAGACAAACAGACAGACAGACATAGCTAAATCAGATTTTGATTTTATGCGAAAATACATATACATTAAATGGTCTGAAATGATTCCTTCTCGGCGTACGTACGCAGCACTTGTTGTGGTGGAAGTTATAAAAATAGTTTTTGTCTGTTTAAATAGTTCAATTAATAGTCTTTTCAACAAATTTTTGTTTTACTTAATATTTTGTATCAATTTGCAGTATTTTAAAAAAATTTTTATGTATTTTTTTAGCCACTATTTTATATGGCTTTAATCACTTATGCTCCTCACGAGTTGACAACACTGCCTATCGCAGATATAACTATAAATCGAATTGAAAGCAAGTTGTTTGAATTGTATGTTGTCTATTGAGTAAAATCCTTTTAAACCTTACGGTTTTATATAGAAAACAATAAGGAACACTATATTTAGATCCGAATATATATCAACCTCATACACATACAAATAATAACAACATATACTAAGCAAAATTCCATATGTACGTGCATTTGGAGTATTAACATTTTACATATTTTTGACTATAACTTTTTCTATCTATTCGATTTTTATTATTATTGGAATAAATTAATGAAAATATTTTTACTATAATCTGAAAAATAGTTTTTAAAAAATTGCCAAAATTTTAATTTTTTTTTTTTAAACTTGAGCAGTTTTGCTGTTTTTGCTGAAACTGTTAAGTACAATAACAAACAATTATAATAAATCTCATTGAATTCGGATAATTATTGCGGTTTAAAACGTTTCCCATAGACAGAAAGGCGGACGTAGCTAAGCCGATTAAGATTTCAATATAATGCATGAATATACATTAAAGGGTCTTGGTGGTACCAACGGATTGACAAATTTATTATACCCTATATCACCACTTGTTGTGGAGAATGCTATAGAAACATGGATATCCTTGGCTAAAAGATTTCGAATATAAAAAAACAAGTATTCACTTGGACTTGCCAAATCCGGCACTTAACTTATTGTCATTTTAAATTCCTTTAAATGAGGTTGTGTTCACAATTTAATACATTCGGCCTAAAAAATTATCCATTTGAAGTCCATATTTACAAATTTTGCAGTAGAATTCTAAGAATGTATGCGATATATGAAAACCAGCTGTATAAACGCACGAAAATAGTTCAAAAATGCAAAAAATTCTATAATTGAATTACTGATACATTACAGTGAACTAAAAATATATAGTATGTTTTGGACAAATACAAATTCCAGAAAATATCCATGATAATATATCGTCCCTGCGGTGGCAGAAGTTCCTTGTAAAGATTTTCGAAAAAAAATTATTGTTACATTTGAAAGCCCTACTGGTCAGACATATTTACACAAAATCTTTTGTCAATATCTTAACTGGTGGTGGATTTATAAAATTGCTTATGTAATACAAAATAAAAACTGATAATCTTATCAATATTCCAGAAATAATGCTAAAATATTGAAGCGAAAATTGTTCCAACAGAATTGCCCGTGTAAATTTTCTCTGTATCTGTTATTTAATAATAGAAATTTGTACTTTTTAACGAAATTTGACACGAGATGTTTTTCAATTCATTTGGAGAAGAACACGTTTCTTATTGGTTTTGAGATCTGGAAGTGGATTTCCAACATTTTTTAACAACAAAATCTTTTTACTTACTTTATAATATTCTACAAAAGTTATGCTTTTATATATGGGATATATCTTATAGTTTAAGAGATATTTAGACAAAAGTAAAATCCATTTTTGGACATTTTTTTTAGTTTTAGTTATTTTAAGCTATGACTATGGGACTTTCGCTATTTTGTATTAAGTTTTATTTAATATTTTAGGAAAAAATAGCTCATTTGCTGCAAGATCAACATAACACAAAATTTGCAACTTTCGACTTTACATAAGTTGTGCAAAATAAATAAAGTATTTTAATATCTAATATATTTAATAATTCATTAATATATATTTGACGGGATTTTAACAAAAATGTGTTATGCCAATAATATGATATTTTGACTATTGCCGTAAATAAGGTGTTTTTCCGATTCCGTAATATTGCAATTTTTTGGTATGCATTTAAAAAAATAACTATTATTATATTATGTTTTCGTTAATGAATTCTAAGAAATATATTTCTGAAAAACAATTCAAAATAAAATAACAAATTGATTTTTTCAGTTATGACTAGCTTGCAGCAAATGTGCGATATAGCAATTTCAATATATTTGTAAATAATGTCGCATAACTTTATGACCGTAAAACGTGCTTTAGTGATAACTCGCATAGTTATTTGGTATTTTTGTATTGGTTTCGATGAGCATAAGTTTCTAGCTCCTCTCGGGTCCTGGGGTTTAAATTTTTTATATGTCCCCCTTATGCCACACTTTTTTAAATTTTTTAAGTACATCTAAAAATGTAACCGAGTAATATTTTTTTCTAATTCAAAAGATCTCTTAATAGGTTTACCTGGTCAATAGTTCCATGAACTGGGTGATAATCTATCACTTAATACTTGTATTTTTTTTGGAAATATAATTTAATGACGAAAGAAATCAGCAGTTGATATAGTGAATAGATGTTATGTCATTAACTATAGATGTATTTAAAATTTTGCTGAACAGATATAATTGTTATGGAATGAAAAATAACAACATTACTACTACATACATATAAGTTTAGAATGCCTACTTAAATAACCACCATTCAGACAGGAACTTTTAAACAAACGAAAAAGGTTCAATGTAAAGTCTGGACTATAAGACAGGTGGAAATTTCCAGGGCGGTCACGCATGTAGTGGCCGAGCAATGTCATTATGGATGATTATGACCTCGTGTGTAATCAAATAATTCGGTGAATTGAATCAATTGTTTTCGATACGGGTCTCCAGCGATCGTTTGACAAATTGTATTACCATTCTGATCCCGACATACATTCGGATATTTGGCTTTATTGTTGAATTGTATGTATGACATTGAAGCTTCATTTTCGAAATCTTCTATTGAATGCTTCTAAACGTGGTCCAATAGCTTTCAATGATAACACAATTATTTCGGAAAGAATTTTCTTTAAGCGACAATATATAAAAATGAAATATCTGTTTCATTACTTACATCGATCCCACATATAGAGAATCCCTTTCCTCATCCAAATGGAAAGTGCGATAATATAGTTTGCCACAGCTAAATTCGCGCACATGATCTGAAAAGACACAAATAAAGAAAAACAATATTAAAATTTCATTGTCATATAAAACAAAAGACTATCGCTATTTCGTAAACTAAAACATATAAATTCAAAAAAATTTCTCAACTCAACAAAAATGCGCTGTAATTATAAACACACTTAATATACGACATTTTTAACCTTAATATAACAAAAGTAACTGAATGTAATATAATATAAAGTTAATAGTACAGATTTACATTATTTTCACTAATTAGAAGTTGTTATTCTGTTAAATTGCTGTCTTTCTTCAGTAAAAAGGATAATTCTGTCATTGTAGGACACATGAAATTATAATATAAAATTTAAATATAAATATGTCTACTAATACTAATACATACATGAATGTGATGGTATATAAATGTCTATTTGCTGTATTTAAGAGGGAAATACTAAGAAGTCTTTGCTTGAAAACATTATGCAAATAATTATCCTGAATTCATACATCGTTCCTAATAACTTTTTGGAACTATCCTCGTTAAACCAATTACTAAGATATTATTCATGTTATTAAGACTGTTTATATGTGTGTAAGTATATTTAAATGTATTTTGTATGACAGAAACTGTTTGCGTTAACAATTTGTTACCATAATTAATGTTAAACTACACATCATATGGCGTCATTTATTTAAATATGTACATTTATATATACAAGTTTAAGATTGTACCCTGTAGTTTCATGCTGTATTAATGCTGTATGTTTGTCTTCCTTTAAAAGCTAAGAACTTAAATTATTTTTGTTTATAAAAAACGTTATCAAGGGCATACTTTAGTCAAGGTTTTGCGTATTCAGGAAAAAGGATGTTCTGCAAGTAGCATTGACTGAGCAGGATCTAGCTATAGCTAGGCCCTGAATTTAGCATGTTTTTTCCACACATGATTCTCGGATAGACAGAAGGCTTTCCTGTCAAGTGAAACCTCAATTTTTGGCTATATATAATTCAGTACATCTTCGAAGACCTTCCTTTCATGGTTCTCCTTTTTGATTATTGTTGTTATTCTTAATATGTATTTTAATTTTCTTAAAAGTTTTAAATTCAGAATACGACAAACTAATCAAAATGGTTCACGGTGCTAGTTTCACCTTTCCCATCTCGGGTAAAATATCGCTGTAATCTGCCTCCATTCCAGAGGAATATATCCCGTTTTGATGGTATCTCTAAATTCTTATCAATGGCATTATGGTCGATAGAGATCACTGCAAAAGTGCATGAAAAATATAACTCGGCACAGGTACTTCCCACATTATAATCTCCTATATAAGAATTCTTTAGTTAATCCCCTAAAACTGTAGGACTTTATGAATCCTTTGTAGTCACAATTCTATTTATATACATATGTAAGTATTTGTATTTATGTGTGTATATTTATGTAAAAGATTTCTTAACTGATTATTATTGTTATAATTTGTTGTTTGCCATTGTCCAATTTTAGTTGGCATTGGTCATGTGATAATTTGTTTATTTTATTGTTGACAACAATGACAACAAAAAACCATTGCTACTACTTAAGCACCAACAATAATAAGGAAAATACAACAATAAACATTGAAAGCATGAAAGGAAAACAAAACAAAACAAAAATCACTGGAAAATTTAATGCGCGTTTAGAGAGAATAAAATAAACAAAACATAAGAAAACAAAATAAAACCACATAAATACAATAAGAAAACTAAATTTAACACACATACACACATATAAATACAAAATATTAAATATACACATACACACAATAATTAAAAAAAGGATATGTAGACTTGTTTACAATAGTGTACGAATAAATAAACAAGGACATAAATTTATTTAAGTTACAAGCAAATATTAATTGCTAATATTTTTGTTAAAATACAATTAAATATTTGTTCATACTTAAGGGGTCAACATACATATGCATGAGCATCGGTATATGTGTATTAGTTAGAGTCTTTATTGAAATACAGTGAATGCAAAAAAGACTGATTGTAAGAAAGTTTGATGAAAATTTTCTTATTAATAATAGTCAATGTGAATTTTTACTATATGTACGTATGTGTTTACAATATTCTTCGAATATACAATTGTCGCCATTTAGAGTACATTCTCTAATATGTTCTTTACAAATAAATTTTTTCATATTTATTTCACAATTTGCTTATAATCTAGAAATGAAAACAAAAATTAAATTAAATTAAATTAAATTAAATTAAATCTTAAAACTTCGCTGTTCAAAATCTGAGCAAGTCCGAATATTTTTGTATCATAAACTTTGCTTTAAGACCACAGTTCACGTTTTGGGCAAAGAATTTAAAATATTTGTTAAAATATATAAAAATATGACTCAATTGTTCATTCTGATTTTTGGTAGTTGATCACATCGTGTCTATTTTCAAGAAGTCGTCTTCAAACTCTACTGTTAAAATACCAAAGAGATTCTTCATGGGATTCAAATACATAAACTATGTTGGACTTTAACAAAAATTTGATGAATTTGTTTCCCTAGCAAATTTATAAAATGGTTTAGTAGATTGTCAGCGACGAGAGAGACTTATGTATCTAAGTATTTGGAATAAAAAGCTGTACCACTCCCACATTTTTAGTTCTTCAGCATTTACAGTAGACATACATTCAATCGAGTAGTGGCCAAATCCTGGATATTCTACCGAGAAATAATAAGACGTCGTTTCTATTTGTTTATGAAAATGCTGCCCTTCCACTGTTTAGGAATTCTTATAGTATCAGGACTAATATCAAGTAAAATTCGTAGCGTGTAACCTGCTCTAAAAAGTTTAAGTAATGCCATAATCATATAGTTTCGTTATAATTGAAATTTAATTCAGTTTGAAAGATAAACTGGTATCAAAATTATCAGATAACATATCCTTAGAATTAGAGACCAAATACAGATATAGCAATGTTGAAATAGTGAAAGTCGTTCTTATATCAATACTCATACACAACATAGCGGTGTAGCGTGATTATGCTTAAAATCACTTTGTCTTAATTCAGGCTTAAAACTGATATTATATGTGCAAATACTTTCAGTGTAAGCAAAAATATCCAACATTGTCCTAATAAAGCTTTGTTCCAAAAAAACCTTTGATATTTCAATCAAAAAAATTACTTTCTTAACTGTACGGAAAACTTTCAGGTCTGTTCGGTCAAAAGTTTTTTAACGTCGCCCACCAAAATTGACTTTTACAGTTTTGCAAGTAGTTAATTATGTAAATGGGTGTCGAAATTATAAATTTTTATACTCTCCACCACCACAAGTGGTAATAGAGGGTATACTAAGCTTGTCATTGCGTGTGTATATAAATTATTGCATCATATCAAAATTTTGATCGATTTAGCCGCGACCGCCTTCTTTCTTCTGTCTTTGGCATTGTTCTTAGTTTGGTATTGTTCTTAGTAGTTTACTATTTAAAAACGGTCTAGTAAAAAAGAAATTATAGACCGATATATGAGACAATCTCGAGGAAAAATTTTCGTAAATTTTTTAAAATTAGTAATCAAATTAAAATATAATATTACTATAATGTAAACTTAAATGTGTTTCCTCACTTCATAAAGAGCGTATGAGTAGAAAAGAATTATAATGAAAAATATTTCAATTTATATGGCTCCCAATATACGTTCATATGATTTTTTTTTTAAGAAGAAGTGCTTTTGTTCTATATCAATTATATCGTGACAAAAAACTTTTTTATAAAATTTGTAATTGTTGTTTATTTTTTTCAGAAAATCTCACAGTGTTAAAGATGCCTAGGTTTCGAACAGAGATTTTTAGAGCTAATTTTTTGTCTAAAAATTACTTCCAAAGACATAATATTTATATTATTAAGAAAAGTTGCTTAAATTTGGAACAACACTGTAAATTTATATCAGTATGAGTTCAATATAATATAAATTGTGGCAAACTTCACCATTCACATCATTTTTATTCTTTTTGTATTAAAATAATCGTCTCAATTTTGTGGTTACTTTATTAATGTATAACAATAATTCTAGCCATTTATAACAAGTTTTCTTATAATTTCTGTTTGTCCTTTTTAGTTACAAAAGGACATCAACCAATATAAATTTTATTATTAATTATATTAATTAAAAGATTATAGAGTTATGTGAAAATACACAAATATTGAAAGATGTTTAACATTTCTTATTATATATTTTATATAACATAAACATTTGTTGAGGTTTCATTGACAACAGCAGCAGTTTTTGGGGAGTTAATGGAAGACATTATAAGTAGGGACAAGTACAAAAATTTTTAGTTGGTCAAGCCCGACTATATAATTCCATACACCACATTGTTGGTTGTAAGTGACTGCTAAGAAAAATTTACGATTATGTGTAACAGGAAGAATTAAGAAAAATTATGGACTGACCCGCGTATGATTTTGCACAGCGGTTTTGTCTTATATTTATTTAAATTTGACTATATATTTTTACAATTTCCAAATATATATACGATTTATGAGTTTCAAAGCGATATTTTATATGGAACCTCTGAGAAATAATGAACGGATCCTCGTATAAATAAGCGCATCATTTTAAAATATAATAGCACTTATTTCGCAAAATCTGGATAATATAGTTGTGTAGTTAGAAATTATTTGGACCAAAAAACCCATTCTTGCCGGACAATTGTATGGGACCTATATATAATAATGGACCGATCATCAATAATTTTAAAAGACATTGGCCTTGAACCAAATAGTAGTACGTAGCAAACTCCATTAAGATATCTTTAAAGTGCAACCTATACTTTGCGAATAAGCTTTACATGGAGTCGAACGGTGTACTAAAAAGTGGTGTATTTTTTCTACCCGTTACAAACATCTGCACAAACTTATAATACCTCCGCCACCTATGGTAGTTTAGAGTATAATGATTTATATAAAGAACTAGACGAAATTATTAAACTTTTATGTAGAACAGACTAATTGATGATGATTTTGTTAGACTTCAAATGATTAATGATAAAAAATAAATTTTGGTTATAATTAAAATTGGCGCCAAACTTTATTAGTTAGGGGAGACTTATAAAATAATTTGAAATTTTGGAAGTTGGTACGCTACAGGAAATTCAATACTTCAGAAATAGGATTAATTTAAAAAAGTGTTTAAATAAATAATAATTTCATTTATTTTTAAGTGAAGACAAACAATTAAAATACTTGAGAAAAATCATCTGGAGCTTTATTGTTACAAATGATCACATGTTCATTATTATAAAAAAATAAAAGTTAAAATTATATTAAATTACATTAAAGGTGTAGGGGAGCTTAAGACAATATAGCCCAAACTCAAATTCATCTATATCTCTCTTAAACTGTTTCAATTAAATCGTGCAAGGCACGCAAGAGTTTGAGATATTTGTTTTTTATTATTCATATATAACAGAAATCGCTTTTCAGGGATTCTGGAATGGTTTGATCAGTTTTGACTCATAAATTTCATTGAAAAAATCTTATTGTACTACGAGCTTAGAAACTAGGAAAAACGTACAATGATGACATAATGAAAAAACTGAATGTCCGAAATAACCCACTTTGCACCTCAGTAACTCTGCTAATGTATTTCTAACTCTCTCCATAATATTTCGCGATCTTTTCTGCAAATACACAGTATAATTGAAGATTACACATGATACCAACCAAAAGTAATGGAAAGATCCTAGTATAATCCGCTTTTCTGCTTCCTGCTTAAAACTTCAATGTCGCTGACACTAAACGTATTACATGGGAGCTATAAGAAAGTATACACTTACCTTCATAAAATTTTGAACTAAAATTCTGCTTATATTTACTTCACCTTAAATAAATATAAAGATGATGTTTTGTAAAATTTATGCGCTTTAAAGTGATATTCGGATGAAGGTCTTGTATAAGAGCTATGAAAAATAACGAACCGATTCCCGTAAAATTGGGTACATCGTTTAGGAATATTACAAAACTTAATTCAGTTAATATCGTTTTATAATTAGGACTAAAAACCCCATTCTATATATGTATATATATATATATATATATATATATATATATATATATATATATATATATATATATATATATAATATATATATATATATATATATATATATATATATATATATATATATATATATATATATATATATATATATATATATATATATATATATATATATATATATATATATATATATATATATATATATATATATATATATATATATATATATATATATATATATATATATATATATATATATATATATATATATATATATATATATATATATATATATATATATATATATATATATATATATATATATATATATATATATATATATATATATAAATTTTGAACTAAAATTCTGCTTATATTTACTTCACCTTAAATAAATATAAAGATGATGTTTTGTAAAATTTATGCGCTTTAAAGTGATATTCGGATGAAGGTCTTGTATAAGAGCTATGAAAAATAACGAACCGATTCCCGTAAAATTGGGTACATCGTTTAGGAATATTACAAAACTTAATTCAGTTAATATCGTTTTATAATTAGGACTAAAAACCCCATTCTATATATGTATATATATATATATATATATATATATATATATATATATATATATATATATATATATATATATATATATATATATATATATATATATATATATATATATATATATATATATATATATATATATATATATATATATATATATATATATATATATATATATATATATATATATATATATATATATATATATATTATATATATATATATATATATATATATATATATATATATATATATATATATATATATATATATATATATATATATATATATATATATATATATATATATATATATATATATATATATATATATATATATTCTTGCATCAAATTAAAATAACTTCATAGTCCTATGTTAAGTATATGGAAAGATATAGACCAATATCTGAGTCTATCTGATCTAAGTTCAAACAAACATTTGTCTTAAAAAATTTTAGCATAATATTAATCGATATGCACATTGTTACCATTTCAAAACTTAAAAAAAAATCAGAAGAAAAAAAGTTATAGCAAAAATATAAACTCCTTTAGTAAAACTTGTATATATTGCATACGTCTTTAAGTATATGTGTGTGGGTGTGTATTTACAAAAAATAGCATATATCTTTAACGGTTTGTGGTGAAGGATACTAAAGATTCGGCATATCCGAGTATAGCATTCTTACTTGTAAAATTATAATATTATTGAAAATAAAGTGGTCTCTAACAATAACCTTTATTTAACATCCATACACTTGTCGCCAACGGAAATAGTACAAACTAACAAACAAAACAAAATAAAATCAGACTATACTCACACAAAACAAACAAAATAAAAATTGGTAAAATAAAAATTAATTTTTATAAAATTTTCAAAACCCTTTCTTCTCCTCTACTTCTGCCATACTATGAAAAGTAAAACTTCTTAGAAAAGAGAACAATACAAACTCTTGTCTAAAAATGATGATAGTTCAAATAGAATAAAAAGCTCACAAAAATAATAACAATTCAAGCAGATACAAGCTAACTTCCGGTTTGGCACGAGCATTTTTTAATACAAATTTAAGTTTGTATGGATTTACATCTCCTCTATACATACGTATACAAAACAAACACTTATAAACACATGCACACACAAGCTTAGCAGACAAAGTAACGGATTTTTTATTATTTTTCAGAAAATTTGCTTAAAATCGGAAATCAAAAATAAATTTTGTGATGATGGTCTTGTTTTCCTTTATATTTTTATTATCCTAAAAAAATATTCACTAAAAATATGTTAAATTTTGTTGGCTACAAAAAAATTCCTCCTTTAAAGTGGAAAAATATTGATGTGAGTAAGATTTCATGTCTTAAAGACACATTAAGTCTTATTCAATGTACGTAAAAAATGCATGTGTTTGTTTAGATAAACGTCTTGGCTTGTATGTGTGTATGTATATGAATATTTTTCCACGCTGAACTGATATGTTCGAAATTGAAATAAATACATATTTTCATACATAAAATTAAGTTAAAAAACCCTTAAGATATTGGTATTTACATAATAAATATGTTTGTTTAGACATATAAAAGGAGAAAAACTCGATGATAAAAAAAGAAAAATAACTAAAGTTTTGTCATTGTATAACAATAACATGTGATAAATAAACCCATGGTAAACTGCAAAACAAAAATCCAATATTGGAAGGATCTCTTTAAGAAATGTCTAGCGGTAATGGAAATTTCTTGCAATTGTCAAAGCGTTAATATGCGTTTCATATTTGTATTTAATGTCAACTTAATAAAGTGAAAGGATATTGTAAGGGGGCTTTAAGAAATTATGGACCGACTTTCGTAAAATATAGCCTTAAAAATTCTTTTGTATTTGATGATTTTTTGGGCTTAAAATCCCATTTCGGGAGGACATTTGTATGAAAGTTTCTCTTTAGATTTCTCTTTATTCCAAAATAATTCGAGCAAAATTCCATAAAAATATCCTTAAACTATATATTAATCACAAACTTTCATGGTAAGTTTGGACGGATATTATTAAATCGACTTAGAAAGTGATTCTGAGTCCAACGGTATACTTAACAAGTAAGAGTGCAATATTTGGCTCTCCGAATCTTCAATAGCCTCCGCCACAAATGCATATAAAGTAAAAACATTACGTGTTGTACATACACAGTGTACGCACATACACCGTACACCTAATAAGTCATAAAATTAATAACATTTTTGGTTCGGTCTATATCTTTAACATAATAAAACGATTTTGCTGGTTAAATAGAAACGTCCCAATGTATTAAATTCGCATGGCAAAATTCATTGAACCCTGTTATTAGATGTGGATCTGAGCGTGTCAACAACTGACAGACATACAGACAGGAGGTATAAGTATATCGACCCAGATTTTGATATGATGTCAAAAAAATATACATTATGAGATCTTAAATGACTCTATATTAACGTTATACACAAAATTTTAAGTTCAAACACCTAAGCAACCAAATTGACTCCGAACGCGATTAGTAAAACTTCCTATTTGATCGTCGCAGAAAGATGTGACGGTGGGACGGAATTAATTTTTTGGAAATAAATATAAAACTTCTGATCAGTTGGAGCTGCATGAACTAAGAAAGTGGGTTAACTACATATAAATTTTTAATTACTCATTCAATTCCCGAACTATTTTACGAAATTATCTTTTAAAATGCATGCATTCCATGCTTTTGGACTTTTAGAAAAAATCTGTTTACATTTCCAACCACTGTGATTGATATTGAATCAAACGATTTAGAGACCATTTATTTAATGACAACAATCATTAAATAAATGGTCTTCACTCTACAAGGCTCCGTCATTAATTGCATTTGATCCATTAATTGCATTCGATCCTCTTCTGAAATAAATGAAATAGATTTTATATATCGGGTTTATTTAGCCTTAATTAAAAATAATGGCAATTCCAAAAGTTTGGAAAAATATTGATTAATGAATATATGTATAAACGATTAACTTGTATGAAGATTAGTCCACAATTATCCTTTAGGTTACAATGATTAGCTACGGCATAATTGCATCCTGAAACCATCAGTACATTATACAGAGTTTGGAATGTTTCTCCTTAAAGAAGTTACAGAAATAAATTTACAGGTATTTAGCGAACTTTTGGAATTATAAAATATGCCAAAACTATGGAAGCATGACCTGCTTCAACACTTCATGTTTTACTTCAAATGAAGGGAATCATTTGGATCACCTGTGGACAATATTCCTCTATAAAACAAACACTAAAAGGACTATCAACAGAGTAACGTTATGAGAGGAAATCATCTGTGCTGTTACGGGCCAAGAGACTTCAAAAGATTTGCGGAAAATTACAACATGAATGATTTCCCACATATTAGTTTATGTAATTTTCTTACCATTTTTCCATGGGTTAAACACAATTTCTATTTTCCTTTCTTCTTTTCCTTTATTTTAAACTTTTATTTGGAATGTAAACATATGTATGTATACAGCAAGTGTCATTGTATATGTATTAAGAAATATTTGCATAGATAAATATGTTTGCATATGTATGTGGACATACATATGTTAAATATCTAAACTTTTTAGATATTTATATTTATTTTACATATAAACATATACTTACATACTGATTTCACACACACATAAACACATATTTAGATGTGAATTCAAGCAACAAAATAAAATACATATTTAATTTTTTTAAACAACAACAACAACTATGTCCTTCTTTATTTACTTTAACATAAACAAATGACAAAAAAGAAATAGAAAAATAAAAAAAGGAAAAATATTTACTTAGAAGATCCAGAAATCGTTATATATTGTAATTGTGTCTAAAGACTTCAAAAATTGTTTGAGTAAAATCAAAGATAAAATAAAAATGATTTTTTGTTCGAAATTAAATTATGTGTCAAAAATTTAATTGATTTTCAATGTTTTTTTTTTCTATCTTCTTAGTAATAGTTTTTGGTCTAGTGATTTAGATGGCTAAAAGATAATTGTAACTGTAATATTTTAGGAACTGAAGGAAAATTCATGTAATAAATTGTGTAAATTTCTTTAAAAATTATTTTAATTCAAGAAACTTAAATTTGATTTTAATATTTTAAGTAAAACGAGATAGATTTATTTCACATACGAAATGGGCTCTTTGGAACGGTATTAATATTAATATTAAAAATATTTAAAAAAATGTCATTAAATTTTCTAATTTATAAAAAAATGTATTTTTTTTAATAAATTGATGAAATTTCGATAAACTTCCAAAATTAGAAAAATTTTCGATACATTTTGTTATAGACAAAAATGTCAAGAAATGTTTCGATACACAGTTAGATTAGATAAATATTCGATTATACAGACATTTTCGGTAAATTTTCGATTACAATGGAAATTTCGATTAAACACTGATGCATATTCCTATAAACGCATTTTATTTTCTTCTCTATTTTTATTTTATATTTGATGCTCTCAATCACAAAAAAAAAACATTTTTAATGGGAGGCATCCTAACGGTACCTTTTTAGTAAAAAAGGTTTTTTCCCAGTATTGCTTTCGCTGTTTAATGCGATCAAATATTCTTGATACTATTTTATGTGGATTATTTCTATAAACGCAGACTTGAACGTCGCTTTAAAAAGTACCAAAATAATTTTCTAATTTAATCGATAAATTTATATAACATTTGAAGATACCAAAGGAAAATTTTCCGTCCGATCAAGAAAAAACCGAAATTAATTTTTTCATTACCAAGAATCTTCCCATAAAGAAATTGGTTGCAAAATTAAACGCTCGTAACGATCGTAAAGAAAATCGCCTATAATTTGCTGAAAAATACATGGAACATGAGCAGAGAAATGAAATAAGGTAATTTTTCTAATGAAACAAAAATGTGGTTAAGACCTCTCTGACTCATTCTGAAGTCAAGCAAAGTTCGAAAGTTAAAACATAATTTCGGCGGTATGATTTCGGTAGAAATTTCTGTTTTGTTCCAACAGGAATGAATAGCACATTTTATAACGAATTACTGGATTATGATCTTCTATCTTATATAGATGAAAAATGGATGCAAATGGAGCATTTCAGCGCTACAGGTTTCGAATACACAAGAACTTGAAAAGAGCTAAAACTAAAAAGAAACATAAACGTACATTGTAAAGTCGACTCGGGAAATAATTTTAAATAACAATAGTATATTCTGCGCTTTAAACAGACCCAGACTCAAACCAAATAGCGTCCTGTAGAGTTTCTGGAAATAATTCTGTAAATTTTAACCCATGAGAGGTATATCATAATAAACCACCATTTAAATGCTACGCACTGTTCTCTGATCAAGAGGAAAACTTTCTCCTAAAAATCAACTCAAAAGATCCATAACTGTAACTCTGAATAATTAAAGAAAAAACTCTGTTTTGGTTCTGCATAGAAAACAATATTAAAAATATTATATCGGAAACTTAATACGTGTACACATAGAAAAAAGCATGAAGCAAAATCAACGTTGAACATAGTTGATTTGAGATTGAAAAATTTGTTATACCTTACATAGCCGAAAGTCGTTGGGGTATTAAGTGTTTGTGCTGATGTCTGTAACATGCAAAAAATGGTGCTACACCCTCCTATAAGTTCAGAATCATTTTCTGAGTCAATTTAACGATGCACGTTCTTCATCCGTCTGTCTGTATGACCGGCTGGCTGTCCATGTAAACGTTGTGCACAATCTGCAGTCCGCAATTTTTGAGACATCTCAATGAAATTTGGAACATTTTATTAAAAATGGCCACGTTCACTCCAATAATCCAGAATGGGATTTCAAGTTCATAAGAGTGCTAGGTATAAAGCGATTTCAATGAAATTTAGCACTTTTATAATATTTTAAAATAAAAATAAAAAAGGGACTCATAGTTCCCAAACAAACCACCTACCAAATTTCACTTTTAAGGACACAAATCTCTTATATTGCAATAATAACTAGTCAAATTAAGATAAATATAAATAAAAAACCATTACCAAAATTATACGGGGATCGGTCCATAATTTCCCATATAATCCTCAAGCATAATTCATAAAAATGTACAGCAGAGTAAAGAACAAATCAACAACTTAAATTATACGAATCGTTCATTAATTTTTCGTAACTACTGTTTATAACCAATATTGTGGAGTAGGGTATTACATAGTCGGGCCTTACCGATCATAAAATTCTTATTTGTTTTTTTCATTTAGTTTTAAATAAACGTTTTTACGTTTGTGGTGCAATAATATTGTACATAATAAAGTCCCTCGATATTGATATATAAAATTATTCAACGATAAATTTTTAAAATAACTTTTTAGTATTTAAATTCAAGAATATTTTCAAAAAACTGTATTTACTGTGAAACAATGTTAAATTAACATTTGCAATCTTATGTTAATTAAATTTAAATTTATTTTTTCTGTGTATAGTATGATTCATTTTCGTAAACTTTTCCTTAAAGTGAGGGGTTTCCAATCTAAGTAACACAATTTGTATGACTCATGAAAATGTTAAAATTTCAAACTTTTTAATACATCTCATCAATCGTATATCACTGAATATTATTTGACTAATAAAATTATTTCCTAAAAGTAGGCAACAAATACGAAATTAATTTGACTTATAACATATGCAATAATCTTTATGATTGTTAGCATTTTTAATTGTATTTTAAATTTATAGCATCTTTTCTATTATAATGTCAACTATTTGCGACATGTTAATAATAAACAAAAACAACTTTTTTCACCCCACTGGTGCGACAAACAGCCTAGTAGACACGCAGTAGTAGCAGCCCTCCCCCACTCCATAACTAATGTGATTATATTTCTTTTTACAACTCATTGAATTCAAATAATTTATTAAATTTAATACATTTCTTTCAACAATATTGTTACGATTTTCTATTTCCGTTCTATTTGTTATTTATGAGTATGTTTTCTTTATATTGTTGTTATTTTTTTATTGTATTCTTCATCTTCTTCTTTCCTAAGCAATCAACATTAAGCTAATAAAATCAGGATTAAATAAATTTTCTTTTTAACAAAATAATAAAAATATACAAAAATACATAAATGTTGATTTGTTGAGATACAAGTTGTAATAAAAATATGTTATAGATGTTTATGTAATATAACTCTAAAATCAGACAAGAAAAGTAACTTTATAACTATAAGTAAATACAAACATATTTCTGCTACTCGCTCTGTTTCCCTCCTTCTCAGCCCTCCTTTGAATTAGCTAACTGTTAGGGTTGTTGATAGAAGATTCTTGGAAGAGTTAAACGAGAGTGTCTTAAATTTTATGACCTTTTAATATTTTTATAGACATAAACCCCCCATCCCCTTTTGTTTTGGGAGTTTCTATTACTCATAAATATCATGGTTTGTGATTTTTATCTCTATAAAAGAATATCAATAATAAAATGAAATACAATCATGTTAATAAAATTTTAATACAATTGTATATGTAGATGTATATGTATATGTTCACTTAAATATCCAATGACATTTTTATATATTTATTTGAAATGATAATTCAGAATAATAATTAATATACAAAAGTTTGTAATGAGGAAATTTTAATGTAAATCAAATTAATCAATACTTATACCCTACACCATCGTAGGTGGTTGGTGTATTTCGCTTTTGTGCTGGTGTTTGTAACATACAGAAAAATGTTGTAATACCCAATTTAAAGTATACCTTTCGACTTAAAATCGCTTTTTGAATCGACATTACGATGTCCTGTCTGTACGGCTGTTTGGCTATTTAAACGTTATGAACACTCTACAGGTAGCATTTTTTGATATATCTTGATGAAATTTGGCACATGCTATTTTTTTATTAAGGACGAAGCCTATTGAAATTGGTCATAAATCCCATACAAATGTCCACCAGGAATAGATTTTAAAGATCATAACAATCTTAAATGCTAAGTGATTTCAACCAAAATCAATAAAAGTAATTCTTATAATATTTTAAACCGATGCGCCAAAAATTTGCGAGGGTTTTTCGATTACATCTCATAGGTCCCATACAAGCACCCTTTCAAATATCAGTTTGAAGAGCAACTATTCAAATAAAGATAAATATAATTTAAAAATGATATTCGAAATTATACGAGGGTCGGTCAATCATTTCTTTTAACTCCAATAAAAACCCACAGAAAAAAATGTCTCACGTTAAAATTTCTCATAAATGTTAATTCATAATTATATATGGTTGTCATTTACAACAATCAATGGTGTAGGGTATTACATAGGCGGGCTTTACCGAATACAACATTTTTACTTGTTTTAAATAACTTGAAAATGATTTGAAACTTTCTTTTAGATGTTTAAATTTTATATTAAAATATTAAATTGTCCGAAATTTTCTAATATAAAAAAATATCTGAGTCGATTTAGCTATGTTCATCTGTCTGTCTGTCTGTCTGTCTGTCTGTCTATTTTTGACGCTATCAATGATATTTGGCCTGATTTAACAAAATTCTGTCGTACTAAATCAATATCGGTTAAGTAGAAAAAAGTTTTAGCCGAAAATATAACTAATTTTAAGACTCATTAAGTGATCTAGCCAAGTCAGACCAAAAAATAAGTGGTCTTATGAATGGAAACAACATTTTTTGTAAACATTTCTAAGGTGTAAAATTCGGCATTTATAGATCTCGTTGTAATAAACATGCAATACAAAATTTTTGACCAGAATTCTGCGAAAAATCTGCCAGAACATTCATTCATTTTGCAGGATAATTATTTTTTAGAAAACTTAATTTCAATTTTCATGTTCTCTTTTGGCTTAAACATTTTTAGCAACCTTCCTGCAAGGAACTTTTTAAGCAACATAATTGCATTCGCTTTAACTTTTCGTACCAAAAACTCGAATCACGGAGCAAACCGGGTTGCTTTTCCTCCTGTATTGAGAGCTCTTTTTAAAATGCCTTCCGTTTATAGGCTTTAGAAAAATTATGTAAACCATTTTCAATTACCTGAATCAAGTTTTTTGTGTACAGACAAATTCTCCTGTTACCGTTTAATCACATTGGAACTGTTTTGAGGCAGACCATTGAATGCTTGGCCAACTTTTTGTAGGATCCAGTTGGGTTTTGTTCAAAATGTTTAATACTTTTAGTACGCGCTTTTTTCTTGACTTAATCAGATTAACAATATATTAATTTCTTTGGCATTAAACACAATAACTAACTTGTTTTACCAAAATAATTGATAAAAAATTAATTAATTCTTGGATTAAAAGTTTTAACAAAAACGAATGTTTAAAAAAAATTCAATTTCACTTCTTATAATTTTATAATTTTCTACTCTAAAAAATAAGTAAATCGAAAAAAAATAATGTCAATTTATGAAAATCCATGAAAATAATTGGAACTGTAAAAGCTACTCAAATCTCTAAGAAATATTATATATCAAAATTATATTAAACATAAATTTTTCATATAAAAATCATTTCCATTTGTTTAAAAGGAAATAATAAAAATATAAATAAATATTTTAAATATTCTCCCTTAATTTAAAAAAAAATAGAAAATAAAAAAATTTTACACAAATTTTATTACTAAATAGAAAATGGCAAAAAAAAGAATAATAAATTGTTTAAATTCTTTAAAATTGTAATAAAGTATAATGTAAGGATTTATTTGCGTTTACAACTTCTGCATACTTTCAGGTGTTTTTACCTTTTTTACTTTTCTTTGTGACTAAGCTAAATTCCATTTGATTGCCAATAAAATAAATTCAAGTTATAATACAAATTCTCAATACTAAAAATTTAAGTACTTATTCAAACAAACAAACAACACATACACACTCATGCATTTAAATGCTTTTCTTTGTCGGTCTTTTTGGAGAAAGAAAAAAGAGATTTTATTGCTTTTTAATCTAACATCAATCAAAATCAAATTGCAAAAATTTTATTACAAATGAAGGACACACATAAATAACTTTTTTAACTGTAACACACATACAAACGCATTATATAACTTAAAGTACCGTGGAAGATCATAAATTTTTATGATTCACTATAAATATTTATAAATAAAGTCACAGAGAGATGTGTACTGAAAAAATGAACGGAAACTGAATAAGATTTTTATTTTATATTTCTGTTAATAAGAAAAGAATACTTGAACGAATAAGAATGTTATAATTGGCTAAGCCGAATCTTCAATAATCCTCCACCACAAATGCGTGTGATGTAAATACGTTAAGTTTCTTACATACAAACTCACAAACGTATACACACACGCAAACGTATACGTTTGAGTGTGTTTAACCCGGAAACTTAAATATATGGCCAAACTTCATTTCAATTTGTCGGTTTATAATTATAATTCTTCCCTTGGACTTAGAGTTTACCTTAGATATAAGTGTATATCTTTTAAGATACTGGATTTTTTCAGTTTTAATTGGAAAACATCTGAGGACTATAGAAAATATTCACAACAAATTTCATTGAACTCTATAAAATATTGTGGATGGGAGCATGCCAACAACAGGCAGGCAGACAGACGGACAGACAGATGGACATAGCTTCATCGGCTCAGATTTTGATTTGATGCAGGAATTTATATACTTTGATTTGATACTAGGATATATCATGGGATTGAGAAAATTCCTTTTTAGCGTTACACGTGGAATGACAAAATTAATATCACAACTTGTAATGGAAGGGGAGGACTGAATATTTCTCTTTGCTCTCAAAAATATGTATTTATGAAATACGAAAAATAAAAAATAAAAAATCCTATAAAAATTAACCAATTTCAAAATTTCCAATTGAAGCAAATAACATGTCATCATCGTCATGCACAAAGGGCTGCCAAAGAATTTTTCCTGTGTAAAGGAAAAACGTCTTTCCATATTTTTTCTCTTTATTCACTTATTTTACCCCCAAAAAATTGTAAATGTTGTCATCACAAGTCAATAGCAGCATTTAAATCTTTTATATAAAATGAGAAAATAAAATTATAATAATTTTTAGGTATTCACATGTCAACATATAAAGTCAATTTTTTAGAAAGACTTTTACTGCGCTTTATGCGATCAAAAGTAAAATGTATAAGTTAATATAATGCTACAGAGAATAAGTAAAAATATTATAGTTGGTCAAGACCGACTATATTATACCCTACACCGCATTGTTGATTGTAAATGACTGTTACGAAAAAATATGAACGGCCCTCGAATAAGTTGCTTTTCTTATTTATGTTTCAGTGTGCAATAAATTATTTTAATAATTTATGGATATTAAAAGGATTCTTTTCTGGAGAATTATGTAGGAGTTAAACAAAATTTTGAACCGACCCTGGTTGCAAAACGATTTTTACTTATATTGACCTATATCAACAGATATATATATCAACAGATATATAATGGAGCTATCCTCGTATAATTTGGCACATCGCTTTAGAATATAATAAGCTTTACTTTTGTAAAAATTTTGATAAAATTGTTTTATTTTTTGGCAATTTTATGGACGAAAAACCCCATTCTGGGAGGATATTTGATTGGGGCCTATATGAAATTATAGACCGATCATAACGAATTACTATTGACATCGTTTTTGAGCCAAAATAATAGCAAGTGACAAATTTTATTAAGATATGTTCAAAACTGTGACCTGTACTTTATGAAACAACTTTACATGGACAGTCATCCGGATGCATGCATAAATCGTCTTAGCAAGTGATTCCAAGACGAACAGTATATTTAAAAGTTATGCCTATCACAAACACATAAAACCCTCAACACCTACGTTAGTGTAGGGTACAAAAAACTAGAGTTTTTAGTTACTTAAAAGAAAACTATGTTAAGGAAAATATATTTAAAGAATATTTTCCTTAAAATTTAATTAAAATTTTTGGCAAAGTGTCTCATGTGATATTTTTCGTTTATAATTATTTTTTATTATCGCTTTTTTCATTGTTTGGTTATAAAAATATGAATTTATATGAAGTCATAAATTGAAATGAGTAAAAAATGAAATGTATGTTCCAGGCACCCACTCATATGGCTCATGGAAATATTCATTTACACAGAATACAGTGGTTTTATAACGAATGCTGATGTCATATCAAAAATTTATTAATAATTTCTTAAAGAAAACATTCTCTTTAACATGTAGAAAATATGCTCTTTAATAGAAAAATTTCTCTTCAATATAAAGTCTTCTTTTTGCTAGAAAACTTACTGAAATCTTCTCTGTAATTAAAAATTATTGAAACTTTCTCTTTAATAGAAAATTTATGGAAATTTTCTCATTAATAGAAAATTTATAGTTATTTTCTCTTCAACAGAAAAATTTATGAATTTTCTCTCCAATACAAAATTTATAGAAATTTTCTCTTTCACAGAAAATTTATAGAAATTTTCTCTTTCACAGAAAATTTATAGAAATTTTCTCTTTCACAGAAAATTTATAGAAATTTTCTCTTTCACAGAAAATTTATAGAAATTTTCTCTTTCACAGAAAATTTATAGAAATTTTCTCTTTCACAGAAAATTTATAGAAATTTTCTCTTTCACAGAAAATTTATAGAAATTTTCTCTTTCACAGAAAATTTATAGAAATTTTCTCTTTCACAGAAAATTTATAGAAATTTTCTCTTTCACAGAAAATTTATAGAAATTTTCTCTTTCAAAGAAAATTTATAGAAATTTTCTCTTTCACAGAAAATTTATAGAAATTGTGTGTTTCACAAAAATTTATGGAAATTTTATATTAAACAGAAATTTATAGAAATGTACTCTTTCGCTGAAATTTTTACAGATTTTACCTTTAATAGAAAATTTTAAGAAATTTTCTCTTGAATAACTATTTTTATAGAAAATTTCCCTTTTTTTAAAAATTTATTGAAATAGAAAATTTATTGGAATTTTCTCCTAAAAAGAAAATTCATTGTAATTTTCTCTTAAATAGAAAATTCATTAGAATTTTCTCTTAAATTCAAAATTCATTGAAATTTTCTCTTTAATCGAAAATTCATTGAAATTTTCTCTTAAATAAAAAAATTTTTAGAAATTTGCTCTTAAGTAGAAATTTTCCTTTTAATCGAAAATTTAAAGAAATTTTTTCTTTAATCGAGATTTTACCACTGTATCCGTTTGCAATAAGAACATGATAATTGACCAAAAAAATAGACAAACAAAATTACGATTAACAACAGTTATGACTTGGCTGCTTGAATTTATAAAGAATAATTTCAATTGTACATTTTTGAGTTGCAGAATGCATTTTATTTTGTTACTTTAGCGACGTTTCCAACTAAAGTTTATTTATACGGTTATATGGCGAAGGGCGGGAAAAAAACATGTTGGGTCATTAAATGGAAAACATGATGGGTTCATATATGAATATAAAAATATATGGATGCAAGAATATTTTACATGCACTTGGAGGAATTTTCAGATAACACATATGAAACTGCGGAGTTGTCTAAAATAAAGAGGGGAGGTATGTTGAAAGCCCTCTTTAAAAGCATTCAAACATTGAAATGAACACATTTATGAGATTGAGGAGACTCTTTTCTTATTTTAAAAGTTCTTAGAACTACCAATTTCTTAATTAGTAGATGATTTGTGTGTTGAATTTTTTGTCAATTGCTTTTAAAATTCTTTTCTGTGTACTGCAAACATATTTTTACAGATAAACAATTTCAATATTATTTTGTTGATGGCGTATTTGTTGGCCAGTGGTATTTTATTGTTAATACATTTTAAAACCAAAAAATAAAATAAACAATAATAAACATGAAACGAGAAAAAATACACAGAAATATTCAAAGAAATACAGGCAAATAAACGAATAGAAGGTTGCTATCAGAAAATGGTGAATTTCTATGGTTAAACTCTTGTTAAATTTAACTTTTTTATCGTTAGCTGAAATGCAATGATGTACTAGTAATTTTCTTTATAACTCCTACCAAATTTGTTTCACATAATGGACTAACTCTGAAATATCATAATACTAAGACGAAGTCTAGACTTAAGCATTTCAGTTCTCATTACCGACTTTGTGCTGTATACTTAAACATTAACTTTAATTACAAAAAATAGTTCTATATTCGGCTGTGCTGAAACTTATACAAACTCAATTTAATATTTGATAGTTGAAATAGTTTAAAATCCTAAAGGATCAACTTTTAATTCGGGCTTTATTTAATGATGAATGCATCATATTTAATACCTTAAAATTCCAGACGGGGAAGTGTTTTATATGGGAGTTAAATCAAATAATTGTCACTGTATATTTATTTTTTTAAGGAATATTCTTATTAAAAAAACTTTTTGTTTAAATATGGCTCCTTATTAATAACTCCCAAACTTTGAGGGATATTAAAGTTTCGTACGGTTTTATACCATACACAACCACAAGAGGTGAAGGAGGTATATCAACTTAATTAATTCGTTTGTAACACAATAAAAAATTTATCTAAGACATAAAATTATATATCTATCAGATCAAACACAGTGGAAATATATCTGAGACAAACTCAAAATTTAGGTAAAAAAAAAAACTTTCGAAAATTCAATTAAAGAACCAATTTAATAATTTGAGTAGTTGGACTTAAATAGAATTTACCCGTAAAATACAGTCTTAAATGTAATCCAAATGTATTGAAAAACGTGCTATTATTTTGCTAACTGAGTTACTTAATTTGATAGAATATGGCTTTCATGAACCAACTTTACCTTATACAGTGTGCTGCATTTGTTTGTGCGTCTTTTCACTATCTCAGTTTGTGGTGTAGATGTTCAATGGTGCGGAACCTTACTAATACCTAAAATTTTTATTTTTCCGATCTTGTTTAGCAGCGCCACTTTCTGAACTTCCTGTTATTATTTTTTTTCAAGAGTGGGAGGGAATTTTTTGGAGATATTTTATTGGATAGCGTAATACATCCACTAGAATTCGATCTCAAGATGCTCTTCTCGTAGATAAGCCCTTGAGATCACTGCACAACGCAACTGCATATCGGGCTATATTTAGTATATCTCTCGTATAATGCGCCTTCTATATATAAATAATTTCAAAAAAATTATTAGACCATGGGATCTATATACTATTGACTATAAAGTCCTTTTACGGAGCCAAATTTAGCATTCTTTTAACTATAATAATTTTTAACTGAACAGATTTTAATATAGAACACATATTAAAGTAGCTTGTGAACTTAGTTTGCCATAATCTAATTATTTTTATTAAAAATTAAGGATCAGCGGTTGTCTCAGATATCGGTCTTCAACTTGTTTTTTTTTTATTATGTTGATAATACTTATATTATTTGAATATTTGTTTCAGGACTATATAAAATAGAGTACTAGATGTTATACGCGACTCAACTATTACTCTGTCCAATCAATGAGAATGAGATGAATTGATAAGGATTCTTAGAATTGGAGGATCTGTTCTTTCCTGAAATTTTTAAAAAGCATACAGCTACAAAAATCTGGAGAAGATCCCTGCTTAGAAGTTCTTCTAATGTGTTTTAACCATTATTGTCATACAGAAGTAAAATATTTTCTTACTCCTGCTTAAGACATTAAAAAAGTAATTTACTTCGCTTTACATCTCAGCTGACTTCATAAAAATATATTTCACATTTTATTTTTTAATTTTTTTTTGTGTACATTTGTATTTATTTTATTAACAAAAGTATATCCTTTTTGTCTGTTGCCAATATAAACGAGACTCCCGAAACAACAACAAGAGAGGAAAATATTATTATGGTTAAATGGCATGTTGAGTAGGAGTAGAAGAACGTTATAAAAAATACTTTATATGGACTAAAGAATATAAGACTCAGGTGATCTAAAGGATATAAAATATTTATATGTATCAGCATTTGTATTCTGTTATATGTATTACAATTTTTTTTTCAATGTTTCATTGCGGTGCTGGAGTTTATAAAAAACAAATAAATTTTAAATACTTGATGCGGTATTGTGAGAAGTTTTCGAGTTTATATTTTTTGTTTATTTTTATTTTTATATTTTTATATAAAAAAGATTTTTTATGGTCAATTATTACTTAAGCTTGTTGCAATATTATGGTTATTGTTATTATTGTTTTTATATATATTTTATCTGTTATTGTATTTGTATTCTTATTTTAATTAGTTTATAATTTATGACTTTAGTAGAGAGATTTTGTGTTGTGGAGGAATTTTATTAAGAGTTTTAGGATTTGTAAAATATATATATGTAATAAGGCAAATATTAAAGGATGGAAATAATGCTTATATATGGCTAAATTAATATTTTATAAATACGCATCTGGCGAATGTAACATATGATTGATACACATTTTCAAGAAGTTTATGAAGCATTCATGTCTTAATGATTCTTGCATATACACTGAACCACTTTAGAATTAAAGAAAATTTAGTTTAAATATCAGCCAACGAAATCTTTTTATATCATAACGAAATTTTTGGTAAATTCTTCAATATGACTATTTGAATTCGTGAATAAAAATGCGGTTAATTTGAGTAAATATTATTCAATTTGCATAACACATTATTCAAATTAACAAACAAATTCTTTATATTGATATTTACAAAATTTAACTTGAATTGAGGAAAAAAATACGTTAAATTATATAAATTAATACATAAAATATTAAAATATTTCATGAAAAATTCCGATAGGACCAGTGGAAGGAGTACTCCCCATGGAAAGCAAATATTGATTGCAGAATTAGCAGCTTGAATTTGCAAATTTGGTCCAAATGACTTACTCAAGGTACTGTTTATTGGACAATTGGTATGACGAATAGGATCAAGGTGAGAAATAGCCCGCATACAAAGGTTATATTAATTATCGAATATCTAAAGATTTACTACAGCGAAAATTTGGTCTCAATTACTTTTTCTAATACACGTCGTGAATTTGTGAATTCGAGATCTAGGAATTAGAAGAATTTTTTTGTAGCAAAGCGCACCGGGTAAAAGCTAGTATTAAATAATCATTAAGAAAAGTAAAAAACGTAAAAGACAACTTAAAATAGTGCAATGTCATTAGGACGGTGGTGGACCGACTGGTTTGTATTTCTGATGAAAAGTTTCATACATGTTTGTTGATCAGTTAATCTTTCATTTGCATTTTTATGAATTTATGCATAGATATTTATTCTATATTCAGTTTACATTTTCTTTGTCATATTTCATTTAAAAATGACAAAGAAAATATAAAAAATTATTTGTCGAAAAAATAGTTAAATAAACAAATAATTTTATTAAAATTAACTTCACTTTAGTACGTAGAATTAAATAAATGTGTGTAGAATATCTGTTGATGTAACATGTTTTTCGTAATTTTTTAACGAAATTTTATTCAATTAAACATTTTTAATAAAAAATTATTTGACGAAAAAAATAGTTAAATAAACAAATAATTTTATTAAAATTAACTTCAATTAAGTACGTGGAATTGAATAAATGTGTGTAGAATATCTGTTGATGTAACATGCTTTTCGTAATTTTTTAAAGAAATTTTATTCAATTAAATATTTTTAACTAAAAAATTTTGATTAAATTATTTAATATAAAAATTTTACAATTTGAAGAAAAATTTTGTTATTCAGAATAAAAATATGTTTATTGAAATTTTTTCATTAAAGTTGTACGAAAATTTTACGTAATTTAGTAATACCAACGACATTTAGCTCAGTGTTAATGGATCCCTCATATATCTGTAGTTTTAGGCAAATTTTAGTTTTATGCAATTTAAATAAAATATGGGAAGTTTGAACTAGACCCAAATAATCATCTGCTCCATATTTATGCAGATATCTCCAAAATTACCAAATATGGAATGTTGAGAACGCACTATTAACAGTCATCTAGTTTTTTTTCTATGCCGGGTTTTAAGAAAATATATCACAATAATAAATAATTAGTTAAAATTTCATTGAGCTCTATTCATCACAGTGGCTGTGAGCGTGATAAGAACAAACAGACGAAAAATTATATTTAAAATTTTTTTAAGTTTTTTATCCACAAACTTTTTATCCGTTGTAATACCTGAGGTGACACAGTTTTCAGGTCAACCTTTTGCCTGCTGGATCCAGCAATTACTTATTTTCATTGAAATAAATTAAAAAATACCTTAAGAATAACCATTGGAAATATTCAGCAGTTCCAAAGTTACGGAATTATTAAAAAAGTTAGAAGATTTAAAGTTTTAAATTAATATCTGAGGCAACATCGTCAGAAGACCCCTAACTGGTGAGGGGCGTTGATGTCGCTCTAAAACTGGCCAATTTGGATATGTTTTTTAGCATTTCCCAAGAAACCAACTATGTATTGAGACAAAAACAGTTTTACATATAAATAGTTCTTGTAAAACTACATAAACAGTATGCTACCTGTGTAGGCTATCCTTAACAGTTTCAGAGATATTCAAGTGGAAATAATTTTTATCAGTTTTTAAAGTTTGCGAGCTTATCAAAGGCTTTTCTTAATCTTTGAAAAATATTAAGGGGGAGGAGGAAATGATAAACACGTACATACCAGTTGTGAAATATCGGGCTGCTATTGTAGTAAATTTTTGAAATTTTCATCCGAAAATGTTTCAGAATTAATAAGTGGGAAAGAGGTCTTAAGTCCTATTAAAATCTATAGCAAATTTAAATTTAACATTTTAGTTAAAATATGAATTTATCTATTCAGATTTTAAATTTCAATAATTTTGTTTTTCCTTTTCACGTTTTCTTGTTCATCAAATAAAGACAAATAAATAAAATTCTTAACTCGTCTAAGGATCACAAAGTATTTCATTACTACATTACAGTCATTTAAATCATTTCAGTAAATAAAAGTGCGTTCACAAAAGTTAATCCTCTTTAACATAACCCTGAACTTTATTTAAATTTCATGAGAAAGAAACAGAACTTAATGCACTCTATAGCAGAAGTATATTAAATAAGAAGGTATTAATGGTTTCATCAATTACTTGAAGAAACAGCGAAATGATCTTAGGGGTAATGGAAGATTCCCAGAGCAGCAACCTATTCCTCCATAATTTAGTAACGATTTAGCAGGATTTGTAAATCCAAATTATTAATAAACTAAGACCGATTAATTGGTTAGAGAAAAATTAAAAATCCTCACTTTCAGCTGGGAATAATGCCGACCTAATGTCCATCAAAATGTTTCTTATTTTTCAATAGAAAAAATTCATGCCCTAAAGTATTCATTTCTGTCTATGAGAAATAATTTCAACCATTCATTTCTTTGTAAAACTAAAAACGGCATGATGCTACATTTTGTAGCAACTTTTCATATAAATATATCCATTTTTTGTTACTGCTGCAGTAGGTACTCATCACGGAAAAAGCACTTAACTGTAGTCTAGACGTCTAGTAGAAATACACTTTTTTTCCTGAGTTGGTTTTATTCAGATATTACGATTGTTATATATATTTTGTAGCACCTACATGCAATATCAACAATTATGATGTATAAAAAAAAACCAAGCTGGGGAAAATAGAATAACTATGTATACATTCATTCGTACATACATACAGTCATGCATATAAAAGTGCATTCAGCCTATGCAAGCAGGTTCTGTCAAGCATAGAAAAGTGCAGTAAGAAACGGAAATATATAAAAAATAAAAGCAAAAAAAAACAACAACAACTATAACAACAACATTGTGTAAAAATAAACCGGCGGGACAAAAATAATGAGAAAAATTTTGAATGGCTTCAAAACAAAAGAGGGTGGATTCATAAACATTCATTCACTTTAGTTGGCAAATGACTGTGACATTGAAATTATGTGAAAAAAATCATAAAATTATAATAAAAAGAAAATTTTATGAAAATGTAGGAGTAAATGAAAGATATATAAAATCTTAAATCCTAAAAGTAGGCAATAAATTTAAGTAAAATGCCATCAGAATACTTTAAGATACAAGAACTTTGGATTGTAAAAACTTATGGGATTTTAATATTTCTTTACATAATAATAATTAAGCTATTGTGTCTTATTTCCTAAAACTATTGAAATTAATATTTATCTTATAAAAAAGAACTCTATTGTCCCTTGTCTGTAGTAGTGCTCAGTAACCATACAGAGTTTAGTTTATAAATTATTAATCACTTACAACATACCTGCGGCATGTAAATATTTGAAAAATTCGCCAAAAATTCATTTATAAATTGAAACAAAAGAAAATTTCTCTTAAAGTTCCAGTCATTTTCAAGGGACAATACGTTGTGCTTACACAATTTGTTTAAAATTTACAGAAATCTATGGGAAAACTAAATTGACCTAGAGGAATCCTGCTTTAGGTTTGGTTTTCAGCCAAAGCATAACTTTATACAGAAGTATTTACAATCTAAGAAAAAGTCAGATGAATTTTTAATACCGAACGCAATACTGAACTATAATCTTTTGTGGTTCAGGTAATACGAGTAGTTCGATAAGTGGCCTCACTAAGCCATTTTGTCTACGCTTTCTCACATAACTCCGTTCTAATGATACCATTAATGTGATTCAAATGCAAACTTATCAGAATATCGGTGCATAATTTTTAAATAAGTGCAATCAGCGTTGCCATTGATAATTTTCCAAAAAGTCGTGCAAAAAGGGGATTATGAAAGAAAGTCACACTGAAAATGGGATTTCAAAAAGTCACAATAAGTTTAATTTACGTCCGAATAAAACTTTTTTAATACTTTGAATTTCCTGTATATATTTAGTAAATGTACGATTAATTTCATAGCTCTAAAGGTACGCAAAAAGTCGCAATCAGTTGGAAATGCCGCAATTTGCGAGTAAAGCCACATCAACGATAACACTGTTTTAAAAAGTCAAAAAAACTTTGAATTTTGATTTTTTGTTGTTTTTATTACCCTTCACCTGACTTGGTCAGAAGGGTATATATAAATTTGTCATTCCGTTTGTAATTTGCACAATTTTCGTCCTTGACCCCCAAAAAGTATATATATTCTGGATCGGTATGAAAAAAGAAATTGATTGAGCTATGTCAGTCTGTCCGTCCATCCGTGTGTTAGTTGAAATCAAGTTTATAAAGCCGAACTATAATTTACATATATGATAATTATGATTGGAAATGTTTTCGAGAATTTTTCTATTGAAATTCAGGGGAATTGGTTTATAAATGGCGCAGATATTAGTAAAATACTGAAGGTACATCAAACTTTTTTTCTGTTTTTTGAAGATTTGGAGACTTAAGTTTTTTACAGTTAAATTTCAATTAATGTAACGGATGGGACAATTAGTTTCGAAGTTTTAGGCGAAAAACATTTTCTGATATTTTGAGATTCCTATCAAATCTGATTGATTCCAAATTTTTTCCTCGAATTTTGATTTTTTTAAATTTCAAATACCCGAGATATATGTTGGATATATTATCGAGAACAATAACAATTTTTTTCAACTTTTTTCAACGCATTTTCTGATATTTTGAACCTCCTATGGGATATATGGACTCAATTTTCATTTTTTAATTTTTTAAACTCTTTTAATTACTCTTATATATATATAAGATATATATATATATATATATATATATATATATATATATATATATATATATATATATATATATATATATATATATATATATATATATATATATATATATATATATATATATATAAGATATATATATATATATATATATATATATATATATATATATATATATATATATATATATATATATATATATATATATATATATATATATATATATATATATATATATATATATATATATATAAGATATATATATATATATATATATATATATATATATATATATATATATATATATATATATATATATATATATATATATATATATATATGTATATATATATATAAATATATGTATATATATATAAATAAATATATATATATATATATATATATATATATATATATATATATATATATATATATATTGTGGACAGATAAATTTATTCATATTAATATAACGGATTCATATATTTATATGGCTCTAATATCGTTATTTTTAAGAATTTTCAGGGACTCCTGCACATTAACACTGATGCATATTCCAATAAACGTATTTAATTTTTTCTTTTTTTTATTTTATCTTCGTTGTTCTCTCCTCAAAAAATATAGTTAATGTTTTTAATGAGAGTCAGTTTAGCGGTACATTTTTTTAAAGTAAAAAAGAGTTTTTCTTAATACTATTTTATGTGGAAAATTTCTATAAACGCAGATGTAAAAATTGCTTTAAAATTATAAAAAATAAAATATTAAAAAATTAATGTTTCTTATAAAGAAATAATTTTTTTTTCAAGAGCTTTAATATTAAATGTTTCAGAGTTATTCAACTTGAAATAAATTTTGTCATTTTTTCTTAAAGATTGCGTTTTTGTAGCAATGTATCTAAAATGACAAAAATTTACCAGGGGATGACTAGTTAAGGTTGATTTTCTAACAGGATATAAACTTCTTGACATGGAAAAATATTTAACACATTTTTTCCTTTTTCTAATCCGACTCAACTTTGTTCTACAAAAAGTGATCATTCAAAGGTCTGTCATCAAACTGTTTCTAATGTTATTGAGAAGAGAATGTGTCCGTTGATAGAAAACCTGTTTCAGGTGGAAGGAATAATTCATTAGATGTTGTTAAAGCCAAAAAAGAGAAAGTATTTCTAAGAGAGCTTCCAAAACATCCGACAGAAAAGCAACCCCATTAGTTAAGTTTAGATATATTTAATATGAAAAGTTAATACAGGATAAAACAAGTTTAAAAACATACAAAGTTTAAAAAGTTCTAGACAGGAAATCTACTAAAAATTTAGAGGTCAATAATAGAATACGGAAATCGAAGTCAAGTTTTCGAAAAATTTAATCTTGCTCTATAACGAAATTTCTAGCAAATTTTCACATCTTCCTGGTGAAAAACTTTATGTTGCTGACGCTCTAGGGCATGTTGAAGAAAAATCGAAAGCATTCGAAATTTTCCTAAATATTCTTGGTTTGGCAAGAACAATAAAGAAGTATTTGTGTCAAGAGAGACAAAAAGCTGACAAAAAGGTGTGGTGGATTTTACACGGAGATAGACTTTCCGTCAGCAAAAAGATTGAAAGCAATGGTTCAAAATTTCATTACTAGTGATTAAATCTACCAAAAAGCTCTGACCTTTAAATATTTTCAGAATATAATTTTATCTCCATAAAATTTTAAATTATTCCATGTTTTTGTTCTCAATTCAAATATTTCATATTTATGAATGAATATTAATTTCATTCAGAAATGTTTTAATGAAACGAGTAAGAATTTAAATAATTACATACATTCATACGTATGTTTAAATATACGAAGTGTAATAATTCTTTAACTTTTTTATCAGAATTCATTCTGAACTACAAAAGCTTATGTTTTCATAATTAACAATATAAATAAAAAATATTAATGAAAGCAAAAAGTTTAAATAAATATAAAATACATAAATGCAGGTCAGTAGTGTTAATAAGCGATAACAAACAAAAATTATATGCTTTTTTTTTTTTGTTCTAGAATATAATTCTTTATAGAAAAAAAAAACAGGCAGCTTATGTAATCGCAAAAATTCATAAATTATATTTCAATTGTTTCAACAAATTTTATGATAAAAAATAAATTAAAAGAATTAAAAACATTTAAATATTTTTCTACTAGAAAAATTTTATTCAATAAAAATTGTTTTTGTAGCAAAACAAAGTTTTTTATTTGAAAAATTAATTCATTTATTTATAATTTTTTTCGTTTTATAATTTATTGAACTCTTTTTTCACGTTTAAAACCATTTAAACTTATTAAAACAAAACGAAGGTTGAATGCAAACATTTCTTTGGGATCTTAAAAAATTAATTGCATCTTAAAAATAAAACAACATTTAAATTTTTATATTTTCGCCATAGTAACAATAACAACAACAAAATACTGCAACAGTTAAGTTTATAACTAAGAAATGAGATTGAAAAATTCTTAACATACATATATGTTAATAAAAATGAAACCCTTAAACTTAAAGTTTAAATTTTGTTTTTCTTTCGTTAAATTTATTAAATATATATTTTTATAATTTTAATCACTGGTGATAAAAATCTTGAACCTTTTTCGCGATTTAAATTTTTGTTTCATTTCCATAATCTGTGGCCTAGTGGCAGAGACGAAAAAAATTGTCCTTCTGAGTGTCCTTTAAGTCCACTATATCGCTTGGCAAATATAGTTGCTTATTGGTTGAAAGCAAATAGTTTATCCCAAATAAACAAAGGAACACATTGTAAGGTAATTTCATTTCCAACTTTCACTCTTTAGCATTTTATTCAGAGATTTGGTTTTGTTTATCAAATGAATTCCAACTTGGTTTAAGCTTAAAATCCACATTTCCTTGAATTGAAGCTACTTATTAGTTCTTTTATTAAAGTTGCTTGAAATTGAATTGAAGTTACGTTAATTGAGGAACTATTTGTCAATATAAGTCTTTTCCTTACTATACAACTATTATGAACAGATAATTCAAATATGTCGAAGAGCAATCGTAGATCAACGATACCCATTCTTTAATTAAAGTGCCATATATATAATCATGCGGCAATTTATATATATTTTACTGGTTTGTCCGGCAACCCTTCGCTTAAAATTCAAGGTGAGATAGACACATCGATTTTGCATCAATTTTACAACGGAAATGCTACCCGACATAAAGTAGCTTATGTCCCCTCTTTCATATCAAGGTCACTAATATCGAATCGTACTGATGTAGTAAAAGTGAAGATTGGCTTAAATTTCGACAAATCGGTTACGCGGTATGACCCCTGCAACTTTAGCTTTGTAAAATATTGGATAATTGGACCAATATAAACGTGTTGATGAGAATTTCACTTAGCACATGCATATGACCTATATAAGCCTTAAACTTCAGAGTTTATCTAACCTTAAATCCAAAAAATTATTGACGCCCACCCTATAGCGTTCTATTTCTGCCCTATAGCTGCTCTTGATACAAAAGATTTTTCAGACAAATTTGGAACCTCATAGGGTACAACTGAAACTAGACAGAGGCACTCAACTACATTTTTGTTGCCCCAATCCTCTTTGATATATTTGCTTTATTTGATACCTTGAAAAATTCTTCTCTGTGGTTGTCAAAGGGTTAACATGAGCGCAATAGTGACAGAATGCTATATCAGGCCAAAAATATTGAAATCTTATCAATGAAAGCAGCCTCTTTGGTAAACACTCCTTGAAGTAGATTTCGGAATTTATAAAGTCCTCTGTATCAAAGGATTCATTTTTATTGTCGCAATTGCATTACGCTTGCCATACCAAGAAGTCCTCGGAAAATTTTGACTGCTTTTGAGTCCGAAAATTTTGTAAATACTTCCTCGACAACGAAAAAAATTGACCAAGAAGTTGCAAAAAGTCTGCCAGGACAAACGTATTGTCATCCATTATGCAGCAAAAATATTTTGTTTATAAAACTTGACTATAACTACCGTGCCCAGTTTTTTGCCTCTAACTTTGAAGCTGCGTTCTTGTCAAGCTTTTCTTGAAAATATTTAACAATTTTAATACTCACTTTCTTCTGGTCCATTATTTTAATCAGATAAACAATATATTCTTGTGTTTGACATTATGACATGTTTTATAAAGGTAACTTGATCAGAAAAATATAGGTCGAACGCTTTAATTAAAAAAGTGTGTTAAGAATCTTTCGATCTCAGTTCTTATTTGTGTTTCAAATAAAAAGTCTTACAGGTTTTGTAGCCCATTTATACGATATTAACTTTTATTTATATAAAATTATAAAGTTCATTTTTAATGGTCATTTAAAGTTTAAGTATCTTGAAATGCTACAGTTTATGAGAGTTTATAGTTTTGTGTAGGTGTATTTAAGGAGTTTTCCTAGTAGATACCAACACATGTGCATTTTTATATTTTTATATTCACATAAATAAAAGTATCTACAATTTGTTTACCTGATGCCAGGATGATGTTTCTAAAAGACACAAACTGTGTTATCACATGCACAGACATGCACAGACATGCATTTGAAGAATTTTATTAACACACTTTTATAAGTAGCACGACAAAAATAAATAACAACTTTTAAACGAAAACGTGACAGGATTAATAAACTTTTTATAATAATTAAAAAAAAGTAATTAACATAAGTTTAATTTGATACTAAAAATTATTTATGTGAAATAATATTTTGTTATAATTTAAGTGATGTGAAATAAAGTGAAATTTTATTTGAGGCATATTTTTATGCACAAAAATAAAACTTGAAGTAAAATCAACGTTGAATATAGTTGATTTTAGACAATGCAAATTTTTTTTTTCAAATAGATATATAAATTATACAACGACAATAAATTTTAATTGAATGAACAAATTTTAGTAAATCTCAAAATAACTATGTGACAGGATGCCAAGTCAGGTCAAAAATAAGTGGACACATTATGAAATCTTACGAATGAAAGCAGCCTTTATTGTAAATATAAATTTGATATAAATTTTGGTGTTTTTGGTGTTATAGAAGTGTTACTCTTTAAATTCTTCCAAAATTCGCACAAAAAAGGGATTTTGGCAAATAATATCGCACCTAAAAGGTGAATGTTGAAGTAAACTTTAATATTAAATTTAACACTATTTCGATTTCCATTGCGATTTTCTAAAAGTACCGTAATTACCTTAGTGGCAGGGTTGCCAAGTCAGGTCAAAAATAAAATAAGACATGAAGTCTTATGAATGGAAGCAACTTTGATCTTTCAGAGTCGTTTTATTTAATCTTGAATGTTTCCAATATTAAATCAAATACAAACTCGTTATATCATGGTCGATTTTTAAGCATTTATGTATAGTAGTTCCATTCGACCTTAACTTTAAAAATAACCCTTTTTCTCCCTGATTTTAATCTCCAACTCTCTTTCCTTCAAAATAGCGAAAAGGTGCTTAGACTTACTGCGTCAATATAATTCTCGTTTTTCTTACCTGAAAATAGAAGAATGAGAATAATTAGAAAATATTAAAATAAAGTTTCAATAAACCAGTTTCTTAGAAAATTGATAAAAAATTTCAAAATATTTTCAGTAATATTGGATTTAGTTCTAATGAATTTATTATCTTTATCTATAAATGAATCTGTATTTGTTGGTTTGTTTGTAGGTATCCACCCCCTGATCGTCCCAATCACTATCACAAGGATCTGTTTTACTGTACAAAGTGTAGGGTAGGTGGGACCAGGGCAGGGTTATCCACCCATACAAAACAAATAATGATTATCAAATATCTAAAGAACTATAACAGCGAGAGTTTGGTATCAATCACTTTCTCAAGAAAACAGTTTTACTGTTTTTACGGTTAGAATCAAAGGAGGGGGTAACTTCCATGCAATGAAAATATTAAATAAAATCTTAAACCGGAAGGGTTTAGGGGGATTTGGCGAAATGTCCGTTCACAAAATTTTCTTTAATACTCGTTGTAGTTTCTGAAAATTCTTTTGAGATCTTGGATTTGAAAGAATTTTTGTGCAGCGCACCGGGTAAAAATATTAGATAATAAATATTAATAAATATTTAAGTTATTACAAAATCTACAAAGAGTTAGTTTAAAAAAGCATGAAGCATGTACTTTTTTAAGATACAATTTCACTCCTTTTATCGGATACAATGCAAAATGACCAACATTTTTAGAAAAATTGCTAAGTTCTATATATTATGGTAAACGGCATTGTATTATGGAGATTTGTGGAATATAATGGTAAAAGGGTATATAAAGTTTTGTCATTCCAAGTCAATTAAGTTCCTTCTGTCAATATGTTCGTCGGTCTGACGTGCACAGTAATAAACCAATTGTAATGAAATTCGACTGGAATATTTGCTATAATCCCCTTCAGTTTGCTGCTTAAAATCGGCAATATTAATTTAGAAGGAAGTAATTATACACCCATATATGTGGCAACCTCAAATTTAGAAATCTGTAATTGGATTTAAACAGAATGTATCGCAAAACACTTAGTTCAAAAATCCTAAAAATCGAATAAGTATAAAGAAGTTTATACAAAATATGCAATATTTTAATACATCACAAAATTAATGTATCATTTAATTTGCAATTTTAAAGAAAATTTAATAAAATTTAAACATACATTTGTTATATTATGATAGATATTATGACTTATTAGGCCCTTTTGGGTTAAGCTAAAAAATCTGACCGTTAAAAACTTTAACTGGGCAACAACATTTAAATGAAATTTCAAGAATAATTTATCATACTCAATATAGTGTTTCTATGAGGTTAATATACAGAATCGAGTTGAAGCTTTAACTTGTGCACATATATATGTGCTATATAGAATATAGCATCCTTAATTGTTTTTAACTCAAATTATGTTTTTGGATGTCATAACACATTACATTTTCAAAAATTTTAATTTTTGAAATTTTCATATTTAACACAGAATTTCTGGAACTGGAACTGTAATCCAGAAAATTTTTAATCCAACATTATACGAGCTCAATACTTAAAAACTGTATCAAAATTGAAAAAAAATAATATCAAAATAAAATATATATTCATAGCACAATGTCAGACTTTTATTTTATTATTTAGTCATAAATAAAATCTCTTAATAAAACGCTCTTTCTTTATTAATGATCAAATATGAACTAAATGCAACGAAAAAAGGTATAGAATTGAGCAAAAGTAGAATATATATCACCCAGTAAAACCTTTCTTCTTCAAACTGAATAAATATTATTCAATTAGTAAATACCACTTTTATATTAAATTTATAAAATTTTAATTGAATTGAAGAAATAATTACGTTTTTATAATAAATTAATTCTTATAATAAATTAACACATAAAACATTTAGTTTAAAGTATTTTAAGACAAATTCCGATAGGATAATATAATTCCATATTCTAGAATATCTAAAGGACTTTAATTTTCAAATTTAGTCCCAATGAATTCCTCAAGGAACTTTTTTACTGGAGAAAATGTAAGACGGATAGCATCAGGGGAAGATTTCGCCTCCATACCAAGCTAATATTAATAATCGCATATCTAAAGATCACTACAGCGAGAATTTGGTGTCACTTACTTTTTTTTTAACACGTCGATTTATGATTTCTAAAATTTCTTTCAAGATCTAGTATTAAGAAAAATTTTAGTGAAGCAAAGCGCACCGGGTAAAAGCTTGTATTAGATAATCATTAAATAGTGTAAAAAGTGTAATGTCAATAAGACGGTGGTTAACAATTATTTGACGAAAAAATAGTTAAATAAACAAAAATTTTATTCAAATAAATTTTAGTACGTAGAATTGAATAAATTTGTGTGTTATTTTCAACGACATTTTGTCTAATTTAACATATTTTACTTAAACAGTTTATTGACAAATTTTTTGGTATATATTTGAAGAAAATTCTTAAATTTGATGAAAAATTTAATTAAATAGAATAAAAAATTGTTTTTTTAACACATTTATTTGATTGTGATAGAAGAAGTATAGGCGACTTTAAGATTTGACTCTGGACTTTGTGGGCTTAATGGTGGTTGGTCTACAGGTTCCTAAAGTTGGTCGCCTTGGGTCAAAAACCCTAAAACGATGCTGATTTCTTTTATCTAAAACGATTTTAAAGATTTTTATATGAGTAGATTTTGCTACTGAAAACTTAATAGAAACCTTGTCTCTTATAGTTTAAGAGATATTTTGCTTCAAAAGTTTAAAATTTTACCTTTGAACTGATCTTGGCGAAGTTTGTATTCCGTAACGAGTCCAAGTTTTGTCCGATTTTTGTCAAATATAACATTAAAAGAAGCTGGAAAGTCTACAAAAGCACTATTAGTAATACTAAAAATTGGGTGTTTTATTCATTTCATTTGAAACACTGTGCGACATTTGGTTCAGTGTATAATGTCGAATGATATCCAAGGTCTTTAAAAGTCACCTAGAGACCTTTTAACTATAAAACGATTATATTCTCATACAAATAATAAATTGACAAAAAATATCACGTTTATTTGTTAGAAAAACATTTGAAGAAAACTTTTTCCATTTTTATTCCTTCAGCCGTTAGAAAAACACCTTTAATTTTGTTTTCTATGCAGTCAGTAATGACATTATTACGAAAACTATAAAGAAGTTTAATCTTGACACAAAAACTAACAAGAGAACAAAAATCTGCTAAGCAAAGAAAACTGAAGTTTAAACTTTTTTTTTTTCAAAAATAAAACGCCTTCAACAATGCGCCAGTATTTTGTTGCAATTTTTCTACACAATTGCAAGAAAAAAATGCTAAAAGAATAAAAGTTTGAAAAAAAGACTAAAGACAAAACTAAAAAACGGATGTGAAAGAGAGAAAAAAATCCAGAAAGAAGATTGTCACTAATATTAATAAAAATCTTGAGTTTTCTAATATTTTTTCTATCGTTTTTGTACGCCATCTCGAAACTCTACACACAACTATTAACATGACACTATTTAACTTTTTATATTCAGTTCATCTTTTCAACGATTTCATTTTTTTCTTTTTTTTTGAAAATTTTTTCTTGTTGTTTTTTGTCACCGAAAAAAATGGAAGTTTTTTCATAATCTAAGCAAAACTATGAAACGAGTAGAAAATGTGAAGAAAATCTGTTGTTTCATTTTATAGTTTTTGTTTCGATAGAAACTTTAAGAGAGAAGATTTCATTTAGAGGACAATATTTTTGGTTTAATAAGGGATTTGCAACTGAAATAATTCGAATAATTTAAGCAAAATCTTTTCTCATGACCCAAAATCTCTCTCCGACAGTTCAAAAAAATTGATTTCTCTTTATAAAGAGTTGTGATAAAGCCCTCTGTTAAAATAAATCACATTACTTTCTATTTGATCTGACTAAGGAGTGAGAACGAAAAATTCTCAGCACGTTTTTCACTAAAAATTTTAATCCAAGTATAATTTGATCATGACACCTTTGTAAAACATTTCAGTTATTATGTTTAAAGTCAAACATTGTAAAACTAATTAAAATAAGTGACCAGAAGAAAGTGCGTATTAAAATTGTTAAATATTTTCAATAGAACCGAACTTATTCCTACAAAGATTTGGCCAAATATTTAAGGCTCTACCGTCAAACTCTTTCCAATATTATTGAACAGTACCAAAAGAACATGTACATTGAAAGAAAACCTGTTTAAGCTAGAAAGAAAGTTCCACATGATGTTTCTAAAGCCAAAAAATAAAAAAAGTTTCCAACTCAACCGATAGCAAAGCAGCCTGGTAAACTCAGAGCTCGAACTATTTGTTGCAAAAAGTTCAAGGTACTGCAGGTTCAAAAACGTACGTTTTTGATAAGAACGCTGCTAAAAATTTGCAGAAGCCGTAGAAGAAGCCAATTATTTGTTACGATGGGTTCTCTAAATACCGAAATATATAAAAAAGGAATGTTTACAAAAAAGTCTGTTTCCATTCAAAAGACTTCATAATATGTCCTGTTTTTTTTCTGTCATGGTGATAAACCATGTCTTGATTGGTATAAGAACAATAATGTAATTGTACCGAGAGATGTAAATTCTCCAAACCACCCAGAGCTAATGTTAGTGTGAAGATATTTGGTTCTTGTCAAAAGAGAATTGAAGGGCACAAAAATGTTTACAATACAAAGTGGCAAAAAGTAATAAAAAAACGTTAATGGAAGGGTTTCCGCAAAAGGTTAAAACCAACACTAGAGGTGAAAAGGGTATCGTAACACCTCTGTCTGTCCGTCGGTCAGCCGGTTTTGTTGGTACGCTCACATCCACAATAATTGACAGAGCTCAATGAAACTTGGCCTGAATATTAACATATGTCCGGTTCATTATAATAAAATTTATAGACGGATGTCTGGAGCAACTTCTAAATTCAATTATAAAAAATAAAAAATACCAAATCGGTTCGGTCTTCCGAACGATGCAATTTTTGTGCGTTACAAACGTATAATGACCCAACTAACTATGATGTTGTGGGTATAGATATGCAAATTAAACAGATTCCAAATAATTTCTAAGTGAGCACACTTATGTATCCTTCGTTCCTTTGAACAACGTCCTCTATATGTGATCTAGTGTTAAAGATGTTTGATAACATGCATCACTAACAGCCGATCCCTGTTAACTTACAGTGTGTTCAAGTGGATTTTTAGAAATAATTCTATAACTTTTAAGCCTTTAGATATATGCGAGCTTAACATGGTAAGAGGCAACTGATTTGAGGTGGTCTGGATGAGGTCAAGTACCCATGTAATCAGGGTCATAGTCCAAAGTTGCAGGGTAACCGAGTATGCTTGAGGATGTTGATTTTTTACAAATTCGCCAAAAATTCATTTATGAATTAAGGCAAACTCCTCTATAAAAAATAGAGGTGTTCAAGTGATTTTGTGATCAGGGGCATCAGTCAGCATTTAAACTCTTCAAGATTAATATCAAAAAGTTGCAGAAAATTTTCCAAAGATTATATTCAGACGAAGACGGAAACTTCAGATGCCTTAAAAAAGACATCCATTTGACAAACTCTTATAAAACTACGATCATATATTTTAAAATAATTTTTTAAAGGGGTTCCGTACTTGATCTATAAAGAATTACAAACTTGAAATGGCTTTGTTTTCTGAAAAACGTCTAATAAATTTAAAATATTTATACTTTACACTAAATTTCTTTCATTCTTTCCCCAACAAAAACTTTTTGTTACTAAAATTGTTCCCTTATTGAAGGTTTAAATGAAAAACTAAAAGAAATGCTCATGTTGCCAGCAACATTATGAAAATGATGATAATATTTTTGTTGCTACTGCTGCCATTGTATTTATATGCCTGAAATAGCATCTAAAGTAACTTTCATCGTGTTACCTGACTGTGTAATGAAGCTTAGAATTGCAACAAATTGCAGGTGAATAGTTTTATATTAAAGAGGACAAAGTAAAATAACAAAATAAATAAATGAAAAAAAAAAAAACATCTTGAAAATACATTGTGACACATTTTTCAAAACGAAAAAGCGAAAGAAACAAGAACTGAACTAAAAAATGAGTGAAAAAGTATAAAGTCAAACTTATGCCAAGATTTGTTAAAAGTTTCTTTTAAAAAAATAAGTGTTATTGCAATATATTAAAAGGAAACTTTAGAAAAAAATCCATAATAAAGTTGTTTTCATCTTTCGTTGATAATTTTTGAAAAAGAAATATTTTTTTCTTACAAACTGTTTAACTATTAACAGGAATATAAATTTTTTTGTTTATAAGAAAATTGTTTTGATTATTAATAATTTAGATTTATATAGAGAAAGATTTTAAAGAAATATCAGCAATACACAATTTGCATCTTGTAACGAAATCATGATAAATTGGATATAACGCTAAATTATAACTCTACCGGCAAATTTCATAAGTTTCTCAATGTTCATATCATAAAGTTGTATGCAAAGTTTACATGTCAGATGTTTCCATGGGTGGACCATATCTAAATAGCGCTAATAGAAATCATTTCATGAAAATTCCTGAAAATATTATTTTCTAGACTTACACCAAATAGGTCCAGATAAACTTCAATTGGTAATCGCAAAAGTCTTCAGTGTCATCTCATTAAATACGGTTCTTATAGAACTAAGAATTTAAATGAACAAAGTAGTAAATTACATTAATCCATCTCCCCTTATCTTATATAACCTTATGTCATATGATCCAAATTCAGATTCCTCAATTTCTACAATTATTAAACTTCGGCTTCACAAAATTTTTTAGAGAGAGCCATAAGGTATTGGCCAGATTTAGGGAACTCAAGACTTTATTCCGAATTAAAAACTTTAATAAAAAAGATGCATTTATCTGTTTTTGACATAGTAAGTCTGTTATAGAACGATGGAATATCTATCCATATTTTGGAATTACTGAAAAAGGATTCACTTTTCCAGAGGCTCAATATTTTACCCTTTCTAGTTGTCTTAAATATATGAACAGTTATTATGTCATTCGGCCGATTTTATTGAATTGCAGGCAGAAGGGACAACATCTGCGCTATAGGACGAGTAGTCAATATTTCCTCGGTTTTTCAAATAGTTTTTGATTGATTTAAAAAAAATAGCAGTACGTTGTCCCTGTGGATAGTTATGACTTCGTCTTTAGTCAAACGAAATAATTGTCTGTTGGCGCTCAACCCGATTTCAATACCATCAAATAAACTTATCCATACACAACAGATCATTACTTAGATTTTACTGGCTGTTTCTTTTTATACACAAACACACGAAATTACAGAGTACGATATGTTAAATTTCAGGAGAGATATACTTAAAAATGTAGAGTATACCATCGTCTAAAGTTTCTTTGATTTTATAAGCCCTCGCTTTAACTACCAAAATTATCAGAAAAAAATGGTGCTACCTCGACTTTGCGTAGTTTGATTTAAAAGTTTTAAAAAAAGCTATACTGGCCCTGCACAAATTCTCCAAATGGCAGATATAAGCAGACGGATATTTTGAAAAATATATGGATCACTTTATATGTAAGATCACATACATATTCGATGAGCCCTTTAAGTAAACACTACAACATATTTGTAGGGCATTTAAACATCAGACTACATTTCGCTTTTAACTCTGTTAAACTTTTAACTCTTGAAAATAAAACTAATAACCAAAGAGACGCTTTAATTCCTTTTCTGCTCTTCAACTTAAGAAAATTCTTTCTGATTATATTGTAAAATTATCTGGGCAATTCAGTAGTACTTTTGGTCTCGAATCCCTAATAAAAATTTCTGAATTTCACCTCATATGTGAAGTAATTTTCAGAATTATCGAACTTCATAAAACTTGACATGAAGAAATTATCATTGATTATTTATTTATTGTTAAGTTCAGCAACAATTGTGTTCGATATCATCGTATCTCCCCTTATTTAATTCCAATCAATTTAAAGCCATTTACAGATACTTAACATTTCAGTCCATTTACTAACAATTTACAATTTATAACTATCGCTATTAAGTTATTATAACTTTCATTACAAAATCTTATAAACATTAATATGTCATGAATAAAGATATCAAAATGTCAGATAATGGGCATATGTAACCGTTCTTGCCATATTGAATTCAATTATTGACATTTCCATGGTGTAAATTTGGTGCATGCGAAATATACAGATGAAACGATAAGAAGAAAATGTTTATAAGTGGGAAATGCGAATGTGAAATTGTACATACAAAGGTAAATATTAGGGAGGGAACAAAAAGAAAATAAATAATATCAAGGTGAAATAAGCATACTAAGCCCAATAGAGTCCAATATCTAAATTGTTTTCTTTCCATCATCAAATTTAAAAAAAAAAAAGTATTTGCTCGAAAAGTCATATTAAATAATTTTCTATTTAATTTAGTTATTCTCAATTATATGTAAAAAATGCAATCACCCTAATATGCCATTGTATAAATGCAATGTCCTTGCAACATAAACACATTGTTAAACACACAATAACAATAACAGAAGAAGAAGAAAGAAAAATATGCATGAACAATATGTTGTAAAGATATCAAAGGCCTAGTTAGTAAGTTGCAAGTGTAAGTAGCAACTGTAGCAATAATAACAAAAACAATAGGTGTAATAGTGGCTGATGTTGATGCCAACAACAATCAACCATCAGTAGTTGTTGTTGGTAGAGTTAGTGTCAGAATTTACATTGAATTTCATACAATAAGCGGTTTATGTGATTGTATTACTTTTGTTTGTTTAATGACCTGAACAACAGTATTTTATGTATGAATGTTTGTGCAAGTGTGTGTAAGTATATATGTATCTGAGAGAAATTGGGTTTTGTGAACAAAATGCATGTGTATATAGAACCACTTATACCAACTATATACGTTTGTATTTATAAAAAGAAGATAATACGTATAACATTTAGTATTAGATTTTCGGATTGAACAACAATTAGAATCCAATTCAGTATACTTTAAAGGGAGCATTCTGTAATATTGAATTAATAATCACCGATTCCTTCCTTAAATAGAAGTGAACTAGACTTGTACTAGAACTGCACAAGAACTGAACTAAAACCGAACTTGAACTGAACTAGAACTACACTGGATCAGAACTTGAATTGAAATAGAACGCGACAAGAACTGGACTAGAACTGAACTTAAACTTAATTAGAACTGAACTTTGAACGAGAACTGAACTTTGAGCTAGAACTGAACTAGAACTAAAATTAAAATAAACTAGAACACGACTAGAACTGAACTAGAACTGCAGTGGATCAGAATTAAAATAGAACTAGAACTGAACTTAAAATGAACTAGAACGCGACAAGAACTGGACTAGAACTGAACTTAACTTAATAAGAACTTAACTAGAACTGAACTTTGAACTAGAGCTAAACTTAAAATAAACTAGAACGCGTTTAGAACTGGACTAGAACTGAACTTGAACTTATTTAGAACTAAAGTAGAACTGAACTAGAACTGAACAAGAACTGCACTGGAACTGAACTAGAATTGAACTTTAAACTAGAACTGAACTTGAAATTAACAAGAACGCGACTAGAACTGAACTAGAACTAAACTAGAAGTGAACAAGATCTGAACTATAACTCAACTGGAACTTATTTCTGCTTACTCTTATATAAGCTGAGCTTGTTTGTTCTTTAAAAAATGGAATTTTTCTGGATTTAGAGAGGAAAAAATAGTTGCTAAAAAATGTAACTGATTTTGTAATGGAAGGTTTTATTTCTAGAAGTAGATCACAACTAGGGATCTTCCAGATGTTTGTGAATTGCCAAATAAATAATCCGCCGAAAGAGAAATTATATTTCTATTTAACAAAGTCCAACGTCCATAAACAAAATAATACACTACACAGGTGTAAGCGCGGACAAACTAAAGGTAGATTATTTCCTGTTATATATTCTATAGAACAAAATAATAGGTAATAACGTCAATACATTTTTAGGTCCAATTATTTTGAACGAAACCTTCTAAAAAAGGTCATGATTTTAGTTTCCGATTTAAGTAACAAATTTATAAAATTAGTCTCTTGAAAGCATTACTCTGGTCTCAGAATAAAACCCTAATATATTTACCGAAATGACAAGTATGAAGTGTTTATAACTCCTGCACTTTTGATCACATTTGATCAAGAATTTTTAAAGATTTTTAGGCTTTGAATAGCCAGCGTCTCTCCCTTATTTCTATCTCATGTAGTGGAGTGATTCTGAGATTATTTCAATATTTCATTTCCCCAAATTAATGCAAAATTAAATAAAATAGAAATAATTTAACATTTTCTCAGTTATGATTTTGCTTCATAAATAAAAAATGTTAACTTAACATTGTTTCTCATTAAATATAGTTTCTACTTAAAATAATTTTAAAAATTTATCGTTATAAAATTTTATTTATTATTATTGAAAGATTTCAATATGTACAATATTATTTTACCACAAACGCATATTACCACAAATTGTATATATAATCTTAAATCTACTATTTTCGACATTGATTTTGCTTCATGTGTTCACAATTCCGTTAATCTAGGCTCAGGTGTATTCACACAAAGGTAACATTAAACAAGAATATTAAAAAGACATCTTTGTTCTATTTTTTGTTTTGTTTCGCACAGGAATTAATACACGACTGGTTGTTTGATTGTATGGTTGAGTCTACTATTCAATGTGTAGGACTAAACCAGAAAACCGCCTTTTACATATTTTATCCTATTTTAGGCGCGAAAAGATTTCTTTATTGTAACACATTGTTGTTCCAAATGACACATATTGGGTTTAAAGGTTAACACTATAATTCAGTAGAAAATCTATTGGAAATTTTTAATGAACTCAATAGGGAATTTAAGCATTTAATACAGATGAATTAAATTATTTTTTTTTAAATTCATTTAGCAATAAAATTAACTACCTGCTTTAAACATATTTTTAAATTTTAATTTTCTATACATAATTATTGATATTTAGGCATGACTAATCGTTGCTCAATTTACTACCTGATATTTTTTATGATCTTTAGTTTTCTTAGTTCAATAAAGACATCATCATTATATACAATTTATGTGAAACCAAAATGTGATTATTATCTGCTTTTGGAATTATTTGAAAGTCTTAAAAAACTCACTTCATCCACATAATTGAAGGCAGATGATAAATTTATTTCGATGAGAAAAACCTGTTACAAACTGAGAAATGAAGTAAGTGGCAGAGAAGCAAAAAATTAAAGAAAAAGGAATATGCCGATTATTTGTTAAATAAGAAACAAAGAAAGAAAGAAAGAAAGAAAGAAAGAAAGATAAGAAACAAAAGAAACGGCAGTACAGTGAAGAACAAATGTGGGAGTACAACATCAAAATAAATTTATTCATTTATTTCACAAAAATTCTAAACACTTTTACCGAACATATCTGTAGAAAGCATAAGAAATGCTATGAATAACGCAGCTTAAAAAGTCGAGTTAAAATTTTTAAAGAAATATGATCTCGTAAATATTTTAGAAGCACAAGTTTTGATAAGGTCGGTGCTTAGGGGGAAGAATAAAAAACCTTTGTGGTCCTTTAGCATATTTGATACTCGTAGGAGGGTGAGAAAATGTTTTAATAATTCAAGAAGAACGGGTAACTGGTCAGAAATGCTTAACGCCAAGCTTTGAGATATTATGAATCCACGTTACGAATCCATATACTATACACATAGATGGGAATTCTGTGATATTGCCTATTAAGAGCTTCAGTCTCTACAAATCCTAGACCTTTCGCAGTTCAATATGGATGTAATTCTGCCATGGCCTGTAAGCATCTAACGAACATTTATGAAATAAACTCATATTCCGGCGATATGGACACTTTGTGATGTTGTATTAATACAAAAGAGGTAAAAACCTCCCATACAGCTAGAAATAACTTTAGAACTATTAATTTTTATACTGAAGTTACTAGATAAGATCACTGATGTGCACAAATCTTGCCTTCACTTAAGATATAGAGATATATTCTTGATAACAGATTTACGTGGAATTGCAAGGATATCCAAGACAGTGATGGCTATATACTTCCTTAACAAAACCAAGATGGGAACTTAATCCCAAATTTATAAATCAGAATTATGAATCGGAGAAAATACCAATTCTATGTTACGTTATTCTGGTGGAAATCACTCGAAACTTTCTCGAACCTCTTGAAATTTGACTTAGTCCATCGAAGAATAGGGATGTTATTTATTTTAGAAGATCTATTTATTTTATTTAATAGATCTTCTACATGTCAAAAAAATTTAATGCGGTTTGGCGCATTTTTATATCCCTTTGAATAAAAAAAGTGTGACTAACTTCCATATCGCGGGACCATATTTGGCTATAGCTCCCTCATAGGAATTCCAAGTTTTCAAAAATATAATTGAACGAGGATTTATAACATTAACCACTGCCGACTTTTTTAAAACTCCTCGTATACTCTTCACTGTTTTTACTTTTAGAAATTCATTGAAAAAAATTATATTCAAAACATGAATTTTCGAAGGAATCGCATGTAGAAAAGAGTGATCTTCAATACACATCTGTAAATTGTGTCCCGCTGTTTAAACGATTACAAAAGACCACATAACTATGACATCATATTTAGAGTTTCCAGGTTGATAAATTTTTTAATCTACTTAAATTTATTTTTATACATAAAATTTTCTTAGAAGATAATTTTCATCTATTTGAGTTCATAAAATTGTATAATTATATCTCTATATTTCTTTGTAACTGTAATATAACTGTGGCAACCCTATACATTAATTTTATTTACTTTTTTTAAGTTCTCATTATCTTAATTTTTATCATATGGATTCTTTTTTTCAATATTCTTTTGTTGCAGTTGTCTTTTTATTAAAACTTAAACAATTGATTTATGACTTTGTAATTGAAATTGACAATTATTTTCATTTTCTCTTCCTCTTTTCTTGCTTCTTCTTAATTTGCATGAAATAATCTGGTAACATGAGACAATTTATTTGTAGAAATAATTTATTTGTTTCTGTGATTCGTTTTCCATTTGCAGAAGAAAATTAATTAGTTTTCAATTTAAGACTAAATGAATTATTGGATCAACCAAAGAATGATTCCATTTGCTAAACAAAATTTGGGGAAAAATCTACAGTAATCGAAAGCAAACAAGGACTCTGCAATCGCAGTTACCGCACAGTGGGGAAAAGTTGAATTTTTGGAAATAAATCTGTATCTTTTGATCGGGTGAATGGATATGCATTGGTCATAATGAAAGCAGAGGAGTGGGGACGGTAGTTTTCCCCATAGAGGCTCCATGGGCAGAGTTAGAAAGAAAATTACTTGAAAAATAGTATAATGTACACAATAAAGTTTTGTTTAATATTTGACCATAAAAATTACATAAATAAAGCTGTATCATGAAATTTGAATATAATGTAGAAAAGATTCTCCCTAATACAGAACTATAAATAAATTCCCAAATTTCGATTTCAAATTCGGTCTATACACCTTTAAAGAGTAAATGTGTTAATATGTCACATCGTAGTTACATAGAAGATTTAATCCAATACACATTTAGCCCTTCACATTTAAAAACAAAAGCAAATAAGTGTGTAATAGTCGTATTAAACCGACTATATAATACCCTACACCACTGCGCAAGTATGAAAAAGTTATGCACCATTTCCTGTACATATAAATTTTAAAGATTTATGCAATTTGAAGTAGAGGTTATATGAAAGCTATAGGAAATAAGGAACCGATCATCGTATATTTTGTTCTCCGGTTTCTTAGACTTTAACTATAAGAAATATCATCACAATACTAATACTTTCTGAGACATATTTACTTTAAGGTGAATACTGGAAGTTTTTCTGTGCAACTCAGGAAGTCATTCTAAGTCGAAAGGTATATGATCTGCACAAACGTAATTTCCTATGGTGATGTAGGGTATAAAAACAAGTAGGAATTCTATATTCGGATCTGCCGCATCTATAATACCCTGCACTACATATGAACAAAATTTAAGCAACAGATATACACATACACTAACACACCGTATATATACATCAACACTTCTAGCAACCAACAATTTGATATACAAAGCGAAATTTAATATGACATACAATTCCATATATATTTGACTATAACTTTTTCTCGACTGATTCGAGTTTTATGATTTTAGGAATAGTCGCTATATTAAAGTGATTTTGTTCGAGAAATAGTTTTTGAAAAACTGACATAAGTGTTTTATCTGAATTTCGGAGTTGTCTCGGTCTATTGAAATTGGATTATTATAATTGTGATAAATATTGCAACAGACACACGGACGGGCATGGCTAAATCGGTGTTAATATGAAGCAGAAATAAATATATACTTTATGGCGTCTTAGATGATTACTTCTTGGCGTTTCACTTAGAATGACAAAAATCGCTTTAACTATATAAGATATCCACACATGCGAACGTATTTTTGGAAGAATTTTATTAGACTATCTTCACTTATTATAAGCGATTTTGTCAATACCGGAGGTGATCGGAGTTGGAAATTCACCCTGCGTCCACTGGACCCACTAAGAACTTGTACTCTACCAAATCGATTAAAAGGCAGCCCAAGAATATATGTGTGGAAATTTAATTAAAAAGAAGTAATCGCTAGTTTGAAAATTACAAAACAACAAATGGCAAAACGTGCATTCAAATTGTTCAAATCAAAATTTTATGGCTTGATTCACCTCAAAACCTCAAATAAAAAAGTTTTAAAATTAAATAACATCATTAACTTCATAACATATTGATGTATTGAAATAAGAACACAAATTATAGCTATTCAGCAGAAAAGAAGCTAAATATTTTTAAAATCATATACCAAAGAAATAACGTCCATTAATCATTATTTCGTTTAGGGTGTTGAAAAAAAAGCGAAGTTTGATCAAAAGAAAAAAATCCAATTTAATGAATTATTATTTTTAATTATAATTCAAGCCACAGGGATGGAGAAAACTATTTAAGCAAATATGATTAATACGCTTTTATAAGATAAAAAGAAAAATCTATGAAAACCAGAAAAAAATATCTAAAAAGGGGAAAATGAAAAAAAATAAATGCAAAAATCCCTTGAACTTTAAAATTTCTTACATAAGAAATCTTTTGTAAGTTTCCTTTTCTGTTTAACGAAAAAAATTAATTCTTTATTAAGTTTTTTTTTCCCTATTTTCATTAAATATTAAATGAGTTGAGGACGAGACAAATTGTAGTGATAAAATAATAAAGACAAAAAATCGCTTTATAAAACTTCTTTTTCAACTTCCCAAAGAAACTTGGAGTTTTTGTTATAATAAAGAAAAAGTGCATATTGAATTGTGATAAAAAAAATATTATTTTTTTAGCCAAATACATATATTTAGTTGTAAGAATCATTTATGCATGCTTTACAAAAAAATGTATATACAAAGGAAATGTAAGAAAGTTAAAGTAGGTCAAGACCGACCATATAATACCCTACACCACAATGTTGGTTATAAATGGTAGTTAGAAAATATCGAAAGATTCTTATATGTAAAATATTATTTCACCACAAACGTAAAAATTTTTTATATAAACCAAATGAAAAAATATTCAATCTCAAATCAACTATGTTCAACGTTGATTTTGCTTTATGTATTTTTCCGCGTGCATATTTATCTTAATTTTACCAATTATTACAAAACCAGTGAATATGTAAGATTTATGCCCTTTAAGGTTATGGTTGAAAATGGACTTGTATGGGACCAATGAGAAGTAACGGACCGACCCTCGCATAATATGGCACTTTGGTCTAGAATTCATAAGACTTATTTTTTTTAATTTCATTATAATCGCTTTATCAAGTGAAATAAAAAAAATATTCAATCTCAAGCCAACTTTGTTTAACGTTGATTTTGCTTCATTTTTTTCTGTGTTTATATTTATCTTAATTTTACTAATTATTACAGTACAAGTATATACATAAGATATATGCCCTTCAAAGTAATAGTTGGACTTGCATTTGTGTGGGACCTTTGAGAAGTAATGGAATGACCCTCGCATAATTTGCAACATTGGTTTAGAATATCATAAGACTTACTTTTGTATAATTTCGTTAAAATTGCTTAAAACATCATCCTCATCATCATCGAATAGGCTTCGTTCCTGGGTCAAAACTATAATATGCGCCAAATTTCATCAAGATGTATTTAAAATTGCGACCTGAGAGTGTTCACAATGTTTACAACTAAATCAGAAGGTGACTCTAAATCCAACATTATAGAACAGTATTGTTAAGGTAAGTGTAACGCCATTTCTTCCGTATGTCGCAAACGTCACCACAAACACATCATACCTCAACCACCCACGGTGCTGTAGGGTAACATTGCATTCGTTTCAGTTTTTTTCTCCGCAATAAGCAAAAAACTTAAGCCAAAAAATTCCAATTGCATGTTTAAGCAAAAAAATTGGAAAGAAATTATAAAAAAATATATATTTTTATAGAGAAGAAGAAGAAATTGTTAAACAAAAATTATAGAAGTACGAGTGAAGTATAAATAGTCTCTTTTATTTCCCTTTACAACCAGAGTAAAATGTTTGAATAATTTATGCTATTTCTTCGTCTATCTGTCCATTCGTCCGTCTGTTTAGTCTGCCCAGACAAAACTTTTTCTACAAAAGAGAATAAAAGTTGAACAAAACAAAAAAATCAGCATTTGTGTAAACTTTTTGTAAGCAATAATTTATAGTTTTAAATAAGGCAGAGATTCTTAATTTTTGTTTGGAACATTTGAATTATTTGCATCACTTTTCCGGGCTCCTATTTAAACGATGCTCGCACAATTTTCTCTTTAAGGGTAAATTTTTCATAAATCTTCTTTAACTAGAACTTTTAAAAGGAAATTTGTTTAAGAGAATATTTGTTAAAAGCTTTTAAGAATGATAACTGTATTTGTATTATCTAAGTTGAAACTTTAAAATGTATTTCACTCTTCTTTATAAAAATTCATCTGAGAAAATTTTGTTTTAAAAAAATTATTCAACTTTCTCTTTAAGGAAACTCTCTTAACTAATTATCTCTTTGTAACAACTTGTTTGGGCAAACTTCTCATTATTTGATCTTTACAGAAATTAAAAAAAAAAATAGAAAAAGTTCGTCATAATAATTGAAATAAAAAAATCTACGTATGATATGAACACATGATTACAAAATATAGTGCTTCTCTATGGATGAAAACAGAGATCATAAAATATTTTAGCTATTTTAAGATCAAGATTCTTAAAGAGAATGTCTAGTGAGCTTATGAATTTCAGCTCCAATACAAATGCTAAAATAGTTCAAAGTATTTAAAGTAACTAAATTAAAAATATTGATCAGAATGGGTGACTTAAATAACAGAAGCTGCATTTGTGTTAAAGATGGTAATATTATAGGAATTGTCGAAAGTATCTCTCTAACCGCTACAAAAAATCTGATAAGATTTAGACCTCGTTAGTTTAGTACAGGGCGTGTATCTTACGTACCTAATTTATTTGTCAGATTGTAGTGCATGTAAATGACTTTGCAAATTTCTCACATAGAACTCGATAGAGCAATAACTCATAACGGGAAATTTTGAAAATATTCACGAAGATGAGGTGCTGATATTGATAACTGACATATACAGATCCGTATACATAAAATCTATCTTATTTTACAAAAGTTATGTTAAGTCAAAAACTCATGTTGGTATTTTGACTTAGAATCGAGAAACTGTAACAACTGGGCGAGAATTTCCACAAAGCAGATTAAAAATAAAAACCTAAATGAAAAAGATATATAGTTGGAATTCTATATAGTGATGTCCGTTCATCTGTCTTGTAACGTTTAGAACACTCTATAGATAACTGTCTTAGAGATATATTAATATTTGATATGCTAAATTTTTGTCCTAACGGTAAAGCCTATTGAAATTAGTGATCGTTCTAAGATTTCAAGTAACTCTTATACACTTCTATATATAACTAAAGAATTGAGTATAAAAGCTGGTTTACCACAGGAAAGTATTATAGGACCGACACTTTAATGCTGTATCGTTATGCTATGATCTGACAATTTCAACATTTGCTGATGATACGACAACTTATAGTAAAGAAATGTAGGCGTGCTACCTTCGTCTATAGAGAGGAAACTGTCCATCTTCAGGGTAATTATGTTACATACCTTCATTTTGAAAGTCGATTTACAAGGAGCTGCCATATAGAAACTTATATTGTTTAATTACTTTCAGAAAAAAATTAACCATAAATGAAACAGTTTAAAAACCAATACTGACATATGGTATGGTATGGTGCTACGTGGTATATTTTAAAAGACAACAACCATATTTGTATATTTCATTAGTTAAGGAAGATTTTGAAAAGTGCACAAGATATATATAGCAAAGGTGTGAACTCATCCTGAAATGTTAAAAGAGACAAAATTAATGGAAGGAGAAATCATTTTTTCTCCGATTCAAACATAAAATACCACATGTAAAAAATCTTCATGTCAAACTTCAAAAATTTCGTCACACAAGGTCCTATACGGATCCACTTCTAAAAACTATTTGATGTGTGTAAAATTTCAAACAATTTTGTATTCTGATTATTTAAAGGTTTATATAAGAAGATATTGTGTTATTTCTTCTAATGATTAGTTTATTTAGGTCTAATGTATAAATAAGCTTCACATTTTTAACATCTAAGACCCAGTGAAGACGACTTAGCAATGCTTGTCTGTTGGAAATATTTTCAAGTCCACAATAATGATCATAGTTTAACGAAATTCAGCCCGGATGCTTGTTATAGTTATATTCTATTTCCCACTTAAAAACGTCATTATAGTTTTAGTAGGGTAATAGTTATAGACTGAAATACCAATGGGGTTTTTCCTTAAAAATCCTTAAATACAGACCAACACTTTAAAAATAGAGTTATTAAAGCTCTTTTATAAAGACATGTTGGGAAATGGGTTTTAAGTTTATAAAACTCATGCAAGCAGAATTATTTTTCCAACTGTCCAAAATACATAGAACTAATTTCACAAATATTGGTTCATAGTTTGTTACAATTTTATTTAATTTCTCTTCAAAGTCGGTATTAAAGAACCACTGTCTCTAAATACATATTTTAAATAGTTGTTCGGTAATTTTCATACTCAAATACTTGTATCCATAAATCTAACAAATAAAATGCTAAATTTGAGAAATAAAATATATTCATTTCAAGTGGTCATGTGGAACATCATTGCCAAATATAATATATTCTCCATAGGCTTCATATCCACATGAAGTTTTCTAGACATTTTTAGTTACTGTTTCAAAATATATTAAAGCTTTGACATATAAAATAAATTTTTACAGATCCTTTTACAATAAAAGAAACCCAAACATTTTCTTAAAAATAGTTTTACTCATTATTTTTATATTTATAAATATTTAGTTTTTAGTAAATTTTAGCGTGTCTCTGTCCAGTTTTTTAACAAAAATATATATTTTTTATTTTTTGTGTAATTCACGTTCAAGGATGCTTTTTCTTTGAGAAATATGTGTATAAGGAGTGAGATCAAAATATTCTTAAAACATTTTTTTCATTCAAAATTTTATACCAAATATTATTTGGCCTTTTTTGTTAAGTCATCTTCGTTAAATATTTCAGTTGTCAAACAAATGATCTGATTAAAATAAGTGACTAGAAAAAGTGAATACTTATATAATTAAATATGTTTAACAAAGCCCAACTTAGTCCTACACAAAAGTTGGACAAGCATTTAAAGATTTGCTTCAAATTGTTTCTTAAGCAGTATCGCGACAACTTCTTAGTTGAGATAGAACTTGGTTCAAGTAGAACGAATGGACCACATTATATTTCTGAAGCCCAAAATGGAAAGCATTTTTAAAAGAGCTTCCCAATGCAGGTTAAAAAAACATTCAAGGTTCAAAAAGTATCTGAAACAGAGCACGGAAATTGAAGTCAAGTTTTCTAAAAAAAATATTCTTCTTCATAACGGATGACGAAACCTATGTTCTGACAAATTTTTCGAGACTTACAAAATTATTGGAATTGCTGATGTTAAAGGAAATGTTGAAGAAAAGTTAAGACAGCAGTTAAGCAGTGACGCTACCGACATTTACAAAAAAGTTACTTCCATTCGTAAGAATTCATAATGTGTCCACTTATTAGTGGCAGGACTGTGATAAACAAGCCCTTAAGTGTTTCAAGAAGAATAATGTGGTATTTGCAGCAAGGGAGGCAAATCCTCCAAACTGCCCGGAGCTAAGACCAGTGGAGAAATATTGGGGTCTACTTTGAATGAAAATTTAAGAGCACAAAAGAGGTGTGCAAAAGTGTGGAAAATTTTTAACGGAGATGGAATACCTGTTCCAGCGAAGTGACTGAAAGCACCATAAAAATTTCAATGAATGGTTTTTTGAAAAAGGTTCATAATTTTATCACAAGTGATTAGAACTATAAAAATATTTCAATCAAATAGGAAAATATAAAGCTGTAAGTTCAGTGGCATCGTTTCTATATGTCTATTCAATTTTTTTCGATCTCACTCCTTAAGAGTGTAAATGTTTAAATTTCATGTGCCATCACACCACAACAAATATTTTATCCTTTATAAACTATTCAACACTATTTACTCGTGTTCTTAAGATATTCGTGTTATTTTGGATTCTTTTTTGTATCTTTCAGTTTCTTATTTTTTTAGTTTTAGAGCCACTAACTTAAATGTTGTGTCAGGCATAGCCAAATAGGTTGCATAAGTATCAAAACTAATATACAAGAAGACTGTCTTATATTTTGTGTCCAATGTATGAACTAGATGTGTGGAAAAATTTATACAAAATGTAGCAACAACATGCAATTTTAACGTAAAATTATCTTTAATATAATGTTCATAGTTTGGATATAAAAATGTAGTGATGGTTGGAAAAATAGCACTACTATAAACTCATCAAATTAAAACAATTGACCTAAGGGATCTTATACCGGGAAGAGCCATAGTTGTTACAATAACAAATTTATCCTATCAAATTATACATACTACACGTTGCTATTTTATTAACCCCAGCTGTAGTTACACGTTTATATGAACCACTCGAACAAAAAATTTCTATTGCATAAAGTATCACTTCTCTCGTTCCCTTTTTTGTATTTATACATGTAGTGCAACTAACACCAACAAGTTTAATATTTTTTTTTTAAATTTTGTCATGTTATCTTCAGCAAAGCACTTGCTAAAACGTGATGCGATTAGATAAAGAAAATCGCTTTACTTTTATATAGAGAGATTGAAATTTCAAGTTTTTCATCTTTTCTTTATTATCTCAGCAAGTGTGTGGTACTATTAGTTTTTGAAGTACTAGACTCTTATATTTCTTGGGTAAAAGAAATTAAATAAAAAATTGAAAGGATTAGAGGGTTGGGGTGTGTGGTGTAAAGGATCTCCCTAATAAATCGTTAATCTGGAAATGTCTGGCGCACAAAAACACGAATAATTATATTGATGATTTCGTCAAAACAAAACAAAGAAAAATCAAAGGAAACAAGTAAAAATATTATAGACTTTGTAATACCCTACAGCACAATGTTGTTTATTAATGTTATTTACGAAAAATTATTGAACGACCCTCATACAATTTTATTTTCTGATTTATTTTTATACGTGCAGTGTATTATAGTGAAACTAACATTTATGTGAAATTTTGGAGGCTTAAAAGAAATTTTTCTGGGGGGTTGTATAGGAGCAAAAAGAAATTATGATTCGACCCTCGCATAATTTTGCACATCGAGTTTATCTTACATTTATTTTCAATTTGGCCACTTAATATTACAATACCAGCGTACATGTAAGATTTATGCCCTTCAAAGCAATATTCGCAAGGGAGCTTGTATGGGACCTAAGAGAAGCAAGAATAATTCGACACATCGTTTTATAATATCGTAAGACTTATTTTTGCTAAAATTCGTTTTATAATATCGTAAGACCTATTTTTGCCAAATTTCGTTAAAAACGCGTCATATTTAAGATATTTATGAGCCTTACGCCTCATTCCGAAAGAATATTTATTTATGAAAGATGCTCGAAATATTGGACCGAACATGGCCAATTTCAACTGGTTTTCGTCCTTTGTCCAAAATAATATTTTGTATCAAATTTCATCCAGATATCTTATAAATTGCGACCTGTAGAGTGTTCACAACGTTTACATGGGCGGCCAGCCGGACGGACTGATACCGTTAAATCGACTCTAATAATGATTCTGAGTCGAATGGTGTATTTAAAGGTGGATGTTTTTTCTGTATGTTACATACATCGTCACAAACGTTTAGTACCCAAACCACCGACGTTAACGTAGGGTATAAAAATAAGAACAAAAGTAAAGACAAAAAGGAGTAAAAGTCGGTTATGGCCGACAATATGTTAACCAACACTATTAAGCTGAAGTGAAATATAATGGATCAATCCTGAATAAATTTGATTTAACGATTCGTGCTTGTAAAAAATATTCATTTGAAATATTTTCATAATACTCGCATACGTATATGGGGATTTAGGTTATTTGAGGTAGTTTTCGGAAGTGGGTTGTATGAAGACAATTGAAAGTTATAAACCAATCTTCGCAAATTTTAGTACGATGTTTTCTAGTTGCAAAAATAATTACAACTAAGGTGGTCCGATCTTATTAAAATTTGACATGAGGCTTTGAACTAATAAAAAATTTATAATATTTAAATGGGAGGTACCAGAAATATATTTATGTCGAATGGTATTTAGTAATCTTCACTTCACTTTTTTACTTAATACAAATTTGCACTTTTTCAGATTAATGCATTATTCCGGGAAAAGCGTAAATTTAGGACTTATAGTCTATAAAATACTGACGCCGTGACAAATTTAATCGTACCTAATTTTATTTAAAAATTAATATTAAGGCATTTATCAGCTGTTTTGTTTACCACAACAGATCAAGGTTCAAATTTATACTGATTATAATGATTTTTTTCTACAATTGCAAAAGTTACGTAATAGAATTTTCTATGGGAACTTTAGCTTAATATTGACCGATATTCTGGGTATTATTCACTTAATTTGTAAATAGGACTATAAATTTAAAAAAAAAAACCCTTGTTAATATAAATAATGGTCTCTTACAAAATCGATTTTGTTTAGTTTTTGGTTCAATAAAGTCTAAATTTGCCTATATCTTCTTCTTGCAATAGATCTGAGAATTTTCACTGAGTTCGAACAATTAGTGAGAATGTTACCGGGTAGAGGGACAGATAAAATGAAGGGATCGATTAAGATTTCGATGATTAATATAAAACTTTTCAACACTTGTTTTGAAGGAAAGTATAATAATAGCGATAAAAATTGGAAGTAACACGATTTTGTTACTCTTTTTGATATCTCGATAAAATAATTTTATATATCCCAAAATCTTTTTTTATTCAACCTACTTCGATCATTTCCTTTACGTTAACGTTAATAATAATTTTATTAATTTATCCATAAATGTGATTAAAATCAAGGTTTTCAAAAAGGTGTTGAAAACGCATAATTTCTTGCGCATAAATTTAAATATTTAAGTGATAATAATTTATGTGTGTGTTTTCCATGACCCAAGTAATAACGATCTTGAATGTTTAAAATAACTAAAAACGAATGTGGTAAATAACACATGTTATTATAAGAAGTCTTTTTTGAGGATTCACTTCCTGTTGTCATTAGAAAATATAAATAAATCTTATGAAATATGATACTGTGTGAAAAAAGACTAAAATTTTAATAATTTTAAATTATACTTCTTTTGACTGAATTCGTGTACACTGAAATCTGAATTTCTACAGTGGAACGAATCGATTTTTTGTTTTGAAAATAAATCAGTAACGTTTTCTGCTTGTTGGAATATTTTTAGGAGGGTTTTATGGAAGTTCAAAAAAATTATGGACAGACCCTCGTACATTTTCGTACAGCGGTTTTGGCTTATTTTTATCCTAATTTGGCTAAATATTTTTACAGAATCCATGATAAGTGCCAGTAATGAGTTTCAAGGTGATATTTGGAAGGATGATTATATGGGACCTATGAGAAATAATAGACCGATCTTCCTATAATTTAACACATCGTTGAAGAATACACTAAAACCTATTTATGCAAATTCGTTTAATATTTACGAATTATATGGACCAATAAGAAAAAATGGAAAAAAATTGTGGTGGGTATAAATATTTCCCTTTATAAAATTCTAATGAACTTTGAATTATCTTTTTATTATCTGGATTCAATTCTTTAGAAATTCAAATTTTTTTCAACATTTTTATTTACATATATAAATCTATAAGTCCTTTCAAAAATCGTATGAGTTCATTAAGCGATTTGTGCTCGCTAGAATTTAAAATATTTGAGATTTTAAAACACTTTACAAGGAGAATATTTCAAAGGAAAAAGTAAAACCCTGAACCTTGGTCGAATCTATGTGGGCTATGTGTAGTGTATTTAAAACATAAGATTCAAAATTGTTTTGGTAATATAAGGATCATCAATGATTTCCTTATCTTCATTCTAAGCTTTTGCTAAAAAGCATTTCATTCAAATGATCGCTTGCTCCCTGTTTTTATGTTATAAATCTTCGGGAATCTGGCTTGAAAAGTTTCCTATATTAAAATGGCAGAATTGCTTCAGACCGATTTCTGACACAATCTCTTAAAACTGAAAACTTTGAACATATTTTGTTCATTCAACTTTCACACAATTTGGAGCGCTGGTATTGAAAAACAATACGCGATAAAACTTTTTGATTTGAACAAATGAAACAATTAATATTCCTGTTGGAGAAGCACTTTTTTGTGGATACAAATCGTAATGTATGATATGAAAAACCAAAAACTTTACAGGTGACATTATGAAAAATAATTGGAATTTCGAAACGTCATATATGAAAGAAGTTAAAAGTTACCTTAAACGATCCCGATTCGTTTTAGCAGTTTTAGAACTGCTCTTATGTAGTGAATCAGGATTATTTAAAATATCAACAAGTAAGAAGTTGTAGCAGGTGAAGTCCGACTACACCACACTGTTGATTATAAATGGTAGTTCCCAAAAATTAGTGAACCACACTCGATTAAAGGTATTTTTTTAATTTATGCTTTCCAGTACGGTATATTATACAGGCACTGACAACCTTGTGGAATAAGTGCATTCTAAATGGATATTTTTCTGTGGGTGTTACATGGGAGCCAGAGGAAATAATGGACGGACCCTCGTAATTTTCGTACATTGATTTTGCTATTTTTATTACAGGCTAACGTATATGGGAGATTTAAGCTCTTCAAAGTGATTTTTAGATGAGTAATAATGGACCGAGAATATCATTAAAATAATTAGAGCAAAATTTCATTAAATTTTTTTATATTTAGGACTTTTGTGATCTTAAATACCCATTTCGAGAGGAACATTTGTATAAGGGGCTAGATGATATAATGAACCCATTTTCAATCGTCCTTGGACCAAAATAATAACACATTCACAATTTCATTAAGATGTCTTTAAAATTGCGGCCTAAATATTATTAAAAAGTTTACATGGACAGACAACAAGCTACCAAACTAGCCAGCCTGCCAGCCGGATGGAGGTGCGAAAATCGTTAAATCGACTCAGAAAGTGATTCCGAGTCGAAAGAAAATTAAAAGTGATGATAGCACTATTTTTTCTACCCGTTACAATTTTTTGCCAAACTTTTATTACCCCAACCACCTATGGAGGTCTAGAGTCTAATGATAATGATAAATATATGATTCATTAACATGTATGACCCTCCCAACAAAACAGTTTAACTACAAATATTTATAAAAAGATATATAAAATCATTAATTTTGATTTTTGCTCCAATTAGTTTTCACATTTTTTCGTACAAAAAAATATTTACCTCTTTTATGCTTGAAATAATTTGACACTTCATTGCCACAACACGGTTGTTCATAATAAAAATTCCACGTATTTTCATAATCACAGGATGCAATTTTTATACAAAATGTCATCATCAAGAGCAACACTAGAATTGGTAACATTTTCCAACTAAATGGCCATGGCTTTTTATGGCCCACAAATATGGGGCATATTGTTGTAATACACGTGTTTAATGATGACATTGGTGGTGATGGAGAATATGTCATTTAATTGGTAGCAACAATTGCTGAGAGTGGCTAAAGGGTGGTCCAACCACAACCTCAATTGGATTATTGAGGTTTATGTATTTGATCAGCCGAAGAGGGAGGAGGTATAAAAGCTGATATTTTTGTATCCTTTTTTTTCGCTGATTTTTTTATTGTTGAATAATTATTTTTATTGAATTCTGTGTTTTTTCTTTTTCAAAAAATACGTGTTTTTTTATAAATTTTATTTTATTGTTTGTTGTTTTATTATTATTAAATTGATTATTATTTTATTAAAACTATATTTTTTATCACTTTGTTTATAAAACAATTGGGATTTTTTTGTTTTAATTTAAATAATATTTATTAATATAAATTCATTTTAATCTCTGCAAATTGGAGTGGAAATAAAAAAACTTTTAAATAAATTATATTTTATAATAAATGTGAATTTTCCATAAATTAGTGAAAATTTTCATATATATATTTTTTAATAATTTAATTTTATTATTATTTAATATATTTTTCATTAATTTATATAATTTTATTTATTATGAAACTTTTTTCGTTTGAAGATTTTTTTATTAAATTTTATTTATTTCACTTTTGTTTTTTAATTAATAAAATAATTTTAAATTTATTGTTAACAAAATAACTATTTTTATTTTTATTATTAAAAAGTTTTAAATTTATTTGTTACAAAAGTATCACCTCAATACAAAGTTGCCATGAGTGAAATGAAAACTGGTTTTAAATGTTTAGAAAAGAAAAAAATATTGAAGTTTTTTTTGTTTGTAATTGAAAATACGTTTTGTGTTAAGAAATCCTCTCAGTGAGGGTGTTCAAGGGTTGCCATACATTAGTAATTAATATTTTTTAAGGGCAAAGTATCTTTGTAAACTGTAAATGGTTTTAAAAACGATTGACCGCTTACAAATTTAAATAAGTAAAAAATTATAATCGGTCAAAACCGACTATTTAATACTCTATGTTGGTAAAAAAGTTAGCTACAATTAATTAATGAACGATCCTCATATAAATTTATTTTCTAATATATGCTTAAAAGTTCAGTATATAATTATGGTGCTGATGTTTATGTGGGATTTGTACTTGTAAAATGTTTTTTTGGCTTAAGAAATATATGAACCGTCCTCGTCAAATTTCGATTATCGAGTTTTCTTATGTTTTATCTGACTTATGAAATGAGGATTATAAAAGCCCTATGGGAAATAACTGATTGATCCTCCTATAATTCAATACACCTTTTTAAAATACTATTAGATTTATTTTTGACAAATTTCTATTAAATTTTCTTATATTCAAGAGTTTTATGACCTTAAACATCACTGTTGTGAAAAATAGTGACACCCACCAAGTTTCATCGAAATATCTCTTTGGATAGACAACCAAATGGACGAATATCGACTTGGAATGACTCAGAAAGTCATTCCAAGTCGAACGGTTTACTTAAAAGTAGAGGTAGCACCTACGGTGACGTAGATTTTTTGATGTGTTATCTGATCCGATTCTATGAAGATTACAAACGTTGATATTGAACAATCCGCAATAGTAAAGGATGTTTCAATTTAATGGTGGATCCCAATTTGACGTCAAAATCACTAAATTCACTTTTCTTTTTACAGTCGATATAATCGATCAAATAATTCCACAATCAAAATAAACATTAACATTTCATTGTTATTGTTAAGCTTCGCATGAAGATCAATAATGCAAATTTGAAGAGCGATTTGAATAGCGATATGAATTTATATTCTTGCATCTTTCAGTTTCTCTTTGTTTTCCATATTGACTTGCTCTTTCTTAAAATATAAATCGGCATAGAAAACATTTTTAGAAATACAAGAATCTTTGAATGTAGAGTAGCTAGTTAGGTGCTCGTTGGAATGACCTTATTCTACTCTCTTTGTAAATAGAGAAAAGTGATTAACGTTTATGGACAGACAGTTCAAATAAAAAAACTTTTGAGAAGTTTAGGTCTAAACTGACATATTTTCGGCTCCATATGAGCTATCGATATCCTCAAACAACAATAAATCGATGCGGTAAAAAAAACTTCCAAGAGAAGAAAACTGAACTGTAAGGAATAATATATAATTGAATCATAAAATCGTTTCATTGGACTTAGTTTATTTTAGACAATCAAATTAAATCTCACAAAGAAATTGAAAACAAGAACCGAAAGATTTATTGGAGATTAAAACTTCTAAATTAAAATTTTATGGGAACTTTTAAACTGACAGAATTTTGCATCAAATCCTGTCAGTTATTGTAGGCATCTGGTGGTAAATGATTGAAATTTCGAATTTTGACATAAATGCCTGATCACATGGTTCATTTATAGTCATCAGATTACATCTACATGCGATTAGTGACCCAAGATTTTTATGCATCAAATATGATTTAGTCCTAGAATCATTTCATGATCATTTTAGGCAATCGGATTGAACCATAAAATCAAGTATTGACAGATTTAAAGGACATTAATACAATGTTGTGGCAAATCATAATCTCTCAACGTCCTTTTGAGTTTATTGACGAAACATTGATTGAAAATTTCTTTGGGAAAAGGACAAAAATACCACTTATCCCTAAACAATTATTTCCCCCATAAGAGTATTTTAAACTTTAATATAAACTTAAGTAAAAGTTGGGGTAAGTAATTACTATTTCAGATCAAATATAGCATTATTGTACCACTATAACTGACCAGATATAATGAATTTTATTTTTTTAACTCAAGTTTTTTTTTTCCTTAAAATTCAGAGCACAAGTGATGAAGCTAAGGAGAAATACTCTTAGACCTAATAATTTATGTTTATATCCATGCATCAAATCAAAATATGAGTCGATTTAATTAGGTCCGTCCGTCCGTCCACCTGTCTTTTGTTGGCACGCTTATATTCACAATAATTGGCTGAGCTCAATGAAATTTTCTATGGGTTTTACCAACAAACTATAGACCGATATCTGAGGAAACACTAAAGTTTACATCACATGCATTTGTGGTGAAGGGTATCGAAGATTTGGCATTGCCGAATGTAGCATTTTTATTAATTTTGAGAGTCTACAGGGCATTCTATTATACCCTATGAATGATGACCCTCGTCTACATTCCTAAATCGATATAATTAAGTATCAATACCATATCATAAAATAATTTAGATCACACATATTTATTAAACATGGCAACCCTGTTTTGTAGTTTATTTGCTACAAAAGAGTATTTGTTTGTGTATTATTTTAGGTAGACACTTTAAAATCAAAGAATAAAAATTATTTCACAAGACAAGACAATAAAAGGAATTGTTGAAAGATTTAGTAAATATTTTTAATATATCAGCTTCGGGATTATCAAATATGATTTATTTCAAATTTATTTTCTTTTTTAATTTTTCATAAAATTTTTGTAGGGACATAAACAAATCCCACATTTATTTTTTAATTTCTTTTGTTTCACATTTGAACTTTTTTCTTCCTCTTCACTTTTTAATTTTTTGCTTTAATTTTTTTCAGAAAACTTGTTTCACCTTTAAACCATAATTATAAGCAAAAACACCGAAAAACACAAAAATATAATTAAAATGTTTAGAAATAAACATTAATAGAAGTTATAAACAAAAAAGAAGACAACATAAATGTAATAAAAAAATTTAAAGGCCACTTGGTTCTTGGTTCAAATTATAATGTTTTTAAGGCAACATCGCGTAGATCACTGAACTGTAAAAAATTAAAAAAAAATTGTATACACAACTTACAATTTACTGTCTAAACAATGCGAGAGTGAGAGCAAGAGAGCTAAACAATTTTTACAACGCTTAGTGAGAGCCTGTGATCTTTTAAACTAAATAAGTAAAAACCATAAGAAAATAAGAAAAGAAAAACAATAAAAGAAATCATTTCAATATTTCCGTTTGCGGCATAATTCAACACACATTTGTACGTACATACAACAACAAAGATTTTAAATATCTAGAGTTTAATACAAAAGAAGAGAAAAATGATCGAGAAATACAAAAATAGTGTGTAGATCTCTTACTTTGTGTACTTTTTTCCCAAAAGTAAACCACAACAATTTTGAACAACAGAAAATAATGCTGACCCATGCTGTTCTTGTTCCAGCCAAACGATTTGTATAGAAGTCGATGAGAAATGGGAATGAGAAAAAAACAAATACAAGATATAAAATACTTTTATAACACTCATGGATAATCGAAAGAAATAAAGAAGAGAAGAAACAGTTACAGTAAGGTCTTGAAAAGCTGGTTAAATACAAGAAGGAGTGGGTCTCAGCATTAATCCATAATATTTCTGTATACCTTCCAAGAGTATAAGTGGAAAGAGTTGTATTCACGCATTAAATCGAAAGCTGTGTCGTCTATCTGCCTATCTGTTGGAAATATTCTTACGTCTACAATTATATACCGATTCTTTTGGTCTGGATGTTTGTTATAGTTTACCATTATTTGCAGTTTAAAAGCCGGTTCAGTAGAAAATAAATTATACACCGATATTTTTTCTAACAAAAAAAAAAAAAATACGATAAAAGGAATTGAATTTTATCTATCTGACGAAAAAATTTAGAGGGTACTTACTCATACTCACGTGAGATGAAATGATTTTCGGATGTCATGGTTTAACGACAACGACAACATCGTACTTCTATAGTACTGGCGGTTGGCAGTCAGGACTTAAACGCAATAGAGAATTTTTACCAAAAAAAAAAATAATAATAATAATAATAATAATAATAATAATAATAATAATAATAATAATGACTTCAGAAGAGATAAAACTAAAAATACAGCAAATTTGGGAATAAGTTTTTTTGGATTTCATAAAAAATTAGTGGTATCTATTCCAGACAGTATTTTTGAGGTACTCAACAACGTTTATATGAAAATATCATTAAACATTAAATTTATTAAAAAACAAGTAAGAATGCTGCATTCAGCTGTGCCGAATATTTAATACCCTTCACCACGAACACTATGCAAAAATTAGTGAGAGTTGTAGATATTTACAAATATTGGTATCGAGTTATAAATTTTATTTACCCATTTAATTACAAAAAATAATGGTAGGGAGAAGAAATTAGATACGTATATGAGAGCTATAGCAAAATGTGATCCGATAGTGGTCAGATTAATAACATCTATTGAAGACAGTTAGAAAAATAATTGATCCGAATTTATATAGAATTGGTATTGGCTAGTAAATAATCCGGTTTTATAAGCCCAAACTTACTTTTCGGGAAGAAACGAACCGAAGTCAGTCATTCCGGGAAGGGTCCTTATATGAGAGCTACAGCAGAATATTGAAGTAGATTGTTCAAATTAACAACATATATTTAAGACAGTTAAAAATTATTGTGCCAAATTTCAATTGGAATTGGTTTTTATTTAAGATTTTTATAACTTGAAATATGTTTTTCGGGAAGAGCCATTATATGGGAGCTATAGCAAAATATAGACCTGTAGCTTTTAAAACTTCAGTTTCAAGGAAGTGCCATTATATGGGAGCTATGGTAAAATATTGACCGATATTAATAAAATTAATTACATATTATTAGGAAATTAATTGTGCCAAATTACAATAGAATCGATCATATGGGGACTAGATCAAATAATGACTCCAACACAATCTAGTTGGCAAATTTTTATATATTTTTCTTAAATTGTGTCCTTAACCCCGCTTTTTTTTTTGAGGTGTATCAAAATTTAAAATTATTGATCCGATATTGATGATTTTTTTGTAAGATCATGAAAGAGTTATAACTGTTTATAAAAGTAAATATTTGTTTAAATCCACTTAAGTTTTGTTGAAAAAATTAGAAAGTTTTTTTTAATTAATACGATTACTTTGTTTTGCCAATATAAATAGAAAATTCTTTCACCACTTGTGGTGGTGGGGGGTGTAAAAACTATAAGTTTTCATTTATCAATATTTCAATTGAAGTCTTAGCGGACTTTATAAAAAATATTAATTGCCCACTATATATTTTCTTTTTAATTTTTATTAACTCTCAGTTATATCGTGTATAGGAATATGTTTCTCATGATAATAAATATATATTAACTATTCTATAAGATTTCTAAGAGGATTTTGACATTTTATGCAATTTATTACATAAATTACTTTTTCCAAAAACAATAAAACGTTAATTTATTAATCAATCTAGGTTTCACTGTATGATTCAAAACATGTTTTTATTAAAAATTTGCAAACTCTCAATTGGTATAGAATGAAGAGCATAAAGAGGAATTGAAAAGTAAACAAATGTATTTTATAAATTCCATGTTTATATTTGTATCTTAAATATTCAAACATTCATATATAAATACGGAGAATAAAAATTATCCAGAGTTCATTTATTCGAATTTGAAGTGATTGGAATTTATTCAAGTGACTTTATTTTTGGTTTTTACTTCAATAAATTTAAAAAAACACAAGATTTTAATCTAAATTCGTATGCAGATGCAATTCTTGCTTTACATGGGTTGGCAACATTGAAACGATCATTTTAAAAGAGAGAAGTAAATCATGTAAATATTTGATGTTGCCACAAGAAGTTATTACAAAACCTACGGTAGATGTCTGGGCTAAACTGGGGTTGCCAGAAAATTCCACCACAACTACACTTTTCCTTTAAGTGTATATTAAATTAAATACAATTATTAATAACCAAAACGGGAGCTAATATTAATTTGATATAATTAATTTTTTGTTAATCCAAAAAGTTCCTGAATATAACATATTGTTCATTCTCATCCACGTGAAGACCATGTGACATTTTTGTATTTTTGCACAAACTTTATTGAAAAAGCCAAAGGACATATTTAGATTATTTGAAACAAAAATCCCAAGTATTTCTGACATACACTCTAAAAATACATACTCAAAAAATACATGTGTAAGTTTTCATGTAAAATTACTAATGTGTGTAAAAATAAGCAGTAAGTTTTGCGTATAAAACCCTCCAACCATTCAAGATTTCACCCAATTTAGGGAAAAGTTTACTTCCGACTAAAAATTTGTATGAAAACGCTATCGTAATCGAGATGTATTAAAATGATCAGATAAAAATGTATGGTATCTGAAAAATATTAAGAATTAAAGAAGCTGACGAACTGCGTTAAATTTCAACAACCATTTCAATAAGTTCGTTACTGACAGTAGTGAACAATGTAAAAAATTTACTTAAAATGTTTATGTTGCTAAACATTTTTTAAACATAAAATTTGTAACTTTACACATTAAATGTTTATTTATTTACATATCTGATGCGTAAAAATGTGGAAAACTTTTTAACTAAATTTCACTTAGAAAAAACTTGAAATAAAATCAACGTTGAACATAGTTGACTTTTGAAAATGTTATTTTTTTCTTCAGTTTAAATAAACGTTTTTGTTTGTGGTGAAAGAATATTGTCCATATTAGAATCTTTCGATAATAATTATTAAATAATATTTTTTTAAATTTATTTTAAGTAGTAAAATTTCAAAGGAGGAAAGACTGCATTTAATATGAAACAATATTGAATTAACCTTTTTTATGAATGAATCAAAACCATTACTGTATAATGTAAAATAAACCTTCATTGATGAAAAATTTGTATTCAACATTGTGTCACAGTAAATGCAGTATTTTCTTACAACTTTTTAATGCAATTTTTTCATATTTAAAGGTTCTATTAGTTCAAAACTGATTTCCAGGAAAGGGCCTTATAAGAAAACATCATCAAAATACGGACCAATATATGTTAAATTTGTTATTTACTTTTGATACGTGTAAAAAAATTGTCTTAAAATTGCCACTTCAATGGCAAACTGGTTTGGGGTTTTTCAAAATTTTACATATTTTAATATTTAAATTTACTGTTCCGATTTTATAGGTTTTTGGCACAACAATAAAATAAATGTAGCTGCATCTTATGGATAATTTCCTTTAAAATCCAATTATTTGTAATTGTAAATTTTAGAAAAGATTTTTTCATGAATTTCAAGGTATCTTCAGATAACGGACTATTTTTTTCTTCCTGAACCGATTATATAGCAAACTGAAGAGAACTATTACAAAAATCCAGAACAAATTTGTTTATATTCGTGAGAATGTTTTCAATAGACAGAAATAAGTCTTGGTTCCTTCTTTGTGTTATACACGGAATAACAAAGTTAATATACCCTCATCACTAATCCTTTAAGACTTTTAAATATGAACCAGTTATAATGAAATTTAGCACAATTAATTTTCAATTGGACCAATATTGGCCCATATTGTGCCATATTGTGACAAATATTATTACATGTATATGAACGACTAATTTTGTAACTGTTTAAATATGGTGGATATCGGTTCACATTTTGCTATAGCTGACGTTTAAGTCTCTTTACTGGAAAAATCTTCAAACCAATAAGACTTTAAAACATGAAATAATTCTATTGAAATTCTCCGCAAATCTTGCTCTAACTTTCTTAAATATACGTTACTAATTTGACGAATATCGGCTCCTATTTTGGTATTACTTCCCTATAATACCACTTGCTGGAATATTGTTTTCGGCTTAATTTTAAATATGGTCAAATTTTATCGAAATTCAGATATTTTTTTTAATGTTTTCAATATATGTTACTAATAATATAGTTATTACAATATCTTCAACTCGTGAACTTTTTTTTTTGCAAAATATTAGTCGTGGAGGTTATATAAGATTCGGCCCAGTAATATATAGCATTATTACTTGTTGATTATATTATTATTTAAACATAAATTAAAAAAAATATGTAAGCAACTATTAAATATTTAAAAAAAATTATTCTAAAATTTATAAAATTGTTTTCTCAAATTGGGGTACCTAGAATTATGATTTACACTGTAAAAGAGGGATACAGCGTTGTAAGCATTTTTTATGTTACCATAAAATGTTTTCAAATTAATATTCGGTATATTAACAATCCTTTTTATTTATTTTATCTAAAATTTTCAAATAAAACAATATAAGAATTGTTTTCCTCACGACATTTTTAATTTTTTTAATCTTTGCAACATTTTTGTCAACATCGCTAAAGCTTCATCAAGAGTTTTCGTATAAATACGAAAAATTCTAGTGAAATGATTTTTATTGCATTTTACTAATCGAACATTGAACAATTTATAACATTAATACAAATAAGTAGGAAATAATATATTTGTACTACATATTACCACCTCCTCTAATTCAAAATGAGTGACATGTTCGTATAACAGTTTATATTTATCTGTATCATTCAACGAAGCCTTCGAAAGAGTTTTTAAACTTTACTGTGCATGTCAAAAGAAATGTTTAGTCACAATGAAACACATTCTGCCAGACACAAGTTTTGAGTTTTATTTATCTCAAAAACGTTAATGTTGAAGAAGATGTCAATTTGTTTAAAGTTGGCTTAATTAAAATTTAGACATATAAGAACTCTTGGAAACACTTTCAATTCCAAATTATTAAATGTGATCCCCAACATTGTATATTAAATATATCAACATGTTTATAAAGATGTTGAATTACTGTAGAAGCGTTAAATTCAAATTAAATTAATTGTTTAAATACATGTTGATATAATATGAAATATGATATGATATAGTATGAAAGAGTAAGAAACGCACAAGTAATTTAACATTTACTGCAACATATTTCTTAACATTGTCAATATTTAGATGTTTATAAACATGTTACAATTATAGATTTTCAAATTAAGACTTGGTGTAATGCTCGTGTGCAATATTTAACGTACACATTATAGTTTTTTTACTTTTCTTGTTGATAATGCTTTTAAATGTTGTAGAACATGCGCAACATTTGTTGAGATCTACATATAAAAACATGAAAATATCAAAATTGCATCTGAAAGCAGATCAAACATTTTCGATATTTTGAACACTAAACATGCAACAATTTTGTTTTTAATGCGCATGTGCAATATTTAAAGCATGCATATAATATGTGCTATTATGTTGACGATATATTTGTTTCAATAAGTATAAAAAAGTAAGAAACACAAATGCAATTGAGTTTTATTTTCCTTAAGTATTTTTCTGTAGACGATACGCTTAACTTTCTGTAAACATATTCAACATAAGAATCAATATTGTCAAAAGATCCATTAAGAAGGTTTTGTATAAATAGGAAATCTTAAAAAACATATTAATTTCAAATTTTGAGTGGAAACTTCAATATTGAATCTGTCAAGCATTTTAAACTCGTTTCCTACATTTTGAAATGCTATTGGTGCATTAATTTAGAATTTTGTTTGCAATATTTAAAGCTTCCATATTTGTTTTTCTTCTTTTTTTGTTGGCGATACATTTAAATTTTATTTAGCATGCGCTATAAGTTTAGCAACATTTGTTGTTAGCTGCTAATAAAAATTATATTACAACATTGAATATGTTAAGTAAGTAAACATGTTTTTTTATGTTGAAAAACTTAACATGCGTCAATTTAAATTGTTTGAAATTTGAACATTGAATCTGAAGAGCAGATAAACATACTTGTCAACATGTTGAAATGTTAAATATGCCTCAAATTAAAATTATGTTTAGTGCGCATGCGCAATATTTAAATGTTTTGGATCAAAAAAATCTCAATTTTTTACTTTTTTTATTATTTGACTTTTCATTTAATTATCCATTTAAATTATCCGTATTTTATAAAATAGCAATTTATATATTTCATTTAAATAAAGATATTTTGTTAGTAATGAATTTATTATTTGAATAACGTTTTTAAAATTATGTCACCTGTTGCATTCAGTAAAATAGAATGAAAAACATTTGTTCGGCAGTACTCGTATTTATATCAAATCTCTTAACGAAGTTTGCGACATTGTTGACAGAAATGTTGCACAAGTTCACAAAATTGAAATATTTCGTTAAGAAAGTAGTATATAAGGTAAACAAACTTGTTGGTCGTGCGTAGTATGAAAAGTGATGAAAGAAGGAAACATATTTCCGTTGGGGGTAATAAAAGCAGTAAAAGATAAAGAGTTGCCAATTTTTTGGCACTTTGGTAGATGTTGTTCTTAAAATATTTATCAAGTATTTAATGTGAAAGATTTATGTATAATCAGGAATAGAACCAAATTATTTTTTTTTCATTAATAAGGATGCTCCCATAGAGGAATTCGTTGTAATATTAAATATTCCGAAATTTAATGTGTATTTTGTTAAATGGAATAGGATAGAAGAAAAGGAGCAACATTTAAAACTAATTCTTGTTTTACGAAGAGATGTAAACATAAAATGGAAGAATCCAAAATGTAAACCAATGATAAAAATTCAAAAAGTGTCTTAAAATTCGCATGAGCAGAGAAGTTGAAAAGAATAAGTTCCTCAAACGAAAAATAAAAAACATTATATGGTTCTGGCTCATACTCATATTATTGGCGCAATTTTAGATTCAACGATGTTTGAATGTCAAAATTTATTTTCGGAGGTCGGAGTCTTATGGTTTGGGCTGTGTTTTCTGGAGTTGGCATATATACAATTTATTTTTTTCCAAAAAAGTGAATTGTTGGAAGATGATCTTATTTCTTTTATCGGTAAATATTACATATTTCATCAAGCCAATGTTCCGGTACTTATCAAGGTTTAACGAACACAGTATGCCTCTGTTGAACTGGCCGTCCTACAGTCCAGACCTACGGCTAAAGAAAAACTTGTGACTTTAATATTTTTGCACTATTAAAGTCACACTAAAAAAAAACAACAACTTGTAGAATCAATGCCAGATCATATTTTTGAGGTAATCCAGACCAAAAGACCATTATAATTATCAAAAAGAGGCTGATAAACCTAAGAGCTTTACTTTAGGAAAGTAAAACTCTAAAATTAAGTTAAAATAAAATGAAATACAAGTGAAGTCTTTCGTTAACGAAACTTTAGCTGGTTAACTAAAATGCTATTTACCCACTAAATATTTTCTTCTTTAATTTATTCGAACTCTTTAAAAAAGTTATAGGAATATGTTGCAGTGCATCTTTTAACTTTTTTTACTTAAAATTCATTAAAGTATTTGCTCAAATTATACTTTAAAGAGTAATTTCTTGATTTACATTATTGAACAAATTCTAAACACATTTTGGAACTCATATACTTTTTTTAATTAGCTACAAAGATTGGGAGATTAGTAGGAAATCAATTTTCCAAAAGATATAAATATACATAAAGAAAAAAAAAACATGAAGCTAAATCAACGTCGAACATAGTTGATTTGAAATTGAATATATTATACGTTTTTACGTTTGTTGTGAAATAATATTGTACATATAAGAATCTTTCGATATTAGTTACTTTGAAGTATTAAAATTTCAAGAATCTTCTAAAAGAGCTCTATTTACTGAAGAAAAGTTTAATTATTTTTATTTTAAATAATTTTACATTGTTTTTTTTCTGTTTGTAGGTACGTATTTTACCCCCAAAACATTCAAATTAAAAGTACTAGTTTATTTTTATTTGCAAAGTTCAGAATGTATTATGAATATTATTTTATCGTGTTTAAAATATAAATATCATATGTAAGGTATGATTTCATTTCCCTCCCTTACGGTCGGAATTGCTAACAGATATCTGTAGTCTTATTTTATGTGAGGAATTTAAGAGATGTTAAGGATGTATTTCGAAAATAGGAACAATGAAAAGTTCCCACACGTGATCGTCTCTAAGGATTGCATTGCATTATTTATTCGTACATTAATTTCAAAAAAATGTTTGCTTCGTGCAGTGAAGAAGTTCAAAATGTATATATGGCAACGCTTTTAACAGTTGTAAATATAATTTTATCGATAATTGAAGATCAACAGTTGGTTTGTGTCAATGATAAAGCATATATAACAGGGTGGAGTTCATTTTAAAAATAAAATATGTCTCAAGCAGATATTCTCGCTAAATTGCAGTTTACACTAGATATTTCTGTAAACGCACATAAAGAATTGAAAAAATTCCAAGTAATAGTTTCATTAACTTAACTAAGATTTCATTTAAGATATTGTTAACTAAAAATTTCATTTGTAATTCATTTTATCATTTTTAACTATTTTAGAGTTTAAATAGTATGTTTAATGATATTTTCCTATAAACGCACTTATATTCATCAGTCTCTATAGCATTATTAGTAATAGGCGGATATTGCTTTATGTGAATAACTTTACAAATATGATCTGGTACCGATTCCACAAATTTCTTAAGAGTATCGGAATCAATTTCCTTTCAAACTTTCTTTATTTTTAGTTTAAGCTCCATTAAAATCATTATGCTTTCGGTTTAAGTCATAAAGAAATATGCTGGTTTTGGAACATTGGCCTTCGGTTTTATGTTCTCATTGTAAGCAACGTGCTTGGAAGTTACAGGAAGATTAAGTTTTGTTACTGGTCAAAAAAAAATTTGGCATGAATATTTGACATAGTTCTGAGAAGTTTACTTTTTAAAACTAGAAAAATCGGTTCTTTACATTAAAGTATATAGACCGATATCTGAGGCAGCCTCTAAGTTCAATAAAAAACTTTCCTAAAACATGTCAATTGTAAATCGATAAAATATTAGGCTGCCTTCATTACATTTTTTCCAGAAACGGTGTTTAAGCTCACATCACCATAAAATTGTTTTTTAACTCCTACGAAAGTTTCAAAAATGTAGTTAATTAATCGTTGGAATATAGTATCCCTTCTTTCAATAGATTAAATAAATAACTTGTAAATTTTGCAAAACTCTTTTTTTCCATAAATTAAAGTTTGTATTATTCACAGAAAACTCATGATTGAATTTAACTCTAACGAAAACTTCAGCTTTAAAAAAATTAATAAATCTTTCTCCCGCATTTGTGATTTAGTAAAACAAAAAAGGAAGCAAAAAACCCTTTTACAGTAATTTCGGATAAAAATGGATAATTAAAATAAAAATAGCGTAAAATATCTAAAAAATACCAACTGGCACAAGGACAAATTACGAAAACTATGCGACAATAATAACGAAACGAAAGCATAAAAAAATTGTGTAATGAATGGAAACGAACGAAAGCACAATAAACATTCTAAAAGAATTAAAACACAAATACAAAATATTTCATAAACCGAATCTATGAAAGTTGGCATTATTTGCGGAAACTGTTTTATAAGGAAAAAGTTCACAAATGTTTTGTCAGCAGACAACCAAAAATAACCAGGAAACCTGTCAGCCAACCAACAAAACCAACCAAACGACCAAGCAGCCAGGCAAACCAAATTGGTAAGAAGGAATTTTATGCAAACGCGTGATGTCGTCGTAGAACACAAACCGCATATTAACGTAATAATACTTAAATAAAAAATACCAAACAATTGGGAGACTGGACTTGGAGGAAATCATTTTTGAATAATAAAACCGACAACACACATAAATACATGCAAATATATACACATATATATATGAATGTGTGTGTGCGTCTAATGTCCTTTTTCGTCAACACATACTCACACCTTCATGCATTTCAAAATAACAACAATTATTTGTTATTAGAAATAAAAACAATTTTCCATAACAATACGTTTTTTAACCCATTTTGGGGTAACGTTTGAGGTTTGGGAAAGGTGAGCCTTTATACCATTAAGAATAAATTCCGGAATTTTAGGAAATTTTTATAAAAAATTAAAAAGTTGATACCCATACAGAAGACAAAAAAGCAGGCGAAAATGAAACACCAGAAATACATCACCGGAAGACTATAATAACTACTGAGGAATTACATATACAAGATGCAAGCAATCATCAATATCATGTGCCAAAAAACTCCGACGTGTACTGTGCTTTTCCTGGCCAGCCAGCCGAACGGATATGATTAAATCTTCCAAGTCGATTTAACCATATTCGTTCGGCTGGCTGATCATGAAAAGGACAGATTCTGAGTAGAATTGTATGCCAGACTGTATTTTCTACCCGTTACATACAAGTGTACAAACGCATAATACTCAATCACCTATAGTGGTTCACCATCGTTTTGGATAATATAATGAGCGAAGCCTGTTCGGAGAAAAATTACACGAAGTCTCCCAAATCAACTCGAAATTTTGGATTATGCGGATTATATCATTTATTAAATGAAAATGAAAATTCTTTGATGTTAGTTTGGACTTGAAATAAATAAAAAAGCAAAGCCATGAGAGCTAAGAGTAACTACAATTGGTGGCAAATATACAGGCAAAAATAATTTGATCAATAAAGCGAAAGTGCCAAACGAAGGACTAAAATCAATCGAGAATCTACGCTTGTTAGCGATTACAAGTGCCAACACGCAAAAATATCTGTAGTAAATCGTGTCATATTGAGATGCTTTGTTAAAGTCATATGCTCTCAATATGTTAAACTATACTTGATCAGATGTGAATAAGCCCTAATGGAATGCTAAAATTTTTCCGACTTGAAAATTCATGGTCAGAATTGAGTATAGGATGATCAATAGAACCATCTAGTAGCTGGTTCTCTCTGAAGATTTCTTCAGGATAACTGGTTCATTTAAAAAGCCCTAAAGATTGTTCTGATTGTAAGAACTGAGTATGGGGGTGAAAGACATGTTAATAGCTGGTTCCCAATCGAGATTCCTTCAGTATAAACTATGTAAAATTATCTGATCTGGTAAAGCATATGATAACAATTTTTAGGGTCTAAACGATCTTAACTTACTATCATACTTTAAATGGGATAGATCCTCACTTCTCCTACTAGAAATTATGAGATTGTAATATATTGTGCCCAGTGAGCGACTTTTGATACGGTGCCCAAATTAACAATACAAGATGTTCTGCATTTGGAGGGATAAGATGTTTTACAGTAGACTTATAAAGACAAATAATTTATTTTTAGGAATAAAGCCATTGTAACAACACTCTTCCACTTTTTGCAGGACCAGAAAAAATTATTTCGTAATTTAAGGCTCCCGCATTTCATTGCTAAGACCTTGTCCATTCTAGTCATTATTTGTCTCCATTGAAGCGAAAGGTCATAATTTTAGAAGAGCACATTAGGCTTGATTCAGTTTTCACCTTAAAACCGGAACAGTTTTCTTTGGCGTGCAAACCATATGACGACAGAAAAAGAGAAAAAACTTCAACGTTAGAGATGAACAATATTTTAAATATCTGGTTCAAGGAAAAAATCGGTTGAAAATCTTCTTAAAAAAGTGGCTCAATTTTTTCGATAATTCTAATATCTGTAGAACTCTTCAACAGTTTTAAAAGGTAAACAAATTGCTTCAAAATGGGTTAAGTATATATATGTGTCGTGGTGTTGCAATTATTTAGAAGTGTGGCATTTTGTGTGTGTTGCATGTAGAATATTCTAAATTTGCAGACATTAAATTTTCATAAACCTCTACATACAGGTTGTGTATTTGTACATATTTTTATTTTAGTTACTTTCTCCCTTCTCCCATCTCTCTCTTTCTCACTGTCTTTCTCTTTTAAGCCATGACACATGTGAAAATTGATATTTATTCATATTCGTAACCATGTTGCAACATTCACCCAGAACAAACAACAAATATAATAAAAATGGCTTTAGATCAAAAGTTAGAGAGGTATGTAAGCTATTTGATTATTATTGTTGCTTTCATTGTTGTTGTTGTTGCTGCTGTTTTCTTTTCCTTTTTTTCCAATCCGAATTTTAATAGAATTTTCAAATAGTTTTGTAATAAATTGTCCTGTTTGGTAAAAGTACAACAATTTTTTTTAATAAACATTTTTGTTTTGTTAGTTTTTTGTTAGAAACTTTTGCTTTAGCTAACGAATTGCAGTTGTAGCCTGATGTGTTCACCATGTAATGTATCCTTTACCCTATCACCTTCTCTTTTTCTCTTAAGGGTGGTGGGAGAGTGTTTTCATATGTAAATTTATTATTTTTATAGCAGTGACCTTAACATTGGTCAAAAAGTTTTGCTTTTCATGTTAAGATTTTTTATTATAAAATTAGAAAACAGTGACGGATAAAAAGGAGAACGCAGCTTGCTGAAAAGTATCAAATTTATAAAAGAGGTCGGTAAAATCAGCCATTACAAAATTTATTAAAAAAATGCCAGAAATTTCGGTTCGTAGAAAGGACTTACATCTAGTTGGTTATCAGAAAATATGTAGAAAAGTGTTCAAAAGATTGGGTAGCAAATTGCCAAGAAATTGCTACTGATTCTTAAATATACGGTATTTTATAATCTACAGACAGAAAAAAATCTATGTAAAATTAATTAAAATAGAAATAACTTAACTTTTTTCGGTTATGATTTTTCTTCACAGATAAAAAATGTTGATTTAACATTGTTTCACAGTAAATCTCTATTTTACATTGATTTGGTTTAAGTTCTTTTTCTGTGTAAATTCAAAAAGGAGTCAATTTAGACAGCCGATTTTGCATGTTATAAATGATCCTTAACGATACAAAAGGCGCTCAAACTCGTATTTGTTACTATGAACTCAAGTACAGAGACGAAGCTGAACGCCAAAATATTTGGAAAAATCAGAAGTGTGTTTATTCCTTACACCACAAGAAGTGGCCAGTCTACCCGTATAGCTGGCAGGCTGTTTTTATCGAAACGGTGTTTTAACGCCATAAAATAAATTTGTCACAAGTAAGTCTTATAATATTCTAAACCGATGTACCAAATTATACCTGAATTGGTTTATTAGTTATTGGTCCCATGTAAACTTCCTACCAAAAATCAATTAAAGAGCTCTTGTAGCAAAAGCAATCAACGAAGAAAATTATTAAGAAAACAGTCGGCAACATGTTAGAATACCAGCAAAAAAGAATTTGAAAAATTTTCCTTACTCATGCGCATTACAGCTCTGATCCTGACAGTTCTGATTACAATTTGTTGCGATAGATGCAGAACGTCTTTACGGAAATATAGAACTGGGTATCATAAATTGGCTTCATTCATTATATACAACAATACCAGCGTTAAATCAACATCTTTTAGATATTTTGAAAAAGAGCAATTTTGACGATATTATTAATCAGAACCTAAAAAGGAATAAATCTTTTTCCGTCTCTCTCTCTTAAAAATTTGGATAAATTAATATTTTGACTTAGCAAAATTGCTTCAAAAAAATTAGTTTTATTTCGAAAACTGAGATAATTTTACAGCAGAACTTTAATTAACTTTGAAATTATTGAATTAAAAAACAATTTTACGTTTAATCACCCCAAAGTAAGATTCTGGGAAAAGATAGTTAAAAGAGTTTTAAGAAGGATTGGTGATCTTGAAGTTTGCCATGTTTTTTATATATTCTGGACCACCCGATCCATTTGAAGTAAATAAATGAAATTCTGTATGGTGTATGTTACAGTAACCTTGAAAAATAAATCAAAAATTTTTACATGGTATAGACTCTGAAATATCTGATCCGAATATATTTTATTTATATAATATTTCTACATATTTCTGAGATATCGGGTGATGAAAAATCTAATCAGAACATATTTTTGAAAAAAAAAGAATCTTTTTAATCGATACTACGCAGGATAAAAATTCCAATTTGTATACCCTTCACCACCACATATGGTGATGTTGGTATATTAATTTTGTCATTCCGTCTGTAGCGCTAAGAAGAAATCATCACAGATTCCACTAATTATATATTCTTGCAACAAATCAAAATCTGTGTCGATTTAGGTATGTACGTCTGTCTGTCTGTTGGAAACATTCTCACATCTAGATTAATTGTTCGATTTAAAACCAGCTATATCGGGTCATAAACGAAAAAGAAATAGGCCGATATCTGAGACAACCTTATAATTCCGAAAAAAACTTTTCTAATTTTTTCAACAAAAGAGACTATAATATGGTGTTATACGTTCTTCATCATCATGCAAAAAAATCATCAAAATCGGATCAACAGAAAAAGAGTTGTTGGCGAAAATATGTAAAATTTTGATACACCCCAAAATCAGTATGATATGGGTCGTAATTTTACTGAAATTTACTTTGCACATTTATTTTGACACAATAATAAACCCAAAGAAACCAGAATGTGCTGAGGTTATTGTTAGACCTAGCCCCCATATAACGCCCCTTCCCGGAATCTGGTTTATAGCTTATAAAACTCTTAAATATGAATCAATTCTATTGAAATTTGGTACAATTAATTTTGTGACAGTTTTAAATATATGCTATTAATATCGGTCGCTCTCATATAACGCCCCCTTCCGAAAAACGAATTTGATCTTCTAAAACATTTAAATAAAGATCGATTCCATTGGAGTTCGGCACGATGATTTCTCTAACTATCTTTAAAGTATATTATTAATATGAATGATGTATAAGCAAAATATAATATATAAAGCCCCTTGTTGATCTTATAAAAATAGCAAATATAACAATTCTGTTGAAATTCGGCTTAATTATTTTTCTAAGTGTATGTTTTCAATCTGATCAATATCGGTTCATATTTTGATATAGCTTTCACATAACGCCTATGTATAAGCATTTTTAATTTATCTTTAGTATATGAATCTAGTTTGACAATCATCGGCCATTATAGTCCTTTATAGTCCCACTTTTCGGAATAAAATATGAACCAATTCCATTGAAATTCACACAACTACATAATTGTTTGCAATATAGTGGAGGGTATTTATGATTCGGCGCCCTCGAAAGTGGCATTCTGACTTGCTTTTAATTAAATCCTGAAGTCGAAATTTCGATCTAAAAATATATATATATAATGTATTATGATTCGAATTATAAAGTAACTGTTGGGAAAAAGAAATAGTGGCCAATGGATTGAATTTGGATTATTTTATAGCATAGGAAAGCTTATATGAAAACTTTATAAGGTCTTTAGTCTTGGCGTAAAAATAACACCAACAGACAACCTGTCTGTCATAACATATTGCGGTAATTTCTTATTATCAGTATGATAACTTAATATAACCTCTTTCACTACTTGTGGTTTGAAAAACACATTACCTTCCCAAAAAATATCGAATTTTTATAATACTTTTTGTTATTAGATGGAATCAGTAAAATGTCCTACAATATAAACGGATTCGAACGTACCACAATTCCTAAGTTAGATCTAAAAAATTTAAGTATTTTTACGATTATTATAATATTGAATCGGGTTTAGCTTAAATAAACCTTAAATCTTTTTCAGTCTCACTTATTCATTTCGATCTCCAACAAAAACAACTTTAATTTTTACAATTTTTTTTACACTCCCTTCATTAAAAAATCTATATGGAACCCACATATTCAAGTGGCGTTATTACGAAATCCTCTTAGAATGAATACGAAAAACCTTTTAACCCCCTTCAAGCCGCATCTGCTTCATAACTACAAATGTGCGTTACAGTGCCCCTTTTTTACAAAACAGTTAAACAATTGTGATTTTAAAGAAAAAATCCTTCTTTTCCTATATTATAGTCTTTTTTACATTTTTTTTTTTTGCAACAATACTAAAACCTAACACTTTTCTAATGGTCGGACGGTCGGTCGGTTGGTTGGTTAGCATGGGTTGTGTTGTGTTTATTTTTGTAGCCACATTTGGTGCATTTAGCCGCAATGAAAGCCAAGTTCGCAATAAATGTGCGACAATTGTACTTGATCGCATAATTCCCAGACAGGGAGTTTTTCAGTTATTCAACAAAAACAAAATGTGTTTTGTATGTATTTAGGTGTAGGAATGTATGTTCTGATTTTGTGAATACATATGTGACAATAATGGACAATTGCATCAGGAGGTTAGATAGGCGGTTTTTGTATGAATATTTACTATGTAGAGGAGACTGTTTATAATTTGCAACGTAAATATTTCAACTCGTGATATACACATACATACATATAAAGACAATGTTACAGTAACAACCATTAGGACACTTTGACTAATACATAGAAATGTTGGATATTTTCTTCTTTGGTGGGTGTGTTTCCAAAATAATGTTTTGTTGGTATTTGTACAAAAATTTGAATTTTCATTCACAGAACTGTTGCAATAAAATGGAAAGATCACAATAATTTTGATTTTGAAAGTTATTGGTGATGAAAGCACCCAATTTAAGCAATTTTAATGTTAAATTAATGAAATTTTAAAACGATGTGTTTTCTTATAATTTGAAAAATATAAAAAAATCTAAAGTTGTGTCTTTTTAATTTTATATATACTTTATTGGAGATCTTGAAAATGCCTTTACCAAAATATTTAGAACTAGCTTATATCCGCTGCTGTATAAAAATTGTTCTCAGTTCCAGATCTCGAAATAAATCACAACGTATATTAAAAAAAATTAATTGGGAGCAAATTTGAAAATTATCGCTGTAGTTTTTAGATATTCAATAATAAATATTTGTTTTGTATGGGGGCTACTACTCTTCCTGTTCCTAACTACCCTAAATTTTGTGTGAAATAGTTTCTTGGGCAGACTATTGGGACCAAATTTGAAAATTCAAGCTGTTATAGTTCTTTTCTCCTCTTGGTCCTATCCGTACTAGAAATTGTCCAGTAAAACAGATCATAGAGAAAATGATTGAGACAAATTGTCAGAATTTTCTTTTACATAATTCTTTAGATATTCGATAAATATTATTTGCTTTGTTTGGGAGGTACCCATTCCTATCTATCGGATCTTTTATAGCATATGTTACTTTCGGTTATTTTGGGATCATTCTGTGAAAATTTCATTCAAATTGGCCCAACCGTTTTGGAGTCTATACGATACATAAATACATACGCACATATATACAAAAATCCTATTTGCGTTACATACATAATAACACGTTTTTAATTAGTAATAAGTATGAATTGAGGATAATGCATTAATAAAATAACTTTACGTTTTATCATATCCAAGTGCATAAGTCCGTAAATTTCCGAAATCCCACACATATGATAGTAAGGAGTTATAATAATCAATTCTAAAGAGCAATTTAATTAACTTAAATCTCTATTCCGGAAAAGGAGTCTTATATGAAAGCCATAGCCTAATGTATACTGACATATATGAAATTAGTTACGTATACTAATTTAGAAAAATAATTGAATCGATGGAAATATTCGATTTTATGAATTAATTCTCATTTCAAAATAATTATATGTGATAATTTTTTTCAAATTTATCTTTAATATTGCGACTTACACTTAATGAAAGATGCCTATAATTGTATCATGGTCATGAGGTGTTAATACATTAAAAATGGCAAAAGTATTTGCTTGACTTTTAAAATTGTACGATTTTGCAAATTTTAAATTGCCATCTGCTCCACAACCATAATAAAAACAAGTTAAAATATTATAGTCGGTCAAGCTCGACTTCGTAATACCTTATACCATATTTTTGGTTGTAAATGACTGCTTCGAAAAATTTATGAAAAACCCTCGTATAGAAGAAAAGATGAATCGACATCTACTTTAGATTATATTTATCTTAATTTTGACCAGTTGTTAACCTCGCATAATTTGGAACATCTATTTAAAATATAAGAACACTTGTATGGGAGCTACATAAAATGTTGGATCTAATATAACCAATTACAATAGGCTTCGTCCTTGAGCCACAAAATAACATATACATGTAGGGTGTCTACAACGTTTACATGGACGGCCAGCCGGACAGACAAATAGATAGATGGACATCGTTAAATCGACTCAGAAAATGGGTGTTACACTACGTTCTAGTGACGATAAAATGTATTAAAAGTTACGTAATTGCGATACTGATATATTTTTGGAAAATATGTTTAAAGTTTCCAATCAGGTATATGAACTGTAAAAAAAATTTAGGCAAACATTTGATTCCGCTATCAATCCAATGACGCTACTAAAGACAAAAAATAGAATGCATTTCTAAAAGAACTCCCAACACACCAGGTATAGAATGGATCGGTTAGTTCAGTTTTCGGATTATTTGGTACAAAAATATAAAGCTAATGCAGGTTTAAAAACACACAAACCTCAAAAAGTTCCTGACAAGAATGCTTCCAAAAATTTAGAGGCTAAAACAGAGCACGGACATCGCAATCTGCAAAAGAAGCCATTCATTTGTAACAATGTTTTTCAAATACCAAAATTTCTATCGAGGAATGATTAGAAAAGGAGAAAGACTTTCCGCTTATTTTTGGTCTAAATTTGCATCCTGTCACTGTGGTAAACAAGAACTTGAGTGGTACAAGAACAATAGTGTGCTTTTTCTTTTAAGTGATGCAAATACTCGAAACTGTCCGGAGCTAAGCCCTGTAAAATGATATAGGAATCTTGGTAAAATAAAATTGAAGAGCACAAAAAAGGTGTCCAAAAGTGTATTAGATTTTAGAATGATAAATACAAACAGATCGAACAAAGTGACAGGAAGCTCTTTAAAAACGTTAATGAAAATAACTGTATGTTTAGTGAATTCGTTTTAAGTTAAGAACGTTTCAATCTCACTCCTTAAAAAACTCAAGAGACTATAATGTTTATTACTTTCTTCCATAGGTCATTGTATGAAAATATTAAAAATTTTGTTATTTTTGGTGAAGTGTATTTTAGTGCCGTTTGAACTGAATTCTTGCTAGTTTATCGTAACTATTAAATTTTTCACGCTAGAATTTTCATCCCATTATTTGGTGTTGCAATTTTCCTCTAGTTGTTTTCTATGGTATTTTTCAATTTGAATGCATTTCGTTGCAAAACTGCAAATCCACAGATTCCTGACAAAAACTATAATACAACTACAAAACAATACTGAAATGCATAAAACTCCGCTTCATACACATATGACAGTGAACAGAATAAATCTGCAATAGTGGAATTAGTTGCATGATTGCGCATAACTACAAAAATTGATCACACAACAGATTTCTAATCGAAAAACTAAAGAAGAATTTTAATTATTAATACATTTATTTTTCTGTTAAATTAAACATTAAATTTTAATAAATTAATGATTAAAGTTTAATTTTTTAGATTCGAAATAAATTCAAATTTGTTCCACTGTGTGAAGCGATTTTCAGAAACAAACATTTCACTTCAATTTAGTCATAAAGTTACAATTATTCATATAAAACCGGAAGTACTAAGCTTTTTTGTTTATTTTTCTAGCTGCCTTTACAGTTATTATTCGATATAGATGTGTTCTAGTATTTGTTCACTATTGTGTAAATATGCCCTTTCATATATGAGTGTGTGTGAGTTTTGTGAATACAACCAACATTTATGCATTTTTAATGTTGCTTTTATAGAGTTTTTGTATTTAAATTTTTGGTGGGTTTTTATTATTATTGTTGTTATAGTTGTTGTTGGTTTGCTGAGAAATCTAGCGGATGTTTTTAGGCTTAATACCACAGACCCGATTGTGTGGTTTGTAGCAATATTATATTATTGTTGTTGTTTACTGTTGCTTTTTTTACATCACTGTTATTAAAATTTAGATATTTTTTAGATTTTTTTTTAAATAAATAAAGGATTAAAAATATGATTTGAATAAATTATATCAAAATGTATTTATAATATTAAAAATAGTTTAAAAGAAATATTAGTTTTAAGCTTAAATATTTAAATTTAACAAAAAAAAGCAAGTTAAAATGCTTAAATACCCTCTGCCACAAACATTATGCAAAAATTAACTAAGTTGAAGATATAAGACCAAAAAACTTATTCGTTCATAAGCTTAAATGCCGATAACGGACAAAGGTCCTTTTAAAAACTAGAGTGAAATATGGCAACATATTCTTGAAATAGCCTACAAATATTGGTATCGAGCTATAGGTTTTAACTAACATATATTGAAAACTCTTAGAAAAATGATTGAACCGAAATTTTATAGATTTAGTCAATATTTATTAGTTTTATTAGTACAAACTGTTTTCCGGACCGAGATCAATTTATTAAATATAGTTAAAAATTAATTGTTGCAAATTTCAGTACAATAAGAATTTATTTAAGTTATTTATAAGCGTTATATGGATAATATAGAAAAATATGGACCGATAATAATTAAACAAAAAAACATATACGGTTAGGAAATTAATAGTGGGAGCTCTGTCAAAAAATGGCCCTAACACAATCTCTTTCTAGTCAGAAAAGTTCTTTTTCGAAATTTTGAGGAAGTTTCAGATTTTGGTGTAAAGCAGGTTTAAACTGTCAAGGACAATAAGTAACAATGCGGCCCAATTTCATGAGTTCGGATAATTATTCAAGGCGTGAGAATGTTTCCAACAGACAGACAGACGGACAGATATAGCTAAATCGACTAAGTTTTTGATTTGATGGAAGAATTTATGTATATTTTATGGGGTCTGAGATGATTCCTTCTTGGCGTTACACACGGAATAACAAAATTAATATCCCTCAACACCACTCGTGGTGATGCGGGGTATAAAAAAATAAAATAGTTGCAATTATTTTTTTTATTCCTTAAAGTGGACTCAGTAAACAATTTAGCACTACTTAGTAGTTCCAATTCATTTTTTTGAAAATAATAATATTACGTCAAGACAGTTGTTTATAAATTTTCCCATGGTTAGAATTGAGATGTTTTAGTGCAGAAGTAATGAAGTACACGTTTGTATGTACTCAGAGGTGAAGTCGGTGATAATTTTGAGTTGGCCACCACGATTATGTAGATTTTTTTAACAAAATTCGCCAAAACTTCATATATGAATTGGGAGAAATATGTGATATGTGAAACAAAAGTCGCCACAAGTTAAATTTACCAAAAATTAACACTTTTTGAAATAATTTAAGTTATGAATTTGCTTTGTTTCCTATTTAATATAGAAATTTGTTTGAATAATAGCAACAATTATTTTTTTCTTTAATTTAACACAATTTCAATTATAAATTTCGTAAAAGTGCAGTTGATAAATTTTTATGATTCAATCATTCTAAATTTTAACCTTTTTATCCACAATTTATATAAAATTTATTGAAATATCCCTAGTTAAGCCGAATTACCGAAATTTCATGAAGTTCTATGTTGAAAATTATAAAAAGGAGACAAAAAAGGGAAAAAAGTACACAAAAAGTCACACGCAGCTGAAAAAGTCGCAATATGGGGGTAAATTCGCACTAACGGTAACACTGAAGAGAATAAGTTTTCATTAATTTATTTTAAGAGAAGAATTAATTTATTTAAGAAAGAATGAATACTTGATGGGTAAAAATTGCGAAAGTTTAAAAATACTGTTTGCGGCAAAAAAGTACACTAATTTGACAATGTTTATTCAAAATTTTCGATCTATAATTGATAATTTAATAAAATATCTTCGCTTAAATTTGTAGATTGTCTCAGATATATTTTATATATACTTAAAAGACTTTAAACAGGGAACTATGCATGAACTCTCTTTATTTGGAGGTGAAGCAAACAATAGAAAAACAGACAGATGGACAGACATATAGGCATTTAGACGGACATAAAAATAGTCAGAGAGGAATCATGAAAATTAAGACAGATATACAGAACCGAAGATAAACAGACGGACAGATACCATGTAAACAATAAAAAGATACACACACAGATAGTCAGACATATCTAAATGAAGAGGTCCCTTTTCTGACATTAATTTTTATTAAATTCACAATCGACTAATATCGTTGCAATTATCAAAATCTAATAGTTGTGAAGAAAACTAAACTGTTAATTCCTCAATTCTTAAATTATTCAACTTTTTACTTTTGTCTAAAATTATTATGCAGAAGTTTTTACTAAAATTTCCAAAAATTTTCAAAGGCATCATCGCAGAATTGAACAATTTTAATTACTTTATATTTTTAATTTCAAATAAATTTTATGGAATTTTTACAAAGACAATTTCCCTTTCCGTGTTACTCTCATCAAACCGACAACGCTTCATTATGAATTTGAAATATTAATTAAACCACAAAACTGTCTATTTTATTCTTTGTATGTATTTTTATGTAAATAATCAAATAGATTATTGCACTTTACCGCCAGCTAAGAAAAATCTCTAATTAATCCTTAGAAAAATCGTGCTGTTGCCACAAAGACTTTTTACTGTTTAAATAAAACGAAATTTTGTTATTTCATCTAAATTTTCACTAAAAGACAACTAATAATTTTATTTCTGGAGGCCAAGATAATGACAATTTTTATAATGAACATTTAGCTTTTTTCGTGCTTTTCAACTTTAGTGAAGAAAAAAAAACGTTAAGAAAAATTAATTTCAATATTTCCAAGAACTCATCTGACAAAGAAAGTATCACAAAAAAGTGAATTTTTTCTCATATCTCGTGTTTGGCTGTGAACCAAAAAAAGATTTCATAAAAACGGGGTAATTTCGAGGTAGTTTTTTTTCTCAACTCATTTCAAAATTGTTGTTTCAATGTTACTTCCATTACAGTGAATTTGATCATACCCCTGGCATAATTAAAATTCCACTGATGTTTACGAAAAAAGACGTTTAAAAGTAGACACACACATACTAACATATTTACATAGATTCACATAAGTATGTGTGTTTGTATGGATACTTTTATTACAACAGCTGTTCATGCTACATGTTCTTCGTGCAACATACGGAATATCATACTATCTACAAATATTGTATGTTGTTAGTATTGCTTCTGTTTTTTTATGTGTGTGAGTGTGTGTTATAGTTTTTATACCCTTCACCACCGTAGGTGATTGGAGTATTATGCGTTTGTGCTGATGTATGTAACATAACGAAAAATTGTGTTAAATACTCTCTTAAGTATACCGTTCGACTCTCAGAATCACTTTATAAGTCGATTAACCAATGTCCGTCCTTCTGTCGGTCCGGCAGGATATTCATTTAAACGTTATGAACACTACAGGTTGTAGTTTTTGAGATGATATTTGAAAATTTGATTATGTTTATTTTTTGGTTTAATGAGGAAGCATATTTTCCTGGGTTCAGATCGGTCCCTTACAAATGTCCTCCCGGAACGGGGTTTTAGATTATAAAAGTGATAAGTATAAAACGATTTAAATGAAATTCATCTCTAATATGTTTTATGATATTCTTAAGTGATTTACCAAATTATGTGAGGATCCATCCATTGCTTCTCATCGGTCCCATACAAGTCCATTCCAAATATCACTTCGAAGGGCATAAATTTTACATATGCGTTGGTAATTGAAAATTGATATTTAAATCTCTGCGTCATATTAATGTGCTTCACACTTATGAAAATCAGAAAGGTAAGTTATTCGAGGATCGTTCATAGATTTTTCGTGGCTGTAATTTATAAACAACAATGTGATGTAGGGTTTAACATAGTCAGGCTTGACCAACTGTTATAGTTTTACTTGTTATTATTAGAAATGAGAGGAAAGAAGGCTGATGATTATTTTTTCGTAAAACGCTGATGTGCATAATTGCTAGCGAAAGTGCTTTGAGAATATCTATCTATCTGTGTGTGTGTGTGTGTAAGTATAAGTAAATGTTATCCTTTATCATGCTGACGATGTATAATGCTGGTGATGATGAAGGAAGAAGATATTTTGTTTCTCATACCAACATGTTGTTGTTTTGACAACGTGTCATTACTTTAGGTTAAGTATTTTTACATTAGTCTTTTTTTGTGTGCAGTTTTCAACTAATGTATTGACATTCTGGTCGGTAATATTTAGAAGCTGTTACCCGACAGAAATATGTGGCACACAGGTTAGGGAAAACTTTAATTGTTCGATTTGTTATAAAGGAATTATTATATCAGATATTACTCAAACATGTTTTTTCAATGTTACATAAGCGGGGAAGAACAGTTTGTAGTATTGAAATTGAAAAATGAGATCCAAAGTGTTTAAACTGAATTTTACTAAAGTGTTTATTATATAAAACTGAAGGTTGTGGACTTGCTAATATACTTATCAAAGTCCACAACTCGATGATCAATATTTATTAAGACTTTACAAAGACTTCATTTAAAGAGTGAGATCGAAAAATGTTTAATACAAGTTATGTTTGTTATTATGTTTAATATCCAACAAATTAATATATTGTTAATCTGATTAAAATGAGTGATGAAAAATTGCGTACTAAAATTATTAATTATTTTCGCAAAAACCCAACTAGGTTCCTACAAAAATTTGGACAAGCATTCATCAAACTGTTTCCAATGTTGTTGAACAGTACCGGGTTAACTTGTCAAGTAAACCTGACTCAGGTAGACTCAGGCAAAAGAAATCAATCATTTGTTACCACGGGCTCTATTAATACTATACGACTTCATAATGTGTTTAATTATTTATGGTCTGACTTGGAATCTTGTCACTGTGATAAACAAGTTCTTGTGGGACTCGACGCAAAGTCCCGTGAAGAAATATTGAACTCTTTTTAAAACAGAATTGAAGAGCACAAAAATGGAATCCAAAAGTGTAGTAGATTTTAAATGCAATGAGACAGAAAGTACCACAAAAATGGTAATGGTTTGTTTCCGAAAATAGTTCACAATTTCATTACTGGTGATTTAAACTGCAAACTCCCACTCCTTGTATATCTAATGGTATCTTAGATGGTTTCTTCTTGGCGTTTTACGTAAAATAAATAATTTAATATACTCTCCATCTCTACCTGTGGCGGTGGATTATAATAATTTAAAAGGTTCCTTAGTCCCAGTACAGGCCCATTTTCGAAAATCTTTTTAAAGTATATATATCTCGAAGGAATATTATGATAATCATACCACTTCTTGAAAAATACGTCCTTTTGTTCCGAAAATGACCTCAAATAGCATAAATCACATGTATGTATGTGTGTTATGATAATATGTTCAACAGATATGTTTATACTAGAACAAGTCATAATATTCATAATCTTCTATATCTAAGACATACATTCCAAATTTTAAGAAGAACTGTCCACATATGAACCAAGCACCAACACAGATCCGAAAATCAATTAATATTGCATAATTCTCGAACAATTTTTTATGCGTCAAATAAATATGTGACAATATGTGTCTTATTTAATAATTTTTTTTCTGTGCAGCATGTTGGAAAAATTTTAAGAGAGTTTGACACCTCCGCTACTATATGTTTTTCTTTCCTAATATAGACATTGTCATAGAATATTCATACTGTTGTTACATCAAGAGAGATGAGCCATATCACTGGTTCGTACTTAGAAACTTTTATATATAAATGGTAATATAACAATACGCACATACTTACATCCATCTAGGACTATGAGTAAGTTAAAAACAAAAAAAATGTACTTTTCCTTTTTTCTCAAAAATTCTTTACACGCACATTACTTAAATATTTATCGTTAGCAGCCTGTATGTATGCTATGCAAATTACTTTTTCATACAAATGAGTACACAAACATAAATACTCATACATAGCCTGACATATAAGCATTAACCCAGCAAACAAAAAAGAATTAAGTTAAAATGACTTCACTTTTTTGTTAAAGAAAATATTGTGCTAAATTTTATGATCATTTGAAAATAATTTTTGGGCCCGATATATGATATTATTTTGGCATTTGTTTGAAGGATGTAAGCAACTTTTGTTAGCACGTATTCTTTCAACTATGACATTAACATTGAGTTTATATTTATTTTACCCTCTCATTTCGACCTTAATTTAAGTTAAATATTTGCAAAAATTCAAAATTAGAATAAATGAGGAAACACCATAATTTTTCCATTATTAAAACTCAAAGCGAAAATCATAACGAAAATGATGCAAATTTTGTTGTTTAATAAAAATAGAATCCTTTTTTTGTGTCGTCTTTATCATTGTTGGCAAACATGTCAACTATCAACAAAAGAATTTAATTAAGCTTTTAATGACAACTTAATTTACCACTTTCATGAGCAAATTATTTGCTATTTTTATTATGTTTTTCATTCGTCCGTTCGTTACTCGTTCATTTCTGTCTCATTTCTCGCCAGTGTTTATTCATGTGTATGTGAGAATTTTATAGTGTGGTTTCCGTTTGTTTTTTTTTTTTTTTGCTCATCTATATATAAATTTTTCTGTTTGTATCTGTTCAATATTTGCAAAGCTTTTTGTTCATTATAGACGTGTGTATAGTTTTTATTTAAGTTGTTTTCCTTTTTTGCTGCAAGTTAATGAAGCAATATACAAACTCATAGATATATGATTTTTTTTGGTCTTTCATATCAGATGAAAAATAATTATATATTTATGAAGAAAATCAGGGAATAACTGCTAAAGTAAAATTAATTCATAAATACGCCTTTAAAGCTGAGTGAAATGTTTAATAAATGTAAAATTCTTGATATTAAATTTTTTTGTATTTCCAGAAATATGAAATAATCCCAAAATTGAGATTTTTGGATTTTGGTATTATGGAGTCCGGAATTATTAGAGGTCTAAAAAGTCTTTACCAGATGATTAAGAACATTTTAGAAGGATAAACATTTGAGAAGGATTAAAAAATGGAAGTTAAAAATATCTATGAATATGAATCTATATTTCATTTTTCACAGAGTGATCCCAATATACCTGAAAATAATATTAAAAGAACTATAACACGAGGTCTCTCAAAACTGGTTCCAATTACACAAAGATCTGTTTTACTGGAGAGAATGTAGGACGGAGAGGACCGGGGAAAAGGGTACCTCCATACAAAGTAAATATTCGATTAACAAATATCTTAAAAAACTACTACAGCGAGAATTTTTAAATTTGGTTCCAATACTTTCTCGCAGAATTGTTGACGGCACAAAATATGGATAGGATTGGAACAGAAGGAGAGGTACCCCCTAAATAAAACAATTTGTAATTATCGAATGTCTAAAGAACTATTAAAGTAAGGATATTAAGATTACATCCTATTTACTTTCCTCCAAACAGATTTACTGGGTAAAATATAGCACGAATAGGAATAAAGGGAGAGTCAGCCCCGATAGAAAAATATTAATTATAGAATACCTAAGATTCTATTGAAATGAGAGTCCATATCAATTACTTTTTCAATCAAAAAAATTTACTGGACGAAACATTAAGACGGTTTGGATCAAAGAAAGGGGTAACTACCATGCAATACAAATATTAACGATCTGTTATCTGTGGAATTATTATAGTTAAAGGTAAAACTTTTAGTTTCGATTACATTCTTAAAGAATTGCTGTAGTGAGAAAATATGAGACAGACAGGACCATGTTAATGTTTATACAATTTCGGCAGCTACAATTCATAAACTTAGCTCGAATAATTTTCCTGTAAAATAGTTTTACCTGAGAAAATGAATGCTAGTTGTGGTCATACAAAGAAAAAAAGGCGAACGGAATCTATATTTATCAATTATTAAATATCGAATAAGAACTATTTCACCTAGAAAGTCCAATTTTTTTACTTTCATATGAAAAAGCTTTATTGGAAAATTTTTATATGAAATGATATTTTTTAATACACGTCATTATTTGTGAAATTTTATTGAGATCTACGACTGGGGTGAATTTTACTAAATTTAAATTAAATATTTCTAAATAAAAGTCTCTTTTCAATTTCAGATATAATAACTGTGGACACTTCTCGAAAAAAGGACAAAAAATTAAAAATTGTAAAATTATTTTTTTTTTTGCAAATACCACCACAAGTGTACCGTGCGGCGCAGAGTCAATTCTTGAGTCACGATTAAAATACAAGTCACAACTCTTAAGATATGTTAATGAAATTTGTTACATAAAAGTCCTAAACTTAAAATGTCAAAGATTAAAAAAATATATTCCTATTATATTCGATTATATTATTGTCTAAAATGGTTATGTTTAATTAAATGAAAAAGAATAACAAAAATTGATTGATTGATTGAGATTAATTAAATATCATCTATATTCCAAAGGTTTTTATTGGCGACTTTCGTATCGTCGTTGATATGGCAACTAAGTAATTAAAGCTGAAGTGTTTTTTTAAGAAGTATCAGTTGATGATAAATAATGTTTGAAAAGAGCAGAGGTGTTTTCCAGTAAATTTGAAGGAGTAATTTCTTAATTGAGAAAAATCTCCATAAAAAGTAAAAAATTGTGATGGTTGTAATTGGTAGATACGAAAAAGTAATGAAAAATTTTTCGTATCATTTTTTCTCATTCTGAAGTGTGAACGAGGTAAATGGAAGCTGCAAGAAATTATATACCGATCCGCGTACAATTTTGCACATCGATTTTTTCTTACATTTATCTTGACTTTTTTTACAATACCAACTTATATATAAAATTTAGGCCCCAAAAAGTGATATCTAATAACTTAGCGCATAATTTTATATTAAATATTGGAACTGAACATGGTCAGTTTTAACAGGCTTCGTCCTTGGTCCAAAATTTCATCAAATATCTCCGAGTGTTCACAACGGATCGACGGATATCGTAAAATTGACTCAGACTTAAAGTTGGGTGTAACGCCGTTTTTTCTGTTAGCACAAACACATGTTATCACCACCACTAAGGTGGTGTAGATTATAAATATAAAAAATAGTATTACACGTGGCTATATTCAAGTTTAAATAATTTTTTAATATATTTTTAACCCTTATTCATTATTAGTCCTTTAAAGTTACAAGCTTAATGCGATCCTAAACTTTTTAGAAACGTAAGCAATATTCTTATTAAGTTTTAAAAATAAGCATAGAAATAAAATATTGACAACACTTAGTCATGATAAAGCAATTTTGCGGGAATGCGAGTAAATTTAATTCGAATAAATTTGCGGTAAATATCTGCCCACAAGCCTTAACAAATGTTGGCCAGCTAAAAAAATAAATTATTGGAGTCATTTAAAATATCCTTAGATTTTTTTTTGCATAAGACCCTTATTTCAGCAAAAAAAGTAAAATTTTGCTTTACCAGATTAAGATTTTTTGGCCATTTCTACAAAGAAACGTTTAATCTTTTTAAATCTTATATTTAAGATCAAATTCATATACATCGTTTTAGAATATCAAATAAACATCGTTCGATTCTATTAAAGTTTAATAAAAATTCGAAATTTAAATTTCTCATACATTGTTAAAGTCAAATGACCTTCCACCTATTTTTTGTGACCCTTCGAGTTTAATAGACATCAGACATTTAAAACTTTGCCAGGAAAATCCAACCGAAAATAGTCTTCCTCTAGTAAAATTTGTTATTAAACCCTTTACCATCACTAGAGTGTAATAACTTTGTCATAAAAAACAAAATATCTCTAAAACCTTACAAGATAATTCACGAAATTTGGCTCATAAATAGTGATTTGTCTTTAAAAGCTAATTTCTTGAGGCTTGTACATAAAGCCTAATAACAACACATAAGAGAGTCGGCTCTCTTCTAAACGAAATTTTTAACAACTCATAATTCTAAAATTGTTACAGAAAATTTAATGAAATATTGCGAATGGAGGAAGTAATTAAAGAAAAATATTATATAGACTATGAAATTTTTAGGACAGGTCAAGGGGGAGTGGAATTTCCTTAAACGTGTATTTTTTAATATGTAACTTGACTTATTTCTAAATCGATCTTGGTGAAGGGTATAAAAAATTCGGCATAGCCTTACATAGAACTTTAACTTCTTTTGGATACATTTTATTTAAAATTTTTATAACTAATTATTACAGCAAATATGTTTCAGTTATTTGCAATTAATTTGCTTATATTTATAGCAACAGTTAAATCCGTTAAACAATTGAATCTATTAAAAAAAACATCAGAACAAAAAGTTTAAAATAAATTCTTAAACTGAACGACTAAAGGACTAAGGACTGAAAATGAAAACAAACGAATCGTTTGTTAAGCATTTAACTGGCAAACGACAGAGATTAATGTCGCCGTATGTGACAGTTAACGCTTGAATATAAACTCGAGACGTCTACACTACTCATATGAGACTCATAGACTTCTCTCTAAGTAGAAGAGCCCTGTAGTTTGCCGTATATATGATACATATTCTAGAAAACGCTTTAAAAGTTTTTCTCTGTTTTGTTTTGTTCACAAACCAAAAATAAAGCTGAAGTTTTTAATGAGAGGCAGCTTAATGGTACTTCTTAAAATAAAGCATGATGTTTTTCCTAGTCTTGTCTTATTTATGCGATCAATGTTCTTGGTACTTGCTTTATGTGGAATATTTCTACAAACGCAGACGTGACCCGAAAATAAAATAATGTAAGTTTCAGTTTCTTATTAAAACAGTGGGATTTTAAAAACAATATCGCAAGAAACAAGAATTTTCCAATAGAGGAAATCGGTCATAAAATTATATGTTCCGAAAGGGTGGCTTCTTATTTCTTTAAGAAAGAGCAGAATCTGGTGTTCGGAAACGGAAACGACGATGTAATCTAGTGAAACCATTTTACGAAGGGATGAAAACATTAAATGGAGGAAGCCAAATAAAAATCCCAATTTAAAAAACAATCAATAAAAGATATCGTGTAAAATTATAATATATGAAATGGAGAGAGGGGTGAAGAAAGGTATTTTTTGACGAAAAATTTTAATTTAGACGGTCTTGACTCATATTCAATGTTATGGTACGATTTGTGATCAAATGATATTCGGATTTTCATACGTAATTCGTCACAAATCTGAAATTTAGTTTGTTCAATAAAACCAAATTATTGCTGGAAGATGCTCTTCTCTCTTTAAAATAAATAGATGAATATTGCATATTCCACCAAAAATATGCGGTACGTTTAAAAGCGGTCTAAAACATGGCTTAACGAACACTGCATACCCCTGTTGGACTGGCCGGATTACAATCCGGACTTAAATCCAATAGTGAGGATACCTGACCTTTACGAAGGTTATTCAATAAATGCCCAAAACGAAAGCATAAAGCAAGTTTGGGGGCGGGGAATTATTTCAGATCTTCTTAAGAAATTTGTGACGTTTA